>OV815296.1:11652458-13004696 GCA_929108145.2 Limnephilus rhombicus
CCACTTTTTCGCTTACTTGCCTCGTGCAAAAAGACGCTCGATTTTAAAATTTTGCAGGCCTGGGATTCGAAATATTTCTAGCGTTTATATTCCTCTTAAGAAGTATTCATGATCTAGGTAGGTAGGTACCTACTATTTCAAAGATGGTGTGACTTAAATTATTTTAGGGAAAAAACACTTTTTCCGAGTTATGCCTTAAAATATTAAGATGAATTATTATTGTTTGCGCCTGTACACAAATACATATACGCAATATTAATAAATAGTTTTGACCATAAACAAACTCAAATCTTTCAATTTATATTAGATTGAATCACCGATAGAATATTGGATTTTTGTCAGTCTTTCTTGAAATATTTGAGTTTGTTTATAGACAAAACTATTTATTCATAACTTTTGTAATATCATTGTGATTGGGCACCGAAGGGGTTCGTACAGTGAAGTCAGGCAGGCGAAGAAGATGCGGAGAAGAAAGGTTAGAAAAACCTGGATATTTCAAACATGGTCGCTAAACACGGCTAAAGCCATTTCATCGTTTCATAATATTCACAACACCTACGCTTAGCGACGCCCCGAAATATACGGATAATATTGAAGATCTTCATTGACTAACTAACCATTACGCAATTTCAACGCCGGGGTAGACAGAGAGGATAGACCGCCACACAACTTCGTACTTATGTGTATTTTATTTGTTGATTTATTATATTCGGATTTTACGGATAGTTCATATATATGATCGAGAATAATCCAACAGAAAACTCATTCACATTCATATATCGTCTTATACCTAGATAATCAGATTCTTGACATGACCAACTCAAGCTCTCAAGTAGGTACCTATTTGATTTACTTGATCGTGCCAATGTGTTTTATGTGTTGGCTCGCAGAACTAACTTGCCAATGGTAATGCCAGTCGGGAGAGCTGCCCTGTTAAATAGAATTCGAATATCGATATGTTTGACATCAATAAAGCACAAATTAGACGGCAAGCTTTGTTGCTGTTAGTTTAAATTTGCTTATCTAATCTTAAATATGTTTACTCTTTTAAAAACGCTTTAAAATGTGAATTTTGTAATGTTTTTTAAATTAATTTTAATTTCTTAAATTTAAAGTTCTTTACCGTAGATCTTTGTGATTATTTAAAAATTAGAGCACTTACCTTGGACATTCAGAAAGCATGAAAATAAAACCAACAGCATCAATGGTGTAGGGAATTTTTTATCCAAAATTCTCCTCTGGTCTGAAGACGCCATAATAAATTCGCTTTCGCCTTCTGCTAGAAGCGTATCACACCACACTCAAAACAATAAACACTAGGTTTAAACACATTTACAATATTTTTTTCAAAACTCACACAACAATCAAAATCACGAAAAACTAAAAAATTTTCAAAACACTTTTTAAAAATCGCGCTTTAGTTAGGTTTTTCACACTTTTTTAATTAAAAAGGGAGACGAGGGTCGTTTTTCACACCGAAGATAACTTTAAAATTGTTTATTATATGTATTTTTATCAAACTTTGGTGTTCTTTTGTTTATCAATAAGAAAGCGAAATTCACCAATTTATCTAAACGTTTTCATCACAAATACAAGATATTTTTCCCTTCACTTCATTTTAAATGTATTATTACAAAATGTAAATAAACTTTTCACAAGCCAACGAAATCTTCAAACAATTTTAATACATCGCGAATTCATATTTCTGAAGCAGACCGACACAACCTTCCCGTGCAAATGCCAACTCGGTACTAAATTTAACCGGAGTGAAGCTAGCCGCGAAAAAATACTAGATGCATCTGCTCTACGGAATTGAACAATATGCTTTCGTCTCTTTCCGATTACAGATGTTCGCGGCGGGACGGGTGAAACAGATTTATTTTTTTTAAATTTCGTTTTTAAGAATCTGATCCTTTTTGTTATTGAACTGTGTGTGGAATGACACTTGTATAAATTAACGTTGCAATGTTTATAATACAAATATAATATAAAAATGAGCTTTTTCTGGTAAATAAAATACCAGGTTATTTCTCGGTGTTTATTTATGGTAAAGACCTTCTTCTTTATCGTATCGGAGGTTGGTCATAATCAATGCAACTTTCAGAGGTCGCGGGTTCAAATCCCAGCAATCGCAAATAATATTAAGTAAATACTTATAATTTTTTTTAATAAATATAAAATACCTAATACTTGAATGCCTTTAATACCTCGGTATTCAGGCACCAAGTTGACCTTTTTTTATAAACCTGCCTAACTTATTTTTATAATAATATTAATATACATACCTAGCCTTGTAAAAGCAACAAATAAATACATAATATTTAGATAAATACACAATATTTATAGTATACTAGCTGGTACCAGGCATGCGGTGCTATGCCATTTAATAAAGAAATTGTTTCTCCCTGCATGTCCTTTCCCAATCGTCCCGTTCCCTTTCCACCTCCGCTTCTTCTCCCGCGTCCCCTTCTCCTCTGGCGTTCCCACTCCGCCTCCTTCACCTTCCCTCTCCCCACTCCACTCCTCCCCTTCCCCCGTCCCGAGAACCCCCTTCCGAGTTCCCCTCCCCCCTCCCCCTTCTCGCATTCCATACATTCATTTTCAAACAGCTCTCATGCCACCTATTGCAATTTTTTTATACAAAATTCATAATGCCAAAGCTCACCAGTAATTTTATACAAACCTTGTCCTGACAATAACGAACACAAAACCAAAAGTATTATCGAATTTGGTGCAGTCATTCGGAAGTTATGCGCGTATAATATATACATTTTGGCGATTGATTTTTATTTATATAGATAGATAGATAGATAGAAGAGAAGATAGAAGAAGAAGATAGAAGATTTGCAGCACATTCCAATCCGGCAGATACTTTCAGTATTGCCTTGGTGAAAGATCACCGACGAGCATCAAAATTTTAGCATGAAATGGCTTTAGTCGTATTTTTTTTTAAATAGCTCCACATGGAGGCCCCAACAAAAATAGTTTCCCTTAGGGCCTGTGTCATCTTTGGGGATGCTGTGTGGAGGGTATTTTAAAGGAGAGGAAGGAGACGACGTTCCGGGAAGGAAAAATGCATCATGGGTAGGATAGGAATCTGAAGGAAATCTGCCCAGGAATGACGGATTTATGAATCTATCCATCCCACCGCGGTGCAAGACCATGTTCCGAGAGATCCCTACTCAAAGATATTGAAATACAAAAGAGATATGCTATAATGTCCGAGCGACTGTCGGCGGACTAGGTACTACCTAACCTAATGGGAGTAGGTAGTTTGGTAGTTGATTTTTCTGAAGGTGTGCAGTAGTATTGGTTAACAAAATAGCTTGAATACGGAAAGAATTCTTTCATTGTTTAACATTTGTTTAGTTTATTCGTTCATTTAGTTTATTAGTTAATTCGTAAACAATATCGGCAGTACCAGGAAGCACAGTCCCACCCAGTTAAAATTGCAGATAGCACATCTCTTATATTTCCACATCTTTGGCCCTACTGGACCTGTCAAAAGATCTCCCTCAATCAGTCTCTTCCGATCCGGTCCGCCACGCAGTTGGTGGATGGACGCCTCTACCGCCAAGATCCGGACAAACCTCATCCCATGAACCCGGGCACTCCTGTTAAGTCACCAAACGTAGCGATCCACTTGGGATGATCCATCGCAGAGGTGTGGTTAACCAATAAATGGTTCCCAAGGCGGCGGCACTCATACCCTCCTCCCAAATTGAATTCGGTGACGAGTTTGAATAGCTAGGTAAATAGGTACTTCCCGACCTACCTCTTTCCCATTTTCATCCCCACCGTACCTCCTTCGGTCTCACAACCAATCGGGGAAGACATACTCCTACCGTCTCTGGGGTGTTTGGGACTCTTGTGCGGTATTCAAGTAGAATAATAAATTACTGATAGCCGACGTGGTCGAAGGGTAAGGCTCTTGACTCGCAATCCGAAGGTCATGGGATCGAATCCCGCGGCGTGTTCAAATAAATTTTATTTGAATGATTTGTGTTGTTAATTTACGAATAATTCATTTATAATAATATATAGTATACTTGCGGTAGTTGAAGATACTATCAGTATTGCCCGGGTATAAGACCACCATTCAGAATTGAAACGTTGCTTGAAATGACTTTAGCCTTGTTTGGTGACCAGATTTGAATAGCCAGGTATTTCTCCTTTTTTTACATTAACTCCACACAGGAGGCCCTGAGGAAAATAATTTCCCTCAGGGCCTATGTCATCTGGGATGCTGTGTGGAGGGTCTTTTTGAGGAGAAGAAGGAATGAACATTGGCCTTGAAGAGACCCATGTTGTAGGAAGGAGGAAACACAGAGGCCGGCAAACGACCCGTTCTCATGTGACAAATGTCAACCGTGTACAAATGTTGGGCACGCGTTTGGCGTGTTTCCCGACTATGCACCGGTGCCGAAGGGATCAATGATGCTAGTTCCTCGGAGCATATTCCATTGTAATTCCTGTTCTTTCCCCCCCCCCCTCTACTTTTTTTATATGAATACCTCACAAGAGTCCCAGCTGCTCCCGTCTGGAGCTAGTAGTATTCCCTATTGGGGTATGTTGTGAGGCTGAAGGTAGTGGGGAGGGGAAAAGGAAGGTGGGGAAGTAACTGGTTTTTCAGATCTGGTCACCAAACACGGCTAAAGCTCATTCAAGCAACTTTCACCCTCACAACATACCCCAATTGGGGATGCAATAGTCTCACTGGCTTCTGACGGGAGCAGCTGGGACTCTTCTGAGGAATTCACAAAAAAAAACTTTTGAAGAAAGTGATTTTGATTCCATACTAGGTCGTCTACAGAGTTATCGGTGTCAAGCAATATTTATTTTTTATTTTTAGAGAATTTATTTTATAAGATTGGTACTTCTGACAAATGTCATATTTATTTTATTTTATTTATTTATTTAACGCCCAATGGGCTTTTACATTTTGGTAGTACAAATAATTCATGACAGATTATTTAACATATACAGAAATAATAAAAATAAAATTTGATAAAAAAGCACACAAGTCATAAAAATACAAAAATACAGCGATTTCATAGGTTTTCAGAAAAACAGATAGGTTTAGGAATAGTTTTGGAATAAGTTTTTTACAAGATCAACAAATTTTGCCAAGTTTATGTTAAATATGTCAATATCACCTAAGTACTGATTTCCCATAGTGTGAAATCGTTGTATCGGAGAGTGGGCAATGTAGTTCCGCTTATGAATGCTACAGTAGAATAGTATATTTTGTCGTGTAGTTACTGTCGGTATTCGTAAGTTTATGAGTTGCAGTAGTTCGCAACAGTCAAATTTAGAGTTAAGTATTTTGAATAAAAATATTAAGTCGTTTATTTTACGTCTGTCTTCTAGTGTGTGTATTTTAAAAACATTTAAATAATAAATTATAATATAAGAAATAACTGTTATTATAGACCAGTGGTTCTATCAGAGTCAGTCTCACGGGTTCGACGGAGGTGAAGACAAACCCCCGAGTCATATGATTCGGCTCGATTTCCAATTAAGAAGGATTCGGCGAATGCGCATATGAAACTGGTGGGGGTCAGTACCTCCAACCTCCAACAAGGTTAAGAACCACTGTTTTAGACTATTAAACAGACTCAAAATGTTTGTAATTTCTTTATCAGATGATACGAATTTAATTCTAAGTTCATTGCTGAAATGAGGGCCATTAATTTACTTACCAAGTTTACAGATCGGAGCGGTTGATAAAAGATTATTAAATAATGTATTACAATTATGACAGTAGCAATTTATTAATAACACTTCTGTTAATTAATTTATGGCTGTATTTAGGGGCATCGTGTGGTTTTTGTGCGTGAACAAATAAAAAGTAATCATTTCAACCAATTCGAATTTAAATGTAAAACCATAGACAATAAATTAAGAAGACAGTAAATTGTTTAATTTTTGAAGTAATGGGAACCTAACCGATTTTAAACCCTCTTTTGAAAGTGTACTTACTTATTAATTAAAGTCCTCTTTAAAATAATGAAATTTGTTGGATTTCGAAATGATAAAGAGGTCCTGGGTTCGAGTCCCAGAGGTGCCAATATCTTTTTCCGATTATTCTGTTTCCAGATTTTCGATAGAGTTTCGCTTGTATTGTCTTCGTTTAATAAAATATTACAATTTGAGGTTTTACTCATAAAGATAAATTAAAAAATAAAATATTCATCCTAGACTTGCATAAAAGTCAATAGATGTCGCATATTAAATAAAATGGGTAAATATTTATCCAGACACTATCTAGAGAGCATTAAGTTCGGGTTTGAATCTTGCAATCATACATAAAGACAGTAGCCAATAATATATGCGTTAAGAAAAATGAAGATAGTGTGGGTGGTTCTTACGTTCTTAGTCGAAGTATGATAATTTTATGTTTATTTAATTATTTATTTATTATTTACTAGCTAATTTCCGGCATGCATTGCGATGCCACTTAAATAAATAAATTGTTTCTCGCTGCGTGTCCTTTCCCATTCCTCCCCGTTCCAATTTCACCTTCCTTCCCCTCCCGCGTCCCCTTCTTCTCCCGCGTTCCCCTCCACCTTCCCCGTCATCCCCCCCCACCCCCTTTCCACTTCCACTCGTCCCGGATTCCCCTCCCTCTCTCTCCTTCCCTCCCTGCTGCTAAACAATTGTAAATTTTTTATTCAAATTTCGTAACGCCAGAGTTCACCAGTATATTTATATAGAAACCTTCCCGGACGTGCACACAACAACTCACCAAAGTTTCATCGTGATCGGATGAATAGTATAGTATATAATTTCATAACGCCAGAGCTCACTCCTACACATAGAAACCATCGCGGGCATGCGGTCATCAAATACATAAGAGGCAATCAAAGAAACGTGTATTTTTATACATTGAGATTTAATTGATACAATAAGTTAACATATTTTAAAACATTATTTATTATTCTAGTGAATACCACACACAAGAGTCCCAACTTCTCCCGCCTGGAGAAAATGGGACTATGGCAACATACTCTTAGGTTTTCCCAGTTGGGGTATAATTTGAGTAGCGGGGAGGGGAAGGTGGGGAAGTACCTGGCTATTCAGATCTGGTCGACGGCGCCGAGGTGAGAGTCCATCGCTTTAGACTACTCGGCTACAAGTCAATCTTCATATTGTAATCATGGCGTTTTTTTTTTTTTTTTTTTTTACATGAGCTCCACACAGGAGGCCCTGAGGAAAATAATTTCCCTCAGGGCCTATGTTATCTTTGAGAATGCTGTGTGGAGGGGTTTTTTTAAGGAAAGGAAGGAGAGGAGAGTTCTGGGAAGGAAAAGGGTTTAAGGGGTGGGTAGGAATCTGGGGTTCAGTATGTCCTGGTCATCCGCCTCCAAGACCTAGACAAACCTCACCCCATGAACCCGGGCACCCTTACGCTTACCTTAATCCGTCGCTACCCGAATTTCTACCGATTAATACATATCCCCCTTAAACATTTGAAGTTTTTAAGCTCTTAAACATACATATATTATTTTTAAAGATAATATCTATGCTTCCTCAAGCCGAAATGCAAATAATATGAAATTCCCTCTATACAAAAAAAAATCGCTAAGTATGCTCCAAAAATTATTATTTTAACGTCTCTTTCAGTTATTTTAGAAGTTATATGTATGAAAAAATTCCCAGTGTTTCTTTAAATGCTGTTTCAGACTGCCCCCAACAAAGACGTTATATACTGTAGACGCGGGGTAGAAATCTCAAAGTGGGAAGCCAAAAGCAAGGCAATTGCCCTGGTCTCGATTTCTAGTACTTAAGTGCTAAGCTGTCACTAGTCGAGTAAGGTCGTGTCTTACCAGTAGGAAAATGGCATTTAAAAAGCGCCAAAATGCCCTCCTGTGACTGTGAGTCCTGTGTGATGATGAGAATGAGATGAGATGAGAAAATGTTTCCACGGCACAAAATTACACGGCAAGCAGTAGTAAAAGTGAAGAAATAACATTTCGTTTATATGTACACACAAATTACTTATTATTATCGATTCTTATAAGCAATAAATTTAATTTTCATGTTTCCCATCTGACAATTTTACGCCTCACTAGAGAAAAAAAACACATTCTTTAATTGTCTTGTGGTACCTCACACTGAGGCCAACTTCAAACTTTCGGGCGATTGTGTAGAAGGGTAGTTCGTGCGTTGGAAGTTGTTTAGCTTCGGTGTGAAGTAGCATATCTTTTTAATACGTGAATAACTTTTGAATTAAGAAATTACTGAAAACCGCTGAAAACAAAAGAGTGTTGCTTACTTGCCACATTATTTTGCGAATATGTGAGACTATGGCGAGTCTATTTATATAACGTCATTGGCCCCCAAGAGATTTTTGCTCTATTTTAAACGAATCGTGTTTTATTAAACTTCGCTTCAATTTTACCGTTTTAAATATTAGCGCACTCTCTCCAACATTCGTAATTACATATCTCTCTATCTTCTTCTTTTTGAGCGGGGATACGGCGCCTGGGAAAATATGTAAAAAATCGGTAGAAGTGCAGGAAGGCGTGACGATGTTTTCTATAAGGTAAATTCAAGCCAAAAGCGTAACAATGCCGAACATTTCCGAGGTGTCGCGTGCCTCTGGTCACGATTTCTGGTTAAGCAGTGACGACCAGAAATCCGATTCTTATCCAATTTAAACAATTTAATTGTAACGATAAATATTATTATTGAACAAGAAGAAAATAATACAAATAATCTAAATGAAAACATGAAAAAGAACAAGACACAGTAAAATATAAAGACCGTAACTGGGACTCGTAGTAAAAAGTCAATAGGTGTCCCATGTAAAATGAAATTGGATATAATATCCGGGGAGGAATGCAGATCCCGCCAATGTGGGGGATTTTAATAAAAATGTACTTTCTAGATGAGAAAAGTGTGGAAAAGTTGAATAAAAAAGAAATTAAGGTGCGCTTGGCAAAATTGAGGGAGATACAGCCGTTTAAAGAATGGATAAAATGACACTTCGTGAACTTATACTACGCAATTTTGTTACTATTATGTTGGTATCTCAGACTTGCTATTAACGAAGGTTGATACGATTGTAGCCGACTTCATGTGATAGATGAGACGCGTAATTATGAAATTTTTCTAGCCGACTTTTTTTCAACGATTTTTTAAACTGTTTATCACCTCCCAAAATTAAAGTAACCTAACCTAAGACTACGCTAAACATGGTTTGTGTAACATGGTTTGTGTAACATGGTTTGTGCCCCTTTATAACGCCTACTCGCGTCAACGCAAGAAAAACATCTCAGTTTTCAAGTAGTTTAGCGGCTACGCCAGGTTTGTGTAACATGGTTTGTGATCATTATTAATTCTGTTTTTCATAATTACGCGCCTTATTATATATCACACGAAGTTGGCTACAATCGTTTCAAACTTCGTTAATTGCAAGTCTGAGATACCAACATAATAATAACAAAATGGCGTAGTATAAGTTCAAGAAGTGTCATTTTATTCATTCTTTAAACGGCTGTATCTCCCTCAATTTTGCCAAGCGCACCTTAATTTCTTTTTTATTCAACTTTTCCACACTTTTCTCATCTAGAAAGTGCATTTTTATTAAAATCCCCCACATTGGCGGGATCTGCATTTCACCCAATATCCGAGACATTATCTAAGCTACAAACCAGTTCTTCGAACAATTGATCTTTAAAAAAAATAAAAACTTTCACCTACGCCTTCACGGCTCGCAACATTGTAAATAACTGTGTAATAATAAAGCAAATTCTTAAAATTCTCCAGACTTTCATAATAAATATTAACTTAACTTTGGCATTAATCTTCGTATAAATATAAATGTAAAATCAACAGTGATGAGGGTAGCAAAGGTAAAGTCATGCAATGTCCAGTGTTTTAAATATAATGTCCTCCACGTGTAAAGTCGTATCTTCCCCAAGCATAAACTTTCTAATAAAGTGTGTTTTATCGGAAGTGTCCTGCAGGTAAGTATGTTTCTGTATCTATTTGTAAATAATAAAATTAGAAAAAGCCTAAAATTCATAATAAATTGTAAAGGGCCGTTGAGGTGATTTTTCACAAAAACGGCGCTCTACAAATTATCCAATTATTATTATTATTAAACTAAAGTCAAAAGTAGATATATTTGACCGGTCAGTGGTTGAGTTGGCATCGCGTTTGGGTCCCACCCGGGTGTCACGTGTCCGATTCCTCGGCTGGCTAAGTCCTCCATCACAACACAAGCAACGTTTTCCGTTTTCTGTGGTGGTAGTAGGAGATATTGTCGGTTTATTTGTAACCCGAGAATATTTGTCTTTCTTTAAAAAAAATATATCCGAGATACTATAGATAATAATTATAATATTTGATGATTTGTATAGCGCCGTTTTTGTGAAAAGTCACCTCGAAGGCGCCTACGTTACAAACCAGTTCTTCGAATAATTATTAATCCCAGATAAAAAGGTAGCTGCACATAATATTGGAATTGTAATTGAAATCTTCGCTCCGGACTAAGTAACTTTGGGCATTTTCGAGATAAAATATTTTTAAATAATATATGAAAATATGTCCTGCAAGTTTTTCTAGAAAATGAACAAATTTTTAATATCTTTTAAGTGATTATATTGTACATCAAAGTTAAATAAAAACAACAAAATTTGAATGAACTACTATTTTTAATAAAAAATATCAACCTGTTTCAAAACCAAAGGTTTCTTTATCAGAATACAAAGTATACTCAAAATTAGCTTGCGATTGTTGAGGAAATAAGTACAAAAACCCAACATATATAAACAATCAAACTAGGTATTCAGCTACCACATACATTGTTGGAAAAAATTAGAGTAAGAACTGTCTCTCTCTGGTTTCAATCCTGGGATTGGTTTGCAGCAATTTCCTCTATTCTTCTCTTCCATTCTTCCCTGTCTTGTGCGGCACTTTTGAAGTCTGCATATGATGATCAGCGCGCGTCCACCAGCAGGTCCTCCAGGTACTGTCGGCGTAGGCGTCCCCTAGAGTTTGTCCCCTTGGTCATACCCTCCATTATGGCATGCAAGAGGTCTTCTTGTCGTATTACATGGCCGAATTACATCCTGCACGCCTTTCGGACAAGGTCCTGAGCAGGTGCCTTCCTCCTTCGATTCTTTGGAGAACCTCCTCATTTGTAATGTGGTCTCTCCAGGAAATTCCTAATAGTCTTCTATAGGACCACATCTCAAAAGCCTCCAGTCTCCGTTTATCTCTTTCGGATAGGCACCATGTTTCGCAGCCGTACATCAAGATACTCCATACATAGGTCTTGATGAGGAGTATTCTCAGTTTTATGTCTATATTATTCGATTCTATTATTTTCGACCTTTTATTGAATGCAAGCCTAGCCTGGTGTATACGGCTGTCGACCTCGCTCTTAGACCGGCCGTCCCATGTTATTTTGTTCCCGAGTTATACAAACTCCTTGGTGTTCTTTAGTGGAACTCCTGACATCTCTACTCTCATCTGATGTTGCGTTCGGCCTACCGTCAGCAGCTTTGTTTTGTCTTTATTTATCTTCATGTTGTAATTGTTTTGAAGAATGCTTTGCATGGTTGTTAAGGCCTCTTGCAGTTCTTCTTCGCTTTCAGCAACCATAGCAATATCGTCAGCAAACCTTATCATATCCACCTTTTGCCCCTGTATCTTTACACCCTTTCTGTAAGTAAGAACTATTTATCTTATATTTGAGAATTGATCAACTGGAAAAAAAGACGTTCCATTACACGATTTAAAAATCGTTGACCATCCTAAATCGAATTTTTGTTTTCTTCAGACACTTATCTAAATTAAATTCAATTTTAAGTAAATTGTCCACCTAATCGTATTTGGATATAAATTTGTTGTATTATTTAACTATCATAAGAAAGCAATCATCATTAAATTGCTTCATGATAGCTTCATGTTTGTACCCTTATTTTACATTGCTTATTGTATGTAGTGATCTACATTTCTCCTGTCATGATTCATTCCAAATACCTGTGAATATAAAATCCTTTGATTATATAAATGTCTAGATATAGCGCTCGAGTGACGAAGCGCCAAAAAAAATAGTAGTATCATATTGGGTATTTCCGAGGTGCAGAGAACTCAATCTCTATTTCTCGAGAACTGAGGGTGTAAATGTACCTGGGGGATGGTTTTTTTCTACCCGAAGTGTGGGCTGCCTATAGCAACTTGTAGGGCTTTAATACTATATTTTTTGTATTATTTTTTTTTTTTTTGGTCTGTAGGTATTTTTGATTTTGTATAGGTTTGATTAGTGTTGATTTTTAGTTTTTGTTTTGTAATACTATATTTTTTGTATTTTTGGTTGCGTTTTTTATTTTTTATTTGAGTCCACACTTCAAGGGGGGAATGTGATAGAGACGGGATAGGGGAAGGTCGGTTTTTCGTCGGGTCTTAGACGCCCGAGACAAGCTATACTGGGATTTGGGTGTATAGGAAGTTTTGCATAAAAAGTTTTGGCCAATTCTACCATATGTTGTTTCAGGGGTGGGACATTTGTATCGGAGTTTATGATAGAGTTTCGGACAAACCAGGGACTTTTTGTAAATTTTCTAAGTGTGACATTTTGGTACGATTCGAGTCGTTTGGTGTTACCTGTAGCCCATATGGGCGATGCGTACTCGATGGTCGGTCGGATTTGGGTTTTGTATACGAGTAGTTTGTTTTGAATTGAAGTCTTTGCGTTTGAATTTAGTAAGGGGTGTAAAGAACCGGATATTTTCTTTGCTTTGGTCAGTGTGTTTTTGATGTGTG
This sequence comes from Limnephilus rhombicus, assembly GCA_929108145.2. NCBI lineage: Eukaryota > Metazoa > Arthropoda > Insecta > Trichoptera > Limnephilidae > Limnephilus > Limnephilus rhombicus. Next base: position 11,665,239 of record OV815296.1, read on the forward strand.
TTTTCCAATTTAGTCGTTTGTCAAGTGTGACTCCAAGATATTTGGCGGTGTTTTGCCACGGTATGACCTGGTCGTACATTTTTATCACCTCTCTGGGTATGCTGTCTCCCTTTTTGCGGGAGAAAAATACAGCTACACTTTTTGAGGGATTCACGTCTATACGCGACAGGTCATACCAGTCTTGGAGTTTATTTATGTTGATCTGAAGTCGGTGGGTTATCATCCTGGAAGAACTGTATCTCACCATGGAGGTAGTATCGTCTGCATAGAGAGCGATAAGTGAATGTTTGTCAACTGAGAGGGGGATGTCGTGTGTATAGACATTGAAGAGGATTGGTGATAGCAGTGAGCCTTGTGGCACCCCTGCTGACATGAATCGTTGTATTTCACTTGGAAAGTCCTTTGGCGAAGAAAAGATTTTAGGACACCGAGGAGTTGGGAGTTGAGGGTCGATGCCTGTGTCGTGGAGTTTGAGAAGGAGGCCGTTTGTCCAGACCTTGTCGAAAGCTTTCGCGATGTCTAGGAAAATGGCACCAGTTGAGCGATTTTAATTAAATCCCTCAATGATTATTTCCGAGACTCGCAAAAGTTGATGGAGGGTGGAGTGTTTTTCTCTAAAGCCGTGTTGCTCTTCAGGTAGGGTTGATACCTCGTTAATATGCTTGAGGAGCCGAGTGAGTAGGATTTTTTCGTAGATTTTACCTATATTTGAAAGTAGACTGATTGGTCGATGGTTTTCGCAGAAGAGTGGATCTTTTCCCGGTTTCGGGAGAACAATGACGTGCGCGTGTTTCCAGCTTTTGGGGAAATAGCGTAGTCTGAGGGATGTGTTAATCAGGTTTACTATTTCTAGTATTCCTTTCTTGGGCAGTGCTTTAAGAGCGAAATTTGTGACGCCATCCGGACCGGGAGCTTTCTTATTTTTTCGGCTGTTTATGGCACGAATAACTTCGGTCGGAGTCGTGAAGTGGGTGTTTGTGGGGGGGAGGTGATTTAATATGCTATTTATTTTGCGGTTTACATTGGCTATGTGATTTAGATCTGCGTGTTTGAAGCTGGGACTGAATTGAATTTCTAGACTGTCGGCGAACGCCTCCGCCTTGTCCAGGGCGTCAAAAACTAGGCCGTTTTCGGCGTGAATCGGGTGGTTTGGAAAAGGAGTGGCTTGGAGAGTTTTGGATAATTTCCACAGGGATCCGTCCTGTGGGTTTATCTCTTGAAGTTTCATGTTCCACGTAGTGTTTGAATGTTCTTGTAATTTTTTCCTAATGAGGGCTTGAGTGCGATTGATCGTGGTTTTCAATCTTGGATTTTGATATTTTTGCCAGTGGCGGCGAAGGATATTTTTTGTTTTTATGAGATCTTTAATTGAGTTTGGGAGGTTTTCCCTGAGATTTATTTGGGGTCGTTCGGGGAGGGGTTTGGAGGAATCCTCTATTGCGGACATAATAGTGTCTGCGAAATTGTCGACCGCAATGTCAAGTTCTGTGGGATTTCGGATGGATGAATTTATTTTTAATTTTTCCCCGACTCTGTGCGAAAAGTACGTCCAATCAGTTTTTTTGTTGATTTTAGTGGGGGGGAGATTTGAGAATTCGTTCAGGGTTAGCAACACGGGGTTGTGATCGGATGCGAGATCGTTGATGGTTTCGATACAGTACGTCCAGGGAGTTTTGTATAGTAGTGCAATATCTAAAATATCCGGTCTGTGGCCCATGGATGAAAAGAAAGTCGGTTCCACGGGTCCAGCGATGTTTAAGTCGGGATGAGATGAATAGTATTTATGAATTATGCGTCCGTTTTGGTTAGTCAGCCTAGAATTCCAATCCGGGTGTTCGCCAAAAAAAATATCTTCCAAAGGTTGGCAAATAAGCTCGGCCTGTCCGCTCAGTGGCGACACTATCGTTGTACGGTAAACACGTGTTGTGTGACATTTGAAAATGACGATTTGCGCTATATCACTGTGCAGGAATTACATAGGACGATTGAAAACAACTAAAAATGTTACCTATCATCGGTTAATAACCTTTAAATAACCATTCAGTTAAAGAAACAATTCAGTTTTAATAGTGTAATTTGGTCTTAGGGCAACGCCGTTTGACCCCATGTTTTGACGCCATGTTTACAGGGTTGCCTGTTCTTCAAATTAAATTTTACCGATAATTATTTCGAAGTAAAAACCGATCATATTTACGGTCTTCTGCATCAAGTTAATTTGATAAGTTTGGCCATGGAAAAATATTTGGCCTTAAGATATCACTATAAGACAAAATTGGATAATATTAACCGGGATGTAAAATGTATACGAAAACTGTTTAAAAAACAAATTAAAAGGGAAGGTCATTAAGAATAAATAATAACTATCGATAGCTTTAGTTTTAAAAAGTTGCATTGTCTTTTTTAGTGTGACAAGATAGTTTTACCATTTTTAGGGATTTACCTGGATGTGGGCCACCTTCTTTATTTGATCATGATAAAAATTTAAATTTAGACAACGATACCTGCCGGCCAGTTGGCAGCGTCTATGAATGTATCTTTCTTATTTTCTGTATTTCTTATTTATTTTTTAAAAATAATCAAACGAAAATAAATCTCTTTTAACAATGGTTTTCTTTTCAATTATATCATTATAATATGTAGAAAACTATCTTACTTAAATGAACTCAAAATTAAACGAATTATAGGTCCTGCTAAACCGAAACATATTTTTTATCCACTTTTATGGGAAATACTCGGGAGCTGGTATCACTCATCACGCCTACAGTGACGTTGAGCGCTTAACGTTAACAATATAAGTTACCTATACTTGTGTGCGTGTTACGCACACAAGCGTTTCAAATCTGGCCTGTTCTTTTTTTGGAGTTACAGCGCAACACTCTATCTAGACATTTATATAATCACAGATAAAATCCATAAATTAAGCATTTTTTTATCAATTACAGATTGTGTTAAGAACAAAATCAAGCCCGATCAATGTTTAGAAGTGGCTAAAATCCGTGTCGCAGTCCTTGTAACAGTCGAAGTTCATACGTTCCTTCTAAAGCCCATTAAGCCCATGGCAAAGCGAACGCTAAACAAAAACTACCAATGAAAAAACCCTCAACTGTGGGCCATGTCAACTTTACCATCTCCTTCGAGACGATATGAACTTACAGAGGATCCCTTTGATCTTGAAATATGCTTGCAAAAATGTGGCAACTGTTTGCAGTGGGTGCCGTGTAAAACGTGCAGAGAATGTGGAAAGTTTGAACTATCTGAACGGTGCATCGCTTGTGGAGAAGATCCTAGAAACGAAAAGTCACTAACTGCTGCAATATCCGAAGAGGTTTCCAAAATTTGTGGAAAGTTTGAGACGAGTTGTCGATGTGATCCATGCGACCAACTTATTCCATGCGCTGTTTGCAAAACGGGTGATTACAAAAAATGCAGTCAATGCGGGGCATGCACTCGGTGCGGTTTATGCAGATGGTGTGGCGCATGTGGACAGTTGGTCTTGGGTCTATTTACTCACTGTAAACAATGTGGCCGATGTGGTTCCAGTGAATACTATGGTCAATTTGGTGCATTTGATGATTTTTTTCAACGTGAACAATCTGGCCAACGTGGTTCCAGGGGTCAGTGTGGTCAATGTAGACAATTTACTAATGCAGTTCCTTTTGTACCACCTGGTTGGTTTTCTGCATGTTTAACTTATTGCCACCCTTAACTTAACTATTATTCCCGAGATGGGCAAAGGAAATTGATCATCTTTTCAAGAAAAAAATCAACGTTTGTAAATTCACCAGAAGTGAGATAAAATTTAGCATTCTTCGGGTACAGTACAAGATCACTTCACACTTCAATTTATTCAAGGGCGGATCCAGGATTTTTTTCTGGGGGGGGCACATGGGGCGGACGGGCAAAAAAATCAACGATTACTGTTAGGATTTTTTCCTGAGGGGGGCACAAGAGGCGGATGGGCAAAAAAATCAACAATTAGTGTTAGGATTTTTTCTGGGGGGGGGGGGGGGGGGGGGCACAAGGGGCGGACGCGAAAAAAATCAACAATTACTGTTGGAAATAAACTTGAAGTACCAACTTCAAGTATATTTCTACAAGTATGTATAGAAAGGTTTCATGAAAGTGTTGAACAATCGAAAAATTTAATGTTTAATAAAGACAGTTTTTGTTTCTAAGTATGTACTGTGATGGAATCTCCACAAACACAAATATAGTATGGGAAGGCACGTGCCCCCGTGCCCCCCCCCCCCCCCCCCCCACCCCCCCTAAATCCACCCTTGAGTTTATTGATATATCTCGTCAGTTTTAGAGATACGAGTACTCTAATATTATCGAGATTAAAAAAAATAATGTAATCCGAATCAATACAAAGAAATCGGTCAATGGTGAAAATTAAAATATACCGAACAAAAATCAAATCTAGAAGCTGTTTTTTTTATTATTCCTTTTCTTGACCTCTCAGCCTAACTTATTCGCTTTTGGGATTAACTCATATAGGTCTCATAGAAATCGTTTTGTCTCCCTCACTATTATGTTGACAAGTATGATCTAAACGGTATTAAAAAGACAAAATACCACACATATTAAAATATAAAAATTAATCATAAAATAATTATAATACACCTTTATGAAACCAAAGTTTACGACTACAAATTAGAAAAAAAGGAATGAAACTTTGGGATTTTTTTATTAAAATTATTTTCACAAACGACCCTAAAGTAAGTTGACGATAACGTTTATACCTATTTATCTAATAATAGTGTGTTTTTTAATTTGTTTCGTTATCTATTGAAATAAACGTAATGCTACGTCCAGACTGAAGCCAACCTTCCAACTCCGAACCAACTCCGAACTTCCAACTCCGAACTTAGTTCGGAGTTGGAAGGTTGGCCGATCGTGTGGTCGCTGCGGCCAACCCTCCAACCCCGAATTCCGTACTCCAAAATGGCGGACATGAAACAGCTGTAGCTACGCTGTATCTTTTTCAGTTGCCTACAATTATTACGTACGTATAGTCATTTACTTTCATTTTAATAGTACGCGGCACGGTGTGGACAGCTGCGGCAGGCTGGTTCGTGTGAATTGGCCGTCGGGATCGCCTTCGAGGCGATCCCGGGCCAACGCGAACTCCAACCTTCCAACTCGAACTTCCAACGCACGAACACCCCTCCACTCGATCGTCCAAACGTTTGAAGTTGGAACGTTGGCCGCAGTGTGGGCTTACCATAAGGTTATCCATTTTACAGGTTTTTTTATGATAGCATTCAAAATTTTTATATTTAAAAAATTGTGTGTTTATTAATTGTGTTTCGAATTATAAAATTTGAAAGAGTATTATATCACCTTTTAAAAACAATTTTTAGTTTTCGGATACTTTCAGAAAAATTCCATTTATTTGAACTTTATTGCAAAGTGAAAATATTTTGGCCTTCCGAAAAAATATGCCCGAGGCCTGAGGGGTTCAGATAAAATTCTGATTTCCAAACTGACAAGATTGTAACTCCCTCCGCTCCCATAATAAAAAGCTGAAAGTATTGTTTAAGCACCACTTAGCTTCCAGAGAATTGAACCCGCGACGTATTGGTTTGTATCTGTCGCTGTGGACCACTCGACAACAAGCCGATCTAAAAATAAATTGGTTTTTGACTTTGAGGCTTAAATTGGAAGGTTTTGATATTATGAGATATCTAAAAGCTTCCGAGCTCCTCACATAGATGGCAGTAAAGAAACGTACCCATACCACGTGACTCGCTCAGGGGGGGAGGGGGATCTTAAAAATACCACGCTTGGTCACAATGAGGGGCGGAGGCTTAGGTTTTTATCACGTAGTCAATCTGGAAATCTAAATTAAGTTCTGGTTACAATATATTTTGACATAAGTTTTAACTTGATAATATTTTTTCCACTTGTAATTACAGGTATGCATGCATTCTTGCCGTCACGCAGCGAGCGCCTTATTAATAAAGACAAATATAAGCCAAATAATTTTTTTAAAACTTTTTTTTAGCAAGAAATGATTCCAAACCATATTTATGAATTACTACGTGAAAACTGTAGGGGGAGGGGGGGTATTGGAACATACTACACGTGGTCACCGAGGGGGGGAGGAGGGGTTGAAAATTGCAAAAAGTGGGTCGCGTAGTATGGGTAAGTTCCCTACTAAAAGCTTTCCCGAAAGTACGCAAGATGGCGTTAGGATTAGTTCTCAGTAGTTCACCATAGGGCCGAGGTGAGCAGTTCCCACTGAAGACAGCGGGAACCATGTCGATCATAGCTAGCTCCTAGTGAGGTCGACTACTCGCAGTCACAATTTGTAATACGCGAAGTATTAAATAAATAACAGATTAACTAAAAAGAACTCCATTCTTCCCCAAAAAGTAATCTCATTCCAAGACGAGTTGGATAATTTGATTGTGTGAAAACAACAGATATCATGGTGTCTTGTGCTGTTATGTTACGTAAAATCTAAGTATTACTCACACATGAAACTCGTCTAATTTATTTATACACGGTGTCCAGAAACTCGTGGTTTAAGCGAGAAACTGGTCTAGGTACTTCACTTTTTTTGGAGCCAGGCCTTTTTAAAAGCCATTAAACAGTAGCTGACATTAACTCCCTAGCGTAGTTTTTTTTTTCAATGTGACTTCAAAGTTCCAACCGTAGACTTGATTTACTCGAAAACAAAAGCCTAAATCAAAAAAGTTAAACCACAAAAGTGACTCCAAATGTTGGTGTACGAGTAGATTGTATGTATGTATAAAAAAGAGTATGTGACGGACGGGTGTAGTGAATTTTATTTTTAAACAAATCAACAGTGGTTTTGTTCCGATGTTCATAAAGTTTTTCACACTTCAAATAAGACGAAGGCCACTCATTGTCCACAAGAAATTTCGAAAAACTCTGCGTAAAGCCGGGACGCGTATTTCCTTTTCCGTGTTCAATACGAGGCAACCATGCCTCGAAATCAACACGGGTTTGTAATGCCATTTATCCACCAAACCCGTGTCCAGTAGAAAGAAGGCAAGCGGCATCCTACTGTGCACGGGTTTGTAACGCCAATTCCCTTCCCAAACCCGTGTTCAGTACGAGGCATGTTAAGTGAATGCATTATAGACAAGTTTGTAGGTTTAAAACAGCAGAACATGGAAAGAAATGTATTAAAATAATTACACATACCCGCTAGACAAACCCTGTTTTGCCAAAGAAACCATTCAAAAAACATCGATGACATGCGAGTTTATTTTAGAGAATTTATTTTATAAGATTGGTACTATAAAGTGCTATAAGTACTATATTATAAAATGTTTTTATTTATTTTATTAGTAAGGCTGTTTGAGTTTTATTGCCCATCCATTATATTGTGCGTCTATGCACACACTTCCTTTTTTTATATTATAATCACGTTTGTAGGATGCATGCCTCGTACTGAACACGGGTTTGGGAAGGGATTGGCGTTACAAACCCGTGAACAGTAGCATGCCGCTTGCCTTCTACTAGACACGGGTTTGGAGAAAAATAACATTACAAATCCGTGTTGATTTCGAGGCATGGTTGCCTCCTATTGAACACGGAAAATGAAATACGCAGCCGGGACTCAACTCTGCGAAGATTTCAACCAGACTGAAGACGTCAGTCGTTAATAAAGAACGATATTTTCAATAAGGTAAATTCAAGCCAAAAGCGGAACAATGCCGAACATTTCCAAAGTGTCGCGTGCCTCTCGTCACGATTGTTGGTTAACAAGTCACGACCAGAAATCCGATTCTTATCCAATTTAAACAATTTAATTTTAACAATAAACATTATTATTAAAGAAGAAAATAATATCTACAAATAATATACAAGCGAAAATAACAATGCAAGGGATTTGGGAAAATGGGTTTCAGTTCATAAGCTGTTTCGGAACTAAACAATAGGTGTTCCGTATAAAATAAAATAAGATATTTTCCAGGTTACAAACCAGTACTTGGAACAATTGTTAAACTAAACTCATTTAGATAAATTTGTCCGGTCAGTGGTTAAGTTGGCATCGGGTTTGGGTCCCACCTGGGGGTCGCGTGTTCGATTCCTCGGCTGGCTAAGTCCTCCATCACGCAACAAGCAAGAAGCAACGTTTTCCGCTTGCTGTGGTGGTAGTTGGATATTTTCAAATATTGCCAGGTTATTCGTAACCCGGGAATACATTGTCTTTCTCTAAAAAAAAAATATCCCAGACACAATAGATGATAATAATAATATTTGGATGGTTTGTTTTGTATAGCGTTTTTGTGAAAAATCAGTTTAAATGCGCCTACGTTACCTACCAGTTCTTCGAACAATTATTGTTTCCGAATAAAATGGTAGCTGCCAATAATATTGGAAAAAATTAGTCGAAGATAATATTGGAGATTGACAAAAACGATTTAAAAAAGAGGTCTCGGTAGCCGAATTAGAAAAGGCGTTTGTCCCGGTAAGACGATAGGTTCTGGTTTCGGGTCCCAGTTGCCACCGTTATCTTATCTTATCTTCTTATATATAAAAATGAATCGCTAAATGTATTGCTAAGCGCAAATCTCGAGAGCAGCTGAACCGATTTCGCTAATTCTTTTATTAGAATATTCCTTGAAGTACGAGGATGGTTCTTACGGAGAGAAAAATTAAAAAAATTGCGCAGAAAATTGGATCATTTCAGAAAACCTAACGACTGTCGCACGTTTGACAATGCGCGTGTTTGAGAATGACATTTTGCAAAACAATGATTATTAAATCAGTATTCTATTTTCGAAAATCCTTAAGTTGATAAATTTATTTAAAGTAGGTACTCCCCTAATAGTTTGAATCGAATCAAGAATTTTAGATATTTTAAATAGAAGTAGGTACCTATCTTAGGTACCAAATTTAATATACATGAAAAATGGAAATTTGAATAAAAATTGTAAAAGGTGGCACGCGGGCTGTTTAAAAACTGAATGTACTGGAATTGAATATATGGAACGTGGGAGGAGGGTTGGCGGGACGAGGGGGTGCGAAAGGGAAGATGGGAGGCGGGGAAGGTGGAAGGGGAACGCGGGAGGGGAATGGGACGTGTGAGGGGGGTGGGGAACTTGGGAGGGGGTTCGTAGGACGGGGGAAGGGAGGGGGGAAGTGGAGTGGGGAGAGGGAGGGTGGAGGTGACGGAGTGGGAACGCGAGAGGGGAAGAGGATGCAGGAGAAGAAGGAGAGGCGGAAGGGGGACGGGACGAATGGGAAAGGACTTTCAGGGAAAAACAATTTTTTTATTAAATGGCATTGCAACGCATGCCGGGACCAGCTAGTCTTTTTATATTTCTGTGTCATTTTCATTTTCATATTTTCGTTTAGATTATTAGTAGCTATTTTCTTCTTCTTTAATGATATATTGCGTCGATGGGAATAACCGTCAAAAGTTATAAAAATAGAGGTATTCTAATAAAAGAAAAACGAGTGTGCTTTAGAGCACACTACTGAAGTAAAACTTCACTAACTTGTATCTCCCTCTCAACTTCCGTTCGCCTCGCCCGATCACACTTTTTATAACGCTCTCGTCACGCATTCACCAGCTTACTCCCCAAGTCAAGCGTGCGTAAAGGCCCGACCGTTCGCCTCGCCCGATCACACTTTTCGTAACGCTCTCGTCACGCATTCACCAGCGTACTCCCCAAGTCAAGCGTGCGAAAAGAAGATTTACTTCAAAAACGAGTGTGCTTTAGACCACACGACTGAAGTAAAACTTCACTAACGTATATCTCCCTCTCAACTTCCGTTCGCCTCGTCCGATCACACTTTTTATAACGCTCTCGTCACGCATTCACCAGCTTACTCCCCAAGTCAAGCGTGCGTAAAGGCCCGACCGTTCGCCTCGCCCGATCACATTTTTCGTAACGCTCTCGTCACGCATTCACCAGCTTACTCCCCAAGTCAAGCGTGCGTAAAGAAGTTTTACGTCAAAAATAAACATTATCATTCGAATCGTTCCTTTTTCATACTTTCATCATTTCTTATCCATAATTCGTGGCTCGGTTCGCGTCTCGGTTCGCAAATGTATACGTAGCCTTGCGTCATTCGAATTTTGAATCCGCTCGGACTCGGAACGTCAATGTGAAGCATTGTGGAGAGATTTACAATTGGTTTGTCGATCGATAAGGATTAATAGGGTAGCTTTCGGTAACTTCTCATCCCTTGGACAACTTTTTTTTTTTTTTTACAGTGAATACCGCACAAGAATCTCAACTGCTCCCGTCTGGAGCCAGTGAGACTATGGCATCCCCAATTGGGGTATGTTGTGAGGCTGAAGGTAGTGGGGAGGGGAAGGAGGTGGGGAAGAGGAAGGTTGGGAAGTACCTGGCTATTCAGATCTGGTCACCAAACACGGCTAAAGCCATTTTAAAGCAACGTTTCAATTCTGAATGGTGGTCTTACACCAGGGCGATACTAATAGTATCTTCCACTCTGGAACATGCCGCAAATATACTATATATTTTTTTAAATGAATTAATTGTGAAATAACACAAATTAATCAAATAAAATTTATTTGCGCATGCCGAGTTCGAACCCGCGACCTCCGGATTGTGAGTCAAGAGTCTTACCCACTGGACTACGGAGGTCGTCAAACAGTAAACAACGTATAAACGTGGTTGACGTCGAATATATTAAGAACACTTAGTCATTGTGAACTGTTTACTGTTAACTGTGAACAACTGCAGTAAACAACGTATGAACGTGGTTGACGTCGAATATATTAAGAACACTTAGTCATTGTGAACTGTTTACTTGATCATTGGCGATCTGCAGTCATGCTTGGGAACGATGAGAAGTTACCGAAAGTTATCCTACCAAAACATGTCGACTGTGCTAGGGTGCCTGGCATCTGGTAAAATCGTACGGAACGCTCACTTTAAATCGGGCTCGGTTTACGAGTAAAAAATCTGACTAAAATTATTCCACTTAGAAATCGTGGTTAAAAATACTTGCATTAAAGCTGTAGAGAACATTAAAAATATCGATAGAAGTCAACTCTAATTTATTATAGAAACTAAATTAAAAAAATCTATATTACTAAAAATGAATCGCCGAAATGTGTGCTCCGCACAACTTCCGAACGACTGCACCAAATTGGATAATTATTTTTTTGTTGTGTTCGTTATTGTCAGGACAAGGTTTGTATAAAACTACTGGTGAGCTCTGGCATTATGAAATTTGTATAAAAATGAATCGCCGAAATGTAGGTACGAGCAAATTGAATAATTATTTTTTGTTGTGTTCGTTATTGTCTGGTGAGCTCTGGCATTGTAAAATATTTATAAAAAAATTTCAATAGGTGGAACGCGAGCTGTTTGAAAACTAAATGTACCCGGAATTAATTTATGGAACGCGGGAGGGGGTAGGGGAACCTGGGAGGGGGGAGGGGAACTCGGGAGAGGGGTTTGCGGGACGGGAAAAGGGGGGGAGTAGAGTGGGGAAAGGGAAGGTGGAGGAGGCGGAATGGAAACGCGAGAGAGAAAGAGGACGCGGGAGAGGAATGGGGGGGGGGCGGAAGCAACGCATGCAGGGTACCAGCTAGTAAAAAATATAAGTTTATTCCTCAGAATTGGAGAGAAAATCAATAATAAAACACTATTGAGTGAAACATATTATTATGTAAGTACGTGTCGCTAGTCGCTATATTGTTTGTTGTGTTGGTAGTTGGTAGTTGGTACCACCGGATTATTGGTTTGAAATTGAAGGCATGCTGAATTCTGTACATTACGAACGGCATCTGAACAAAAAATGTACGAAATTTGATATTCCTAATGCAGACAAAACTTCCGCAGTGGCGTAGGATGGCAGATGCTAGAGACTATCTTATTTTTAACATTTAAAAATATTTTTGAATTGAAAACTTCTTTAGCATCGTTGTGATTTGAAACTCGATGACACGAAAACGCTACATTAAAAAGAGACAAACACGTGCATCTATAGGATTCTATGTAAATCGAAAAATTATTGGATTATTTATTCTGTAAAAATGTATGAACTGACATTTTTTTTATGTTCATTGCTAGTTTGGTTTTTAATATAATGCTATCATTAATGTCTTTATGAAGTTTCATATCATCAGCAAAAACTAACACATTTATGTTAGTAAATATATCAACTATATCATTATTAAATATAATAAACAAAATGGTCCCTAAATTATTGTCGCTATTTGTAAGAATTTGTGCCATTTATTTCAAGACTAAGACTTATTTTAGACAAATAACTAACAAACAAGACAAAACAACACAAGCAGCCATGTGGCAGCTTCGCGGTACTACCGATTTATTGTCTAAATTATGTATTATGTGAAGTGTGTTTTGTTAGAAATAATAAAAAAAACAACTTAATAAACTACCATAAACTCGAAGTGTCGCAAAATTTGATTAATATTTTGTGACACACCTTGTCAAAGGCCTTGCTAAAGTCAGAGTATAATGAGTTTACCTTGCAAAAGTTTACCTGTTTGCTAAAGATTTAGATATAAAGTTTTTGCATAGGTATTAGTAAATTAGTTAATGTAGATTTATTTGACCAAAGTATTGTAATAGATCGATTGGAATATTCTAGATCGTAAAAATTTCCAGCTCCTCATGTGGTGAGACGATATTTAAAAAAAATGATCAGTCCAACGCGGCCTTCCACTTTGCCAGTGATCATGAGTTTCACCAGGTTCGAGTTCACGGTTTTGCGTGCAACATATCCTGTAGTCGCAATATTCTCTGCAAATCAATTTGTGGACTGTAATCAATAATTTAAAATACATAATTTTCAAGTTGACACAACTATAGGAGTTGGTAAAGATTGGATTATTGCAAAGGTCTGACTAACCCTTTCTTAGTAACTGCTGGATAAGCTATTCCAGAATAGATATTTTATTAGCAATCACATTATTTTTACAGAATGAAACAAGTTCTTTGTTTAAAACCACTTAATTTTAATTTGTATTCGTCGATCGGTTTCCGTTGATCTCAACCTTCTTCAGGGCAATAAACGTATAAACTAATTTTTGTTTTTTATATGAATACCGCACAAGAGTCCCAACTGCTCCCGTCTGGAGCCATTGAGACTACGGTATCCCCAATTGGGGTGTGTTGTGAGGCTGAAGGTAGTGGGGAGGGGAAGGAGATAGGGAAGAGGACGGTGGAGAAATACCTGGCTATTCAGATCTGGTCACCAAACACGGCTAAAGCCATTTCAAGCAACGTTTCAATTCTGAATGGTGGTCTTACACCAGGGCGATACTGAAAGTATCTTCCACTCTGGAACGTGTCGCAAATATACTGTATGTAATTTTAAATGAATAAATTGTGAGATAACACAAATTAATGAAAAATTTATTTGCCACGCTGGAATTCGATCCCGCGACCTTCGGATTGCGAGTCAAGAGCTTTACCGTTGGACAACGCTGCGGTCAATTAATACTACTCTCCCTCTCTTATATGCTCTCTCTTTCTATTACATCCTTATAATATTCCTCTGTATTGTAACTTAGTTTATATTTATATGTTTATTGTCATGAAGAAGGTTGAGAACAACCGAAACCGGTCGACGAATATAAATTAAATTAAATTGGTTTTAAACAAATAACTTGTTTCATTATGCATAATGTCAAGCCACAAAGTGTTTGATTTCTTCGATAAAATTGTTTTTAGATCGTTTATCTGAATTATTCGTCATAAAATAAATATTTTCAAAATCAAGCACGCAACGCGCGCCGCTGCGTTGAAATCAACACCGCGTCGCGAGTGACTAACTTTACACAGCTAATTCATATCCTGACCTCTGGTTGGCTCGGAAAGCAAAAGACGCATGAATTTTTCAGAAGTAAATTAGTCGTGTTGATGATCCTGCCAACTGCCAACTACTAAATGCCGGCCCATTCGCTGAACGGATCAAGAACATCCGGCCTAACGCGATTCCAAGGTTTTAAATACAAGTGTATTTTGAGGTTTAGAACTATTACTTATTTCATTTCAATATGTCCATGGGGCTTTCTAATATCGCAACGTCAGCTTCAGTAATTTACATTAGTCCATTTTTGAAGTGAAATGTTCTTTAGCACCGTTGTGATTTGAAACTAGATGGAAGGAAAAAAAAAGCGACACTAAAAAGAGACAAACACATTTAGCTTGCGAGATAATGAGATAGCAATAAAATATTTATTTAATTCACGGATACTCGGTTCAAATTTAATACGATAAATCCACAGTCCCACGCAAGACTCCTTTGGTGTATAAAGCGCCTGACGAAGAAACTCTGCACACATTCAGCAGACCAAGGATCGAATCATACGAACCCAAAAAAAAAATGTGTAAAATCAATATCCAATCTTCAAACCACTTCAAAAGAAAACACAAAAGAAAGCATCTAACCACTCCGACGAAATTCGAAAATTCGACGAAAAAAAATATGGAAAAAAACATCATCGTCGAAAGCAAACACTTTGTGGCTTGACATTAAATAGAATGACACAAATACTTTGTTTAAAAACCACTTTATTTTTATGTATTTATATTTGTCGACCGGTTCCGGTTGACCTCAACCTTCTTCAGGACAATAAACATATAACAGTATAACAGTTTATATGTTTATTGTCCTGAAGAAGGTTGAGGTCAACCGAAACCGGTCGACAAATATAAATAAAAATAAAGTGGTTTTTAAACAAAGTACTTGTTTCATTCTATGAAAAAAACCATCCTTCAAAATGATAAAAAAGTGCTTCGAAGCCCACTCTTATCTACTTTAGTTTTCTGAAGGTTTCACTTCTAGCGCGTGCGAATTGCATACCTACTCTGATTTTTTTTTCTCAAATTGAGATTTGAATGCAACCGTTTTCTAAGCTGGGTTAAGACAGTGTTTTGTTAGAGTGATTGAATGTGATTCTCAAGGCTGCGCCAATCTATTTCTACATAAGTATGGAGGCCGAACGTCTTAGCACTTAGTACCAGTGATTTTTAACAAACTTAAGCGCCCTTGAGGTGATTTTTCACAAAAACGGCGCTATCTATATTAGCCAAATATTATTATTATTATTAATAAAAACCTAATATTCGAGAATAATGAGAGACCCTGCCCCAAAATGACAAAGCTGTTGTTAATAAATTAGCAATCCACGTATCTACCCCTGAAATTTTAATGGACCTAAGTAGGTACATTAAGATATATAAAACATATACTTATAATTAAGATAACTCTTTCTTTCATTAAGATAAATGTATTCTTATAATTCTAAATGTACTAAGACAGGTTGTTTCAAAAGATTTGAAAAATTTCAAGCTCTGTATGTTCTGTGTTAGTTCTGTTTTTATATCATTATGGGCCAGTTGCGTCATAAAACTAAAAAAAATCAGAGAACTTGAAAATAAACTTAAAAAATTGGTGAATTGTTCAAATTTTTTTAAATAATCCTTCCTGCGAAATATCAGAATATTTTTTTAGAATGTTTTTTAAGTACGTTTGAGGATGAAACTATTCTTATCGTGTTCAATTGTCTTGTTTCTTTTTCTCTTCTTCTTTTTCCATTTAGTTGTAATGTTTCTCTTATCTGTGGTTGTAATCTAGTTGTAGTTGTAATGTTTGTTGTTGTAATAGTTGTAATGTTTCTCTTATCTGTGGTTGTAATCTAGTTGAAGTTGTAATGTTTGTTGTTGTAATAGTTGTAATGTTTC
This sequence comes from Limnephilus rhombicus, assembly GCA_929108145.2. Taxonomy (NCBI): domain Eukaryota; kingdom Metazoa; phylum Arthropoda; class Insecta; order Trichoptera; family Limnephilidae; genus Limnephilus; species Limnephilus rhombicus. Next base: position 11,680,922 of record OV815296.1, read on the forward strand.
TCTTATCTGTGGTTGTAATCTAGTTGTAGTTGTAATGTTTGTTGTTGTAATAGTTGTAATGTTTCACTTATCTGTGGTTGTAATCTAGTTGAAGTTGTAATGTTTGTTGTTGTAATAGTTGTAATGTTTCTCTTATCTGTGGTTGTAATCTAGTTGTAGTTGTAATGTTTGTTGTTGTAATAGTTGTAATGTTTCTCTTATCTGTGGTTGTAATCTAGTTGAAGTTGTAATGTTTTTTGTTGTAATAGTTGTAATGTTTCTCTTATCTGTGGTTGTAATCTAGTTGTGGTTGTAATAGTTGTAATGTTTCTCTTACCTGTGGTTGTAATCTAGTTGTAGTTGTAATGTTTGTTGTTGTAATAGTTGTAATGTTTCTCTTATCTGTGGTTGTAATCTAGTTGTAGTTGTAATGTTTGTTGTTGTAATAGTTGTAATGTTTCTCTTATCTGTGGTTGTAATCTAGTTGAAGTTGTAATGTTTGTTGTTGTAATAGTTGTAATGTTTCTCTTATCTGTGGTTGTAATCTAGTTGTAGTTGTAATGTTTGTTGTTGTAATAGTTGTAATGTTTCTCTTATCTGTGGTTGTAATCTAGTTGAAGTTGTAATGTTTGTTGTTGTAATAGTTGTAATGTTTCTCTTATCTGTGGTTGTAATCTAGTTGTGGTTGTAATGTTTGTTGTTGTAATAGTTGTAATGTTTCTCTTATCTGTGGTTGTAATCTAGTTGTAGTTGTAATGTTTGTTGTTGTAATAGTTGTAATGTTTCTCTTATCTGTGGTTGTAATCTAGTTGTAGTTGTAATGTTTGTTGTTGTAATAGTGGTAATGTTTCTCTTATCTGTGGTTGTAATCTAGTTGTAGTTGTAATGTTTGTTGTTGTAATAGTTGTAATGTTTCTCTTATCTGTGGTTGTAATCAAGTTGTAGTTGTAATGTTTGTTGTTGTAATAGTTGTAATGTTTCTCTTATCTGTGGTTGTAATCTAGTTGTAGTTGCAATGTTTGTTGTTGTAATAGTTGTAATGTTTCTCTTATCTGTGGTTGTAATCTAGTTGTAGTTGTAATAGTTGTAATGTTTCTCTTATCTGTGGTTGTAATCTAGTTGAAGTTGTAATGATTGTTGTTGTAATAGTTGTAATGTTTCTCTTATCTGTGGTTGTAATCTAGTTGTAGTTGTAATGTTTGTTGTTGTAATAGTTGTAATGTTTCTCTTATCTGTGGTTGTAATCTAGTTGAAGTTGTAATGTTTGTTGTTGTAATAGTTGTAATGTTTCTCTTATCTATGGTTGTAATCTAGTTGTGGTTGTAATGTTTGTTGTTGTAATAGTTGTAATGTTTCTCTTATCTGTGGTTGTAATCTAGTTGTAGTTGTAATGTTTGTTGTTGTAATAGTTGTAATGTTTCTCTTATCTGTGGTTGTAATCTAGTTGAAGTTGTAATGTTTGTTGTTGTAATAGTGGTAATGTTTCTCTTATCTGTGGTTGTAATCTAGTTGTAGTTGTAATGTTTGTTGTTGTAATAGTTGTAATGTTTCTCTTATCTGTGGTTGTAATCAAGTTGTAGTTGTAATGTTTGTTGTTGTAATAGTTGTAATGTTTCTCTTATCTGTGGTTGTAATCTAGTTGTAGTTGCAATGTTTGTTGTTGTAATAGTTGTAATGTTTCTCTTATCTGTGGTTGTAAATTTGTATAACCTTGTTCCTTTTTTCTTTAATTGTTTTCAATTTTCTTTAATTGTTTAACTCATTTATTTATCGTATATGTTGTACGTAAAACTTATATTTTTAGTGTCTAAATTCCTACGTAAAATTGTAACTTTTTCCTCCCACCCATGATTTGTGTGTTCCATCTGTCCTGAAATGAGTTCTCTAACTCATCAGGATTGCTCTAGCAAGAAATAAAAACAATAAAAAAATATTACATTATGGATTTAATATTAAGAAATATTGATTTGAACTTATAGGAGTTGGCCACTGTTGTTCAAATGGCAATACTAAAAAAAATTACTCATGGTGGAAATGTAACGCTTTATTTTTATAAAAAATTAAAAGGCATAAAAGTGAAAAAAATATTTTTTCATTACAATATAGATACCCACTGATCTCAAAATTAGAATTGCATATAGGTGAGGAAGCGGGCCGGATCGGTAGAGACGGGGCGTGAAATAAAAGGCGTCTGTCAGAGTAGTGAGTCGGTCTTTATTTATAGCTACGTAGCGGAGGTCGAAGCGGAGCGGAGTGACAGTGGTGCCGTTAGTGTTGATGCTGCGTCGCTGATGCGTGAAGATGGTCAGGAGACTACGGCGGTGAAGATCACAGGTCTTCAAGGAGCCGGCGTGTTGCTCTACACCAAGGCGGTGTAGAAGTGACCTTGGTCCAGGCGGTCGACCGTCGTCGTGCTGACGAGGTATGGCGGCTGTGTGACCTCTGAGTCGGCGCACACACGTGACGCAGGAAGGAACCTTGAGAGGCGATGAGGATGATCTCTGGCAGCGGAACGCGCTGGGTTTCGAATGCCAGAGAACGGGTTGCATCCCAAGCAGAAAGCACGGCGGGCTTTATGTGCTGCGGACGAAAACATCTCATGTCGAGGCGCGAAGGGCCGGACAGCGGATGGTGGTGGAAGAAGGAATCCTCGAAGGTGTTGGAAATGTTTCTGGAGTCACACTGGACAAATGTTAATCACTTGTTGCGAGACGAGCAGCCCACGTGGGCTGATATGGCGTTGCAGCACTGCACTTATTGTATTCACTTCCCTATGTGTATTGTATCGACCAATGAATGGAGGGACTGACTGGGACTCAGCGAGCGAGCGCTTGGTCGCTTGCTTTTATATGCGCGACCGGATGAGTAGCTTGCTAGCGCGCCAGTTAATATTGCGTGAATTCACGCAAAGCTGAGATATCGCTCGAACTTTCTGCGGCCATTTGTATAGCACAGCCACACGTTCGAGGCCTTTCGCGTAAGTGGCGGAATTATTAACCGCTGTAGGTAGACGTACCGGCCGGCGCGCGATACCTTACGCTGTAGGTATTTCGTAGTGTGTTTCTCGCGCGTTCGGTGGAGTCCAGTGGCGGCGCAATGAATTCGGCAAAAGTGGCCGCCACATAGGCATATTATACCTTTGCAATTTTGTGTTAACATAATGAAGAATAACAATAATGTAATAAAATATAACGCACATTTTAGAAATTGCTCACATTTATTTCATACTAGCTTAAGTACTTAGCATTGCCCGAGCTTTAGATCATGCCTCTAATTTTAGATCTAAATATATTTAACTCATTCAGATCTAAAAGTAGTGTAAATAAACTCACCATTAGTGATTCTTCCTTTCTACATACTGTTAAATTAAATAAATGCAAATCACTTTGTAAAAGACCATTTAATTAAATTTATTAATGTCATTAAGTAGGTACCTTAACTCCTTAACAACAGTGCCTCTTCGATTTTAATTTTTTTTTCTTTAAGAACAAACAATGTTCTTTTAAATGTGGTTTACAGTGTTCTAAATATTCAGTGTCATTGCGTTTAAAATAATATTTGACAGTTAAATTGGTGTTGCCAGTCTACAAAATTTGTAATTCCATTTTTAACTCTTAATTGAGAGACTATACGTTCATTTAAATAATAAATAAATGTTTAAAAAAAACGAAAAGCTTTGAAACGTTTCTGAAGAAGATAGATAACGGCCCTCCACACTAGCGACCAGCGACCAATTCTTGTAAAAGCTTTACGAAATCTATGATTCATACTAGCGACAGACTCAGCTATAATAGCGCCAGCGTTATTTGGCTTAGCGTATTTCCGCATTTTGCTTGCCGTACATTCTCAATGGGAATTTATGGCAAGCGATATGGTATAATAGGTCAAGCGTATAGGTCAATAACGTTGGCGCTTTTATAGCTAAGTCTGTCGGCCCCATCAATCGAAGTTTTTTTTTTTACATTAGCCCCCTCTGTGTTTCCGGTCTCTGTGTTTCCTCCTTCCTACAACATGGGTCTCTTCAAGACCAATGTTCATTCCTTCCTCTCCTCAAAAAGACCCTCCACACAGCATCCCAGATGACATAGGCCCTGAGGGAAATTATTTTCCTCAGGGCCTCCTGTGTGGAGTTAATGTAAAAAAAAAAAGCCCCACAAAGGAAAATAATTTCCGTCAAGGTCTATGTCATCTTAGGAGAAGCTGTGTGGAGGGTCTTTTAAAGGAAAGGAAGGCGAGGAAGTTCTGGTAAGGAAAAGAATATGAGAGGTGGGTAGGAATCTAGGGGTCAGTGTGTTCTGGAGTGACGGACGTATGCAAGGCGATGGGTCGAGAGAGTCCGGCTAGAGAAATCAAAAACCTCCTTCAACCAGTCTCACCCGATCCGGCGCCATAATAACGCTACGCAGTAGGTGGGCAAACGCAGCCGTCGCCAATACCTAGACTACCTCACCCCATGACCCCATGAACCCGGATTCATGGGGTGAGGTTTGCCAAGGTCTTGGCCGCGGAAGCGTTTGCCCACCTACTGTACTGCATGGCAGGCTGGATCGGATGAGACTGGATGAGAGAGACCTTTTGATTTCTCCAGCCGGACTCTCTTGACCCATCGCCTTGCACCGCAGTGGGAAGAATGGATCAATACGTTCGTCACTCCTCGACACGTCGACCCCCGGATTCCTACCCACCCCTCATACCATTTTCCTTCTCAGAACCCCTCCACACAGCTCTCCACAACTTTCTCTCCTTCCTTTCCCTAAAAAGACCCTCCATCCCCAAAGATGACATAGGCCACGAGGGAAATTGTTTTCTTCTGGGCCTCCTGTGTGGAGCTATAGTACAATTTCAGTTTCGAAACATTTCCCAAATTGTGATGTCATACGTCCCCTATCTCCAGGCAGTCGGGACTCGTGCGCAATGCCATCTACTGGATGGTTACCCGACCTTTATAACCACCGCCATCTGTTCATTTGCATACAAATCAAATCTTCCAGAGTGGAAGATACTCTCAGTATCGCCCTGGTGTAAGACCACCATTCAGAATTGAAACGTTGCTTGAAATGGCTTTGGCCGTGTTTGGTGACTCAATAGCCAGGTACTTCCCCACCTTTCTCTTCCCTATCTCCTTCCCTTCCCCGCTACCTTCAGCCTCACAACATACCCCAATTGGGGATGCCATAGTCCCACTGGCTCCAGACGGGAGCAGTTGGGACTCTTGTGCGGTATTCATGTAAAAAAAAAAAAAAACCACACTGCCCGCTTGCCAGCCCGCTCGTCCACCACATACAGACATTTTCCTTTTTATATTATATATTTCAACCAATTTACACAAAACCTTGACATAATATTTATATATATACTTGATATTTTTCCTTAAAGGAAAAGTTCCTTCTTTACTTTCAGTTTTTATTTTTCATTTTCTTGTTTTATCTATTAACATTTCTTTAGTTTATTATGTCAACTAAACAATAGTAAAATAATGTCGTGGTATAACTGAAAGTATACTAGTTTATGAATATATATATGTATTATTTTACCAACAGAATTTCTTCATTCATTTTCATTTTCAAATTCATTTTTCTTGTTTTATCTATTAATATTACTTTAGTTTATTATGTCAGTATAACTGAAAATATTCTAGAATATGAATATACATATGTATTATTTTACCAACAGAATAGTCAACACTATAACTTACTATAATTTACATGTAAAAACATTATCATATTGGAATGTCCTAAAACGGGCAATTGCCTAGTTGGACATTTTAAGTTCATTATATTGTATTATGTAATATTTACAAACAAACAATAAATAAATTATATACCTAAACCTTCCTTGTGAATCCCTCAATACATGAAAATTCGTTCAGTATTTTTGAGTTTATCGCGAACAGACAGAGAGACGCGGCGAAGGGTTTTAATTTAAATATGTACTTAGAGATAGAAAAAATTAAAAATAATTTCATTATGTAGTTGAACATTTGCGTCATACCATATTTCCTTTATTCCTCACCCATTCGTTCCGCACGCCGAAAGCGATCCTTTCTTAATCTAATTCATTATTCACGACGTATCCGAGTAAACGTCGATTATTCACCAAATATAAATAACAATAATGGCGGGCCCGCCTCTTTGGTTAAAAGGTGGTATAATGTATTTTAATAATAACACGGCGGTACTTCTCGGGTGGTCTCGAAACCTATTATTAACCAAATTGTTTTTGGGCTAACACCGAATTATGTTAATTTCTTCTGGTGCGTGGACGCCATGAATGTACTTACACTATACACAAAAGTGCATCATACACTCTGTAAAGTTGACCATTGGCGGGTCAGCTTGCTGCGATTTAATTAGGTACAGATGAACACACTTAACTATGCAGGCGGGGAGTCGCCTTCGCCACTGTAAATATCAATCCATTCCTCCTGGATTGCATAACAAACCGTAGCACCATTTATTATATTTATCTATATAGGTATATAAAAATGAATCCCTGTTTCCCTTAGTCACGCCATAACTTCAGAACGACTTGACTTTTTTATTTTTGTTTTTTAAAGTAGTCTAATACTCTGTATTGGTTTTTTTTTAAATGAGCTCCACACAGGAGGCCCTGAGGAAAATAATTTTCCTCAGGGCCTATGTCATCTTTGGGGATGCTGTGTGGAGGGCTTTTTTTAAGGAAAGGAAGGAGAGGCGAATTCTGGGAAGGAAAAGGGTTTAAGGGGTGGGTAAGAATCTGAGGTTCAGTATGTCTGGGTCATCCGCCTCCAAGACCTAGACAAGCCTCACCCCATGAAGCCGGGCACCCCTGCTAAATCACCAAACGTAGCGGACCACTTGGGGTGACCTATGGCAGAGGTGTTGGTTATCCAATAAAGGTTCCCAGGGCGGCGGTACCCATTCCCGCCTCCCAAATTATATTACGGAAAGAAAATTGCGCAGAAAATTGGATAATTTCAGAAAATTTATCGACTATTTTAACTTCGCACGTTTGACAGTTCGCGTGTTTGATGAATGTGTATTTAGCGGGCAGCTTTTTTTTTAACAATAGAATTGTCTTTGGATTTTGTAAAATTATAGATACGAGTATTTTAAATAGGTGTACCAAATTAGATTGATTGTTGTTACAATATACAAAAGTGAATATTTTGAATATATGCAAAATGAAAATTTTAATAAAAAAATTGTAATAGGTGGCACGCGAGCTGTTTGAAAAAAGGATGTACTGGGACTGAATATATGGAACGCGGGTGGGGGTTGGCGGGGCGGGGGAGAGGGAGAGGTGAGAGAAGGGGAATTTGGTAGGGGAAGGGGGTGCGGGAGGGGAACGGGGACGCACGGAAAAGGACATGCAGGGAGAAACAATTTATTTATTTTAATATGGCATTGCAACGCATGCCGGGAACCAGCTAGTTTATTTATAAAATACACGATTAAACATAAAAACATTTTCATAAATATGATACATTACATCACCATAGTAGGCGGCTGCCTGTTTCATGGTGACCAATGGAATATAGTTACTTTGTGGTGTCCAGTTTAAACAAATGAATTAAATACACGAACGTGTTGAAAATTTAAAAAAAATGTAACAGTAAGGGCCAGTTGTTTCGGAAAACCTGAACAATCGTTCAGATTCTTCTTGATTTTTCAAATGTAACGCAATCATTCCGTTGATTTTTGTCAAATCAGAATTGGGTTGTTTCAAATTAAATTTAACATTCGTTACATTCGAAAATTTCACACAGTGTTCCCCGCCGAATCGGACTAATTATTCCAGAGAAATCGAAAGGAATATTTTTTAACGCTTGCAACACTCACAAGTCACAAGTTGTTTATGAAATTCGTCGCCTGTCAGAGTTTACCGGCCTTTATCGCAAGCCGTGCGTAATGTTTATCTACAAATAAAACATAAACGCTTAAGAGTGAGTGCTTTTTTTATTAGTATTCAATTAATTACATGTACAGTTAAGTTAATATGGTAACATACAATCGTATTACTTAAATATTCTTCCTTTTTAGATCAATTTTATGAGTCTCCGGAACGGCTACAGTTGAAATGCTCAAATGTCGCCAGAACCATATAGGAAATGAATTAAATTCCTATGGAAACTATAATTAAAGCTCACCATATGACTGCCAAACGTGTACATGCTATGCTTGATCACAAACACATCGTGAAATACAGGTTAGTTGTGTTTTATACTTTATTTGACAGGCTTGAAGAGGATCCTTTTTTGCGAATAAAATATCTTATCAAACAACGTCTGATACGATTGTTTAAAGTGTATAGTTAATTAATACAATTAATAAATATGCAAACAATGTAATAATATCGTTCGGTCGGTTTGTTGTCGTTTGGTCATATGTCATATTCTATCAGCACTCTCCATACGGACGCTTCGGAGCGCCGCTTCAGACCGCCGCGCAGGCGCAGTAAGGTCGCGCAGTGAATCTTTACTAACTTCTCTCACGGCGCGGCGGCGTGGCGCGCTCCGAAGTGTACTTGTAGTTTTATTTATAAAATGCTAAATGCTAACGTATTACAATTACATTATGATTCTTGTTTTAGGGTCATTGCAGTCCAAATAAGAAATGCATATGTTATGGAGGAATACAACAGAATTTACGATATTTTGACGAGTCTGCGTTTTGGATATTGATTGTAGGTACCTCCAAGCAGAACCAAATGATAGAAGAACCAAGGAACTATAGTGGTTCACCAATAGTGAAATCTAATGTATACACGTGAAATGCATAAATGGTTTTCCTCGGCAAGAACCATTGCATAATGTACTTTTAATTTGATGTAGGTACATTGTTTTCATATTACTGCTTGTCATAATAAGATGGCAGATTAGGTTTCGCGTCGTTAACCCGCATAAATCAACTAATTAAATATAATTTCTGACTTATTATACATATACACATATACTTATTACTTACAACTTTTATAACGAAGAAGTTTTACTTATATAAATAAATAAACATTTGAACTGACATGGTTTCGTTTTATTTTGTACTTAAAATAAAGTTGTAACATTGAACACAAAAGGATTTTTATTACCTATAAAATACTGTTCATATTAGGTATGACTTTGTAAATTTAATACAGCTATGATTAGAGGTAATACTCAAGATTCCTTTACACAACATATTTTAAATGTTTTATAAAGACATGTGTTTTAATCGCCTTATTAGTATCAGGTAAAGATTTATGTTAATATGCTAGGTCATGACTCCAGTTCCCAAACTGCAATTTTCTTTGTGAGGGTTGAACCAGTTATATATAGAATATTGTGATGGCGCCAGTCCTTTATTCTGTATTTATGAACTCTACTGTGGCCCGAAGCGCTGTTTTTAATTTAGGTACTTGGCCAAAAATCATGTAAGTATACAATTGTAACACACTCAACTTCTTTTATATCTTTTATGAAATCGGAAGTTGACAGAAATCAGAAGGAACCTTCAGTTGTCACCACGTACATACAACAAAATCTCTATGTTCTCAAGGTAAATAATCAGGAAAGATTGGGAAAAATGTCAATCACGGGGAAAAGATTTCTTTTATTATGAATTATTGTAGACTCATAAATTATTCTAGGATAAATATAACACGAATAAGATGGCAATAGATTGTAACATCATCGGTTTACACAAGAAATAAGTTTGTATTTTTTTCAATGTTTTCACCAGTGTTTACGTCATTTTCAATCTCTGAAATAAACGATTTTCGACAATATTATACATCGAAAAGATATCTAAACTTGTTCTTTTGCCATCCTGAAGTTTTGATCGTTATGTTTTATTTACGTTTTATGCAAAAACAGTCCAGCCATAATCACTAGTTTCGGTAGTGCATAGTGCCACAGAGCTGCTCAAGCTGTCAGATAGCAAAGTTTCGCACGTCTGCGCATGCGCCCTCAATCAATTTTCCACTAACCGCCGGAATTCGAGCGGTTACATTTCCATCAGATTTGACCTGAAATTTCACTTGACGAACGGTGAAACAACCCAAATTTCGTTGATTGACGATTCATTTGCGATTTGACGGTTCATCAGACGTGATTTTTTCCGAAACAACTGGCCCTAAGTTTATAATGACAATTTAAAAAAATGCAATAGGAACTAGAAATTGGAAAAACAGAAAAAATCATCCAGAAGATTACCAGATCATACTCAAATACATAATTCGTGTTTATAGTTTTATGTGTGCACGCATGGATAAAAGCGCAAATACATGCACACATACGTACACTCTCACATACATATACGTGTATGTACGTATATACCCCGGGAATCTTTATTGGATAACCAACACCTCTGCCATAGGTCACCTCAAGTGGTTCGCTAAGTTTGGTGATTTAACAGGCGTGCCCAGGTTCGGAGGGTGAGGTTTGTCTGGGTCTTGGAGGCGGATGACCAGGACACACTGAACTCCAGATTCCTACCCACCCCCTTAAACCCTTCTCTTAAAAAACCTTCCTTTCCTTAAAAAACCCTCCCCAAATGTGACATGGGCCCTGAGGGAAATTATTTTCCTCAGGGCCTCCTGTGTGGAGCTCATGTAAAAAAAAGTATCCATAAGCGTTCACATGCACACATATACATACATACACACTTAATGGAGATTGGTACGCCAATGGAATTTGGTACGCCAATGGAATTCGGTACGCCACTGGAATTCGGCACGCTAATGGAATTTGGTACGCCAGTGGAATTTGGTACGCCACTGATCTTTTGAATGAATTTACTACTTCGACAAAAAATGCTTCTAGGTATAATGGCAAAAACTGATTTGAGTACTCGATTATAATATATATTTTTCACTTTTGAGACTGTGGGAGACTGGAGTTTTCAGGGTTTCGGGTTACTGGGATACTGGGAGAGGTAAACTGAATCTAAGACTTATTAAAACACTCGAAAAGAAGTTTGAACTTGGAGACTTTGGTTTCTTCTTGGCTGATAGTTTTGAACTGACGTCCTACCGGTTTGCCTTCTATTTTTATAGGGCAAACTCAGGTCGGACTTTTGGGGGACAGAACCTCCTAAATTTTTCTAAGGTGCTTGTTTTAGGTAATTTCACTGGTCGCTACGATCGGAAGTCAGCTGTGTTAAAATTATGTGTGATAGTTCTTGCCAAGACAGTACCAACTCCGGAAACCAAAGCCCCACATCATTTTTATTGTGTTTACAAGAAAAGGTACAAATTTACGTATGTGATATAAGGTACAATTTTAAACAGTAAATATTTTTCTTAAAGTGCAATAATCACTGATAGACGTCAGTTTTTGGGTTGTTATTGTAGCATATACTCATTTTTAGGTGATGATATTTATTTCTTGATCCAAATTATTCCCAATTTCTCGAAATTGAGCTCCAAGTTTTTCGGAAGATGAATTCGCTGTCGTAAATATTTACGATTTAGATATTTCCTTTGTTCAGCATTGACCAAGAGTGGCTCGGCTGGTCGCATGGTGGGGGTGATGTAAATAGACATCCATTTCCTTGGCATTGATCAGCCAACAACAAGAAGGGCGTCGTGGGCCAGATGCCGACACCCAGAACTCCCAATCCAACACCTCTGATGACGAGGAAATCATGTCTCTCCTACGCGGCCTCATCAAAGTCCGTGGAAGGCTGGCAGCCTGCGCGTCCAGGGACGACAAACTCCTCATCCTCATGGAGCTCCTGACAACCACCATCGATGTCTAAACTCCATCCCAACCTCCCGGACCTTCCGCAATCCCGGACCTACCCCAATCCCTACACTGGACACGGTAATTCACCTGGCGCTAAAATTCCATGCATTCCATCTTGCAGAATTTTCAGGGGTGCCACAAAACAAAATATTTACATTCAGTAAAGTTAAATGTAAAATTCCAGAAAAAGTTCAGAACTTATGTTCCCCCATTTTCTTTGAAAATTTGTGTGAGGTTTTTATCCAGTAAAGACTTTTTTCCTCACGATAACACTAATGTAAAAGTAAATCCTGTCGAGTAAATAATCACCTTCAGAAGGTAATAGTTATAAGGCCGAATGAGCCGTAAAACTAGTCAGTTAGAACATGAAAGGGCATTGCAAAGCCCTAGCTAGTTAGAGGATTACGAAAGAATCCGTAGAATCAAAAATCAAAAAATGGCATTGATCATTGCTGTCTCTGGAGTCCCTGGTGGAAGCATTAGTTGGTTATTCAGATGTGTTTTCTGGTCCAATGAGGCTGCTGCATGTATTTATTATCAATTTCGTTTATGTTTTCAATTGATTAGTTAATTAAATGACATGATAGCGTTGTAGACATCATTTGGAAGGTGCACCAAATGCACATTGTTCCGCTAGCCAATAGCAGCTCTCAGATTTTCTAGGGCGGTACGTGCTGGCGACATGGTACTCTGTAGGAGCGTAAATTCCATTCTTGAATTTCCAGGGTTGTCTTGGAAAGATGAAGTCGTATACCTGGGCCTGACAATGGACTCACGTCTCAACTGGAAATCTCACATAGCCAAGATGCACGCAAGAGCCAGAAAGGCAGTCGGCGCGATGAAGCCCATCTTCAACAGAAGAAGTCCGCTACTTCCCAGAACCAAGCTCCTGATCTACTACTCGCTCATTCGACCGGTACTGACATACGCTATTCCCGTGTGGAGTAGCATTTCTCACTCCGACCACTCGAAACTACAGACGCTACAAAATCTCTGCATTAAAATCGCATACAACACTAGAATCAGAACTAATTTGAAAAGACTACATGCAAGAGAAGACATTCCAACATTATTCGAATACACTCACCGACTGACAGACCGATTTTACAAATCTCTGAGACACAGTAAAAATAGACTTATAAAGGAAATCGGTCAATACAATGCACCTAGTGACTTTACTTTCAGATATACACACAGACTACCTAAACATATTCTGATGGACCTGAACCACATCTGGTATGAACCAGATTCAGACGCGGACGAGTGAGCGAGCAGTAGGTATTCCTAACTACCAGACGCCCCCCCTGTAACTTATGTTTACATATCTATTTATATATCTAGATAATATTGTATAATATGTATGTTTATGTATGTTTATCCTAAAAATTCCCATAAAGTATATATTGCACATAAAAACAGACACATACACCCCACACCACTAAATGCAGGATTTCATATACCGAAATCACTGAAAGCCGACCAGTTTCATGTTGACTGCCGGCCGACTCTTCCCGGATGAGGTTTTTCATGGTTTCCTCATTCCCAAAGGCAAATGCGGAAGAACTCCAAATTAAAAGGACATGACCGCCTCCTTCCCACTCCCAACATAACACAAACAGACACGTATGTATATATAGCTGTCGACCGCTGCTACCCTGATGATGAAGATTGATGTTGAGTCTGGACGAAACATGCAATTTTAGTAGGGTTTTTAGATAACAATTTTTCCCTACCGATGAAACACGAGACCTTTAAGACTATAATAGCCAGGTAACATTTTTAAATACCCACATGAGGTAAAAATTGCAAGGCGCAAATGACGCCGTTCTATTTATAAAGAACATTAACTTTAAATTCAGTAAATTTAAATGATTCATCTCTTCAAGAAATATAAGAATCTAGTAAATGAAAAAAAAAAATCCAGGGTTGTCATATGCTTTCTTCGTCACGTTCGATGCTATGATTGTTGCTGATCTCCGAACTAAAGTGTGTGAAATGGCAGAGGACATGGACGTGACGGAACGATAATAATTAATACTTTAGCTGATAAGTTAGTGTGAGAAATGTGTCGGTCCGATGGGTGCCACGATTGCTCAACGAGATGATAATGCATCAGCACATTCATCCGGAATTGTCGTGACCAAATTGCATGAATTTCACTAAGAATTGCTGGCGAATCCACTGTACGCGCCCGACATGGCGCCCTGTGAGTTTCTTCTTTCTGTTCCTCAAGACGAAAACATGGCTCGGGGAAAAAAATCAGCTCAAACGAAGGGGTTATTGCCGAAACAGAAACCAGAAGTGCATTCTGAAGAGTTTGACGAATCGTATTATAGGAGGGGTTAAAGAAATGGCAGAATCGTTGGGAAAAGTGTATCGACTTAATTTGGAGGTACAGCAGCGCATCGACAATGTTTACGGAGCTAGGACTTTATAGAATCGCCGGGCTGATGAGACACCTAATGTCTCCGACAACACGGTGGTGATCACGCCATACATAATGATTGATTATTTATCGAAGTGAAAACTTCTGTAGCACCGTTATAATTTGAAACTCGATGAAACGAAAAAGCGACACTAAAAAGAGACAAACACATACATCTATAGGATTTAGCCTACGAGAGAATGAGATGTAATAAACGGTCTACTCTTATCTACTTTAGTTTTCTGAAGGTTTTATTTCTACCGCGTGTGAACTGCACACTTGTAATTTTTTATTTTTTAAATTTAATTTTTATTCCATTTTTTTTCTAGTCTATGTATTTTTTCTTTACTTAAAATCTGTTGTGTAAATATGTATAATTACGAGTATATGGGACGTGTGGGATAGCACTATCCCAACAATCTGAAAAAAAAAACTATTTCATTATTATTAAAGGTAACGGGTTTGGGTACCGCCGCCCGGCAATCATTTATTGGATAACCAACACCTCTTCCATAGGTCACCCCAAGTGGTTCACTACGTTTGGTGACTTAGCAGGGGTGCCCGGTTTATGGGGTAAGGTTTGACCAGGTCTTGGTGGTGGATGCGTCAGCTACCTACTGCGTGGCGGGCCGGATCAGGAGAGACTGGTTGAGGGAGGCCTTTTGACCTTTCCAGCCGGACTCTCTCGACCCATTGCCTTCCACGGTTGTTGGAGGAATGGATTCATTCGTTCGTCACTCCTCGATACACTGATCACCAGATTCCTACCCACCACTCATAACTTTTTCCTTCGCAGAACTTCCTATCCTTCCCTTAAAAAGACCCTCCACACCAGGCGCGGCCGGTGCCTCAAATTATAGGTGGTTCACCAAGCCATTCATAAAAAACGAAAGGTTGATATTATATTTTTAAAAAAATCTAGACATCATGTATAATTTTACACTATTTGTATCATGTAACTGTAATAGTAAAAATATCGTGCGATGTAAAAACATGCTGATGTCTAGAGTTTAATATAGTGAATTGACCTGCCAGGTAAGTATATATGTTTTATGTATCTGTTTGTAAATTCAAATAATAAAAATACATATAGCCTAGGAACTCATAATAAATTGTACAACGCAACATAACTAAAACGGCGCTCCAGTAATCATCCAATTATTATAGAATTATTCTGGGATCAATATTTTTAGAAGCATTTTACACTCCATTGCTATTGATATTACATCTATTAGAAGATTAGTGGAAAGGGTGGGTGTGATATCCATTTAAAAATACTCAACCTTCCAAAGATAATAAAAATAACGCAATAATCCAATAATAATAATTAACACACAAGAAACGTTTCACTCTGCGGCGTGGATCGCCAATATCGCCATTTACTGTCGTGACAACTTCGATCAATGGGTGACAAACAAATAATAATGTCAAAAAGGTACATCCCAAGGGCTCGAACAAGATAATGTCACACGAGACGCATAGCTGACCCTTTGACTAATGGTTACATTTTAGAAGAGAAATATTATTACTTAATATTATCTTGTTCAAACCTTACTACCGCTGGAACCAAAGCTTCGGAATATTTCCGAAGAATGCCGAAGCTCTTCGGGTCGGCCGTGCAGCGCGCGGTCAGCCGATTTTTAGTATGACATGTTTCTGACGTTTTGGGATTTTTTACTACGAGCATCATTCAAATTACGGGGCGCTTAGCTCTGGCGCACGGTTTGGCATTGTACCTACCTCGGTTCCTCGCTCCTAGCGGGTAGCCGCCGTAACTGGCGGGTGGGAACAATGCGTTTATCTGGCCGTAATACATTGTTAATTGTTAGATTGATAAATAATTATAATTAAATTTAAAGATTGTGCTCAATTTTATCAATTTCATAAATAAACACATTACGTAGAAATACGATGAGTTGTAAAATGATGTTGAATTTTTTTGGCGGTTCAGCGCCCCATTGCACGTTAGCGCCAGCCGCGCCTGCTCCACACAGTATCCCCTAAGATGACATAGGCCCTGAGGGAAATTATTTTCCTCTGGGTCTCCTGAATGGAGCTGATGTAAAAAAAAGCTAATAAATACTGTCGATTTTTATAATTCTGAAATACATATATATATATATATTATTTTTTTTAGAGCGGAGACGGTTTAAATATATATCGTTCCCGTGAGCACTTAGGCCCATTGTGCTATCTCCCATTTTACCTCATTCCTTTGACAGTAACCCAGTCTCTTTTATAAAGTTCACCAGGATTGTCATTGGAAATGAAGCTACATCTTCAGGTTTTACAATGTGTCTTCCCAGATCTCATTTCCCCTCTTCACTCATCCTTGGTTCCCTGAAGGCCCCTGGAGGGAAGTGGACTTCATTTCTCCTCCTCACTCCTCCTTGGTTCCCTAAAGGCCCCACAGGGGAAGAGTTCACAGAGATTTATATGCCTCATTTCTCCTCTTCACTCCTACCTGGTTCCCCGAAGGTCCCACATGGGAAGAGGACATCATCTATCTCCACTTCAATCCTCCTTGGTTTGTCAAAGGCCCCGCGATGAAAGAGTGCCCTTCCCCTTGGTTCCCTGAAGGTCCCACAAGGGAAGAGTTCATGGAGGTGGCCTCAGCTCTCCTCTCCGCTTCTCTTCTTGGTTCCTCCTACAGGCCCCAGGAAGGAAGTCCACAGAGGTGGCCTTAGCACTCCTAGGATTCTAAAACGCCCCTAGTTTTCGAATGGTCCAATTTTTTTGTCCCACGAGTTACCAGGGAAATAGAGGGTCCACTCCAGCAGAGCCCCAAATGCTGGAGTAAGTTCTAAATACTCCGAGATGCGACCTTGTTTCTCGGAGGCACCGTTCGTGACTCGTGACACTGTTCCCCAGGACATTCAACCCGAGCACGGTAGCTCACACCTTGGCTTAGGATGGCTATTGCAGGTTTGTGTTTCCACTCCCTGGGCGATGGGTTCGCCACACTCTCTACGCTGGTTCTGAAATATTAAAGGATATACAGAAAAAACTCGCAATTTTGAGCAATAGATAGACAAAAGTTTGTCGGAAACCCTTTCCTATTTTGTAATATAGATACTGAGATAAAAACTCGTCGTACGTGTTTTTTCGCATAAATAAAAAAATACAACTAGTTCAACAATTTGTTACATTTTTTAGTTGTGATTAGCCAAAATTCATATTTTAAAACCAGTTTTTATATATTTTTTTATTTAACGACGATATAAAGCAAAGTAAAAATACAATATTAAGTAAAGTAAAATATAATAGGTGAAGTAGTTTGTTCACAGTCGTCCTCACTAGTCCCCCTCCTGTTCCGAGGCGGACTGTAGATCGTTTTATGAGTGTTGATCATGATTTCCTCATCATTTAGTTCGTTGGTTTCCACAAAAAAAAAAAAAAATGTTAAAAGTATTTATGTTTGTTGTCTGTAGGTCGCGTTGGGGTTACTTCATAGTTTTAATGATTTCCTCATCTTCATGTTTAGTTAGCCATAATTTGATGTCTTTTTTTAAACTTTTGCATCTCCATGGTGTTTTTAAATTCAATTGGAAGGGCATTATATAATTTTGAAGCATGGAAATTGAGGTTTTTCTGGCCAAAAGATATATTTAATTTTGGAATGTTTAGTAGATTTGATGATTTCATCCTTGTTGTATAGGTGTTTTGGTCAGCAAGGTATTTGTTCAAAATTGATAGGGTCCTTTTAAATAAAATGATTCCTTTTGCAAAAAACTTCACTGTTTATTTCACTTGGGACATGTTATAAATGTATTATATTACGGTGTCAACACACCGGGCCAAACACTGGCAGTTGTTTACTGTTAAAACTTGCGTTGGGAAGAAGCGATAATAATGAGATGCTAGCACTTTTATAATGTAAAAACCTGCACACATTTAAAGAATCAACCATTATACATTTGACATTTGGAAGTATTACAAAAAAATGGTTTCTTCTATAGTACGTACTTCGTAGTTAAAACAGGTCGCTACCGATCTACCGAACACTCAGCGACTAGCCAAGCTTCGCACCATTTGTTTGAAATATTAAAGTCTGGGAGTTTGCTCAAACAACCCATAGGTGCTGGTAGTATCTCAACTTTTAACATAGCTTCCGCCTCGGGGTTCCTAAATCGCCTATACCGATTTATGAACCCTTCAAGAAAACATAACAAAAACAGGGGAAGACAATCAAGGCAAAAGCAAAAAAAAAACACAAATCCTAACTCTAAATACCGTACAAATACTAACAAATAATTTTACCTATTATAAATTAGCAGCCAAAACTAAATAATCCTGCACTGCTTATTATACTATTATTTAAAAACGTACATTCACAAGTTGAATTTTAAGGTGATTAACCTAAACTAATTACATAAACTTAAATTAACCAAAAATTTTTTACATATTTAAATAATAACTTAACACAAAATACTATTATAATAGAACACAACCCAACACAAAATAATATTATAATAAAACCCAACCCAACACAACACAATTGTCTTTTTTTTTTTTTCAAGTCCATTGGTTAGGATCTTCTCCAGGTGCAGTCCACGATATAATCACCACAGCGCGGGGTGCAATCAATCATCAATTTATAGGTTGTCATGTTGTTCCTGGGATTGGTATCTTTAAAGGGTCTTTTTTTTAATATTTTCACCCTAAAAAGTTTCATCATGGTCGTCCAGGGTGTCCGGACTGACGGAAGGGTCCGGGGAGTCCGTCACAGGTTCAGCTTCCGGATCCAGAGGCATTAGACATATCTTTGTGATAGGCCTGACAAAGATTCCTTGAGGGGTTTTCAGGGTAACCACTCGCACTACACCATCCGCGCCGGGATGTGTACATATAACTCGCGCCATTTTCCATAATGGTGGAGGTAAATTATCTTCCTTCAGAATAACCAGATCATCCTTTTGCAGTGCCCGTTGATTACTGGTTTGCCATTTAGTCCTTTTTTGTAGCTCCATCAAGTACTCTCGCTTCCATCTATACCAAAAGGATAACATTAGCGCATGGATTCTCTGATATTGGGTCAGCCTGTTGTCTGGTATGGCTCGGACATCTCTCTCCGGAATGATAGAGGATTTAGTGCCTATGAGGAAATGGTTTGGGGTGAGGGGTTGGTAATCGTGGATGTCATCAGACAAGGAAGTCAGTGGACGGGAATTTAGACAGGCCTCAATCTGACAAATTAAGGTATACAAAAGTTCAAAGGTTAAAGCAGAATTACTAGTGACTCTATACAAATGAAACTTTGCTGACTTGACCGCAGCTTCCCACAGCCCTCCCTGACTAGGGGCTCGAGGGGTTATGAACCTCCACTCAATACCTCTGTTAGCTAAATAATTTTGAATCTTGTCGTTGTTCTCTCTCAAACTGGTATACAGCTCCTTGAGCCTATTACTGGCCCCCCGAAAGTTGCTAGCGTTATCGGAAAAGATCTTATCAGGTTCTCCCCTACGGGATATAAATCTCTTTAAACTGTTCAAAAAAGCATTGCTAGATAAATCCGAAACTAATTCCAAGTGAACCGCCTTTGTGGAAAAACAAACAAAAATACATAAATACGATTTCACGAGTGGAGCTCTCCTCAGTGGCCCACTTTTGGTTGGAATCGGTCCAGCAAATTCGACTCCCGTGATAGCAAACGGTCGGCTCGGTGTGATTCTTTCGCTCGGTAAGCTGCCCATGATTTGGCTACCAGTACGAGGATTACACCTAAAACACACAATACACTTATGTAATATCTTTTTAACAGTATTTTTCCCAAAAATAGGCCAAAACCTTAATCTTATTTCAGCTAATAGGGCTTGAGGTCCTGCGTGTAAGTTTACATAATGATAGTGACGTATAATCAATTCGGTTAGCTTATGTTTAGCTGGCAATATAATTGGATGTCTTTGTTGGTACGATAGGTGTGTAGCTAAATTTAATCTACCGCCCACATATATAAGACCATCACATAAAAAGGGATGAAGAGATTTTAAGTTACTATTTTTGTTGACATTTCCCTGGTTTTTTAATGTCTTCAACTCCTTTTGAAAGTCATGTGCCTGAGCTGATTTCAGTAGACAATTCAAACTTGCTTCTAGTTCAGCTACACTTAAATTACCTGAAATTTTACTTTTGATATTTCTGCAGTTATTCACAAACCGCAGTACATATGCTGTAACCCTTTTCAATTTGATAAATGAGGAAAATTTTCCAAATATTTCCCATTCTTGAATATCAGTAGATAAAAGAATATTTTTACTCTTGAGCTCCGGAGGGTTTGAACAGGAAATGTTCGATATAGGCCAATCGTTGACTCCGTCAGTCAACCAATTTGGTCCATTCCACCATATTGTAGAATTTATTAATTTATCCGCAGTAGCTCCTCTTGAAAGTATATCCGCTGCATTGTCGGATGATGATACGTGTCTCCATTGATCTGGATCACTCAGTTCTTGTATTTCGGCTACTCGATTAGCCACGAAAGTGCTCCAACGAGTAGGTTGACCTTTCAGCCAACACAGCGCTATCGTAGAGTCACACCAATAATATGTGTTGATCTTCATTATATTTAATGCTTGTTTTATAGTTTTCATTAATTTTGCCAGTAGTACAGCACTACACAGCTCCAACTTAGGCAGTGAAATAGACTTCAATGGTGCTACCCTTGATTTGGATGTTATTAAGTGTGAATGCCACTTACCGCTGTGGTCCATTGACACCATATAGATACAGGCTCCGAAAGCCTTCTCAGACGAATCGCAAAAACCGTGTAGCTGTAGCTCTTTTGCTTGCTTGCAAATAATTTTTCTTGGTATTTTCAACACATTTAGCTGAATTAAATCTTGCAGGTAGGTCCTCCAGGGTGCTAATATTTCATTAGGTAACTGATCATCCCATGCTGCTTTGGACTGCCACAGCCTTTGCATTATCAATTTGGCTATGACTATTATCGGCCCTAGGAGTCCCAATGGATCGAAGGTTGATGCGATGCAAGACAATATCTCTCGTTTGCTCTCGGTTGGACCTGATGGCTTCATTATTACATAAGAAAAGTAATCAGATTCATTGTTCCATGTTAATCCTAATATTTTCTCAGTCTTTGGATTGTCAGTAATAATTTTGTCAGAATCGCCTGAATCGGCACACTTAGCTTGGCCCGACTCGGCTGACAATTCCAACGCATTGGACCTCCACTTCCTCAACGTCATCCCCGCAGATGACAAGATGCTGATTAATTCTTCTTTTAACTTTTTACAGGATTCCAGCTCATCTGCTCCCGTTAACAAGTCATCCATATAGAAATCATTTTCTATGACCTGACTAGCTCTAGGAAAAATTAAATTATTATCCATACCAATTTGCTTTAAGCATCTTGTGGCTAAGAAGGAGGAAGGTGCCAGTCCATAAGTCACAGTCTTCAGACGATAATGCTTGAGCACATCCTGTGGCGACTCGCACCATACTATCTTCTGTAGGTCCAGGTCATCTTCACACATGTTAATCTGGCGGTACATCTTCTCGATGTCCGCAGTCATGACTATTTGATGTTTCCTGAAATGCAATAGTTGGTTATATAGATCCTTTTGTATAACAGGTCCTATCATCAAGGCTTCGTTGAGGGAAATTCCATTTGAGGTTTTGGCGGAGCCGTCAAAAACGACCCTCACTTTAGTAGTAGTGCTGGATTCTTTCACTACAGCGTGATGCGGTAAAAAATAGGAGTCACGATCCCCTTTTGACTGGTCACACATCTCCATGTGTCCCAGTTCTTCATATTCACGCATGAATTTTACATATTGTGTCTTTAACTCGGGATGTGACTCAAATTTTCTTTCTATATTTTTAAATCTTTTTTCGGCAGTGAGCAATGAGTTTCCCAACTGATCAATGCATGCCCGACGCGGTAAACTTACTACATATCTACCGTCATCTTCTCTAGTATGAGTACTTACAAAACTGGCTTCGCAAGCCTTTTCTTCTTGAGTTTGAATTTTAGTGGAATTAATCTCTTCCAATTTCCAAAATTTTTCTATTTGATGACTCAACTTATTTATAGATAAACTGCAAAAATCTGATACAGGCCTTTGTTTGGGGTACACGTTGATAGGACCGGACACAATCCATCCCAGTTGCGTACGTTGAAGCGTTGGTCCTGACTCGAGTTTCAATCTATCGTTGTTTAGCATTTCCCAGAAGCTCTCCGCGCCCAACAGGATGTCGATGGGTGCAGCTATATTGAAGTTCGGGTCTGCCAGCTCCAATCCTGGTGGTATTTTGAACTCTTTTTTCGCCATTGTCACTTGTGGTAAATTGGTTGTAATTTCCTGTAAAATCAGACATGATATTTCGCGTTTATAATCCATATTAAGCGAAGTCATCTCCACTGAAATTATCTTTTTTATGTGTGTGATATTATTATGGATCCCAGACACGGGTTTGTTTATTCATTCACATGGTAAATTTAATTTATTAGCAAATTCAGCTCTCATAAAATTACTCTGCGCACCGGAGTCAATCAGGGCGCGAGCCTTAAACATTTTATTGTTAGCCCCCACAATTCCTATGTAGGCGGTTGACAATAATATTATTTTTTCTGCCTTTTCCGATGCAGAAAAACTCGACACTATAACCTCGTTATTAGCATCCATATTTGAGGTCTCCGGCGGAGGTACCTCCTTGTGTAGTAGAGTATTGTGGCTATACTTGCCACAAATTTTGCAGGTTAGGTTTGTCTTGCAACTCTGTGCTTGATGACCCAACCTCAAACATTTAAAACACGCCCGGATTGATTTCGTAGCATCAATCCTATCCTGTAATTTTAATTTTAGAAATTTTTTGCAAAAATAAATTTGATGACCTTTATCATTACAATAAATGCAGTTGTTTGCCTTTATTGCCAAGAATACCGATGAATCTTTTTTGTTATTATTGTTGCCTATTTGCATTTTATGTAGGTTAGAAGATTTTTTCTCTGAAGCATTCATAAGCTCCAATACTTGTGCCCTAGCAGATAAACATTTTATGAATTCCTTTAATGTAGGTAATTCACCTTGCAATGTATATTGTTCCCAATTTTTCCGAGTAGCTATATCCAATTTATTTGAAATTATGTAAATAATCAAAGGATCCCAACGATCTACTTTAACTCCAATGTTTTGTAACGCTTTCAAATTGACATTAGTTTCATCAATTAAATACCTTAATGCTACAGGCTCTTCATGTTTCATATCCTTTAATTGAAATAGAGTTTGGATATGTTTATGTACGGTAGCCCTGAGATTCGCAAATCTGTCGTGCAACAATTCCCAAGCCGATAGGTAGTTTAATTCCGAAACTTCTAGATTAGCAATTATGTTCAATGCGTTCCCTTTCAGCGCAGATTGCAAGTAAAAGAATTTTTGGACGTTGCTCAAGGAACTGTTATTATGAACTAAAGTTTTAAAGGTTTCAACGAAATTTACCCAATCCTTTTGATTCCCATCGAATTTGAATTGGAGAGTTGGAAGTTTGATGTCGACCCTATCCTCGTTAATTGAGTCAATCGCCCCCTTGGCAGTGGCTAGGACTGAAAAATATTGATTTTCAAACGTCTCGCGCTGAATAGAATTTTCCAGTTCCTCATCCGATAAAATTTCAATTTCGTCCTGTATAGATTCGAATTGATCTAACAATGGCTTAATTCGGTCGTACCTCAGTTTAATTTCAATCGCGGACAAGGAGTTTATAGAATCCGCGAAACGCGTCAATTTCCCCTTAATCACGCCTCTCTTGGCTATTAAAGATTTGATCTTATCCATTTTGGGTACAAATACCTTTTCGTAGCTTAATCCCTGATAAAATGTGTTCCGACAATGCGTATTTATTTATTTGAGAAGCTACCCGCCTGAAAGACAACAACGACAATATTCCTGGCAATTATTAATTGAGAACCTATTGTTCAATCATTAATTGAGAATCATGAGTTGCATAAAATCTTTACGTGGGTAGTGATTTTATTTTTTACAATACAATATTTATGGGATTAATCTTGTTAAAAAAACTACGAATGAGTTCTGAATGGATGTTAAAGGATATGGGTACGGGTGGGAAGGCACTAAAAACTTATCTCATTTCCGATGTGAATCCAGTCTTCCTTTGTTCATCTTTGTGATTCCGGTAATTGTAATTTTGGTCATCTGTGTTAATTGGCAGCTGGTTCTTGTTTTTTTTTATATTATTGCAGTCCTCTGATTGCAATCCGGCTCGAAGGACCATGTTCAAAATTGATAGGGTCCTTTTAAATAAAATGATTCCTTTTGCAAAAAACTTCACTGTTTATTTCACTTGGGACATGTTATAAATGTATTATATTACGGTGTCAACACACCGGGCCAAACACTGGCAGTTGTTTACTGTTAAAACTTGCGTTGGGAAGAAGCGATAATAATGAGATGCTAGCACTTTTATAATGTAAAAACCTGCACACATTTAAAGAATCAACCATTATACATTTGACATTTGGAAGTATTACAAAAAAATGGTTTCTTCTATAGTACGTACTTCATAGTTAAAACAGGTCGCTACCGATCTACCGAACACTCAGCGACTAGCCAAGCTTCGCACCATTTGTTTGAAATATTAAAGTCTGGGAGTTTGCTCAAACAACCCATAGGTGCTGGTAGTATCTCAACTTTTAACAGTATTGTTATATACATTTTTTGTATACAGTTTTATAATGTTGAACACATTAAATTTGAAAACAAAATCTTTTGATGGAGTTCTTATATGGATTATTTTCATTATTCCTTTTTGTGTTTTAAAGAGCTGCTTCATGTGGATGTTAGAAGAAGATCCCCATTCAAAAATCCCATATTCTATACGTGATTGGCAAAGAGCATAGTAGACTTTATATATATATAATTTTATTTAGTATATTGCGTGTGTTCCTAAAGTAGTACATGAGGTTTGGGAGTTTCTTTGTAATGCTATTTATGTGAGAGTCCCATCGAAGATTTTCATCGATTTCAATGCCGAGATATTTTATGTTTCTAGAGTGTGTTCTTCAAAATGTTTATCATTTTACAAATACGCCCTGCCCATCTTTCATTTATCTCTGCCACGCCCTGGTAATAATAAAACTTAGCTATTAATAGTAATAATAATAAAACCAACTAAGTTTTATAAACGAGTATTAGGTAATCGCACCACAGCAAAAACACTGCTCTAAAAAGAGAAAAATGTGCAACTGGGGTAAGTTTTTCAGTTTCGGTGCCGATAAATCAACATTATTATTTAAATATAATTTTTATATAATATATCAGACTGGACAATGGTTGAGTTGGCTTAGCGTTTGGTTCCCACCCAGGTGTCGCTGTCGGTCGGGTGTTCAATTCCTCGGTCACCCAAGACACATCAAGACACAAGCTAAACTTTCCGCTTAGTGTGGTGGTAGTAGGAGATGTTGTCAAGGTATATATCAATATAGAGATTTTTGTTTGTCCTTTAAAAAAAAAACTTTGAAAAAGCACTATGACTCGTGAGTTATTGGTAATTCCTGAAACGAGATAATTAATCATTAAAGAAGAAGATAACAATAATAATCTAAACGAAAATATAAAAGATAACAAGACACAGAAAAACAGAAAAAGATAATGGTCGCAACTGGGACGAGAGGTTCTGGTTCATTATCTTTTTCTGTGTCTTGTTCTCTTTCATATTTTCCTTTATTTTTATTATTATCTTCTTCTTCAATGATATAAAACTCTGATGGGAATAACCTTCAAAAGTATAAAAAGAGAGTTTTTCTTATAAAAATTGAATATTCATTTAGACTTTTATAAAAAGTCAATAGTTCCATATAAATTAAATCGGATATATTTATCCGTGACGCTATCCAGGTTACAAACCAATTCTTAAAATGATTGTTTCCAGTAAAAAGGGTAATTGCCTATGATATGGAAAATAAATTAATTTAAGATAATAGGTGTAACGACCGTGGCCGGTTATATACATTACTTCTGGACTCCTTGTGGTGGATCCAGATTTCTCTTGATGGTGATCTCAGTGGGATTGCAATAATAATAAGTGGGTAGACTTTTACTGTTTATTCCGAGGTCGTACAGAGGTGCTTCGTAGGAAGCCTAAATGCAAAGAGAGGACGAATGGACAACATTCACGCCTTTTATACGATCCGCATGCTGTCTCACTCATACACGCATGTCTCTTTCATACTGCAAGACATACGTTCACTACAATAGGTATTGTTAATTCTAAAATTCTAAATATGAGAGTGGCTATTATGACGATTTAACAGTAGGGCGCAATGGCGGAATTGTTAAACGCACGTCCCAGATAGACAAGAGGTTGCGACCATTATCTTTTTCTGTTTTTCTATGTCTTGTTCTCTTTCATATTTTCGTTTAGATTATTATTATTATCTTCTTCTTCAATGATTTATTACACTGGAGGGAACAACCTTCAAAAGTTATAAAAAGAGGGTTTTTCTTATAAAAATTGGCGATAATTAATTCTACATCAAACTAAAGGGTTGTTTTATTTAGTCATCGAATAGGAGACATATTTTTAGAGAAAATATTTCAAATTTAACGAATTTGTTTCGTTGTATAACTTTTGGTGAATGTTCTATGTAGATTGAAGGTTTAAGTAACGGCAGTTTATTTGAGGACGTTCGATTCGTCCCCTCGAATTATCGCAATTCATCGCTACGTGTAGATAACCACGTCTGATAAGGAAGATAGGTGGTAATGATTTTTTAGGTTTTTGCACACCTTGCACAGACACACAACCTTTTGGATATTTAAGAAATAGTACAACCAACCGGTTTCGTCGGTGATTCGAATGAATTTATTACTACCTGTATATAAAAATGAATCGCTGGATGTGTTGCTAAGCGCATAACTTCCGAACAACTGCACCAAATTGGATAATTCTTTTTTTTGTGTCCCCAT
Source organism: Limnephilus rhombicus (assembly GCA_929108145.2). Taxonomy (NCBI): domain Eukaryota; kingdom Metazoa; phylum Arthropoda; class Insecta; order Trichoptera; family Limnephilidae; genus Limnephilus; species Limnephilus rhombicus. Next base: position 11,707,971 of record OV815296.1, read on the forward strand.
TATTGTCATTACAAGGTTTATATATACTGGTGAGCTCTGGCATTATGAAATTTGTATTAAAAAATTGCAATTTGTGGTAAGCGAGCTGTATACAAACTGAATGTATGGAATGCGGGAAGGGAGAGGGGAACTCGGGTAAGGGGTTTGCTGGAGGGGGGAGGGTGGTTCACGGGAGGGGGGAAGGGGGAGTGAAATGGGCAGAGGGAAAGCAAGAGGGGAAGGGAATGCGAGAGAGGAAGGGGAGGCAGAAGCGGAACGGGACGAATGGGAAAGGACACGAAGGGAGAAACAATTTCTTTATTAAAAATGGCATGGCAACGCATGTCGGGAACCAGCTAGTATGTAATAAAATTAAATTAGCGTTTGTCATTTTATCCTTTAAATATCTTCCTAAAAATACTTTTTTATCCTTATGGCAAGAATCAATGGACTACAACATGAATCCCCAGATTATGTAATCCATAACAATGAATAGTGAAAAAATTCAAAAAAATTATTAAAACAAAGAACTACTCGTATTTAGAAGTGTTTTACAAAGTTATTTGTTTCATTTAATTATTCATTAAATTATTATTCATTATTATTCATAAAATTATTTACAAAAATTATTAATTAAATAACAATTATTATAAGCAATAATTATCAGCCTGAAACACTCATCAACATTGAAAAATCTTCCGAGAAAAGATACTTGCCACCAACGGGACTTGAACCCGTGTCCTTCTGATTGCCGGTCAGCTGCTCTTGAAAAATATAATAAGCAGTAATTGTTGAATGAAACACTAGTATATATTGAATTATTAGGCGGGTATTTGATAAGCCCCCATAGCTCGGCGGTCAAGAGCAGCTGACCGGCAATCAGAAGGACACGGGTTCAAGTCCCGTTGGTGGCAAGTATCTTTTCTCGGAAGATTTTTCAATGTTGATGAGTGTTTCAGGCTGATAATTATTGCTTATAATAATTGTTACCCTTTGTGCTATGCATAAAAATCTTGTCTAAACGTTAGTTTATAAATTAAAAATAATTATTAATTAAATATTTCACATACTATTTAGTAGTGTTTTACAAAATTATTTGTTTTCATTTAATTTTAAAAAATACCGCTCCAAACGTATTTGCAAAGATTGGAGAAAAAAAATTAGTTTTCAATTTTAATTACATTTCTTTCAATTAATAAATTTTTGCATTAGTTGGAGGGCTTTTAAAAAATTAAATTATTAAAATCAGTTATTTGTATAAAACGTTTTATTAAGTGCAGTATTGTATGAGGTCTTGGCGGCGGATGCGTATGCCCACTTGCTGCGTTGCAGGCCGGGTCGAGAGAGACTGGAGGGGGACCTTTTGACCTCTCCGACAAGATTCTCTCGACTCATCGCCTTGCACCGCAGTGGGGAGAATGGGTTCATACGTCCATCACTCCTGGACAACTGGCCCCCAGATTCCTGCCTTTTACTTTCCTAGAACTCCTAAGGAAAAAAAAAAGAAAAAAAAGACCCTCCTCACTGCATCCCCAAATATGACATTGGCCCCTAGGATAATAATTTTCCTCAGGACCTTCGTTGTGGAACTAAGGTAAAAAAAAGTTGTTAAGGTGATCCACTAGTCCAGGAAAAAATCGAAAATGGAATTCACGCCCCTTTTTGGGAGGAGTTTAAAAATACTTGAGAAAAAGCTTTCCGAAAGGGTGGAAAAGGTATTTGAGATTTTTTTTATAGGTTGATTTCGTAAAGGCCTTTAAAAAATATGAACTCCTTTTTTACGCATCGTTTATTGAAATGACAAGGAAATTTAAAATTGATTTCACGGAACCAAGCGACGCAGAGTCTAAGACGTGTATTTCCCGTCGCAGCCGTGGCCGAACTGATAAAAAATGGGTGTGGCAAGTCTGTCGTCCTTAGGTGGACGGCATAAGGTTCACTTTGAAAATCCAAATTCGTATTCCGGCCGTATTGATTGATGTCAAAAATAACAACGCGAAAATGCATTTTTTATTTTATATTGTGAAGTTCGGGCGTAAATATCAAATTTGTTGCGATTATTATAAAATAAACGGAATTTGTCACATTAAACAATAAAATCATATCCGAAAAGGGTGTTATAAGTAGGAGAGTTTGCACTTGAAAGTGTTTTTTATAGACCTAATACTTTATCTTTTTCTAGGCTTATTAAAAGACTTTAAAAAAAATAACCGATATTTTTAAAGGTAAAGATATGTTCTACACGCAGTATTTAGTTGAAACATCTATAATACTTCTAAGCGATCAAATTTTCAAAACAAAAACACAAGATTTTTTATGATTTTGCATTATTTCGCATGGCTTCATCTTAAAAATCACAATCAAGATCATCAGGAAATCATAATCATAATCAGGAAATCGTGATCATCACAAGGAAACCAATTCAATTTAAAGTACTTGTGCATAAATACTTTATTTATTAATTTTTAGTTTTCCCGTGATTTTTCACGGGTCTGCGCTAGTATATATATATATATTTTAGCTACTATATATATATATTATCTTTTTTACATTTTTATATGAAACATGTTAGGTATATATATAAAATAGAAAACATATTCGTAGTCCTCCTCACTAGGAGATCCTGTGCTGAGGGGGACTATGCTTCATTGTTTATTTTTTTTATTTTTTTATTTACATTTAAACCCACTAAACTACTTATGTAGTTTGTCAGCAGGTACATAATGACAACATTGGTACATTTTCAAACATTGTATACATATAATTTTGATGCTAAACATCAATTAAATAGATTATTTAAATTACTAAAATATTATTATTATTATTTATTATTTAAATTATTTGAAAAGGGTTTTCCAGAAACTTCTATGACGATGCTTTAAGAATACTAGTAAGTTCATTTTCCGATAGTTCCTTTAGCCAACATTTAATGTCCTTAATGTAACTATTTTTTGTTTTAATTTGTTTGATACTAAGTGGGAGTTTGTTGTATAACTTTACTGCTAAAAATTCAGAAATTCTTTGAGATGTCTGCCTCCGAATCATTTTTGGTGTGATGTACTTGTACTAGAATGTTTTTGCCATAGATTTTCCGTATGCTTGGAACATCAAATTGTTTAATCTGCTTATCGACAGATTAAATTAATCCGCTTATCGACAGTTTCATTCAACGGAAACTGTTCTTCTGCGGTTAATTTCAGACTTGATCATCGGGATGGAAGCAGGTAAGTTGGGTTTGGTATCTGTTCTTGACATGAGTGCGGCATTTGACACGGTAGATCATAGTATTTTATTAAATGTGCTTGAAACCGAATTTGGCGTTCGAGGTGATGTTCTCCAATGGATGAAATCATACCTGTCTGGACGAGTAGCCTCAGTAATTTTCAATAATTGTACTTCACCCGAAACTCCCATAGAATGTGGAGTTCCCCAGGGTTCTGTCTTGGGTCCCATTCTTTTCATTCTCTATACGAATCGCCTCGAGAAACTAATTCAATCAGCTGGCTTTGAATCACAAGGCTATGCAGACGATCGTTTCATTTTCAAGTTTTGTTCCCCGGATGAAAAAGACGTCCTTAAAAACGAGGTGGTTAGTTTCATTAACACAGTCTCAAGTTAGATGTCTGTCAATAAACTCAAACTTAATCCGACCAAGACGGAATTTATTTGGATAGCTTCTCCTGGAAGGCAAGCCCTCATCGACTCTAATCCAATCCATATTCAGGGCACAGATATAATTCCTTCTACAGAAATAAAGTTTCTAGGTTTCACTATAGACAATAGTCTTTCTCTAGAATCACAAATTTCAAAATCTGTAAGTTCAGGCTTTTTCCATCTAAGGCAGATAAAATCAATCAGGCGTTGCCTTCCCTCTGATGGAGCAAAGTCACTCATAAATTCGTTCGTTGTCTCACGTATGGACTATTGTAATAGTGCGTATGCTGGCTTGCCTAAAAAACAATTCAATAGAATCCAGTCCGTTTTTAATGCTGTGGCGAGAATGATTTTTGGTGAATCTAAGTATTGCCGTATAACCCCGCTTCTAAAGGATCTTCATTGGCTTCGATGCCCTGAAAGAATAGAGTTCAAGATCTGCTTAATGACCTTCAAAGCATTGCAAGGAATGGCGCCAGCCTATATATCGGAACTATGTGTCCGACAAAACTTAAGCGATAGGCAGCTTACTCTAAGGTCAGCAGATCGAGATGTTACTAATCGTTTAATCGAACTTTCTAGGTCAAATCGAGCCGTTTACTATGATCGATCTTTTCGTGTAACTGGCCCGCTCATTTGGAACAAACTTCCCTCAGCTCTTACTAATATCCAGAACTTGGCTGAATTCAAAAGAGCTTTAAAAACAAACTTATTTAAAAAATCATACCTTTCATGAATTTTAACTCCTTTTCAATATACTTTAATAAGCCATGTTCCTCAAGTTTCTTGTAATTGTTTGGTTTCGATTACCTCCTTACTATAGTTTTATGTGCACTCTGAATTTGTATTATTTCTAAATGTTAACTGCCTCCTGTTCTATATAATTTAGTTTAAATGATTCTTGTTGAATGGCACCGTGATGGTTTATCATTATATATTGTCCTGTGCCAAAACAGCACTCACTATTGTTGTTAATATTGTTCTTTAGGAATTGCTTTGTATATTTTTGTATATTCGTTATTTCACATTATTTAATTAATTTTTTAAGGACTCGTAAGGAACACTGTAGGTTAATTTTAAGTTTACCATAATTAAGCGCACTTGAAGTGAAACATCACAAAACTGCGCTATATAAATACTACGTTATTATTATTATTATTTAAAAATGTCTGTTGTTGACGTCCTTATGGGGACCTTTAGTATGGTCTTTATGTTGCAATTCTGAGTTACCTTAAGTTGTTTTATGTGATTAGATGCTGCTGAGTCTCATTTTATTACTCCATATTCCAATCGAGAGTGGCATAAAGCATAATATATTCTCTTTAAATCAATAAAGTAGATGAGTTTTGTTAGCTTTTTTGATGTAAGATTAATGTGTGAATTCCACTGTGGTTTTTATCAATTTCAATACCAAGATATTTAATACTTTTTGTTTGGGTTATAGACCGGCAGGAACATTGCGGAAAAGTATTTTGACATTCATTTAATTTGAGGGTATGCACATTCATTAGTTGTCCTCTTTTGTTTTTGGAGAAAGTTGGATATTTAGTTTTATTAACATTTAATGTAAGGGATTTTACTTTTAGCCAGTTTTGAAGTACAGCCAGGCCATGTTCCGCCTCCTTGTAGGTTCTTGTCCAATCTTGTTCGGGGAATATAATAACAGTGTCATCTGCAAAGCTCATTATGTTTCCATTGATGGGAAGATTCATAACTAACTAACTAACTAACCATCACGCCGTTTCCCCGCAGGGGTAGGCAGAGAGGACGGACCGCCAAACAACTCGGTCTTGGCACACACGCTTTGCCTCACTCACATTCATACATCGTCTCATACATTCTCTTCTATTGTTCTGACTTTTGACAGCCCGACTCAAGTATGCATACTGTTTTCGTACTCTCTCTTTCAAACACCATGACTTTAGACTTTAGACTTACTTTAGATTCATTATATACATAAATAAAAAGATAAATATATATATTAATAAATAAATATATATTAATAAATATATATTTTAATATATATATTCATATTCACTTATATGAATCAGAAATAGTGTAGGTATAAATGTATTATAAACGAAGTAAGTTTTTGTAATGTAAATATTAAAATTGAAAGAAATACATTTGCAAATACGTTAAATTCTGTCTGCTAATTACATTATTTGTATGCTTAGGTATATTTTTTTACCTTTTCTTTTTAAGCCTACAACAGAACTGTATTTGAAGAGTAAACTTACTAAGAAAATTTACTAATTGGTATTTTACTGTAATTTTAACTGTTGCTGTCCCCATCCCCTGCATTAAAAAAATATTCTAAGTATGTCTGTATATATATATTTTTTAAATACATTTGTGAATTTTTATACTGAACATCTGTTGGTGGCGGTCAAACTACCAAGAAAGTAACTCGTAAGAAAATCAAAACGTATGCACATGCCAGTAATTGATTATATTTAAAAAAAATCGCAGTGTTCAATTCACACACGGCAGAACTGAAACCTTCAGAAAACTAAAGTAGAAAAGAGTGGGGAGCAGCACTTTTTTTATATGTGATGGATGATTTTTTCCATATTTTTGTCGTCGAATTCCAGTCCACCTTTTCCTGTACATTTGGTCAACTTATTAGTATTTGTGTTTTCTTTGCCTGTCCATTTTGGAGTGGTTTGGGTATTGATTTTACAAATATAAAAATATTCATTTTTTATTGGATTTCGTAAGATTCGATCCTCGATCTGCTGAATGTCTGGACGCTAAGGTTCGCCAGGCGCTTTATACCACTACACCAAAGGAGACTTGCGTGGGAAATAAATAAATATTTTATTGCTATCTCATTCTTTCGCAAGCTAAATCCTATAAATGTGTGTGTTTTAGTGTCCGGTTCATCGAGTTTCAAATCACAACGGTGCTAAAGAAGTTTTCACTTCAAAAATGTTTGCGCTAGTGACCTAATCTAGAGAGGAAAAAGGGGAATATGTTTGTACAGACAAAACGCCGACCGCGTTTCCTTGTAAGATATTTTATGATCCAATGGTTCTCCTTCCATGTGTCCAGGTATAGGTATAGAGTTATAGAGTGCTGATATGCGAAAGGTTTTTATTAGATAATATCAAATGTGCAGATATTAGCTTTCGATGAAGGTGTTGCCGAGTTCCAATTTTCAGTTATATCTTAATGTTGGAACATCTCTGCCGAATGAAAAATATAAGCAATGAATTGGCTATGAAGTTTTTAAGTTTTTAAAACAATTTGTTGTGATAAGAAACTGATGTCAGTGGAACTATGGCATTCTCATTTGAAGAAAAAGTGGGGAAGGGAGGGAAATTGGGAAGTGGAAGGAAAGTGGAGGGAGAGTGGAGGGGAAGTGAAGGGGAAGTGGAGGGGAAGTGCAGGGAAATGGGAAAGTGGAGGGAAATGGGGAAGTGGAAGGAAAGTGGAGGGGAAGTGGAGGGGAAGTGCAGGGGAATGGTGGATGTGGAAGATGAAGTTGATAAATACCTTTCTATTCAAATCTGGATATTACACAACATATAGCCATTTCAAGCAAAGTTTGGATTCTATTGCCTCACATCAGGGCGATACTGACAGTACCTCCCACTCCGGTATGAATTCTACTAATGGCAAGATGCTCAACTATCTACGGGTAAGATATTTTGAGGGTATTTTTGTTTAATTTATGAAGTAAAACTATTTTACGCACGCTTGACTTAGGGAGTAAGCTGGTGAATGCGTTACAAAAAGCGAGGCGAACGGTAGTTCAGAGGGAGGTATAAGTTAGTGAAGATAGAAAGAGATAGAGTTATGTTTCGTATATTACTGTAGGGGCAAGAGAGAGAGGTGCGACCACACATTTTCTTTCTCTCTTTCTCTCATAGCCAGTACCGTTTCGTATATCTAAGACACACTGCAGGCCTATTGTCTGTATCACACTGTAGGAGCAAGAGAGAGCAGTGCGCGCGCACATTTTCTTTCTCTCTTCCTATCATATAGATGGAGCTAAAGAAGTTTTATTTCAGTTGTGTGGTCTAAAGCATAATCGTTTTTTTTTTTAAGTAAAACTTCTTTACGCACGCTTGACTTGGGGAGTAAGCTGGTGAATGCGTGACGAGAGCGTTATGAAAAGTGTGATCGGGCGAGGCGAACGGAAGTTGAGAGGGAGATACAAGTTAGTGAAGTTTTACTTCAGTCGTGTGCTCTAAAGGTCACTCTCTTTTATATATACGAACTATTAGGTGCTTTTAATATTACCACGTATAGGAACGGCGACGGTACAAAAAAGACAGTGAACATACGTTGTTTATCACAATAATGCTGCAGCTCTTTCTTCCACATTAAATTATGGTGAGACACACAATGTACGTATGTCTTCCTCCAAAGTACTACTCTTTTTCTTTCGAGAAATAGACATACGTACATTGTGTGTCTCATATTTTCTCTTACCGTTATTTAATTTGGAAGAAAGAATGCATTAGTGTGAGAAGGAACTTATGTTTATTGCCTTTTTGTACCATCACCCTTCCGTAAACGTGGGAATATTAAAAGTGCCTTCGTCATATGGCAGTTTTCTATTGCAGGGAAAAAAAGAAAGATTTTTTGTGTGAATACGGCACCATTTTCTTTAAATTTGTTGCAAAATCGGTTATGCCGTACCTAATGCGCCCTTGGGTGATTTATCACAAAAAAGGCGCTGGTAAATTAAATTAATAATATTTTGATCTTATTTTTTTATTTTGATCTTATTTTTTTTATTTAAAATAAACAATAACTGGTTTGACTCCCCTGAATTGGTATCGTTAATAAATTATCATGTACCTAGTAGAACAACTCGACTCAAAACACCTTATTATTGCAACAACTCTCTCAGTAATGCAGAACAAAATTCAATAATACATCGTTTACACACTTTAGGTAATGAATTTGCTCATATCGATCATGCCGAAAGTCTGTTATCATACAAAAGATGCATTAGACAAAATTTATCTGCTAGTACTACCACGTAATCATAATAAATAAATAATCATGTAACCATAATATTATGTCCTACCAGTATGCACTCTAATACCTATGGCTTAGAAACATATCATAGTTACCTACTTTTCATATCGCTTTGTATACTCCGTAATACCTTCCTTTTATTTATTATATATATATTTTTTAAATTTTTAGTTATCTTCAATATTTGGCTCCTAAGAGCATTTCTTACTGTTTACTTGTCATACTTTTTTTTATATTTATAACTTGTGTAATTTATATTATTTACAAAGGTAACTTATAGTTTATATTATTTCCTGCCTTTCAACTTTTTATCTTAACTTTTTACTTTTACATTATACTTTATATTTTATAGTTTACACTTTTACTTTATACTTTCATTTTATACATCATAATTCTATTTACTACTCATTACCTTAACTCCTTTCTTTTACCTTTTGTTTTTATATTTAACTTTACATTTATATGTCACTTTCTTATGTTATTGTATTATTATATATATAAATATAATTAAGTCAATGGCACATGTTGTGCCGTATGTTTTTGAAATAAATAAATATTATTAATGAAAATTTTAAGATTATTTTCCATTCGTACAAAGATACGATGTTTCCATTCGTAGAGAGATAAGATCTTTTCTTCAACAAAAAAAAACGATCAGTGTTAATACTGATTGATAAATGTTCGGTTATATAATGAAATAGTCGAGTTATATGGTTGGTTCCCATAAAAAATCGGTATTTTGTCAGTTTGTGCACGTCATTTCAACAATGGTAATATAAACGAGTATTTATTTTGTTTTTCATAATAAGCGACAAAATTCGCGACTTACATTTCTTATAATTTTCGTTGTTTTTATTGGTTATATATTTTAAGTTTCAAATTAGCAATAATTGTAATAAGCAATACAAATACGTATTAAAGTATTTATAAAAACTATGAACTTGCATTGTCTAAATTGTGTTAATTACTGATAATATCTCTTTTTAATATCTACGTCTCCGTATAGTACGTATATTTATAAATCAGGGTACTTATAACTCAGGTACGCCTGATACGCCTGATACGCCTTATGCGTCATACGTATGTCTAGTAATATTTCATTGTCGTGTAAACAAGCTTATGTGTCCGAGTTTCTGTTAAAATTCAATGTTGGTACTATTGGCACTGAAGTTCGAGCATTTATAAGAAACGAAGAATTGTCATATTGTCATATTCCAGGTTTGAAGTGATTCATAAAGCGCGTTGAGTGCTGTCTGTCATTCGACATTGAGCTGAAATTAATTAAAGCAGGTGATTGTTTTCTCCTAAGTGTTCCGTGGTTAAAAAGGCATTTATAAAGAAGGCAGTCCGTGTTACTCTAAAAAGTTTAATAGTGGTAATTTTTCCAAGAACATTGGTTTTTATTATTTTCCGCTTACAAATACGGATTTAAAAGTGTAGCGAAACTGAATTGACCGTGAGAGCTTTATTATTACAAAAGTGTGCATTTATGTCGGGGGAGATGAAAAAATATGCATTTTATATTTGTTATTCATTTACCCAATAATGTTTACATTTTTGACAGTGACAGTTTTGACAATGCCGTGATAAAATCGAAGAGCTTGACGTCATGTTAAATCAATACCGGTCGTTTACATCAATACCGGTCTCCTCTTTGTGCGGTGCTTCGTAGTCTCCCCACTCTCGTCTACTTAGTTTTCTGAAGGTTTCACTTCTATCGCGTGTGAATTGCCTGATTTTTTTAAATTAATTGACTAGCAAATACGACATATTATTTCAATGTACACCTGATGTAAACGGCCAGAGATTGGTTGACAGAATCATGACGCCACGCCCTTCGACGTTCAGCCTAGCGATTCCGTATTTTTTGTGGGATCGTTATTGGATAAAGAACGTTATCTCCGATTTCTCCGATCAGATTTGTGTGACTTTTACATACTTACTGTCACATATTTTAGTTTAGATCGATAAAAACGCGAATTCCTGCAATTACCTACGCATTTTTACGATTATTTATTCATTTAATGTACGTTGTACACAGAAAACGCAAATAACAGCCATAAAAATCACACAAATCTGACAGGAGATTACGTCCGTTATCCAATAACTATCCCACAAAAAATACGGAATCGCTAGGCAGAGGTTTAGTGCTGGTCAGAAGGGGCGAATTCGTCGCGAATCGTTACGCCCGTAAGCATACATGCATGCGCGAGATTCTAGGCGCCAATACATTGCTTCCAGAAGCATCGCCCGACGCGCGTATTCAAAATACGGACGTAACACGCGCGATTCCCATTCCATGTATTCCCATCGGGAATATATGTTAAAATATCATCGTATTACTATCAATAGTTTAAACATCTCGACTTGTTCGTTGTTACTGACGATTTATTTCATTTTTTAAGTTGCTTGTGTTAGTTTCATATAATATTGTGTAACTGTAAAGACTGACCGTGGATTATTACAGGTGCAATCCGACAACCTACGAGTATCTAACGCAGAGGCTACGGTGGAGCTGGGGACACGGTATCGCTTCCAAGTAAATAAGCACACATTTCACCACTAAAAATTACGTATCTACCGGATCTGCCCTGATGACGAACACTGCGATGCTATCCGAAACGTTGGCTAAAGAAGGAGGTATGCAACACGGCATATCACCCCAAAAATAAATAAAAATAACAAAATATGTTCCCACCTTCTCTTCTCATTTCCCTCTAGACTGCTCATATTTTTATAATAACTTTAGAATTTTCTTCATTCCTTGAGTATGGAAAAAAGATTATTGCTTTCGTCTTAAGGCGAGATCATCACAGTATTTTTGTGTCATAAAGAAACATGACTACCTACTTGATATTTCAAAAGGCATATTGTTTTATTTTTATTATTTGGAAAGAATTAGTTCAGAGGAAAATTACTTCGTGTCCAGAGGAACGGAAGTGTATTGTTTTTCTGAACAACAAAACTTACTTTTGTTTGCAATTGAAAAAAACATTTACGTGATAAGTACAAATATAACAAAAATAATAATTTCAACTTGTTTTACTTGCTACTGCTCATCTTTACTTTTTAATAAATTAATTTTATATATTTCAGAGAGGATGTCGTTGATGCGCCGAATGTTCATGTTGCTGATGACAACGGCGCTGCTCGGACTGACCGTGGTCAATGCACCTGAACTCGAGGTATCTTCAAATCAAATCAAATGCAATTACCTCATAACATTTTTTAAGTTAATTTTTATTATTTTGATATATTATTTCAATTTACGGTGATTTTTATTTTTATTCTGATATAATAGCACACAGAAGTCCGGGCCAAAACGGCCTCCTTTTCTTTTATTATGAGTTTATATTAATTGTTGTTAGAAAAATGATATAATTTGTTAAGGCTCTGCAACCGGGATCGAAAAGAAGAAGATGGAGAGATACGAAATTACGAATGTTAGAGGAGAGCGCTAACATTTACAGCGACAAAATCGATGCGAAAATTGCGAAAATGTTTAATAAAATACTACTCGTTTAAAATAGAGCAAAAATCTCGCGGGCATTATCTTAAACAGCATTTAAAGAAACACTGTGAATTTTTTCATACATATAACTTGTAAAATAACTGAAACAAACGTGTTTATAATAATTTTTGGAGCATACTTTGGGGAATTTTATATAATTTGCCTTTCGGCGCGGGCAAAGTCTAGACATTATCTTAAAAAATAACATATATTTTTTTAAGAGCTTTAAAACTTACCGTGTTTAAGGGAAATATGTAATCAATCGGTTGAAATCCGGGTTGCGGGCCCTTAAAAAATATTTGCAAGGGGATATCGCTGCAATATGGGGAGGTCAAACATGGTTGATGAGAGTTCGCCTGATTCTTATTGACTCTTTTCCGCAAAAAATTATAAATTGATTTCGAAAGATTGTTATTTTATCTAGTCAAAGTATGTTTTGAATTTTGAGAAAAAAAAATTAGTATAATAAGGTTATACCATAGGCCGTTGGCAGTTATACAACACACATTTCAAATCATATAATCATGCAGTAAAATAAATCAATACGTTATCTGGTAAATGCATGTTTCAGAATTTTAATTTTAGTTTAAATAAAATCATTAATTAAAAAAAGATCCGCGCACTTGTTTTGTGACGAAAATACTTCATTCAGTTTGTCTATTTATTTACGGTCTTACAAAATAATATATTTAAGATTTGTTATACACTCTTATTTTGCTTTGACATTATTGAAAAAATATGAATATTTATGATAAAAAAATAATTATAAAAAGTAAATAATTTTATTAGTTTTATCATCAGGCCTTTCAGCATTTTTCGATGTAGGTATAAACTAAAGCAAATTTGGAATGAAATAAAATCAATATTGAGTTACAATTTTAAAAAGCTGGTACGGAGAATAATTAATCTTTCTCATTGGAACCGCACTGTTCGATCGTAAGAACATCTTTCGACGAAATGTGGATTTTCGACCGCTCGCGCTGGCTGGTTAAACGCCCTTATGCCCTCTAGCGTCCACTTTTCGATAGAGGCCTCCCTGTGCGTCGAGTTTTTACGGGCTCATTCGAAACCGGCAGTCTTCTTGTATTTTGCCCAACTCTTCTGTGAGCGACCTCCTTTATTTAGTTAGGGATGGTGTGGTAGAAAAAAAATCATTTTTAAAAATTTATTTTTTTGCTTAAATAAATAAAATTTAAATCCAGTACATTCGTAATGTTAAGCATTCCGCCATAAAACCTGTTTTTGACCATATACAACTAAGCGCTATTGCGTACTAAAACGAAACGAAACGTTTCGCCTCTATTTGTTTTATTTATTTATCTACACAAAGTATGTTTACATTGGGTTTTTCAATGCCTGCCTCACTAGGATATACCTGTGTCGAGACAGGCGTAGAGTTACACAAATGAATATCATGGTTACAATAATATTTAAGGTTAAATACATATAAATTTGAAAACAATTAAAACAGAAAGGTGATTAGAAGTGTGAGTAAATCCCATAAAGAGAGTTATTTTATAAATGTAGGAAGAGATGAAGAAAAGTAGCAAATCCTGTCAAATCTATTTATGCAGTTAGATTTGACGGATTCTATTATTTTAATTTGTTTTATATGAGTTATTAAAATGCGATAATCCTTGCGGGTAGACCTGATTTTATAGTTTCCGGCCGTTCGGCGTTGGAAGCCAAATTAGACTTGGTCGTACAAAAACGGAACCTATCGCTTCGTTTCATGTCTCATCAATTTTTTTTTAATTCATGAAAAAAAATTGTGCATTAGTTACATTTTTTAGTGTTATTTCACCCGCCGTGCTGGCCATGTCCCTGTGTTGTCATCAATGTTTTTGACCTAATTTATTATACCTAACATCCTTCTTGGGACACATTCGCGAATGTTTTGAGATGTCGGTACTGATAATATCTAATTTAAATAATTTTATTTTTCCTTTAGGACAAAGTATTCATCTCTGCCCTAAGTGTGATACACAGGATAAACCTGACTGAGATAAAATGTTCCTTCAAGTGAGTGGTTTCAATGTAATTTTTTACAAGGTCAAAATTTAAATATGCAGGGTATCCGGGGGTAAAGTGCATTAACTTTGGGTGGTGATTCTACACGATAGTACAAGTAAAAAAGATAAATAACTTTTTTCGAAATTCCAACTTTTAGGGATAGTTTTGAGGTAAAAAGATAAAATTTATTATTTTCCGTTGTTACGATACGTGCCGATCACAATCGAGTCGGGCGCCCGGCAGGCTCTCAGCAAGTAAGGTCGTACCTCACACTAAGGATTTTTAGTAGGTACGTCTTTTCGTATGGGAAAGAAAATGTTGGAATTTCGGAAAAAGTTGTTAATCTGTTTGACTCTGTTTACAGCTGTTTCGGGTTCTGAAGGCATTATAAAATTGTGGTTTAAACCACTTACAGACGATGTACGATGTACCTATTTATGTATATCATTTCTAGATAGGTACTTATCGTGAAAAACTTACTGATTTTATTTTATTACCTATCCTTACTGATTTCTGATGTAATTACACTCTTTAACTTTTTCCCATTGAACTGCATTGTTTAAATTTGATTGAAAGTCGTTAGTCTTTAAGTGAGTGATTTACGGCCGGCGCGGCGCGTGGACTCGCAATCCGAAGGTCGCGGCATCGAATCCCGGCCTGGCAAATAAATTTTATTTGATTAATTTGTATTTTTTGAAATGCAAAAATTAATAATTAAAATGTAGTGTTAAGAACTCATGTATTCTTTCAAGCACGCTCGTCCCCTTTCAAAAATCCAATGTGGTACACGTGCTATATAAAGAGACTTACTTGGCTTTATGTCAGTACTCAGAGCATTATATAATTTAGGAGCGATAAACCAGAATTGTCGTTGAGCGAATGAGGTATTAGTTTTTGGGACCACGCAACCCAGGTTTGATGAAAAGCGGGTGTGTGCTTGATGTTGTGGGGTTATTTTTTCTTATGTAACAAATGCTTGTTTTAGTAAATAGCTGTCCAATATCTTAGACCCTGATTTTTGCAAAGAGTTCATTTGAAATAATATATTGTATATTTGCGGCACGTTCCAGAATGGAAGATACTATTAGTATCGCCCTGGTGTAAGACGACCATTCAGTATTGAAACGTTTCTTGAAATGGCTTTAGCCGTGTTAGGTGACCATATCTGAATAGCCAGGTACTTCCCTACCTTCCTCTTCCCCATCTCCTTCCCTTCCCCACTACCTTCAGCCTCACGACGTACCCCAATTGGGGATGCAAAAGACTCACTGGCTCCAGACGGGAGCAGCTGAGACTCTTGTGAGGTATTCATTTTTTTTTTTAATCCAATCGACGACTCAGTGGTTTCCCTTTTCAGCATATTTAAGTATTATTATGCTCTCTGATATTTAACATTGGTTTAAGATCTTAGAGTGGCGAGCGAATTATATTTTTTTGTTCTTTTATCAAACCAGCTTTCGGACTATTAAGGCTCGATGATACTCAGCGAGTTTACAAGCTACTAAGCTGAAAAGCGGGTAAATCGGCGAGTGAGATTGTCATGATGACACACAAAACTGTCCACTCGCTTAGTAGCGTAGGAAACTGAGGTCGCTGCTAGCGCCAGTAACAAGAATAACGACACCTGCGTGAACTAATTCTGTGATGTTTGACAGTCGAAATCAGCTGTTTATTGGCAGCCATCTTGAAAAACATAAATAAACCAATCACGAGCAAGCGTATGGCGAGTAAAGTTGACAACCTTTCAACTTTTTTCGCAGGTTGTCGACAATCTGCTAGTTAGCAAGTAACACGATGACACTGGGCAAGTTTACTAACAGATAGTGAATTTCCCAGATAGTAGCTTGTAAACTCGCTCTGTGTCATCGACGCGTTAGAGTTTAAAAGACTAACGACTTTCAATCAAATTTAAACAATGTAGTAATTGAGGAAACGTTAAAAGGGGTAATAAGAATTAATAATTTCCATCATTTCACTCGAAAATCAATAAGGATAGGTAATAAAATAAAAGCAAAAAGTTTTTCACGATAAGTACCTATATAGAAATGATATAAATCGTATGTAAGTGATTTAAACCACAGTTTCGTAATGCCTTCAGAAGACGAAACAGTTGTCACGCGTAATAATAATTAATTACATAGCAGAACTTGTTTATAATAAACTGTTTTTATTAAAAAAATTAAGTATTAAAAAGTTATGTGATTTAATCTTGAACTGTCATTTTCATTTCAGAATGCACCACGAACTGCAAAGTTTCCAAGACACCCAGAATGATTTCAGAATCCACAACTTTAGTAAGATGTAATTTTCCCCCCCCCCCCCCCCCCCCACCCCTAATTACATAGCAGAAAATGTTTTTAATAAATTGTTTTTATAAATTATATAATAATTACCGCTTGATATACGATCAGAAGAATGCTACGAAAAACATATTTTTTTAAAAAATTAAAATACTCTGGTACCACCTCATAACTTTACTTATTGTTTATAAATATTAAATATGTTTTGCCTTATCAATACTTTAAATCATTTATTAACTAACCTATATTTTTATTACTTTTATCTGTATTTTCCTTCGATCAAATAAAATCACTAATATTTTTTGTTAAATTACTAATATTTTTTGTTTTAATTTAAACAAATGTAAAATTCTTTAGTTGTCCTCTCCTAAGCACAAGCAGCTGCTTTATTAGGAGAGTGATTAAAATATTGATGTATACATTATGTTTTAAAATTGTAACCTTGTTATATGTTTCAATAAAAATATAAATTAAATATTAAATTAAATTAAATTAAAAAATATTGTTGATATACGGGAGTTAAGGAACGTGCTTGACTTACTTTAACCAGTGATTCCTGACATTATTTGGAGTAAAAAATGTAAATGAAATTTTAGTCTCCGGCGACATTTTGGATGACTTTTTTTTCCAAATTTTTTTTCTTCAAAATCAAACAAAAAAATCTTTCTTCTGCATATCGTCACTAGTCAATCAGCCAAGTAACCGACCAACCCCTAACCCCGCCTACAACTGTCCAACATGTACAATTTTTTATGTTTTTGTAGGAAAAATAAATTTAAAAAAAAAACACCAAAAATATCACCGGAAACCAAATTTTTTTTTACATTTTTTACTCCAAATAATGTCAGGAATCACTGCTTAAAGTAAGTCAAGTACCTACGCCCCTTAACAATCTGTATAAAAGAAATAAAAAATAAAATAAAAGATGTAAGTAAATAAATTATGTGAATTGTTCTTGAACTATCGATTTCATTTCAGAATGAACGAAGGACTGCAAACTTTCCAAGACACCCAGAATGGTATCGGAATTTTCAACTTTAGTAGGACATTTGTTTCCGATCCCCTCGACTGTCTCCATACCAAGGTTAACGTCATCAACCAATCGGGAAGTGAAATGGTGAGTGTTTTAGAAGGGTGCCACACACAGCTATAAAAGATGTGGGTTGGCCTATTTCACTTGCCATATATTCCTACTAGATAAATACGCCAATAAAATTAGCATATCCATATACTTACTTTAAAATATGATTTATAATTTGATTGAATTTATGTATAATAATGGGATTAAGAGTGTAATATGGTATTGTATTATAATTCAGACATTTAAAAATCTTTCGTTTCGCTCTGTGGGGAGATAAGGATGATCATTCATATTAAATTAATTACCCCTTTTGAACACGTGTGGGAAATTTAATCATTTTTGCCCATAGAGAAGTGACTAGAATGAGGAGGCACTCCACATCCGATAGTACACGGAAAAAGTAATAGTGTTTTAATTGACTAATAATTGACTAATGTAATTGACTATTATTCCCACTGCTCTTGCAAAGCTCTGGCTGCTTTTCCAAGCTGGACTCTAACTGAACAACTCCGTGAACAAGATGTCCATGTGTGCCGATGCCCTATTGAATTTATAGTACTTGTGCGGGCTCCTATAACTAGTCCCATACAGATATATATTTTTTTTAAATCAAAAATTATTACTAAAGCTTACAAAATATATTAATTTATTCATTAATATCTAGAACCCATGGGCTACGTTTCGATTTTGCTGTTTTTGTGATGTTTTTATTCGACAACAAATTGATATACCCAGGCTTCGTTGAATAGAATTAATGACAGAACGCCAAACACACAAAGACTATTCTAAGAAGTCGCACCACGCCATGGTACGCATAGAGAGCAGTAGGCAAAACACAGTGGGTCACTTAAGTACGCCATTAATGCATACCAGTTTTGCACAACACTACTACACATACAATGGAATGATGTGGTTTAATCAACTGGCAATGGAACTGAGATTGGAACCTGACTATAATAAATTCAAAAATAGACTAAGCAATGATATCTTAAATAGTTTAGCTACCTAGAGTCGCATTGTCAGTTGAATAACAATACTTAATTGACAGTTTTTTTTTAATTTATTTTTTATTTTATATATATAAATATTATTTTTTTTTAATTATGCACGTATCGTATATATTTGTGTTATAGTTTTTAATTTTAATTTTTAAAACTACTTTTTGTTCTTCCCTTTACATACGAGTAATTGCACTCTCGTAAAGGTTATATATTGTATACATATTTGTGTTTTTAGAGTTTTTTAACCAATGTTGCATGTTTAATTACTCATGATTATGTTACATGTGTATGTATATAAAAACTATTAAATTTAAAAAAAAAAACGCCGTCTAGTCTGATACGCACGACTGAAAATCATTAGGTACCTCATGTAAAAATATTTTCAAATAACTCTAATAGCCTAACATCGCCCAACCTGGAGCCGCTCGATATTTATCGTCGATAAATTATTATTCATTTTAATAAGTGCTTTGGTTGTAAAAAAAGGGTTGATTATATTTATTTATTCCTATTTTCAGAAGCCATTCTTGTTCAACTCCCCACAAAATCTCACTGAACTAGAGGAACTCTACTGGCCGGGTGAAAATAATGAAAGTCCCCCTACTCATTCGACAACAATTGGGAAGCTGATAACGGACAAGGTTACCTACAAAAAACTAACCGAAATTAGTTACACTTTATTGGCAGACGGTGATGCTGGAGGCAAGGTGAGAATTAATTATTCAGAAGAAAGCAATAGGCCACTTGAATTACATTTTTCTTAATTTTTTTCTGGTTTAGGCAAATATTAGAAGACATTTTTTAATCGTATTTTTGTAACCCTGGCGATTTTTTTAAACTTTCAATCCGAAAAATCGGACCATTTTTTTATAAACCGGAAAGGCGGAACATAATTTTATGGATGCGAAAAAAAATAATTACCTAGCCGAAAATCATTAAAAAAGACGACGTATTCCACATAAATGGCACAGGAGAATAATGAGTCATACCAAAAATATTACGTCTCATAAATATTTGTTTCCTTGATCCATCTTTTTGATCATTAATCATTATATCATTTATCAACGTCTACA
Source organism: Limnephilus rhombicus (assembly GCA_929108145.2). NCBI lineage: Eukaryota > Metazoa > Arthropoda > Insecta > Trichoptera > Limnephilidae > Limnephilus > Limnephilus rhombicus. The sequence continues at coordinate 11,727,578 of OV815296.1, forward strand.
TATGACAAAATCCAATAGTAAAAAACTTGTACTTGTAAATTATAATTATAATAATTAATTGGATTGGATATATAATTTTTGGTACAAACGTCTAACTACTTTACATCCACTTTTGGCAAAAAATCTTTAAAAATTTGTCAGACAACCTCAAAATTTTCCAAATTTTCTAGCTAAGGGCATTACTTATATGTTGCCTAAAAGCGAAAATATTAATAATTCCTCTCAGTAGGCGTAGACCTATTACATGTTTACTGACAGTAAACAAATTATTAACCTCTTGCTTGACAGATTTAATATATACTCATTCAGATGAAAAAAATATTTTATCTGAACAACAAAAAGGTTGTCGCAGAAAACATATGGGATGTAAAAAACAATTAATTATTGATTCTGTAATTCTAAAACAGATTCAAAATCAAAAGCATAATTTACATACTTGCTATATTGATTATCAAAAAGCTTTTGATAGTGTCCCGCACTCGTGGCTGATCAAAATATTAAATATATATAAAGTTAACCCCATTATAATTAGCTTTTTAAAAAATATTATGTCCTTTTGGAATACCGCTTTACAAGTTAATTTAAAAGATAAGAAAATATTATTACCAGGTATTTCAATAAAAAGAGGGATTTTTCCAGGAGACTGATTGAGTCCTCTTTGGTTTTGCTTAGCATTGAATCCTCTATCTAAAATGTTAATTAAAAGCAACTTTGGAATAAAAATTAAGGGTAATACAAGAGAGAGTAGTAAAGTTTAGCATTTATTATTTATGGATGATATAAAATTATTTTAAAATTCTGGATCAAATTTAGAGAAAATGATTAAGGTAGTTAAAAAATTTTCAGATGATAGTAAAATGACTTTTAGTTTAGATTAATATAGAACGATCCATATAGAGAAAGGCAAAATTGTAGATGGAGACGAGGGTATATTTAGAAATTTCAAAATTAAAAGTATGAAAGGGGATGAGGTTAATAAATATTTAAGATACCCGCAATCGAATTAGATTAGATCATCCTAGTATTAAAAATGTTATTAGGATTAAATTTCAAAATAGCAACAGAAAATTTTTTAAATGCAATCTATCTGCTAAAATTTTAGTAAAAGCAATAATTACTTGGGCAATACCTCTATTAACGTACCTACTCATTTTTTTTTTTTTTACAGTGAATACCGCACAAGAATCTCAACTGCTCCCGTCTGGAGCTAGTGAGACTATGGCATCCCCAATTGGGGTATGTTGTGAGGCTTAAGGTAGTGGGGAGGGGAAGGAGGTGGGGAAGAGGAAGGTTGGGAAGTACCTGGCTATTCAGATCTGGTCACTAAACACGGCTAAAGCCATTTTCAAGCAACGTTTCAATTCTGTATGGTGGTCTTACACCAGGGCGATACTGATAGTATCTTGCACTCTGGAACATGCCGCAAATATACTATATATTATTTTAAATGAATTAATTGTGGAATAACTCAAATTAATCAAATAAAATTTATTTGCGCATGCCGGGTTCGAACCCGCGACCTCCGGATTGTGAGTCAAGAGAATTTGGCATAATTAAATGGTCCAATAGAGTTTTAGATAGCTTAGAACGATTAATTAGAACTACGTTGACAAAGTTTAATTGCCATCATCCAAATTTACCGATGGAACGAATTAATTTACCTAGAAATTTAGGAGGTACAGGTGTAGTCAAAATAACATCTTTGAAACACAATCAGGTAGAAATGCTAAGAATTTTTTTCCATAAGAAAGCTAATAGCTCAGAAATGCGAAAAATAATTTGCAAGGCAGATGGAAACATTACACTTTTAAATTTATATGACGAGAATGCCAGCATTCTTATAAATACTAACCAGGAATTATTAGATTCCTGGTCGAATAAAATTATTCACGTAAAACACTTCAATTATCTCAACCAAACGAATGTTGACAAACTTTCATTAAACAAATGGTTGAGTATTAGAGAGTTGAGCGCAGAAATAGAAGGATTTATGCTTGCCATTCAAGATAGAGTCATTAATACTAAAAATTATAGAAAGCATACCTATAATCAAAGACACAAATCAAATCGATGATTTATGTAGAAAATGTTTAGCTTTGGAAAACTATAGAACATAATATTATATCGGGAAGTTCTGTATTAGCGCTGACCGAGTAGACACAAACAGGTTTTAAAAATAATTCACCAAAGTTTGGTAACTAAACATAATTTGATTGACTGCCGTAATATAGTACCATATTATGAATATGAACCAAATTCATTTTTAGAAAATGAATTTTATAAAATATATTATGATAAAACTACTATAGAACAATTAGTCAAAATAGACCTGATATAGTTTTACATGACAAAATTTAAAAAATAACTTATATCATTGATGTCGCTATTACAAATACCTGTAATATTCAAAAATCTGTTTCCGAAAAAATAAGAAAATATACAGATTTACGAAATGAGATTAAAAGAGTTTCGCATCCGCAGACTATAAAAATATTACCATTTGTTATTTCGTCTACTGGCATTATTTATTTATTTATGTATTTATTTATTTATTTATTTGTCTATTTATTTATTTATTTATTTATTTATTTATTTATTTATTTATTTATTTATTTATTTATTTATTTATTTATTTATTTATTTATTTATTTATTTATTTATTTATTTATTTATTTATTTATTTATTTATTTATTTATTTATTTATTTATTTATTTATTTATTTATTTATTTATTTATTTATTTATTTATTTATTTATTTATTTATTTATTTATTTATTTATTTATTTATTTATTTATTTATTTATTTATTTATTTATTTATTTATTTATTTATTTATTTATTTATTTATTTATTTATTTATTTATTTATTTATTTATTTATTTATTTATTTATTTATTTACGCCCTAGTGGGCTTTTACAATGATAGCTAATAACAGTTAGGCAGGTATGTAGTACACAATATACAATGATTAAAATAATAATGAAAAATAAAATTAATTAAATTTAAAATCATACATTTCTGAATTACTTTAATGAAATGAGACCAAAATTTCAGTTACATTTTTTACTCCAAATAATGTCAGGAATCACTGGTTAAAGTAAGTCAAGTACGTCCCTTAACACCCTGTATAGTGCAATTGCATAGCGTGAATTGACTTGATGATCATTTGTGGAAAACTGTGTGAAATGGTTTAGTTTTTCCTGTGGGGAATATTTAACTCGGACATAAAATCTGAAGTTTATAATAAATAATATAATTAAAAATTACCTCAAGGGCGCAAATGACAATATAAACCACACACAGCACCTACAATAACATCCCCATTAATACTAAGTAATGCTGCTTAACGAGTAGAAGGAATGTAAAGTAAAATACAACTATGTTTAAATAATTGTTTTAATTATTGACTTTTTATTTATTATTTGCGCATGAGGTGAACATTAGTTATTGGTTTATAACTTATTGTTTTATTATAATTTATTGTTTTGTTTAATGCATAACCTGTAAGTGTTCCTAATAAAATAAAATAGAATACAAAATTTAAAACATCTTGAAAGATGACGTTTTCCAAATGGGTGCCGGAATTGTCATTTTTTCACGGGGCGCGGGGCGCGGGGCCCCCAGCCGATGCTAGGCCACACGCAGTTGCCTACACTCACTACACTGCCTTGTGGATAATCCGGTACAGGACACATAACAACACCACTCTACTTACAGACTTTAAACTTATTTTGGGGTCTAGGTACCTACCTACATTTTGTTTGTAATATGAAAATAAATCTATTATTCCACTACGTTTTACACACGTTTATAGTTTTTATTGATAGATCTTTTATAGCATTTTTATAGCATCTTTTGATAGCATTTGGTTTGACTTTATCTCCTCAGATTTTTTTTCATTTTGATTATAAGTTTTATGTATACCCGTACCATGTACCATTATATATTTTTTAAACATAATGCCACTTTCAATTAACTTCACAGATGATTTTTAATTTGTAAAATACTTTATCTTATATATGTACAAAAATCTCGTGTCACGGTGTTTGTGGTCGCACTCCTCCGAAACGCCTTGACCGATTTTTATGAATTTATTTATGTATATTTAGTAGGTATAAGAATAAGTTTTAAAGTATATTTTATACCGTTAGGTGATAAGGGTGTCCCTATTCAGAAAAAAAATCAATTTTTTAACAGTTTTTTTTTTGTATTTTTTATTTTATTTGTCATTAAAAAATAGCTATAACCCCAAATTTTAATCTTCCTACCCCACCCTCCCATTTTTAACCGTCTTTCGTATTTCAAACAGAACGAAATTATTTATGTTGTTGAATGACAGATGGCGCTATGTCCGCTTCATCGATCTTTCATCCACACATGCGCAAGACATTCACGAGAAGCGTCGCGTCATTTTGATATTTCATTCGGCATCATTTTCTCGCGTGGACAAACCGTCGAACTTATTTGTTTTGGCTAAAGACGGACTGACAAAAAATATCGTACACTCAATTGCTCTTCGATGTTCATATTTATTTTCATTATTTCATTTTCCCACTTTAGTTGGTGTTTTTTTTGTTTTTGTCGGCGGTCATCGTCTACAGCGCTCCATTCCTCTTTCTGTCATAGATCCCATCCCCACACACTTAAATACATTCGTTATTTTTTTATTTAACAACCAAAATATGCACTAGAAATAATTTATATGGCAGAACAACGTTTGTCGGGTCAGCTAGTAAATATATATTTAGATACTTGATGTATCGAACACTGCCCCAAAATAATATTGTATTTCTCAATTCATAAATAGAAAAAAAAAATCTTACAAGTCATTCACGATCAACATGTACCAACAATTCACATATCTATGTACTTTTAGTCATAATTATATACCTCATAAATATTTTGTTGATACTGGAAGTATTTTATTTATTTATTTATTTTTAGGCAGTGGTTGAGATCTACGCACCGAGCGGGCATGGTGAGGCATTTTCGGAGACTTGTTGCAGCTTCAGGTATATATTTAATTTAATTAATTTCTATGTCCCCGATACTATATAAATAATATACCACCCCAGCCAGGATCATTCGTGTGTGTCCCCCCCCCCCCCCCTACAAGGTGCAGGAATGCTCACAAACCGTAAAGTTTACGTCGGTAGCCTATTGTTTGCCTATTGTCGGTGCCTATCAGTTACATTGCGCTGTTATTAAATCAGTTTTCATTATAGGGAACGTACCTATACTACGTGACCAATTTTTTGCAATTTTTAACCCCCCCCCCCCTCCCCCCCCCCCCCCCCCCCCCCCGGTGACCAAAAACCTAAGCAACCCGCAGCTCATTTGTATGGAGCGTGACATTTTGAAGACCCCCCCCCCCCCCCTAAACGTGTCACGTAGTATGGGTACGTTCCCATATGTGTCCAACTGACAGCCAAGTACTCAGGCATATTGGAACCTATTGCCTATGCTTTACAATCGGAAACTATCAATATGTACGCATGTATGAGTCATGTTAATGGTTGAATTTCTTTTATAAATGATCATCGAAGCTACGTAGACATAGAGAGCCAAAATATTTTAGATATTTCAATTAGAACTGCAGCTGCCTTTGGAACTGATATACAAGTCCCACGCATTGCATCTTGCCAACAACATCGGTCCAATTACCTTGCTGAGACTCCATGCGATTTTTGGAAGCGATCGATTATCATTCCTTATTTAGATTCCCTAATATCTGCATTGGAGCAGCGTTTTGGTGACCAAAATTTGCGTGCTTTCGGATTAATGTCGCTACATCCCTGAACAATGCATTGTTGAATACGTCATTAATTGATTTTAAAGAAAAAGCACAAAGTTTTTGCCTATACCACGATTTTCTTAATTTTAATCAAGAAGCCGAACTATGGTATAAAAAATGGCAGAACAAGGGTATGGCCAGAAAAGATCTTGAAAAACTAGATTTTACTGAAGTGTTTAAGGAGGCGAACATTTTCTTTCCCGCAACAAAAAAAGCATTACTTATTTCCTTGGCACAACCTTGCACTACAAGTAACATAGAGAGGTCCTTTTCTACACTGGCTCCCCGTGGAATGTCCCGAATCGGGGATTTTGTGCCTGACAGTCTTTTTATAAATGAAAATAGCCTCTTTCTGGAATTCTCTAGCCACCCCCCCCCCCCTCCCCCAGTAGGTATTATTTTGTTGGAGCATTTACATTAGATATATTTTTGGTTTGTCTACACCTGCCCCCCCCCCCCCCCTTAACAAAATCCTAGCTACGCCCTTGTAGGGAGCACAGACTCATGTTTGTGCGGGTCTTTTGGAAAGGAAGAAGTCAATCATATATTTATATAATATTGTATAATATGTATGTTTATTAAAAAATTCCATAAATAATGTATCTCAAATAAAAACAGTCACACACACCCCACACCATACAATGCAGGACTTCATATACTGATGTCACTGAAGGCTGAAGGCTGCTCAGTTTCATGTTCAATGCCGGCCGATTCCCGGATGAGGTTTTTCGTGGTTTCCTTATTCCCGAAGGCAAATGCAAAGAACTCCAAATAAAAAGGACATGACCGCCTCCTTCCCACTCCCAACATATCACAAACGGACACGTATATATATATGGCCCCCGGCTGCTGGTGCTGATGGTTGCTAATGTTAATGCTAGGCAAAACATGCAATTTTAGTAGGGTTTTTAGATAACGATTTTTCCCTACCGATGAAAAAATACAAGACCTCTTAAGTCTATAATAGCCAGGTAATATTTTAAAACACCCACATGAGGACGCCGTTCTATTTACAAAAAGAACATTAACTTTAAATTCAGCAAATTTAATTGATTATACTTTCAGGGCATATAAGAATCTAGTAAATAAATAAAATAAAACAAAAAATGAAGTCAATCAGGGTCTTGAAAAGACAAGTTTTACGACGAAAGAAACATTCAGTACCTGCCAGTAAATCATTCTTCAGCCGAGTTGTTGAACGCTAAAACGACTCTTCACCTCAGAGTAACAATATACTCTGAGCTCTTCACACATATGTTTGGCCCGTGCTAGGTAAGGGTCGACCGAGATAGGTTTTTCGTTCTCGGCCGAGACCGAGACCGAAACCGGGAATAAATTAAATTCTCGGCTGAGACCGAGAATAGATAAATGAAAAAAAAATGAAAATGCGCTATTTTTTCATAGTACAGCAACAATAAAACATTATACCTACTTAGTAAACACATTAAATCGAAATAACACACCCTAACAAACCGTATCCTTGAATCAATTACCACATTCATTAAAACACATCGATTAGTTGATTTGTATGATCATTGCTGTTTTTGGCAGTTTATTATGAACTAAGTTCTAAGAAAAACAGCAACAAACATAGAAATCAGCGAATCTATGTGTTCACTGTGGATGTGGATGAATGTGGCCATTGAATCTAAAAAATCTTCGTACACTTACCAGCTTTCCAACATACGTATGAAATAATTTGTAATGATCTTGATATTCACTTAACCAGTTTATGTAGTTATTCTGGCTAGTAATTATAATTAATCACAACAACACATAAAAGAACTTTTTTTTCAAATTCAAATTCAAATAAACTTTCTTGTTTGTTTACACCAAGTGACGAATGTGGACGCGCGCGCCAGATTTGAATCCCATTATCCTATGCCGAACCAGTTAAAACGGTCTCGGTTATTGCCGAGAATCTCGGCGAATTTTCGCCGAGAACCGAGACAGAGTTCTCGGTAGAATTTGTAACCGAGAACGCCGAGACCGAGACAGAGATCTCGGTCGACCCTTAGTGCTAGGCGTTTCTTCTGATGAAATTAATTAATTTAAAATAAATTTTATCACCTAAACTGTGATTGACCTGCCGATTTCATTTCAGGAGACATTTGCAACTGGAGGGTTCCTTCTTCCAGAATAACACGTGGCACTACAACATCGGGGAGAGCTTTATCCCCGACGACGATGATTGCCTTAACACCGAGATTAAAGAGTTAATTTTTGCTAATTATGGGCGGGTAAGTATTTTATTTGACGTTCCACTAAAACTTATGTTCGACAGACAATTTTGTATTTCATTACATATACATAGTAGAGTGGATAAGATTATTTTTTGCGGTTATTATCTTTGTAATCAACTTTTTTTTAAATGTAAAAGTTGCCTCTAAAATCATGAAAATTTGAATTCTTTAAGACCCTACATTTTATAATACAAAAATAAAGTAGCAAATATTCGCAGTAGATATTTGCTATACCTTTTGATGTAAAAAAGAATTTTTCTATTTGGTCAAGTATTTTGGCCTCAAATGCAAATTTAAGTATTGTATGAAAATGCCGCGCAGCCGTTCCTCTTAAGTGGGACGTTCGCGCGGACCGTTTCGGCCCATTTCATAAAAATCCTAATTTCGATTTGAGATCAAAATACCCAACCAAACTGAAAATTTATTTTCGTAATCAAAAGGTATATCAAATATCGAGTACGGACGTGAGCTACTTTATTTTTTTTTTATAATCAAGAGGTATATCAAATATCGAGTACGGACGTGAGCTACTTTTTTTTTTATAATCAAGAGGTATATCAAATATCTAGTACGGACGTGAGCTTCTTTATTTATTTTTGTAATCAAGAGGTATATCAAATATCGAGTCCGGACGTGAGCTACTTTATTTTTTTTTTGTAATCAAGAGGTATATCAAATATCTAGTACGGACGTGAGCTACTTTATTTATTTTTGTAATCAAGAGGTATATCAAATATCGAGTACGGACGTGAGCTACTTTATTTTTTTTTTTGTAATCAAGAGGTATATCAAATATCTAGTACGGACGTGAGCTACTTTATTTATTTTTATAATCAGGAGGTATATCAAATATCGAGTACGGACGTGAGCTACTTTATTTTTTTTTGTAATCAAGAGGTATATCAAATATCTAGTACGGACGTGAGCTACTTTATTTATTTTTGTAATCAAGAGGTATATCAAATATCGAGTACGGACGTGAGCTACTTTATTTTTTTTGTAATCAAGAGGTTTATCAAATATCTAGTACGGACGTGAGCTACTTTATTTTTTTATAATCAAGAGGTATATCAAATATCTAGTACGGACGTGAGCTTCTTTATTTATTTTTGTAATCAAGAGGTATATCAAATATCGAGTCCGGACGTGAGCTACTTTATTTTTTTTTTGTAATCAAGAGGTATATCAAATATCTAGTACGGACGTGAGCTACTTTATTTATTTTTGTAATCAAGAGGTATATCAAATATCGAGTACGGACGTGAGCTACTTTATTTTTTTTTTTGTAATCAAGAGGTATATCAAATATCTAGTACGGACGTGAGCTACTTTATTTATTTTTATAATCAGGAGGTATATCAAATATCGAGTACGGACGTGAGCTACTTTATTTTTTTTTGTAATCAAGAGGTATATCAAATATCTAGTACGGACGTGAGCTACTTTATTTATTTTTGTAATCAAGAGGTATATCAAATATCGAGTACGGACGTGAGCTACTTTATTTTTTTTGTAATCAAGAGGTTTATCAAATATCTAGTACGGACGTGAGCTACTTTATTTATTTTTGTAATCAAGAGGTATATCAAATATCGAGTACGGACGTGAGCTACTTTATTTTTTTTTGTAATCAAGAGGTATATCAAATATCTAGTACGGACGTGAGCTACTTTATTTATTTTTGTAATCAAGAGGTATATCAAATATCGAGTACGGACGTGAGCTACTTTATTTTTTTTGTAATCAAGAGGTTTATCAAATATCTAGTACGGACGTGAGCTACTTTATTTTTTTATAATCAAGAGGTATATCAAATATCTAGTACGGACGTGAGCTTCTTTATTTATTTTTGTAATCAAGAGGTATATCAAATATCGAGTCCGGACGTGAGCTACTTTATTTTTTTTTTGTAATCAAGAGGTATATCAAATATCTAGTACGGACGTGAGCTACTTTATTTATTTTTGTAATCAAGAGGTATATCAAATATCGAGTACGGACGTGAGCTACTTTATTTTTTTTTTTGTAATCAAGAGGTATATCAAATATCTAGTACGGACGTGAGCTACTTTATTTATTTTTATAATCAGGAGGTATATCAAATATCGAGTACGGACGTGAGCTACTTTATTTTTTTTTGTAATCAAGAGGTATATCAAATATCTAGTACGGACGTGAGCTACTTTATTTATTTTTGTAATCAAGAGGTATATCAAATATCGAGTACGGACGTGATCTACTTTATTTTTTTTGTAATCAAGAGGTTTATCAAATATCTAGTACGGACGTGAGCTACTTTATTTATTTTTGTAATCAAGAGGTATATCAAATATCGAGTACGGACGTGAGCTACTTTATTTTTTTTTGTAATCAAGAGGTATATCAAATATCTAGTACGGCCGTGAGCTACTTTTATTTTTATAATCAGGAGGTATATCAAATATCGAGTACGGACGTGAGCTACTTTATTTTTTTTGTAATCAAGAGGTATATCAAATATCTAGTACGGACGTGAGCTACTTTATTTATTTTTGTAATCAAGAGGTATATCAAATATCGAGTACGGACGTGAGCTACTTTATTTTTTTTTGTAATCAAGAGGTATATCAAATATCTAGTACGGACGTTAGCTACTTTATTTATTTTTGTAATCAAGAGGTATATCAAATATCTAGTACGAACGTGAGCTACTTTGTTTATTTTTGTAATCAAGAGGTATATCAAATATCTAGTACGGACGTGAGCTACTTTATTTATTTTTGTAATCAAGCGGTATATCAAATATCTAGTACGGACGTGAGCTACTTGATTTATTTTTGTAATCAAGAGGTTTATCAAATATCTAGTACGGATGTAAGCTACTTTATTTATTTTTGCTTTAAATAATAAGATTTAGGCCATTCAAGATTTTGGAGGCAACTTGGGCAATTATTTATGAGTAAATGAAAAACATAATTTTACTGCATTTATTGTAGAAGTATGATGAAATATAAAATAAATTAAAATTAATAATTTTTAATTCATTTTGATGGGTATAAATTTATATTATAAATTATGTATTTACGTCGGAATAAAAAATTGTCGTTTTTATATTAAAACTACCAGACCCGGTCACACGTTGCTGTGGCTAACGAAACACAACGCCACGCCATTACCCAACCTTTATAACCAACGCCATCTGTAAATAGATATATTATATATTTCAACCAATTTACACAAAACCTTGGCAAATTATATACCTATAAACCTTCCTCATAAATCACTCTACATATCTATTGGTAAAAACCGCATTAAAATCCGTTGCGTAGTTTAAAAGATCTAAGCGCATAGACAGCGGGAGCGACTTCATTTTATACTATGTAAAGATTACAACCCAAATAACGCATTTTTAACGACGTTTTATTTTTTATTTTATATTTCATCACATTTCTGTAATAAATATAATACAATTATTTTTTTTATGATTTTCATTCACTCACAAAGTTGCGTCTAAAATCATTAAACATTAAATAATGTCCTTTATCTGATAATTTAAAGCAAAAATAAATAAAGTAGCTCACATCCGTACTAGATATTTGATATACCTTTTGATTACAAAAATAATTTTTCACTTGGGTTTCGTATTTTGATCTCAAATCCAAAATTAATATTTGTATGAAATGAAGCCTGTTCCCGCACCAGCCTCCCAATGCCGTCCGACAGAGTGGCGATACAATTTCCCTGATTTTTCATAGTACAGACTGGAGGCTTTTGGAAGATGTAACAAAAAATATCTTGATGTTTAACAAAAAGGTTTAATCCCACATAAATACTACGCTATGTAAATACTACGTTATTATTATTATAAAGGGAATGTATGGCGAGCGATATGCCGAAATAGGCCACGCCATGAGAGTATAGCGCAAGTGTGACAACCCCATCATATTTATATTTCAGATGCAGGCCATATATAACTCGTCGCAGATAAATAATATTAAAGTACATAATCAACCATGGCTTAACGCTAAACATAAAATCGAAATAAAATCTATTAGAAGGCTCATTACTGAAGATGATGACTTTGCATACTTGATGCAAACTACGTACAGGACACTAATGTCCAAGGAGGGTGCTGAATTCAAGGTAAGATCTCCAATACTTACTCCAAATTCACATAATATTCAGTATTTATATATTCGGTATTAAAAAGTAAAGTATAAGGCCTATGAAAACTTCTATAAAGATTAAAATGACCAATTTTTATTTTTTTTTTTATTAAAATGAAATTTTATAACGTTATTATCAAGTTCTGCAAGTATTTTAGTTACAGCTAATTCGGTTTACAAGACCATTTTCAAACTGTGGTTGAACCAATTTGAGACGAAGTATTTATAGGAATCTAAATGTCAAGAAGGTGTCTAAATTGATTTATTACCGGTTAAACGTTAAACCAATTTGCTGAGAAACTAAGTAGGGGTCGTCCATTAATCACGTGAGGCTCGAAAGGGGGGGGGGGGGGGGGGGTTCGGAAAACATCACGAAATATGACGAGGAGGGGGGGGGGTATAATGAGATATCACGTGTATTCATTTTTCGTTGAACGCACGATAATATTCTGAAAATTTCAATATACTTTGTACTAAAAAAATACACGTGATTTTGGGTATCGGGGAGGGGTAGTCGAAACCTCACCACATATCACCAGGGGGGGGGGGGTTAAAAATTGCTAAAGAACATCACGTGATTAATGGAAGACCCCGTAGACCAGGGGTTCTCAAACTTGAACTGCTGGCGATCTACCTCAGTGTTATTAGACTCCGATCGATCGACTCTCCGCAGATTTTCAAGCGCCGGGGGGGGGGGGGGGAGAACTATTTTTTTATTGCGACCTCAGTTAATGCCGATTTTTATATCACATGTGACTAGTATTCTTGCAATAAAATCATGTTTATATTCTACTACAAACTCTCGGAAATCGAGAATGGTATCCATGTAATAGGATTTTGCATCTTCATAACACAAGGCAGGTTTTAACTTAAGATTGCTTCAGCGTGAGAGTCCCGAAATAATAGTTTCACACGGGTCAGTCAATTTCTCAGAATTTTGCAGCACATGACATCAGATAAGTTTTCCCGCACTAAGTGTACTTCTCCCGCACAATTAAGGAAACCTTAACATTGCTTTAACCGGTAATAAATCAATTTAGACACCTTCAAAAATTGACATTTAGATTCGTATAAATACGTTGTCTCAAAGTGGTTCAACCACAGTTTGAAAATGGTTTTGTAAACCGAAACAGCTGAAACAAAAATACATACTAAAATACTTGCAGAACTTGATAATAACATTATCAAATTAATGTAATTATAATGAAAAATCGTTAAAAAAATTAAATTCTACGAATTAATAAAAACCATTAAAATCTCCTACATATAAACTCATTTTCGGTTACGGTTTGAACTTCATATTTTATGTCCGGGTTATATCTTCCCCACAGAAAAAAACTAAACCCTTTCACACATTTTTCCACAAATAATCATCTAGTTAATTCACGCTATGCAATTGCACTATATAAGTTTAATAAATACAAAATAATACAAGAAAACATGTCAACCTACCAGAGACCAAATGGGAAAATAATTTACCGACTCCAGATATTTTTAAACGACTTCGAAAAGGAGGATGTTCTCAATTCGACTGTATTTTTTTTTATGTTTGTTACCTCAGAACTTTCGACTGGGTGAACTGATATTGATGATTCCTTTTTTATTTGAAAGCTGGTGCTTTCCATGTGGTCCCATCTTAATTTGGTCCAGTTCTGATAATGGCATCCATGAGAAAATCATATAAGTCTTAAATTTGCATCAAGTGTGTGCGCGACAAACGGACCAATAACTCAATATCACGCCAACCGATTTCGATGATTCCTTTTTTATTGGAAAGGATGTACTTCAAGGGTAGTTTGATGAGAGTTTGGTTAGGTTCTGATTATGGGATTCAATTCAACTCTCCAATTCTTAAGAGCAAATTATGGATACTCGGCTGAATCTAAATCGAATTAGTTAGTGTTCTTCAGATTCACTAAAAATCAAAAAATAAATAAAAAATTTAACAAAACAAAAAAACGACTTAAAAAAATCCACTAAAAAGTAAAAAAATAATTTCGTTTTCTGCTACAACTTCATAATCAACTTACTTTTTCTAATCATCAATATGTAGGTACGATTGTTACTTTTGGAGTCGGTGTCAGTCAAGGTGGGTTTGTAACTACATACATAGTTATAGGTGAGATGTGTTTGTGTCGCACAAGCAACTTGCTGACACCGACTCCAAAAATCTAAATGAGTATATAGATTAAATCTGTCAAGCAAGAGGTTAAAATTTTGTATATTGTCGGTAGACATGTTATGGGTCTATACTGAGATATTTTTGCTATTAGGCAACATATAAGAAATGAAGTTAGTTAGAAAATTTGGAAAATTTTGAGGTTGTCTGACAAATTTTGAAAGATGTTTTACCAAAAGAGGATGTAAAGTAGTTAGACGTTTGTACCGAAAATTATGTATCCAATTGCAACCCGTGGCTTTCCAATTCAACCGATACATCAGAAAAACTCATTTGTTCAATATCTGAACAATTGAGTTTTTCATTTTCTATCTAGGGTCCTGACTCATTATGTTTTATATCTTTATTCTAAATTTTAGTCCAAAAATCGCGCATATCTGATTCAGATGGCAATGAAATATTATTATTCGAAATAATATTTAGTTTATCGTCAAGTTTGGAAATATGAAAAAATATTTATGTAATGTGGAAAATTAAGTGCTTTATAAAATTATCGTTTTGAACTTCACAAAAAAAAAAAAAAAACACACTTTTTGTTGATATTTTTTTCTCGCAAAAATCAAAAGTGAGTAAACTTCAAATCATTTATAATCAACTCGTTCATAGATAGCGGTAATTTATTTTTTTTAGGAAAAACCCGTTTTTGCAAGAGTGTTGTAAATATTGGGAAGAATTATTTCTTGGTGCTCGTAATAAGCAAAAAAATTAATTAAATTTATTTTTTATATCTAACAAAGAAAATTACATTTTCACTCATTTAACTAGAAATAACTAAACACATTAAACTAAATTATACATTACTATACAGTACTATTCTACTTCATTACTTTTTTTTATCAAGAACAAAATTTAATTATGAATTTTAAATGAAATAATTAGAAACACTTTGTTTTTACCACGATATTCTTTATTTAAAAAATCAACATGTTTCGAGAACGATGTTCTCTTCATCAGGACATTATATGTACATATAATGTACTACATCGTTCTCGAAACATGTAAATTTTTTAAATAAAGATTATCGTGGTAAAAACAAAGTGTTTTTTTTTTTTATTTCATTAATAAAATGGTGCCACAAAGTGAATTTGAAAATTTTAAAGAAATGTTTTTTAAATTTACACTTTTTTTCATTTTTAATGTCATTTGGAAGGCAATTAAATAAGTTGACCCCCTCATATCCAATGGATTGTTTACCATAGTTAGTGTAGATGGTGTTATTGTGTAAAGTATTTGTGTACTTGGACGTTTTAACGAATTCTACGTTAGTATGCATGAGTTTATTGTTTATTTTATATATGAGGAGAATGTGGGTGTTCTAGGTCTGTAGTGAAATAGTTTTTTGATTACCTTGTTTTGTATTACTTGTAATTCGTTTATGTATCTTTCGCATACGTTTTCCCAGATTTCAATAAAATAATTTGTATGTGAATGTACGAGACTATAATACACATCTTTTTAAAATTTATTTGGTAACGGTATAAGCGCGGGAAGCCGGGTCCTTAATAATTCAAATATACTATGGGTAACGCTGACTGTATTCTTGGGATCGGAAGGAGCTAGATTTAATTTAATTTACGCTTTTTTATTATATTTTATTTTTTTTAGGATAAAGAATACTATGCGATGAACGTGGAATCAAAAGGCGAAAAACATTTCTCCGAGAAGAATACCAGCTTTCGGTAAGTAATACATTTATTTATTCACTATTCTTCTTTGTGCCTTCAAGACAGAGGGGGGAAACACAGACGTCGGAAAATCAATCCACCACCTCGTAGTAGGATAAGGTGAGCGTCCATCTGTCCGCGCCGGCCGCAACGGATTTTTCTATATCTTTATATGAATTAGTACAGCACTGCGTCCACTATCGGCAAATACCGGCGGTCGGTACGGGAAATGGATTTTTCTATACAGGGTGTTAAGGGACGTTCTTGACTTACTTAACCAGTGATTCCTGACATTATTTGGAGTAAAAAATGTAAGCAAAATTTTGGTCTCCGGTGACATTTTTTGACGATTTTTTTTTGTTTTTTTTCAAAAAAATTTCCTTTGAAATCAAACTAACAAAAATTTCTTCCGCATGTCATCACTAGTCACTCAGCCGGGTATCCGACGAACCCCTTACCCCGCCTCCAACTGTTCAACAACCACCATTTTTTTATGTTTTTGTAGAAAAAAAAAACATCAAAAATGTCACCGGAGACCAAAATTTCATTTTAATTTTTTACTCCAAATAATGTCAGGAATCACTGGTTAAAGTAAGTCAAGTACGTCCCTTAACACCCTGTATAAAGATATAGAAAAATCCGTTGCGTGCCGTGCGTGCGTTGCGGGCGGTGCGGACAGATGGACGTTCAACGTTCACCTTAAGGCGGGACTAGTTAGCAGATTTCACTTAGTCAATCATACCTACTACCTACATAGTATCTAAATGGCGCCTCAGACTAACTTACCGACCTTTACTGTTTAACGGGCAATTTATCATACTGTTAACACCTCCATACACAAATATTAATGGAAGAAAACTATGAGATCTGGGACTAAATAGCTATTTAAAGTGAGAAAGTTTACAAACAAGCAGTATAAAACAATAATCAGAAAAAAATAAAAAGAGTCCTAGTTTTGTTACCGTCTCATTTTTTCAACATTATTTTTATTTCTTCAAACACAGGAAACTTATTTTGTGGCACCATTTTAATTCGAAATGAATGGAATACTTAGTTTTTACCACTTTTATTGTTTATAAAAACCAACATGTTTCATGAGCAACGCTCACTTCTTCAGGGTTCACTTAGTACTAATTATAAATAATAGACATAGACTATGGTGTCAATGCAAAGATGAGAATGAGTAGAGGGAAGATAGGCAATAGGGAACAATTTACAAAGGGAACAGGTTTAATATTGGTCATTTAAAAACAATTTTTTATTATTAATAATATTCAAATTCGCATTCCCGCTCTTTCTGATTTCCAAAATCTCTAATTTATCCAACTGAATGCCATTAACATTAACTTTAAGGCGCCGCAACCGGGCTCAAAAAGAAGAAGATGGAGAGATATGAAATTACGAATGTTAGAGGAGCGCGCTAACATTTAAAGCGACAAAATCGATGTGAAAATTAAGAAAATGTTTAATAAAATACGACTCGTTTAAAATAGAGCAAGAATCTCGTGGAACGTATTTTAAGTAGGTATCATTTAAAGAAACAGTGTGAATTTTTTCACAACCATAACTTGTAAAATAACTAAAACAAACGTGGTTATAATAATTTTCGGAACATACTTTGCGATTTTTTTCTATCGAGGGAATTTTATATAACTTGCGTTTCGACGCGGAACGCGTCTTAGGTATTATCTTCGAAAAAAACATATATTTTTTTAAGAACTTGAAACTTAAAATATTTAAGGGAGATACGTAAGAAATCGGTAGAAATGCGGTAGCGGCGCCTTAATGTAACAATTCTATTCCACTATTGAAGTTTAAAGTGTGACTAGTTTCCACCAAATGATTAACAAACTCAGAGAAACTGTTATTGTTTAAAGATTTCATAAGTTCTTTAATCCTTATTTCGAAGTTTCTCGAAGTTTTACATATATAAAAGAAATCACAATCATTACACTTCAATTTAAGTCATATCCACGAAACGTATTGGTTTTTATAAACAATAAAAGTGGTAAAAACTAAGTATTCTATTAATTTCGAATTATTTTTATTATTACATTACGGTTTAAAAAATAATAGATTAAAAATATTATATTACTGCTGAAAACAGCTACATTCCAGGGTCCGGAATGTACAACTGAGCAATGAGCTTATTTGCCAAGTTGAATATCATGATGTGTAACAAGCTGATGACTATTCTATCTATTCTATTCTATCTATTGACAAGTAAATAGTTTTATTAATATTATTATATGTTCATGTTAATTAAACTAATTTCAGTAAGTATATAACTTATACGGTCGTGAAACAAGGCTGCACCGAGATGTACAATATAAGTGAGAGATCCATCCCTGATGACCCCGAGTACCTTTCCACCAAGATAAACGTGATAACTGGGCCTGAAAATATAATGGTTAGTGAATACACATATAGTCTGTCGAATAAGATTATAAAATGTAATAAATGAAACTACAAAATTTGTAGGCTGGCAACACCAATTTACCTGTCAAATATTATTTTAAAGTGCAATCACGCTGAGAATGCAGAACATCGTATACACATTTAAAGATAAATTTTTTTTAAATGAAACAATGCAACTTTGTATAAACCACTTATAAAATGTGCAAATCCGACCGGTTTCGGAACAAACGTTCCTTCGTCAGGGAAAGCTTATACTAATTTGACAATAACCATAGTTTTGAAAAAAACACAGGGATAAATATTCTTCATATTAATCATAAAGGAAAACGTTTAGATAACTTAGAAGCTTTGGAAATTAAAAAATCCCTTAAAAATAATGAATCTATTATCAACAAACAAAAAATATTGTCATATAGCCCAATCATGGATTTGTTCCCCTACCCACCCACTCTACACTAATACCCACCCACCCAATCTACATTATTAACTAACAACGGCTCCACCCCTACCATAATAAAACATTGTTCTAAACTGTCAAATTAGTATAAGCTTTCCCTGACGAAGGAACGTTTGTTCCGAAACCGGTCGGATTTGCACATTTTATAAGTGGTTTATACAAAGTTGCATTGTTTCATTTTATTATAATGGATAACCACAAAGTAATAGCTACATTCAAAAATATAATTTTTTTTGTTCCTAAAAAAAAATTAAATCGAGGAAGAACTGTTGTTAATAGGGCATTACCAGAGAAAACCAGAAATATGTCATTTTCAAATCAGATTTTAGACGTATTGACTCTTTTCCACAAAAAATTATTAATGGATTTCGAAAGATTGTTCTTTCATCTAGCATTCGCATGTAATAAATTTTGAGATAATCTTTTAATTTTTAGTATAATAAGGTTATTCCATAGGTCGTTGGCAGATTTGTTAAATTTTCAAAAAAGATTTTGTATTATACCACACCCATTTCAAATAATATAATCACGCAGTAAAATAAATCAATACATTATCTAGCAAACGCATGTTTTAGAATTTTAATTTTAGTTTCAATAAAATCATTCAAAAATATGTACGTACATGTGTTTCTTGACGAAAATTGGTCCATTTGTGTATTTATTTGCGCACTTACAAACTAATATATTTCAGATTTTTTTTTAAATTCTTATTAAATTTAGACATTATTGAAAAATGATAAATACTTATAAGCAAAAAATAACTACAAAAAGTACATTATTTTAATAGTTTTATCATCACGCCTTTCAGCATTTTTGGATGAAGGTATAAATTAAAGCTAATTTGGATTGAAATAAATTCAATATTGAGTTATAATTTTAAAAAGCTGGTACGGAGAATAATTAATCTTTCTCATTGTAACCGCCCTGCACCATCGTAAGAACAACTTTCGACGAAATGTGGATTTTCGTCCGCTGGCTGGTTTAACGTTCTTAAGTAACCTACTTAATGACATAAATTTGGTAAAATTGTGTTTTACAAAGTGATTGGCTTCCACTTAATTTAACATAAATTTGAATTTAACAGTAGGTAGAAAGGAAGAATCATTAATGGTGAGTTTAGTTACACTACTTTTAGATCTGAATGAGTTAAATATATTTATATCTAAAATTAGATAAATGTGAGCAATTTCTAAAGTATACTTTATATTTTATTACAATATCGTTATTCTTCATTATGTTAACATAAAATTGTAAAGATATAATAATAATATAGGTACCTATATGCAATTCTAATTTTGAGATCAGTGGAATGAAAAAATATTTTTTCACTTTTATACCTTTTTAATTTTTAATAAAATGTAGTTTACACAGCTTTAGATTAACCCCATGATTATATTTTTAGTATTGCTATTTGGACGACAGTGGCGCCCTCCAAGGGCGGATTTAGAGGGGGGCACGGGGGCACGTGCCCCCCCCCCCAGACGGTATTTTTGTGTATTGTGGAGATTCCATCACAGTACATACTTAAACTGTCCAAACAAGCTAAAACTGTCTTTATTAAACATTTTATTTTATTTTATTGCCCGTCCGCCCCTTGTGCCCCCTCAGAAAAAATCCTGGATCCGCCCTTGGCGCCTTCCTATGTTTTCTACTCTTATTTGGCAAACTGTACTTCTTCAACTTAACACTGAAACTTACTTCCACTGGCGTGGAATGCAACTGAACTAAAATATATGTAATTAAATGAAGACAATATTAGCGAAACCCAATCGAAAATCTGGAGACAGAAAAATCAGAAAAAAAGATATTGACACCTCTGGGACTCTAAACCAGGACCTTCGTCTTTCCGGGCCGCTGCGCTACCAACTACGCTAAGGTGTGCCTGTCCTAATTGGTCATTTTTAACTGTATCATACTTCGACTAAGAACCACCAACATTATCTTTATTTTCTAAACGCATATTTCTATTGGCTGCTATCTTTATGTATGATTACAAGATTCAAACGCAGTTGGTAGCGTAGCGGCTAGGAAATTCGAAGGTCCTCGGTTCGAGTCCCAGAGGTGCCAATATCTTTTTCTTGTTTTTCTGTTTCCACATTTTCGATTGAGTTTCGCTATGATTGTCTTCATTTAATTAAATGTTACAATTTGAGGTTTTACTTATAAAGTTAAAATAAAATATATGCATTGTTCTTACTGGTGTCCGGAAAACTCAGAATGAAATCAACTCAGAACCTCCTTTGAAATGTCATTAAGGTGTGGTGTACCCGCTCAAAAAGAAGAAGATGGAGATATATGTAAATACGAATGTTTAAGAGAGCGCGCTAATATTAAAAACGATAATATTTAAGCGAAAATTGTCAGAATGCTTAATAAAACATTACTCGTTTAAAATAGAGCAAACATCTCGTGGGGATTGTCTAAAATAGCATTTAAGGAAACACTGTGAATTTTTTCATACATATAATATATTACGTGACCTGTTCAGGGGGGGGTCTTCAAAATACCACGCTCGGTCACAATGAGCGGCGGGGGGCTTAGGTTCTTAGTCACCGGGGGGGGGGGGTTAAAAATTGCAAAAAGTGGGTCACGTAGTATGGGTACGTTCCCTAACTCGTAAAATAACTGAAAAAAACGTGTTTACAATAATTTTCGGAGCATACTTTGCGATTTTTTTCTATCGAGGGAATTTCATATAATTGCCGTTTCGGCGTATGGAATGTATAGATGTTATCTTCAAAAATAACACTTTTTTTTTTTAAACTTTAAAACCTTAAGTATTTAAGAAAAATATCTAATAAATCGGTAGAAATGAGGGAAGCCAGGTCTTAAAAGTGATGAAAAAATATATAAAAAAATTGGTTAACTGGGTTAAGTTAGGTTAGAATTATGGGCTATCATAAAATTATTTTTTTCATATCTTTTCATAGGTGATTCATTAGTGACTTTTCAAAGAGGTGTTGAGTTGACTTGATTCTGATATGGCATGGAACCCGAATTCGAGTATTTCTAATGGGTACAGGAATGCATAGTATGTATAATCCCTAATGTACAGATTGTGTTATTAAAAGCATGATGGTCTGATATTTTATAAATTAAAATAAAGAGATCAATTCTGAGGTAAGAGTTGTATAGTTGGCTCTATGATAAATTACAGATTGTCCATAGACAAAAAAATACTAAATTTGCAAGAGATAACATGAGACAATGCATTAATATTTTATTTTTATTTATTTATTTGGGACACCAACAGTTTACATTAAGAGGGTATTACCAGAGAAATGTGTCATTTTTAAATCAAATTATAAATGGATTTCGAAACATTGTTCTTTTATCAGGCATTAGCATGTTTTAAATTTTGAAAAAAGGGGTTATTTTTAGTATAATAAGGTTATACCATTGGTCGTTGGCAGATTTGTTAAATTTTCAAAAAATATTTTGTATTACACAACACCCATTTCAAATCATATAATCATGCAGTAAAATAAAACAATACATTATCTGGGTATCGCATGTTTTAGAAGTTTAATTTTCGTTTAAATAAAATCATTAAAAAATATGTGTTTCTTGACGAAATTTGGTTCGTTTGTGTATTTATTTGCGCACTCACAAAATACTATATTTCAGATCTTTTTAACATTCTTATTTAACGTAGACATTATTGAAAAATGATATTACTCATAATAAAAAAAGTAATTACAAAAAGTACATTATTTTAATAGTTTTATCGTCACGCCTTTCAAGTAGATATAAATTAAAGCAAATTTGGAATGAAATAAAATCGATATTGAGTTATAATTTTAAAAAGCTGCTTCGGTGAATAATTAATCATTCTCATTGTAACCGCCCTGCATGTTCGTAAGAACAACTTTCGACGAAATGTGGATTTTTGGCCGCTGGCTGCTTAAACGCTCTTAGTAACAGAGCATATAATAATTGAGTAACAATAAGTTAACCATTTACAGGTTTCCACATGGGTATTTATATGTTCAAGTGTAGTGATTCCAGAGATATTTACTAATGAAAAATTACATTTCAAGAGACGAGTTATTTAGGTGGGAATAGGGAGGGGGTAGTATGGGGGGAATCGGTGAAGTTGAGGTATAGTAATAAAAATGTGCGTGACAAAAAATACACACGACATCCCCCTCTCAGTTGACAAACATTCACTTATCGCTCTCTATGCAGACGATACTACCTCCATGGTGAGATACAGTTCTTCCAGGATGATAACCCACCGACTTCAGATCAACATAAATAAACTCCAAGACTGGTATGACCTGTCGCGTATAGACGTGAATCCCTCAAAAAGTGTAGCTGTATTTTTCTCCCGCAAAAAGGGAGACAGCATACCCAGAGAGGTGATAAAGATGTACGACCAGGTCATACCGTGGCAAAACACCGCCAAATATCTTGGAGTCACACTTGACAAACGACTAAATTGGAAAACACACATCAAAAACACACTGACCAAAGCAAAGAAAATATCCGGTTCTTTACACCCCTTACTAAATTCAAACGCAAAGACTTCAATACAAAACAAACTACTCGTATACAAAACCCAAATCCGACCGACCATCGAGTACGCATCGCCCATATGGGCTACAGGAAACACCAAACGACTCGAATCGTACCAAAATGTCACACTTAGAAAATTTACAAAAAGTCCCTGGTTTGTCCGAAACTCTATCATAAACTCCGATACAAATGTCCCACCCCTGAAACAACATATGGTAGAATTGGCCAAAACTTTTTATGCAAAACTTCCTATACACCCAAATCCCAGTATAGCTTGTCTCGGGCGTCTAAGACCCGACGAAAACCCGACCTTCCCCTATCCCGTCTCTATCACATTCCCCCCTTGAAGTGTGGACTCAAATAAAAAATAAAAAACGCAACCAAAAATACAAAAAATATAGTATTACAAAACAAAAACTAAAAATCAACACTAATCAAACCTATACAAAATCAAAAATACCTACAGACCAAAAAAAAAAAAAAAAATTTTACAAAAAATATAGTATTAAAGCCCTACAAGTTGCTCTAGGCAGCCCACACTTCGGGTAGAAAAAAACCATCCCCCAGGTACATTTACACCCTCAGTTCTCGAGAAATAGAGATTGAGTTCTCTGCACCTCGGAAATACCCAATATGATACTGACAAAAAAATTAAAAGGGAAAAAAAAGGAAGTTTATAGTGTGGTGGTTGTATTAGAATTAGAGGGTGTCTATAGTTATTGTAGAGTATCGAGAGAGCGTCTGTGAGATTTTAAGGAGTGTGGTGCGGAGTTCAAAATGTCAAATCGTGTATAGTATGTGTTGAAAGTGGTGGATGAACGATGGATGAAAGAGTTCTGCATAGAATTAGTGTTGCACCGAGGGAGGCTAAGAAACATGTCTGGTCTTGTTCGTCTGTTTGGAACTCGTATCTGTATTCGTTCTAAGAGTTGGCAATCTACGACGGATCTGGCTATTTTTTGAAGAAAGAGTACATCGGCCGAGCTT
Organism: Limnephilus rhombicus; assembly: GCA_929108145.2. Classification (NCBI taxonomy): domain Eukaryota; kingdom Metazoa; phylum Arthropoda; class Insecta; order Trichoptera; family Limnephilidae; genus Limnephilus; species Limnephilus rhombicus. The sequence continues at coordinate 11,751,985 of OV815296.1, forward strand.
CTTCGAACTTCTAATGATAGTATATTAAAGTACGCGGCTGAATCTTGGTGACTTAGGTGATGTTCTACATGTTCTTGCATTTTTCAGATCCCGTTCATTTACAACGCTAGCCAGAATCTTAAGAAAATGAGAGATATCGTGGGGTTGGATGAATTCCATCAAACTTCCTTTATCGTTCAAAGAACCACTATTGGCGCGCAGATGGAAGCCGAGAAAACCTTTGCTTTCCTGACCAAAACTACCCACAGACTAATTTCGTGGGAAGAAGCCAAAATAGAGGTACTAAAATAATTATTTTTTAATTTACAGAATTTATTATTTTATCATTATACAAAATACTAATTAGTGTCCTGCATAACTCTTGTTGAAGGACTCAAATTTGCCTTGATTTTAAGTGTCTTTTTCAAAATTGAAACCAATTGTGTGAAGAATTCAAACGACCATCCTTGGTACTTATTAAGTAATAGGTATCTGTAATATAATGCTTTTAGGGGAATTTTTTTAATTGTAATTTTCAAGGTGGAAGGGGAACGCGGGAGGGGAAGGGGACGTGGACGTGGGAAGGGGGGGGGGAAGTGGAGTGGGGAGAGGGAAGGTTGAGGTGACGGAGTGGGAACGCGAGAGGGGAAGCTAGCCAACTAGTTACATATATACTTTTAAGTTTTCAGTATACTTTTATTGTCGTTGAAATATTATGAGTAAATTTATCAAACTTTTCGTTTCAGGGTATTACATCAAACACAGCAGAACACGAGGAAAATTCCAAACTATGCTACGAATCTGTCACGCCAGAATGGCTTTGGCTTTTTGTATATGGCATTATTATACTAGCAATTCTGGTTCCGGCGATTATTTTTGGCTACTTTTATTATAATAATAATAATAAAAGGTTAGTATCTTATTAACCTATTCAAATATATAAAAATTTCTTTAATTTATATTTATTTATTTAATTTGTCCGTAAGACATGCTAATTTTGACCTATTTATAATTTACGATTTTAGCGGTGCATTTTTTCAACGTTTTAATGTGGATACTGATAAAATTATTTCCATAACACTGATATTAGCACCCGCTAAACTTCTGCAAGTACTTTGACAGCAAATGGAATAAACGAAACAAGCACACGGCTTAGATCTATAGTGAGCAAACTTTATAGACTGAAGTTTTTTGTTCCACCAAATACCCTTAGATTTGTACATTAGGGTGGATCGCCATTGTATGGAATTTTTTATTTTTTATAAATCAGTTTTTGCGGTGTACAGAATAGATGCTCTAGGTACATACAATTAAGCATACAAAATATCAATTTAAAATTTGGATAACAAGTACTGCCCCAAAGCAGTTGAATTTTTTAAAATCTGGTAAAAAATTGTCCCTTTATAAAACAGTTTTGTCTCAATATTAAAACTTTAATTTTTACTTTTACATTTCATAATGAATAAAAATAGCCGCGCCTTAAATAATAATATTAAAAAAATGTGAAAATATTTATTTTCCCGCGAAAATTTGAAAAATTGCTGAGTCCACTTTTGCTCCTCGCTCGCGCACCGCGCATTCCCGCGCGCAGGAATGCGCGGCCGCGGGGGTGTTGCATGCGTTACTGCAAGCATTAGTAAACAATTGTAATTAGCATCGCAAGCACGTCCATTTGAGTAATTACAGTTTACAATTATTATTTGGAGTTCAAGTTAAACAAAATAACAATGAGTTTACGCAGGCGGTGACAAAAACTGTCCTTTGTTTGGTTGTATTGCGGAATTACCAGCTATTGTGTTACCAAGTTATGAAGACATGATGAAATATTTTATCAAAGCACAGAAAAGCGATTCCAGGATTTGGTAAGAGATACTAGTGAAATTGTTGCTACTAAAATAGAAAATATTTGGAAACGAACGTCTCTACCGATCGTGGAACATCGCACAATTTTGGCGCGAATAAAATACTACCATGAAAAATATCGGGTCATTCTTAAACCATACAAAGGTAGAAAGCATAGTGAGAGTTGTCTTAAAAAACTGGATGATTTCAAAAGACGCAGCCAGACGTTATTTGATATCGCTGCTTGCAAATGCACTTCGTTCGAAAATTGTTTTTGTGCGTAAGATCAAGCACCAGCAAGTCTTTTGAAAGAACCTGGCTCACAATACATTGGCCACATAGGCGTTAAGTTCGGTGATGCTAAAACAATAGCTCACAAATTTTATGCATATTTTATGACAAAATCCATTGATTTAGCGTGCATCGTGGCTATCGGATGTGACGGAACAGCTTGTTATGAGAATATTTGCGTAGGACGTCAAAATGTTATGAAGATATTTAACTTTCACATTGGAAGCTAAAATGTTAGGAATATAATACATGGAGAGCATGAGACAAGTGTAATTATTACTGGAGAATTTCTCAGGCGTGGACCTTAAGTAGGCGGCTGTGTAATACTTTGTATGAGGATAGGTTATTTAAATGAAATAGTATTGTGCTTTGACACAGTTAAATTAATTTATTAATTAATTACAAAAAAAATAATCAGGGCTAGACTAAATTCTGAATGGGCATATTATGGAGCGTTAGTACCGTTTAATCTTGAGGAGTTGATGAATGGGTGAATGCCATATGTAGGCGATCCATGATGCTGCTTGCTGCCTTCGGAGATGGGCGGTTAGTTCCCTCCGCTGCTGACATGTGCTGAACGGCAGGCTGGAGCGACGAACAGGCCTCCAGTCCCGCGGTTTCCCAGCGACGTCCCGTCCAAGGGCGGTTGCCAGCCAGCCGACTATGTTGATGACGGCCAAGGTGGGCGATCTTCGGCCGCATCCCTGCGAGCACCTCTGGCTCCAGGTAGAGTCGGAAGGTCTTGTCATGACTGCGTCTGCAGATGCTGGATATGGTTTTAATCCAGCAGAAATAATGTGCTCCCCTGGTACTCCGCTGCTGATCCAGGATTTTAATGATTGTCCTGATGGTCTTCAATAATGGATGCCGCTGGTGGGCGCGGATTTATCAATCTTCTCATGTTGTTAAAATAATGGCGAACTACGACTATTTGATTACGTCGACCCGCCACAGGGACGGTGGCCATGGTCACCTGTGGCTGCTCAAAGAATGGCGAGCTCAAGGCCAGTCCTGCCTAGTGCACCCCTCTGTGCAGATCCTCAGTATCACCAACTGAGCAAAGGTAAGCATTTCAATGCTACCAATATAAAGATGTTGAATGTTAACAACTTCACACCAAAAGTACCCATACACAGATAGTTCACTTGTTACATTATTTTTATGTAACAAGCAGTTAATACTGGAACTAAATATGGCATTATTAGACTTCTTGAAGGAAAGCTCCATCGTTCACTTCAGTGGTTGGTCTGTCAGTTACATGCTAACGAGTTAAGTTTGAGACACCTTTTCGAATACCTTGATGGAACGAAAACAGGTCCGAAAGTTACTCAAGAACTGCGAACATCTTCCTGTGATAGAATTTCAAGTAATAGAATGCAACTTACCGGACATTACAAAATCCCGTGACGACCTTAACACCGATCAGCTTTATTTATTGGAAATGTGCCGGGCAATTGCCGAAGGACAATGTAACGAAAACTAAGCGAAAAGAAACCCGGGTAAAATCTGTCATTCACGTTGGTTAACAATAGCCAATACTATTCTCCTACTTTACATTCCAACCAAGAATCCGAAAGAAAATCAGGCAATATTGACTGAATTTGTGTTAAGAGGTTTAAAATAAAAACACAACCTTCGTGTGTTTACGGGGCGAGACACCTCCACGAAACCATAAAATTGTCTCATTACCTTCCAGAGCATTTGAAAAAGGTGGTAGATCCCGTAATTCAACGCAAGGGTTATTTTGACCACAGCGAAAGTATACTTATGCTAAACGATGAACGAAGACAAATTAGAGAGTTGGCTCTGAGACGGATTCTAAGTATCCGAGATGGTACGTCAGGGTTCTCTCCAATAGGAATATTTAAGCTACCTATTTTTATTTCAACGCAGTAGACTATATTGACTTGATCTACTGGGAAAAACCATCAGAACCACCTCTTACAAAACTGATATCTAGCGAGACAATAGTTGATGCCATTGCAGACCACGAAATTATCGAATCCAACATTTTGTGTAAGTTCCGATTGATGCCCTGTCACACGCAAGCCACGGGAAGATGCAAAGTTTTAACGGCATCATGCTCTGCTGTTTGTGGCCCTGAATGACGTGAAAGGTGGATACAAAACAAGCTATAATCATGTCGTATGCCAGTATTTAATTCGAAGAAGGACTATAAAACACAATAACTTTTATGATTTTTTACTTTATTTTTTAACATTGATTGTGATTTTTTTTGTGTAGCAATGGTACTTTTATTGTTTTTTGATTAGTAGATAATATTATACTAATAATTAAAAGTTTAGGTTTTTATATTTTAACTTCTTTTATTGAGCAAAGATTAAACCCTTCTTTTTCTAGTTTCTCGCTGCTTTATTAAAATTTGAATTGACTTGGGGCAGTACTTGCACTCGAAATATCTTAATGTTGTCATAATGACTTTTAATAGTATCCTCATAGAGCATCCATTCCACACCCCGCTGCTAAGAAAAACAAAAACAAAAACAAAAAATCGATCCACACTATTGTATATCTGTCAAATTGGCGGAATTCCTAATAAGATATGGAATAATCACATGGGGGGGGGACATTCAACAAAAAATCTTCTTTCATTACAAAATGTACAATATTCTTTGGTAAAATTTAGAAAAATTCTTAACCGTAACTCATGTAGGTATCATAGAAATCGTTGTCTGCCTTACTATCATGGTTAGAAATATTATCTAAATGGCGATGGAATGAGATAATACCACGCTTTATATTCCAGTCTAAAAGTTAACCACATAATTAAAATGGATACCTTTATGAAACCGAAGTTTCTTTCGCAATTTGAAAAAATTAAACTTTGGGAATTTTTTTAAAATTATTTTTACACGAACCAAGAAAAAAGAGAGTTATTTATAATACATATATGCCTAATAAAAAATGTGTGTTTTTATTTTTTTAGATGGCGAACCGGAGTTCGCTCAGTATTCCGGCGAGTAAGATCGGCAGCGAGACCAAAATTTTGGTAAAATACCTATTGTTCTAATTTCTCGGGGACCGGGTTTCTTCTTAACAATTTCCAGATTTTAAATAAACAGGTGTTTGTGAAAGTTATCCCCCACTTTGGTCAGTGATTTAATTTTCCATAGTTAAATAAAATAAATAATATTTAAGATATTTACTGATTGGTGGAATTTACTCATTGCTTTTGCAACTTTCATCCCGGGTTCACCTACACCTCCTAGCAACTCTCTGCTAGCTCTCTAGTCCCCATCATTAAAAAAATTTCAAACCATTTGTATTGTAGTAGAAGGAAATCAAATTATATAACCTGGGCATGTATATCTTTTAAAAATATATAATACTAGCTTTTGCCCCCGGCGTCGCTCGCGTATTCGCCCCCCCCCCCCCCCCCCCCGTCTATATTACTAAATCAAATGTAGGAATAAATTCGGTGTTAATATTCAGTTAATATTGCTTGCCGCCGCCTAATTATTTCAGATTCGGATTCCCCGACCCCAAATTAGTATAAAAATAACTAGTTTTATTTTTTAGGAATTTAGCCCAAACACCGAACTTTAGCCCAAATGTAATATACTTGTACTTGTAAATTATAATAATAATAAGAATATTATAAAATTTGATTTTGTTAAAATCCGCACCATTATCATTATACGTCTAAAACACGAACGGACAGCGTAAAATTAATTAAAAGGGGTTGTCTTCAGAACATCTGTCAAAAGGTCAAACCAAATGATAAGTTCGCAGAGAACAAACAATAAATCTAGTGAACGTTAAATGTCAAATTCAAAAATTCGCCTGAAATCAAAGTGATGCCATATAAAAAAATAAATCAGTGTGGAATTTTATAAAATTAGTAGGAACATTTTCGGAGACGAGACATTTTCATGTAGTGACGTCACGAGCCCAAATAATGGATTTATTTATTTAAAAATTAAAAAACTGTACATTTCTAAAAAAAATTACTAACATTTTCGTAATCTTAGTAAAAAAATCTATCCACACGATTTTTTCCAAGTCGTTATGAAATCCATGCAAGTGGCCTATTACTCATAATTCACAGCGCTTTCATCATTTCCAATAGTATAATTTTTTATTTTATACAATATTATTTTATTAAACAGGACTACAGGAATAATGTTTATTTATTTTTTTATTTTTTTTTTTTACAGTTTTTTAGAGAAAATGATATATAGCCCACCTACAATAAAAACTCATCTTTTCAGATACTCATTTCCTTGAATTCGTGATTTTATAATTTTGTTAATAATACAGCCCACCTACCATAAAAACTCATCTTTTCAGATACTCATTTCCTTAAATTAGTCATTCTATAATTTTGTTAATAATACAGCCCACCTACCATAAAATCTCATCTTTTCAGATACTCATTTCCTTAAATTAGTCATTCTATAATTTTGTTAATAATACAGCCCACCTACCATAAAAACTCATCTTTTCAGATACTCATTTCCTTGAATTCGTGATTTTATAATTTTGTTAATAATACAGCCCACCTACCATAAAAACTCATCTTTTCAGATACTCATTTCCTTAAATTAGTCATTCTATAATTTTGTTAATAATACAGCCCACCTACCATAAAATCTCATCTTTTCAGATACTCATTTCCTTAAATTAGTCATTCTATAATTTTGTTAATAATACAGCCCCACCTACCATAAAAACTCATCTTTTCAGATACTCATTTCCTTGAATTCGTGATTTTATAATTTTGTTAATAATACAGCCCACCTACCATAAAAACTCATCTTTTCAGATACTCATTTCCTTAAATTAGTCATTCTATAATTTTGTTAATAATACAGCCCACCTACTATAAAAACTCATCTTTTCAGATACTCATTTCCTTAAATTAGTCATTCTATAATTTTGTTAATAATACAGCCCACCTACCATAAAAACTCATCTTTTCAGATACTCATTTCCTTAAATTAGTCATTCTATAATTTTGTTAATAATACAGCCCACCTACCATAAAAACTCATCTTTTCAGATAATCATTTCCTTAAATTAGTCATTCTATAATTTTGTTAATAATACAGCCCCCCTACCATAAAATCTCATCTTTTCAGATACTCATTTCCTTAAATTAGTCATTCTATAATTTTGTTAATAATACAGCCCACCTACCATAAAAACTCATCTTTTCAGATACTCATTTCCTTAAATTAGTCATTCTATAATTTTGTTAATAATACAGCCCACCTACCATAAAATCTCATCTTTTCAGATACTCATTTCCTTAAATTAGTCATTCTATAATTTTGTTAATAATACAGCCCACCTACCATAAAAACTCATTTTTTCAGATACTCATTTCCTTAAATTAGTCATTCTATAATTTTGTTAATAATACAGCCCACCTACCATAAAATCTCATCTTTTCAGATACTCATTTCCTGAAATTAGTCATTCTATAATTTTGTTAATAATACAGCCCACCTACCATAAAAACTCATCTTTTCAGATACTCATTTCCTTAAGAGCCCGAGAGGGATTTTTCAATATTTAATGTTTTTTTCGTATTTTTGCGTATTTTCGAAGTCATCTGTGTCGATAACAGCACCTCAAAAAAAAAGTTCGTCATTAAATTTTTTTAGATACATGCATTTTCGATGCCCCAAATTAAAATTAAGTATTTAAAAAAATATTTTTTCTTACTTTATAACTCTTTATAAAAGATCAGTTTTCAAAAAATCGTCAATGTACCACTGATTTTTTTCCATCTGTCGTCATATACGAAAAGAAAAAAAATATTGAAAAATATTTTGTTATAGGACACATATTAACCTATACCCGCCTATTTATATATTTTTATTATGTAGCTTAGTTATGACGAATTTAAATTTTTTAAACCACGTAAATCAGCGTACTTTAAAATCTTTTTTTTTTACTTAAAAACCTTTTTTTCTGTATAATAAAAATATTACCCAATAAAACAGTGTTTTACCTATACAATGTATAAACTAATGTAAAAAAAATTAATGATTTATTTGATTATATTCAATTTTCCTGAGCATACAAAATACATAAAAACTACGGTGTTTTCGATATTCTGGTCATAACGCGGAAGTCTCTCCGCCAGAGTGGTCGTCTGTGACGCTCTATTCCGTGAAGCTGTGTTGAAAAACATAAGTGTATTAGTTATTGAGATGTAATACATATACTCTGTATGAATGAAACCAAACTGTATAATGTGTTCATGTAATTTGAAGGAAGCCTGTCAAAAGGGATTTCAAAAACGTGCGTAGCAAGGGACATACGATCATAGTATGCTTAAACTTTTTAACATTGTACCCGTTTATCATTTAATAATTTACATGTGAAAAGGAATTAGTTAACGGAAGTGGCCAGGACGCGGCTTTTCCTTGTATATTGTAACTTCTGATGTGTTGGCTGTTTTGTGCACGCTTCAAACGGAGCACGTAGAAAGGGACAAAATAACTAGAATACCCAGGACACGTATGTTCATATATTTTGTACCTTTGCACATATTACCTTCAGTTAGCTTCGCACAGGGTAGCTGCGCGCTTTATTTTTCAAACGGAGCACGTAGAAAGGGACAAAATAACTAGAATATCCACGATACGAATGTTCACATATGTATTGTACCTTCTCACGCGTTACCTTCAAATAGCCTCACACAGGGTACATCATCACTCGGAACAACAAAGCAAGTTTTAATTGTATTGTCGTCTCTTTCTCTAAGCGCGGCGCCGTGGGTATGTCAGAGCGAGACCACAGAAACAATACATTATTGAAACGTTATTCGCAGATATCATGTTACATTGGACAAATTTGTAAGGGCTGTGCAAACAAATGATTAAATATTATAATCATTTAAGTATTTAATCTTGCTATTTTCGGCGTTCCAAAACTTGGCGTCAGCTCAATACCTCCGAATGAAAAAGCATGATTTTTAACCTATTTATCATTACATAGTATAAAATGAAGTCGCTCAAAAGGTATGTGCGCATCGATTTTTTAAACTACGCAACGGATTTTCATGCAGTTTTCACCAATAGATAGATGGATTCAAGATGAAGGTTTAAATGCATTCTTATTGTAGTAGAGAAAAGCCGAGAAATTCAAATATTCAATTTAGGCAATGGGCGGCGGGCAGCTGGCAAGCGGGTGGTATGGATTTTATAAAGGTTGGGTAATGGCGTTGTGTTTCATTAGCCACAGCAACGTGTGACCGGGTCTGCTAGTAGCATATATACTAGAGGTTGTATATAGACGTTTCCGACGACTTTTACCAGATTTTTTTTAAAACAAACTAAAAAACAAACAAAAAAGCTTTCGCCGCTAGTTTTAGATTTCTTTGGCTATATCTAATTTTATCATTTACAAAGGATACAGAAAACATACTTACCTGGCAGGTCACTTCCGATAAAGAAGAAAGTTTATTCTTGGAGAAGATGCGATGTGCACGCGGATACACTTCATTTAAAGCAATGGACATGGCATGATTTTAGATTTGCTATCCCCATTACTGTTGATTTTACATTTATGAGAAGATTAGTGGCAAAAGTAAATATTTGTATTGAAAGACTGGAGAATTTAGGACTCTTTATGGGATGAACATACATGTTTCTTATTCATCAAACACGGTAAAGCCATTTCAAGCACAGTTTCACGTTTAATGGTGATCTTACCAGGGCGATACTGAAAATACCTTCCACCCTGGAACGTGCCACAAATAAACTATGTATTATTTCAAATGAATTGATTGTGAAATAACACAAATTCATCAAATTAAATTTGACTGTTTTGTGTACAGTTTAATCGGTTTAAAACTTTTAAACAATTGTAAATTGCAGGTCAATTACACAAAAAAGCACAATTTCAAGATTGAAAACTGAATCTATTAATTAAAATATGTATTCTGACAAATTTTTAGACCGATTGAACCAAATCTAACAGGGTTATTCACTAAATACCAAAGAGCTCGAAAAACGCGTCTCATCGCATATTATATTCTCTGCATATATTTATAATTTAAGTTACATATATTTATTATTTAAGTTGTTAATCCTTTTTTAAATCAGATCACTAAACTATGGTCACCCTAAAAGTCTACATGTTTACATTAATGTACTACCTAGCGCCATCAGTTTAGTAGGTACCCATAATCTCAACCTGTAAGAAATACAACAATATTGTTCTTTCAATATCTGTATAATATTGTGTTATTTTGAATTTGTATATTGTTAACCTCAACACAGGCTTGTCCTAGTGAGGTGACAAATTGTATTATAAACATTTTTACCTGCAGTGTAAAGATAAAATATAAATATAATATATATGGCTACATTCTAGCTTTTATACATAAAATTTTGTTTTGCGTCAAGTTTTATTATCTAAATTGTATTATTTTTATTTTTTTTTTACTTTATGAGTAAAACCTCAAATTGTAATATTTAAATAAATGAAGACAATATAAGCGAAACTCAATCGAAAATCTGGAAACAGAAAAATCAGAAAAACATATTGACACCTCTGGGACAGGTGTCAATATGTTTTTCTGATTTTTCTGTTTCCAGATTTTCGATTGAGTTTCGCTTATATTGTCTTCATTTATTTAAATATATAAATTGTATTAGTTTTTTGATTGGTGCAAAAACATAATTTATTGTAATTTTTTTATATATGTATGTAAAGGCCACTAGAACGTTTGTAGAAATAAGTTAATAAATAAATTCCTACCAGAAAAAAGACATTATTCTACTATTTTTGGATACACTATTCTTACCGTTCCAAATTTTGTAAGAATTTTTAATATTATGTTTTTATTCATTCGCCTAAAAAGTGATGTAATAAATCATTAGTTTATAGCGTACAAAGGAAAATACCTAATTTTCGTAGGAAATGATAATGATTTTAATAAAAAGACATAATGAAGAATTTTCACTGACTTGGTATTTCTATATAAAATTCTAAACAATTTAGTTGATAGACCGGTATTGCTAGAATTGATAAGCTTCTGGATTCCACTACGTAATACTAGAAGTCAGGATTTATTTCAGTGCAGAAATTCTGGGACTAACTACCATATGTATTCCTCTTTGCCAAGAATACTAATGGAGGGAAACAACTATACCCAGTCAGTGGACATCTTCAGTTTATGTTTAAACAAATATAAAATATTGTTACTGAGACAGTTCGGTTATGTGCAATGAATTCTGTATATTTCTTATTAGTCATATGTAATGTTTGTAAAAGCCCAGTAAAAGGGGCTTAAAAAATTAATAAATAACAAAAAACATATAATAATCATAGTTACGTATTGAAGTTTTTTTCTCTTCGTGTTATAAAAACTATTTTATTTTATTTTGCAAAAAACCTAAACTTTTAAATAAATAAATGAATATTTCAACGGTGTTTTATATTTCCATGTATTGACAGCCCTAACAATTTGCACAGACAATGATGGACACGCTAAGCAGGTGTTCGGGGTTGAGAGGTATAAAAATTCCCAATATTTAGGGAAAATTATTTATTTATTTATTAATTTACGGACAACAGTCCATTAAAAACATAATAATAACACGAATAAAAAAAAACAGAGATGACAGTGAAGGGAGAGACCATAAAAATTAATAGCAATGACAATATAAAATATAAAAAGTACATATAGAGACACTTTTTTTTTTTTTTACATGAACTCCACACAGGAGGCCCTGAGGAAAATAATTTCCCTCAGGGCCTATGTCATCTTTGAGGATGCTGTGTGGAGGGTTTTTTTTAAGGAAAGGGAGGAGAGGAGAGTTCTGGGAAGGAAAAGGGTTTAAGGGGTGGGTAGGAATCTGGGGTTCAGTATGTCCTGGTCATCCGCCTCCAAGACCTAGACAAACCTCACCCCATGAACCCGGGCACCCCTGCTAAATCACCAAACGTAGCGAACCACTTGGGGTGACCTATGACAGAGGTGTTGGTTATCCAATAAAGGTTCCCGGGGCGGCGGTACCCATTCCCGCCTTCCAAATTGTACACTACAAGTCAAAGCATGAAGTCAAAGCATGAAGAAGCATTTAAATATTGCGTATCGACTGCCGAAAGTCATTTAGTTTTACACCAAAAAAATCAATGCTTTGACTTGCGTTGACAAGTCTCGACATTCTGGATAAGGGAAAATGGTATCCGTAATTAGTAGAATGTTGATTGAGGAACAGCAATTAATTATTTCGAAGCCTACGGGAAGGGATGTTAAACTGGATGAGTTGTAACAATGCAGGTGTATCTGTAAAACTGTTGATAATTTTAAATATGCAAATTAGATCACAGTCCTTTCTACGTTTTTCTAAAGAAGAAATGTTTAAAATGTGTTCAATTTCATCATATGAGTACTTGCCTCTTTCAAGACCCAACCTCCAAGAAATTCCTCTTAGGAAACGATGTTGTACGGATTCGATGTGACAAATGTGGACAGCGTAGAAAGGAGACCAAATGACACTAGCATATTCAAGGTGAGGGCGAACCAGCGAACAGTAAAGAGTTTTAAGTGTACTTATATGTTTGAAGTCAGAGGTAATTCTATGAATGAAGCCGAGTAGTTTAAGTGATTTATTTACGATATTATTAATGTGATCACGGAAAGAAAGTTTGCAATCTAGATTGACCCCAAGGTCCTTGATAGATGTGACAGTAGATAGACAAACACTATTTAGTTTATAATCAAACTGAATAGGTTTTTTGGTTCTATAAAAGGACAAAATTTTGCATTTATCAACATTAAGTTCCATGCAGTTAATTTTGCACCAATCGTTAAATGAATCAATATCAAGTTGAAATAGTAATCAGTCAAGGTGGGATTTAATAATCTTAAGAATCTTATTATCATCAGCAAATAGCCAGAAACGTGTGTGAGAAAAACTTTTGTGATATCATTAATAAAAAGGTTAAAAAGAAGCGGGGCCAAATGGGCTCCTTGGGGAACGCCGGAAGTTACATCAATGTTAAAGGATTCAAAGTTATTTATTTTAACCCTTTGTTTTCTATCTGTCAAGTAAGAGTGAAAGAATGATAACAAAGGGTTTCTAATGCCTATAGCATAAAGTTTGGCCATGAGAATACGGTGATTAACTTTGTCGAAGGCTTTGGAGAAGTCAGTGTATAGAACATCAACCTGAGTGTTATCTTCTAAGGCTTTCACAATGGTACTTGTAAAGGAAAGTAAATTTGTTGTTGTAGATTTCGCCGATCTAAATCCATGCTGTTCCTCAATTAGAACACTTTTGAAAACAGGAGTAATTTTCTTTGTAATTATCGACTCAAATATTTTCGGAATATTAGATATAATTGATATCGGTCTGTAATTTCCAATATTCGACTTGTTTCCGGACTTAAAAATGGGTCGAATATATGAAATTTTCCATGAGTCAGCAAATGTTCAAGATGAAAGTGACAAGTTGTACAACATACAAATTGGGTTAGATAGTGTATATTTACGTTCTTTAAGCAAGATTTCTGGAATGCCATCAGGTCCGGTACTTTTTTTGTTAGAGAGATTATTTAAGGATTGGTAAACCTCCTTAAGTGTAATTTGGCAAACATTTAAGTCAATATTATGGTCATAGTTAAGTGGAGGGATGTTGCATGATGCATCAGAATATACAGAAGAGAAGTGTTTGGCAAAAAGGTTGGCAATATCATGGCCGTTAGTAGCATGAGTTTCATAATAATACATACTTGAAGGAAGATCATTATCAGTACGCTTTTGCGCAACAAATTGCCAAAATTGTTTAGGATTCTGCAGTAACTTTGTCTCTGTAACTTCTAAAAAATATTTATAACATTTGGCTGATTCGATTTTGAACAGTTCCCTTAATTGAGAAAATTTATGATAAAAGCTTAAGTTCCCAGTGTCTTTAAATAATTTATGAGTCTTCTTTTTTTCAATTATTAACTGTTTAAGTTTCGTGCTAAACCAATTTGGAAACTTGGGTTGAGAGTAACACCCCTTAGGAACAAACAATTCTACAGCATGTGATACACATTCATTAAATTTAAGTACAGCGTCATTAATATCAGAATTTAAAAATAGTGTCGACCAATCAATCTGGGATAGATATTTGTTCATATTAAAATAGTCGCCGTTAAGATATTTGTAGTGATAAGAGACATTTGGTTTCAAGGAATCAAATTTGAAAAAATGTGTAATGTTAATAGAGAGAGGTGGATGATATTTATCCAAAGGTAACAAAGAGACGTCAGCTTCACCTACTATGACATTTGGTATGCTAGTGAAAATCAAATCCAGGCAAGAGCCTAGATAGTTAGTGACTGGATTTACTTGAAACATATTAAAATAGGCAAAAAAATTTACAATTTCAACAGCTTGTGGAGAAAGATTACTAGAAGGAGTTTTGACACCTTGATCGTCATTCAGCCACAATATTTTAGGTAAATTATAATCGCCACAAATAAATAGGGAATCAGCGTTTCTAGACACATGTTCAATTGAAGCAGTATGTGACTTATAGACTTCTACCGAAGAGGAGGGAGGAATGTAAACACAACCAAGTACAAGCTTTTTGGTACCAAGTAGAACACACAGGAACAATTGATCAGTAACATTGGTAAATGTTTCTAGAATATGGCAGGGGTATTTTTTGTTTACGCATATCATCACTCTACCACCTTTGCACTTAACAGAAGAAGTAGAACGGTCACTGCGGAAAACGTTGTAGTCAAAAAATCCAAGTTCAGCAGATGAGACATTTTCAGATAGCCATGTTTCGGTTAAAAATATAAAGTCGTAATTACATACACTGACGTTACAGCGAATAATGTTCAGTTTCGTATTTAGGCCACGAACGTTTTGATAATACATTGAGAAGGAATTTTTGTCAGAACAATTATTCAAGTTCAACCTTATTATTAACCCTATTATGTACAATACACGTGAAATGTGGGAAAATTAGTAATATGAAATATATCAATACCCCTCTAATTTTAACTTTATATTGAAAAGAAGCAGATTTTTATAGAAGTTGGTAAACTTTTTGACGTTTGTAATTTTTAAGTTCAAAAATAACATAGAATGTGGTGTTAAAATCCAGTAAACATCTCCCAATTTAATTCTAAAATCATACTTTTTGAATCTTGGATATCCGGGAGTTTTAAAAAGCTGTTCGCGTAATATTTTAAAATTATTTGCAACAAAATAGGGAATCTCAGGGGAAATTTCACCCAAGTGAAAGGGAAAAAATCAAAATTCAGTCGATCACAAAAGCGACCAACGTGTAATATTCCTTTTTCAATCCGTGTTCGGGAATTATCGCCATAACTTCGGGTTTTTACGAGCGGATACTGGGATCAAACTCATTTGAAGTAACAATGAACATTAAATTTTGGTGGAATTGATTTAAAAATTCGATGAGGGCGACGCAAGCGCCCAAAATTTAAACTATTTTGACAAATTTCAACAAAATCGTTTGCCCTGCTCCGCTCTTAAATTCGTCATTCTTTATATTTTTTGATCTCCACGAATTTATAGAATAATTTATGTAATAATTTATAAGAGGTGAGAATCTATCTCCTCAATCTGTATGTTGAGCGATGAGTCATCTTAATGCGGTACGACAATTCATTTTCATTCATTTCATCTATTTAAGATAAGCTATACTTTCTTATAAATCCAGCTAAGTTCATTATTGCACCCATAAGTTCATTTTAATCATTATTACACCCTTAAATCCATTAAGATCATTATTGCACCCGTGTTCTATAATTAGAATATTATATAAGAACTTCCTTCTTCTTCTGGCGCTAATAACACTAAAAATAGAATATAATATGTTTAAAATGTGTATGTAGTATGTATAAAATTTATAAATCCTCACACTGCTTCGACTCGCAGCAATACCTTATCAATGTTACGAGTTTGTACATATACCTACAGAGCATGTTTGTTGTTTGGTTTTTAATGTTATCACTATCACTATCACTGGCAACCTGGCAAATCAAGTATTTTGAAATGTAGGTACTTATGTTATGGCTGGTTTACACAGTGCGAGCTGGCGTGCGAGTCTGCCTGCTAAATAACTACACTGCAATAACTCGCACTATTTGGACGTAACTTACGAGTAACTCGTACGTGCGAGTTGGACAGTAGCTCGCATCCGAGTTACTTCAACATTTTTTGTTTTCACTCGCATGCTCGCCCGGCAGCAACTAGCATATGGCAGCAGCTCGGTCAACACTTGCATCCTTTGGACGCGTTCGGCAGTATCTCGCCAGTGCCAGCCGGACAGTTGTGAGCGGAATCTGTGTTTTTGTGTGCTGCGCCTACGAGCGTTTTGCGAATTCAAAATGGCTGCGGAAAGATGGTCTTCTGATAAAAATACACGATTCATAAAACTCTACAGAGAACAAGAAAACCTTTGGAATTGTTTCGATAAAAATTACAGAAATAGAGATATGATAAAAGCATCTTTGGAACACATTGCTAAAGAAATGCATCTAGATAACACCAGCGAGATAACTTTACGTACCCTTATTGCTATGGCATCTCTCATCAATGTGTCTAGACGTTCTATTTTTGTTTTTATCAATTTTAAAAGTCTTTCGACTTGGCCAGGTGTCACTCATGATAAAGCTCCTTGAAAATGGTGAACGATGCTCCTAAAGATTTTCTAGCCATCCAGTCTCTAATCCAAAGCCTTTTTTGTAATTAAAGCACGTTCACTCGACATCGCGACAACTCTCAAGACTGGGCAGCACCTACTACGTGTCGTGTAGACAGCTAAGGCGAGCCGAGCTACTGGCGAACGAATAGACAAGCCGACTGGCTACTACTGTCTACTACTGGCTAAGCAGCAGCTCGCACTATGTAAACCAGCCATTAGTCATAAAGCCACTAGTTTTAAGTCAACTATTATCAGTCTTAGATATTAGCAACTAGCTATAGGTCTTAGATATAGGTCACTAGTTAGAATTGCAAATCTTTACTTATACTAGCTGGGGCTTATAGCCATACCCTTTCATGTTTCTAACTAACTAGTACTACGGCTCGTTTAGCCTTTTTACTATCACCTTCCGAAGATTTTATTTACTTGACTGAATTTATGTTACATTAATGTCATCGTGAGATAAAAGTCTTTACTGGATAAAAGATCTCACGCAAGTTGCAAAGGAAAAGGGAACATAAGTTCTGAACTTTTTTCTCAAAATTTAAATTTACGTTACTGAATGTAAATATTTTGTTACACCACTGGACAAAATTCCGCGAGATGGAATGCGAGAATTTTAGCGCCAGCTGGAATACCGTCCATGTTCATGAGGTTCGGGCGACAGTGTGGGATTTTGGGATAGTGGTACGAGTAGGTCAAGGGAGTTTAGACTTCGATGGTTTGTCAAAAGCTCCATGAAAATGATTAGTTTGTCCGCTGTGGATGTGCAGGTTGCTAGCCATCCACGAACTTTGATGAGGCCGCGTAGGAGAGACTTTATGTCCTCGTCATCAGAGGTGGTGTTGGGTTGGGATCTCTGGGTGTTGGATTCTGACCCACGACGCTCTTCTTGTTGGGAAGCTCTGGTGTTACCACTCGGCCGCCTACATTGCTTGATTTTAATGGCTGGCGCGTTTCGGTGGTCCTCTGGCGGGGCTCTGGGGCCCTCTGAGAGGTCTTTTGTCTAGCTCTGCACTAGAGGGCGGCTACATATTCTACCCTTTTGGGGCATTCGCTGTGGTTAGCGGGGTGAGGGACCCCGCAGTTGGAGCAGACGGCCAGTAGTTGGTTACTCGCGTGACTTTGGTGCAGTCCGCGAATGTGTCCTCCCTCGCACTTCACGCAGCGGGAGGTGTGGGCGCAGTTCCTGGAGCCGTGGCCGAACTTCTGGCACCTGTGGCACTGGGTTCCGTGCTGCAGATGTCCGCTTCGGTACTTCCGCATGGAGATTCTGCAGAAGCAGCACTTACAGCCGTTCGCAGTTGCCCCATGTTTGTTTCTCGGCCGAAGTGGGCCAGATAGAGCGGGTATTCCGATCCGGGAGTCGTCATCTCAATTATGGCTTTAGCCGGGAAGCTCTGGTCCCTCAGATCATTGCTGATCTCTTCTGCAGTCAGTTTAGGAAGACCTCTGATGACGATCTTTTTGGTCTTTTCGGCCTTGGTAGTGTAGGTGTGGAAGTTGGCTCCCTGACGTAGGGCGAGGGTTAGTTTGTTATGAGCTTCAAGAGAGCTCACGAGGACGCTGATGGTGCGTCTTTGTTGTAGCGGAAATTAAAAGTCGCACTGCCATCGTGCTTCCTGATTTCCGTGGTGATGTCGCCATGTATCGTCCTCCGCAGAGTCATGATCACCTGTTCTGCTGAGACAGGTACGAGTTGGACGTGGGTTGGATGGCAGCGCTTGGCAGCTGGCGCCCTCTGCCATTCTGACTCCATTGGTGTAGAGCTGGGCCGCTGGATGGGAGAGTGAGTATCGGAATGGTGAGGGGCGGGAACCTCGATTGGGTCCGTGAAGACAAACTCCACGGTTCCGGTCTTCGTGTTGAACCTGTACGATATCGCCCCAGCCGGAATATTGAAGTCCAGGAGCTCGAGGGGGTTCCTGTGTTTTTTCGTCCTGTCAGTCATGTCTGCGATGCTTGAAAAATCAAAGAGCTTGAATCTGGAATTAGTTTGCTTTAATAAATGCAGTTCTCGAGTTGCCGTTGGCCGAACTGAATGACGAGCAACTGCCGGCCCCGAGCGTCCTAGAGCACCAGAAAGCTTCAGCCCCCACCGTTCAGGACTTCCTTTGGATTTTATCTATTTTCTAGCAGCCCAAGAAAATTGATTAGTCCCGGTCACAAGCCTCTCACATCGACTGTCTCAAGTATCTGTACGACTCTCTCTCGAATGATATTTGGACTATGTATTGTCGTATAACCCCGCTTCGAAGGGATTGGCTTCGATGCCCTGAAAGAATAGAGTTCAAGATCTGCTGAATCACCCTCAAAGCATTGGAATAACGCCAGCCTGTATATCGGAACTATGTGTCCTTTTTTATTATTGTATAAAAAATGACATACAAAATGTATACCCACTAAGGGGTCGTCCATTAACCACGTGATGTTTTTAGCAACTTTTTAACCACATCCCTCTGGTAATATGTGGTGAGGTTTTAGACGCTGATGGTGCCGCCTTTATTGTAGTGGAAATTGAAGGACGTACTGCCGATGTGCTTTCTGATTTCCGTTGTAACTTCGCCATGTGTCATGCTACCTAGAGTCATGATCACAGGTGGAACTCTCGTGCTCTTGCGGCCTGGTCTTGTTGCGGCGTCCTGCTGGTAGGACTTGTTCGCAGATTGGTGCTCTGTCGCAAGTGGGCGCTCTGTCGGGCGTCTCTTGGGCGGTGGGATGATGTGTGTGGAGGCGTCGCCGTCTCCAACCTCAGGGAGGACATCGAATCTGTTCTGTTGAGACAGGTACGAGTTGGACGTGGGTTGGATGGTTGGATTGGAACAATCAATTAAATAATCATAAACGCATAATGCTTGGGAGAGACTCGGCTATAAAAGCGCCAGCGTTATTTGGCTTGGCCTATTTCAGCATATCGCTTGCCAAACAATCCCATTGAGAATAATAATAATGTAGCCTCAGCACAGGTGAGCTACCCAGTGAGGCCGACATTGCTGAATTGTATTTAAAAATGTTAGATATTATGTCAAATAAAATAAATAATAGATATAATGCACATGCACAATATCTGTTATTTTCATTTTATTCAATTTTTTTATGTAAAAAATTTATTATCTATGTATTCAAAATGCTTAAATGCGTCTGTATAAAGCAATAAATTATTAATTATTTAGTTGATGCTTTTTATATATTTTTTATTATTTGTTTTCACTGTGCAGTTTTTGTTCACATTAACGGGCACTCATTTGCACAAAATTGTAAGCTAAAAACTATTCATTATGTAATAAATATAATCTTAATATATAAAAACAACATATTGCACAAAATTGTATGCTAAAAACTATTCATTGTGTAATAAATATTATCCTTATATATATAAAACAACATATTGCACAAAATTGTTTGCTAAAAACTATTCATTATGTAATAAATATAATCTTAATATATAAAAACAACATATTGCCCAAAATGCGCTAATAATTATTCATTATGTAATAAATATAAATTTAATATATAAACATGAATGTTTCTTTGTTTGTCCCTTATGCATTCTTAAACCATTCTTGTGGTTCTCTTAACCAATGTTGCTTGAGTCGTGATTGAAGACTGATGGAGGACGCGGGAGGGGAGACGAGGGAGGGGAAAAGGAGGGGAACATGGAAGGAAAACTAAGGAGGGGGAAAGATACGCATGAGGGGGGAGGTTCGTGGGATGAGTGTATGCGGGAGGGGGAAAAAGTGGAAGGGGAATGCGGGAAGGGAAACGGGTAGTGGGAGGGGATCCAAAAACCAACAGAATTAAAACACAAACACTTTATTTCTTTTAATGGCATTGCAACGCATGCCGGGTACTCGCTAGTACCTAATTATAAAAATCAAAATATGTTTGGGGATTAGTGAAATGTCAATGCGTTGCTAAACCATTCATTGCGATGAAACTTTGAGGATTTGATGTGCGCATGCCCGCGATGCTTTCTATATACAACGGTGAGCTCTGGCACTATGAAAAATTGTAAAATCGCGAGCTGTTTGATAACTGAATGTACCTGGACTGAATTTATGGAATGCGGGGAGGGGAACTCGGGAGGGGGATCTCGGGACGGGGAAAGCGGGAGAGGGGAGTGGGGAGTGGGGAGAGGGAAGGCAAAGTGGGAACGTGTGAAGGGAAGGGGACGCGGGAGAGGAAGGAAAGGCGGATGGGAACGGGACAAATGGAAAAGGACACGCAGGGAGAAACAATTTCTTTATTAAGTGGCATTCTTCCGAACAGGCCCTCCATTGATATGCTTGGTGTAACCCTAAGTGACCATCTCAGGTATGGGGGCTCCATCGAAGCCAGAGTAAAGTTAGCCTCCCAGAAACTGGGCGTACTGTATAGGGCCCGCAGATACTTTTTTTTTTAAGATTTTGTGCAATTTCGACAGTGTTTTACTTCTGGTATAAGTTTTTTTTTTTATATATATATTTTTTTACAGTTTTTTAGAGAAAATGTGTCCTAACTGGGTTACCCCGTTCTAAGGACACATTGTACAAGTTTTATTATTTGAATTATAAGTAAATACCTTATCTATGTTAGAATATTGCCAAGGAAAATTATTAAGTTAGATCTAAAAGAAAGTACAAACCAAGCATTATTCTTTGTTGGGTTGCAAAATTGAATCTATTTTCTTCCTTCCCATGTCCATAATCCATATTTTTATGCTTCTTTTGAAGGCGGTTATTTTTTTTTGTGGTTTTCATTGCAAGAGGGAGTAAATTGAATAATGTTACAGGGAAGTATTCCATATTTCTTTGTCCAAAAGTCGTTTTAGTTGTAGGTTGGTAGAATGTATGTTGAAATGTAGATCTTGTGAATCGGCCCGAGTTTGTCTGTGTAAAGTTATCCTGTTTTTTGAATGCGTACATTAGAATATCTTTTGTATATAATTGTTTCAGTGACATTAAATTCAGTGCTTTAAAAACATAGTCTGTAGGGGTTCTGATGGGTACTCTAAGTATAATTTTCAGAATTGCCCTTTGTGCTATGAGGACTAGTTTTATAGTGGAATCGCATGAGCTTCCCCATCCGATAAGACCATATTGTAGTTGAGATTGGGCTTACGCATAATAGATTTTAATTAGCTGTTCTTTATCTAAAATGTTTCTTATTGTTTTGAAAAAATATGTTAGTTTTTTAAATTTGTTGCTCACATTTTCCAATTGGGAGTTCCAATTTAAGTTTTGATCAATTATTATTCCAAGATATTTTATTGTTTGTATTTCATTCAATTTTGGACAGTTGCAAGGAGTTTCTCGGTTCACGTTTATACAGTCTATGAATTTTTATGTTTAGGTTTGTATTGAGGTTATCCGTCTGTTTGTTGTGGATTTTGAATTTAATATAATTAGTTTTTGTATCATTTAGTGTTAGTGAATTTGAATCAAGCCGTTGTTTTACCCGATTCATCCCCTTTTCAGCTTTTTCAAATACAGTCTCCCATGACTTTCCATGGAATAGAAGGACTGTGTCATCTGCAAAACTAATGACTGAGCCGTGACAGTTTAGTTCACATAAATCATTTATATATATCAGGAATAAAATCGGGCCTAAGACACTGCCTTGCGGGACTCCATATTGGATTTGTATTGGTTGACTTGATTCATTTTGAATCCTGACTAACTGTAACCTTTCTGACATGTAGCTTTTAATGAGGTTTAGTTCACGTCCTGAGATTCCAATCTTTTTGAGTTTTTCTAGAAGATATGTGTGATCAATTGTATCGAAGGCTTTACTTAGATCTAAAAATATTCCGATACACTTATTTCCGTTATCGAGACTATGTTTTATACTTTTTACAATAGAGGCGATGGCATCGGAGGTTCCTATATTTTTTCTAAATCCGTATTTATTTTCAGATAGTATGAAGTTTGTTTCAAGATATTGAGTGAGCTGCTTCTTTATGACTTTCTCTACTATTTTTGAAAGATTATTCAATGTTGTTATCGGTCTATAGTTATTTATATCCGCTTTATTGCCAGTTTTAAAGATTGGTATAACAGAACCCATTTTAAGCGTTGTGGGAAAGATACCCTCCATGATACATCTGTTCACAAGGTTGAATTATTTCATCTCTAGTTGATTTAATTATTCTCATTGAGATGCCATCTGATCCTGAAGTTAGTGTTGGTTTCATTGAATCTATAATGATTTTAATGTCATCTGCTGTAACTGCATTTAATTTAAAGGTGATATTATTTGTAAGTGTGTTGTTAATTTCATTATCAGTATAAGGAGGTTTAATTATTTTTTTAGCTAAATTAGAACCCACCTTGGAGAAATATTCATTCACAAATTGAACTATTTCCTTTGGATTTCCTTTCATATTTAATTTTTGATTTGGTGTATCAAGTTCGGTAATATCACTACTTGTATTGTTGTTAGTGTATGTCATCTCCTTAATAATTTTCCAGACAAGTTTAGGGTCATTATTACAGTTTTGAATCTGACGTTTGTAATAGTTACCTCTGGCAAATTTTATAAGTTTAGAAAACATGTTTCTATAATATTTGTAAAGATTTAGAAACGAAAGATCAAGTGGATTTTTTTTAGTTTTTAAATGTAATTTGTCCCTAACTCTTATACTTTTTAGAAGTCCTTGAGTAATCCAAGGTTTTTTTATTTTACATTTGTGTGGAGTTTGTATAGTGAATGATTCTGAACATTTATGAATATTTGTTTGAACAATGCTTGTAAATGAGTGCCAGCAATCCTGAAAATCATTAATTTTAAATAGTTCTCCCCAATCTTCCAATTTTAATAAATCCTTTAACCTGTTAATATTAATTCTATTTTTGACTATTGTATTTTTAATGTAAGTATGTGTATTTTGAAGTTGAATGTTAAGTAGCAGTGTAAAGTGGTCAGTAATATTGGAATGGTGAACGGCGGTACCGTATGCTTTGTTTGTTTTTATCATGATGTGGTCAATACAGGAGGCAGATACATTTTGAGCATTTTCGTTATATCCTAATCTTGTTGGTATATTAACTGCACTGATCAGTCCATGGTGCAGTAAGAGTAATTGGTAGTCATCACATTGGGGGTGTTTCTGTCCAGTATTTAGTATGTTAATATTGATGTCCCCAATTAAGTACACGTTCCGAACATCTCGTAGTTGGGTTAGCTCATCATCCAGGGAGTGAAGAAATGGAAGTCAATAAACAGTCATAAGTCTTTCAATAGTAGCCTGTAGTGAGAGAATACTGGTCCCAGTACTACATTTCACGAATGTCTTTAATAGTGCACAACTGCTAACCCTGTACAAATCGCAAGTGCGCCCCACGGTTGAATTTGGCAGCCACCTCTGGTCTGGAGCTCCAAAATACTTGAAAAATACCCTCGACTCTGTGCAGAAATGGGCGGTCCGTTTGATAGATTCTCCCATCTTAACAGACGGATTGCAATCTTTAGACCATAGGTGTCGGGTGGGAATGCCATCCTTGTTCTACCGGTATTACAATGGAAGATGCTCCGAGGAACTAGCATCATTGATCCCTTCGGCACCGGTGCATAGTCGGGAAACACGCCAAACGCGTGCCCAACATTTGTACACGGTTGACATTTGTCACATGAGAACGGGTCGTTTCTTCGACTCGTTCTTATGTTTAACAGCTCGGCTGTGGAATGATTTGCCGGCCTCTGTGTTTCCTCCTTCCTACAACATGGGTTTCTTCAAGACCAATGTTCATTCCTTCCTCTCCTCAAAAAGACCCTCCACACAGCATCCCAGATGACATAGGCCCTGAGGGAAATTATTTTCCTCAAGGCCTCCTGTGTGGAGTTAATGTAAAAAAATAGCAACGCCGGGAACTCGCTAGTAAAATATATATAAAAAGAAAAATAAAGTGGTTGGTTTCCATGTCGCGCTGAAGATCTTGAAACTAAGCATCATTCAATCGATGTCAACTGACAAATGCGGAGATGTTAGTAAAATCGTAAAAATATGTGTCAACCGCGCGTCTGACAGAATATTCTTTTTGTGTATTTCTACGGACAACTTGATAGGGATGTACAGCTTGATCCACTATCGACCTTTTACTTTTTGTTTTAGGGATGTCACTAAAACAATAACGGAGTTACTACGATTTCTATGGAGACTCGTGCGTTGACGTATAAACACGCTTATTTTACTCGACTGCTATTGTCATTTTAACGCGTATATCTGCTTACGTTGCTGACCGGTTCGTCCACTTTTCAACGATAACGTTGACAAAAACCTTCATCGCGTGAAATTTTACAGTTTTAGGCGGTCCTGCTAAGGTCGTGCAAAACTTTAAACACCTCGTATGTATCAGTTTTTTATAAGGGATTGTGATGTCGCAAAAGAGTCCATTCTGCCCGGAACCAAAAGGTCTATGACGTCCCCAAACAAAAAATATGAAAGCTGAAAGAAGGGGAAGGGAAAGGACGGGGGAGGGTTGGGAAATCATAGAAAGATTTCATAGAAAGTATCATAGAAACAGGTATCATAGAAAGATTTCATGAAGTGTTTTTTTTTTTGTACTTTATATAACTATTTGGGGAATGTTGAGGGGCAGAACGAAGGAGGCGGGGAGGGGGCAGAACACATCTAGATAATAATAAACATAATTTGGTTAGAAGTTATAATAAGAAATATAAATTGAGAGAATAATAAGATCGTGATAAAATACAGCTAAAAACAAAGATACATTATACTTTCTGAATTTGGGGGCAGTTATAGGTACCGATGCCCCGACAACCATTTGTTTGGATAACCAATACCTCTGCCATAGGTCATTCCAAGTGGTTCGCTGCGTTTGGTGTTTGGTGTCTTAGCACTGGTGAGGTTTGTCCATCAAATGCATGGTAGGCCGGATCGGGAGGGACTGGTTGAGGGAGACCAATTGGCCCCTCCTGCAGGCAGGGCCGAATGAAACATGTAGGGACCGCCAGGCAATGCACGTCTCAGGGCCCCTTTATCCTTTAGCCGATTTTACACTGCCTTGTGGATAATATGGTCCTGCATGTAGCAGTAAGTGTGTATTTATAATGCATTCAGATTTGAATAAACATTGACGAAATCTAGATTTTTTTGAGATCTCTGAACTTTTACCCTGAAGAATTAATTTCTCGGGGCACGTTGCCCCTAGCCGATGCGGGGTCCCTTAGCAGTTACCTACACTGCCTTATGGATAATACGTCCCTGCCTGCAGAATTCTCTCAACTCATCGCCTCTCACCACAGTGGGAGGGATGGATTCATTCGTCCGTCACTCCTGGACTCACTGACCCCCAGATTCCTACCCACACCTTATACCTTCCCAGAACGTCCACTCTTTTTCTTTAAAAGGAAGATAACGTAGGACCTGAGGGAAATTATTTTCCTTAGGACCTCCTGTGTGGAGCTATTGTAAAAAAATCTTATTGGGATTATAATAAAAGAAGGCAACAGCAATAAGAAAAGGAATAAAAAAACAGAGTGAGCAATTCACACGCAGTAGAATTGAAACCTTTAGAAAACTAAAGTAGATAAAAGTGGAGAGGCTGCGAAGCACCGCATAAAGAGGAGACCGATTATTCTATCCCATTCTCTCGCAAGCTAAATTCTAATGTATGTGTTTGTCTCTTTTTAGTATCGCTTTTTCGTTTTCACGAGTTTCAAATAACAACGGTTCTAAAGACGTTTTCACTTCAAAAATGATATGAATTTCGTACTAAAATTTTGTCCATGTTTCTTTGTGTCTAATAGCAGCAGTATTTTCTTTCCTCCTTTTGATAACATGAAACAGACAAATATAACACAACCTCGTGAATTCATTGCTTCTTGGTTTACATTTTCCAGTTATTCATTCCGCGATCATCGTTTTGTGAGGAGAGGATTAGTGATTTTACGAATACCCGTCCAATTAAAAGCTAAGTTCATCGCCAGTTGTCACGATGTCCGACATCACTGATGGCGATTCTTCACTCTGAATTGGCTCGCTGTGGAAACACGCTAAAAGGTTCCGTAAATTACAGATTTTATATTAGCGCATTGACAGTGCTGAATGCTAATAGACTGAAAAGGGATGTCACTTTTCATGGAGCCTTTTTTTTTATTTCTTTCAATAAAATCGCTGAAATCGCTGCTATATTTGAATATGATTTTTAGATTGCACGACCATTAATGTCGCACGTTTTTGTGATGTATGAAATTGAAAGAGAAGTTGTTTTTCTGTTTCAAATTTTCGATTGTAAGTCGCTAATATTGTCTTCACAGAGGAAACCCTGTCGCCGAGAAAATTGAAGAGGTGTTTGTTATGTCGTGGGGAATATTAATAAACACCTTTATCTTCGCAAACTTATTTATTGAACCTGATGAGCTGACCTTCAGTTTTCAAGTGGCAAATGACAGGAAGCGTACCACAGACCATGAGGTAGAAAAGTGCAAAGACAATAATATGAGCATAAACAATAATACCAACAGTTTTTTTACATTGTTGCTCTTATTCCCCGGGAGACTGAGCTAAAAGGACAACTGCACCTCAGGCTGATAATCTTATATATAAAAATGAATCGCTAAATTTGTTGCTAAGCGCAAATCTCGAGAGCAGCTGAACCGATTTCGCTAATTCTTTTTTTAGAATATTCCTTGAAGTACGAGGATGGTTCTTACGGAGAGAAAAATTAAGAAAATTGGATAATTTCAGAAAACATCGCACGTTTGACAGTTCGCGTGTTTTAGAATGACATTTTGCAAAACAATGATTGTTAATAAATCAGGATTCTCTTTTTGAAAATCATTAAGTTGATAAATTTATTTAAAGTAGGTAGGTTTAAAAACTGAATGTACTGGGATTGAATATATGGAAAGGGGGAGGGAGGGAGTGATGGGGGGGAGGGGAGGTGGGGGAGGGTGGATTTGGGAGGGGGGGGAGGAGAGGGGGGGGGGTGAGTGGGGGGGGGAGATTGGGAGGTGGAGGAGGTGGAGGAGGCGGAGTGGGAACCACCCTTACATGCGAGCGAAGCCGCGTGAAAAAGCTAGTACCTAATAAAATAAAATCATAAAAATCGAGGTTTAAAGAAGACAACACTAATAATATAAACGAAAATATGAAAGAGAACAAGACACAGAAAAATAGAAAAAGATGATGGTCGCAAATGGGACTCGAACGCACAACCTCTCGTCAAACTGGGACGTACGCTTTTACCAATTCAGCCAACCTTCTAAGAAACCGTAATAATTGACAATATCATATTTTCAAATTTTAGAATTGACAATATTATTTTCAACTAATTTTTCCATATCATAGGCAACTACCCTTTTTATTGGAAACAATCGTTCTAACAACTGTATTGTAACCTATAAGAAGAGAGTTGTTCTTTTGTTCGTTCTACGGAACGTCAAAATCAAACATGTTTTGCTGAACTGATTTTAGCCCTGTTTTATTTCCATGTATAGGTGATTTTTTTAAATTCTTCTACGCGTTAGGGGGCATACATTCATTACGTGAGCAGTTTTTGCCAATTCTCCCCCTTGGTGAGATTAGACTCCACCCCCCGCCCCTGAGTGAGATCAGTGAGATCAATCACTCCCCACCCACCCCAGATCAGTGTATCTGGGGTGGGTGGGGAGTGAGCCCCGGTTCCCACCCTATCCCATCCCGCCCCATCCTATCCCTATTACCCCTGCTATGCTGAGTTACTTAGTTATCGATGAGTTTTTGCTAGTTGTGCTGAGTTGATAAGTTACCAATAAGTTTTTGATAGTTGTGCTGAGTTGCTTAGTTACCAATAAGTTTTTGCTAGTTGTGCTGAGTTGCTTAGTTACCAATAAGTTTTTGCTAGTTGTGCTGAGTTGCTTAGTTACCAATAAGTTTTTGCTAGTTGTGCTGAGTTGCTCATTATCAATAAGTTTTTATTGGAGCAAGCCGCAACAATTTGTTCATTAACTCACCTGTACGAAGAGCCATGTACTTACTAAATGCGTTGATGAAAAAGATCGGCTTGTTTTTCACGTCATATAACTCACTACAAGGTTTTTGGCACTGCACATACATTATCGGTACAATTATATCTATAATTTAAAAAATGTATGAATTGAATTGAATAAATAAACAAATACAGAAAAGTGCAAAAAATCGATTCAATCCGGTATTTATTGTTATAATAATGGCATCTATTTGTAGCCCTTAAATGTCGAGTCACTTGGCACGACTTCAGTACTGTTCCACTGAACATTTAACTAAATAGATGTTCATTGCTCCATAACTTTAGGCGTGTCATTCTACTGGCGTTTTGACTTGGACAGCTCAATTATATACGAACATCGCGCGTTGCGTCGCGCCGAATCACTTTCAAATTCTGAATCATTTTGGCATAGAACTGCTTTTATACCATGAGCTTTTAATAGAAACATAAACCTAATGTTTCACAGTGTGTGAGAATACGCTCGCGACTAAATTCACTAGCATTACTATTACTATTTATTCGTATAAGTAAACTGTTCAGTAACCCGCGTTAGTAATGTTATATTTTGCATTAGTCAGAAGTACACTGGAATATGCCTCGCCAATTTATATACATAGATAGCATCGAACATATTCAAAACAAATTTATAAAATATCTTACCTTCCAATTGAACAATAACTTTGAATGCACATTTCAAACTTTGCAACAAAGGCGAGCAATAGCTGGTTTGATATTTATTAACAAAATTTTAAATAATAACATTGACTCTACCGAACTTCTTTTACTAGTTAATTTTAACATACCATTAAGACGTACACGCCATACAGAACTATTCCACATACTTAATTAAAAGACAGATGCAGCAACTAATTCGCAAATCAAACATGCACTTCATATTAATCTGATAAAAAATAATTATCAGAACACATTTTAAATGCCTCTGAAATTAAAAACTTGCATCAAAACTCAAAAACAAAAAAAAATTAAACCCTGGATCACTAACGGATTAGTAAAAGCAGTTAGAAAAAAAATAAACTTTTCAAACTAGCTCATCAACCGAATGCTAAAAAATCTATTATTTCATATTACAAAAAATATAAAAACATATTAACAACTTTAATTCGAAAAACGAAAAATAGCTACTACTCCCAACAAATTATAGAGGCCAAAAATAATAATAAAAAAAATTGGACTACAATAAACGAAATAATAAATAAAAATAAAAAGAGAAGTTGTATATCCGAAATTTCAGATGGGAAAAAAACGTACAATGTCCACCTCGACACTAAAAAATGCAGTAATATTTTAAACAACTATTTTGTAAGTGTTGGAAAAAATCTGGCAAACGCTATACAAACATCTCCTAACAATAATAAAAATAATCCCCACACTACCCAACACCGATATAATAATTTTAACAAAATAACAGAAACTGATGTTGGAAAAGTTATCGATGATTTAAAGGGGGGCTCTGCTCCCGGTTATGACAACATAGATGTAAACATTTTAAAAACAATGAAACAATATCTCATTTGCCCATTAACTCATATAATAAATACAAGCCTTATAAAGGGTGTATTTCCAAATAATTACAAAAGAACAATAATAACACCGATATATAAAGCAGACTGCCCAAAAGACCCACAAAATTACCGCCCTATATCCCTTTTATCTAATATATCAAAAATATTCGAAAAAATTGTAAAAAACCAAATCTGGGCCTTCTTAGAACAACATCACATTATAAATTCTAAACAGTATGGTTTAAAAAAAAACACCAGCACCCATGATGCCATTGCGAAAATAACAAACTATATATATACCACCCTAGACTCAAATGAAAAATGCATTGGAATATTTATTGACCTTAAAAAAGCATTTGATAGTATATCTCATACTAACTTAATAAAAAAAATCAAATCAATTGGAATAAATGGACTGGTGCTATCCTGGATTATAAGCTTTTTGGAAAATAGACCACAACAAGTAAAATTATTAAATGAACTAAGTGATTCCGAAAGTAGTAACTTCTCAATACCACAAGGCACAGTTCTAGGACCACTTTTGTTCATATTATATGTAAATGGTATATTTGAAGTTGCTAAATACGGGGAAATTATCTCATATGCAGATGACACAGTGCTTCTTCTAAAAGCAAACACATGGTTAGAACTGAATAAAAAGGCTAACATAGACATAAATGAATTAAAAACATGGTTTGACAATAACCTACTAACATTAAACTCTAAAAAAACACATTACATACCATTTTTCATAAAAAAAACCAAACACGCCGTATGAAATAAACATAAGGATCCATTCTGCACCACACACTCAACAACACCACTGCAACTTATTGTGTACTAATATTGAAACGAAAACTTCAACCAAATATCTAGGAATCACTATTGACCAATGTCTAAAATGGATACCGCATATAACCATTCTTAAAAACAGAGTAAGAAAATTGACATATATTTTTAGCTGTTTGAGACACATTCTAAGTAAAGAACTACTGAGAATGACGTACTTCGCATTCTGTCAATCCATAATCCAATATGGTATAATAGGATGGGGTGGCGCCTATAAAACTCACATACAATCTCTTTACATTGCGCAAAAACTAATAATTAAAATAATATTAAAAAAATCATTTCTATATCCATCTGAACTCATATTCAAAGAATTTAAAGTCAGAAAATTAAATACTCTCTTCCTGTATCATTCAACCTTACAAGTTTACAAAGAGGATATCCTAAACAAATCCATACCTCTCAAAAACACAGAAAATCTCAGGCAGAAATACATGTTACCAATTCCCATTTGTAAAAAAACTTTGGGTCAACGAAACTATAAATAATTAGGAACAAATTTCTTTAATAAATTACCAGAAAATATAAGATCCCTTAAGGACAGTTTCAAAAATTTCAAAACACAATTAAAAAAATATACCGAAAACCTTAATTAAAAAAAATAAATAATAAGTAAAAAATTATATATACAAATACACACATATGTTTCTCTTATTCTAAATATAAACTAAATTTAAAAAAAAAAAACAAAATAACCTAACAAATAATACTTCCTCCCGTACACACAAGCATTTGCTTATTATGGAAGAACATTTTTTAAAAATATGTATATTTGTATTTAATAATTGTATGAAGTTTTTTTTTATATACTTTCATTATATTTATGTATCTATTGTATGTACTGTAGCAAAAAAAAAAATTAATTAAAAAAATATATATATATATATGTTCAATAATATTGGTCTAAATACTGGTAATACCGGTAGAACAAGGACAGCATTCCCACCTGACGCCTGTGCTTTAAAGATTGCAATCCGTCTGTTAAGATGGGAGAATCTGTCAAATGGACTGCCCGTTTCTGCAGAGTCAAGGGTTTTTTTAAGTATTTTGGAGTTCCAGACCAGAGGTGGCTGCCAAAATTCAACCGTGGGGTGCATTTGCGATTTGTACAGGGTTAGCAGTTGTGTACTATTAAAGTATCTGCCCTGTGCAGTACGCCCAGTTTCTGAGAAGCTAACTTAACTCTGGTTTCGATGGAGCCCCCGTACCTGAACTGGTCACTTAGAGTTACACCAACCAAAGATTGCTTCCGTTGAAGGAGACTAGATTTTCATTTCGATCCCTTTAGGACGTTATCAACCATGATTGGGTCTTTGAAACATTAAATTCGACGAGGTTATTCTTACCCCAAGAGAAAACACTCTCAAGGTAACCGTACATTCTTTGCTTCAAAGCCCTCCGAGCTATTAGATAATATAATCTGTCCGGTATATCAGTAATGTTTAGTAATGTAACTCAGCTTATCTTGTCAGGGCTTCTAGCTTAGGTATAGCATAGAATAACAACGGACGTAAATATCTCTCATAGCGAGCTTAAAGAGCTAAGATATAAGAAATAAAGATATTAAGATATTCCTACCCTATAAGAATATATACGAAGTTCATGTATTCAAAATATTTTAAAGTGGTACATCCGTTCATCTCATTGTTTCTTTGGAAAAGAGTTGACATGGTAAGAGGGTGATTGTCTGGAATTTATTTAGAATTTTTGTCGTTTATTTCCACGAAAAAACCACGGAGACCGTGTTAACCAATTTTCATTAATTTTGTAAAAAAAAATATTTTGCATTGCATTTGATTCATACGTCCGTTCCTCCTGATCCAATCCTCACCCTTCATGCTGTTTTCCTTTCCAGATCTTCCTCTCGCGCCTTTCCTTAAAAAACCTCTCCACACAGCATCCCCAAGTATGACATATGCCCTGAGGGAAATTATTTTCCTCCGAGCCTCCTTTGTGGAGCTAATATAAAAAAAATTGAATAATATAATATTTTTACAATTTTTACATTGTACCTTAAATACCTAGTACAACCAATTATAAATTTCCTCCTAGTGTTAAAAAATTAATAGAATCTTATGCATAATGTATTTTCATAGGTACCTACGGTACGAAATACCTAGATACTTACGGTACGAAAGGGTTAAAGTTTTAAACGATCGCAGCACCCTTAATTTTTGTCTTGATGACAAAATTTGTGTAAGTGTAATGATGTAATGACAATATTTGCGTATGTGCCTTGACGACAATACTTGTATGTGTCTTGATGACAATGTTTGTGCAAGTGTCTTGAAGACAATATTTGTGTATTTGTCTTGATGACAATTTTTTTGTATGTGTCTTGAAGACAATATTTGTGTACGTGTCTTGATGACAATATTTGTAATAACAATATTTGGGTATGTGCTTTGACGACAATACTTGTATGTGTCTTGATGACAATGTTTGTGCAAGTGTCTTGAAGACAATATTTGTGAATTTGTCTTGATGACAATGTTTTTGTATGTGTCTTGAAGAAAATATTTGTGTACGTGTCTTGATGGCAATATTTGTAATGACAATATTTGCGTATGTGCTTTGACGACAATACTTGTATGTGTCTTGATGACAATGTTTGTGCAAGTGTCTTGAAGACAATATTTGTGTATTTGTCTTGATGACAATGTTTTTGTATGTGTCTTGAAGACAATATTTGTGTACGTGTCTTGATGACAATATTTGTAATGACAATATTTGCGTATGTGCTTTGACGAAAATACTTGTATGTGTCTTGATGACAATGTTTGTGCAAGTGTCTTGAAGACAATATTTGTGTATTTGTCTTGATGACAATGTTTTTGTATGTGTCTTGAAGACAATATTTGTGTACGTGTCTTGATGACAATATTTGTAATGACAATATTTGCGTATGTGCTTTGACGACAATACTTGTATGTGTCTTGATGACAATGTTTGTGCAAGTGTCTTGAAGACAATATTTGTGTATTTGTCTTGATGACAATGTTTTTGTATGTGTCTTGAAGACAATATTTGTGTACGTGTCTTGATGACAATATTTGTAATGACAATATTTTGCCGACCCATGGTAATAATAGTAATCATAAAACTAATGGTCTTTTTTCTAGAATGTGAGGAGGTAAAGGGCATACATTAATTAGGTGAGCATAAAAGGGAGGAGGGGGGGGGGTCCAGCAAAATCTCACGTTACTTGAAAAAAATATATGAAATGGCCCAAATTTATCTCACCAAGGGGGGGGGGGGGGGGAGGGGTAGAGATTGGAAGAATAACTGCTCACGTAATTAATGTATGCCCCCTAAGTGCAATCCCACACATCCCATAGAGAGCAGAACTACATATTTACATTAGGGAATCAATTAAGAACATAGGAATTTATAATAATATAATAAATAAATTATTTATTGAACCCTTATTGGTCCTTCGGATTGCAGATTGTGGGGGCTAATATCTTTCTCCAGTGTTCTTCGATGCTCCATTCTGAAATCGGGGGGGGGCGGGATTCAATGATGACGACATTTCTGGAGCTCATTAGAAATGATACTGCCGCCACAAGTAAGTAAGGTTTACAAAGTTCTAACATAACATGATGCTGTATCCACGACAGTTGTTAGATTAGGTTGAGATTCCGCCATGTGGCAGGCGTCTGCGTCCGTTGTTAGAACTAATGTAAATCTTCTTTTAAACCCGAAGACAATGACGGATGCCTCGCGTAATGCTGAAAAATTGCCGAGATTCGCGAGGACCACACATTCGGCGGACGTTTTATATCGCTTGCTTCAGCATGCGTTTAGAAAATGGTGTTGCTGACATCATTATTAATTTGTTATTGTTCTCTATGTACCTACCGATCGTTTCATCTGCTATTACGACAATACAAAGTAGTTACAAACAAGGGCGGATCCAGCTTTGGCGCCAGGGGGGGTCACATAGTCGTGGTCAAGTCACAAGAAGTTATAATTTAATTTTGATAATAATAGATACAAGTAAAAAGTAGGTCCACCTATGTAGGTCCTGGACCCTGCCCAGGGGGGGTCATGACCCCCATGACCCCCCCCCCCCCCCCCCCCCCCTGGATACGCCCTTGGTTACAACACAGAGCAATGAAGAAAAGTTAAGAAAAAAAGTCACCTAACCTAAAAACCAAACCTTTTATTTTATCATGTCGTGAACCTAAAAGACCCCGGACAGAGTATTAGTGTGATGTTTGTATGAACGATATTGAAGCCAAATCTAGGGTGAGGGGAAATTGCCTGGTAGCCATCTTTTTATATGACAAATTTTTTAAATGATTTATGTGCATTTGTATAAAATTAATTTTTTATATAAAGTGAAATAAAAATGTTATACCCCCCTTCCCCCGTGTGAATGCTGTTGGATATAAGTGTCTCGATATAACATATTTATTTTCTAAGGGGATGTTCCAAACATGCAAAAACACGGCTTGACGGTGTACGGGGAATCCAGTAAAGTCAAATATGGATTGTTTCATAGTGCTTTCACACAAACGAAGTATTGAACTGCACAAGTCTAAACTTAAACTTCAGGGCGCACAGTTTACAGCCGCGCTGTGCAAGCTGGTTCCCTACAGAAAATCGGACCATCTCTAAATATATATGGAGAAACGTGGGAAATTCCGGAAAAACAAAGAAATCATTTATATTTTTATTTTATTTTACTTATTTTTTATTAAATGCCAGAAAAGATTTTTTTTAGTGTAAGTTTTATGTAGTCCTACAAAGCTGTCACATGACGGCTTGTCTGTAGGTTCTACCATATAATATATATTTTTTTTAATTTTTAATGCATGTATAACATAATATATATAAAAAAATAATATATCTCAATGTACCTACCTAAATTCAAATTATTAGGCAGGTACGTTGCGATGTTCAGAAATACAATGATTCGTCACTTATTAGCCAACGTTTAGTGTTTTTGGGGCAGGGTCTCTCATTATTCTGAGCTTTAAAAGATTTATTTAATTTCTTGAAAATCTCTGGTATTAAGTATGTAAGCGTTCGGTTTCCATACTTATTTGTTACTCTTGGAGTTATGAGGCCCTTATTTTCAGTGAATCTTGTGGTGTGATTATGAACCAGTTGCTATTTGTACTTGCTTTCTCCCTCATTATCCATTATAATAATGTACCAGAGAGGACCCTTTATTGGAAGTAGACCCTCAGAAGCATACGGTAGTTTTAGATTACTTCTTTGTTTGTAAATATTCGGTGATACAATTTTTTTTATTATAGCAGTTTGTAAATTTTGTATATATTTAATATAAATAATGATTGTGTGCCCCCAAGTTCGTATTCCGTATCTAAGGATGGATTCGACGATAGAAAAATAAATAATTTTAAGAGTACAATGGGGCAAAACAAATTTCAATTTATAAAAATTACTCCCCAAAGATCGGAGCTGATTACAAATTTTAGCCACTTGTTTATCCCATTTAAATTTATTGTCTACTATTAGTCCCAGATAAGTATATTCATTTGTAAAGTCAATTGTTTCAAAGTAGCAAATATTTTCAATTTTTCTATGAATATATTCAGAATTATGAGCAATTATTTTGGGTGTATTCCACATTCCCAGGCTCGGTGATCTTATATACATTAATTTGTTTGTTTTTTTTTTAATTTATAATTTATCTAACTTCATGAGCCCATTTAAGTAGCTCGTTAAAGTCACTTTGCAATTGTTGAATAGCTATGATAGGATTTTCATTGGATACTACAAGTGAAGTATCGTCAGCAAAAAAGAATCTAAAGGCTTTTTAAAGAGTTTAGACATAGCAATAAGATAAACATAATTTTTCATACCTCCGATGATGAATTCAATTTGCTTGGTAGGTAGGTACATTGGATGAGATAGATATTCCTGCAAATACTCGGACGCTCGGAAATCACAATAACTTAGTTAGCAAAATTTTCTGCCACTGCATCAGTAGATTGAGACTTTAGGAAATATTTATATATGACTTCATCACAACCAGATTTATTTTTCCTACCCAAAATTTTATTAATTTCAATCCATGTTTTTTTAATGTCCTTAAAACAGTGATTAAATTTGTTATTATAGTATATCTTTTTGTGTTTAATATATTTGTTTATCTCTATCTCTATATATTATAAAGTAAAGTCCCCCGCGCCGACGGTCTGTCTGTTCGCGATAAACTCGAAAACTACTGAACGGATTTTCATGCGGTTTTCACCAATAGATAGAGTGTTTCGTGAGGAAGGTTTAGGTATGTAATTTGTCAAGGATTTGTGTAAATTGGTTGAAACATAACGATAATTGTTAGAAGTGTCGGAAAAAGTCCAGCCGCCTGGTAGCTTTAATCGAAAACGCTGCCTAATCCTTTTGGGATATAATAAAACAATTAATGGTGGGATATTCCTCTTTTATAGATCTACAAAAAAGTACGCGATGGCATACATCAATCTTTTACGGATAGCTTACTATACCCATTCTTGGTCCACGTACAATGAGATAAGTTATTTAGACGGATACAGTATTAATCCTAATTAACTTAAATACGTTAGTTACCCCAAGCATTTCATTCGCATTATTATAATCTTTCACACCATCTCTACGTATTATAAATTAAAGTCCTCCGCGGCATCTCGGCGGTGGTTACAAAGGTTGGATTTTACAAAGTGTTTTATTAGCCACAGCAACGCGTGGCCGGGTCAGCTAGTTTAGTTTATTTCCGTATTTTTTAATTCGATTTCATATTTTTTATTATTTGGCATGTTTTTCCATTTTCTCCACATGGGATCTCGTATAAGAATACTTTCAACGAGGCTGTCATTCATCCAAGTTTTTTGTTTTTTCGATATTTTTTTGTATATAATCTTGTAATTTAATTATTATAATGTCGGCAATAAATGTCACAATATTATATTGTGATATAATATATCCGTGATATACAGGGTGTTAAAATACGTACCTGGCTTTCTAACCAATGATTCTTGACCTTATTTGGAGTAAATATTTTACTGAAATTTAGGTCTCCTCAGCCGAGTAACCGCCCAACGGCACACCCATCTCCACGGGCACACCCCTATATATTTATTTGTTTTTATTTCCCAATTGGTAAGATATCATAGGGTAAGTCAATTTCTTTAAAATTCTGGAATGTCGCGAGTAATTTATGAAAATCGTCAAAATCCGGTTCTGTTGTGCGAAAAAAATAAATCCACTTAAAAATAACGAAATTCCCGTTATTGCATAGCGAAAAGTGCATGTCTCTAATACAGGGCCGGCCCTGACCCAAAAAATGGTGCGTGCCCCAAGTAAAAACCTCAAGGGCGATGTGTTAGGGGTCGTCCATTGATCACGTGATGTTTTTTACCAACTTTTTAACCCCCTCCCCCGCCCTGGTGAAGTTTTAGACTACCCCCCCCCCCCGTACCCAAAATCACGTGTATTTTTTAGTACAAAGTATATTGAAATTTTCAGAATATTATCATTAACTACAGGTATAATCAGCTTAAATTTTGGAAAATTAAGCATCGTAATAAAAATACCCAGAGAGACATTAAGGTTGCAGGTGATTTTTGACTGGCATTTGGTTTAGAAATCGTGCGTTCAATGAAAAATAAAAACAGGTGATATCTAATTATATCCCCCCTCCTTGTGATTTTTCATGATTTTTTCCGACCCCCCCCCCCCCCCCCCCTTTGAGCCTCAAGTGATTAATGGATGACACCAAAGATATTCAAATACAGCAATATCTTTGGACGACACCTTAGTTCTAGTTTAGGGGCGTTTTTAAATTCTTAGCATTTAGGGGGCGCTGCAATGTCAATGTAATAATAATATGTTTTATTTACACTTCTCATCATTTTTTATTTGTAGTTGGAAATCCATTGTATAAATAGATTTCCTACAAAGTGTACATTTTTAACTTCGTTTCGGGGGAGGGGGCGCTGTATAATTTTACTGTAGTAAAGGGGGCGATTCTTTCAATACGGTTAAGATGAAGTCATGCGAAATAATGCAAAATCATACAAAATCATGTATTTTTGTTTTGAAAATTTGATCGCTTAGAAGTATTATAAGAGCTTCAATTAAATACCTACTGCATGTAGAACTTATCTTGGCCTTTAAAA
The DNA here is from genome assembly GCA_929108145.2 of Limnephilus rhombicus. Lineage (NCBI taxonomy): Eukaryota > Metazoa > Arthropoda > Insecta > Trichoptera > Limnephilidae > Limnephilus > Limnephilus rhombicus. The sequence continues at coordinate 11,791,212 of OV815296.1, forward strand.
ATATACGTGTTTTTTATAAGTATTTTAATAAGCCTAGAAAAAAATAAAGTACCTAAGTATTAGGTTTATAAAAAAACACTTACAAGTGTAAACTCTCCTACTAATAAACCACTTTTCGGTTATGGTTTTATTGTTTAGTGTGGCAAATTCAGTTTGTTTTATAATAATCGCAAAAAAAAAATATTTACGCCCGAACTTCACAAAATAAAATAAATGTCATTTTCTCGTTGTTATTTTTGACATCAATCAATATGCCCGGCTGCCCGGCTGCCCGGCACTCGACGAAAATGGATTATTAAAGTGAACCATGCCATCCACCTAAGGACTACAAACTTGGCACACCCATTTCGTATCAGTTACACCCTGCCTGCGACGGGGAATATACGTCCTAGACTCCGCGTCGCTTGGTTCTGTGAAATCAATTTTAAATTTCCTTATTATTACAATAAACAGAGCGTAAAAAAGGAGATAATGTTTTTTACGGGCCTTTACGAAATCAACCTAAAAAAAAATCTCAAATACTTTTCCCAACTTCTCCAAAAGCTTTTTCTCAAGTATTTTTAAACTCCTCCCAAAAAGAGGCGTGGATTCCGATGTCGATTTTTTCCCGGGCTATCGGATCACCTGAAACACAGTGTTAGGCGATACATTTTTTTAAATTTTATTGTTTTTTTTATTATTGATAAACTTACCTACACATAAGGGAACGTACCAGGGTTGCCAGGAGTTCGGTATTCTACCGAACCGTTCGGTATTTTAACACCGAGTATTAATAAAGACAAATATAAGCCAAATATTTTTTTTTAACTTTTTGTTAGCAAGAAATGATTCAAAACCAAATTTATGATTTACTACGTGAAAACTGTAGGGGGAGGGAGGGGGATCTTGGAATATACTACACGTGGTCACCGGGGGGGGAGGGTGGCTTAAAAATTGCAAAAAGTGGGTCACGTGGTATGGGTACGTTCCCTAAAAGGAGAGAAAATGAAACTAATAGCGAACAAGAAAAATGCGTAATTTCATTTTTAAATGTAATTAGGTACCTACTCAAAGATATTCTTTTATAAGCATTACTTACATTGAATTTGTTTATTACGCTGGATGTTTTGTACATATCTGGATACGAATAATATAGTGTGCAGGCAATATAGTTTAGAGATTTTATCCCTTGCTTGTTTTGTAGAGTGTGTTTGAGGGACGCGGATTTTATTGTTATTTCGAGTAGGTAGGTATTGTGATTGGGGATGTCTTGATTGTAAAATGGCTTGATGTTAAGCGTCGATGACACAGGGCTAGTTTACAACATCTGGGAAATTCCCTATCTGTTAGTAAACTCGCCCAGTGTCATCGTGTCACTTGCTAACTAGCAGCAACTAGCAGATTGTTGACAATCTACGAAAAAAAGTTAAAAGTTCGTCAACTTTACTCGCCTACACGCTTGCTCCGCTTGCTCGTGATTGGTTTATTTATGTTTCCAACGTGGCTTCCGATAAACAGCTGATTTCGACTGTCAAACATCTGAAGAATTAGTTCACGCAGTCGTCGTTATTCTTGATACTGGCGCTAGCAGCGGCCTCAGTTTCCTACGCTTCTGAGCGAGTGGACAGTTTTGTGTGTCATCATGACAATCTCACTCGCCGATTTACCCGCTTTTAAACTTAGTAGATAGTAGCTTGTAATCTCGCCCTGTGTCATCGACGCTTTAGTGCATTGATATATATATATATACTAGATGACTAACGACCGCGCCAAAGCATTGCCACTGTACATGTGTCCAAAAGCATATGCCCCGCTAACGTCAGTTCAGTGTAGACGTGGGTCGTTACGCCGTTTTCAAGAAACGTAACGAAACTAGTTTCTTGGTCGGCGTAACCTGTTTCAAAACAGGTTATTTTTGTAACTAGTTATTTTCATTCAGCTTCAGTTACACACGAAACTGTATACCCCACTAACTATAAAGTTACACACGAAACGAAACTAAATTAGCACTCTCTAGTATCTAAGTGTTTGTAGCTATACAGTGAAATCAACGTATATGAAATTAACTTCCCTTCATACTTTATTCAGGCTTAGGACTGACTGCATTAAATGTATTTATGATTTTTTTTGATAAAATTTAAAATTTCACTTTACGCAATTGAAATTTAAAATGCATTATTTTCCGCCACCGCAAATGCAAAAAGTTTCCTTTTATAGCAATTAAGGTGAATCTAAAGGTTTTTTCTAAAAATTGTTCGTAATAAACGTTGACAGTGCGATCGAAAATTTACCGAAAGTGCTCAATATTATACACAAGTACAACGACGAACTAAAACAAACTGAATTATTTTACTTTAAATTCAAAAAATGGTCGCTCACTTTCCAAAAACGGAACCCACTCCCGCTTACTCGAAAATGTTCGATTCAAAATCTTGTACGCTCGGCCGGCCGGTAAACGCAACTATGCGAAACGCGAAACGCGGCGAAACTACTCTGCAATCAGTTACTCACATCACACCCAACACAGAAATAACGCATTTACTAAAATAACTACTTGCAATTTTATCGAAACTAGTTATTTCCGTTACATACCGTGTAACTAGTTATTGTATCTAGTTACGTTAAATAACGCCCACTCCTAGTTCAGTGCTCATTGTGACGCCGACCGACTTGTGCCGGATGATACGCGATCAAAACTATCACCAAAATGGTTAAATGCGTCGCGAAAAAATGCGATTCAACATTTTAAAGCAAGTGGAATTACTTTCCACACCTAAGTTTATTGTTTACATATTCACATTTAATTTAAAAAAGCAGAAAATGAAATAAAATGTCAAATACTCTAATATTGGTTCAGTGTTGCCACTAAAAAGTCGTTTTGGTTTTCCCACATTAATGGGAGAATACATAATTTATGGAATAAGTTACTATGGAGGTAACCATATTAAAATACTTAATAAAAATTATGTTTTAATCTTCATACAACATACTTCATTAAAACTTATTTTAGTTTATTAATGAATAATCTATTAAGTAATTATATTATTTTACGTATTTTATATTAATAATTTTGCAGGGTACCATAAGATGCAGCACGCCGTGAGAAGTGGGTGGAAAAAATTCGATTGCTGAGAAAAGAACTTTGAAAACACTTTTGAAACAATTTCGGTTTGAGTATTATATACTATTGGTTCAATAAAAAATATTGGAACAAATAATGACTTCATTATTTCATTAGTTGTGCATTCTTTTAGTGGTATAATAAAAAATACATATTTAAAATAATTTAAATAAGTTTTATTTTATTACAAACTAACGTAAAAAAACAACTATTTCATTGTTTATTTTGGGTAAAATTTCACATTGTAGGCAACACCATGCCGCTATTGCAGGTTTGCGTTTCTGGCTTTGTCTAATCCTAGCGGTGGTAATGTTCTCGTGACTTGTGCAAGTGAGACAAATATATGTTTACTTTCAAATGTTAAGTGATTCCAAAGCTACGTCGTTGCAGTTGTAGAGTGGTTACGCTTTTTTCGATGAGCGGTAATGAAGTTTGCTTCTCTATTTATATACCTCAATGCTTTAGTGTGAGTTGATGGTTGACTAATTTGTAGGATGGTGTTATGATGGTTATGATATCATGTTTAGGAAGGATTGTGATTGGAAGGATACGGGAAACTTAAGAGATGTCCCTGACATGAGTGTTCCATGGAACTCCAAAAACATTTCTGAGTGCTCTGTTTTGAACCACCTGCAGATCAGCTATCAATTTCTTTGAGGCAAAGCCCCAGATACAGCAGAGATAGGAAAGTTTTCTACGTTCGTTGTGTCTTATTCATGTTTTGAAATGTATAATATTTAGATTAATATATGATCTTCTATAATTTGTGACATATTACGAGCTTTATTTTTTTCTATTGTAAAAGAAATACTTAGTTGATGTTGTTGTTTCCGATGTTTTGTTATTGTTCGGCCCTGCTCTAATACCTATGAAAGACCTTTCTTTCTTTTCTCAGTCGGACATCTCTAACGAAGCGTACGCTGTAATAAATTACCAGTCTGGCTCGGCGTGCGTGACAGCCACTGACATCTGTGTTCCCTTTGAGAAAGCTTTATTAATCGCTTAGCGGGGACCTGAACCTTTGTTTTTCTTTTTCTGTCACAGTGGGGAAATTTTACAATGCCAAACCCTTGGATTCAACCGGAATAAACCGGCAAGTATCACCGGCTCTTTTAAAGAATGTAATTATTTGTAAGTAGGTACACTAAAGACGGGTTGTTTAAAAAAATGCAACTTAAATTATAGAACTTACACAGAATGTGAAAATTAACTTCAAATATTTTGTGAATTGTAAAATTTTTTTGAAACATCCCATCCTAAGAGTTCAAACTATCCGCAGCATGTAAAATTAAAATACCCAATATAGTTGAAAGGTACCTGGATATTCAGAAGTGGTCAGTGAACAAGGCTAAAGCCATGTCAAGCAATGTAACAATTCTGAAATTGAGATATTTCAACCCTAACGGTTTTGTAATCTTTAGGGACCTTACTCCTTTTTCAAATCGACTACTCCCAGAGAACCCAGTCGAGAACTCCGACCTAAAGCCAGAACCCGAATGCCACCACTGACGTACCCGTGTCTGCAGTCCGAGCCACTCGCGAGTCGTGAAAGTTCTTGTCCGGGTTCGAGTTCTTGTGTGGGTTCCGGCTCCGAGGTCCGGCTCCGGCTCCAGCCGAACCTGTTAGCCACAATGATACCCAGTACCCCGTCCGCACCCAAGAACTCGGCGCTTGTTCTACGGATATAACAGTGGAAGGCGCCCCGAAGAACAAGTGTCATTGTCATTGATCTCTTCGGCACTGGCGCAGTCAGGAGAAACAAAATGCATGCCCAGCATTTGCAGACAGTTGACATTAAATTTGTCACTCGAGGACAGTTCATTTTTATTACTCGTTTTTATGCTAAACGGTTGTAAACTGATTTGCCGGCTTTGGTGTTTCCTCCATCTTACAACATGGAGGTTCACTTCCTTAAAAATACTCTGAACAAAGCATCCTTAAAGATGGCACACCATACCGCTGAACTATGTTTTATTTTGGATGTGTATCAAAATTCTTCATTGAGCAGATAAGACCATTTCAATGACCTGCCTGAGGTCCGGGAATTGAAAGGACTTATACACGGCATCCGGAAACTCGTAGTACAAGTGGAAAACTGGTGAATCCACATCAAATTGAAATTTGACTGAACATATTCCAACTTCGTACTTAATCTATTTGAAAACGAAATCAATAAACATTTTACCACAAAATTGAATCCAAATGAGATGTAGATTCACCAGTTTCCTGCTTGTACCACGAGTTTCCGGACACTGTGTATAAATTAGCAACATCAAATTTCTTTTAAATTGTTTCAAAATGTATTCAAATCAGTGAGTCTCTGAGGAAGTGATATTTCTCTCCGGGCCTCCAATAAAATACAAAGGACTACTGATTCTGAGTGTCTAAGGCTACGTCCGCATAGGTAGGCGGCTTGCTTAGCGCCTAGAGCCTAGATAGGTAGTAGATAGCCGCTTAGCGTGTATCCAGGTAAACCAACATGTTGGTTTTTTGCCACTAGGCTCTAGGCGCTAAGCCAGCCGCCTGCCTGTGCGGACGTAGCCTAAAACTAACCGACTGTGTGTTAGCAGTGTTGCCAACTCGGAATCCCGTTCCCGCTAAATTGTGACGGTTCATCGGTCAGAATTATTTTCGTCCATCCTGGGAGGGGTGGGTGGCTAGACAATTTAAGGGATAAAAATTTCTCCATAAATATAGGCTATTTTCGCCTATAAAAGTATGTAATTTGTTACTTTCTTCGATTGAGGAAATCCGTCATCTTATAAAAGACACAAAATTCTCCTGTTTCGGGTCACTCCAATCCGCCAATATGACAGGAAATCCGTTAAGTTGGCAACGCTGTGTGTTAGGAGTGAATCGTACAGGCTGGAATGAGTCCAACAAATCTGTTTGCAACTTCGCAAAATGTAATGGAACGAATCCAGATTCACTCTAACTAGCTTAGTAGTTCCAAGAATGGCAAAAAAATATCTGCCGAGCGATTCCATATCTTTTGCGGGATCGTTATGAGATAAAGGACGTTATCACCTGTCAGATTTGTGTGATTTTTACATATTTACCGTGACATATTTTCCACCCGACGCTCACTTCCTCAGGGTCTTCGGGCGTTTACGCTCCCTCCTCCCACTTACTTATCGCTGAGGCACCACCAGGACGTCGGCTTAGGGGCGCGGAATCTGAACCTCGTATCCGGTCTGCCTGATCACCAACTAACTCTCAACAGGACTGCCAGGCGATCTGCGTCGCTTTACCTCCGTCTCTGGATACCCACTACTTCTGATGCTATCTTTATACTCAATTCATGCTTAGTTTTTATATGTACATAAATTGGTCAGAGTAGGCAAACTGCCTACTTTTGTTTTTCTTTATTATTTCCATCACCTAAAAGAGGTCAAGGTAAGATTTTCATTATACTATCCTTACATACTAACAATTGTACATAGTAGCATTTGCATACTGCTGCCTAACAACGTATGCGGGGACATTGGAGGTCTAGTTTCGTTATCAAATGTAGAGTCGTTTTTACCAAAAAATTAGAGTCCTTGCAAGAGCCTTGAAGGGATAACCATCTGTTACCTATACCAGGGCGGGTAAGTGGTGGGTCCTCCAATGTCACATATTTTAGTTTAGATTGTTTTAAACACGAATTCCTGCAAGTATGCATTATTATTTATTCATTTAATATATGTAGTACAAAGGAAAAGCAAATAACAGACATAAAATCACACAAATCTGACAGATCACGTCCGTTATCTAATAAAGATCCCACAAAATATATAGTATCGCTCGGCTGGATGGAGTAAGTGAAGTGGATCTTAAAATTGCCTGAACCAACATATTGCGTATTATAACATAACACATATTTTTAGATAGCATTTACTTTGAGGTCAAGAATAAATTGCTTTTTGATGATTTACAATCATTAACTCAACAAGGCACCAATCGAAGAACTATAGTTCCGATTCCGTGCCTCAGGTAAGTAAATCTTCCAAGCTATGTCTCCTATTTTCCCGAACGCTGTGCGGTTCCACCGGGTTCAGAGAAACCTCAGTATGAGCTTCGTTTCACCGGATTCGGCAAAATCGGCGGAACAAATCTGTTGAATCGAATCCATTTGGCTTAACTTGGAATCGGACTCAAGTACGTAAAATAAGCAGAACGATACACCTCTACTGTGTATCACAGTGGAAGTTGAAATACATCTTTATAATGATTTTCCACATTGGTATTTACTTTTTCCTTTACGGGAAGGGGATGGAGATGGGGAAGAGGAAGGTGGAGAAGTAAATGGCCGTCCGGATCTGATCGCCAAACGAGGCTAAAGTCATTTAAAGCAATGTTTCGAATCTGAAAGGTGTTCAATGAGATTGTTTGAAAGTGCTTTAGATATGTTTGTTATCTGCAATCAGATCTTAAAAGCCAGGTACTTCCCAACTGGCCAACAACTGTTCCACTGGCTTCTGGTTGTTGAAACTCTTGTACTAAATCAAAAGAAATTAAATTACAAACACATACATTTTTACAGAGTGTTGGTTTTTTATTTGGAATACTACTAGTGTATATATATATATATACATAAATACATCATTCCAGAAATTTCCAGAAAAACCTATGTACATAATAATATAAAACATTAACAATAAAATATAACATTAATTAATTACACCTACAGATATTATTGCTACGAAGACAAATATTATTTTTGAAAACAGTAAAATTTTACTAGTCCGCCTCATTTTATTGAAATAACACTTTCTTTCAACTTAATTAGAATAAGAAATAACTATAAACACCGAAGGAGAGATAAAATAAATAATTTTAACAGATTCACTGTCAGCATTGGCCTTGGATAGTGAAGGCTTGGAAAAACTCCGAAGTGTAAACTTGGAAAGTTCTGTTACCGATATTCAACACGCTATAATATTAAAACTAGATTTGGTAGTCAAAATGAACGCGGACAACAATTTTTGATTAACTCGAGCACAGGGTCAGTATCAAATTACCACATTCTTGCAGAATGAACACTGAGCAAAAGAAGTTATACTATTGATGCACACGCCAATTGGCGGGTGCGGAGTTTCTCCAAACATTCCAACTCCGCCAAAAGATGCAGACTTAGCAATGAACCTATTAAAAAGCATTGAACAATATGTGATTAAATTAAAGATTTAAGATGTTTATATAAATTTACAAATTCACATTTGGGACCAACTTAGCCATCATTTCACTATTTAAAACCTTTAATGCATATTTTAATTTGTAACCACAAGATAAATATAATATTAAATGTGAAAAAAATAGAATAAGAAATAAAACTGTTTCCTTAAAAATGGGCATTTAGTTTGTTCAGAAATTTAAAGCTTTTGTAAATGAATTCGCACATTTTTTTTGTATTGACTTGTTTTTGATACATATTTTTATTGCGCACCTACAAATTTGGCCCTTTTCATTGCATATTATCCAATGTCCTTCATACAAGTGACGATCAGTGATTTAATAAAAAAACGGTGACCGGAAAACTTAGAATGAAATCAACTCAACACCCTCCTTTGAAGTCATTAAATCATTTTAAAAGTGATGAAAAAAATTGGTTAAATAGGTTACGTCAGTTTAGGTTATGGGTTATTTTTCAATTATTTTTTCATGGCTTTTAATGACTTTTCAAAGAGGTGTTGAGTTAACTTGATTCTCAGTTGGCATGGAACCAAAAAAACATCAACATATATTATATCGTTGGTCTAAGCCCAATACTGCGGAAGAAACATTTGTCAAAATGTTCAGGGGGGACAAAAACTATCTAGGGTTATACACGCTCTTGCTTTCTTATATATTGGGGATGGTTCATTCGCGATATTGATTTTAACAAGCAGTCTATTGGTCAATTTTGCACTTTGAAAACACCATTCAATGTGGCTTGTGCTGTTTAACTGAAAATGCCAAAACACGTAACTCGAAATTATTGGCTCATACGCGGTATTGAATTTGCATAGACGATATAAGCAATAATTCTGTTTTAACGAGATCGGCCGCCATCTTGGCCGCCAGTGCCCCGGCCTTTATACAAGAAGGTGTCGATTGTGTTCAATAACCTCAGAAAAAAAAATATAGAGGGAAATTGACTGTTAAACTTAATACAACTTAAAAAATATGCAAAATACAATATAAAATAAAACTGCATGTACATGGCTGTTTCGACGTGTTCACAATCACATTGAACAACGTAGATTACTCACTAAATTATATAATATTCAAATATAATAAAATATGCAGGGTACTGCTTGCTAGCAACATTACTGTATTTACATTTTCTTACCTCCATGTGTATTCTTATATTACGTATGCAACCTTTTTATGGAAATTTTAATAAAAACAACATGTAAATACTTAATATAACAACAATACATACGTGCATGTGTGTGTAGATATTTTTATCTTTTTATATAAATACACATCTTTGTTGATATATATCTTTTTAATAAAAATAATATGTTATTTACCCGCCTCGGAACAGACTCTGCCTAGTGAGGTGGGTAAAAGAAAACTATGTACATAAATGAAAATAAAATAAACGCACGGGTTGCCGGCACTGAAATTGAATTGAATTTAGATCATATGTACAGATTGTTCAAATGACGGAAGAAAAAAGAAGAGGAAAGCAGTTAGGTTACGTTAAGAGGAGCATCATCAATGCGATTGTGAGGATTTTGATAGTCAAGCAAAAACACGCAGTTTTATTTTCAATTCAATTTTGCGGCTTCATAACAGTCGTGTACCCATGTAGGAGTATAATTAATCTATACAATGCTGGCCTTTGCAATCTATCCTATCACGCGGCACGTTTTGACACAATATCTTGTGTTTTAGTGAAACTTCATGGTTCGCATAATATGCGATAGCCGCGTGGAGAAGCTTAATAAATATTATGCTTTGTGATCATGTGCAGGTGTTGTGGATTCCTTGGATAAAGATGGAGACAGATTTCTTCCCAAGACATTCTCGTGGTATTTGAGCTTTTTCACGTTGGTAGGATCTCTCAGTGCTTCGTCTTCTGTTAAACGTTCTAATCTCTGCTCTTGTACGGCCTCTGAAACCGGATAAAAACAGATTGATACAGTAACACATTATCACGTCAAGTGCAACAGGATAAAAGCAAAATAATGTGTCGAGTGTTTATCATTTATGTTTTAACCATCAAAACATTCCGAAACTCCAAAAACTAATTCGGAAGAATCAACAATCGATTGTATGAACGTAAATATGAATATAGATGAAACGTCATAAATTACTTTATGATGAATTTACAGTTGTTTTGTTACAATAAATGTTGAAAATAATCCATCATTCCAAAGTTCTTTCAAAACATGAAATTTGAATGAATTGAGGACCTGGATGCAATAACAAATTAAATGCGCAGAAGCTATTTTTTATATCTCTAATCCCTTTTTTATCTGCTGTTTAAATATTACTTCCATAGATTTTACACAGACAAAGCTACATGCAAACGTTTGATCACTATTTAAAAGTGTAAACTATGTATTTAAAAATACTCGTTCTACTCAAAACTGCAATTATTTTCACTGTAAGTTGTTATTGCAACGAACTCCTCAATTATTAGTTGAAACGATATCAAATACTAAATAAAAGATTTTGTAGTTCTCGTATCTTTTAATCTACCACATATGAATATATAATCATACTTCCCAACTTCCTCTAACCCATCTACATACTACTTTCCCAACTTCTTTAATCCCACTGGCTCAATTGGGGGACTTGACGGTCTGTCCACGACAGGCCCTGTTGAAGACGCAGAGTCTTACCTTTATATGGAGTGTATTTATCAGACAGCATGCTCTCCAGGTTGTACCCTATGACCCCCACCAGTGCTGCGAAGGGCAGGGTGATGTAAGGAGCCCTCGTTCTTAGGATTTGCCAAATTATCGGCCACATCTGTAAGGGAGATTATAAAAAAAATCACATTATAGAATTTGCACATTTTATTACAATTTCTTGCCAACAAGATATTTCTATCAAGATTGCTGTGAACTGTCTATTCTTCTTGACGTACTGCCCTGTCCTGACCTGTGATTTCACATACTGATATAACGACAATATTGTTAGGCCAAATCCACTTCCTTCTCACTCTGTTACATAAATATGAATGGCCGAATCGAAAACCGAATACCCCGAAATCTCCATTGGTCAAATGGTTATGTAGTAAGTGAAGTAGGGAAAATTTACAGAAAAGGAAATTACCAAAGACAACATTAACTGGTTACGACCGGTCAGTGACTGAGTTGGCATTGCATTTGGCTCCCACTCAGGCGTCGCGTGTTCGACTCCTCGACTGGCTAGGTCCTCCATCACGACATAAGCAACATTTTTCACTTACTGTGGTAATAGTAGGAGATTTTCAAATATTTTCAGGTTATTTGTAATTTGGAAATGTTTGTATTTCATTTTAAAAAAAAACACTAAGATGAAGCCATAATAAATAATGCAAAATCATACAAAATCATATGTTTTTGTTTTGAAAATTTGATCACTTAGAAGTATTATAGATGCTTCAATTAAATACTGGGTGTAGAACATACCTTGGCCCTTAAAAATATCAGTCATTTTTTTTATAAGTCTTTTAATAAGCCTATAAAAAAATAAAGTATAAGGTCTAAAATACACACTTTCAAGTCCAAACTCTTCTATTTATAAACCCCTTTTCGAATATGGTTTTATTGTATAATGTGGCAAATTCAGTTTATTTTATAATAATCGCAAAAAAAGTTGATATTTACACCCGATCATCCCAAAATAAAATAAATTATGCATTTTCGCATTGTTATTTTACAATACGGCCGCTAGTCGACAAATTCGGTTTTTCAAAGTGAACCCTATGGCGTCCACCGAAGAACTACTGTCCACGCCACAGTCGCCATACCTCAGTCACGCCCCGAACGGAGCGAAAGATGGACGCGTGCCTCCGGGTCGCTTGATTTCGTGAAATCAATTTTAAATTTCCGTTTTATTACAATAAACAATGCGTAAAAAGGGAGTTAATATTTTTTACAGGTTTTTACGAAATCAACCTGTAAAAAAAAATTCTTAAATACCTTTTCCAACGTTTCCAAAAGCTTTTTCTTAAGTATTTTCAAACTCCTCCCATAAAAGGGCGTGAATTCCGATTTCGATTTTTTCCTGAACTATTGGATAGCCTGCAGTATAAATCACACATATTGTCATCTTGCAAATATACAGGATGTTCTGGGGGTAAAGTGCATTAACTTCGGGAGGTGATCCTACATGGTAGTACAAGTAAAAAAGATTACAAACTTTTTTCGAAATTCCAACTTTTAGGGGTAGTTTTCTGGTAAAAAGATAAAATTAGACCGGCGCGTGCGGGCGGCATTATTATTTTCCACTGTTGCCGAATCCCCGCTCCAGGCACTCAGTGTCAGTATTGAATTCGAATGTAACAATTTTATTCGCGTAGTAGTGTTTCACTTTAAAAACTTTATTGTTGGTAGTCAAAACTTGTTGATTTAATTTGTCTTTATCTAGTGTGTATTTATTAAGACTGACTTAAAGGAACAACTTCACTCAGTGCGTGTTTTTTTCAGACTTACTTTTGTTTACTTAATTGTAGACATGCCTAACCTGCGTAGCTGTAAAAATTGTGTTTATTTGTGCGTAATTTTATCATTGATTTATTGTGCCAATACCGCGTAATTTTGTTATTGAATTATTCGGTCAATGCCTTACTTTACCAACAAAGAACGGGCAGACATTCATTAATGAAATACGCCACAACGTACGATATAATAATATTACTTTACGTTTACATGCTTGCTTACAAGCTGAAGGTGGACATTTTGAAAATTTGTTAAACTAGCTAAAAGCGATGACATTAGTTAAGTGTTCAATTAGTTTATAACAATTGTTATTTAAGTGCAGTTATCTTTTTACATTTGGTTTAAAACATACGATCTGTATAAACGTCAAATTCTCGGTCTTGTTATTGTTTACAAACGGTTTCCATGGATACAGGCCAAATCACAGCAAGCAACGTTGCAACAAATGCGCCCGGCAAGCTAACTTGGGTAAGTGCTACCTTACACTAAGGATTTTTAGTAGGTATCTCTTTTTGTATAGGAAAAAAAAAATTGGAATTTCAGATAAAGTTATTTATCTTTTTTACTCCTACCATAGTGTAGAATCACCTCCCGAAGTTAATGCACTTTACCCCCGGACACCCTGTATAAATGGGGTTAGGTTGGGAGTTTTCTTCTTTAGGAATGAAACTTTGGTCTATAAGAACATTGTAGTTTTATATTACTCATATACTCCCTAGTTATCATCATGGTAGAATAGATTACTCTGATGTCAGTGGGAGGGGAAAGGGCACCCACCACAAGAAGTCGTTTTAACTCAACACTGGATAAAACTATTTTGAAACTTTGAGAGCACTAGATTTAATTAATACACATAATATTTAGAAAAATATTTTAAAATAAGTCATGTCACAGAAAACAGCAGCAGACTATTTTCAGCAGCGGTGGTTCCTGCAATGAGGCAGGAGAGGCTGTGCCTTCCCTAAAAAATACGGGAGAAGAGTGAAAAATACTTCTAAAATGCAGTAACTAACTTGTTTGGTTAGGTCATTCGCACATGGAGATTCTTACAATCGACTAGAGTTTCGACAATGGGTTTGCTGGTAGCACGCCACGCAAGTTGCATACGCATCAACTCATTTGACAGAAATGATGTCCAAGCATGATTTGAATATAGAATTTGTTCCGGTGGTGGGAAAATATTTATGTTTATGTATCTATAATTTAGCAGAATACGTAAGAAAGGATTTAGCTGAGAAGGTGTGGATTGTGGTTGGAAAAAAAAGTCAAATTAACATCATTCTCGTGTAGTTCCTTAGCGGCAACGAATGCCCTACAATAAATATTTAGTTCATTGTATGGGTGAACCCAAAATCTTCTTTCAGATCTTTTTTATGTTTATAATATAAAATAGATGTAAAAAAAAAAACAATATTGTCTTCAGAGGAGTCACTCGACATGATTAACTCCATGGCTGCGCATGTGGAAATGATTAAGTTCAGTATAATTCGGGTAACGCCGTGCACGGAAACCTTCCAGAGAGTAGCATATCAGTAGGCAACATGTGGTAGCATCACAGTTACGTAGCTGGTAAGTATCTATGTGTATGAAGGGCCTTAGTGCCTCCGTTCACGGAGATACTTACAAGATACTCGATCATCGTGCGCGTATCATATGCGCCGATCGTAAGTACCCCTCGTAGGATTTTGCTGGTGCCCGTTCACGGCGCCACGCGGTGGCTGTCGGTCTCCAATCAGTACCACGATACCGACAGTGCTGATCGCACGCGACGCGTCGCATCATTTGTGTCTTATACTTATTCGTTTGACGTTTGACAGAATGGCGTCGGAACATGAAAGTAATGTTAGATTTGTTCTGGAAGTGGAAAAATGCATGTTTGTATAATTATACTTTACCAGAATACGTAATAAAGGATTTAGTGGAGAAGGCATGGATTGATGTTGGAAAAAAAGTCATATGACATCGCTTGACAGCGTGTTAACTCCACTGCTGCACGTGAAAAATGATCAAGTTCAGTATATTTCGGACAGCGCCGTGTACGGAGACTAGCATTAAAAAGTAGTATATCAGCAGGGTACTTGTGGTTTCGTCACAATTACGTAGAGAGGGCCTTATAGTTCAATGCACATTATTATTATAGCTTGACATAGGTTATACTTTTACGTTCCTATACCTATATAATATTATGATCACCGATTTTTTTGGTGCCATGAAAAATCGTTGCGTTGTTTTCATTTTCCGCTAACGAGTGTTAGTAAATATCCATAAATAATACTCAAAATATATTATGTTTATGCCTCTCCACTTGTCAACCCCACAAATAGCCAATGATTTTTAGCTTGTTATTTTCATAATTAATAATATAAAGTTACACAACTTATACAGGTACCTTTCAGATTAAAACCGGTGTCAAAAACTATAACGCACTTGTGACGTTATTTATGGATAATCTATTTTTTCCAGGGTAAATAAGAACAAATTTTGCAGAAAATCAAAAACAATACGTAACCTTTTCTATTTATTTTATCAGTCGACGAAAAGCGAAGAGGTTATAATATTTCAAACTAGAAAAATAATGTAGGTAAATGTCATAATGTCAAAGTGATTGCAGACTGGCAGTTTACTGTTTTACCGACCTACATAATATGTACTAAAGAGTCCCACTCACCATGGATTGTGACTCTAAAATAATACGAAACTGTTATTTTCGTGTAATTCCATGTATGGAACACTTTATTTTTGTTAGTATTGCCAGTATAGAAAAATACTCGTTACTCTGAGCAATTATTTAAAAAAATGTGTATATTTATTTATTTTGTTGAGCATTTTTTAGACACAACTTTTAAATTTCATAATAGTACCTCCCACACGCACACTTCGGAGCGACCGAGTCCCGCGCCACTTCAGGCCGCCCGCCGCGCCATGGAGAAAAGAAGCTGGGAACATACTAAGCCCACGCCACGCTACGCAACGCGACGCAACGTTCCTGTCCATGTCCACACTGGCCGACGTATGTACGCGTCGCTGTGACCACGTGACAAGGGGTCTCTGGTTGTGCGCAGGCGCGTTTGATTCGACACATTTGACATTTATTTTTTAGGTTATGTTTATGTGATTCTCTTCTCAGCAGATGACAGCTTTGCCATGTCTTGAAAGCTAATTTGAAGATAATTTGCTACGATTATTATTATGAAATCAATATTCTCGGGAATAAGTTCGGTTTATGGGCAAAATTCCTAAAAAATAAAACTAGTTATTTTTATACTAATTTGGGGTCGGGGAATCCGAATCTGAAAGAATTAGGCGGCGGCAAGCAATATTAACAGAATTACACGACTTTAAAAATTTTTATACACATACAGGAAAATAGCCATTTTGGAAGCATTTTGATTCCTAGAAAATCAAACTAGTTATTTTTATACTAACTATGGGCCGGGGAATCCGAATCTGAAAGAATTAGGCGGCGGCAAGCAATATTAACTGAATTAAACGACGTTAAAATTTTCTATACACACTCACATGAAAATAATCATTTCGGAAGTATTTTGACACACGCAGTACAAAGATCATAGAAAAACAAGAAATATACAAAAACATGTGCCGGCAGTGTTACCAGCTCTCAAAAATATTTATCCCTATATCAATAATTTCCGACACGATAATTCTTCACATAACACATTAACCTGATGAATTACGACTATCTCAACGGCGTATTCTTAAACCAAAAGTATGAAAATTCGTAGTCTTAAAAATGCGTAACCTAACCTAACCTAACGTTAGGTTTGTGTAACATGGTTTGTGCCCCTTTATACCGCCTGCTCGCGTCCCTAACCTAACCTAACCTAACGCTAGGTTTGTGTAACATGGTTTGTGCCCCTTTATACCGCCTGCTCGCGTCACGGCAAAAAAACATCCCTGTTTTCAAGTAGTTTAGCGGCTACGCTAGGTTTGTGTAACATGGTTTGTGCCCCTTTATACCGCCTGCTCGCGTCACGGCAAAAAAACATCCCTGTTTTCAAGTAGTTTAGCGGCTACGCTAGGTTTGTGTAACATGGTTTGTGCCCCTTTATACCGCCTGCTCGCGTCCCTAACCTAACGCTAGGTTTGTGTAACATGGTTTGTGCCCCTTTATACCACCTGCTCGCGTCACGGCAAAAAAACATCCCTGTTTTCGAGTAGTTTAGCGGCTACGCTAGGTTTGTGTAACATGGTTTGTGCCCCTTTATACCGCCTGCTCGCGTCACGGCAAAAAAACATCCCTGTTTTCAAGTAGTTTAGCAGCTACGCCGGGTTTATGTAACATGGTTTGTGATACAAAAGAACGTGCCCCTTTATAATGCCTACTCGCGTCAAGGCATAAAAACTCCACAATACTAGTTGGTGTACCTTCCTAAAATATTTGAGAATCAATTATAAAAAATAAGTACTTAAAATATAAACATGTTATTTTACGTTATAAATATTACTGCTTAATGGCAACACTTAATTTTGTGTGGTAAAAACATCTATGTTATCGTGTTTTTCTATGATCTTTGTACTACATGTGTCAAAATACTTCCGGAATGATTATTTTCATGTGTGTGTGTATAGAAAATTTTTAAGTCGTGTAATTAAGTTAATATTGCTTGCCGCCGCCTAATTCTTTCAGATTCGGATTCCCCGGCCCATAGTTAGTATAAAAATAACTAGTTTGATTTTCTAGGAATCAAAATGCTTCCAAAATGGCTATTTTCCTGTATGTGTATAAAAATTTTTAAAGTCCTGTAATTCAGTTAATATTGCTTGCCGCCGCCTAATTCTTTCAGATTCGGATTCCCCGACCCCAAATTAGTATAAAAATAACTAGTTTTATTTTTTAGGAATTTGGCCCATAAACCGAACTTTACCCAAAGAGCTTCACAGCATAATTGAATATGACATAAAAAAAGAAAACACACGTCTTCGAAAGTCCATTCGGATCAGAGAAAGACTGGCAGTGTGTCTAAGGTTTGATTGTCATTAATTATAAGGGTATAATATTGAAAGTCATGCCATAAATGGCTGAAATTTCCTCCCAAGCTGCACTGCGTATGCAGAATCTCTACAATCCTGTAATTTGATTTTATAAATAACTTCGTGCCGTCTAACAGTTTCAATGAACTGTTCGTCATCCATTTTTGAATAATATCCGTCAAAAAAACAACCACAGATATTGCGGAACATAACGTTAGATGCATAGATAACACCAGAAAGATGTAAAATCATCTCGTAGTAGGCGTGACCATACCCCCTCCACCTTCCACATGGCCCACGCCGATCTGGCTGCGGCAGATCCGCGTTGCGTGGGGGGCGTCGGTTTGCGTTGCGTGGGGCTAGTGTGATTCTAAAGCACCCGTTTCCATAGAAAATGTATGGATGGCAAGTAGTCCAGATATGGAAATGATGACGTCTACCCACGTCGCGTAGCGTGGCGTGGGCCTAGTATGTTCCCAGTTTAGATTAATACAGCATTGACGTAGGGTATACTTGGTCGAAGGCATCAGTGCAAGTGGCGCAGGACTCGGTCGCTCTGAAGTGTGGGAGGTTCTATTGTGATGATGAAGCCACTGACATCAGAAAATCAGACATGTTTCCAATACCTATTCTAAGATAACATAATAATCTACTCGTCTAAAATTCTCCGTTTAAAAATAGGTATTTTAACACGAAAAGAATAAATACTAATATTAGGTCGTGTTATTAGAGATGACTCGAACAACAGAAAAAAAGAGTGTGCTTTAGACCACACGACTGAAGTAAAACTTCACGAACTTACATCTCCCTCTCATCTTCCGTTCGCCTCGCCCGATCACACTTTTCGTAACGCTCTCGTCACGCATTCACCAGCTTACTCCCCAAGTCAAGCGTGTGTAAAAAAGTTTTACTTCAAAAAGTTTGTTCTCCTTATTTGGGCCATTGCGCTCGAATATTTTCTTTCTCTCTTCCTATCATACGGATGGAGCAGAAGTTTTACTTCAGTCGTATGGTCTAAAGCACAGTCGTTTTTTTGAAGTAAAACTTCTTTGAGCACGCTTGACTTGGGGAGTAAGCTGGTGAATGCGTGACGAGAGCGTTATGAAAAGTATGATCGGGCGAGGCGAACGGAAGTTGAGAGGGAGATATAAGTTAGTGAAGTTTTATTTCAGTCGTGTGGTCTAAAACACACTCGTATTTTAGTTACAGCGACCGTTCTCTTCATAAAAGTAAGTGCCGAAGGTCACTTTGCTCGATATGGCACACCATACAGTGACTTAAGTTCGAGTGAAGGGGAATTTGAAGAAGTTCCCTTTGGAAGAAAGAAAAAATGCGCTCCTCCACCGACCGTTTTCATTTTGCGACTGAAAACGTGAAAACCATAAATGAACTAATACGTGAAAACCATTGAGAATAAAAACTTCCCACCTATCCTATTCTATCAACATCACCAATAAAACCAATTGGAGTTTCAAGTCATTTTTTTTATTTTCCATCACAAATCTAGCATCATCTCGACGAGCAATAGTCCATCTTGTATTAATGCGAACTTTGAAGCCCGCGATCTTTCTACAGAATTTATCCAACCTCTCTTTAAGGCAATTGGTGAGGTTAATATATATTTTTTTTTCAAATATTAAAATCTTTTTCCATCTTTCGACACTTCGAGTTCATCATTATGTCAAATAATTCCTTTTTTCCTAAGAACAAATCCTTTGAAACCGAACCTGTGACAAAAATAATATTTATGAACCACTCAAATTTTACAGTAAGTAAATTACGTAAAAATTACTGGGCCGTAGAAACGCAAAAATGCGCAAGATTTAAAAAAAAATATGATACGCAAATAGTTTAGCTACAAAAGTACATTTAGCAAAAGCACATTTACTGAATATTAGTGAATATCTAACTTTAACCTTAAGTATTCCAGAAATTTTCGTAATTTTTTTAAAATCATGAGATGTTTTTTAAAAAAAATATCCCAAATTTGTCGCATAAGGAAATGAAAAAAATAAACTTAACATCTTTAGTACACACCTGATGGTATTGAATCCATGTTTAAAAAATTTGCCAGCAAGCGGTGTAAAAAGTTATCAGTCCCTAAATGTTATATAATAAATGTTGCATTTGCACACAAACGTCCTGACTGCTCGGAAAGTCAATCTTTGCTGACGTGTTTTGCAGTGACGAAACGTTTTGCTCAATTTTGTGGTATGGAGAAAGATGCGCTGGTATGTGGTGTCAAGATATAGAAACAAAATTTAGTGATCCCTGCAATTTGAAATTTCGAATTATTTCCGACGCTCCCATACTAGTAAAACCATTGTGCGGCGGCCTGAAGTGGCGCGGGACACGGTCGCTGCGAAGTGTGCGTGTGGGAGGCGCTAAACTCTGGCTGCGACGCTGCGAGCTCGAAGTATCCACACTACACCACACGAAAAATACTCGAAAGCTCATGGTGTTACCAACTTACAAATCGATTCTCGCCACTTTCCTTGGCTTTGAACCAGTGTCGCAATGCCCCCCTTTTCCTTTCCCAGAAAAAAATTCCCCAAGAAAATACACATTCAGAGCATTGAGTTTTTTTTGACAAAAACTTATATGTAATACATAAAGAAGATTAACTTTTGTACATATTGCATTACACCTAATGAATAATGTAATAAAAATATCCGTACAATAAATAATACGAGACAACTGAAAAAAAGGGCGCTGTGCATTTTTTCCAAGGCTCTACCCTACCATCAAATTCAGATAATTTATTACAACAACTTATAACTTAAGCCAAACAGATTTCATCCATCAACTTATCATTAAATAACATAAATACAAGTGTGCAGTTAACACGCGGTAGAAGTGAAACCACCAGAAAACAAAAGTAGACTAGAGTGAGGAGGCTACGAAGCACCGCAAAAGAGGAGACAGATTATTCTATCTATTTCTCTCGCAGGCTAAATCCTATAGATGTATATGTTTGTCTCTTTTTAGTGTCATCGTATTTCAAATCACAACGCTGGTAAAGAAGTATTCATTTCAAAAAAACAATAAGCCCAATTTAAAAAATATATACACCAATATATATCACCAATCCATACCACCCGCTTGCAAGCCCGCTCCCTTTATTTATATATGTCGACCATTTTACACAAAACCTTGACAAATTATATACTTAAACCTTCCTCAAGAATCAGTCTATTTATTAGTGAAAACCGCATGAAAATCCATTGCGTCCGTTTTTAGATGTTCACGGCTAAAAGTATTTTCGTTATTTGTTTTTGGGGTGTTATGCCGCGTTGCGCTACCTCCTTCTTTAGCCAATGTTTCGGACAGCGTTTGCTAAAGAAAGAGGTAGCGCAACACGGCATAACACCCAAAAACAAATAATGAAAATCCGTTTCGTAGTTTAAAAGATCTAAGCGCACAGACAGCGGGAGCGTCTTAATTTTATACAATGTAATGATTTTACAGGACCATACTTACCTGGCAGGTCGCTTTAGTAGATTTAAACTCTAGGGAATTTTATATCAGTTTTGCACGCACGGGACATGTTAATTGCAATGCACGTTATTGGAGATGCTATTTTTTGAAGTGAAACTTCTTTAGCACCGTTGTGATTTGAAACTCTATGAAACAGAAATGACACTAAAATGAGACAATTACATACATCTATAGGATTTGGCCTCCGAGAGAATGAGACCTTACCGCATTGGGCGGCATTGGTCGCTTTGATTGAGATGAGAACACTTTTCAAGGCTCCTATTGGTTGAGATTGTGTGATGAAGGATTCTTCTACCACTTCTACCGCGTGTTAATTGCACACGATTTTTAAATCCTGGTGTTAAATTATTAATCCATTGATCATTCTAAGGAAAGGAAAAACAAAAATTTCAACGGGTGGGTTTTTTTTATACGGTACAGGGATTAGAGAGATTTTGCATATATAATGAGTCTGAATACGATATTTTTACCAAAAATCCCTTTTCCCACGATCTCGGTAAATTTTCCTACACATTACAACACCGTATCGTGTGTTTCTAGTTTCCAACGAGCGAGAAAGAGCAAAGCCCTATAATAAACGAAAACACTAAACAGCACCAGCGTTGCCAGAAGGTTACTTTTGTAACCTTTTAGGTGATTTTTTACTCTGAAAGGTTTCTTTCAGGTTACACTACTCAAAAGGTTACTTTTAGGTGATTTTTCAGAACCAACGTCAAACGGAATGCTCTTTTGTTTTTTTTTTCGTGTTGGCTAACGGCTTGCTAAATCATGGACTATACACTTATTGCAAAACTTTACTTGTTTCTCTTTCACACTATTGTGAAAGAGGAACACGTTTCGCTCAATATTAGAATTCGGATCAGTCATATGGAATCCCCAATACAATGATATCTTTTACGACGCTGATATTTTTCATTTTTCCTCAGGCCAATTTATTAAATCACTAATAGAAAAAATTTAAACAAATTGTTAATTACGAACTCTTCACCCCTGCTGCATGTTATTATTATTTTTTTTTTCATTCTCATTATGTTTGTTTTCCTTCTTTTTATTATAATAATCATATTTGGATTATTTATATATCCTATAATATGCTTTATAATTTGTATGTTTTTTTTTTCATTTCTGTTGTATATATATTTTTTTTTCTACCACTTTATGTTTTCTTTAATGTTTTAATCTATGTTTTTATATATATATTATAAATTTTACCGGAAACTTCGCTGGTTAATGCAACCATGTAATATGTTACTTTATTATTAAAATATGTATTACTGTTTGTTACCTCAATAAACTAAAAAAAAAAATGTGTAAATTACAAATTAACCATAGCTTCTCGCTCACTCGACAAATCTGATTGATCGCTCAATCTGACTTTTTGCATTTTGAGTACCCGCTATTTACGCTGGCAAGGTTATGCAGGTAGAAAAAATATCAGATTTTTCATACCGGTATATACAAAACAAAAAACTCGCTCTACTCAAAAATAATCCAAATGGCTTATGTCCCACTTTAATACTGAGCTCCTCATGATGATTGGTTTATTTATATCCTCATGTATTCTATCAACTTTTTACCATTCCACTGGAAAAAATACGAAAGGTTATTTTTCACACAAAAAGGTAACTTTTTTATATATTTTAGGTGACTTTTTACAAGACACGGCTGGCAACACTGAACAGGCAGTGCACAGTCCACAGTGCACAGCACAAAACAGTTTTGTATTCTCCTCTAAAATGGCGGGCGTGTGGTTTGTTAGTGCTGTGATATTTAGCATTTTACTTAATTGTGGTGAGTCATAACGCTTATTTGTTTTTTTTAACGTCTAGATTTTTATCAAATGCAGTCTATTATACGAAAATGACATAAACATTGTGCAGTATCATTCATATATTACCCAAAAACTTAACTTTCAAATTATAGGACGGTTTTGTTTACATGTTCTTGTATGAATTATCACCTACGAATGTGTCACACCCATTTATCTAGGCATAACATGTTTTCGCGCAAGTAACACCTTTCATAATGCAGAATGAATCCCATATTTCCTCTTTAACTAAGATGTAATGGGTTTAAAAATGAGCTAACACCTGAAATGTGATGAGCATTTTTGATGTTTTGTCTAGCGACCTACCTAGAGCTAACCCGCCCGTGTCGAAAATCGTTGTTTTTTTTTGCAAAGCTTTCTGTTTTATTGATACTTTCTTCCATGAAACGTGTTTCTAAATTAGGAATAATAGTTAGTCTTAGGTTTATCCATCAATTCATGTATATTTTGGGAAGTTGGTGTTTGGTTTACCTGTTGGGTGAATTTACTTCTCACCTGACTGAACAAATATAATAGATGCTTTCAGTCATTCGTTTCTTCCTTTGGGTGCGTTTTTATACCAAATTGTTTTTATTAATGTCCGTAATATTACTATAAACCGTATCTGTTGACCGTTATTACTTTTTTGATATCCTGCCTAGGTACTTATTTAATTTTTTTGAAAGAAAACGTGCTTTTATACGTAGTAATTACCTACCTGAGGGTTTTAAGAGGAAACTCGGTCGTCAAGGAATTTGAATAATAGGTATTTTATCAAGCTGTTGCTGTCACTGTCGCTTTTACACCCCGAATACTGGACGAACAGGCCAACTGCATCTCAGCCTGATAATACCTACATAAAATCGTCAAAATTGAGGTTTTGTTAACTTTTTTTTTACCAACTGCATCAGAAGAAAATATTATATGTCTTTATGTTCTGTTTTTTTTTTTAAATACACTGTTTAGATAGTGTGTTGAACGCCTATTAATGGCGTTCAAACCAGGCATTTTAAAGATTTTTGGAGGGAGAACTCCTATAGACACGCCAGCGGTCGATATCTACATTATATTAAAAAACATTTGCACTAGTGTTAGAATCCAGAAAGGAAATTGGGGAATACATTTGTATCGAACAAAACGCCGCCTTGTTTCCTCTCAACCCTCGCAGGTAGGGTTGCCATCCTCTAAAATAAAAAAGCCTGACACTGCGCTGTATTAGGCCGGACATTTTGCCCTAAAATCCTGGCGGTGCAAATAAATTTTATTTGATTAATTTGTGTATTTCACAATTTATTAATTTAAAATAATATATAGTATATTTGCGGCACGTTCCAGAGTGGAAGATACTCTCAGTATCGCCCTGGTGGAAGACCAGCATTCAGAATTGAAACGTTGCTTGAAATGGCTTCTGCCGTGTTTGGTGACCAGATCTGAATAGCCAGATCTGAATAGCTAGGTACTTCCCCACCTTCCTCTTCCCTATCTCCTTCCCCCCCCACTGCCTTCAGCCTCACAACATACTCCAATTGGGGATGCCATAGTCCCACTGGCTCCAGACGGGAGCAGTTGGACTCTTGTGCGGTATTCATGTAAAAAAAAAAAAATACATAAGTACCTAGCTGACCCGACAAACGTTGTTCTGCCATATAAATTATTTCTAGTGAATATTTTGGTTGTTAAATAAAAAATGACGAATGTATTGTAAGTGTGTGGGGATGGGATCTATGACAGAAAGAGGAATGGAGCGCTGTACACGATGACCGCCGATAAAAGCAATAAAAACACCAACTTAAGCACCTAGGAAAATGAAATAAAGAAAATCAATATGAATTTCGAAGAGCAATTGAGTGTACGTTATTTTTCAGTCCGTCTTTAGCCAACACAAATAAGCTCGATGGTTTGCCCACTCGAGAACATGATGCCGAATGAAATATCAAAATGACGCGACGCTTCTCGTGAACGTCTTGCGCATGCGTGGATGAAAGCTCGATGAGGCGGACGTAGAGCCATCTATCATTTAACAACATAAATAATTTCGTTCTGTTTGAATTACGAAAGACGGTTAAATTTGTTCATACAAAAATCGCCATTAAAAATGGGAGGATGGGGGTAGGAGGGTTAAAATTTGGGGTTACAGGTATTTTTTGATGTCAAATGAAAAAAAAATACAAAATAAAAATTTGTCAAAAAATATTTTTTTTCTGTTTAGGAACACCCTAATCACCTAGCGGTATGAAATATACTTTAAAACCTATTCTCATACCTACCAAATACACATAAAAAAAATTATAAAAGTCGGTCAAGCCGTTTTGGAGGAGTGCGACCACAAACACCGTGACACGAATTTTTATATATAAGATAATAAAAAACTGTCACAATTGTTTATTAATCACACATTTAACCATTTTAATAACAACAATCATTAATCAGACTTATTCTTGTCATCGTTTGGCATTTATATAGAATATGTCAATAACAAAATAAATAATATTGAGTGTTCTGTCTGTAGACATAACATAATAAACTTATAAATCAAACAAATAAAAAAACAACTCAAACAATGAGCTAAAATTTTTCATTAAACAAATATGTAATGAAACATAAATATCTTTGTGGATAAAAACGAAAAGAATAAATTAAAATCTCGACTTCTCCAAATTATTAAAAAATTACAAAAATCAACAATTTAGTATATTTGGCCTTTTCACCTACTTTATCCAAAACGTCGTTTTCTTTGGAAATCATTTCGTAAAATTCTTGACTTATCATTTTTAAATTACACAATGTGTACATCATCTTAGCAATTGTTTCTGTTCGCAATTTATTGCGTTCCTTGGTCCACTGGCCTCCCAAAAACTGGGCGTACTGTACAGGGCCCGCAGATACTTTAATAGTACACAACTGCTAACCTTGTACAAATCACAAGTACGCCCCACGGTTGAATTTGGCAGCCACCTCTGGTCTGGAGCTCCAAAATACCTGAAAAATACCCTCGACTCTGTGCAGAAACGGGCGGTCCGTTTAATAGATTCTCCCATCTTAACAGACGGATTGCAATCTTTAGAGCACAGGTGTCGGGTGGGAATGCTATCCTTGTTCTACTGATATTACAATGGAAGATTCTCCGAGGAACTAACATCATTGATCCCTTCGGCACCGGTGCATAGTCGGGAAACACGCCAAACGCGTGCCCAACATTTGTACACGGTTGACATTTGTCACATGAGAATGGGTCGTTTCTTCGACTCGTTCTTGTGTTCAACAGCTCGGCTGTGGAATGATTTTCCGGCCTCTGTGTTTCCTCCTTCCTACAACATGGGTCTCTTCAAGACCAATGTTCATTCCTTCCTCTCCTCAAAAAGACCCTCCACACAGCATCCCAGATGACATAGACCCCGAGGGAAATTATTTTCCTCAGGGCCTCCTGTGTGGAGTAAATGTAAAAAAAAAAAAACTGGGCGTTTATTAAAGTAAACTCCTTCAACATTGGCGTTATGGCCTGGAATCGCAGAGTTCTGCCACTGGTCAAAAAGTTTACTGTCATCTAAATTTTTTTTAGACAAATCTATCGTTTCTGCTACGTGCTCCCAGCTTGGTACCCCAGCTAAAGTCATCCACAAAGTGTTTCAATTTGTTACTGAATTCACTTGTCCAAGAGTTTAAGTAGTCTTTGGCAATTTTGTAAATATTATTCATGTTTTCTTTGAATTCTTCCACGCGATCTGGGTGAGCCTCCGATAAATGTCGTAAAATTGCGGTTAACTTGATTGGGCAGAAATTTTGTCCCAGTCTACCATTTTTTATATTGTCCATTATTTGTGAACACTGGTCAATTACTTCGTTGACTGAAATATCTGAAGTTTCCATACATTTGATTCGACTTTGATATATTGACATTAAAGAGCCACTAACTAGCCGATTAAACCTGGCAACCCTACAGGCTGGACATATAAATATTTAGCCAGACACGACCTAAAAAGGCCAAACATATCTGGCTAAAGCCGGACAGATGGCAACCCTACTCGCAGGAGAAATAATTTCCCTCAAGGCCACTGTCACCCTTTGGGGAGATGTGTGGAGGATCTTTTTGAGGAAAGGAAGGAGTGAAGTCGTCATTCGGAATCATTCCACAAACGAGATGTATCCCACCAGCGAGTTGTAAAAGTGATCTTATGTGACAAATTTCAACAGTGTACAAATGTTGGAGCGTGTTTGGCATATTTGGTATATGACTCAAACCCTCTTTTCACAACCATATCAATTTTGATAGTAATTTAATTGGTTAAATTGATTCACCAAACCTTGAATGAAAAGTCCTCTATGAGTCACAGGACTATAATATGATATGGGATAACAATAAGTTCATTCCACCATGACACTTGCAAGTACCTGCTTATCTTTGTTCCTTGTCATTTTATACAATTCATATGAGTAATAGCGTGAATTATGTAACCAGTCATTCCTTTTTTCTGGAAAACCATGCATTCCCAGGCTATGAAAAACCTGAAAGTATTTGAAAAATTAATACTATTAATAATTTAATGGATAGTCCATGCCTCCTGGAATGCTATAATTGTTCGTAATGAACAACTACAGTCAGGGATGTACTGGCTCGGCATAGCAAGACACGAGGTATGGCACTGTTAAATAACGCTTCCAAAACTGTTGACATCTTTAACAGTAACATGGAAGAATTCAAGAGACATTTAAATGCCACACATTACCTGCTCTAATATGTGTCTCATGTTTCTTTAAAAAAAAAAGGAATATATATCCATAACCACTGGCGCAATTTTGGTCGAAAAATTGACCACTTTTATTTTTCTGCCATTGATAGCGGTCCAAAATTGGACCACATTTTCCTACCATTCGTAAACATTTCCATCGCCAGCCATTTATTTTAAAAATAAGCTGTTGAAATGCTTTATCTATTATTACCATGGAACTAAGATTGAAGGGAAGCGGCAATACTTTCGGAATATTATGGGGACAAGCGAAAAACCTATGTAGCTCTGCGAATTTGAAGCCGTCTAGTGGGAGGGGATAGAGACGGGGAATGTGGCTAGCGTGCGGGGGGAAGGCGGCGCTCTGGAGATAAGGGCCGAACTGTGAACGGGAATCATTATTATTTTTATGTTTTTTAAACTTTCGTTAATTTTTTATCACATTTTGGACATAAAATATAATAGCCCAATTAAAAAATAAGTAATGATATGAAGAAAGGGGAGTAACAAGGAGACAGGAGATTTATGTGCTGTTTAATTTTTATTGTTCCCTATACAAGTTATTTTAAGTTACCTTTATCTATTAGGATGTAACTTTAATTTTGCGAAATCAATATTATGATTGATTTGTGTAGGGCTTGTCGAAATACATCGGCCTCACTTTTCACTTGACAAGTGCAAGTGGGTAAAAAAAACTAGTGTTATGAACTCGCTGTAACTCAAGGCGCCATTCCTTGGTGCTATCATTGCGTAACTCATCAGTTTGAAATAGATTTTAATTTGTTTTAATAGTTAGTATTGTTTTTTTATACTATTTTTATAGTATTTTATATAATCGACAGACTTGCAGTGAAAAATTTTGTGCATTCTATTCTGATGTAAGCTGGTGCTTAAGTTTTAAGAAAGGAGTGCTCGATATTAATCTAATAAAAGAACTGTATTTACAGTTTTCAAATGTGTTTCAAAACAAAAAAAAATTAAGTGATAGGAACAAACACGGCTTGATTTATTTGCGTGGGCAAATAAATTTTATTTGATTAATTTGTGTTATTTCACAATTAATTTATTTAAAAATAATGTACATATATTATACTAGCAGATCCGGCCACACGTTGCTGTGGCTAATGAAAAACAATGCCACGCCATTACCCAACCATTATAACCAACGCCATCTGCTAAATCAAATCCACACCGCCCATTTGCCAGCCCATTGCCCGCTGCCGCTTAACCAGATATATTGTATATTTCAATCAATTTACACAAAACCTTGACAAATTATATACATAAAAATCTTCTTCATGAATCAATCTATCTATTGGTGAAAACCGCATGAAAATCCGTTGCGTAGTTTAAAAGATCTAAGCGCACAGACAGCGTGAGAGACTTCATTTTATACTATGTAAAGATTTGCGGCACTTTCCAGAATGGAAGATACTCTCAGTATCGTCCTGGTGTAAGACCACCATCCAGAATTGAAACAATGCTTGAAATGGCTTTAGTCGTGTTTGGTGACCAGATCTGAATAGCCAGGTACTTCCCCACCTTCCTCTTCTCCTTCCCCTCCCCAGACCTAAAAAAAAAAGTATATATATATATATATATATTAGGTGACCCGGCCACGCGTTGCTGTGGCTAACGAAACACAACGCCATCTACTGGATGGTTACCCAACCTTTATAACCACCGCCATCCGTTCATTTACATACAAATCAAATCCACACCGCCCGCTTGCCAGCCCGCTTGTCCATCACATACCGACATTCTTCTTTATATATTATATTTTTCAACAAATTTACACAAAACCTTGACAAATTATATATCTAAACCTTCCTCATCTATTGGTGAAAATCGCATGAAAATCCGTACAGTAGTTTTTGAGTTTATCGCGAGCAGACAGACAGACGCGGCGAATGATTTTGTTTTGTAATATGTAGAGATATACCATATATATCACAAGAATCCCAACTGCTTCCATCTGTAGCATGTATGTTGTGAGGCTGAAGGTAAGTGGGGAGGGGAAATAAATGAGGAAGAGGAAGCTGGAGAAGTACCCGGCTATTCTTCTTCTTCTTCTTCTTCTTCTTCTTTCGTATGGTGGGGGGTCAGAGGGGGACATCTAGGTCTGCGAGCCAGTCTAGGGCCTCAGGCGTTGCCCTGTGGACCTCATCAATCCCGCCGGGGAATGAATGGAGCGGGCATTCGTTGACCACATGTTCGGTGGTCTGCACCGCACCGCATTCACACGTCGCCGACTCTTTAAGGCCCCATCTATGCATCATATGAGCACAACGGCTATGGGAGCACCTTATCCTATTGATGGCAGACCCGGCTATTCAGATCTAGTCAACAAAAACGGCTAAATCAATTTCAAGCAACATTTCAATTCTAAATGGTGGTCTTACCTACGCCAGGGCGATACTGAGAATGTCTTCCACCTGGAACGTGCCGGAAATTTGCCTTATATTATTTTTAATTATTAAATTGTGAAAAAACAAATCAACCGAATAAAATATATCTGCGCGCACTGGGATTTGAACCCGCGACCTCCGCATTGCTAATCTAGAGCCTTACCCCTCGACTACGGGCTTGTGTGGCTTTTACATAACAATACATTGATTATATACATTGAATTAACAATGTAAACATATGTAAAAGGGGTGTTAAATTAGTAGGAAAAGAAATAAAAATAACAGTGCAAAAAAGACAAAGTAAATATGTTTAAAAATGAATAAACTAATTGATGAAAAACATGTACGTATGACACGAGTAAATCATAACTTTATATGTGTGCGTTATGAGTAAAAAAAAAAAGAAAGTAATTTTTAATTATTATAAATGAAGTTGACTGATTCGGCCCATTGCCATTCAGAGTTCACGTGATAGCGTTGGGCCGATGGCAGTGCAGTTGAAATGAACACGTAGAAAATTATAAAATGTATATTTAAGCGATGTTTAAACACATATGAAACAGGTAAGACCATCTTTCTGCAAGGTCTTTATAGAACTACTTTTACACAATTTTACGGCGCAGTGGATCATTTTTCTATGTTTTATGAACATTTTACTGGGAGCTCTATACGCGACCGAGGTGTAAAAGCTAATGTCAGCCGTCTAAAAACCGTTGGGTAAAATTTTTGAAAATGCACACTTTGGGCGCGTGTGCACACTTCACATGCCGTCACTCTAATATCCATACTCTTAGATTATTACCATTGATGTCCTAAATCCGAACTTCATAGACTATTTTAGAACGATATTAAAAATAAAAATATTTTTTTTCTGCTGAACTTTTGATCTACGGTTAAAATTAAGTCCTTTTTCCATAGATATGCACCTTTTATTATCAAGTATACCACAGACAACATACAGAAATCGAAAATATTCTACGTTGACTCGAATAAGTACCCCTCACGGCAGTTTCAAAGTAAAAAACACGCAGGATTCGCACGGTTATAAACTTTACGATTTTTTTATATTTTTTTTATAAATCCTACAAATATGAGATAATTGGTAAAATGTAGGAATTCATTGGCTATATAGCATATAATAAGTTTTTATGTCTGCATGTTAAAATTCGAAGATATGATTTTTTTTATGTTAAAAAATTAAAAGGATTATCTTCTGGGAAATCTCGAGCAATCGAGACAGATTTATTTATTTCACGTGGTCACTCCAGTGGATAAAGGTATAGTTTGTGTTACATTTGTATTGTAAATGGACACACAGTCTGTAACACAAAAAAATGAGCTCAGAGGGTTTTTCAGGAAAGAGCATTTCCAGCTGTTCTAAATTGAAGCGCTCAGTGGCCCAACCCACATCAGCGAATACATCATATTATAATATATTTTTGTCATATCTATGAAGCCACAGTGGCCCAATTTTGGTTTTCACTGATTTAAAAGGATCTTTGAAATAGTGAAAAATAAAATTGGGCCACTGTGGCTTCACAGATGTGATAAAAAAATATAAAAAATGATGTTTTCGCTGATTACGAACTTTTGTGGTTTGAGCCACTCTTTCGCTGAGCGCCTCAATTGAAAGAGTGGTATTGCGTGACTCATGTAGGAAAGTAATCAAGTCAGCGGATTAAAAAATTGGTTAACCACAGAATTAGTAATATGTGGTTAATTCTTGTGGTATTCTGACATATTGTCATCAAGTTTATATGATTTGTCAGATTCATGATTAATTAAAAAATTCAGTTGATTCCGCGATCCCTTCATACATGCTTTGGATGCAGAGCATTCCTTATGTTCTAGTCAAAAAGCTTTTTACTTAATTTTTCTAGCAGTAAATACCAATACTGCAATTTACTAACAGAGGGAACAAACAAACATAACGAACGTCGAAATACATTTTTTTTTTACATTAACTCCACACAGGAGGCCCTGAGGAAAATAACTTCCCTCAGGGCCTATGTCATCATTGAAGATGCTGTGTGGAGGGTCTTTTTGAGGAAAGGATGGAGTGAACACGGGTCTTGAAGAGACCCATGTTGTAGGAGGAAGGAAACTCAGAGGCCGGCAAATCGTTCCACAGCCGAGCCGTTGAACTCAAGACCGAGTCATAGAAACGACCCGTTATCATGTGACTAATGTCAACCGTGTACGAGTGTTTGGCGTGTTTCCCGACTATGCACCGGTGCCGAGGGGATCAATGACGTTAGTTCCTCGGAGCATCTTCCATTGTATACCGGTAGAACAAGGACAGCATTCCCACCTGACGCCTGTGCTCTAAAGATTGCAGTCCGTCTGTTAAGATGGGAGAATCTATCAAACGATCTGCCCGTTTCTGCACAGAGTCAAGGGATTTTTTTTAGGTATTTTGGAACTCCAGACCAGAGGTGGCTGCCAAATTCAATCGTGGAGCGCACTTGCGATTTGTACAGGGTTAGCAGTTGTGTACTATTAAAGTATCTGCGGGCCCTGTACAGTACGCCCAGTTTCTGAGAGGCTAACTTAACTCTAGTTTCGATGGAGCCCCCGTACCTGAGCTGGTCACTTAGAGTTACACCAAGCATATTGATGGAGGTCCTGTTCGGAAGATTGCTTCCGTTGAAGGAGACTAGATTTTCATTTCGATCCCTTTTAGACGTTGTCAAACATGATTGGGTCTTTGAAACATTAAATTCGACGAGTTATTCTTACCCCAAGAGAAAACACTCTCGAGGTAACCGTCCATTCTTTGCTTCAAAGCCCTCCGAGCTATTGGAGTTTGTGTGCCCTTTGGGGGCTTGTCAAACAAAAAGCTATCATGGACTGTACTGTCATCCGCGTAACAATGAATCGGTGCACATGACAAGAGGTCATTGATGTGCAACAGAAACAAAGTCGGTGATAGAACCGATCCCTGTGGGACGCCAGCATTTATCGATTGCGAGGAAGAGGTGAAACCGTCATCAACTGCCTGAATCGACCTCTCCCTCAAAAAGTCGGCAATCCACGCACACAAGGATGCGGGAAGTCCGTAAGAAGACAGTTTGTTGACAAGCCCTCGGTGCCAAACCCGGTCAAAGGCCTTGGAAATATCCAGTGCAACCGTTTGGGTCTCACCGAAATGTTCCAGGCACCGCCCCGTGAATAATTTTTTTCTCAATATGTATGAATAGTCTAAACGCAAGCACAAAAATACCAGCATAAGCATTCTCAGAGACTCACTGCTTCATTATATGTATACAAGACGCGAAATGCACTGTTCAGCATTTTGGATTCTATATCAATTCTCGTGCAAGCACATTCTGCCTGCCTCGGTCTATGAATGTGATATATTTTTAGATTTGAATATAAAGCATGGTGTTTTCTTTTTCTAACACCGTTTATATCGTATTTCTCACTGTAATAAATAGTAAAGGAGATAACGATTTCTATGACACCTGTAAGAGTTATTGGGTTAAATATAATACATTTTTCATCAAAAAAAGGAGACAACCTCATTAGGACTTTGTGTGAAGAGTAGCAGGGGTAGAATTTTTAGTTCATCTCGGGTCATGGGAGTTTTTAAATTTTTTTTTTTACATTAACTCCACACAGGAGGCCTTGAAGAAAATAATTTCCCTCAGGGTCTATGTCATCTGGGATGCTGTGTGGAGGGTCTTTTTGAGGAGAGAAAGGAATGAACATTGGTCTTGAAGAGACCCATGTTTTAGGAAGGAGGAAACACAGAGGCCGGCAAATCATTCCACAGCCGAACTGTTGAACATAAGAACGAGTCGAAGAAACGACCCATTCTCATGTGACAAATGTCAACGTGTACAAATGTTGGGCACGCGTTTGGCGTGTTTCCCGACTATGCACCGGTACCGAAGGGATCAATGATGCTAGTTCCTCGGAGCATCTTCCATTGTAATACTGGTAGAACAAGGATAGTTTCTTACTTAAAACCATTTATATCCCATATTGTTCTCGATGTTGGTTTTTTTTTGCGCAGAAAAAATTCTCGATTTCTTTTTTTTGTGAAGTGAAAACATCTTTAGCACCGTTGTGATTTGAAACTCAATCTAACGAAAAAGCGACACTAAAAAGAGACAAACACTACATCTACAGGATTTAGCCTGCGAGAGAATGAGATAGAATAATCGGTTTCTTCTTTGTGCAGTTCTTTGTAGCCTCCTCACTCTTGTCCACTTTAGTTTTCTGAAGGTTACGCTTCTACTGCATGTGAACTGCATACTTGTATTTTGTTTTACAATAGCTCAGAGTCACTTAGGAAAAAATCCCTCAAAGCCTATGTAATTGTTTGGGATGCTGTGTGGAGGGTCTTTTAAAGGAAAGGAAAGAGAGGAAGTTCTGTGAAGGACAAAGGTATGAGAGGTTGGTAGCAATCTCGGGGTAAATGTGTCCAGGAGTAACGAATGTATGTATCAATCCTTCCCCCTGCGGTGCAAGGTGATGGGTCGAGAGTCTGGCTGGAGAGGTCTGCGTTATGTTTCCCTCAATCGGTTTCCCAATCTGGCTCGCCAAGCAGTGGATGGCCAAACGCATTCCTCATGAACCCGGGCACCCCCGCTAAATCACCAAACGTAGCGAACCACTTGGGGTGACCTTTGGCAGGGATGTTGGTTATCCAATAAATGGTTCCCTGGGCGGCGGTACGCATAACCGCCTCCCAAATTGTTTTTATTTTTATTTTATGATGTTTCTAATCTGTGGTGAAATTGTCCTTAGGTCTGTGTCAGAGAACGCCGACGATATCGCACATCACGCAGGAGCAGATCAAAGACATTGGAGGAACCGTTGAGCTGGACTGCTCTGTACAGTATGCCCAGGAGTACCCCGTGCTATGGGTGAGTTCTTGTCTATACTCGAGAAGCAAACGGATGCAAGTCCAAAACACAAAACTTTTAGTAACCATCACACCCAAGTGGTATGCAGAGAGGATGAACTGCCGTACAACTCTATCTTGAACACTCTTTGCTTCATTAGTTTTGTACAGACTGCATGTGAGCCGCTTGCAACTAGCAAATAAATAATTAAACAGTCAAAGTGCAAAATAAAGTTTATGGAGTCAATTGCAACTCTAATAGTGTTTTCAAAACTCAAACCAAACTAACTAACCATCACGCCGTTTTCCCGCAGGCGTAGACAGAGAGGACGGATCGCCAAAAAACTCAGTCTTGGCACACACTCTTTGCCTCATTGGCATTCATACATTGTTTCATACATACTCTTCTATTATTCTGACTCTTGACATGGCCCGTCTCAAGCATCTGATTCACTCGATCATGCCATGTCTTCCTCGGGTGTCCCCGACTTCTTCTACCTTTCACATTTGCCTCATATATTCTTCTTACACTACTTTCTTCTTTCATTCTCTCTACATGCCCAAACCATCTTAGGGTCCCTCTCTTAATCTTACTCATTTACGCTTACATAAGCCTCGCATTCTTTGCGGATATCCACATTTCTCACACGATTGTACATGGTTTTACCACACATACGCCTCAGGGATCTCATTTCAACAGCATTCAGTCTGCTTTCATCCTTCCTCTGCCAGTTCCATGCCTCATGCAATTCTTTTTTCATTCAGTTTGAATGATTGTTAAAAGTCACTAGTCAATTCTAGATTAACAGCACAAGCTTAGTGTAAAATTTATATAGTAGAATCATACTAATGTGGCACTGTGTCAAATGTCAGCACCTCTAGATTAAATTGCATTGGATTTCAATAAATAATATTATCTAAAATGAGTGCACATACTATCATTTTGTTTTCCAGTTTTTCGCATTATCAAGTATTGTATATATTGCTGAACTATATTGATGGTGTGCGAATTGCTAATTTTGCATAAGAGCTGTTACCCATATTCTGTCGGTAGGTCAATAGGTAATATTTGCGCTTTGCAAAAAACAAATAAATGGAATATTTATGATCGTATTCGAAAACGAATTTTTTTGTATAAGTTGATGAAATACCCTTTAAAATTTTATTATTAGAAATAACAGTTGTGGCAGGGTATTTACAAGAAAATAGTCTTTCAGCGTTGGTCAGTTTATTTCTCTTATATACAGGGTTCACAGCTTATAGTAAAAAACAGAGTAGAGAGAACACTGTGCAATATTTAAAAGCAGCGAAAAATTCCGGTTGTCAATCACCCGTTCTGTGACTATTTGGCCTTTAACGCCCGGCTGTAGGCCACGCCTGTGGCCCCGCCTGTAATAGATTTTTAATTAGAGTTCTGTACCATCTTGATAAAAAATTCACAAGGTTTCATGAATTTTTTTCTGAAACTTGTGGTTTAAAAATTGTTTCATAAAGGTGTACATTTTAAATATTTTGTTTTCTCTTTCGTGGTGTTCAGATTATATTTCTCACTATGATGTAATGAAGACTTAATGATTTCTATGAGACCTATATGAGTTGTTCCGAAAAGCGAACAATTTAACCTGAGGGGTTAATTACAACGTGATTTAAGTTTTGTATACATTTTTATTATTTTTGAGAGAAAGAAATATGGTTAATATTTTGTATACACCCCTATTTTTATTTCATTGGATAAAATAGCAGCTCTTATGTAAAGTTTCCTATTTGCAAGTCCAACATTGTTTGTTGTACTTCGCATAATAAAATATATTATGGTAGAGAGGAAACGGATATCCGGTAACTATCTGGTATCCGGCCTATCTGGCCTAAATTTACTATCCGGCCGGATACCGGATATTCAACAACTACGACAATTTCCTATAATAAAATGCAATACATTAATTTTTGTGAGGTACATATCAATGCTTATAATTATGACGGCTTTAAAGTCGAAAAAGTTACGAAAAAGCCATAAGGCCTTCCGAAAGACTTAAATTTTCTTCTGAGATATTCACTCTAATATAATACATAAATAGTAAATATCTAAACTAAAAACTTTTAGTAAAAACTTACAAAAACCTCGCAGAGTAGTGAAAACTTAAATTAACATGATTAACTAATCACAATCACTATTACAATGAACTAAAAATCGTAAAAAACAAAGAGATTATTGAAATGATTAAATACTGACATTAACCCAATAGCTGCCATTTACCCGTATCGGCGTACGAACGATCCGTGCCACAACTGCCATTTACGCCGTATCACGTAAATCGCCATTCATATTTCAGTTCGTGTGTACTTTTATACAATCATTTTTGAAACTTTATTTTTAATATCCCCAAATATGTCAAGACGCGATCTCAGTGAAGAAGAGATAAGAGTATTCGTCCTCGATGTTGACTCTGAAATTGAGGAAAGTGATGATGACTTGGATTTTATAACGCAACTTAGTGACAATGAAGATGAGCCTATGGAGAATGAAGTTACCCAAAGAACTTCGTCAGGAAATTGGACTGTGAATTCCGGAAATTTTAAACCAATCATCCATCATTTTTGTTATTTGTTTTTGGGGTGTTATGCCATGTTGCGCTACCTCCTCCTTTAGCCAATGTGTGACACATCTGCCCTGATGATGGACACTGTGACGCTGTCCGAAACGTTGGCTAAAGGAGGAGGTAGCGCAACACGGCATAACACCCCAAAAACAAAAAACAAAAATATTTTTGGCCGTGAAATTCTAAAATCATATCCAATCAACCATCAATTTAATGATTTTCCATCTGGAATAATCGCGACCCCATAAATAAAATTCAAAATAATGTAGTGCTATGTCAAATATAAAAACAGTTGAAGTATCGTTGTCCAACACCATTGATATGATTATGTGATGACATAAGTGTATAATATATCAGCTTGTTTATTTGTGTTAGTGCGTCACCGCTATGGCTGGCTAGCGGATTCCGATTATTATCTGTCGGTTTATTATTTATCTCAAAAGTAGATTACGGGACACATTTGAGGATAAATATTGTATGAAGTATGTAGCATAGATATCAGTTATGAGTGTCTAATATAAACAAAGCCATCAAGGACAAGGACAATGCTATAAAGATTAATTTAAATGACAAGTTAAAAATCACTGAAATAGCTGGCGTACGGTAGTGAAACAATGTTTTTGTTTGGGCAGCTATTGGGTTAAAGCACCATATTATACCTCTTGTTCTTCTTCTTATCAAAGAGAATATTTTGAATTGGAATTTTGGTAAATTACGCACCTGTGCGGCGCAAAGCTCATCACGACATGCAAAGAGACAATTGGCCGAATATCCGGCCGCCGGATATCTGGCCATCCGGCCTCGCAGCTCGCCGGATATCCGGTATCCGGCCAAACAACTATCCGTTTCATCTCTATATTATGGTTTCAAGTTCTCACAAGTCATGCTGATAAATAATACGCAAATAGCATATAGTAGTCCCAGAGAGAGGTTGTACGTGAAGTCTTCTGGTATCTTGCGTCTTTTTCGTTTTCTCTTTTTTTTCCCAATGACATGTTAGAAGGAGGAAGAAGATCGTCGATGATGTACATACTCTCTGGGACTACCAGAGATGTTAATTTAATTTGCTTTTAAATTAACCCTTGTATATTTTTTCATTGTTATTTTTTTTTTTTATATGAATACCGCACAAGAGTCCCATCTGGAGCCAGTGAGACTATGGCATCCCCAATAGGGGTATATTGTGAGGCTGAAGGAAGTGGGGAGGAGGAGATAGGAGGAGGAACGTGGGGAAGTTCCTGGCTCTTCAGATCTGGCCACCAAACATGGCTAAAGCCATTTCAAACAATGTTTCAATTCTGAATGGTGGTGTTATACCAGGGCGATACTGAGAGTACCTATCTTCCACCCTGGAACGTGCCGCAAATATACTATATATTATTTTAAATGAATAACTTGTGAAATAACACAAATCAATCAAATAATATTTATTTGCCACCCCGGGATTCGATCCCGCGACCTTACTGCTCGACCACACCAGCCGTCAATGTTATGTGTCATAAATAACACTTTGTGTAAATAATATATAGAATTTGTGATGCAGAGTTGTTTTCTGAGATAAATGATGCCAAAGTTAATTGTTTTTATTACTTGTGGGTTGTGTGGCACCACGGTCATATCGACAACTAAACAGATCAACGACAAACTGAGCAGTTGATGCTAGATTTTCAATATATCGATAATTTTATCAATATCGATTAAAAAATTACCCTTTAGTAGCAACAATAATACATTTTATATATGGCGTAGTTAACTGTTTGTCATTTTGATACAAACCTATTTTGGGCATTTTTGGGTTTTTTTCTTACAGTGCTTAGCCATTACCCATTACCGGTAATAATATTGTTAAAAACTGTCGAAACTCTGTTTCCCTATGTTAAAAATTGCCTCCGTTCAATAAAAAACAACCAATATTTTTGATTTTAGTATGAAATTTTTATTGCCATGCTAAAGTCACTGTCAAATAATTTTATCATTTGTTTGCAGTCATTGTAGTGAGTGTCGATTAATTCCGATATTTTTGGTAAAAATCTTAAAGGTAGAATCGCACCGAGCTGATGCGACGTGACGCAACATTGCTGTCCATGTTCACACTGGCCGACTTAGGTACGCGTCGCTGTGACCACATGTGACAAGGGGTCTCTGGTTGTGCGCAGGCGCGTTTGATTTGACACATTCGACATTTATTTTTTAGGTTATGTTTATGTGATTCTCTTCTCAGCAGACGATAGCTTTGCCATGTCTTCTGAAAGCGAATTTGAAGATGATTTGCAATGATTATTATTATTTAATCAATATTCTCGTAAAAAGAAAAATAAAAAAGTGAGAAGAAGTATTTGGGTCCACAACATTAACAAAAACAAAAAAACAACCACAGATATAGCGAAACATAACGTTAGGTGCTTAGATAACACCACAAAGATGTAAAATCATCTCGTAGTAGGCGTGACTATACCCCTTCCACATGGCCCACGCCGATCTGGCTGCGGCAGATCCGCATCGCGAAGGGAACGTCGGTATGCGCTGCGTGGGGCTAGTGTGATTCTAAAGCACCCGTTTCCATAGTAAGTAGTCCAGATATGGAAATGGTGACGTCTACCTATGTCGTGGGCTCAATGTGATTCTACCTTTATTGTGTCAATGAACATTTTAAAGAATTCTTGCTAGACCTCATTGTAACTTCAAATGACGTAAAGCCTGAAATAGTTATTTATTTTTATCAAGTTTATTTTTTACAACTCCATTTTAATTTTTATTTCTTTAATATATTTAATATTATTATTTAATCTTTAAAAACAGTTCATTATAAACAAGTTCTGCTGGGTATTTATTATTACGCGTTTCGCCTTCTGAAGGCATTATCTAACTGGTTGTACCACCTACAGATGATGTATTTATATCATTTCATGATGAAAAAATTCATTGCTTTTATTTTTATTATCTGCGCCCCTATTAACTTCCAAGTAAAATGACTGAAAATATTAATGGTTAAGT
Organism: Limnephilus rhombicus; assembly: GCA_929108145.2. NCBI lineage: Eukaryota > Metazoa > Arthropoda > Insecta > Trichoptera > Limnephilidae > Limnephilus > Limnephilus rhombicus. Next base: position 11,831,807 of record OV815296.1, read on the forward strand.
TTCCCAATTACTTTAAGTAATTGGATAATTGTTGGGAAACTTGACCATTAATATTTTAATTTAATTATGAAATATATAAAAAGAAAAAAAACCTGTAATAGTTGCTTCGCTTATACTTTTTTAATCTATTTATTGCTTTCTAGAGTTTTCACTAACAAACCATCAACCAATGTTATAATATGGGGTTTTGTATCGCCACACATTTGAAGATGGAACCCTTGTGGATATTAGTCCAACATCTCTACACCTTTCTATATCTTGCTTTGTAATAATATGTTATATTATTTTTCCTCGCTTGCTTAGCTGGTCAGACAGGAGGAGGTAAGTCACCAATGTTGGCATGTTGTTTTTTAGTAATATTTGGAATCAGACATCACAATAGTTGTCAATCCCTCCACATTATTACTCCTTTGCGCTGTAAAAAAGATAGAATGATGTCAAGGGCGTTTTGATATAGTTTTGTTTTACAAATTTGTCAAAATCTATGTTTTTTTGTTTTTTTATTGTACAACCATTTACAATAAAACTTGTGTATATATGTATATATAGAATTAACTTAATATTTTTCACTGGAGTTACTGGAGTTATTTGTGTATTGTAGTTTTGGTTTTGGACATTAAAAGGAATGGTGCGTCGTCTTTTTCATACAATACTTAATTTTGGATTTCAGGCAAAAATGCCATAATGTTTTAATGAATAATTGTGTTTTCAATCAAATGGTATTGCAAATATCTAGTACGGATATGTGATATTTAATTTGTTTTAAATTATAAAATAATATAGGTAATGAAAGAAATAATTTTTTCACGATTTTAGAGGAAATTTTGGCATTTTTATGAGTTAATTGTAATTATTTAAAAAATAATCTTTCCCTACCTACTGAGCTAATAAAATGAAAAATAAATAATTAAAAAAAAATATATATAAAAAAAAATTTTTTTGGGTAGAAATTTTTATTTATATACAAAAAATTTGTGTTAACATTGTAAATTGGTCGTTTGTAATTTACGTTTACGCCCATCAGAATGCTTTTTTTATCATATTTTATTTTATATATCATATTTCTGGAGTAAGTAATGCAAAATAATTTTCTTTAACTCTTTTTAAATTTTTTTTTATGAATACTTTTTTAAATTTAAATGAACAAATACTTTATTTATTTATTTTTTAAATTTTTATTATATGAATAACTCACAAGAGTCTCAGCTGCTCCCGTCTGGAGCCAGTGAGACTATGGCATCCCCAATTGGGGCATGTTGTGAGGCTGAAGGTAGTGGGGAGGGGAAGGAGGTGGGGAAGTACCTGGCTATTCAGATCTGCTCACCAAACACGGCTAAAGCTCAAGCAACGTTTCAATTCTGAATGGTGATCTTACATCAGGGCGATACTGAGAGTATCTTCCACTCTGGAACATGCTGCAAATATACTATATATTATTTTAAATGAATTAAATTTGAAATAACACAAATTAATCAAATAAAATTTATTTGCCCACGCCGGGATTCGGTCCCGCGACCTTCGGATTACGAGTCAAAAGCTATATTTTATAATTTAAAACACAAATAAATAAAGTAGCACACATCCGTACTAGATATTTACTAATATTTGCCGGCCTCTGTGTTTCCTCCTTCCTACAACATGGGTCTCTTCAAGACCAATGTTCATTCCTTCCTCTCCTCAAAAAGACCCTCCATACAGCATCCCAGATGACATAGGCCCTGAGGGAAATTATTTTCCTCAAGGCCTCCTGTGTGGAGTTAATGTAAAAAAAAAATATATTAAAAAAATTATTTTTCAGTTTGGTTAGAAATTTTGGCCTAAAATCCAAAATTAAATTTTATATGCAAAGGGCTGTGCAGCCGTTCCCCTTAATGAAAAACAGCATTTTGTCAATTATTGAATAATTTTTAGTCATAATGATTTTTTTTTCCAATATTGTAATAAGTTATCTGTCCGCAGTTGAAGCTGGACCGAACGAGGCAGACAGAGCTGCTACCTATCTCGACTGGCTCCACCCTGATTGTGCGCGACTCGAGGTTTGCCCTGCGATACGATGTCGCCTCTTCCACCTACACTCTGCAGGTATAACTCCAGATTACTTAGGTTACCTTGTATTTATCCAAGTGGTTGAAAACTAGGAACCACCCATACATGAAAATGGAATTTATTTTAAACCGATATGTCTTTGAAAGTAATATGTACATTTGAATGATTTTTTTTTTATACATGGTGTAACAGGGTGTACCTGAGGGATTTTAACCAGCGATTCCTGAGCATATTTGGATAAAAAAATGTACATGTCATTTTGCTGTCCAATGACATTTTTTTCTATTAAAAACAAAAAAAAAATGTTTCTATCACGTGTTGCTACTGTTCCCATCATTATGGGATATATTCGGTCGATGAGTTTGAGCGAAACGCGCGCTGTTTCGTCTATTATCACAATGTTAGAAGGAGACGCAACGCTTAACAAATGACCGCTAGGCTATAAACGCTTTACTCACCTAACTAGTTAGTGGCGACGTGTGATGGAAAAATATTTTTAATGTTTTTAATAGAAAAAAAATGTCATCGGACATCAAAATGACTTCTACATTTTTTACTTCAAACATGATCAGAAATCCCTCGGGTATATCCTGTTACACCTGTATATTAGGGATGTGACATTTACGTAAATAATCGATTCTTTTTCTTGGCATGAAAAATCAATTTATAAATTATCAATTTTTCTTGTAAATTTGTTACAAAAACCGATCTTTAATCACAGTTTTATTAATTAAAAAATATTCAACAAAAGTTTTAAAATAATCAACCAAAATTAAAAGTTTTTTTTTTTAAATAATCAGCAAAAATTACAAATTGTTCGTTGACTTTGACTTCATCTTGTGACAAGTTTGATTAGAAACTTCAACTAAACTGCTTTCAAGGCACAAAAGAAATGTCATCATAGATGCACAGATGGCTTTAATGTCATGTTTTGTTCGATTACTAAATCGATTACTAATTTAGAAAATTATTATTTTTTTAGAAAATTAAAATCGCTTAATAAAATCGATTTTTGTTAGAGAAAAATTGATTTTTTTCATAATCGATTATTTTTTCACATCCCTACTGTATAGTGCTCACCACACCCCAATTATTAAAGTATTATTTAATGAATGAAGACAATATTAGCAAAACTCAATTGAAAATCTGAAACAGAAAAAGATACAGTCACATCTGGGACTCAAACCCAGGACCTATGACTTGCCGGGTCAGTGCTCTACCAACTGAGCTAATGTGTCCCGATTCGGTCATATTTAACTGTATCATTCTTCGACCAAGAACTACCAACATTATCTTCATTTTCTTAAAAGTATATTTTGGGTTGGAGTCTAATATTGTCTTCACTGATTAATTATTTATTATTAGGAGTACATAACTAGTGTGGCCAATATCGTTTACCCATACTACTGCAAATAGCATCTACCAAGTCTATAACTTTCATTGGCTCTGCCACTTTGATAGTCTGTGCAGTTTGGTCATGGTTTGGAGACAATCGACACACATTCATACCATACCTCCCTTTGTTTCTAGTATCTATGGATTAATATCATTCATTGGCAACATGTATACTTTAGTATTCAGGATATGAATTGTGAATGTAATGCAAGTGTTGTTGTCCCTCTTCAGGTGAAGGATATCCAGGAGACGGACGCCGGCTTCTACGTGTGCCAGGTACTGATCTCCATCTCCAACAAGATCTCGGCTGAGGTGGAGCTGCAGGTGCGCCGGCCGCCCATCATCTCTGACAACTCCACCCGATCGCTGGTGGTCAGCGAGGGACAGAGTGAGTTAACCATATTTTAACCCTTTCCAACCCTTTTTTGTTTTTATTCCACCAGCTCCATGCCAAAATTGCCCCTTTTCAAGTTATAGTTTTTTTTTTGTAAATAAAATTGATATTCACCCTTAACCTGTAATCGGCCGGACACGCTCATTTGCGCGCAGCTTTTGCGCATTCGCGAAAAAAATATTTCGAAATAAAAAAGTTTGTCTGCGATTTTGACCCTTCTATGTACAGAATTTGTATGAAAACAAGGTCAGAATCGCTTGCGCCAACATCATTGATGATATAGCCACTAGTTTCATTCACCTGACAACACTAGATTATTTTTAAATGATTTTTATCTGTGGAATCGAAATGTCATTTTTGGCGCAAATTGAAGCTGTCAATATTGACGCGTGTTCCTCGACTAAAACATCATAAAACCTATTAATTTACGTAATTAACGCAAGTAATATTGTTTTGGTACATAGTTTATTGTTCTAGGAACGTGTTTCAGTCAATGAAATATACGATAGCTCAAAATTAATCAACAAAACATTTAATTCAAAATTCAAAATCGTGTTTTGTTACGAAATTTCCGTATTTTTCCTGGAATTTGTGGCCTTTGACAGGTTAACCTGTGACGGGCCTCGCCCTGAAGCAAGGAAATTATGCAAAGCATCACTTTGAATTTTGAATTGAATGTTTTGTGGATTAATTTTGGGCTATCGTATATTTTATTTACCGAAACACATTCCAGGAACAATAAACTATGTATCAAAATAACATTACTTGCGTTAATTTGCTAAATTGATAGGTTTAACCATGTTTTTGTCCAAGTATCATGCATCGGACTTTGACAGTTTGAATTGCGGCAAATTTGTCTTTTCGATTCCACAGATAAATCATTTAACACGTTCCCGGACGAGCATGCTATAGCATTCGCATTGGATAGTTTAATTATGTCGCGGATGCTATAGCATTCGAAGTTTATTGAGTTTTTTTGTCAGATATGCTTGAGCAGTTGCTTTATCCCTATAAAATATAGGTAGTCTATTTCTTACTGTCACTGCTGACACAACCACAGATCGCTTACTGTCACATGAGACCTTTTCTGCACACAAAGATAAAACAGTGTTGACCCCTTCCCCTACAGCTCGCCCGGCGTACCCCGCGTGGTCGCGTATGCTATAGCATGCGTCAAATGTATTGAGATTCGTCTGCTAGAGCATTCGCGTCGCACTTGATGGTGTTGGTTGGTACATATCATGACGGAAATGCTAGAGCAGTCGCAAAAATCTAATACAAAAAAATAGTGCCAAAGTAGGGTGACTCACTGCCCGTGAACGTGTTAAAAATATTCTGGTGTCGCCAGGTGAATGAAACTTGGGCTATACCATCGATGATGTTGGCGCAAGCGATTCTGACCTTGTCCTTTATACAAATTCTGCACACAGAAGGGTCAAAATCTCATTAAAAAATATTTTTTTCGAAATTTTTCCGCGCGCATGCGCACGCACAGCGCGTATCCACGCGTCTCCGGCAAGTAACAGGTTAAAGAATAATTGAAAAAATTGAAGAGGTGTAGTACAAAATGATAGAATTTGAGGGCCTTTAACTTTACCGCCTGTTGTAAAATCAATATATTCAACCGTGATAGTAAAGAAGACAACGATTTCTACGAGACCTATACGAGTTGTTCCGAAAAGCGAAAAAATTAGCCTAAGGGGTCAAGTGTCTAATTATAACTAATTGTGCGTGTTGCCTTTTCCAGGTGTGCAGATGGAGTGTTATGCTGGTGGCTTTCCCACTCCCAGAATTAATTGGCGCAGAGAAAACAACGCCATCTTGCCGACGGGGGGTTCCATTCACAAGTAAGTGATCCTCACTCTTATTTTAATATATAAAAATGAATGTTTCTTTCTTTGTCCTTTATGCATTCCTAAACCGTTCATCCGATTGCGAAGAGACTTTTGTGATTTGTCGTGCGTATGTCTGCTAAGGTTTCTATATGTATACAGGGTGTCCGGGGGTAAAGTGCATTAACTTCGGGAGGTGATTCTACATGATGGTAGGAGTAAAAAAGAAAAATAACTTTTTTCGAAATTCCTTCTTTTAGGGGTATTTTTGTGGCAAAAAGAAAAAAATTAGACCGGCGTGCGTGGCCAGCTTTATTATTTTCCGCTGTTACGATATGGGCCAATCATCACCATTTATTGTTGCCACGATCGTGCCCAGCAGGCTCCCCGGCAAGTAAGATCGTACCTCACACTAAGGATTTTTAGTAGGTAGATCTTTTTGTATGGGAAAAAAATGTTAGAATTTCGAAAAAAGTTGTTAATCTTTTTTACTCCTACCATCATGTAGAATCACCTCCCGAAGTTAAATGCACTTTACCCCCGGACACCCTGTATAATTGTGAACTCTGATGTTACAAAATTTGTATTAAAATTTTACGATAGGTGGCACGCGAGTAGAATGTGTGTATTTTATGTAGTTTAGCAGAAGGGGGAGGGGAATGTGGGAGGGGCGGATGGAAGATGAGGGAGGTGGGAAAATGCTGAAGGTGGAGGGGAAGGGGATGCGGTAGGGGAACGGGGACGAATGAGAAAGGACACGCGGGGAGAAACAATATCTTTATTTAAGTGACATTGCAACGCATGCCGGGAACTCGCTAGTTAGTTATAAATTACTTTTCAGTACTGTGATGATATGATACATTTTTAATTCGCATTGAAAAAATCTTATAAACAGATTTTTCTATGCTAAGAAATTTCTACAATAAAAAAGCTTATTGTTTCTTTTAATAATAAATTTAACAAATCCGTTTTTTTAGATTGTGACATCAGTTTGAAAATGCTCTTTATTTATTTTCGTAAAACCTATCAATGTTTTGCCGGATGTGCAAATTGATAAGTTTGCAAGAGTATCCACAATGGTATATTTTTCTAACAAAATAAAAGTTTATGGAAAGGATAAACAGTGAATAGTGAACAGTGAACACGGAAGAGATGAGAATATATCTTATCACTTCTGACATTATTTGTTGGGACTGCCGATTTGTCATTTGACTTCCATTTTAATTAAGGTTATGGTGTTTTATGGTATTGTTAATTTATTTATTTGGCAATTCGTCAGCTCAGTTGGACAAGGTCTAAATGACATATTTTTGTCAAAAATCACCTTTGAATGGAAAACCAGTTCTTTTGCTTATTTCTATAACCTATAACCAAAATAATTGTAAATGTGTTATATTTCCGTAGATACTTTAATGAAGAAATTCTCTAATCAAGCTCAATTTACTTTACAAGGTTCTAACATCACTTACACTCTCTATTTTGCTTAACAATTGATTGTTGTTACAAGGAGTATTGTAGTTCGTCACTTCAGTTGGATAGGGTTCTAACTTCGCTTTACCATGTTCTATTCTAACTTAACCCCTCCGAAAATCGCAAATATTCACTTATAATGTCTCAAACGAAATGACAGTTTTACGAAAACTTTGTGTTATTACCGCTTCACAATTAAGGCTCTATAAATAAAACATTTATGAACGTAGCCGAATAGTAAAAACTGTTTTAGAAAGGTTACAAAATAAGCTTTCAAATTGTTATGTCTCTACATATTATAAATTAAAGTCCCCCGCGCCGTCTGTCTGTTCGCGATAAACTTGAAAACTACTGAACGGATTTTCATGCGGTTTTCACCAATAGATAGAGTGTTTCGTGAGGAAGGTTTAGGTATGTAATTTGTCAAGGATTTGTGTAAATTGGTTGAAACATAACAATAATTGTTAGAAATGTCGGAAAAAGTCAAGCCGCATGGTAGCTTTCACCGAAAACGCTGTCTAATCCTTTTGTGATATAACAAAACAATGCATGGTAGGATATTCCTCTATCGTGGGATAGATCTACAAAAAAGTCCGCGAAGGCATATATCTATCTTTTACGGATAGCTTAACCGGTCAAAGGCCATGCCATTTCGCGGAAATTCGCGGAACTTCGCAAAAAAACACTAAAAAACCACCACTTTGAATTTTGAATTGAATGTTTTGTTGATAAATTTTGAGCTATTGTATATTTTATTAACTGAAACACGTTTACAACACAATAAACTATCTACCAAAACCACATTACTTGCATTTATTACGTAAATTAATAGGTTTTATGATGTTTTATTCGCGATACACGCATTAATTGCGACCGTTAAATTCGCGGCAAATTCTGACAGCCGATTGTCATAGAAGAAATCGTTTTAAAAATATTCCAGGGTGACAAGATGAATGAAACTTGTAGCGTCTCCGAGAGTAATGATGGCGCAAGCGATTCTGACACTGTTCTTCATACAAATTGTGTACATAGAAGGGCCAAAATCGTAGACCAAAAGTTTTTTGTCGGAAGTATTATTCAAATATTTGAATTATTTTCTCGCGCATGCGCATATGACGCGCGCGCCGGCGCGTCTCCGGTTGATATACCCATTCTATCTTCTAAAAAAATGGTCTCATACATTGTGGTAATTGAAAACTTATTTAGACTGATACAGTATTACTTATTAACTTAAATACGTTAGTTACCCCAAGCATTTCATGCACATTATTATAATCTTTCACACCATCTCTACGTATTATAAATTAAAGTCCTCCGCGGCATCTGTCTGTCTCTTCGCGATAAACTCAAAGACGGCGGTGGTTATAAAGGTTGGATAACCATCCAGTAGATGATGTTGTGTTTTAGTAGCCACAGCAACGCGTGGCCGGGTCAGCTAGTTACAAATAAATATTGACGTTTGTAAATATTAAAATTTAGAATGCAAACATTAAAAAATGTAAAAATGACTCGCGTGATGTTTTTATGTGAAAACGGTACTAAAATCACAGATTATGTAAACAACAACACTTATTCTATTGTAAAAATGTATAATAAACACTTTTGTCACCTCACTTTTTATCATTTCATATAAAAATATTTAATAAAAATTAACAATGTCGAGCGCGGTCGAGCCGCCCGTAGGCAATTTGGCGGGTAAAAATATGTGTCAAACCGCGCGACTGACAGAATATTCTTGTTGTGTATTTCTATGGACAACTTGATAGGGATGTACAGCTTGATCCACTATCGACCTTTTACTTTTTGTTTTAGGGATGTCACTAAAACAATAACAGAGTTAGAACGATTTCTATGGAGACACACGCGTTGACGTATAAACACGCTTATTGTACTTGACTGCTATCGTATTTTTAACGCATATATCTGCTTTCGTTGAATTAAGATGAATTTTCGTGATCTATTTAACAATTTTTTATTTTGGTGTATAATCTTGTGTAAAGTATTTTTATGGAAAATATTTAAATTGGACATAGGAAATGTAGTTAGAACCTTATGCAACGAATTATTATGCCCTACATATTGTTCTATCTGCCTGTGAGGTATGTTCTAAAATGGCAAATATATGTCCTATTTAAATATTTTACTTAAACCTTTTCCCCGCGTTGAACTACTCCGTTTTTTCAATACCCATACGCGGTACATGTTTTCAAATACCTATCCATCCAATTTTATGTCAAATTACAGCATATTATGGCATGATTTGTCATACTATATAAACAGATGAGATTATTATCTACAATTTGAAACCAAATCGTCGTCTGTAAACACTCCTAGATGTTTATAAAAACAAAAACATTAAATTCCATACAAAAACATACCCATGTTATCTTAAAGGCGGCGCCATTTATCCGCGTGCTTGTACTCAGGACACTGCGTTGATAGACACAAGTGGTACCTCAATCACTTATTATTATTAATTCGTATAAACAAGTTCTAAAACTTCTGATGACACTTAAATTAATAAAATTTTTATGTAAAGTCAAAATCACAGTTTCACAACACAAACAAACGTTTAGAATACGTGGTCAATCGGCATCGCATGCGCAAACTGCGAATTACTACTAGCGCCATCTGTTGACTAAATTGTGAACTATGGCACTCAAAGGCACGAGGAAACATTCACTTGATTATAGATGTTTTTTACGAAAACAATTTTAGTTTCGAAATATGCCTGAAGATGTCAGCATCGTGATAGTTACACCAATGTCCTAGCGAGCGGGAAAAAAAACTGTGACATATTAGCGCTGTGATATCGGCATTCGAAGTTAGCGTAACAAGGGCTGATACGGACGCGTGTGAGGCATGGCTTTTGCCGAATCAACTGTTGTTACGATCGCGTGGAAAAAGTTAAAATGTGTTCAATTAAAATATTTTACACAAGATGCAACCTCAAAGACAGAAATTGGTAAATAGATGATAAGAAATAATAGCCTGGACTCACCAGAGCTTACCAATTTATTAAATTTTCATATTCTGTCAAGATCAGCCCGACAATCCGATTTATTTTATTTACCCTCGTTTAGAACAAATATTAGAAAAAATTCCCCAATTCCTCATGTATGTGCAAAATATAATACAAAATTTCACAGTATTGACATTTTTAGTAATAACTTACAGAAATATCCATATGAAGTAACGCGTATGTTCGATTATTAATATGAGAGTATGGAATGTATCAGGAGCACCTCCTATCCTTTTTCTATTTTCCTCTTCCTCTCCCTTTCCTTAACCCAAAATTAATTTTATTATATTAAAACTTAATTTCCAATGAACTTTAGCATAAGAAATTTCTGTGGGTTGACTTCAATTCACTCATATTTATCACTGTATGTTATGTAAAAGCTGTTTGTTTCTTACAAAATAAATAAATCGTCTTTGCAAACTTTGACATCTCATATCTGAGAACAAGCTAAAGTGAAGTTAGAACTTTATTAACTGAGTTGAAGTTTTGTTTTTTTTTTTAATATTGGCTGCTCAAACTCCAATAAACAATACCTTTACTTACTGCTAATAATGGTGTATGAAAAATGCTTCAGTTTTGAAGGTATTACAAGTATGATTGTTAAAAAAATTATTCTGTTTTGAAAATATAACTTGTTTAAATATCGGGTGGTATTTCGAAAAACCGTGCCGTAATTACCTTGTTGTTTTGTGGTATAAATATCAAAACAAATGATTGTTATTATGTTATGGTTAAAATGGTTAATATGGCGCCATGTTATAAACAGATTTAATGTTGGATGTCATGTTATCGTTTTAAGGAATAGAAGTAGGGTAGGTTATTGAACAGGTTGATAGGGTTATCTAAATATCAGGGTAAGATGTAAAATAGGGTATGACACATGATGTGTTGTGTTGTGATTTGTACCTACTTTTGGTTTACTTTTTGGTTATGTTATCATGACATATAAACCTCTTATTGAGTGGGTGTATTAGATGTTATAGTTACAGGGTTATACATAAAGGTACACAGTTATCAGCTTTAATCCCATGGGATCTTGGATGCCAAATCTCGTTGGTTCGAGATATGCTGTATAGAAGTGTGTATTCGGTAGGCATGAATTACTCCCATCAGAGCGTGGGCACTGTTATTTTTATCAATGTTGTGAAACTTGGAAATATAAAATAAAAGAGTGGATCTATAACAAAGATTTATATATTAAAAGATTAAGCATACCTGTGGACCGTATCTAACGAGCTACTAGCTAAAACCTATAACGTTGCTGCGACGAATCCAGATGCATAGCAAGGGGACCCTACCTCCCTCACATTGCATCATCGCCAGGTTTTTCGATCTTCTCCATCCATCTTAGGTAATTGTTGAGTATGGGAACGCCATGCCCACGGCGTCCTCCATTATAATATGGTTCAGGTCCCATCAGGTTGGAAATATACGGCGTGGAATAGGCGGACGGGTTGTGTGCCGTTGTATTATTGGTTATTCATCTCGTCGGATGAGGGATGGTGTATATAATCGAAGATTATGTTGATTATCTTGAAGATTATCTCGAAGATTATCTTGTTCGGTCAAGTCGCCATTTTAGCACATCGGGATTCTACACTTGAATACCCATAAAATATAGATTCTGAGACCGGCTAGACCGGCTGAGATTTAAAGAAAACTATCGTTCACATATTAAATTAACTTGAAAAAACCCGCCGATTAAACAATTTTCATTTTAAATTTAAATCCACTTGTTGACTGTCGGATTCACGTCCTGCCCTCAAGACGCGAATCCAAAAAGTAAAGGAAATCGATCATGATCCCCCTATCGTTCGAAAGTTTAACTAATCGGAGAAAAAGTGAAACTATTAGTGGCCAGTAAAATAATTGGAGTTATTAACGTAAACAAATATTAATAATCCTGGGGTAATTTAGAACATTATTAAATTATTTTCATAACAATTGTTTTTATTGCAATTGTTTTCTGTTTACCAGATAATATATCTAATTATTCATGTACATTACGTGATAATATCGTAAAGAGGTTTTTCTAGAATAGCTAACTAAACAAAAAATAAAAAAGATGAAAGCAAATCTCCCATTTTGGAAATAATTGTAAAAAAATATAATCACACTAAACTGATTTTATTATTTTTTACACAAATCCTTAACACATAACCAACATGAAAAAACACAAATCAAAGGAGTTTGCAAATAAATAAAGATGTATATACTAATTTGAAAAGGTAAAATGTCAATTTTTTCACCTTTGACAGTTGCCGAAAGTGACCCACAAAGTCATAGAAAACTCTTTTAAAAAATATTCTGGAGTAGCTAGATTAATGAAATTAACGGTTACGTCAAGAATGATATTGGCGCAAGCGATTCTGACCTTGTCCTTCCATACAGTTTCACTATACATAAGGGTTAAAATCACCTTTGAAAAAAAAAGCAAAAAAAATTCCGAGCCCACGGCACGCTCGCGACAAATGACAGTATAAGAAGTTAATAAAAAATTCATCCTTTTGAATCCTTCCTGAATCAACAAAAATAAAATACTTGTCTGACACTGTACTCTGTTTTATTTTTCAGGGGCAACATACTGAAGATCGACAAGGTGAAGAAAGAGGACCGCGGCACGTATTACTGCGTGGCGGAGAACGGAGTGGGTAAGGGCGCGCGCAGAAACGTGGCCGTGGAGGTGGAGTTTGCACCCGTCATCAGCGTGCCCAGACCGCGACTTGGACAGGTTCAAAACTTATCTTTTTGGTTTTTATTGTTGACAAGTGATTGACTCATTTAATTTGTTACCACAAGGATAACGCCATCGCCTACGGATCGCTCCTTCGAAAAGTCATTAAAAGTGATGAAAAAAAAACTTGGTTAAACAGATTATGGACTGTTTTTCTTTTATCACTTAATGACTATTCGAAGGGGTGGTGAAATGTCTGCTGAGTTGTTGTGGAACAACAAATTTTGTATACCTAAATTTGGGTCCATTGCGCGGGCAAATGCCAGACTTTGGCTTTGACAGTCCCATAACAACATTCAAGGTCATAAATGTTTGACAATTTTTGTAGTGTTTGAGCTTCCCGTGTTCGGCAGAAAACAAAACAAAAACAAAACTTAAACATCCCATCCCGGGTGAAGCGGGAAGGCAGGCGGGGGCCGGCGGGGGGGAGAATTCATTTTTTGACAGAAGATGCGCGATGCCACGCAATGCGGTCGTGTATGGAGAAAAAACGGAATGGCCTTTTATGGTTATGTCATGTGCTATGAGCGAGCATAATCACGAGTTTAAAATATATTATACCTAAATATAATATAATAATCAAAATATTTGATAATAAAATTATAATATAATACCAAATATTTATAATTATCTGTTTTTGATGTAAATGTTTACGCACTCTAAATTCTAGTAACTTTAGGTGGTGCAATACGACGTTATTATTATAATGACGTTATTATTATAATGTTTTTGGTGCAATAATCGATATTTGTCAGAAATCTTTCCCGATAAATAAATATCTGTGTTTTCTTCCTGGTGTAGCATCTTTTCCACATCGTACGCATTTTAACATTTACGTAAACGATAAACGTCAAGTTTTTTGGTTATCAACTGGGCGGACATAATTATTAATGACGTTATTATTATAATGTTTTTGGTGCAATAATCGATATTTGTCAGAAATCTTTCCCGATAAATAAATATCTGTGTTTTCTTCCTGGTGTAGCATCTTTTCCACATCGTACGCATTTTAACATTTACGTAAACGATAAACGTCAAGTTTTTTGGTTATCAACTGGGCGGACATAATTATTTATGATTTTAAATAAACACACTGTCGTAATGGATGATTATTTCTTTCGTGAACTCACTTGTATTCAAGTCTATTAATTTATAAATCGGTTTCAGAGACACGGGAGAAATTAACCAATTTAAATTTATTCTATTTTTGATGCTACGTAATTATTCACGCACTCTAAATTCAATAGTAATCGATATTAGTTGGAAATCTTTCCTGATAAGTAAATATCTATTAACCTCTCAAAAAATCTATTTTGCATAGTAGGTGTGACATTGCAAACCGTCAAAAAATTAAAATGTTGGTATTATTCACGATGTTTACTAAAAGCGTCATAAATCACGTTTTGGGAAACGTAGCCTAATCCTAAAAACTGTTTTGGAAAGATTATGAAATGCACTATCACATTATATTATTATAAATAAATATTTACCCTTCAAATATATATTTTTTTATGAAAACGTCAAAAATATTAAAAAATCGCTTACCATTATTTGAAAACGTTGAAAATGAACTTTTTTCTGCAGTAACGTAAAAAAATTACAGTTTATTTATTGTAGAAATATATTTAAAAACTTTCTGTCACCTCAAAATATTATCCGTCCAAACTAAAATATTTAAAAAAAAATCATTTTCGAAACACAAAATAATATAAATTACGAACTTGTCACTGAACACGGAGCAAACAAAAATATTTTATTTCAATTATTATAAAACGTAATTACAACGGCAATCGATTTCAACAGATGCATTATGCTCGTATATATACGGATATACCCAATTATTATTAATTATCACACAAATCAATTATTTTTTCATATAAATTCACGGCAACCTCAAAAATATGGACATATTTAAAACGTCGTGAAATCACACTAAAACTAATCATTTGGTTGTTGTTTTTACACTAAAACGTTAGTACACAGGATGAATTATATACAATTGTTGAAATCTACTGAAAATTTTTAAAGATACACTTAGTAATTTTGATAAGCACTGTGATAAAAAACGCGCCAAACTGTCACATGCTATCAACAACCGACAAGCAAGTTGGCATTTTTAAACCGACGTGAAGACAGCAACGAATAGTGATGGGGCCAACCTTTTTAGTTGATTCGAACTGCGCTGGAGAAACAGTTCGAAAGAAATATTTTATTTCAAATTTATTGTAAGTTATTGAATATAGGTAGACAAAAATAAAAACACATTATATATAAAGCTATATTTTTTTTAATTATAAAATGACAACAATTGTAAACAAAAAAGTAAAATAATATTGTATTCATATTATATTTTGGAAATCATATATTATGGAATTCATTTAACATCTTTTTCCAGTACAATTATTTTAAATGTATCATATTTTCACATTTAATTAATACAAAAAAAAACACGTTACGCCACGTTAGAAGTGAAACTTGTGGAACTCATTCAACATTTTTTTCCAGTATGAATATTTTAAATGTAACAATGTTTTAAAAAACACGTTACGCCACGCCACGTTAGAAGTGAAACTTGTGGAATTCATTCAACATTTTTTTCCAGTACGAATATTTTAAATGTAACAATGTTTTAAAAAACACGTTACGCCACGCCACGTTAGAAGTGAAACTTGTGGAATTCATTCAACATTTTTTTCCAGTACGAATATTTTAAATGTAACAATGTTTTAAAAAACACGTTACGCCACGCCACGTTAGAAGTGAAACTTGTGGAATTCATTCAACATTTTTTTCCAGTATGAATATTTTAAATGTAACAATCAAAAAACCAGAACAAAAAAAAATCCCATCAATCTGCTCAATCGATTCTGAAAATATAATGCAAAACTATTACACAACGCAAACACACACTACTTGTATAATATGATGTAAAGACAGCACAATTTAAATAAAATTATATAGATATTATGTATATATTTATTTATTACAATGTATATACCTTGTCCACCGCTGCTTGCCTGATCTCCACTGGAGCCTTGGGCAGCAGGAGCCACCAACGAATCCAAGAAGACCATTTGACGAGCTTCTTCGCCGCTCGAAAAAAACGAAGAAGCCTGAAAAAAAATTGAAAAACATTTTATTTTATTGGCGGAATAAAAAAATAAACATTACACAAAGTATTGATTTTAATTATATAAATCACCTCGTCAAATGTCTCTTTTGGGTCCTCGACGTCGGATTCGTTGGCCTCACTCATCTCTCCAATGCTATCACTATCAGCTCCAGTGGACATTAGGTCATCATCATCTTCACCCTCCACGTCGAGTTCCTTCCGCGCCCAAGCTGGCATCGGCTCCGATGGGTTCCATGTGCTATCCGTAGAAAAATTATAATGGTTTACTAAAATATCAGTTCGCAAAGAAAAATTTTCGAATTCGAATTTTTCAGCAAAATTGGAAGTTACATCACTAGTGATTTCGAGATGTCAAACTATAGTTTTTTACATTCGTAGCCAATATTTCATAAAAACGTTTAAAAATAACAATTTTGTCATGAAATTACTAATGTTTTTGATAGATATTGCAATAGAATACATGCTTTTATGAAAATATACAATTTCAAGCGGTAATGGCGGACATTTTTTACGGAAGAGTCCATTCAACGCGATGAAAAATTCCAACCACATGAAAGTGTGCAGTAAAATAACGATTTTTACAAGAAAAAACACTTCAAACCAACTAAATATATGATGAAAGAGTGGCAAATATATATCTCAACAATAAGACAAACACTTACTTTTCCATTTTGATTATTTTTCGTGTAAATTTCGTAGAAATGTCAGACCAGGGCGTGCAGCAATGTTATGCGAATTGATACGAATATTCGTTAGAAAAGATGGACGTTCAATTACGCATAGAAAAATAATTTCTATGTTCCATAGATATTTTTGAATACAGACACGTAGCGTTGTTCATTATCGATATCCCGTTTTTTATTCCACGGTAATCCGTGAACTAGTGATGTAAATAAATCAATTTTTGTAAAAACTCGCGCGTTTACGTCAAAACACGCTCTAATGTCTCGACGGCTATTGTTATATTTTCGTCTTTTGACGCTCTAATGTCTTTACCGGTTAAAATATCTGTCTTTTCTTCCTGAAGCATCTCAAATTCAATAGTAACTTAGGACATGCAATAAACGCCAAACGTCAAGTATTGCGTACGCGTGGACGTGCGTATTCCAGACCATTTGTCAAATTGTGTGGACCGTGCGAACTTCACCCTAATCTTACAAAAATATTGGTGTAAATGTTTGAAGGTCATTGAATGCCCTTCAAACAATTAATGTTTGAAGGTCATTGAAGGACTTTCAAACAATATTTGGTCGCTGGAGTCAAGGCTTGATAGGAAACTCTGGCACAACAGAGTTTAACCAATTTTCAGTTTTCTCCAATATTTTTTTTTGTTTAAAACTGGGACCTTTCAAATGTTAAAAATTTAAAATATCGCTAATCATCAAATGACCATCTTAATCTTCGGTCACTTGGAGCAATATTATAGTTGCTATTTGAATAGTAGTGACAAAATTGTATTCGCTTCAAGTAACTCAATTAGCGACTTTTAATTGTAGAGGCAATCCGATCAGAACATATTCAAGTGTTATTACGATAAATGTGCAATTTTGGCTTTATGTAATCTAGTTGTCGGACAACACCTCTTCACGTGGCTAGTATTGCCTCATCTCAGATCGCCAGTTGCTAGTTGAAGATTTTTGGTTTGTTTAATTTATTTTTCATATCGTAGAACATTTCGCTCGCTTACTACCTTCGCAGTTTCAGTAGCTCAATGTGACCATCTACTATAGGTACAAGTGGCGACCACTCGCTGCTACGTTGCCACAGCGATTGATCGCCACATGCGACCAAGCCTTTAGTGATTAACAATTTTATGGGGGATATAATAATAATAATAAAACATTTATTCATCGATAGATTTTTTTACAATACTTATTACGTATTTTGTTCTTTTATCATTGATTCTATTGATGAAAAGGTCACTGCTCAGCTACAATTTTGAGGATACAACTGTAAATCCGCATTCCATTTAGCCAAGTTTGTTGCTGACTGTGTGGTTTGTGTGTTGTTTGTCAGGCTCTGCAGTACGACATGGACCTGGAGTGCCACGTGGAGGCGTACCCGCCCCCGGCCATCACTTGGCTGAAGGACGAGGTTCAGCTGGCCAATAACCAACACTACAGGTAACTAACATTTCATTTGGTCATAAGGCCTTTGTGGGCCCGTGCCTTTCCAAATGTAATTTATTTTACAGTTATTTTAGTATAAATTATTAAATGTAACAAAGCCAATGCTTTTTGTATTCATAATTTTTAGAATAAATGAGTTATTCCAAGGCAGAATGACCATTTGAAATATAATTTACAACTTTTCTCTCACCTACAACATGGAACTCTTCGAGGTTCGGGTTCACTCTTTCTTTCCCTTATGTAACAGACGTATCAGCGTCTTCACAAGAACTGTAAAAAAGGGGGCGGTCTTAGTGCACGTCAGAATGATGGGATGATGAAAAATAATAAAAGGGCTGACCTCCCTAGCACCCAGTGCCTGATGCGTAAAGGACACTGGATGTGCCGATGCTTCTGCCTGAGCCTGGCGCCTGGCGGTTGCCAAAGTAGGGCCGGCTAGTCTTCAGGAGGTAGGCACCAGGACTGAAGACAGGCAGAAGTCGGCGGGAGGCAGCTGGTTGATAAAAACTTCCGAAGAATAAAACACGAGTTATCAAGTAGAGATGTGAACACATTTATTATCGAAAAAGTGGGTCCTTTTATACCCAAATTTGGGGAAAAGGGTGCCCACGTGGTACAAATTTGTGGTGGGAGGTTTGACCTTGCCCGTACGTATAAATAGGGCGGCGTTTCTGTCATTCCTTATTTTGCCGGTGCCGCCCGTGAAAGTGGTCGCTTGAAATTGCGATTTACAAATAATTATACAGGTTACATTTGGAATATATATGTACATGTCTTAATGCTAACATATTTGTGTGGGTATTACTTATCCCTAGATTTTTGGTTTGGTGAGTTTGTGACAAGTTTACAATTTATTCTAGGTTTTTTTTTGTTTTGGCTAATTGTGAGAAGTTATATAAGGAATCTACTATTTTTCCCAGGTCCCTCGCAAGACTAGCTACTGAAACCTGTTTGTTTCATCGTCTTGCGAGGTCCCTGGATTTTTGAAATGGGAAAAAACTGGTTTTTGTAAGGAATTCTTCTAAGTCTTTTTTCTGAGTTAAAAATGCCCTAGCATTGCGAGTTTAAGGGTTAGAGGTTTAAATTCTCTTTCCCTGAATGCCCGGCAGGACTCTGGAATGAAATATGTTAATTTCATCGTCCTGCGGGTTGTGAGAGTTTGATTAAGTGAAAAAACATATTTTGCTGGTTGGCCTCCTGCAGGGCCATCACCCTGCCCAGTGGGAAAGGTGCGTGCCATTTTGGTTGGCTTCCTGCAGGGGCCATCACCACCGAGCCCAGGAAAATAGCAAGTATGTAAATAATAAGAGTTTAAAATGTCTCCCGGTGGCAACCTTAGCACGCAAGCATTTATTTGTTGCACCGGGGCATTGTACATAATAAAAAGGGGTAATAATGATAACATTTTTACATAAATATTTCGGCGGAAAGATCGTCGCTGGCGGCACGGTACAAACGAGCTTAGTGGCCAGAAATTTCAAGGGAAATTTCAAAGAAATGACCACTAAATGTAGAGGATGCCGCCAGCGATGACTTTTGCTGAAAAAACAAACGAGGGTACGTAACACGTCCGTTACACCTTATAAAAAACTCTTCATAGATGATAACATAGGCCGTGAGATTCCCATTTGGAGTTGCCTGACTGGATTTGTGTGCTCAGAAAATTCCTGGAATTGTGAAACCAATTTGAATGAAAACTAATATATCCAATTTTAATAAAAAAATTCTGACTCTTAGGCTCCTGACTGATTGAGGGAGGCCTTTTGACCTCCAGCCGGATTTTGCACCGCAGTGTGAGGAATAGATTCATTCGTCCATCACTCCTGGCCACACTGACCCCCAGATTCCTACCCACCCCTCATACCTTTTTCCTTCCCATATCTTCTTCTCCTTCCTCTCCCTTAAAAAACCCTCCACATAGCATCCTCAAAGATGACATAGGCCCCTAGGGAAATTGTTTTCCTCGGTGCCTCCTGTGTGGAGCTAATGTAAAAAAAAAAAAAAACCTGCCCACTTTACACTTCTATGCCTCATTTAACAATTATGTTAACTTTAAACATTTATTTATTATGAATTAATGGCTTTAAGATATGAATTACAATAATTTGAAATATGGATACAGAATATACATAGATAAGAAAAAATATTCATATGATAAAAAATTAAAAAGTAAATATTGAAGTAACAGCATAAAGTACGAATAATAAGATATTATAAACACAAAAATGAAGAAAAAAGAAAACCTCGTCTAAATTGTATGCCAGATATTTTGAAAGTACTTTGAAACTAAAAAAATAACTACGTGGTATGTAATAAAAATAAATTTAAAAATTCCCAAAGTAAACTTTGATATATGAACATTCCAATTTTATTTGATTATAATCCAAGTGAGAAGCGCTGACAAACAGCTTTAATTAAATAATGTTCATATGTTGATATTATTTCAATATTTATCACATCATCAACAGCATATTTATTATCAAGTATATGCAGGCGATTTATTATGGAATATAATTCAGCATTTGATCCTGTATTGTTGCATTACCACATATGGCTGTTGTTTGACCAATGGATATATTCTAACTCTCGTTATCGATTTCAGAATCTCCCACTTTGCCACGGCTGACGAATTCACAGACACAACCATCCGCGTGATCACTATCGAAAAGCGCCAATACGGGCTGTACACGTGCAAGGCGGCAAACAAGCTGGGCCAAAACGAGGCTCAGGTGGAGCTCTTTGGTCAGTATATCATCCCCACCAACCCTTCCTTGTGCTTAATACTGTTTGCAGTAAATACAGCTAGGCTCCGTGTCTGCTGGTGAACATTTTCCCAAACGCATGTTCTTGGAGATAAATTCGAATTTGCCAATCGTAACTCTAGGGCAGTAAAATTGCTGTTTGCCAATCGTAAACACAAATATTCAAAAGTATAGTCTTACTTCTTCAAAAGTTTGGGAACTCTTTATGACCTTTGGTTGGCCGATCGTAGCTCTGGGGAAGTAAAAACACTGCAGATAGATCACAAGGATAAAATGTAACTTCATTTTTTCTCAAAGCGTTGGGAATCTGTCTTTTCGATCAGAGACACAGTTTGCCAATCCTAACTCAAAGTAAAAATACTGTGACAAGTATATTGAGTTGCCATTCGTAGCAATGCTGGTAAAAATGTTATTTTAAGCCTGAGTTTACCAGATTGTACCTCTGTTGAAATAAAACACTGGCAAACAGGTTAATTTTGGCCATAATAATTGTTGCCTTTGGGTAGTAAAATTGCTGTGGCAAGAACCGTTGAGTTTGTCAATGATTGTAGCTATAGGGCAGTAAATATGCTGTTTTAAGCACGTTGAGTTACCAATTGGAGCTCTGGGGTAGTGTAATAACTGGCAATCTCATCTGTGCAGTAAATTCGCTGTTTCAAGCATGTTGAATTACCAGTTATAGCTCTGGGGCAGTATAATAACTGGCGATTTCATCTGTGCTGTAAATTTGCTGTTTCAAGCACCTTGAGTTACCAATTGTAGCTCTGGGGCAGTATAATAATTGGCGATCTCATCTGTGCAGAAAATTTGCTGTTAAAAGCATGTTGAGTTACCAATTGTAGCTCTGGAGCCATATAATAACTGGCGATCTCATCTGTGCAGAAAATTTGCTGTTTCAAGCACGTTGAGTTACCGATTGTAGCTCTGGGGCAGTATAATAACTGGCGATCTCATCGGTGACGATAACATTGTCAACAGATTGACCTCCGCGCAGAACTGCTTGGCAATGCCATGCATGATTTCTTCAGTTTTTGCCCAATACAGAATGACCAGTCAAAGAATAAAACAAGTTTGAAATTTCAATATGATGATAATTTTAAATGGGATTTATAAATAAATGATAATTTCTCGTTTGAATTAGATTTTACATTTTATAATTAGGTTTTATAAATACATACCTAATTATTGAAACCTACACAATATAATGCATTTGATTAGATTTCTTTCAAATTAGAACTTTCATTGTATGTATTTACTTTGAGCTTTGAATGGGTGGACTTTGAAATTTATATATATCCTCTAGAACTGTAATTACTTCGGCTGAAGTTAATAATTAAATATTTACAATTGTTGGGTTTTTGAGGAGTGTTCCTTTATTATTATTAGTGTGTAGCTTTTGACAATTTTTGCTAAATGATTTGTTATTACCTGAATGTTAGCATCTTCATATGAATGTGTATTAGGAATTTGATTTAAATTTCAATAAATAAATCCATATTGCAATGAAATGGGATGAACCAAAATCTTCCTATACAAATAACTGTCTATATCTAGGCTTTTGTATAGAAGAGTACTTTCTGTATCCAAGGCTAGACCCTTCTTCCACAAGTATAACATGCATCCTGTTTCAATGCGTTGCTGAAAATAGAAATGTATATGTTATGAGCATGGTGCAGCAACTTCAAGCTGGTATCAATAAGAACTTCTTTAGTCAAGCTCTTGCCACCAGTTATACTTATCATGATCTTGCTGTATTATTTCATAGCTGATTCATCATTCATGACATCCCGCCTCGCCCTAGTGGCACGGTCTTACCGCTGAGAGTTCCCTTGTAACTTTTCTTTCTGCCAGCGTCATTTGTTAGAACCAGAAATCACAATTGAGCTCTCAGCAGTATACCTTTATGAATGTGCTTTTGC
Organism: Limnephilus rhombicus; assembly: GCA_929108145.2. Classification (NCBI taxonomy): domain Eukaryota; kingdom Metazoa; phylum Arthropoda; class Insecta; order Trichoptera; family Limnephilidae; genus Limnephilus; species Limnephilus rhombicus. Next base: position 11,854,643 of record OV815296.1, read on the forward strand.
ATTTAAGAATTATTTAATTTACAATTTAATTTCTTTATTTTTTTCCTACTCCATCCCAAAATTGAACCCTCATCATTTCTTTCCCGTTTTCCTACACCTCCATTTTGAATATCTACGCAAACGTATACATTCTAATTGTTACCACTCATTGAACCGATTTCTGAAACATGTGGTTCTTTCTGTACCATAATTGAACTTCCTATTTCCACAATTCATCCATTCCTCTAATGTCGCAACCCAATTCTTGGTCCATTCCTTTGTCATGGGGTCCCCTCCGAATATTCCCCTTCCGCCTGCACAGAGTCCATCATCCCGGTGTGCCCGCCCGCCTGCGGCCAGGCCCGCTATGGGGCGGCCCCCACCCTGCAGCCCCATCTCACCACCACTGCACTGGGCGTCATCACGCTGGGCTTGATGTACCATGCGTTCAGGCCGCACTTCAGGTATGTACAACCATTACACTCGAGCCAACGTGTAGGTCTATCTTCATTTTGCAGGTGTAAGACCGAGTGTAATATATGTAACTTCAGTTTCTTTATCGCAAACTTTATCACGTAGGTGTCTTGTCTTCATTGTAGAATGTAGCGCTCAGTGTAGCATGGCTTTATCGCATCCAATGTTACTAGTTGTGTTTTGTGGACAACATAATTTATATTTGCTAGTTTAGTTATGTTTTTTCTTGTAATTGTTAAAATAATATTAGACAAAGATGTGGATTCATGCGTATAGAAAAAAATCACTTTGCTCTAATAGAAATCTGTGGTCTTATTATGATGAATGTAAACATTATAATTTTGTGAAGTTCTTAACCCCTCCGCAACGTAAGCAGATATAAGCGTTAAAAATAGGACAGCAGTCAAGTACAATAAGCGTGTTTATACGTCAGCGCGTGTGTTTCCATAGAAATCGTTATAACTCCGTTATTGTTTTAGTTACATCCCTAAAACAAAAAGTCAAAGGTCGATAGTAGATCAAGCTGCACATTTCTATCAAGTTGTCTATGGAAATACATAACAGGAATCAGCTGTCAATCGTGTAGTTGACAAAAATATTTACCCGCGCAAATTTGCTACCGGCAGCTCCACCGCGCTCCACATTTTAAATTTTTATTAAATATTTTTATATGAAATGATAAAAAAGTGAGGTGACAAAAATGTTTATTACACATATATACAATAGAATAAGTATTGTTGTTTGCATAATCTGTGATTTTAGTACCGTTTTCACCAAAAAACATCATGTGAGTCATTTTTACCTATTTTTAATGTTTGCGTTCTAAATTTTAATATTTACAAATGCTAATATTTATTTGTAATATAATAATTTGAAAGCCTATTTTGTAACCTTTCTAAAACAGTTTTTACTATTCGGCTACGTTCAGAAATGTTTCATTTATAGAGCTTTAATTGTGAAGCGGTTATAACTAAAAGTTTTCGTAAAATGTCGTTTCGTTTAACCTCTAACAGGCCGGAGACGCGCCGGCGCGCGCGTCATATGCGCATGCGCGAGAAAATAATTCAAATATTTGAATAATCCATCCGACAAAAAACTTTTGGTCCACGATTTTGGACCTTCTATGTACACAATTTGTATGGAGAACAGTGTCAGAATCGCTTGCGCTGTCATTACTCTCGGAGATGCTACAAGTTTCATTCACCTAGTCACCCTGGAATATTTTTAAAACGATATCTTCTATGACAATCGGCTGTCAGAATTTGCCGCGAATTTAACGGTCGCAATTAATGGGTGTATCGCGAATAAAACGATCATAAAACCTATTAATTTACGTAATAAATGCAAGTAATGTGGTTTTAGTAGATAGCTTATTGTGTTGTGAACGTGTTTCAGTTAATAAAATATACAATAGCTCAAAATTTATCAACAAAACATTCAATTCAAAATTCAAAGTTGTGGTTTTTTAGTGTTTTTTTGCGAAGTTCCGCGAATTTCCGCTAAATGTCACGGCCTTTGACCGGTTAAGACACAAAAAGCTAATATTCTCGAAAATTCGGAGGGGTTAAGTTTTTTTTTTTTTTTTTTTTTTATATTATAATATTTAATCGAGGCTTCTGACTCGCATACTGCTGTCATTTTTTGCCTCATCTGTTTTATTTATTTTAAGGTTTCATTTTTTTTTTTTTTTTTTTTTTAAATATATCCTATATATTAATGTTGCAATATTAATATATGTATGTATCTTTATAAAACAATGTATCATATATTTTCCATGTTGCACCATCTAATGAATTTCATTAGTCTTGAAATGGCATAGTAGTCGGTTGAAGCTATCAAATTATGAATTTCCGATGGGTTTGAGGTCATCAATATTGTTACTCTCTGTTGTTCAAATTTAATGCACTTTGTGAGAGTGTGTTCAATGTCTTCAAATTCTTCACATATAGAGCACATTGGAGAATCAGAGAGGCCTAACAGACACAATACTCTTCCCATTAGTGCATGTCCGGATCTTAATCTAAAAATGACTCTCATTTCTGATCTCTTCAGATTGGTTTCAGTGAACCATGGTGTTTTAAAGGGTTCTTTTTGAAGCTTTCTATACCATACGCCCTTATTGGCAGATAAATTTTCAAAATGCTCATTCCACATATTATTACATAGTAAATGTATTTTTTGGGAGTAATCTTCGTTATCTGGCGTCCAGTCATACTCGTGACCTTTCACCCCTGCTTCGTCTGCCAACAAATCCGCCTCTTCATTTCCATGTATCCCTACGTGAGATGGAATCCATTGTAAACGTATGTCAATGTCTTTCTGATGTAACTTCATTAAGTGCTCTACAATATTATATGCTATTTTTCTGCAGGCAACTCCTTTCGAAACACTCTTTATATGTTGAAGCGCACTTTTGGAATCACTTAATATAAGAATTTTATTCCAGTTGTTTCCATCTGCATACTTCACCGCTTCTTTGATTGCTATCAATTCTGCATTCATAATAGGGCAGTCTTTGTTCAATTTTATTTGACGAGTGAAGTTGTTTTGCATTGATATGAAGGCAGCTCCAACTTGTTCAACTTTTTTCGATCCATCGGTATATATCTGTTTAAAGCCTGAGTATTTGTTAATTATCATACCATTTACGACGTTACTAATTTCACTCAATGAGAGTTGTCTTTTGGGGTAATTGAAATTGTCAATCTCAACTGAAACACATTCCAAATCGATTGCTCCTACCCAGGTTTCTAGAGAGTACATATCTAGACATTTATTTGAATTTGTTTTCCAATACATTGTTTCTGTACAAGTTTGAACCATCAAAGGTAATTTTTTATTATTCCAGTACTTGTTTTGGGTCAAGGATTTTAGTTTGAGGACCTCTGAAACCAGTGGATTATTTTCAGTTGATACAGCTCTAAGCCAAAATCTTGCTGCCAGTTTCCAAGCTCTTATGTGTAACGGGGGGGCACTCATTTCACTTTGTAAAACATGCACAGGAGTTGAGTTCAAGAAGCCTCCACATATTCTTAAAGCTCGCGATTGGATTCTCTCTAACTTTTCAATGTTGCTTTTGGTAGAGTTATGGAAAAGTATACTACCATAGTCTAATCGACTTCTTATGAGAGATGTGTACAATCTTCTCATATGAAGTGGGTGAATTCCCCAACTTTTACCTGACAAGACTTTCAAAATATTCATCGGCTGATTCAATTTTAGACAGGTGTTACTTATATGCTTATTCCAAGCGAGTCTATAATCCAACCACACACCAAGAAACTTATGGTTGTCTACTCTTTCTATAAGTACATCATTTATTTTAATATTCAGAACATTTCGTCTCTTTCCTCTTGCGAATATACATATTTTCGTCTTATGTTCTGATATTTCGAGTCCTTTTATTTTAAGAGCATTCTGTAGTTCTAACAACGCTTTTTGTATAACATCTTCACATGTTTTTACTTTCGAACTTGAAAAATATATACCAAAATCATCAATGTATTGTACGCGCTTCACTTGGGGATAATTTCCAATACCAGTAGTTCCAATATTAAAAAGGAGGGCAGACATGGGATCTCCTTGCGGTAGACCTCTCGAGCATGTTTGTACGGCAAATATGTTGGGTTCTTTAATAATAAGGATTCTTTGTTTAAAATATTCCCAAATATATTTAATAACTTTCCCCTTAATGCCTTTAGAGATCAGAACTTTAATGACTTCTTCGATCTTTATGTTGTTGTATGCGTCTTTAATATCTACAAAAGCGGCAATTGTAACAGCATTGGTTGTTTGGGCAACTTGAATCTCTGTAACCATTCTTCCCAGGTTATCCATGGTCGACTGCTTTCTTCTGGATCCTATTGTAGACTTGTCAAATAAGAAATTACTTTCTAAATACCATTCTAATCTCCTTGTGATTATAGAGTTGAAAGTTTTGCAAAGACACGAGATTAAGGAGATTGGTCTTATAGAGGTCATGAGGTTCGGGTCTCTTCCGGGTTTCATTATAGGAACAATTTTAACCTGTTTCCATTGCATTGGTATAGTGGAAGTTCGTAAAATTGAATTATATAAATCCACCAAAACTAATTGGCAAGAGGTAGGTAGATTAGTTATCATGGAGTAGGATATCAAATCTGTGCCTGGGGAGGTATCAGTGTATTTCAACGCCGATTTTAATTCAGAGGCTGTTATCGGTTTGTGAATGCCAGAAGTCTCTGAAGTTTCTTCTTCGGTCCACACATGATCGATAAGATCTTCATTTGGGGCGAGATATTTCAGATACTGTAATGCTGATTCATTATTCTCAAAGATATTTACACGGGAGGTTCCGATTCCCTTAAACCATTTCATTTTCTTCCACATGTCAGAGTAGGTTGTATTACTATCAACGGAATCACAGAATTTTCGCCATCCTTCCCTTTTTGCTTTTCTTACGATTCGTCTAGTGCTAGACTCCTTGTGCTTTAATTCTATATAATTTTCGATATTTACATTCTTCCGTAAACGGGTCAGAGCTAACCTTCTGTCAGCTATTGCTTTTGAAACTTCTTGATTCCACCAAGGCTTTGGTTTGAAAGCTGGGTTTTTAGATTGCTTAAAGTATGGAATAGTTTCATCAGCACTTTTGTTCAGAATATTTTCTAATTTGTCGTAGTTCTCTTGTATCGACTTTTGTTCTTCGGGAAGGTTTTGAATCAGTTTATCCACCATAGATTTATATTTGCTCCAATTTGCTTTTTTAAAATTCCTTTTCAAAATTGGTTCATAATTACAATCGATTTCTCCCAAAGTGATAATAATTGGCAAATGATCACTACCCATTGTATCTGAATCTACTCTCCAGTTACAAGTCAATATAAGATCCGAAGACACCAGCGTAATATCCGGGCTCGAGCTCCTTTGTCCGGGATGTCCTAATCTTGTTATGTCTCCGTTGTTGACAATGATGAGGTTTGAATCTTGGCAGGTTTCTGCAATAAGATCTCCTCTCGAGTCTTGTATAGCTCTATCCCACAATGGATTGTGTGCATTAAAATCACCGCCTACCAGGGCTCCAGGTCCCATCTGGTCGAATACTTTTTTCCAAGTTTGATAAGTAACATTTATATTACTAGGACAATATATCACGGTGACAGATTTTAGATTTCCGGCATTGAGTAACCTAACACTGCACAATTCCAATTCACCAATTGAATTTAAGTTTCGTTCAATTGAATGTAAGCTTTTATGGATTAATATAGCAACCCCTCCGTAGCCATCTGCTCTGTCTCGTCTGTATATTGTATAATCTTTAAATGTTAAAATGTAAGGTAATTGAAGCCATGTTTCTGAGATAAGTGCAATTTTAATATGTTGCCTTTGTAAATATATTTCTAAATCAGGTTTCTTGAAATGTAAACTCCGAGCATTCCATTGTAATATATTAATATTACTCTTATCCATTTTGAACCGTCATTACTGATCTCAATATTTGATTTAAGCCACCATCTTTCAGGATTCCCATTATTATCTCTATAAATCTATTAACAACTAATTTTACAAGATTTTCCCAGTTTTCACCACTAATAAATGCTGTCAATATTTCATGAGCAATGTTAACATTAACCTTGTCTTGTGTAGTAGAACGAGATTCACGAGTATCAGGATTATTTCCTTTAAGTTTATCAGCATAACTGGTTTTTCCAACTGTTTGAGAAAAGTCACCAATTATATTCTTGGGAGGGACAGTTTGATTATTTATTTTAGTTTTTTTTTCTGCTTTTGCATTCTGTTTTTTAGAATTGTCGTTTTGAGATATTTCCTTTTCTATTAGGATTTTTGCTTGCTTATGAGACATATTCTTTTTAGCCATTTTAATAGTAATATCCTTCTCATTTTTCCATTTTGGACAGTTAATGTCATTAGCCGGATGGTCTCCTCCGCAGTTTACACACTTAGCTACCTTGTCACAGGTCTCGTGTTGCCCATCACATTTGGGACACAGTTTCTTTTCTTTCTTGCCACAGTTCTGAGCAATATGGCCATATCTCCAACAGCAGTAGCACTGCATTACTCTGAATATGTAGGGCTCGACTCCGAATTTGACCCCGTACATATAGACACAGGATGGTATCTCTTTACCCTCGAATTTCAGGCTCACCGATGTTGTGGGCGCGAGTTGTCCCTCTGTCCCCCTTTTGGAGAGTCGCTTTATGCAGGCTACATTTGTATCACATTTGAGTACATCCATTAACTCTTCGTTGGTGACATCTAGGTCCACTCTCCGGATGACACCGAAAACAAAATTTTTGTTCTTTTTTATCTCCACTTCCCATTTCTTTAAGTTGAAAATAGGGTTTTTAGAAGCATTCTCTGCTTCCAAAACATTTGGGAACCAAATTTCCATTTTCGTTCCAGATATTATTTTCATCTTTTCCATCTTAATTCCTGCTTTAAAAAGGACTTTTGCCATTCCTACTTTTCCAGGTAAATTCTCTCCCTGTACTACGATTATTCCATTCTTTTCTTTCACTTCTTTTTCTTTCACTTCTTTTTTTTTCCCTGATTCACTGGCATCGGAGTTAAGCCTCGACCTTTTGCCGGATCGAGACACGGTTTGCCACTCCCCAACATTATCACTTATAACATTTGATGTTTCCATCAAATCGATCGTATCATTTATAACTATTGTAGGCGACAGTGGGTACACCATTTTTATATAAAGGACCAAGAGCCGATTGGCCCTGATCTCCCCTTTTTTTATTTATCAATAGTCTAATTAACTTATTATTTTAACAACTTCACTATCACACGAATTATTCGATTTTTTATGGGTTTTTTTGCGAGAGCAAAGTATAAACACGATCAGCTGTCACTGTGATTATTGTTGCAACTCGTTTGTGGGTTAAGTTTTGTATCTTCTTTTGATATATTTACAGACATAGCTATACCGAACAGAAAATTCCCCTAGAAGTGTAATCTGTGCTGATTTTTTTTCATACAGACCCTTCGACTCCAAGGGTCAAGACAGGTCAATAAAATTGATTATTTATTCAAGAAAGCATTTGAAAATGTTTTTTCAATTTCACTCGAAGCTCTTATCATAATATTTTGACCTAAGAACACAGAAATTGATTTGCACCGAGTATTAGATTTCTTGTCAAAGACTGAAGAATAACCTACTTGAATATTTATGATGTTTTTATTTGACTAACAAATGCACTATATTTGATATTTCCGAAGAAATAATATGTAAACAAGAAGTCAAAATGGGGAAAAACCATTATTGGATTATGCGATAGTTATACTGTCAACATTTTTTATAAAATACATATAAATATGGGAAGCTAATGAATAATTCATCTTTGTAAAAGACAGAGGCCTTCATCGGGTTTTACTACACCTAGGTAAGGGAACGTACCCATACTACGTGACCTGTTCGGGGGGGGGGTCTTCAAAATACCACGCTTGGTACAAATGAGCGGCGGCGGCCTTAGGTTTTTGGTCACCGGGGGGGGTTTAAAAATTGCAAAAAGTTGGCCACGTAGTATGGGTAGTAGTATATACGTTCCCTAACTCCGAAACTAGGTAGAGTCTGTCAATTAACCGGTCAAAGGCCGTGACATTTAGCGGAAATTCGCGGAACTTCGCAAAAAAACACTAAAAAACCACAACTTTGAATTTTGAATTGAATGTTTTGTTGATAAATTTTGAGCTATTGTATATTTTATTAACTGAAACACGTTCACAACACAATAAGCTATCTACTAAAACCACATTACTTGCATTTATTACGTAAATTAATAGGTTTTATGATCGTTTTATTCGCGATACACCCATTAATTGCGACCGTTAAATTCGCGGCAAATTCTGACAGCCGATTGTCATAGAAGATATCGTTTTAAAAATATTCCAGGGTGACTAGGTGAATGAAACTTGTAGCGTCTCCGAGAGTAATGACAGCGCAAGCGATTCTGACACTGTTCTCCATACAAATTGTGTACATAGAAGGTCCAAAATCGAGGACCAAAAGTTTTTTGTCGGATGGATTATTCAAATATTTGAATTATTTTCTCGCGCATGCGCATATGACGCGCGCGCCGGCGCGTCTCCGGCCTCCCAGCGGTTAAGAGTAGAAAATATTAAAAATTGAACTACTATATTTGTACACTGGCAACACCAATTTAACTGTCAAATAATTGCCATGACACTGAATGTATAAAACACTGTAAAGTCACATTTAAAAAACCTTTTTTTTGTTCTCAAAGAAAAAAATTTAATTCGAAGAAGCACTGTTGTTAAGGTATCTTATAAATTTTATTCAATGGTGTTTTATAATGTGATTTGCTTTCATTTAACCCCTAATGGGCCGGAGATGCGCGGGCGCGCGCGTCATATGCGCATGCGCGAGCGAATAATTCGAAAATTTAAATAAAATTTTCGACCAAAACTTTTTGTCTGCGATTTTGGCCCTTCTATGTACAGAATTTGTATGAAGAACACGGTCAGAATCGCTTGCGCTAACATCATAGATGATATGGCCACTAGTTTCGTTCACCTTGCAACCCCAGAATATTTTTAAAACGATTTTGTCTATGACATTGATATGTCAAATTTTGCCGCGAATTTAACCGTCACAATTTATGCGTGTTCCTCGACTAAAACATCGTAAAACCTATTAATTTACGTAATAAATGCAAGTAATGTTGTTTTGGTAGATAGTTTATTGTTCTAGAAACGTGTTTCTAATATCGTTATTCGTGTTTGTAATATCGTTATTCTTCATTGTATTAAAAATTGCAAAGGTATAATATACCTGCAATTAAATATTGCAATAAAAAAATATTTTTCCCACTTTTATGTGTTTTTTATTTTTTACAAAAAATGTAGGTTACACAGCTTTACTTTAACACCATGAGTTATGTGTTTAGTATTGCCATTTGATCAACAGTGGTGCCCTCCTATGTTTTCTACTCTTATTTGACGGACTGTAAGTCAATCCATTTTTATAAATAAATACATAAAAAAATGATCTGCAACTTTCTCATTTCCAAAATATAAGTGTTACGGTTCCCAACACATCTACCTACGATTTAACAATACAATACTTATTAGTATAAATTTGCAACAACCCATTTATCAGATAATCTTATAATTAAATTTCCCAACAAAGCTGATTTCAGAGTTACCTAGTTGTAGTATGTATCCCATGATATGTAGTGATGCCAATGAGAGTGCCGGATTGAATTTGCTTTAATTCACTTGAATCTTGTAAGCATGCCGATCTTTTGTGAGAATTCACCGCACGGTGTTTCTTGTAAATCACATTCTTGTGAACAATGGTGAATTCATATTTCTGAACTATCGGTAACACGTTGTGCCCACTACGCAATGTTTTTGAGAGACCAGCAGGCGACGATGCATGAGTGATTAATTTGCTGACTGTATTCACACATATTTCCTCGAATTTTTCAATATTCCGAACTGTATTGTGTGAACTCTTTTGTCTAATAAAAATTCCCTTAACTTTTCCATCTGTTTCTGGAAACACAATAATGCATTGTTGCTTTGTAACATGACATGATTATTAACCCATTGGCCACAGAATTAATGAGCTAAAAAGTTGGCCTCCACCATTGAATTAATTTTGTACCAAAAATTGAAAACCTGTATTGGTGTACTAAATCTATTGTTACTTTTGAACCGTGTATTCAAATTTATTAATTTCTTTAAATTTGTTTACATATTGGAGTAAAGAAAAACATAAAAATATATATTTTTTTAATATGCGTAAATAAGGATACGAATATAACCTTCTCTTTTTTCGTAAGTTTTTTCCACATTTTTATTGAAAAAGTTACAAATAAACATAATATTCAAATATCGAACAATAATAATTTTTGATTTTTATAAGCATGTAACTAATAAAATAATTGTGTATGATAGTCCTCAAAGCAATCAGGGACGTTCAGGGTCACTACCAAAAGCCTAGAACCACTCGCAATTTTGAAGAAATTAAATGGCGGCTGGCTGCATACAAAACTTGGAACACAAATATCAGGGAAAAAACATAAGAAACATATTATTGCCAATTCTGTGAAATTAATGATTAATTACCTACAAAGCGTTCGGCATTTAAAATTTTATTGAAAAATGTCACTATTGTGCTCGTTTACTAGACCTACTCTAGCCCGTCAGCGTGCCGGGGTTTGTGGTTAAGTACCTTAAGGCAGGCTGCCGGGGTTTCTGGCCAATGGGTTAAACGAAAGGCAGTTGACAGGCAATTTTTAGTGCCGCTGTGGAATTGCACTAACTAGAGCGTACTAAGAGTCGAACAAACTTGCTGAGAGCAATGAACTCACTGAGAGTCAAACAAACTCTCTGGGAACTGAATCAACTCATTGAGAGCCTAATGAACTCACTGAGAGTCAAACAAACTCACTGAAAGTCTAATAAACTTTTGGGGGAGTCAAATGATCTCTCTGGGAGTTGGTGCTCTGCCCCAAATAACTAACAGTAAATATTTGTTGCAGAAACGCAAATGGCGGACGTTAACTTCCCCGGGCTAACGTGGGACCCGGCCGTGTACCAATACTATTTTGGCGCGGCGCCCTGCAGCCCCCCTCTACATATCGCTACCACAGTCGCCTTTGTGTTGATACCGCACTGCTTGCAGAAGACACTACGCCGACACTGATTCATTTTACACATCACAAGCCTTTCCAGTGTGGTCAACTGTTTGCCAGCTGAATGTTATCAATACATTTTAAGCCCTTAGAACATGAGGAAATTCCACATTTGAATAGGTTTGAATCACGGACATTCCACATTTGAATCAGTTTGAAACATGGACACTCCACACTTGAATCGGTTTGAATTACAGACATTCCATATTTGAATCAGTTTGAATCATGGACATTCCACATTTGAATTGGTGTGAATCACGGACATTCCATATTTGAATTGGTTTGAATCACGGACATTCCATGTTTGGATCAGTTTGAATCACGGACATTCCACATTTGAATCAGTTTGAATCACGGACATTTCACATTTGAATCAGTTTGAATCACGGACATTCCACATTTGAATTGGTTTGAATTACGGACATTCCATATTTGAATCATGGACATCCCACATTTGAATTGGTTTGAATCACGGACATTCCATATTTGAATTGGTTTGAATCACGGACATTCCATGTTTGGATCAGTTTGAATCACGGACATTCCACATTTGGATCAGTTTGTTTCATCAACATTCCACTTTTTATCCATTTAATTTGTAAACTTTTCACATCTGAATCATGAGTATTGCGGTTCTCTTAACATTTAAATTTTGTGGAATGATTACACATTCCATAATTTATTAGTACAAATGATGAACATTCCACGCAGTGCAATGCGTCACTTTGGTAGTTAGATAATGTAGACCTAATATGAAAACAAAACAATCTGCAATAAAATATGTAACTGCATTTGAATCTCATCCATTTTAATTATAAGCCGTATAACACATAAATACAGTAAAGTCTGCAATTATATAATGATATTATATTATTATTTGTGACGTGTCTTGATTGTTTCATGCAAAATATCTTTTGATTTTTGCCATTTTGACCTGTGACATTTTTTGTTAGTATCGATAAGAGTTTAATGTGTATATAACTTAACAAACCCAAAAGGTTTAACAAAACAATGAAATAATTTTGGCAAGTGCCTTTCTTCGCATAAATTAATAATATTTGTAAAATTAAAATAAAGGTAAATCTCTATAGAAATATTTTTCTCTCATAAGTCATTCTTATTTGATGAAAACGAAAAATATTAATCTCTCCTCAATTTTTATACTTTTATATAATACTTGACAGTTGACTTTTTTACAATATTAAAATGCATCATTGAACTTACTAATGAAGCAATAAAAAGGAGCAATATATTTTATGCATTTATTTATTTGGCTTTTAATTTATATTGGGAATATTTTTATTCACTACTTTTTAAACATTTTTTGTGATGATTTAAAAAATAATATACTGTAATTTTTTCAATTTGATATTAGAAGTCAAATTCCATCCATTTTTTTTATATACTTATTTGTAATTTTTTAAACTTCTTTGTATATTCAGGTGTTTTTGACCATTTTATGATCTGATTTATTTTATATGATATTTTTTAAGGCCTACCATTTGATATTCATATCAAATTCCCTCCATTTTTTAAATATGTATTAAACTTATTTATAATTATTATAACTTCAATTATATTATGTTGTTTTATTGACTTATTGTATTTTAATTTTAATTAATATTTTGACCAAAAACAAATTAGTAGAATAATCAACACAAATAATTATATGTAAACTAGAAAAGCACGATAAAATATTTTACTGAAGTGAGGTAATATTTTTTTACTTAACTTTTTCAACTGTGCAACTTTTTCGCTTTAAAATAAAGCGAGCAATTAACCCCATTTTTCCATAAAATTGTTTTTTTTACATTTTCAAAAGCAAATGTCATTAATTTTCTGCGTACAGATCAAAGATGGCCAAGTACAACCCAGCAAGTAATAAATTAATGCTTTTATATTAATATTTCAGTTTTATCAAAAACATTTTGTTTCTCATTGGTAGAATTATAATTAAATACACATTTAATCACTCCTGTGCGTAACCGCATTGGCGCGCGCAGAAATTTTTTCGATTTTTAAATTTTTTAAATGCAATTTTAACCCTTATGTATAAAGAAACTGTATGAAGGACAATGTCAGAATCGCTTGGGCCATTCTCATTGTTGACGTAAGAGGTACTCGGAATAATTTGTAATAAATTATCTATGTCATCAGAGCGTCACTTTTTGCAGCGATTTGAACTGTCAAAGTTCGAGCGTGGTGGGTAGCAAAAAACATCAAAAAACCTATCAATTTACCAAATAAACGCAAGTAATGTTGTTTTTATACATAGTTTAATGTTCAAGAAATGTGTTTCGGTCAATATAATATACAATAGCTCAAAATAAACTGACAAAATATTACATCAAAGTAATACTTTGCGTGATTTCTGAGGTTTCATATGAAATACGGCAAGGCAAGGGACTGGTTAATAAGTTTCAATAGAAAATTTTGTCGTTTTGTTGAATATTTTTTGTAATATTAACTATAAATCAATATTGCCATGCAAAAAATTCTCTGTGTTGTACTTTTCCATCTTTGGTATTACGCCGTGATTTAATTTATGAAAAAATACCATAATAAACTGAATAACTTTGTACGCAGTTTGACGTAGGTAACTTTGAATTCGACAACACACCATATTGGAGATTTCCATACAAAATAAATCTTGAGTAATTTAATGGAACAATCGGGACTTTTTATAAGTTTACAAAGTACGAAAGTGTTGAAATCTTGCATACTTTTTCTTAGGTTTTCCCATTTGTGTCGCAATGGTACAAACTGAAACAATTATGTTTCAAGCAAGTTGAAAGTATTTTGACAGCCGAGAATAACAACAACAAACATGGTGTCTATAATTTCTTTGGTCGTCTGCATAGTTAGCTGTGTCAAGCTGTAGTACATCACTTAAAAATAATATTCATCAACAAAAACTAGAACATAATGTGTAATTAGTTTGAGAGTACAAATAAATGTTGTAACATTTTAAACATTGATTCAATATTTTGGTGTTTATCTAAGTATCAGCTTATTTTATTTAAAATGAATGATATTATAGCGATGCGGTTTTTAACATACAATTAGCCATATTGTATAATTATTTTGGCCTACATATCCTTAGAATTTAAGTTGCACATCGGTTGGACATATTTCTGGTGAATTTGACAATTTTATGGTAGCAGGTACTTTTTCTTCCTCATCACGTTCCATTTCACTCAGCCTTACAGCATTCATCTAATTGGGGATGCAAAAGTCCCTTTGGCTTCAGGCAGATGGGAATTTAAGGTAATAATCACATTAAAAAAAACTGTAAATGTGTCTAATGTTGATTGCAGCGTCTAAATGTAGTGTGTTCATTTAGTTTATAAGGTTTGATTATTTCTGTTTGAAGATAAAACAAGTTCCAAGGTTTATATAGTAATTGTCTTGAATTGATATTCAAATTAATTTTCGATGAATCACAATAATTATTGATAGTTACATTAATTTAAAAATATGGTAATACATTTACATAAAAGCTGCATGTGTTCGCAATGGTAGACAGAGGATGGAATGCCTATGACTTTGTCTTGTCACTCACTCTTTGTTTATTCACATTCATACATCCCCTGTTATTCGGAATATGAATTGACTGCCGAGTACTCGCCGTACATAAACATTAAGGATGAGTTCTTTCAAAAAATTTGATGAATTCATCAAATATTTGAAGTTAATTTTAACTATCTCTGTAAGTTCTATTCAAGTTCTATGATTATTTCAGTTTCGTGCAGCAACTAGCCTATAATGATATAATAACAGAACTTGAATAGAACCTGCACAGAATGTGAAAATGATCTTCAAATATTTGATGAATTCATAATTTTTTTTTAAATAACCCGTCCTAAAAATTTATTGTTATTTATTTACCTGCTAGCCCCAATTTTTATTATATATTGTTCTAATTATTATTTATAAAAAATATTTTTTTTGTAAAGTAAAAAATAAGTGATTTTCTATAGTTTTTTTATAAGCTCTGTGACCTATACGTTTTACTTCATTTTTGCAGGATCTTTTTTCTTAATTTTTCACAATTTATAAAAACAATGTTCCTTTTTAAGGACATAATAGTTTCAGATTAATTTGCTACACAATTTACAATATGAATTAATGAAATAAAATGTTTTATCTAAAATTGTTGTTCAATTTTTTTTTCTTATTCAATAGATTGGTAGATGTCTGGATGCCCGAGGAAGACACGGCACGATCAAGCGAGTCAAATACTTGATTCGGATCCAGATCAAGAGTTGATCTAATAGAAGTAATATAATCTAATATCTAATATCTGATCTAATATCTCATTGAAGGGGTAGAGAGAGCGGTGATTGGCTGAAAATGACGATGAATTATTTTCCGCACGTTATGTAATTTCCGTTGTGAGCTATGGGGGGCTTTGAAATGTATTTTTTTTTAATGAAAACCTCACAAGGGTCGTCCATTAATCACGTGAGGCTCGAAAGGGGGGGGGGGGGTTCGGAAAAAATCACGAAATATGAGGGGGGGGGGTATAATGAGATATCACGTGTATTTATTTTTCGTGGTAATATTCTGAAAATTTCAAAATACTTTGTACTAAAAAAATACACGTGATTTTTTTGGGGGGGGGGGGGGGGGGTTTAGTCTAAAACCTCAAAAAAACATCACATGATTAATGGATGACCCCCAAGAGTCCCAGCTGCTTCTGTCTGGAGCCAGTGATACTGTGGTATCCCCAATTGGAATATGTTGTGAGGATGAAGGTAGTGGGGAGGGGAAGGAAGTGGGGAAGTACCTGGCTATTCAGATCTTCTCACCAAACACAGCTAAAGCCATTTCAAGCAACAATTCAATTCTGAATGGTGGTCTTACATCAGGGCGATACTGAGAGTATCTTCCACTCTGCAATGTGGTTATTTCGTGTTATTTCACAATTATATGAATTAATTGTGAAATAACACTATTAATCAAATAAAACTTATTTGCCCACGCCGGGATTCAATCCTGCGACCTTCGGATTGCGAGTCAAGAGTCTTACCCCTCGACCACGGAGGCTGTCACATAAATATGAAAAGATGCCATATTTGTAGAAGGTTTTAAAACTCTCAAGAAGCCAGGTACTTAAAAAAAAAAAACTGAAAGAAACTAAAAAACCAGAACTTGCAATATAATTTTTTGTAATCTTCAATAATTTTCTGCTAATGCAGCTGAATATTAAATTGGGTTTCTTTTCAAATCCAATTATTTTGCTATTCCCTTTGTGGATTATTTGCAAAAGGCTTATTGCTAAATCAACATTGCAACCATATTTGCAAACAAATTATTTTACGTCCAAGCGAATTCAGTGTTCAGAATTATTTATTATCGGAAGTAGTAAAGAAAAAATTCTCTTCTATAGATCTAAATAAGCAGTACTTCTCAATCTTCCCACTTCCTTCACTTCTTTCCCACCTCCTTCAGCCTCACATTTCCTCAATGGGAATGCCATAAAGGCCTTATCGGGGTACTGGTGGGGAGCGTCCTAGATCGCTTCTGAGATCACCGCATGAATAGACGAATCGGCCCTAACTCCGAAAACAGGATGAGTGAACCCACAATATCAGGTCGGCGTGCGAGCGAGTGAGCGAATGTGCAAGCGAGTCACCTAGTGAAGTGAAATCGTGTTGATTTTGGCGTCATCAGTTGCTGCGACCGCTGTGCAGAGTGAAACGTTGTTTTGTGCCTATTTGCATTTTTAAAAATGGCGAAGGAAATGGATAGAGAAGTCTTCCAGAAGCAAAGTCATTGAGTTGTCGTACCTGTATAATAAAAAAAACATGAGGACTAATTTTTGTCGAGACAGAAGGCAAGGAGGGCTACAAAACACTTCAGATTTTATCAGTGGCGGTTCGTGGTCTTTATAACAGGGAGTTCAGAAATTCGAGAGAAGATATATTTAATCATGTTGACCTTCGAATACAGCGGCACTCACACAACTTAAATAAAGTTAGTGGGAGGGATACCTACCTACATACTGTTGTTTTATCACTTGTCACTCAACACAATTATTATATAACAAGATGAGTTTTCGAGGAATTAAATTGTTTAATGTTTCTCACAGCACTCAATGTACGTTGCAGATTATTACTGTTTTTCAACAAGAATAATTACGTAGAATATATAATTGATATTTTAAAACACAAATAAAGGTGACACGAGATAATTTTTATTTTTTTTTTCACTTATACATGCGCCGAATGTCCGAAATCCATGCGCCGAATTTTTGCATTTGAAAACACTTCAATTACGCGGGTCTTAAAATCAGGTACACAGGTTATCAGTAGTTCATTAATAATACGACTACAATGTTAAATATCAATAACATTTAACTTGCATTCCAATGGTAAACGGTCAATCCGCGACGATTCGGGCATCAGTGACACTCGTCACATCGGAAATCACGTTCGGACAATGTTCGGACATTGTGACTCAGGATCAGAAAGGCCTAGTTTCGGTCAAATCAGCGTCAGAGCGTTTTGTACGGGCTAGGATTTTGTTATATGGTGCAGATTCTAAACACGCACGGAATGGGAATATTTTTCTGTGGCGCCAGTTTTAAAGGCGCTAAAGGTGCGCTATCTATAATGTGTTTATATTATTATATAACAAGTTTGTTTTCTTTTCTCACCTTTTTAATAGGGGTTCGCTGCACAAACGCACTTTAGAGAAAACCGTCACTGGATTTTATGGTTCTTTTTTTTTTTACATTAACTCCACACCATCTGGGATGCTGTGTGGAGGGTCTTTTTGAGGAGAGGAAGGAATGAACATTGGTCTTGAAGAGACCCATGTTGTAGGAAGGAGGAAACACAGAGGCCGGTTCTAATGTTCTATGCAGGTTCTAATGCTCGTTACATTCATGTGACTCAAATTACAGCATTTCATCAACCAGCTCTTCACCCAAATCTTCCTTTTAATCACATAATTCCATGCAAGAAAGTGTCAGAGCCATTCCTATTTCTTCATGTTTGGAAAGTGTTGGCATCATATTCGTCGACGAGCGCTTTGCTGCACGATCAGTTTCATACTGCAGCGGGGACGACTTTGTAGAGAAGCCACCAGTGGCGGCTCGTGACTTTTGGATGTGCTAGAGTGCTGATATTATAAAAAAAATGGCATTATTGAAAAAACAACAAAAACCGATTTAAAAAAAATTATTTTTTTTGCCTACAACAACATCCATAATGCCAGTTTTTTAGTAAAAGTATCCTAGCACACATAAAAGTCACGAACCGCCACTGGAAGCCACCACTCTCCCTAAATTGCCTCCGATTTCAGGGAGAGTGGTGGCTTATTGACTCTGAGCAGATAGATGTGCAGTAGGTTTCCCTAAGAAAAAAAAAATGTGCACTTGTGTACTTTTTTCTTCGAGATAGAAAATGTTGGTATTTTTATAAACATCCACAAAGTAAACTAAAGGCCGTGGCATTTAACTTTGAGTTTGAGAAACCCTGTCTTAAGTTTACTATAAAAGTAGTAACTTTCGTGAAAACGATCATTCATCATGTATATCTCTACTGACAGTATTGCCATCTTAACAAACATTCTGATAAATACTTATTTCAATAATTTTTACTGTTCTGTCGTGATAACTGATACGAAACTTTCTTTAAAGAATACCGAAGTACCTTTAATTTTTTTTGAAACCAAAGATCATGATGATTTTCCTTTTCTGTTTGAAGTCATGGACAAAGGCTGTCACGGTTACGTTTTAAGAATAAAAAAATTGAACCAATTCTTTACACAATTTGAAAACGTGACGCTTTATATCAATCACAGATATGGAAGAAAGCGTTTCATTATTTTGCCAACTGATGAAGTTGATTTCTCATTGAATAATTTCAATTATGACTGGGTGAAGCATATTCCAGACGTTATACTTTTAAAATCAATCATTGTTACTGACAATCGACAATATGTCAGATTACAAAGTGAACCTGGTGACAATCAACAATCTGAAACAATTATTATTGATAATCAACAATCTATAAGTTTTACTGAATCTGATGACTATCAACAATCTATCAGATCACAAGGTGAACACAATGACAATCAGTCTGAAACAACTGACAGGAAGAAATCTGATCAGTTAAATAAAACAGTTGACATTGAAGAATCTATTCCAAAGAACAATCAACGACACGGTATATTTTCAATGGAGAAATTGACGAATATAGAAATTCACAGTTTTAATTATGTAGGTACAGAAAATATGAAAGATTTGGTGCTGCATGATATTTGGTTTGGAGAAAATCAAACATTTCAACATAAGGCTGATCTTTTTCCTGACAAAATGCGAGATTTAAAAGGTAGGATTTAAAAGTCTCGTATTTTTGTCGCGGTTCCGAAGACAGTCTTGATGCTTTCTTTTTTCAATAGCCTGGCAATTCTGTCTGTCACATTGTGAACGTAAGGCAGAAAAGCGCAGCCCTTTGACTCTTGTTCAATTCTGTCTTCGTTTGGTGCCTGCAAAGACCAAGTTTCCTCTGGAAGCAGATGGAGTATATAAACTCAGCTGTTCCGGATGTGATAAGGTCTATGTGGGCCAGACAGAGCGAACGATCTCCAAAAGGATATCGGAACACTTTCGAGCATGTAAACTTGGCCACCCTGACAAATCGGCAATCGCCGAGCATTTAATTGAAACCGGCCATTACTTTGGATTTGTTCCTGAAGTCCTGGGAAGACCGAAAACTCATAGAGCACGCCTGATTACGGAGGCAATTGAAATTCACAAAAATCCTATAAATATTAATAGAGACGACGGAGCTAAACTCAATAGTTCTTGGTATCCGGTAATTGACGGTTACATCAAGGCTAAACGCAAAAAAACATGTTGAAGTATATTGTAGCGCCAGCTCGTAGAGGAGTGGAGCTGGCGACACGGTATCGCTCCTAAGTAGATAAGTACTAACATCACCCCTAACTATTACACATCTGCCCTGATGATGGACACTGCAACGCTGTCCGAAACGTTGGCTAAAGAAGGAGGTAGCGCAACACGGCATAATACCCCAAAAACTAATAACAAAACACTCTTTTGTTTTCAGCGGTTTTCAGTAATTTCTTAATTCAAAAGTTATTCATGCATTAAAAAGATATGCTACTTCCACACCGAAGCCAACCTTCCAATACATGCTAAAGTATGTCCTAGAAATCGAGACTAGAGCAATTGCCTTACTTTTGGCATCCCACTTTGAGATTTCTACCACTCGTCTATAGTATATAACGTCCATTGTCTATTGGGGCGTTTTGTATGAACTTGCACTGTGGTTTTTCCTTAATGCCTGTATATGGCTTACCAGGCACCTGAGCCTTCTTCCCGTCGCTGGCACTTTAGGTGAATGGGAGTTTCTTCAAATTTCCTACATTTGTGTTTTCTATAGCTGCATCTGTCTCCTGAGATGGAATAAATAAAAAACTTTAGATGTCTTATTCAGGGTTTTTATTAGTGACTGCTGCATTCAAAATACGAATAAGCACAATAATTGCTCCACAATATGGCTCCCGAACTACCTGGGCCTTCCAATAAGGTGAAACATTAAACTAACTTGAGTTTAGGGGGAACGGCTGCTCAACCTTTTTCATACAAAACTTAGTTTTGGATTTGAGGCCAAAATACCAAACCAAACTGATAACGAAATATTTTTTAAATCACAAATTATTTTCTTTATTTTTGTTTCCAATTATTAAATGTAGGTGTAAATAAATAAATCAATTTTTCGTGATTTTCGAGGCATTTCTTTGACTTTTTTTGTGAGTTAATTATAATTATTTAAAAAATAATCTTACTCTACCTACTGAGTTAATAACGAAATAAATGAAAAACAATTTTATAAATTAAACATCATAAGAAAAGGATTTTATTGGATAGAAATTTTAATTCATGTACAAATTTATGTAAACAATGTAAATCGGTCGTTGGTAATTTGCATTTATGCCCATCAAAATGCTTTTTTTAAATAATTTATTTTATTTTATACTAGCAGACCCGGCCACACGTTGCTGTGGCTAATGAAACACAACGCCATTACCCAACCTTTATAAAATCCACACCACCCGCTTGCCCGCTGAATATTTGAATTTCTCGACTTTTCTCTACTATAAAAAGCATGTTTTTATACATATAAACCTTCCCCTTGAATCACTCTATCTATTGGTGAAAACCGCATGAATATCCGTTGCGTAGTTTAAAAGATCTATGCGCACATACATTTTGAGCGACTTCATCAAATAAAAAAATTCAAATCAAATACCTACTTACTCTAGGACATCTATTTTCCAATTTCTTCCATAGAACGAATTTCAAAAGTGACTATAGTACGGCCCGCCAGCCGTTTTAAATCACACAAAAATATATTTTCTTTAAATTTCTCGGCTTTTCTCTAATATAATTTACATGTATTATACATACGAACATTCCTCTTCAATCACTCTATCTATTGGTGAAAACCGTATGAAAATCCGTTGCGTAGTTTAAAAGATTAACGCGCACATACATTTTGAGCGACTTCATTTTATACTATGTAATGATTTCATCATATTTCTATGCACGGCAAATAAAGAAAATTATTTTTTTAATTAATTGGATTAACTCACAAATAATTATCAAAGTTACCTCTAAAATCCTGAAAAATTGGTCTCATTAATTACCTATGATTTGTAATTTAAAACACAAATAAATAAAGTAGCAGATTGGTTAAGTATTTTGGCATCAACTCCTAAATTAAGTTTTGTATGAAATGGGCTGTGCAGCCATTCCCCTTAGCAAATTGACGTAAAATAATATTTATGTATGTTTTAGGACGTACTCTAAGATTGTCCATGTTCAACTATAAGCCTTCCAGCCTCTGGTGGGAGGATAAAGATGGCGTGCACCTCGATGGCACAGAAGCTAGGATTGCCATACAATACTGCAAGTGAGTTATAAGGCGTAGGAAGCTCCTACATGGAATAACGGCACTCTGCCGTCAGAGGCTGAACAAACGTCTCCCTGAAGCATAGCTTCAAACTCAGATACTTATAGCTTCATCTACTAAGTCTAAGTCAATCTTTCTCTAGAGCAATGATACTCAACCTTTTTTCTCTTCGGGCCACATACTATTTGTAAAGTTACGCGGGCCGCAACACTATACTAGTATGACGAAAAAAAATCATCAACTCCCCCCCCCCCCAACGAAGAAATATTCTTCTTCCCATTTGTCTTGAAGCACTCTCTTTTCATCGGACATTTTTCGATTGCATTTTGAAGAAAGACACTCCCTCCATTAATAATAATAATAATTGGATAATTTGTAGAGTGCCGTTTTTGTGAAAAATCACCTCATTATGAGTATTTAAATTATAACAAAACAATTCTTTATACGACAGCAAGAAATGCGGTTGAAATTAGTAGGTACCTGACTACCCAGTGATATTAACCAGTTTTTATGTATTATAATTGATGCGGTGGTTTCTAGAAGTTGCACTTTTATCTATAAATTATTTGCGCGCGTACTTGTGTGTCAAATATTTGTTTTTTTGGGAATAAATCTAGCGTGTGTAAATAGCAACACTCTTACACATCTGCCCTGATGAAGGACACTGTAACGCTGTCCGAAATGTTCGCTAAAGAGGGAAGTAGCGCAACACGGCATAACACCCCAAAACAAATAACAAAAATACTTTTGGCCGTGAAAATCTAAACAACGTATCTCATTCTTGTACCAGATCATGTGGACCATAATGACAATCCTTTTCAGGTGTCACTATCTGTTCGTCAAAGTCGAAACGAATCTCAAGATTTACGAAATTTAGAATGATAGTTTTTTTTAAGTCAAGTTCCTGATGGTAAAGTAGGGACACACGCAAAAGCTTGATGGGCGGCAAGTTGAGTATGGTTGCTCTAGAGTAGGGTTTCCCAACCAGTGGTCCACGAGAGGCTAGAAGATGGTCCGCGATGGTTCCGCCAGTCAATAAGCGAGCCAGCGCGCGGGTGTTCCCTGGTCGAGAAGTCAGTGGCCATTATGGTATTCCCACCCTATCCCATTTCGCCCCCTACGTTGGGGTAAATTTTCTGCTAGAATCCGTCCTACCCTATCCCAATACGTCCCTCCCGTTGTGTTATCCGTCCCAGGTGCCACCCATGCTAGCCTACGCCACTGAAAAAAATTGGTCCGTCCTGGGGGGGGGGGGGGAAAGGTTGGGAACCACTGCTCTAGAGTGTCTGATACGTAATCTTCAATTTGTCACTCCTGATGAGAAATTGAGATATCGGGGTCTTCTTTTTGTAAGAATTAGGTTGTGCCTCTGAATCCACAGTTCATTGGCTTCATCTTCTATTTAATAAAATATTACAATAACATGCTTTAACCATTGTAAGCCGCTCTAGGTCCCAAAGATTGCGATGGGCTGGACAAAATACATATTGGTAATCAAGCCAGATGCCAGGATACCAAAAATCGTTACTAAGTGGGGTACCCTAGTGCAAGCGACCCAGGGGCAGACCAAGGAAGAGGTAGATGGATTGTATGGAAGAAGATTAAAGGTGAACATCGAGGGTCAGTGGACGAGGATCGTAGTCAGTGGAGAACATTTGTGAAAGAGGTCAAATGCTAATCTGGGATGTAGTACTGTGAAGATGAACATATTATTACTTGGAATTACCCCATCGTAAGATGCCACCAGAAAAATCTTCCATCGGCAGAAGAAGGGGCAATTGGGGTATTAATTAAACAGAATATTGTGGTTTACAGGTGGGTGAATTGTAAAATAGAGCTGGTGCACTTTGAGGAGGAGTTAGAGTGGGGAGAGATGTTTGAGAACAGAACGGGGGTGGGACTGCTGGGGAATGTGTATCACGATCGGGTGGACGTGGGATTCTGTAAGTAACAAACACTTCATTATCTAATATGTACTACTTTTAACATTTGCTTATAACATTTTTGTAACTAGTAATGGCAAAATTTCAGCATCTTCGTGCATGTGGTTCCATGAGTACACCTTCCTAGACCTGTCTGCCCCCTATATCCGGACTGGCATCACCGTTATTGCTCCACGACCCAAGTAAGATATTAAATATTATAAAATTATAAATATTAGTAATTATGCCAAAGTTCCACTATAAACTTTTGAAAGTTAATTTGTAGCAGGTTAAGGGAATATTTTTTATGTCTTAATAATGCTAGCTTATCCTAACATAACCCATGTAATGCTAACAATAAATGCTTTCTGGTATAAAATATTTTGTGATGCCTAATCAACATTCTGAATAAATTATCGTTGATAAACATTATAACGTATTGCTGAATGCTCATTTATCATTTTTGGTTTTAAAATATTATTTAGGTGATCGAAAAGTAATATACTAATTATATTTTAATGTAAGCAATTTGGGATTTTACCATTGTTTCTCATTTACAGTGAAACTCTCTTAAGAAGTTTTCCAGGGGTGTGGAAAAAAATTTCTTAAGCGGGAAACCCTTATACATGGGATAAATTAGGCCATTCAATCTTCAAGGGACCGAAAAAACCAACCTTCTTGAGGAAACTTTTTAAGAGTGTTTCACTGTAAATAGTTTCAGAATAAAGTAATAAGTTTGTTTAATAACTCAGGTACGTTTCATACGTTATACATATGTCTAGTAAGGGTACATTGTTGTGTAAACAAGCTTATGGCTCCGATTGGTTAAAAAAATATTACGTCTGTTTGTAGGTTGATCAACGATTTTCTCTTTCCATTTCTGCCCTTCAAAATGAACATTTGGATATTACATAACATTGTATTGTTACTTGCAACCGTACTCTTGTACATTTACTGCGTCATGGAATCGACAAATCAAACTCCAGCTAAGGTACTTGACAAAGCTGATAACTTTGAGGAGAAACCAACAGATGGCAATGCTTTAGGGACCATAAACAATAATTTTACAAATGAAGTGACAGAAGCGAATGAGACTACAATTTACCGAGTTAAAGGGAAAAAGAGATTTGAAAGCAACGCAAACTCTTTTAAAGGAGGTTCCTTCGTGTACAATATGATGGGATCTCACTTAAGCATTTTGGATATACTGTTTTTGCAAGTAAGTTATTGTTTTTCATTTAATGAAACTCTTGTTATCTCCTCAGGCTAATTTATTTCCGATTTGATAATTGTTTCTCTAAAACCGTAGCCTTGCAGCGCGCTTTTCATCATGGACATCTGTGCGTCCTTTTTTAAATTCTCTTCACTATTTGTGCACGAAATATCTGCAGGGGTTTTGTTCTTTGCACACAAAAAACGAATTACAGAGTGTAATTCACACCTGGCAGGTGTGGCGAGTTGAAGCTCCATCGCGAACGGCTGCCGCACCAAAACTAAGCGTCGCAGAGAGTTTAGTGTGGCAGGAATTTGGCATGGGAGAGCCAGGCTACATGCCAGTGTTCCTCGCGACCGCAGCACTTTGGAGTTATTATTATTATTGCTATTTTCAACTCACAAAATCTATTCCATCATGAGCTTTGAAATATTCAGAAAATTACTAAGCCACAACTTTGTGACGTTGGAGAGTTACTACATATATTTCACTGGTAAAGTTAGCTAATTATCAGACTTGGTCAGAGGCAGTAGCGATTTTCTCTAGTGTGGGTGTGCAATGAACTCCTACCCGTAAGAGTGGAATCTTGAATGCTTCTAAAGCTTGGTGTAAAAAATATTTTGCATTTGCAAATCTAACAATTTGGGAGGCGGGAATGGGTACCGCCGCCTCGGGAACCATTTATTGGATAACCAACACCTCTGCCACAGGTTACCCCAAGCGGTTTGCTACGTTTGGTGACTTAGCAGGTGCCCGGTTTCATGGGAATGAGATTTGTCTAGGACTTGGTGGCAGATGTGTCTGCCCATCTACTGAGTGGCGGGCCGAATCGGGAAAGACTGGTTGAGGGAGATCTTTTGATCTCACCAGCCCGACTCTATCGAACCATTGCCTTATACAACGCAGTGGGAGGGATGGATTCACACATCCGCCTCTCCTGAACACACTATACCCCAGATTCCTGCCCACTCCTCATACCATTTTCCTTCCCACCCTTTTTTCCTTTCCTTAAAAAGACCCTCCACATAGCACCCCCAAAGAAGACATATGCCCTGAGGGAATTTATTTTTCTCAAGGCCTCCTGTGTGGAGCTAATGTAAAAAAAAAAATAACAAAAAACAAGAGATTTGTAGATGAATGGAGATTTTCTTGAATTAATTTTTCCTGTCTTTGAACTCTTATAATTTTTTTAATTAAATGAAGACAATAAAAATCTGGAAACAGAAAAATCAGAAAAAGATATTTGCACCTCTGGGACTTGAACCCAGACCTGCTTTTGCAAACCTGCTTTCCGGGCAAATGCACTAACCACTGCGCCAAGGTGTCAATATCCGATTCGATCATTTTTAACTGTATCACACTTCGACTACGAACCATCCACATTTTCTTAACACATATTTAATTGGCTGCTATCTTTATGTATAATTATTAAACTCCCAACTTATTAAATTCCCATTGAACCACCACCACTAACCACCACTTCCAACTGTATAGAAAATATCATTGAAAAAGGTAATTAAATAAGGTCAGAGGAAGAGTTTGACAAATTAAAACTCCTGGTTCCAACTTCCAACCTAGGTGTCGTTTGTTCAATTCCTCTTACTAGCTAAGTCCTCCATCATTCACAAGCATCTTGCAGTGGGAGTTTTTCAAATATTGTTAGGTTATGTCCAATCCGGGAATGTTTTTCCTTCTTTTTAAGAAAAAAAACACTGCGAAACCATATTTTAGAAGATGTTACAAAGCTAATTTTCTAGGGAGGTGGTTTCGGTGGTGGTCGTCGTGGTCTCGTGCTGCGCAGTGCCATGCTGTTCTATGCGTTGTTTGTGTGCAATGCCTACACGTGCGGGCTGACCTCTACCATGACGCGACAGCGCTACTCTGCGCCCATTGACTCGGTACGAGACCTAGCCGCGCACGGCACGCGGTGGGGGGCCACGCACGATGCATGGATCTTCTCCATCAGGGCTGCCACTCAGGTCAATCATAATTTTTTTTTTTTTTACAGTGAATACCGCACAAGAATCTCAACTGCTCCCGTCTGGAGCCAGTGAGACTATGGCATCCCCAATTGGGGTATGTTGTGAGGCTGAAGGTAGTGGGGAGGGGAAGGAGGTGGGGAAGAGGAAGGTTGGGAAGTACCTGGCTATTCAGATCTGGTCACTAAACACGGCTAAAGCCATTTTCAAGCAACGTTTCAATTCTGAATGGTGGTCGTCTTACACCAGGGCGATACTGATAGTATCTTTCACTCTGGAACATGCCGCAAATATACTATATATTATTTTAAATGAATTAGTTGTGAAATAACACAAATTAATCAAATAAAATTTATTTGCGCATGCCGGGTTCGAACCCGCGACCTCCGGATTGTGAGTCAAGAGTCTTACCCACTGGACTACGGAGGTCGTCAAATAATAATTAATACAATCATAATTTAAAGTGAATAAAAATGCTTAAGTCGGGTTATAGTGAAAATATAGCAAGGAGCAAATGCCAATATAAGGTGTGTGGCGGTAAGTCCTCATTGTTAGTTAGTTATTTTACACAAACTGCTGATAGCTCCGCTGTGACAATACATCTCTCTTTTTCATAAATATACTCAAAAGAGAGAAAGGTTACAACTGAGCTCTCAGTTTTAAACTATGAAAATGTCCGTAGCTGGAGTGTAGCAGCCATTCTTTTATTGTACAAATCATCTATGAAAGTGTGTGTGTGAAGAACTCCTTAAGGGGAATGAACGTATGCGCGGCTCATTTCTGCCCTTTTCATACAAATCTTAGATTTGGATTTGAGATCAAAATACCCAATCAAACTGAAAAATTATTTTTGTAATTAAAAGGTATATCAAATATCTAGTGCGGATGTGAGCTACTTTATTTATTTTTGCTTTAAATTATAAGATATAGGACATTAAATATTTTAGTGTTTCATGATTTTGGAGGCAAATTAGGCAATTATTTGTGAGTAAAAGAAAAACATTAAAAAATAATTTTACTATATTTATTTTAATAATACAATGAAAAATAAAATAAAAAATTCCTAAAAAGTCATTTTTTTGGATGGTAATTTTAATACATAAACGACTATTTTTTATTCCGCCGTAAATAGATAATTTGTATTTTTAATTTACACCCATCAAAATAATTTTTTTTATAAATTTTTATTTTTCATTTTATATTTTATCATATTTATATGATATACAGGGTGTCCGGGGGTAAAGTGCATTAACTTCGGGACGTGATCTACATGATGGTAGGAGTAAAAAAGATTAACAACTTTTTTCGAAATTCCAACTTTTTTTTTCCCATACAATCTACCTACTAAAAATCCTTAGTGTGAGGTACGATCTTACTTGCCGGGAGCCTGCCGGGCACGATCGTGGCAACATTGTATGGTGGTGATTGGCCCGTAACGTAACAGCGGAAAATAATAAAGCTGACCGCGCACGCTGGTCTAATTTTATCTTTTTACCACAAAACTACCCCTAAAAGTTAGAATTTCGAAAAAAGTTATTTTACTTATACTATCATGTAGAACCACCTCCCGAAGTTAATGCACTTTACCCCCGGACACCCTGTATATAGTAAAATAATTTTTTTATTGTTTTTAATTTACTCACAAATAATTGCCCAAATCGCCTCTAAAATCCAGAAACATTAAAATCTTAAATGGCCTCTATCTTATAATTTGAAGCAAAAATAAATAAAGTAGCTCACATCCTGACTAGATATTTGATATACCTCTTGATTACAAAAATAATTTTTCAATTTGGTTGGGTATTTTGATCTCAAATCCAAATCTAAGATTTGTATGAAACAGGCAGAAATGGGCCGCGCATACGTTCCCCTTCTATGTTGTAAATGATGTAAAGCATTCCAAAACCTTTCTGTGGATGTACCCAAAAATTATAATGTAACGCTTTCTTTGCAGAAAGATCTCATCACAGTGCGTAACAACTTTGTGAACATGCCACCAAAGGAACTCATGAAGCAGTGGAAGCGAGACGACTTTGCATATGCCGTGGAGAGATTACAACATGGTGAGTTTATTGAATTATGAGCATGAGTTTCTGATTGAACTTTAACCCCCTCAGGCCTTGGGTTTATCTTGTTGGAAGGTCAAAATATTTCCACTCTATAATAAAATCCAAATAAATGGAATATTTCTGAATGCATCCGAAAACGTTTTTTTCCAACTAAAATTATTGATAACGAAAAAAATAAAAACACATTTATTAGTTTTCGTCAACTCGCTTTTTTGTCATTTCGTGTCAAAACAATGAATTAAAAAATTCCCAAAGTTTCATATATTTTTTTTCAAATTGCGGTTGGAAACTTTGCTTTCATAAAAGTGTACATTTTAATTATTTTGTGGTTAACTTTTAGTTTTAATTTTTGAATACTGTTTAGATCATATTTAGAACCATGATAGAAAGGGAGACACAATGATTTCGTGAGACCTGTATGGGTTATTCCGAAAAGTGAATAAATTAGTCTGAGAGGTTACAGTCTGTCAAATAAGAGTAGAAAACATAGGAGGGCGCCACTGTTGATCAAATGGCAATACTAAAAATACAACACATGGCGGCGATGTAAAGCTGTGTAACCTAAATTATTTTGTATAAATCAAAAACACATAAAAGTGGGAAAACTATTTTTTGATCTCAAAATTAGAATTGCATATGGGTATATTATACCTTTGCAATTTTTTTAATGCGATGAAGAATAACGATATTAAAATAAAAAGCACAGTTAAAAATTGCTCACATTTATTTAATACTAGCTTAAGTACTCAGCATTGCCCGGGTTTTAGATCATGTCTCTAATTTTAGATCTGAACATATTTAACTCAGCCAGACACCAAAGGTAGTGTAACTAAACTTACCATTAGTAATTCTTCCTTTCTACCTACTGTCAAATTCAAATTTATGTTAAATTAAATTATAGCAAATCACTTTACAAAAAACACCATTTAATCAATTTTATGAGGTACCTTAACAACAGTGCTTCTTTGAATGAATTTTTTTTTCTTTAAGAACAAAAAAATGTTTTTTTAAATGTGATTTACAGTGTTTTATACATAGTGTCATTGCGATTTGAAATAATATTTGACAGTTAAATTGGTGTTACCAGCCTTACAAAATTAGTAGTTCGATTTTTTATATTTTCTACTCTTATTTGACAGACTCTAATCGTATGAATGATGATGATTCTCACGATTAATTATCATCAAATCACTTGCACTTGTTTTTGAGATCACCTATTCCTTATGCCTAAAGCTGCTTTGTTTGTTTTCAGAGCATCCAGTCACCTAAGGTTAGATCTCCTGCAAGTTTATTTAAGAGAAGCCTCTTTGGTGATGGACTTTCTTCCATCCTTGCTACATGTCACGATCAGTGGGGTCGTTCCAGTTATATATATCCCTCTTTCTTTTGATATCTTCCAGGAAACTTTGCCACTGCAGACTACATCACCACCGATAATGTGAATCTGCGCCGCCTGATGGGTGGGGACATCTATTGGGACTGGTACATCGCCATGTTCCGTAAGAGCAGCCCCTTCCGCCCGCACTACGACACCCTGATCTGGAGGCTGCACCAGACCGGTCTTATGAAGGCCTGGGAGAACCAGGTCTGTAAGACTCAATCCTTCTTCATTCATCCTTCATCATCACTATGTATATCTGCAGGTGGGATTTCGCCTCTTCTGCAAATATTCTCATCAGAATTTCATGAATAGTGCACGGACTTCAACAAAACAATTAGTATCTTTGCTTACAGCACCGTGCTGATTGAGATTGAAGTCAACTTGTAAATTGAACCCGCGTAAAAATAAAATGCAGTCATTGACATTTTGAAACATTGCAATAACAGTAGCATTTTGGGAGGCGGTTATCGGTACCGCCGACCCGGGAAGAGATAATCAACACCCCTGCCTTAGGTCACCCCAAGTGGTTCGTTACATTTGGTGACTTAGCAGGGGTGCCCGGGTTCAAGGGGTGAGGTTTGTCTAGGTCTTGGCGGCCAATGCGTTTGCGCACCAATTGCGTGGCGGGCCAGATTGGGAGAGTTGGTTGAAGGTGGCTTAACCTAGACCTCTCCAGCCAGACTCTCTCGACCCATCTCATTGCACCGCAGTGGGAGGGATGGATTCATACATCCGTCACTCCTGGACACATTGACTCCCAGATTACTATCCAGCCTTCATACCTTTTTCCTTCCCAGAACTTCCTTCCCCTAAAAAGACCCTCCACTCAACATCCCCAAAGATGATGACACGTATATTTGCTCTGTTGGGTATAGCAAATACGGTTTATATGAGCTCTTATCTATACAGGGTCCTGCGTGGGATAAAAGGCTACTCTCTCTCTCTCTGGTTTCAATCGTGGGATTGGTTTGCAGCAATTTCATCTATACGTTTCTTCCACTCTTCCCTGTCTTGTGCGGCTCTTTTGAAGTCTGCATATGATGAGCAGCGCACGTCCACCAGCAGGTCCTCCAGGTACTCTCGGCGTGGGTGTCCCCTAGCGTTTGTCCCTATCTAAAGGCTACTATCTGGATGTAAATAAAACAACTTTTCAATAGACCAAAGTGTACTTGATAACATTGTCAAACAAAACATGATCCACGACGATTGCAGAAAATATATATTAATTAAATCCACTTAAATACCTTAACAATGGTGTCATCAAAAGGGGAAGAAGAGAGAGAGATTTCATTTAGATTAGTGATTATTATTAGTCAGCATCCATTAGGCAGTTCTAACGATAGATCGCCTCCGATCTACGAATCCCAGTTCCTTTATCAGCAGCCCTCTCCAGTGACATCAAGGCTCCTTTCTAGCCGCCCTCTACTGATGGTAGAGATAGATGCTATCTTGAGTCTCCAACGAACCGAGCGCCCATCCACCATCTCGCCTGGATATTTCTTTGGAGTTGGGCTCACTTATCCTGGCAATCTCCATACACGTTTAGGGAACCTCTGAAACAAGCTCCAACTTCGCGTGAACGCGGATGTTTGCACCCAAGGTTCAATCATTCGGACTACACCGATCGACACTGGCTTCGACCTCCAAAAGCACCACAGACCATTCATTACACGTGGGAATCTCGCCCCACGTCGCAATCATAAAAAACTCCAAAAGAACATTCCGCTTTACGGCCGATACTTATTCTTGCCGATTTTAAATAAATTAATGCCAAAACACGTAACTTTACTGCTCGAGAAACCACTTCCACCTTAATTTTTACTCGTACCTCCGTCACAAGGCTTAAAAATACGTCCGCCGCCATTTCGCCCTCTTACCGTTTCTTCCGTCAATGCTGCCAATCTTTCGAGCCAAAAAAACAAGTGTACCAATAAAAGCAAATCTTTGAATAAATTCTCAATACTTACTTTTATGGAAATTAATACGTTACAATGACATGGGCCTGAGGGAATTTTTTTTCCTCAGGGCGTCCTTTGTGGAGCTAATAAAAAAATAAATAAAAAAATACATAGATTTATGTGCTAAGCTCGACATTCCAACCAAGCCAAGCTCAGATATAACTGATATACCGGGCCTTAGTGGAGAGAGTTGTACGAAGTAAGCGAGGGAATATAACATTGATAAATCCACAGTATCTGATTTGAAAATATATATCTGGTAAAATTAATAAAATTTTCGACTACGTAGCATCTACATTTAAACATTTAAGAAAATGTGAAAATCTCAAATGTTTCGAAATGAGTTTCTGAAAATTCGTTAAACCAAACAAGATTGGTTTTTAATTGTTCAATTTATGAAGACTATAAGCGAGATAATAATCTATATAAATTAGAATGATTTATTTGTCATTCAGGTGGTGTCCAAGTACCTGAACTACGCAGTGCAGCAGGCGGTGATCAGATCTCGGGCCCTTCCATCCAACCCACCCACAGTGCTGGGGCTCCACCATGTGCAGGGGGCCCTGCTGCTGTGGGGCACGCTGCTGGTTGGTGCGCTAGCCACCTTCCTCCTAGAGCTGGCGGTGCAAGCCTGTGGGAGACTGCTCTAAGAAACTCCCTGCCATCGTCCACATAATGGATTGGTTCTAGAAGGATAGCTAAAAAGATTTTAATCATATTTTCAAAATTGTAACAATTTTTTTTGTTCAACTACAAAAATAAACATTGTAAACGTTAACCACTCCGATCCGTAAGCGTGTTTACATGATAATATAATATAACAATAGCAGTCAAGTAACATAAGCGTGTTTTCACGCTAACACATGTGTTCCCACAGAAATCGTTATAACTCTGTTATTTATTTATTTATAAGTACATGTTACATGATTAATACATTTACTTGAGAAGATACATATATTGTTCTAGTGACAACCCTAAAACAAAAAGTAGAAGATCCATATTGATCAAGCTTCACATCTCTATTCAGTACATACAAAAACTTATTTTGTAGAAACAGTTTTCACCCGCCAAGTCGCCTATGTGTCATTGGACATTGTTAATGTTTTATTAAATATTATTGTATGAAATGGTAAAAAAGTGAGGTGACAAAATTGTTTATTATACATTTATACAATAGAATAAGTGTTTTTTTTTTTTTTACATAATCCGTGATTTTAGTACAGTTTTCACATAAAAATATCATGTGAGTAATTTTTACAATTTTTTTATGTTTGCATTCATAAATTTTAATATTTACAAAAAAAAAACGTCGTGATGGTTAGTTAGTTAGTTAGTTTTTTTAATATTTATTTGTAATAAAACCATTTGAAAGCTTGTTTCATAACCTTTCAAAAACAGTTTTTAAACGACTTCAAAAAGGAGGAGGTTCTCAATTCGACCTTGGTATCTGCTGCTTTCAGTCACGCCTGGTTCCAGCTCGTGCTGGACCCCGCCTTGCTGCTGCAGATAGATGTCATCCTCGATTGTTGTCCTGTTTCCATGATGCATGTGCTCTCGATCCGGCTCGAAGGACCATATATTTCTACTATCGTGGTACGAGAACACAATAGAATGGAATTGGCAGGAAAATACTTCTTTTTCTTCTTCTTCAACACAATTTATTTAATGCAATAAATACAATTATTACAAAAGGGTCTTTTACCCTTACTCGGGTGGTCCACGACCACACCACACTGACAAATATCGAAGTCTCTACTTCGTTATCTCTATTGTCAGTTTTTCCAATACTGAGCCGTAGATACAACACGTACCTCCCAGCTTCAGTATAATTACATGATTAAAGGAACACCGCGTGTACCTTCAGCGTTACTCTACTAGCCAGACTAACCCTCTGTTCCAAAAATCACAATATTTAAAGAAAACTTACAAAAGGTGCAAAATGGTGAGACAGAATATTTGAGCTGCTCCCACAACTGGATTTTAAAATCCCGCAATAAAACAATTGCCCTAAAGTCGGCCAAAAAGGGCCATCAATAAAACTAAGTACATCATAAAACACTTAAGGACAGACAAATATTGCAAATTTTACTATTATAAAAGTTCCTCTTAGTTCGGGTCATAAAAGGCCGCCAGCCATTTTCGGGTACATCATAAAACACTGCAATGGAGAAATGGTGAGGACTAAGATTAAAATATTCCCATATCTCGAATTCTTAAATTTACCCACAATAAAACAATAAAATTACTTTAAAAGTTCACCAAAAAGGGCATACCAATAAAGATACAACTTAAACCTAAGGGATTAACAAATATTGCGAATTTTATGATTATAGGGCGGTTCCTATTATTGGGTAAAAATGCCGCCAGCGTACTTCCCCTTGGGGTTGTCATAACCATTTATACTTTGAAAATAATAAAAGAATTTGTTCCAACTTTGTAAAGCAAGGTCTCCATAATAATACCAGCCATATTACTTAATTACTAGGTTCGGACCTTATTTGTTTAAACCGTGGGATAATATTTTGTTTGCCTATTTTAAAGAAGAAACTACGCGAAAATCATCCAACAATCATTATAACTAAAATGACTAAAATAACACAAATGATATGACTAATTATTTTACTTAAGGCTAAATGGATAAATCGCATTCTGGAACGAACAGCATTCAATATTTTTGGCGCACGTTTCGCAATTTTCAAAATCGATGATCGGAGGGTAAGGGAGGCCTCTTTTAAGGTCAGGTTTGGATTTATTGAATCTTCTGAACCCCTGGTAGGTATTTCATAGCTTTCCAAGTAAAATTGACAATATGAAAACAATAAAAACTGCTAAAATTGACAATATGAAAACTTTGAACTGCAGGCCTTGAGGGGATGTTTTCCTCAGGGCCTCCTGTGGAGCTAATTTAAAAAAACTTATTATTTTTTAACCCTTTTTTCCTTTTTCTGTACTTTTTTGCTCTACCTAGTACCTACACTTGTATTCTCTTTAAAAATTTGGTGTATCACCGCCTTATTGAGCGCATGATAAATAAACAAATAAATAAATTAGTTTTATAGAATGCTTTACCATAAATATACATGTAACACTGAAAAAAGGTCAAATAAATAAGCACAGATTGATTACACAAATATTGTGAAGTATTTTAATGGATTGCATGATTTATAAAGTGTTTTTTAAGTTAATAAAACTAAACTATAGCCTTGAGAATTGTCTTACTACAGTGTAATAATTATGTAAAATTATTTAGTTAATCACAGCTTAAACATAGCCTTAGAGATAGTGCCCTTCTTCAGTTCCTTGAATGCCTTTTCGTATTGGGAGACGGGGTACACTTTGATGCCCAGCTTCCCGTAGCTTAGATACCTGGAAAAAACAAACATAAGTTCTGGTGTCCTGTAATTTGGGGAGGTATTTCTATTTGGAATATCTGGGTTAGTGCCACTCTTTTTAGTTATCATAATGAATTATGGAGCTTTGAAACGTTTGTTAAGGGCCCGCAACTCGGATTTGTCCCGATTTATTACATATTTCCCAAACACGGTAAGTTTTAAAGCTCTTAAAAAAATATATGTTATTCTTGAAGATAATATCTAGACTTTGCCCACGCCGAAACGCAAAATATATAAAATTCCCTCGATAGAAAAAAATCGCAAAGTATGCTCCAAAAATTATTATTAACACGTTTGTTTCAGTTATTTTACAAGTTATATGCATGAAAAAATTCACGGTGTTTCTTTAAATGCTGTTTAAGATAATGCCCGCGAGATTTTTGCTCTATTTTAAACGAGTCGTGTTTTATTAAACATTTTCGCAATTTTCGCATCGATTTTGTCGTTGCAAATGTTAACGCTCTCCTCTAACATTCGTAATTTCGTATCTCTCCATTTTCTTCTTTTTGGGCCCGGTTGCAGAGCCTTAAGTGTAAAACCGAATTGCCTATCTTAAAAAAAAACAGAGTGTACAATTTGCACGCAGTAGATAAGAGTGGAGAGGCTATGAAACACCGCACAAAGAGGAGACCGATTATAATATCTCATTCTCTCGCAGGCTAAATTCTTCTCTGAGTTTCCTTCCCCCTACAACATGGGTCTCTTCAAGACACCGGCTCACTCATTCCTGTCCCTCTCCATTATGTCTCTCTTTACACAGCCTTCCCATAGATGACCTGGAGTTAATGTAAAAAAATGTTAGTATAATTTTTCAAAAAAGAGTGTTGAAACTCAGGCGAAACTGGGCGGCTGCAAACAGTGGCGTAGCTAGCATGGGTGTCACCCGGGGCGGATAACGTGGTGACACCCCCTATAAAAAGACCATCAGACACAAATTTCTCCTGTTTCCGGGCACTCCACGGGGAGCCATAAAGCTACAAAAATACATATAAATAACAGACCGTGTTCAATATTTTTGTGACAAAATCATTGGTAATTTTTTTTTTTCACGGTCGGGTGTCACCCCCCCATCGGATGGCACCCGGGGCGGTCCGCCCCCCCTCACTACGCCACTGGCTGTAAATCTGAGGTACATAGCGGAAAATCTGTTTGTCTAAAGCAGCAAAAACCCTCAAACGGTGAGCTTTGATGTCATTAAATTTACATGGATTTTTTTGTCTGCCTTTTTGGTGTACGCAATGATTTTTAGTTGGAAATTTCGTATCCATCATGAGTAAATCTTGAATTAAGTAATACAATTAATTTTCTATTTTGGAATGATGTTTGGTCATTGATTTCTTAGTACTCACTTGTCTCCCATGGATTCGATGAGACCGATGGCCTTGTGGAAAGTGAAAGGATTCACCATGACTCCAATGATGGTGGCCTCCTTCATGAAAATGTCAAAGGGGTTTATCCTGGAACAAATACATATTCTGTTTGTAGAAGTGATGTCAGCGTAACGAAGTGGGTATTGCATAAATGTGAGAATAGTTCCTCCTTTTCACGCCATCAAAGTCAGTGGGCTGACTTTTCTATTTTATTTGTTTATTTTCATGGTCTCAATAAAACAGCTATACACCAATATACGAGACATGTTCAGAAAGTAAGGGTACTGAATTTTAATTTTTTTTTTGAAATTACAGGATATTGTTGATAAACTTGTTGAGTATTTTTTCAAATAATCGCCAACCCGTTCAATGCACGTGGTGAGCCGTGGTACACGTTTCTTTATGCACTCCTCCAAGCCAGCTCCTTCCCCCACTTCAGGACCACTTTCTGCACCTACTCGTCGGTTGAAAATTTATTTTGATAATCTGAAGATGCCAAGTCAGGGGATTGCGGAGGGTGATTAAATCATCCCAACCAAATGAGAGCGTATTGGTGGCTAAGGCTGTGTGAGGACGGACGTTTTTGTGAAAAAAGCACACTTCTCTGGTCAGCATTTTCCTCCTTTTGTTTTGAATGCTACTTTTGAGTTTTTTTAGGGTATCACAATATTGTTGTGCATTGATGGTCTCATTCTGAGGCAGAAATTCGACCAACTGAAGACTTTTCGGTCCCAAAACACTGAGTCCATGATTTTTTTGCCTGAAATTGTGGTTTTCAATTTTTTTACAGATGAGGAATTGGTGTAACGCCATTTTGACGACGGTTTTTTTTCCCAGGCATGTAATAAGTCACCCACTATCATCTCCAGTCACAATAGATCTCAGAAATTCTCACCTTTTTTTCTTGTACGTGTTATTCCTTCCGTGAGTAAAAAGCGGATCACAGCACTTGGCGGGATTTTTTGCCAACATCTTACACGCAACTGGACTCTACAATGTGAGTCATAATCATGATGTGAGTTTATGTACTAAAATGTTCCTGCGATGCTCGTTCTGGCTAAGAAACCCCCCTCTACCACTCAGTGTTGCCAACCCTCAAAAAACTAAAAACCGTCACCCGTTTTGGTCACAGTACACTTACTTTCTGAACATGCTAAGTATAATATTATTACAGAGAAGATTACAAATTAAGAACACTTAAAGGTATAGTAAGTAATTGGTAAAAAGAACCAAAATATGTAAATAGTTGTAGCAATAACAAATACGTAGTAAAAGTAAGTTAATAAGGTGACCGGACAACTCAACAACGTGCAACTTTAAAAAGTCATTAAAAGTGGCAAAACGAAAAAAACTTAGTTAAATAGGTTACGTTAGATTAGGTTATGAACTATTCTTATGGAACCGTAAATAACGTCTGCATATTGAAGACTTACAGATACTAAAGATCACAATAATATCAAATGAAATGCAAGAGGTGATGTTATTGTATTATGTTACGTTGGTACAAGTAGAAAAAGTGATAAGGAACAAATGGAGTATTTGTTTTAATAAGGTCGTAAGGTAATACGGTCATCAGTTTTACTATTTTGTGATATGTGCCAAAGTTAGTTTCTGTCTGCAAGTAGCATTGAAAATTTCAATGGTTAATGCAGAATCGTTAGCAGTTGACTTGCTCTGTTGATTGGCGCATTCTGATAGGCAGAAGCCTCGTTTTGGGAGTATAAAAAAGTGTAAGAGATCTCCCACGAGTATACTTGTGTATAGTTAACGTCTTTTAACCCGACGTCAATGAGGCTCGGTCACAATGATCCGAGGCGAATAAAACGACCATTTTTTTTTTCCCCATCAACCGTTCGACTTGAGCGCTTAAGTAGCTGGAGATACAACCCCTTTCTAACCGCACCGCCGGCGTTCTCAGTGCGACGCCGCTTGTGGAAGGAGATACACGTACATCAAGTTAAAACGGGTAAATATGTCCTATAGTTGAAATGAAATTCTATAGTTATGTTTTCATAGTTGATTTTGCATGTGTTTCTTACTAAGATAATAAAAAGTTGATTTATAAAATATACTGGTATTATTTATATATATATATTTTTTTTTACCCATAAATAATAAATAATTTTCAAAATCAAGATAACCCTTTCAGTTTTGGTACAACCCATCGATAAAATTCGGGTCACGAGTACCGGGCATCATTGACTGCGCAATTATTTTCACGTCATTGACACCGGCTTTAACACAGGTGGATGTATGTAGCTCTATCAAAGAACATTGGACATATTGCTCGGTAAACTGAGAACTTCATCCTGGAGAAACCTAGCAAAGCGAACGCCAGAAGAAGAAGCAGATGAAGATCATAGATGCATTGCGTAAGATAAATTACTAAATAAGATGGAAAATGATAGATTCCTCACTTGGTGGTGGCCTTGGGGTCACAGACGCCAAAGACGACGTAGCGCCCCCCCTTCTTGAGCAGAGGGAAGTTGCTCTCCATGGCAGCCGCCGCACCGGTGCAGTCTACGATCACGTCAAAGTTCTTTCCCGAGGAGCTGATCTCCGTGGGAGAGAAGGTCGTGTAGTCCAGACCTAAAAATTAAAAAATAAGCATTAGTACTATAGTCAAACGCTGCAAAAAAAACTTTGATTGTTGTTGTGCCTAAAGCC
This sequence comes from Limnephilus rhombicus, assembly GCA_929108145.2. Classification (NCBI taxonomy): domain Eukaryota; kingdom Metazoa; phylum Arthropoda; class Insecta; order Trichoptera; family Limnephilidae; genus Limnephilus; species Limnephilus rhombicus. Next base: position 11,894,669 of record OV815296.1, read on the forward strand.
ACTTCTGACCATAAACAACTTACAATACACTGGGCGCTATTGTTTTCATCCCAGACAGCAAGATCATAGCATTCGCGTAGGGGAGGGGGGTTCGCCCCTAAGGGGGTGTGATGGTTAAAATCATTCGGGTACGTGCTGTTAAAAAATTTATTACTGTAAATTTTATTACTTAAATTTTATCACTTCCGAAGATAATTTTTTTTTTTTAATATTTTTATAATGGCACCTACCTCCTCGATAATTTGAAAACTTTGATATACTTAATTCGTTCACCCATATTTCTCCACACTAAAAGTTTTAGTATAAAGAAATTTTTAATACTTAAAAAATGAAAGAAAAAAAAAATCCTTAATCTGCACTATCTAGCATTAAAAAGAAAACTGTGGTTATTGTTTTCATGAAACTATTTTTCTGAAATTGTTAATGTTGAATTATGTTTGTATTCATTTTGTATGTTGATTTTCGTTTGCGGTTATTTATTAAGTCAGGTACGCCTCATTGCCTCATAAGTTGTACATATGTCTGGTAATGTTATATTATCGTGAAAACAAGCATATGGGTCAGAGTGAATAATTAGTCTTTGCATATCGCCTTATAAGCAATATTTTCTTTATGTATGTGTGGTGAAGCCAACACTCAGGTACGTACCTACTTAAGGTATGTACCTGTGCGGCATGGTGATATCGCTGCCTGGTACAACTGGTAACGGAACACGAAGAGTACTTACCTACCTGCGCTGAAATATTTGGAATCTCGTCGCACTTTATGGAAAGTACCGGAGCGTTCACATTCCCTGTACATTAGGCGTCAGAACCATCGAGAAACGTATCGTATTCTCTTGATATTACCAGCCGAATTATTAAACCGTTACCTCCGCCACGGCATTATAAAAGCCGGAGTAATGGTTTGACCCAGTCAGTCGATAGAATAGCAAGCCAAACAACTTGTACCGTTATTTACAACTGTCTCGCTCCGTGTAATATTTTGAATTATTAATTCTTATTAATAAACGATCAACAGTTAATTCCAGTGTTTTCTTTACGCGTTTACGTAGCACGTCTGATTGCTACGGTAATTAAATACGGTATTAAATACGGTAAATATTTCCCTATCGAGTCCACGCTCAAAACACACTTTAAAAATGAAAAAAAATTGTACTAGGTAGATTACAGTAGGAATAAGTAATTTAGTAACCGGAACTGAAAAATATTGCATTTTAATGGTTATTTTGTTATCTTTAAAAACGTGAAATGTCATATCTCAAGGAACGCCATGTTGTTAATTACGACGGCAAACGTCTTGCGTGATTTTTTGTGTTTATGAAACCGAACAAAATAATGATTAATACACATTTTTTATCATTTCCGAAGATTGCAATTCGTACTTATTATTGTCTAACTGACAGAAAGTGATTTTTTCTTTTAAAAATGCGTATTTCATCATCGTAATTAATTATGGCGGTCCTTGAAAAATGACATTTCGCGTTTTTCAAATAAAAAAAAACATTACAACGCAATATTTTTCAATTCCGGTTACTGAATTACTTATTACTAACCATTATCTATGTAGTACAATTTGTTTTAATTTTTTAAAGTGTGTTTTGAGCGTGGACTCGATAGGGAAATATTTACCCATAATTTTGCAGATTGTTATAACTTGAATTTTTTGTAATAAAGATAAAATAAATGAAAATAATTCCTTACCAATTTTAGTAACAAGGTTGCGACGGTCTTGGTTAGGTTCGGAGATTGTCACTCTCTTATGTCCCTGTAGGTGAAAGAGCTCGGACCACAGAATTCCTACAATCAACAGACTAGTAAGTACAAAACATTTTTAAAACACATTGTAATACATAAATAAATTTTAAAAAAATGGCATCGGCTCAGCTTGTACCTAAGAACATTCATCTGCATGTAGTGAAATAATGGTATCAACATACGTGTTAGAATTGCCGTGCTTTTAAAACTAACTTGTCATGTTTTTCAGTTCATAAAAGAATAAATAAAATTTTGTGCACTAAGCCATTAAGAATTAGTGATGAGTTGCTCATGAACGAGCTGCACAATAGCTATGACTCTTGACCTCACTACGACTATAAATAACTAGTGACCGACCGAAGGTTCGGTTTCGGCAAGTTTCGGGAAAAAAATCTAGTTTCGGCAACAGTTTCGGTTTCGGCAGAAAATCTGCCGAACCTTCGGCCACACCGAAACTAAAACAATTATTTTTTTACGCATTTCCATTTAAAAAATATATATATATATATTTCATTTAACACGTGTGACATGTAATTAGAATTTTGTAAACACAATTAAAATGAAAATACTCAATTATTGAGGTCACTCCTTTATAATAAGTGTTGCTTATTGACAAATTTTTGTCAATAAGCAACTAAGAAGTAGTTAAGGCGCGATGTAACCGCCAAAAAGAAGAAGATGGAGAGATATGTAAATATGAATCTTAGAGAGAACGCGCTAAGATTAAAAATGATAATATTTAAGCGAGATTTCTGAAAATGTTTAATAAAACACGACTCGTTTAAAATAGATTAAAAATCTTGTAGGGATTGTTTAAAATAGCATTTAAAGAAACACTGTGATTTTTTTCAAACACATAACTTGTATAATAATTTTCGGAGCATACTCGTATTTTGCGATTTTTCTATCGAGAGAATTTCATATAATTGCCATTTCGGCATGGGGAATGTATAGATATTATCTTCAAGAATATCATATATTTTTTAAAGAGCTTTAAAACTTACAGTATAAGGAAAATATGTAATAAAGCGAGAGGCGCATGCGAAGCCAGGGGCAAAAGCTAGTATTTAATATAATGTTTACTATGCGATGGTCGAAGAAGAAGAAAACGTTTCTCAACAAGACATGCCTTTTATAACCTTCATTCATGTTCAAACAAAGAATCCCAAACATTATTCTTTTATTCCTATTTAAAATTAGATCCACATTCATTACAATAATACTATCTTAAATCAATATTGTAATACATACAATGAGTTCCATTAGATAATGATAGAAGCTACATTGCAATTCATCAAACAATTTTAGCGCACAGGTACCGAGAAAAGATATCTTGATTTGCTGAATATCAAAGATCTGTTGAAGAGTAAATAAGTACTTACCTAAAGATTTGTGGAAGTTTGATCAAGATGGGCGGCCAACTTGGCTGTCACTGTTTATGCTTTTTCTTAGGAAAGTGTTGATTTATTGACCGAAGGGATGATTGGAAGAGTAAAGGATAAAAGTTTTATTTACCGATGATGCCAGCCCCCATGATGAGGATGTCCTCTCCAATAGGACTCCTTCCGGCACGATCCCAGCCACGCGCCAAGCATGACAATGGCTCTGTCAGGGCACCTTTATACAAAATAGATTATTAATCAAAATCATTCGGTTTAAGAAAAGGGTAAAAATGAATTTGAAACAGGAGATTTGCGAGATTTATAAGAAATAGGGGACACCTTTTGTAGTATAAAAAAAATTGTCCCTCGTCGAAGTCTTCCTCGCTGAATTCTACTGCCGGGTCAACTAACTTGGAAATTTCTCTAATTTCGCAGGCCAATCGTTCGTAGGGAACCTGGAGAATTTGGTCTTGCTTTTAATAGAAAGTCATCATATGTGTGGCCAATGCTTCTTGCTTTTAGAGGAAAGTCATCATATGTGTGGCCAATGTTTTTTACTTTTAGTGGAAAGTCATCATATGTGTGGCCAATGCTTCTTACTTTTGGTGGAAAGCCATCAGACGTGTGGCCAATGCTTCTTGCTTTTGCTGGAAAGTCATCATATGTGTGGCCAATGCTTCTTGCTTTTAGTGGAAAGTCATCATATGTGTGGCCAATACTTCTTGCTTTTAGTGGAAAGTAATCATATGTGTGGCCAATGCTTCTTGCTTTTAGTGGAAAGTCATCATATGTGTGGCCAATGCTTCTTGCTTTTGGTGGAAAGTCATCATATGTGTGGCCAATGCTTCTTGCTTTTAGTGGAAAGTCATCATATGTGTGGCCAATGCTTCTTGCTTTTAGTGGAAAGTCATCATATGTGTGGCCAATGCTTATTGCTTTTAGTGGAAAGTCATCATATGTGTGGCCAATGCTTCTTACTTTTAATGGAAAGTCATCATATGTGTGGCCAATGCTTCTTACTTTTAATGGAAAGTCATCATATGTGTGGCCAATGCTTCTTGCTTTTAGTGGAAAGTAATTATATGTGTGGCCAATGCTTCTTGCTTTTAGTGGAAAGTCATCATATGTGTGGCCAATGCTTCTTGCTTTTAGTGGAAAGTCATCATATGTGTGGCCAATGCTTCTTGCTTTTGGTGGAAAGTCATCATATGTGTGGCCAATGCTTCTTGCTTTTAGTGAAAAGTATATGTGTGGCAGTACGCAGCGTGTATTGGATCTACTTATTAAACCCACAGTTACACAAAGTGAACTTTCAAGGAGTTTGATAAAATAATACCTACCTAAATATAATGTTTTCAAATATAAGGATATTGACTACATGCCCTAACCCAAAATCTGGAAATCATTTCGATGAGCTGGAGGCAAAACACGTGACAATCCTTTCCGGCACTGAAGATTCAAACATGTCATATATAAAATCATCCATATTTAGACTGCCTGCGAACGCACTTCGAAAAAACCAAACCCTGCATAGAAAAGCAAAGTTCGATAAGATAAGGAAGGTAACGGTTTTCAGCGAATTCGAAAGGGATTTTTCTACCCAAGACCTTGTTGTTTGTTTCTCACCAGTCCGCCTGAGGTTCACTCATCTTTTTACGTTTTCTTTACTGCGATGAGTAAATTATAAAACATTTGTGTGTTTAACTAAATATTTACTTTTACTTATTTTACTTTTTGGGAGGCGGGTATGGGTAATCGCTCTCGTGGGATAACCAACACCACTGCCGTAGGTCACCCCAAGTGGTTTGCTGTATTTGGTGACTTAGCAGGATTCATGGGGTGAGGTTTGATCAGATCTTGACGGCAGATGAGTCGGCCCATCGATTGTGAGAGGGATGGATTTATTCATCCTAAACACTCATCCCCAGGTTCCTACCTTTTTCCTTTTCAGAACTTCCTCCCCTTTCCATTAAAAGTCCCTCCACACAGCATCCCCTAATACGACACAGGCCATGAAGGAAATTATTAAAACCTCCTGTTTGAAGCTAATGTCTGAAAAATGTGTAACAAAATATTCGATTTTGCAAACTCAACTTTTTTCGTGTGATTTTTTTTGAATTTTCGAGACTGCTAGTGATTCTACAATGCGAGATGCTTGCAAGGCTTAATATATAAAACAAAGTCGGGTTAGTTACACTATTTATAACTCGAGAACGGCTGAACCGATTTTGATGATCTTTGATTTGTTGGATTTGTCTCCGCCTCGGATAACATAATAACTATTAAAACATCGCAAAAATTCACGAAAAAGAAAGTTATGACGAAAATTCATTTCCTCATACATTTAATATGGAACGAATTTTCATATTTTGAAAGAGCTGCAGGAATATTGTGGTAGGTAGGTATAATATTGAAGTTTGCTTGAATGGGCCGTTTTCTGAGTAATTCCAAAATACCCACGAGATGGCAGCACGGTGTTTAGCGGTCCTCCTGTCATCTAATCAGTGAACCAAATCTATGGACTGACACACTGACGTCTTTCAACGATCTGTCATTTCGATAGCTATTTGCAATTTGTTTTCCGACAAGTTTAGCCAAACCAAGTTTGCTCGATTTGTAAGTAAAATGCACAAAAAGTAAGATGCTGCTCTGAGCCACAGACCATGCTGCTCAACGGCCTCAACACTAAGCAGGCTCTCAACGACGATGGACTCCTTATCGTAGCGCTGGTTCTGCCCTTCAAACCATACGTTGAATGTAAGATATGGATTTTATTATACCTATAATACTTTAACCAGGGATTTAACCGGTCTTTTAAATGTGATTAATTTTAAGTAAGTGGTTCTATGGCACCCCCAATCAGGGTATGTTGTGAAGCTGAACTGAATGGGGGAGGAAAGAATATGGGAAATGTGGAGGCTGGGAAATGCCTGGCTATTCACACCTGGTCACCTAACACAACTATTGCCATTTCAAGCAATGTATCGCTTCTAAATGGTAGTTTTTTACCAGCTGTTTAAGGAAGGGCCTTAAAAGAATGGAATTTTAATAAAGATCTTGAAAAGACAACTATTAAATAAGGGAGGAGAGGGAAATATTCCTAGTATATAGGGAAATATTGCATGAGAACAAGTCGAATGCTGCTGTCATCTACTGTGGATGGATGTTCCGCTCTTGTCCGGCGAATTTCTTGATGGTGAACCGATACCAAAGGGATCTCATCAATTTATTAACATTATCTGCTACGTGTATTGCCTAGATCTGAATAACCAAACAGTTACCAATTTCCTCCAGACTCAAAAGCTGCTGTTTTGTTACTCTTAATTTTTCATTATTTTTGACATAGGTAAAAGCAAAGCTTAAATCTCAAAGCATAAAGCTCGAGGCAAAAATCTAATCGCTTAACACTCAAAGCTTAAAGCACAATCTTTAATTTCTCCTAACTATGTCTAGGGCATTGCACTGGTCGTCTTCTCTCGGATTCCTTGTACTATTCAATTATAATTTTCAGACGAATCTGACCACATGACGAAGGAGCGTCTGCCCATCCGAGGCCACACATTCGAGGAGCACGTGGAATCCTTCACCAGCTACTGCGCTACTACCGTGGGGCTCCAGGTCATGCAGTGGTCACGCTTGTCCTACCTCTGCGAGGGGGACTTCAACCAGTCCTCCTGGCTGAACGACTCTACCTTCCATCATCAAAAAGGACCCAAATTTCCCCGAAACCACGGCTGAATAGAAGTTTTAATAGGTTTACTTATATTACCTCTTATCACCTTTGTATTTTGATATCCCTCATCTGTGAAATAGATTATATTTATATTTCTATTGAATGTTTACAAATAAAATATTAGCATAGGAAAAATCAATTTTTTATCAAGGAAATTCTAAAAATAAATGTTAATTAATATTATATAGTATGGAGGTTGGGAGATTTCTACACTAGTTGCATATTTAATTTGATAATCTTATTTTCTTTATTTTAACAGGTTGACTGTTCACAAAGTTGCTCACGTGTTGACCGACGCTACAACTATACTTTAATATTAGGATGTAAAATAAAAATTTAAAAATGCCAAAACAATAAATAATTTATGCATAATGTTAATTATTTGTTGTACTGATATGTTCTTCTATGTGTATAATGTTTATAAATGTTTTACGACACATTTATATTATGTCTGTAATCTTGTTCTTTTCATATTGACCTCGAGAAATAAAAGAAAGTTTTTTTTATTTATTTATATATTTGTTAAATTATTTTGTGTTATTTTGTACAATTAAACAACAATCTTTTTTAACCATGGCAGTAGATGTCGTGCAAGGCCGCAGAAAACCATGACAAAACTGGAGCGACACTCAGTCTTTATTTTAATAAAAGAAATATAATAATGATCTTTTAGTTATTTGTTTTTGGGGTGTTACGCCGTGTTGCGCTACCTCCTTCTTTAGCCAACTTTTCGGACAGCGTTGGCTAAAGAAGGAGGTAGCGCAACACGGCATAACACTCCAAAAACAAATAATGAAAATACTTTTGGCCGTGAAAATCTTAAAACGTATCATAATAATGATCGTTTATTTCAGAATGTTGTGCAATGCAAAACATTCCATATTTTTAAATAGTTCAAACATTGACAAAATAACAATGCATTCATACACAGAATGGAACAGAAAATTAATGAAAAATATAGTATATAATAATAAATCCAAAAAAATATGCAAATATCCATTCATGGGGGATATTTGACAGGCTCCCATTTCCAGAAGGGCATCAGCGGGGACTCCATCCAGGCAACCATGGCAGTGATGATGGTATTCTTCGACTGGCATACTCTGCGCCATAAGCTTTCCCTTGGTTTTGGTTTTGTAGAATTCAAATATATTTTTTCACGTATCAGACGCCTTTCCTGTCAGTTTCTTAATTCTTTACCCCTGTACAGTACATCTGAAAATAAAATTAGGCTCAAACTTCCATACTTACATGATATAAAATACAAAACGGTCTACGTTAAGAAATAATAATACTTAGATTTTTTCTTAAAACACTCCTACTGAAAATTAAATTACAATCACGAGATATACATACATGGGACGAGAAATGCAAAGCAAATTAGATTGCCAACAAAGAAGAATCACCCGCCTATAAATCTCGTGCCAGAAAGTTTGATAACCGTGTAATAAAATTATTGCAATAATTGAAAATGTTTACTTAATATTAAAAAAGGAAATAAGATATTATGTCTACCATGATTATTTGTTAGTTGTGGTTGACTACACTTGTATTTAAAGGTACGTTGGTCAAATAATGTCAACTGCGAAAGAAGGCAAAACATTGTGTATAAAATATTGTGCATTCTATGTCAAATGTTTCTTTACGTGTTCATTATACTATACAAGTAGTATCTGTATTATATTGGGGATTCAATTATAGTAAGATATTAATTGAATGAGTCATGTACTTACTGTTATGGTTGATATTATTGAATACATAACATAATCTGTGTCCCTGAAATGAGCTTTATAGACAACAGAATCAGGAGTCGGTGCCCATTTGAAATGAACCTAATTGAATGAATCCATTGCGCTTTCAAGTCTTTCAATCTTTGGGAAACTCGTGCCCAACCCTATTCTACACATTGGAACACTACAACAGGTTGACGGCATTATTATAATATTTAAAAACACTAAAATGCGTCAAACGGCCTAAAAAATGTATGGGATCTGACAGTTAAATAAAATAGTTGGACCGGTAGGACTATTAGCGAACCTAGCGGCCAAAATCGTGCGAAAACGGCCCATTCCAAAAATTCAAAAACGTCAAATGTCAATGTGCTGATTGTTTTTCTTTTGTTCATAAACATATATTGCTGCCTCTCTTTCTTACACACTAAATGTCAACAGTCGTAAATGGGACAAATGGTGAACGTATGTCTGCACAACTCCAGGAAAACAGCCACTTCTTTTCAAAACATTCAAAGCACATTACAACGTATTGCAATTCGGTGAAGTCAATCAAATACAACTGCAAATTTGTCACAAAAGTCAGCGATATGGCGGTTTTTTGGCGTTCAAACTACAAATAAAAAATGACGAAATCACACTCTATCAAGTTGGTGAGCTACAATGAGGCGATTTGACGTATATTCTCATTCCCCATTCATGAACGACATCAAAAAAAAAAAATCCCTTTGTTGTGCATTTGGCGGTGCATCTGGAGAATGGTCAACGAGTTTATTTCATTGCATCGAATGTTGCGAAACGAGCTGAAACACCTCCAGCAACAACATCGACCAGTTTATTTTCGATTTGCCAATGCGATCTGTTTGCCCGAACGTTGCTCTATTCTGGAATGCCACGTTATTACACTTGGAACGCTTCGACAAAGAGATTTCCACGTCGGAACCACCGCGATGTGGTTACGATCATCCGGTTGTGCGTTTTACTGATGCTCTTGGTTGCATTTACACAGTTCATCTAAAAATTATGAATGCTTCTACTTACGGTTGTTGCTGGTGAATGTTCGTGAGCCGACATCGTTTGAATCACTAGTCATTGGCGTAGTGTGCCCAACATTTCGTGTTGGAAGTCAGCAGGTCAATTTGCTTGAAAACGATACTCATTGGGACATGACAATCGCTGAAGCAATTGTTTCTGCATCTCCAATCTGATACGCACATTATTTGCTATCATTATTTCGACATGTTTCCCATCGAATCCACGTGAACTATGGAACAAGTACAAGGATGACATGTCAGAAGACATTTTGCATCGAATTCGTTTCAGTTCAGGGAATCCTGATCTCGAGGTGAATGAGGATATACAAAACAGACTTTGTTTTTGATCGAAGACATGTATTACCTCATGTACGGCAGTTTGTTAGTCAAGTTAGAATGTGAACGTCATCAAGAATTGGAACGTGAACGTCAATATGATCAAGAAGCATTGAACCAATCAGTTCGAACGAATGTACCACTGTTGAACCCTCAACAGAAGGAAGTGTACGATACGTTAATGAAGGCAATTGATGATGGAAATGGTGACTTATTTTTCCTCTATCCGCCCGGTGGAACTGGGAAGACATCTAATGACAACAAAACGAAAAATGTCGTATATCACAAGGTGCTTCAATGAAGGCAATCGACCCAAGTGCAACCCATCCAGCAAATAGTTTAACAGAAAGTAGTACAATAATGCCACGTGAATCATTTCGATTCGCTTATTAATTATTCGCCTTGCTGCCGCGTAAATTACTTTTCTTAATTCATTTTGAGTATTCATTTTAACTTAAAAAAATAAATTAATTCAGCTAATAGGTTAACACAAACAGTTATTGATTGAGGCGGTACGAAGTTCTCCGGGTCAGCTAGTTTATTTATAAATCACTGAAGGGACACCACCCCCACTCCGCGCAAGTTTATTTGTTCACCTCAGCCTTGTGGGCAGGTCTATCTCTTCTTTGGTCTGTGTGAAAGACCCATAAGATGTATTAGAAAAGTATGTGATATTGTGGCAAGGACACCTACCCTGCATTGGAGTGATGCAGTCGGGCATCAGGAAGACCTGTGTATCGGGCACTCGGCAGAACTTGGCCCAGCCACCGTCCTTCCAGATGCCCACCGTCTTGTAGAAGCCTCCGTCGATGCACAGGTTGTAGCTTCCTTTGTGGCAAGTCTGACAGACACCACAGCCACTGAAGAGTGATGTTATGATTATCAAAACAAACAAAAAAAAAACTGTAATATTATAATAACAATTTTGAAAGAGTCGGGAAAGAGAAAGAAAGAGAAAATAATGAATCTTAATATTATTCTGTCTTGTCGTTTTGTCACTTTTCATCTGTGAAAAAAGCACATTGAAAATTTCCAGGGCTAAGGGGTCGTCCATTAATCACGTGATGTTTTTTTAGCAACTTTTTACCCCCCCCCTAGTGATATGTGGTGAGGTTTTAGACTAACCCCCCCTCCCCCCAAAATCATGTGTATTTTTTAGTACAAAGTATTTTGAAATTTTCAGAATATTATCACGAAAAATAAATACACGTGATATCTCATTAGGGGGTGTTCAAGTATTTTTTGATCCCCCCTCCCTCCCCTGTAACGCACCGTAACGTTTCTCTGTACCCTCCCCCCCCTCCCCCCCCTCCCCCCCACTCCCCCCCTCCCCCACCCATTCCCCCCCCTTCTAAACGTTACGTAACGCTCAAGTGATAATTTTTACCTGAAAATCACGTTGCGCAAAGTACTGGAAAGTCGCTAAATACCTTTTTTCTGGCTTTAATCACGTTTGCAGTAATAAATAAAACAAAAAAGATTTCGAGAACGAAAAGGGTTGCCAACTTGGAAGATTTTAATTCCCTAGTTTTTTTTTATCTAAATAAAGAAAAACATGGTACGTAACGTGTTGTTCGAACCCCCCCCCCCCCCTCGTAACGCACAGTAACGTTTCACAAGACACCCCCCCCCCAATTGCATTACGTAATACTTGAACGGCCCCTTATACCCCCCCCCCCCCCCTCGTGATATTTCGTGATTTTTTCCGATCCCCCCCCCCCTTTAGAGCCTCACGTGATTAATGGACGACCTCTAATTACTATTTACCTACTATATTTATTTATAAGAAATCTTCGAATGACTTAGGGTTTATTCTGAAAAACGCTTATTTAACTGGAAAATATTATAAAATGCCAGAAGATTTTAGTATATCTTCATTATATTATATTTTTTATAACATTAGAGAGGAAAAAAAAACACGTATCTGAATATAATGCTATCCTGGGAAACAAATAGGATAGACATACCTGTCTAAAAAATTAAAAGTAAGTACTTATATAAATTTAAATCTTAAATAAATAAATAATCTTAAAATCGTGAGTTTTTCTAAAATTTATTTATTATTTATTTACAATATTTTTATTATTATTATTTACTTAACATGATTTTAATTAATTGAGCATGAATTCCCTCACCAAACACAAGAGCCTCGACTCTTTATGGTGAGGAAAGGCTATTTTTATTTTATTATTTAATAACATGTAAAAAAATTGTATATTTGTTGTAAAAAATACAAATATTGAACTTAAAAAATATACACGTATAAATAAACAAACAACAAAATAAACACATTATCTGTAAAGACGGTACAATTTACAAAAACATTGTTTTACGAAAAAAAGTTAGTTATTACGAAAATAGTGTCAGGCGATTCACATTTTAGTTTTTAAGGAGTGCCTACTATGTCGCGGTTAGATGGCATTTCAAAGGTTAGTAGGTAGGTGTACCGGACGGGACGACGAGGGAAAGACGATTCCCTTCAGAACGTCTTCTTCCTTTATTTTCAAAATTAAATATATTTCTTGTAAACTAAGACGAGGATGAGTTCCCTCACAGGCCGTCCTCGTCTTCTTAAATAACGTAGGTTTAAGGGTTAGAAACGGAGATGATATGATAATAATTATGTTCTATATTATAATGTACCCCGTTTTGAATTCATAAAGACAAGTTTCCTTTACCAAAACGGGCCCTCTAGAGAGGTCGAAGGCGGGAGCAGGTTTGCTGGGTCAAACTCTAGTTTTTCGATCTCTCCGCCGCCACTGGTGCCCACCCGAGGGGCGAAATCTACCCGCGGGGACGGGCGGGCTCCGCTTCCCTACCCTTCCCCTCACCTACCCACCGGGCGGACCAATAGGAACGCTCCGTCTGGTGGACTAGGTATTTTGGCATCAAAAATGCAAGGGAGAATTGGAATGTTTTATCAAATTATGAGAGTTCGGTCTAATCTATCACCGAATAAATGATATGGAGAGATAGACCAGACTCTCCTTTATGTGAACAAATATCTTTTATAAATGTACAACTAGTTATAAGCTAGATATTTAAGTTTCCCTGAATAAATGTGGGTGCAGGGACCCCGGTGAAAATTACATGTTATACCTTAATAAATCGAAATAAATTACTAGGGGAAAGTTCATGGGGGTCAGACGGAAGAGAAGGTTAAGGGGAAGAGCTGAGACAATAGCAAACTCAAGGTTATGACCCGCCAAAACTCGGACCGCCGGAGAAGTGGGCAAAAATTCGGGCCCACCCACGCCGGCGGCGAGAGCAGGGGGTCGGGCTATAAATAGAGAGGTACCCCGGGAACACCAGGCATTCATTCTGCTTTTGCCTGCGCTTGCAACAAGACGTCTGTCTCGTACAATATATTTCTCGCTCCCGTCTGCTGAAACAGTTATAATATTCTATTCAATTCTTTCTTTTGCATTGTGCTCCGCACATGTGATTGTGATAATTGCGTACACTATTTGTTGCCTAAATAAAATCTGTTATCATAGTTCGGATCTATACGAGTGTTTTTGTCTCGGGGAGAATTTTCCCACTCGTGGATCCGTTTATACGGTCCTGCCTGCAGTGTGTGTTCGTGGTTTTCAGTGCATCAGGTGTTGTGGTGTTGGTGCTAGTGTTTTGGTGAAAAAACCGTGTGTCGAATGGTGATTAGTTCATCAGTATTATCGAGAATCTCTCCAAAAGCAGTAAGTCATTTCCTTTCATATCGCTACATTGATTGATTTATATTACAGAGTTCATCGCCTCCGTTTCATTCAAGTAAAATCTTGTCTCAAATAATCAAATAACAAAATATTGCTTTCTACAATTCCCCGTCGCATCTTAAAACGTGCTATAATAACAAATTCCCCGCATAGTAACAGTACAAAATTACTGAATTTACTTATTTACCGTTCTCGTAGCGGTGCCCAGCGATTGAAGTCATTAAAAAGCAATTAGCCACGCCGAGCGGCTATCTTTCTCAAAATTTTCAGGCAATTAGCATCGCCCTCAGCTCATTAGCGTCCCACTAAACTTAGCTTGCACAGCAACTGTTAAACATCTCAATAATTAACAATGTCCCAATACAAGGGAGATTTTGAATCAGATGTTAGGACGTTTTTGTCCAAACGTCTCGGCCGTGAACTTTCTCCTGAGGAGAAAGACCACTTGGCAAGGATTGTCCTTCAATCGTACTTGGAGGAATCAATAGAAGCCTCACCGAGGCAATTAACTCCTCAAACCCAGCCCGGTAGTTCCCGCGGCTGGGAAAATCATGTAGAGATGGAGGATTGCCCATCCTCATCCGAATCGGAATCTGGTTTTGAGCTAGTTTCAACTAGGCGCAAAAGAACGCGCACCAGCTCTAACGGATCGTTAACTCCGGTAAATTCACCGCGCTCATCTCCGTTACTAAAAAAGAAAATCGCGACCAGCGATAATAAATTTGCACCTTTAAGGGCGCAGTCCCCAAACCCAACGTCCCCTGCCCAAGTAGAGCCTACAATTAACGACGATGCGCCAAAAAAATTTGCGCGTATCCCACCTATTGTTTTACACAAAAAATCTGAAACGACGGCCCTTCTTCGCTCGCTTGAAGACAAGGGAATAGATTTTATGGCCAAAAATATGGGGAACGGCCTCCATATTTTAACTAAGGTGCCGCTCGACCATCATGCCGTCACGCGTTATCTCCTCGCGAAAAAGGTGGAATTCCACACTTTTAGACTTCCTGAGGAAAAGCCCTTAAGGGTGGTTCTGAGAGGAATCCCTGAAGATATCTCCCCAGAGGAGATAAGGGAAGAACTTATATATAAATATCCCGTTATTTCTGTCCACCGTATGAAAAACGGGAGGACCAAACAGCCGATCCCATTAGTTCTCATCACGCTGACTAAAAATGAGGCAGGAAAGGATATTTTTAATAGTCTTTCATCAATCTTCCGCCTGAGAATCCAAGTGGAATCTCTGAGAAACAAATCCCGTGTAGGTCAATGCTTCCGTTGCCAGGCGCACGGACATTCAGCAACGTGCTGCCATGGCAGCGAACGTTGCGTGAAGTGCGCGGGTCTTCACCGATCCTCTGAGTGCAAAAAACCCAAAGATACGCCGCCCAAGTGTGCCCTCTGTGACGGACCGCACACAGCTAATTATGGAGGGTGCCCTGCCAGGCCCCAAAAAAGCCTCAATTACAATAGAAATAAAAATACAAATTATTATAAAAATTACAATAATAATAAAATCAATAATCACAATAGTAACCAACAGCATAGCCAACCGCAAAGACAAGCCGAATATAGACCTCCAATCAATAACCAGGCCACACCTGCAGCCTCTTGGGCGGAATACCCCCCCTCCCCCCTCTCTCCACCCCCCTACCCCCGCCAAGACAGCTCCACCTCCCCCCCCCATCGTAAGTGGCCCGAGCCACATTATTATAAGCCCCGTTCCTCCCAAAGGGAGAAACGAGCTCCCACGAACCCAGGGCCCAGTCAGCAACATAGGTTGGAGCGAGAGCCCCAACCCGCCCAAGCGTCTCAACGCGCCTCCGATCCTAACCTTCCCCCGCCCTCTTTAGATCCAGTTCATAAGCAAGCGCTTATCGAGCAAATGGCGTCGATTGAATTACAAGTACAAAACGCCTTCAAAGAGATGGCAAGAATTCAGTCAATTTTAAGCTATTACGATGTCTAGACAAAATGTTAAATTAATCAATTTGCAGACGGCCTACTGGAACGGCTCTGTCAACGGCTCTGCCAACGGCTCTGTCCTAACGCACAAGGAAGAAATAATTAAATTCTTACAAGATTACAGCATCGAAGTATTCCTCATAAATGAGACCTGGCTTAAGCCGTCTAGGAACTTCAGAATTCCAAATTATATAACCTATCGTGACGACAGACTAGCCAATAAGGGAGGCGGAACCGCCATCTTGGTTAAGAACAACATCGACCACCGTCTAGCGCATTCATTCTCTAGTGTTAATATTGAATCCACATCGGTAATAATAAATACCTCTTCCGGACCACTTAAATTTATTTCAATCTATGTACCTCCTAACCGTCAATTAATTCCATCCGAATTAGACAGCCTCCTGTCCGAAAATGTCCCCACTATAATAGCTGGGGATTTGAATGCAAAACACGGATCGTGGCATTCCACACAGAATAACACAAAAGGAAACGTGCTCGCAAAGTACGCGAGTACCAAACCTATCGTAGTCGATGCCCCTGATAGACCCACGATTCATCATCACAACGGTATTCCGGATGTGATTGATATCGTTCTACTTAAAAATACCAGTCATTTACACTCCCTCCGAGTACTAAACGAACTTACTTCAGACCACGATCCAGTCCTTCTAACTTTAACAGGAGGCTCTAACCCTCTGGTCCCCGATAATCCTCCTCGCACTAAAATCAAATGGAAAAAGTTAACCGAGCTGCTAATTAAAAACATAGTTATACCTACATCAATTCCCGACGAAGCCTCCCTAAATGCCGCTACCTCCAACTTTATCCAGACAATAAAATCATGCATCACCGAGGCGTCCGATGAGATTCCCAACGTCACAACACGTCACGGAATACCCGAAGAGATCAAAGATCTTATTAGGGAAAAAAATCTTGTTAGAAAGGAGTGGCAAAGATCTTGCAACCCGATAGTGAAACAACATCTAAATCGACTCAACAGAGAAGTGCGCGATGCCCTCAGCGAATTTCGCAACGAGCGTTGGCACGATTTCATTTCAACTTTAGAAGACGATAGAGCAGCTTACTGGAAGCTCTCCAAAGCACTAAGACGCCCGAAAACTAAAATCTCCCCTATTCAAGGCCTCAACGGAAAAGTTTACTCCGCTGCAGACAAGGCAGAAGCCTTTGCAGATAGCCTTGAAAGTCAATTCTCTCCAAACACCGATCACGACGATCCTGCGTTCGTAGCAAAAGTGGATTCAAAAGTAGAAGCAATCTTAAATCTAGACCCTGAAGACCCCCCAATCAGGTGCACAACTCCTAAAGAAATATTGAATATAATTAGAAAATTAAAGAAGAAGAAGGCCGCCGGGCCCGATGGCATTTCAAATAAGATTTTAAAACATCTATCAACTAAAGGCATCTGCGCCATCACAGCCATCTGCAAAGCGTCACTTCGGCTGCGTTGCTTTCCTAAGGATTTTAAAGAAGCTGACGTAATTTTAATTCCCAAACCAGGCAAGGATCTATTATTAACGGAGAATCATCGGCCAATTAGCCTCCTTCCATGCCTAGGTAAAATCCTGGAAAAAGTAATACTAGCACGACTGAATGCATTCACAAATAAAAGTAAATTCTTGCCAGACTTTCAACACGGTTTTAGAGCAGGTCATTCCACCTCTCACCAACTCCTACGTGTGGTGGAACACATCACGGAGGCATTCAATATCAAGAAAAAAACAGTAATTCTCTCACTCGATGTTAGTAAGGCTTTCGACAAAGTCTGGCATAACGGCCTCTTATATAAAATGTACTCTCTTGGTTATCCATTAAGACTTATTTAACTAATAGCCAGCTACCTAAGAGATAGATCCTTCAAAGTCAAAGTAGAAAATGTATTCTCCACATCCCGCCCCATATCAGCTGGGGTTCCACAAGGCAGCCAACTCTCACCATCCCTATACAACATCTATTGTAGCGATATTCCTAAACCCGTGGATCATAATGTTAAAATCACACAATTTGCGGATGACACTAACATCATTTCTAGCTCAACTGACGAGGCCACTGCTACACGCCGCGTACAGATACAAACCACTCTAACTGAAAAGTGGTTTAAAAAATGGAGAATATCTATTAACCCGACTAAAAGCGCCGCGACCGTTTTCTCAAAGACACGGCCAAGACGCCCCCCATTCATTAGACTGTTTGGGGATAACGTTCCATGGGAAAAGTCAATTTAATACCCAGGTGTAACGCTAGACTCCAAGCTCACCTGGAAGAAACACATAACTGGAAAAATTAAAGCAGCTAATAAATGTCTATCTTCACTCTATCCATTATATAATTATGTTAGAGTCAGTAAACTCATGTTTAGGAACTCTGTAAAATAAGTCAATAAAAAAAAACACCAGGCATTCAAACGCATACACGCATTCATACAACTCGATCTGGTACCGTCTCAGCACTTCTTCGCCTCTTCTGCCTGGCCCTTGGACCTCTCCCCGGACTTGACTTGAAAACTTGGATTTCATTTCTGCCCCCCTTGGACGCTGCCTCTTCCTCTTGTGGGCCATCACCCGGGGCTTTTTGACGAGCATCTTGGCGGCTAACCAGGACTACCCAGCCCCCTATTCTACAGTCTATGTGAGTGGCGGAAAACGTCGCTTACAGTAGGTACTTAATTGTTTGTCTGAATTTGTTGAAATACCCTCCGTAAACGGCTATTTAAAAATCATTTTAGTGTTTGATATTTACATCATTTTTTCTTTTCAGTTTCATTTTTCATGCTTATTCGTTTATTTTATTTAATTTATGTGTTGTTATTTACTTTTTACCTTAACTTATCATTTATCTTTTTTTGTTATTTTAAAATATGGAATGTATTGCATTGCACTCCCCTGCGTACATTCTGGAATAAACTTATATTATTATTTATCTAGGGTTAAAGAAACATTGTGAATAAATTCACAATGTTTCTTTAACCCTAGATTCATAACCTTATCTAAGAGGAACATTATTCATAAACATTCATCTCACAGACGATTAAATTTAAGTGAAGAGTTTGGGGGTACTTGTAAATAAAATAAATAAATTAAGTATGGCACTCTTTAATATGTTTAATTAGGTAACATAAAAAATAATATATGAGTTAAAATTAAATTTCATCGGTACATTCCACACACATGAGGCCGCGATGGTCCATGCACATATACTTTTTGCATTGCTTGCATTGGAACCTTGTCATACGCCGTTTTTTATAATCACAATAACCACAAACCTTTTTTTGAGTACCACTTGGATCAGGTGTGGCAATGGTAGGCGTTTCACCTAAAACTTCGGCGATTTTCCTTTTTAGGCATCTCTTCAAAGTTGGCATTTCGTGTCCACGAAAAACGTAACGTAAACGTTTTTTACGTAACCACGGTTCGGTCAACTTCTCCGAAACATCCTTCACGAAACATCGTCTGCTTGTTGATCTTCGACATCACTCATTTCTACATCCTTTTGCTGACTGGTAAAATAATCATCACCAGAATCAGATAAACGATTCAAATAGTCTTCAATTTGCCGATCATCCATTCTAAAATAAAATAAAAAGATTTGATGTAAAATACACACAATAATATATTTTGAACGATAAAATAAGATGTAACTATAAATAGTAAATCATATCGAATAATATCATATACTTACTTTTACTCTGTATAACCAGAACTCATCAAAAACAATGTTTTCAAAATAACTTGCAGTCTCGTCAAAAGTTACACTATTCATAAACATTCGTCTCTCAGACATTCAAAGGTCTATAACTTGTGCACAAGCGTCACTGCGAGGCAAGCGCACCCGCGTTACTAATGAACAAGCTATCTAGGAAGGTACTTGAGAGGTCATCATTCTATCTCTTTCACTCGAGACACTAGAAACAAATTTACGTTTTGCGCGGTCTGTGGGACGAATGGTTATGAATCTAGGGTTAAATGATGCTTAAGAAGCCTTCCACGAGATTTTTGCTCTATTTTAAACGAGTTGTGTTTTATTAAACATTTTCGAAATTTTCGCATCGATTTTGACGCTTTAAATGTTAGCGCTCTCCTCTAACATTCGTAATTTCAAATCTCTCCATCTTCTTCTTTTCGAGCCCGGTTGCGGCGCCTTAAGAGGTTTTGTATGCCAGATGGGCTTCGGGGGAAAAAGATGTGATTAATTTTAATTAGTATCGTGGACTTACCTATTAGGGTCGACAGATACACGCTGTCCAATCTGGAAGTTGGCCATGGGGCCTGCCTTCACCACGATGCCCACAAACTCATGGCCCATCACGAAGGGGTTGCGGTCATTGCAAGGGTAAGAACCCTACGGCAAAGGGAAATTTTGACATTTTTACTTAGTCGCAAGACTATAATAAAGTTAGTTAACATAGTTGTTAAGACTATATTGAAAATAGTTGATAGTTAATTTAGTTCTTAAGAATTAAAAGTCTATAATAAACCTATTTTACTCTACACCTTACAAAAAATAATTATATTCAATTTTTCAGAAGAACATGCTCAAAACAATATGTAACATCTTTTCAGATGATGATATTTTCCATTTCGTCACTTCATTTGGATAGGGTTCTAACTGACATTTTTTTCAAAAATGACCTTTGAATGCCAAAGCATTTCTTTTGCTTATTTCTATAACCAAAATAATTTTCAGAACCATCTGTGCTGTATTTTCGTAGATATAAGTATGACAAAGTTCTAACTTCAAGCTTTTTCAATAATAATTCATTTCACAAGGTTCTAACATCACTTACACTCTCTATTTTGTTTGTATCTGACAGTTGATCTTAAATACGAGGCACATTATGGTCCGTCATTTCATTTGGATAGGGTTCTAACTACGTCTTACCATTTTCCAAGGTTTCTAAGTTTCCAAAGACAAATTTTCGAAATCTATGTAAGAATTTTAATTTATATATTTTAGTTTATTGTATTTTAATGGAAAGTATTTTAATAGGGCTTGGCCCTAGCAAGGAATAGCATTAGGGTAATGTAATTAGAACCTTGTGCAATGAATTATTATGCTCTAGCTGGTTGCACAGGGTTCTATTTGTATGTTTAGGTATGTTCTAAAAGGGTTATGCTACGTCCAGACTGAAGCCAACCTTCCAACTCCGAACTTAGTTCGGAGTTTGAAGGTTGGCCCATCGTGTGGTCGCTGCGGCCAACCCTCCAACCCCGAATTCCGTACTCCAAAATGGCGGACATGAAACAGCTGTAGCTACGCTGTATCTTTTTCAGTTGCCCACAATTATTACGTACGTATAATCATATAATTATATACACGACATGTTTTCAAACAATTATTATACCACTCTCCGCAATAAAATAGTCATTTTAATAGTACGCGGCACGGTGTGGAGAGCTGCGGCAGGCTGGTTCGTGTGAGTTGGCCGTCGGGATCGCCTCGAAGGCGATCCCGGACCAACGCGAACTCCAACCTTCCAACTCGAACTTCCAACGCACGAACACCTCTCCACACGATCGTCCAAACGTTTGAAGTTGGAACGTTGGCCGCAGTGTGGGCTTACCATAAGTTTACGTCCTCTTTAAATAATTTCATTTAAAATATGTTCAATTAAAATACTTTTTACAAGGTTCAACATCCAAATCGGAAATTTGTAAACAGATTATGAGAAATCATCTTTGCAAACTTTGACACCTCATATCTCAGAACAAGGTGAAGCGAAGTTAGAACCCTATCCAAATGAAGTGACGAAATTACGATTTCAAGGTTAAGGTGAAACTAAAAATAATTCATAATCTGCTCTTTCATAGGTGGCTCGAGTTTAACTATTTTAGGAAAAAAACACTTTTAGCAAGTTATGCTTTAAAATATTAAGATTAATTAACTTACTTAACATACTTACACAATAAGAATATGAATAAATATTTTTGTCCACAAACAAACACACATCTTTCAAGAAGAGTTTACAAATACAATATTGAACCAATACAATGTTGTATTTGTTAGCCTTTCTTGAAAGATTTATGTTTGTTTATGGATAAAAATATTTATTCATATTGCATGTGCACAGGCGCAAACAATTAATTCACCTTAATATTTTAAAGCACAACAGTTGTGCAGTTGCAAGTTACTTGCAAAGAGTGTTTTAACTTAAAATATTTAAATTGGCGCCATCTGTGAATGCGTAGATTATAACGTACATTCCATTTAAGGTTAAATGTACGTTATAATCCACGCATTCACAGATGGCGCCAATTAAATAATTTTAGGTTTTTAATACTTTTTGCACATTTAAAAACGATAAACTAAAATACATAAATTAAAATTCTTACATAGATTTCGAAAATTCGTCTTTGGAAACTTAGAAACCTTAGAAAATGGTAAGACGTAGTTAGAACCCTATCCAAATAAAATGACGGACCATAATTAGGGCTGCCACCTTTCAAAAACAGTAGACCCGGAGATTTTAGAAATATAGTTTTTTTTAATTAAAATAAAACTTTTTTTAGTACGAATTATTTCTAATTATTTTTTTGAGCACCATAATTCACCGTCTGCAGAGAATGCAGACAACAAAGTTGTGTCTAAGTCGTGTTGAAGCATAAAATTTTCAATGTTCTCAAAAATATTTTGAGATGTTTCGTTGGAATCCTCATAAAAATCCATTCATTTATCTTGAACACCTTTTTCTTGGTAAAAGTATCTGATGACTATTGGATACATTTTCTGGGATCTTTTATTTGAGGCGTCGATAGCAATCGAAAAGTGAACTCCATTTCCAGATTGAGAACTTTTTAGGTCTTGTATTTTAGAATCTATTGACTTCGGTGCTTGGACATTCAAAACAATGGCTTCAGCTTTCTTTCTGCCACAGTGAACTTTATGTGATAGTAGTGAATCGGAATAAAGAGAGGCAATCAATTTAATTCCGCAATCGGTGCTCAAATAACTGTGGTGGTGTCTAATTGCATGATAAATCGACGCAATTTCGATTGTCGCTACGTTTAGCTCTTCGAAATAATTTTTCTTTGGCAGAAATGCGGTCGTCAACGCCCGGTCTGACCCGGAGATATAGATGTTAAACCCGTAGCCCGGACATGCACCATGCAAACCCGTAGACTCCGGGTCAAACCCGGAGAGGTGGCAGCCCTAACCATAATGTGCCTCGTATTTAAGATCAACTGTCAGATACAAACAAAATAGAGAGCGTAAGTGATGTTAGAACCTTGTGAAATGAATTATTATTGATAAAGCTTGAAGTTAGAACTTTGTCATACTTATATCTACGAAAATACAACACAGATGGTTCTGAAAATTATTTAGGTTATAGAAATAAGCAAAAGAAATGCTTTGGCATTCAAAGGTCATTTTTGAAAAAAATGTCAGTTAGAACCCTATCCAAATGAAGTGACGATTTTGCTAATATTGAGGTAATTAATTGTTTGCGCTCGTACATATTTCACATGAATATAAATAAATAGTTTTGTCCATAAAAAACCCCAAATCTTTCAAGAAAGGCTGAAAAATACAATATTGGATTGAGTCACCGATGCAAAATTAAATTTTTCAGCCTCTCTTAAAAGATTTGGGTTTCTTTATGAACAAAACTATTTATTTATATTCATATGAAATATGTACGAGCGCAAACAATTAATTCACCTCAATATTTTAAAGCAAAATGTGCAAAAAGTATTAAAAATTAATAATTTGATTGGCGCCATCTATGAATGTGTAAATTATAACATACGTGACATTTAACCTTAAACTTTTAGTTTTTGTTACTATTTACTAATTTCATAAAGTGCATTTGAGATAATATTATATTTAACCCTTCGAATAATAAGAAAATAATTTTCTTTCAAATTTTGCCTATCAAGGTTTGCGCGAAAAATTCCTGGTTCTTCCCATGCATTTTAAATGTTCCTATTTATTGGTTTTTTTAAAACTTTTGCAAAAACAAAAATTGTTCTAAAATCAAGATAAAATAATCTTACCGGTGTGTTTATTAGAAATCAACATTTTTGTTTCTAAATATTAAAATTTTCATATTGGAAATTTAAATTGGCTAAAAAATGCATACCTGCGAATATTCGAATTAAAGTAATTAAAATAGAATAAACTTAAAATTTAAAATACAGAGTGCTTTTCTAAATAAAATTTGAAATAAAACTGTTACCTCACTTTTTGTCACTTTCATACAATTTTATTTTTAAATTAAATGTGTGATACGTCACAAATTGGCGAAAAATTAAACCGTCACTTTTGATCGGGTTTGTAAAATATCTGAAAAACCTAGCTCATATAATTCTAAGACAATAAGAAGCATTATTTCATTCCGTTTCTACCATAAAAGAAATCACAAATATTCGCATGACAGGAAGAGAGATATCTAACTTTTAATAATGCACTGTCGCTCTGGGACAATCTGGGTCTCCTGTTATCATAACGGCATATGTTGTTTTGGGACAACTTGGGTCTCCTGTGATTAGACGGGTTGATAACTGTGCTGCATATTATTATTAAATGTTTACTATTTTTGCCCTTACACTGCAGTTATTCATAACACTAAATTAATAGTGCAATAATTTTATGTAAACATAATAAATAATAAACCTCAGAAGAAAGTTGTAAACAAGTGTGTTTTAATAACATAATCTCTTCCTTATTAATATAAGCATGTTATGAAGTTTAATAATAATAACAACTGCTATAAGTACTATTTACTGCTATATTCTACTATGTAATTTATAAGAATTTATAACCCTGAGCAGGAAATGAAAAGGTAGGTACTTGAAATCTCACTGTGCATAATAATATTATTATGTAGGTAGGGTAAAGCAAGGTTATTTGGTAATATTTTTGATTTATCGTCAAGTACTTTGAAAAACAAGGATACTTAAAATTTACAATATTATTTATTGCTTAGGTACATTATTTCAGCGCATATTTTAAAAATAAAATCGTCACTTCATTTGGATAGGGTTCTAACTTCGCTTCACCTTGTTCTGAGATATGAGGTGTCAAAGTTTGCAAAGTTGATTTCTCATTATCTGTATACAAATTTCCGATTTTGATGTTGAACCTTGTTAAAGTATTTTAATTGAACATATTTTAAATGATATTTAAAGATGACGTAAACTTACCCTTTTAGAAGATACCTAAACATGCAAATAGAACCCTGTGCAACCAGCTAGAGCATAATAATTCATTGCACAAGGTTCTAATTACATTACCCTAATGCTATTCCTAGCTAGGGCCAAGCACTATTAAAATATTTTCCATTAAAATATGATAAACTAAAATACATAAATTGAAATTCTTACATAGATTTCGAAAATTCGTCTTTGGAAACTTAGAAACCTTGGAAAATGGTAAGACGTAGTTAGAACCCTATCCAAATGAAATGACGGACCATAATGCGCCTCGTATTTAAGATCAACTGTCAGATACAAACAAAATAGAGAGTGTAAGTGATGTTAGAACCTTGTGAAATGAATTATTATTGAAAAAGCTTGAAGTTAGAACTTTGTCATACTTATATCTACGAAAATACAACACAGATGGTTCTGAAAATTATTTTGGTTATAGAAATAAGCAAAAGAAATGCTCTGGCATTCAAAGGTCATTTTTGAAAAAAATGTCAGTTAGAACCCTATCCAAATGAAGTGACGAAATAATAACTAACATAACACAAGAAAACTTACAAATGTAAATCACCAAAAGATATAGGTAAGGTTGTTTTGGTTATAGAGGATGTTTAATTTGGTGATACTCCTCCCTTCGACTGTAAATAGGTAAAATAACAATAAATGTGTTTTTAAATCTTCAACGAGATTATACCCATGAATAAGATTATAAAATATTGATTAACATGTGTTATCATCTTCGTTTTCTTGCTTTTGTACGTCGTGGAACAGAAATCGCAATAAACCCACTTTACTTTCGTTTTATATTGGTCGTCTTCTGAAAAAGTTTTCATGCACATACCACATTTCCAGTCATTATCGACTCCACTTGGTTTTAAGAATTTTGTGGAAAAATAATTAATTCTGCATGATGTTGATGGTTCTGACCGTTCTACCTTTTTTGACAAGGAAGGTTTTCCGGTGCGAGGTTTTACAGATTTTGCGGAAAATTAATTAATCCTACGTGATGATGACGGTACTGACTGATCTACCTTTTTGGTCAATGTTAAAGGAGGTGTCAAACATTTTGCGGGCGAATCTCTTTTAATTTGTGTCGTTGATGTTAGAATATTGTGGGGAGTTTTTAAAATGTTTTCAAAATCAGCTTTCTTTTTGCTGGAACTGAGATGGTCAATGCTTTTTCTATTAATTGAGAAGGTCCTAAGCATTCTGGACTTCTTTATTAATTTTACATTATTTAAATATAAATGTAAATATGTAAAAATCGCACAAATCTGACTGGAGATCACGTCCGTTATCTCATAACGATCCCACAAAAGATATAGAATCGCTCGGCAGGCTGCTTTCAATGGACGATACACTCCGATATCTAATGGCTGCAAGAGGTGGCTAGTGAATATAATAAATATTTAACAAGTTAGATATAGGTAACTTGGAGACAGGTAATTTGGTGAGGATAGGAAATTTGGTGATATGTTTAAATAGACCAAAACAACCTTAAAACTGTTCACCGACCTAATATGCATGATGATAATTCACCATTAATCCAGAAGTTGAATTATAGAAAATAAAAATAAATGTTAAAAATCACAATTCGTTGTCCAAAAAAACATTAAAAAAAACTTAATATTACCCACAAATTACTTAAGCTCCTACCAAAAAAAGAAGTAGGACAGCTGACATTTTATTTAATTGTTACTATGCAGCATACTTTTCTGATTAAAATAAGGTGTAAAACCTAAACATACCTTCAGAAATCTCAGATTAATTGATAAATTACAATTTGAAGTCGCCACAGCACATTGAAAGTTGTTAAAATATTTTTCGTTTGAGTAAAATTATTTTCTGTTTCACCGACCACGTAAAAACTTGCGAAGTTGATTTATTATGGTTCACAGGTCTGTTTTCCATCTACGATTCTAATTTCAAAGCTGTGTACTGCATGGTAAATTTAATAATTACAAAATTCTACTATATCACCACATTACCTGAATCACCAGATAACCTCGCCTTACCCTACATATATATTTGATTTTAATGCTAATCATAATATAGACCAGCATTTCCCAACGTTTTTTCTACGGCTCGGTTCACGTTACGTTCAATTTGATCATCTTTCTATTTTACGGCCAGCGTGGTCGAGGGGTAAGGCACTTGACTCGCTATTTGAAGGTCGCGGGATCGAATCCCGGCGTGGGCAATAAGTTTTATTTGATTACTTTGTGTTATTTCACAATTAATTAATTAAAAATAATATATACTGTATTTGCGGCCCGTTCCAGAGAGGAAGATACTCTCAGTATCGCCCTGGTGTACGACCACCACTCTACCAATTGAAACATTGCTTGAAATGCCCCCACCTTCCCCTTCCCCAACTCCTTCCCCTCCCCCCAAACCTTCAGCCTCACAACATACCCTAATCTCACTGGCTCCAGATGGGAGCAGCTGGGCTCTTTTGAGGTATTCACCTTTAATTTAATCAATTTCTCCAGAAATAAGGAAAAATTGAGCTTACTTTGAGCAAACGGACACACAACATGCTATCGATTTTCAGTGTACTTTGTGATCCGACCCAATGTGTGATATTTTCTAATGATAAGTCAAATAAAACAGATTTGAATAATAATAGCGTTTTCATGTTCCTAAAAAAAGGGAGGGGGGGGCGTAATGGGATGGGATGGGGCAAGATTGGATTTTTTTTACATTAACTCCACACGCCCATTTCATTTGAGATGCTGTGCCGCAATGTGTGGAGGGTCTTTTTGAGGAGAGGAAGGAATGAACATTGGTCTTGAAGAGACCCATGTTGTAGGAAGGAAGAAACACACCGGCCGGCAAATCATTCCACAGCCGAGCTGTTGAACACAAGAACGAGTCGAGGAAGCGACCCAATTCTTATTTTTATTGATCAACTAAAATTGTTTGAAAAAACTTATTTAATTTTAAAGAAAGAAGGTTCAAACTTTCAAGGGTCGAGTTGCTATACGTATCTTTGTTGTACAACTGAGAATTGATAATACGTTTTATAATGACATGTTTTTTACTTTTACTGTCTTAGCTATCTAATATGGTATTATTTTATGCGTACAAGTGTGTATTTAAATTAATTAATTTTATTTATTACCGCCCTTTTAAGTGGCTTTACATATGGTTAGTAAAAAATATACAGTATTTGTTTTACATAACTGAGCTGCCTCACTAATAATATTTTGTATTGGTTTAGTGACAAATTGAAGATGTCCACTAAATTGGTATAATTATTTCCCGCCATTAATACTCTAAGGAAAGAGGAATACGTATGGTAGTCAATCCCAGAATTTCTGCACTGAAATAATCCAACTTCATACAAGCAATTCTGGACTATCAACTACATTGTTTTTTATTTTATACAGAAATACAAGATAGTGAAAATCCTTCTGTCTGGCAATTTGAGCATATTCATATCATGAAAGACTGTTGTAGTTCAACATAATTGCTGGAATACCCATTTTAAAATTTAGAAAACGTAAGAATTTATTTTGTACTAGTTGACCCGGCCAACTTTGTTCTGCCATATAAATTATTCTATGTGTGAAAGTTCGTTTAGGCGGACGTAGCGCCATCTGTCATTCAACAACATAAATAATTACGTTCTGTTTGAAATATGAACGAAGCGCGACGGTTAAATTTGTGCATACAAAAATACTAAAATCGCGATTAAAAAATGGGAGGGTGGGGGTAGGAGGATAAAAATTTGGGGTTATAGGTATTTTTGATACCAAATAATAAAAAAAAAATTGTCAAAAAAAAAAAAAATTCTGGATATGGACACCTTAATCACTTAGCGGTATGAAATATACTTTAAAAACTATTCTCATACCTACCAAATATACATAAAAAATTTAATAAAAATCTGTCAAGCCGTTTCGGAGGAGTGCGACCACAAACACCGTGACACGAGATTTTTATATATAAGATTATTACAATAGTTTGTATAATCTTGGGTATAATCGTGGGTAATTATTTAATATTTTAGGGTAATTATTCCCAAAAACCGCCACATTTTTAGGTACAGATATATTACATTTTGTTTCAACAAATATTACAAGAAACAATTATTTACGTATTTAAATGCACAAAATAGGATATTAGGTTCTTAATTTGAGGTAACTAAGTAATTCATGCGTATTTAGATTGAAACAAAACTCACGCAAATGGCACATCCAAAAAAAATATAGCGGCAAAGGAACGTTTTATACGGGAAATTTTGAACTTTGAATAAAAATGGAATTTTAGCATCTTTACCATCTTTTTTTCTTTTTTTTACATGAGCTCTACATAGGAGGCCCTGAGGAAAATAATTTCCCTCAGGGCCTATGTCATCTTTAGGGATGCTGTGTTGAGGGTTTTATAAGGAAATGAAGGAGAGGAGAGTTCTGGAAAGGAAAAGGGTTTAAGGGGTGGGTAGGAATCTGGGGTTCAGTGTGTCCCGGTCATCCGCCTCCAAGATCTAGACAAACCTCACCCCGTGAACCCGTCTACGATCTAACTATCTAAAAGTAATTAGTTGTTTTTATAGTAATTAAGTTGAAAAGCAATGTAAATTTTTTTAAATTATGGCTAATAAAAGTGCAGCGGTAAGTGGAACATATCTCTATCTCTACATATCTCTACATATTATAAATTAAGTCTGTCTGTCTGTCTGTTCGCGATAAACTCGAAAACTACTGAACGGATTTTCATGCGGTTTTCACCAATAGATAGAGTGATTCGTGAGGAAGGTTTAGATATATAATTTGTTATGGATTTGTGTAAATTGGTTGAAACATAATGATAATTGTTAGAAGTGTCGGAAAAAGTCAAGCCGCCTGGTAGCTTTCATCGAAAACGCTGCCTAATCCTTTTGGGATATAACAAAACAATGCATGGTGGGATATTCCTCTTTTATAGATCTACAAAAAAGTCTGCGAAGGCATATATCTATCTTTTACAGATAGCTTACTATACCCATTCTATCTTCTAAAAAAATGGTCACGTACATTGCGGTAATTGAAAAGTTATTTAGACGGATACAGTATTAATCCTTATTAACTTAAATACGTTAGTTACCCCAATCATTTCAAGCACATTATTATAATCTTTCACACCATCTCTACGTATTATAAATTAAACTACTCCGCGGCATCTGTCTGTCTCTTCGCGATAAACTCAAATACGGCGGTGGTTATAAAGGTTGGATAACCATCCAGTAGATGACGTTGTGTTTTAGCTAGTATAAAATATTTAAACAATTGTATTGCGATTGTAACTTGAAAATTTCGTATAAATTAAGCAATGCTTTTTACCTCAATAATGTGAAGATCAGTCCCGCAAACCCCCGCATACTCGACTTCCACCAAAACGTCGTTTTCGAGCACCAATTCCGGGATTTCTCGGTTGGTTGTGTACTTCAGGGAGAGGGTCTTTCGGTCGAACAGAAGGGCTTCCATCATGAGCTATTTGTTTGGACACTGAGGGAGTTATCAAGAGTAATGGTGGTGTGGACTAGAGGGACACCTTGTTCCGTGGCCGGAGTTACTCTGATAGTGAAGGTGAAGTTTGCAGTTGATTTTGTAGCCCTCCGTGTCAAAATGTTATCGTGTTGATTATCATCATAATTCAATAATATAATATTAATCGTAATCAAAATAATATAATAATAATAAAATAATAATCATGAGAGAAAATAACATATATTAAAAATAGTATGTTTGTGTCCACAAACCTGGGAAATTTGATTTTTTTCATATTATTAAATAAGAGAAACATAGGTACTTTTTTAATTATGTACTAGTATTTCCTAAATACCTTTTTAATTTCTTTAAATTAGAAATTGTAATATGAAAATCGACAGAAAATTAATTAACGTTATGGTAGGGAAGTCGCATTTTAAAATCTGCAACTTGGTGTTTAATAATACTTTTACAGAAAGGTCGCTAATTAGTAGACACGGATACATTTATTTTTAACATCACGCCAACCGGTTTTAACACAACCTTGCATTCGTCTGAGCAGAAATAAATTTACTGGAACAAGTTGACTAATACCGTTGGGCGTGTTATACAAATAATAGGTTTTTTTTTACATGAGCTCCACACAGGAGGCCCTGAGGAAAATAATTTCCCTCAGGGCCTATGTCATCTTTGGGGATGCTGTGTGGAGGGTTTTTAAAGGAAAGGAAGGAGAGGAGAGTTCTGCGAAGGAAACGGGTTTAAGGGATGGGTAGGAATCTGAGGTTCAGTGTCCTGGTCATCCGCCTCCAAGACCTAGACAAACCTCACCCCATGAACCCGGGCACCCCTGCTAAATCACCAAACGTAGCGAACCACTTGGGGTGACCTATGGCAGAGGTGTTGGTTATCCAATTAAGTTTCCCGGGGCGGCGGTACCCATTCCCGCCTCCCAAATTGATTGAAGTGTTCACCAAACGTACAGCATTTATTTAGAACATGCCAATTTTTCAGCATTTCGAGGTTTTTTGACGATTTTAATGCTAGATGGCAGTTTATAACCATTTTGGACGTTTTTGGCGCTAAATGAAAAATTTTTCAGAATTTAGAGGTTTTTTGAAGATTTTAGCGCTAGATGGCAGTTTATAACCATTTTGGAGGTTTTTGGCGCTAAATGGCAATTTTTCAGCATTTTGAGGTTTTTGACAGTTAATAACCATTTTGGACATTTTAGGCGCAAAATGGCAATTTTTCAGCATTTTGAGATTTTTTGACGATTTTAGCGCTAGATGGCAGTTTATAACCATTGTAAACGTTTTTGGCGCTAAATGGCAATTTTTCGGAATCTTGAGGTTTTTTGATGATTTTAGCACTAGATGGCAGTTTATAACCATTTTGGACGTTTTTCGCGCTAAATTTCAATTTATCAGCATTTTGTGGATTTTTGACGATTTTAGCGCTAGATGGCAGTTAATAACCATTTTGGACATTTTTGGCGCTAAATGGCAATTTTTCAGCATTTTGAGGTTTTTTGAAGATTTCAGCGGTAAACGGCAGTTTATTACCATTTTGAACGTTTTTGGCGATATAAATGGTAATTTTTCAGCATTTTGAGGTTTTTTGACGGCGCTAGATGGCAATCAAAAGAATATTTTTTAAGTAGGTACGTTTAATGATGAAATTACGTAATTTTATTGTCATGTTCTGTTCTTTATTGTTTCCTTTTCTCTCCATTTATTTGTAATCACCCATATTTGTACAACCTTGAATAACTTTGTATAACCTTGTATAACCTTTATATAACTTTGTATAACCTTGTATAACTTTGTATAGGTAACCTTTTTTCTTTATTTTGTTTTCTATTGGAGTTTGTTTTATTTAACCTGTCTTTGATTTTTCAGCTATACTGTACCTATGTGAAACTTTTATTTTTAATATCATAATACCTATGTAAAATTGTAACTATCACCTCCCACTTATGAATTGTTAATCCCCCGTCCTAAAATGAGTTCTATAACTCATCGGGATAATCGGGATCGCTCTAGCAAGAAATAAAAAAAAAATAATAACTAGGAACCCAAAGTCCCTGAATTTGGGATTTCAATCAAGCCAAAAAATCATACCCCTCCCAAAAACTCAAAAGTACGTACTTTTGGCGACCGCCAAAAAACTATAGGTGGGTAGCGGGTAGGTATATCAGTTGATTTTGAGAGATTAAAAAATAGTTTTTCAAATTTTAATTGTTTGAGTGGTCTTTCCTTCAGTTAAATTCAGAATGGAAGGGGCATACATTAAACTAGATCACTACATGACGCAGATGCTGTCTGGGCATGGGGAGTTCAGGGGTCGGCTTCATAGCTTGACCCTCTCTCCTCACCCAAACTGCACATGTGGTGATACTAACCAAGACGCCAAGCACATTCTGTGGCACTGCGAGTTGATGAAGGAAGCACGAGAGGATGGTTTGCGCGGAATAACAAGACCAGCGTGGAATGCTGACCTTGTGTCGAACAAAGAGAATTTCGAATGCTTGAAAAAGTTTGTCAAGTCCTGGGTAGAGAGATGGCCTGTACTTAGAGTCGCCGACCTAGACTAAATTCATCTTTGTTTCAGGTGCTACACGTATTGCTCCCGTCTTCTTCGGTCCTCCTCTATTACTCTTTATTTAGTGAATATGCTTTGAACTATCTATAATATAACTTATGTGACCTATAAATTACTGATTACGTTTGACTATTTTTTTTTCTTCTCTGGTCTCTGCTAACAATGATTTATGTTTTTACCTCGATAGGTCATCTTGGTGAGCGATGGTAGTGATGACAGTATCGCTTGATACATTATCACTCTGTACTGATTCTGTAATTATGTTTTACATGTATAAATGCTCTTATTATTTTCTATTTTTCTTGATTAGTTTTGGTTTCCATTCTTTGGTGGCGCAACTGAACTGTGCATGTTATGTATCGTCATTCCCCCATAGAAAGGGGGTGGGATAGACCCTGTCCATGCACATTGCCAGGCGAACACACACCAGAGCGGTCTTCCCGCGATCCGCCCGCGCCTCCCCCATCGACATGCGTTGGCCTGAGGCGTAACCGTGCGGTCTCGATGTCCTTCCGTCCCCCCTCCGGTAACCCGACGCTCATCTTTCCTCAAGGTCTTCAAAAACTTCCCCTTCTCTCCCAAGTACATTTCTTCGAGGCAAAATCGGGGAACCGGCTAAAGGACGCGGACTTCGAGCATCGTCTGCGGTTGGGCCGATAGCTATTCGCATTCTCATTGGGACTGCCCGGTGGTCTATGGAATACTTTCTCTGGCTTTTTTTAATATATTTTATTTTATTTCCGCTACTATAGTAATTACTTACATTATAACATAATCATATAACTGTTTTTTCCTCATTACTTATTTTATTTACAGAAGGTTTCTTCGAGTGGTCATAGCCGTTATTTTTATTTTTCTTTTTCTTTTACTAACACTATTATCTCTTTTTGATGTTACCTATTTCAGAAGAATTATTCCACGGGCTGCTACTTCTATTTATCTTTTGTATAATGTTAATGTAAGTACTTGCATACTGCTTACTAACCCCGTATGCATGGACATTGGAGGGTCTAGAGTCGTTCAAATAAATGTAGCTTCGTTCAAAAAAAGTAGAGTATTGACGTGTGCGGTGAAGGAGGAAACCATATGTTTCCTTATAACGCCGTTGGGAAAGTGGTGGGTCCCCTCCAATGTTTGAGTGGTTTGGTTTATTTAATAATTTTTAATTTTTATTCATCGGTCTTGCAAGTTGCAAGGCCAAGCGTCAATCGCATAATTAAACCAATACCGCCAAGAGAGTTCAACCCATAAATATACTAACCCCTAGATCGATATCTTCGGGCTTTTTCCTCCTAAATGTATTTCCACACTACTCGCGAAGATCATCGACGAAATATTCGGGAAAGTTGACCGAAGTTCGAAGTACGTCGCTACACAGCGAGGCGAGCCAAGGTTGGATGAAATCTAAGAGTATGGATATTAGAGAGACGGCATGTAAAGTGTGCCCACCAGCCCAAAGCATGCCTTTTAAAAAATTTTACCGAACGGTTTTTAGACGGCTGACATTGGCTTTTACATCTCGGTCGCGCATAGAGCTCCCAGAAAAACGTTCATAAAACATAGAAAAATGGTCCACTGCGCCGTAAAATTGTGTAAAAGTAGTTCTATGAAGACCTTTAAGAAGAAAGACGGTCTTACCTTTCACATGTAAGTGTTTAAACATAGCTTAAATATACATTTTATAATTTTCGGCGTGTTCATTTCAACCGCCATCGCCATGGGCCCGATGTTAACACGTGAACTCCGACTGCCAATGAGCCGAATCAGTCAACTTAAATTATAATAATTAAAAATTACCTAATTTTTAAAATGTTTTTATTAATCATAACGCACAAATATAAAGTTGAGATTTACCTACACATATCATAGGTATGTGTTTTTTTTTATCATTTAGCTTATTCATTTTTAAACATTTTTACTTTGTCTTTTTTGCACTGTTATTTTTAGTTTTTTTTCCTACTTATTTAACACTCCTTTTACATATGTTTACAATGTTAATTCAAAGTATGTAATCACTGTATTGTTATGTAAAAGTCACATTGACATGCCCCCGTGGTCGAGGGGTAAAGCTCTTGACTAGCAATCCGGAGGTCGCGGGTTCAAATCCGGGTGCGCGCAGATAAATTTTATTCGATTGATCTGTGTTTTCAACATTTTATAATTAAAAATAATATAAGATATATTTCCGGCACGTTCCAGGTGGAACATACTCTCAATATCGCCCTGGTGTAAGACCACCAATTAGAATTGAAATGTTGCTTGAAATGGCTTTAGCTGTGTTTGTTGACTAAATCTGAAAAGACGGGTACTTCCCCATCTTCCTCGTCCCCATCTTCTTCCCCTCCCCACATCTTCAGCCTCACAACATACATGCCATAGTCTCTCTGGCTCCAGATGGAAACAGTTTCGATTCTTGTGATTGAAAATTATATACATAATAATAATAATAATAATAAGCCTTTTTATTCTGGACTTCTGTTACATTTTCCATTGGGACCTGTCACGCGCTACTCTTCTCCATTGATGTCCAGCAGTGAGTTTTAGGTCATCTTCCCATCTCATGTGTTGACGTCCTCTACTTCTCTTGCCATCTCTGGGATACCAGTCAGTGACATTTTTGCACCATTTCTCTTGTGGATCGCGTATCATGTGTCCTGTCCATCTCCACTTTTGTTGGTCTATTCGGGTAAGTACATCGGCAACTTTAGTTTTCTCCCTTATTGTGCTACCTCTCACTCTGTCCTGTTTCCTTGTTCCTGTCAAACTTCTCTCCATGGCTCTCTGGCAGCGTTCCAACTTTTCTCTGTGGCATTTGGTGAGTGCCCAAGTTTCACATCCATAGGTGATGACTGGAAGTATACACGTGTTGAAGACTTTCCTTTTTATTTGCATACTTAGCTCCTTAGATTTCAAGACTTCTTTCAAAGACCAGTATTTCTTCCATCCATTTGCTACTCTTCTCTCGATTTCTTTAGTAGTTTGATCTTTGTGAGATATTATCTGTCCTAAATAGATGTAATCTGACACATATTCGAGTGGTTGGTTGTCAATTTTTATAGTTACTGGTTCAGAGTTTGTAAGCAATTTTGTTTTGTCTTTGTTCATGCATAGGCCGACTTTCACACTTTCCTCGTTTAGTGATTCTATCATTCTAATTAGGTGCATTGGGTTTTCCTCAAATAGGACTATATCGTCTGCAAATCTTAGGTGGTTAAGTTTTACACCTTGTACGTTGATACCATATTTTTCCCAATCTAGTTTGCGGAAGATACTTTCCAGAGCAGCCGAGAACAATTTTGGTGATAGAGGGTCTCCCTGTCTTACTCCTCTCTCGATCTTGAACTTTTTTCCCAAGGTTTCTAGTTGGATCCTCGCTTCGCAATTCAAGTATATGTTTTTTATAATATTGATGTAGTTTAAAGGTATCCCCTGCTGTTCAAGGCTATCCCATATAGCTATGTGTCTTATGCTGTCGAAAGCTTTGGAGTAATCGATGAATGCCATGTATAGTTTCTTATTATACTCATTATATTTTTCTACTATTTGTTTCACCGTGTGTATGTGGTCCAGGGTAGAGTATTTTTGTCTAAAGCCGGCTTGCTCCCGTGGTTGATTTTCGTCTAACTTTTTACTTATTCTTTCCAGGATAACTTTGGAAAATACTTTGTATATATTTGACATCAAACTTATAGGTCTGTAGTTCCCTATATCTTCCTTTTGTCCTTTCTTGAATATAAGAATAATGTTTGATGTTTTCCACTGTGTAGGTATTAGACCAGTTATAAGTATATCATTGAATATTGAAGTTAGTATTGGTAGTATATGTATATATATTTCATGTATTGATCATATTGCAGTTCGCAACCGTAATAACACTGTATTTTCATGTATTGTGACTAACAAAATATCCGACCATTATATAACAGGAGTTGCAATAGGTAAGGAGGTACTTACAAAGGATTTAAATAAAAAAAGTGAAATTATTGATAATAAATTGGTATATTCTAAATTAAAACTAATTAATTGGGGGAAATTATTACAAACTGAATGTCCTTCAGAACTGTACGATAATTTAAAAAATATTTTTGATAATATCTATGCGTCCTCGAAAAAAGAAAAATTATTTGAAAATAATCTTAGGCACAACAACCCATGGGTTACTGAAGAAATTAAGAACATGATTAAAAAAAGAGATTATCTTTACCGAAAATGCAGGAATAGCCCAAATAACCCGGTATTTCGTTTAGAATATACGCGGTATAGAAACAAAACAAACAAACATATTAATATTACTAAAAACACGTTCCATAAAAACGTAATAAATAGCTTAAACGGCAACCCGAGGAAACTGTGGGACGAAATAAATAATCTAATAGGTAAACCTAAACAAAATTTAGATAAAATAATCCTTCAACATATGGGAAGTCAAGGAGACACAAAGTTTTTATGCGATAAATTTGCCACAACATTTGTAAATGAAATAAAAGACATAAGACATAATTGTACTAAAAAATTCCTAGATCGTAACACGTATACAACTCCTGCTATTATGTCGATGAGATTTAGACCTGTATCACAAAAAGATGTTAAAAAAATTATTAATGATATGGATGTTAAAAAATCAGAAGGCAATGACCAAATAAGAATTAAAGACCTGAAGTTAATTGCTGATAATATAATCCCAGTACTGACTAAACTAATTAACCTTTGTGTAAGTAAAAGTATCATGCCTGACGAACTTAAAACATCCATCATCAGACCTATATATAAATCAGGAAACCACAAAGATTTCACAAACTATCGACCAATAGCGATTCTCTCGTGTATTGATAAAATTATTGAAAGGGCTATCTTTAATCAAATACAAAATTTTATAGAAAAAAATAGAATCATAAATCCCATACAGTACGGATTTCAAAAAGAAAAAAGTACTACACAATTACTTTCTAAATTCACTGACCATATAAACTGTCATTTGAATGAAAAATATTATGTAGGCATAATTTTTATAGATTTTAAAAAGGCCTTTGACACATTGGACCATGAAACATTACTAAGGGCAATGGAGGAATGTGGTATTAGAGGTCCTTTAAATAAATTTTTTAAAAACTATCTCTTTAATAGAAAAATTAAAGTTAAAATTGACGGAATTTTAAGTGATGAAATGTTGGCAAACACTGGGGTAGCTACGGGATCGATATCGGGACCTACGTGTTATATTATGCAAGTAAACAGTTTACCAAACGTAATAAAACGTTGTAAATGCTACATGTTTGCAGACGATACTTGCATTATATGTACTGACAAAAATCCACAAAAAATTCAGGAAATTTTACAAACTGACCTAAATAATATAATCAAATGGTCCCACGACAATGGCATTATTATCAACGCAAAAAAAAAAAAACAAATATATGCTTATACATTCACCACATGCATATTGTCAGGATAAGGAATTGCACATTAAAAGTCATTCATATGATTGCTTGCACACAAAAAACCAATCCCTGCAGTGTAATTGCCCAAATATAGAAAAAGTGTACCAGTATACATACCTTGGTCTTACAGTAGATGTCAATTTTAACTGGTCAATTCATATTGAAAATGTATGTAATAGATTAAGATCCATATTAGGGAAATTTTATCACCTAAAAAACTTTGTTAATAAAAATATATTATACTGTATATATAACGCATTAGCAGAATCAATTATAGGATACGGAATAAATAGTTACGGATTAACGTACAAAACGTACTTAAATAAAATAGAACAACTACAAATCCGTTTCCTAAAATTGATATCAGGCAAAAAAAAAGTTCAATTATGTGATGGCGATTATAAAAAAATGTTCTCCTTGTGTAATGTGCTCTCTATACATAGTAGGGTAGATTACCAATTAACTCTAGATGAATTCTGGAATACAGAATTCAAAAAACCTGTAAACCATAACTACCCCACTAGGCATAGAGAAGCAGAAATGTTTATTATTAATAAATCTACAAATGTATACGGTGATAGAACAAAAAGGCATAAAATTCCGGAAATATTTAATGCATTACCTGAAAATATTAAAAACGAGACATCATATTCAAAAATCAAAACTAAAGTTAGATCATTCTACTTCGATAGAACATGAAAACTAAAATATTGTATAAAAATACCTAAATCTATGAAAAACAAATAATATTGTTAACGAATAGGTACCTAGATCTTTTAACCACTGTTCAAAATAAAATTTATGTTATAATAAGCATTACAATAATTAGTTAAGTATTTTAATATTAAGTATTATATTATTAAATAATTACTAGATATGTATTAAGCACCAAAATATAAAACATTTTATATGTTGTAAGTAAATAAATAGGAAAAATGAGAGATTTTTTACAATCAAACTGATTGATCAGTTTTGTAAGATTTAAGTAAGAGAAATTATTGTACAATTAATAACAAAATAAACATAAAAAAAAAAAAAAGTAGTTCTTCCATGGTGCCTTTAAGAAGTTCGTTTGTCACTTTGTCTGGACCTGGGGCTTTTTCCATCTTCTGACTGTATATGGCTTTTTCTACTTCTCTGGAAAGTATTTTTGGTTCAGTTACAACGTTTTCCTGCTCTTTATTGACGTCTTTCTTCGGATCATGTTTTTGTTTGTCGTCTGGGCTTGAGTAGAGATCCTGGTAAAATTTTGTGGCTATTTCGTTTATGTTTTTTCTATTTGAAGAAGTATTCCCCCTTTTGTTTAATTTTGGTATCCATTCTTTATTTGATTCTCTCAATTCTTTAAGCGCTTTTTTCACTCCCCCTGTTTTCACTATATGCTTTTCTAATGTTTGCAGCCTCTTGGTCTTCCTATCTTTCCTGATGTTTTCTCTGATTTCTTTACTTAATTTTGTTATAGTTTTAATGTTATCTTTTTTAGGATGTTTTGAAAATAGGTGTTTTCTTTCTTCTATAAGTTGCAGCGTTGTGTCACTTAGTTCGTACTTGTTTCTTCTGCTAGTCTCAGCTTTTTCTTTAGTTAGTAGATTTTCTAGCTTTCCATATTTCGCACGAGCATCAGTGTTACTCAAAGTTAATTCTTCAGCTGATTCAATTAGGGATTGTGTTATTTTCCTTAAGGTTTCATCGCTGTGGTGTTTTGTAGTGTGTGAAGTGAAATGTTTTCTAGATTTATTTGGTGGTTCTATTCTTATATTGCTTCTTACCATACGATGATTTGTATTGAAATTGAATTTAGTTAGGACCGATGTATCCGTGAAGGCTTTTGGATAGTTTGTTGTTATGTAGTCAATTTCGTTTTTGGTTTTGCCATCGGGGGAGATCCATGTCCACTTATTCTTTTGGTTTTTCATGTATAAACTGTTCAAGAGCGTTAGATTGTGTTGTAATAATAATTCAACCAAAAATTCACCATGTGGACTTCTTCTACCTTGGCCAAACTTTCCCAAGACATATTCTTCCTTGCATTGCTTCATCCCGACTTGAGCATTGAAGTCGCCCATTAGAATAATGTGGTTGTTTTGATACCTTGTTAATATCTTTGTTAATTCTTTATAGAAAAGTTTGATTTCTCTTTTTGTTGCTTGTTCTGTTGGAGAATAAATT
The DNA here is from genome assembly GCA_929108145.2 of Limnephilus rhombicus. Classification (NCBI taxonomy): domain Eukaryota; kingdom Metazoa; phylum Arthropoda; class Insecta; order Trichoptera; family Limnephilidae; genus Limnephilus; species Limnephilus rhombicus. The sequence goes on from OV815296.1 coordinate 11,935,162, forward strand.
TGTATAACTGACCATACTTTTTGGTATCCCGGTATGTCAATGTTAAGAATGGCTATTCGATCAGAGATTCCAATTAGGTCTTGTATGTATTGTTTCATTGACCGTTTGATTATGAATCCTACTCCTCTTTGACCGGCTGTTTCGCCTTTGTGGAATAGTATGTAGTCAATGCGTTCCTCAATCTTTTCTCCTAGTCTTCTCATCTCACTAATGCCCAGGATATCCCATTTTATTTCTTCGAGAGCTTTTTCTAGCTCGTGTAGGCTTTCTTCGGTTCTAAGGGTTCTCGTATTTAAAGTTGCAATATTGAGTATTTTGTTTCTTCTTGTTGTTAGAGGGTGGTGGTCTATAACTCCCGCGGGGACCAGCCGAATTGGGAGACCTTTAAGAAGAAAGACGGTCTTACCTTTCACATGTAAGTGTTTAAACATAGCTTAAATATACATTTTATAATTTTCGGCGTGTTCATTTCAACCGCCATCGCCATGGGCCCGATGTTAACACGTGAATTCCGACTGCCAATGAGCCGAATCAGTCAACTTAAATTATAATAATTAAAAATTACCTAATTTTTAAAATGTTTTTATTAATCATAACGCACAAATATAAAGTTGAGAATTACCTACACATATCATAGGTATGTGTTTTTTATCATTTAGCTTATTCATTTTTAAACATTTTTACTTTGTCTTTTTTGCACTGTTATTTTTAGTTTTTTTTTCATACTTATTTAACACTCCTTTTACATATGTTTACAATGTTAATTCAAAGTATGTAATCACTGTATTGTTATGTAAAAGTCACATTGACATGCCCCCGTGGTCGAGGGGTAAAGCTCTTGACTAGCAATCCGGAGGTCGCGGGTTCAAATCCGGGTGCGCGCAGATAAATTTTATTCGATTGATCTGTGTTTTCAACATTTTATAATTAAAAATAATATAAGATATATTTCCGGCACGTTCCAGGTGGAACATACTCTCAATATCGCCCTGGTGTAAGACCACCAATTAGAATTGAAATGTTGCTTGAAATGGCTTTAGCTGTGTTTGTTGACTAAATCTGAAAAGACGGGTACTTCCCCATCTTCCTCGTCCCCATCTTCTTCCCCTCCCCACATCTTCAGCCTCACAACATACATGCCATAGTCTCTCTGGCTCCAGATGGAAGCAGTTTCGATTCTTGTGATTGAAAATTCACCTCAAGGGTGCAGTATGAACATATGTATATATACATACATAAAATTAAATAATATAATAAGCACTTCGGCTTAGTAGTTGGGTTGCTAGATTGACCTTCATTATCTGTTTTCTGAAATAAAGTGTTGGTATGTTATTTCATGGGTGAAATTTAGGCCTTGCTCTTCTTGGGTCCTAATAACTTTTTCCAGAAATTCCCACCGCGCTACCTTGCCGTCTTTGTCGATAATTATTTTGTTTGGATTCCTGTGTACATATATTCTTGTCTAACTTTATCATACGGTAAGCATCTAAAGTTGCACTAACCTCCCGCACATCGGTTGTTGCAAATTGTGGTAAAGGAGCTAGCTCGTTGATTACAGCGGAAGTTTCAGCAGGATCAAGAACCAGTTCTGTTAAAGGAGAAACACTGATAGTATCTCTCTTCATGTGTTACTTATTTTATTATGCTTTTATAACTTTTAAATTGTTATTAATGTCTTCTGTACTTATCCATCCTTTGTTCGAGCATTCTATTTTATTAAATTTTTTTTTATTATTTTATTATCACTGTAATTACAGTTTTTATTAGATTATAATGAGCACTTCTTTCCTAAAACTCAAACACCAGCTTACACCAAGAAAAAATATAAAAATGCACTGAATTTTACACTGCAAGTCTGTTGATTATTTAAAAAATGTTTAAAAAAACAATACTAACTATATATATTTTTTTTAATCTACTCGAAATCAATCATAATCTTGTTTCATAATCGTTTTTTAAATTAGGAAGTGAGCATTGCTCAGGAAATATGTCGGTTTTTTATAAACAATAAACGTGGTTAAAACTAGGAAAATTATTAATTATGAAAAAGGAATTCGTTCATCAAATAATACGTAATGAGCTATTATATTTTGTGCTTAAAATAAGAAGAAAAAAAAACTGAGAAACGTTTTTTAATTAAAAAATAAATTAAATAATGAGCCCATTACCAGTTCGGCCCTTCCATGTAAAGCGCTCACCCTCCCCCCGCTCGGTGAGCGGTAACCCCGTCTGTATCCCCACTCCCCGCCGCCGAAAAATGGAGACAGCTACACTGGTTTTGGCGGTATAATAGGATTCGAAATGCTTATGCCGCTTCCTTAGAATCATAGTTCCAGAAATAATACGAAGTGCCTCTCCGCACCATCGTATTCGGCTAACTTCGTTCAACTTCGCGAATAGTGTGGAGCTAGGGTAAGCGGTTTCGTCATCAACTTAACCAAACCACGCCCATAAATTGTTCACGCCTACGATAGCGCTAATAGACTAAAGATAGAGGAAGTTTATTCATCTACCATAGACGATATAATCGCACTCGACCTACTACAACCTATTAGCCCAATAAATTATTTAAAAACAAAATTATTGGAATCAGAAAATGTTTCTTATTACATTAGACAAATGAAACACTCAGAGAACATCTTTAAATATGTTTATTTTCAGTAAAGACAATTGATAATAACACATAAAAACTAAGGTATCCTAACCGACCTAACCTCAAATTAATTTACGGTCGAATGCTGAATGTTGATGTCCTGGTCCTGGTCCTGATCCTGGTCATCTCGTAGATACTCCACTGACCAGCTCTCTTCACCTTCACCGTCAGACTCCCATTCGATATCGGAAATGTCTCCTTCCAGTGCAATAGTTATTTCTTCATGTGACAAACCTCTAACAGCCATCTATAAAAATGATAACAATAAATTATATAGTCTACCGGAAAATATTAGAATAAATTAATACATCTTGAAAGAATCAAATTAAAACACGTAAAACAATACAAAAGGCCAAAACAAGATCTCCATAAAAAATATCCACTGACAACCAATGTGCCACCACAGGAACATGAACGTTTTTAGCAAAAACAAAATGAAAAAGCAATGTTTTTGAATGGAAATCATATTTATCGATCAGATAAAACATCTATATACAATATAATTATTTTATTATTTATGCATTAAACCGCTTACTCGCTAATACGGAAAACTTTTTATCCAAACAGTTATATTTAGCTTTATTATTACGAAAAGTGAGTATCTATGTCGGGGGAGACCAAAAAACATGCAAAAAATATGCATTTAACATTTTAATTTTGTTAAAATTAATTCACTCGCACGGTAACGCCATGTTCATTCATCGTTTTTATTTTAACATTTCATCAATGCTGCCAATCATAGAAAAATATTTTTGCGTAAAACAAAGTGAATGCATCATTGACAAGTATTTGTAACAGTAGAACATGGAAAGAAATGTATTAAAATAATTACATAAACCCGCTAGACAAACCCTGCGTAGCCAAACAAACCATTCAAAACCTGGGATGTTTTTTAAAAGTATGATGAAAAGCGAGTTTATTTTAGAGAATTTATTTTATAAGGTTGGTACTTCCGACAAATGTTATATTTGATTGTCTATTAGCTAAAAAAGGAACATTCCGTATTATCCGTGAGGTGGACTAACTGCATATTTACCATTATTTTTAACAGAAAAATGCTATATCTTACCTTTAATGTTATGCAGAAAACCAAGACAAGTCAAACCGTTAAATTCTGTCAAAGACGCCGTTCGAATTCGAAATAGATTTCTATTTCGAATTCGAACGGCGAATATTTTGTGTTGCCAGTACGCGATTTGTTATATACCTTATAAAACATATCTTTTACAAAATCACAAGCGATACGCAAAATACGGTGCTGTTTGTTTCACAAAATCAAGAGATATTAATTTTTTCCTTCATGTTCTTCAGGAAGAACTCTGGTATTGAGAGGGTTAAGCTTAACATTTAAGGAGATGGATTAAATGTAGTGCAAGATCCACCATTTCGATTTAATGTGAACCGAACCATCATCATGCTTTGAAGCATTTCAATGGAGAGTCTATTCCGCAGCTTATTTTTAACGATATTGTAAAAGGAGAAAGCACCGTGGAAAACGCTAATCTAAATTTTGAGATGTTTCCAAAATGTTTACATCCAGCTGCGTCACAATCATTTTAAACTTCGTAATAAAAATCAGCTGAAGTTGATGTTTTTTTCCATGTTTTATTACTCAATTGGTGCCACTCAGACTCAATTTCATTTTTGTTGTCATAGATATTATGAGTACGATGAATATGGTTCAATATTAGTTTTATATCGGGCTTAACTTGAGACGTAGCAACCTTTGGGTGCAAATCAGCAACCATTTTTAACATCGATAAATTATCCGGAAGCCTTTTTTGAATTTGCTCGGCCAGAAAATATAAGAAGCTCTTGCATCTTTCCCTGACATCCATCAAATCCTTTTCTTCCAGATCTTGTCATATATTTAGAAAATCAAAACCAAAACACATTGAAGCTGTATGCATAAGATGTTCTCAGAAATTAAAAAAAAAAAAATTCTATAAGTTCAAGAGTCCACCATTTTTTTTTAATTGTGAAGGCGCAACAAGTAGTTGAGGCAAGTTTTTGTACAATAAAAATAAATCCTCAAATAAGAAGTGTGTGAGTGCTCCGTGTATACGATGAAATAATTTTTTTTTAATATATGGAATCACAAAACCCCCAAAAATACCCCTAAACATATTAAACCCCTAAAAAATCCCATCTCACTTATTTTCCCCCTAAGTTGGCAACCCTTAGCGAGAGTTGGCGAAAATCAAAATTACAAACCTATCTTTACAGCTCCATCTATGAAACTTTATCTGTGAGCTATGAGTCTTTTAGCGGGATTGGTTTATTTATGCTTTTAGCACTTTAGCGTCACGGACAGTGATGCTATGTCTAGGGAAATTTCCCTAGATCTGGGGGAGAAAAATATTTTTTAGGGAAAAGAGAAATCAGCACAAAATCTAGGGAAATTTCGAACTCTGGCAATATTTTTATTACATAATATGACAATATTACTGGTATTATTTATATATATATTTTTTTTTTTGGAATTCCCATGAATCTTAATTATTGTTCATGTACTTAAATGCAATGTTATTTTTAACACTGATAACGTGATAACTCAAAATGATATTATGTATCTAAAAAGATAAATGGGACCTCTTAAAAAAAACATTTTTTTTTTAAGTTCCGTTTTTTCGGTGATTTGATTTTTATTGTTTAAATGTTGTAAGTGTTTTTTTTATTTATTTGGAATTCAGTTTCTAATTCAGTGGTGAGTGTATTCGTACTTATAAATTATTATTTCACGTAGCAAAAAGTGTTTTATTTGGAAAAGCACAGTATTTATTTATTTTATTTATTGCTTCTTCACAATTTATGTACATATATTTTTAGCATGTAATTATTAACCCCACTAGGGTTCGCCTGTATCGGGGTTAATAATTTCACAATTTAATAAAAATAACACACGCAAATATCGGTCATGCAAAACAGTTAAGTAAAAGCAAAATAATAAAATTTAAAAATAAAATGATAAACAGAGAAAATAATAAGTGATAAAAATATATGAATTAATAACAAAGTGTTAAGAGATCAGACAAAATGTTCTCATTCATTACATCATTAGTTCACACCATTTTCAACAATAGATAAAATTTAAAAAAATATATGTCCTTAGGTTTTTTTTTAAATATGTGTAAAAAATAAAAAAATGAAACAAAACAATGATTTATAAGCGATTACATTAGAGCGAATCTTTCTTATGCAATATTAAAGTGACTATCAAATAATTATGAAATAAATATGAAAGAAACCGTTTTGATCACAACATTATTGTTTTCATTATTCAAAAAAATTATTATTAAAAAAAACTGAATACGAACAAAGACATGATATACCAAAATCATTATTATACAACTCTGTAAATGTATTATCTGTTCGTGCTATATTGTGGCTTAAAATTGCGAGTCAGCATACATCTCAATCTGAATATAATAAACTAGTTGTTCATGTTCATAATACAAGACTAACTGCAAATGATGGACTTATAATTCCCAGATACCTAAATAAATACGGTCAAAGAACTCTAGAATACCTTGTTCCAATAATTTACAACATGTTACCCAACGCAATAAAAAGCTGTGAATTGAGTTTCAGAAGGAAATGTGCGCTAAAAAAATGGTTAAGTGAAAGAACTCTTTTGTACTAATTTCTGTTATTTTCCGCTTTTCGTTTTAATGTTTTTTCCATTATTATTTTCTCTTGTCTTTTATTTTATTTCTTTAATTTTCTCTGTTCTGTATTTCTTATAAATTTTATTAACAATTTTCTTTTTCATGTACCTGTATATTTTATGTACCTGTCTCTTCGACTTGGTCGAAGACCTGTCTCAATTTAAAAAAAAGTAATTGTCAAAAGAACCCGTTGACAAACTGATATCAATCAGTTTAACGGGACTTAATTTAAAAATGTAAAAAAACTGTAAATAAATAATAAAGGAATTTTATTAATAAAAAAAAATTAAAAAAAATCCATTTAAGTGACCGTTTTCATTGAAATATGATTGTATTTTATAGTGTAAGTGACATCTTAGAAATGCCATCCGTGTGATCTTTTAGTTTTGACAAAGTTATGGGATACGATAACCCATATATATTTCTTTATTTATTGTTTCTTTACCTTTTTAATTTAGGTATTATTGTTTAAATATATTATAAGTACATTTACCAAGTTCCGATATCTTTCCAATTAATTAATCATATTAATTAACATATAACAGGAAGTGTTACACAATCAGGTGGCTACGTAGGTAATTGCGTAAATGTGAAATTCTAGGGAAATTTCACCTCGAAATCTAGGGAAATATTTTTTTTGGGCAGAACATCCCTGGTCACGGACCACGGTTGAAAAATTTGAACGAAGATATACGCCCCTGGTTCAACCTGTTCAACTTGTTCAACCACCCACTAACAACCAGAACGCCTCCAAAAATGCATCCATATAAAAATATTTTGTGCAAACTTTCGATTTATTCAGCCAAAAGTGAATCCCAGCCAACAGGAATCCATGCTGTAAAAAATTGTATTCTCTAATTTTAGCGATCCGCACGGCATATTATTAGAACTACAATAAAAACCGATACAATTTATCATTTAATAATTAAATCTGCGAACAATTTGTTAGTTTTCAGCCAGTCCGCCAAGACCCGCTAGTGGTAAAAATTGAAATTTAATTTGTAAAATCGGTATTGCAGTGAGTTTCCTCGTTTGATTCAAAATGATGACAGCACGGGAATCTATGATTATCTTCATTTAATAATAACGATCCTCGAGTCCTATAAGTGAACTACAGTAAAACTCCATACAAAGTTAATAAATTAAATTTTGTCTATGAATTGTTTATTAGTTTCCTGCCGATCCGATAGCTGGCGTTAGTAGTAAATGTAATTTAGTTTGTAAAATCGGTATTGCAGAGAGTAGTTTCCCCGTTCTGTCATATCGTCTTATTTTTCATTTTTTGGTATAGGTTAGGTTCTGGATTTTGACATGACTATTTCAATCACACCAAATTATGCCAAATGTATTTTTAGTCTAGTTTGAAAAACTGATTGTGTTTAGTGTTCGATTGCCGCCAACTTGCCATCGAAATTAATAATTAAAAATGGGCCTAATAATATCAAGATTTCGGGTGAGTATTTTTTAAAAAAATACATTTTTTAAACTTATTTTATTATCAAATTTTTACATCGAAGCAAACGTTGTTTTTAATCATATTCCTTCGTGAATTAATATTTGGATTATTACGTGACTGTGTTATTATAGTAAAAAAATAATGCACATTTTTATTGGAGGTTTTATCTATAATCTAATTTGTTTAATTAAAATTAATAGGTACCTTAAATATTACCCATAAAGGTACGCTCTCTTTCTGTTACTGCAGAGTTATTATGTGATACCCTATTAAACCGTGTTAGGTTATGAACGATTTCACCAAGTAAAAGAAAGTAACGCAAAAGTGAAAGGTGGAAGAATTCAGGGATGCCTGAAGAAAACCTGATCAAGTGAATCTAATATTTGAATCGGGTGACATCAATAGTCAGAATAACAGAAGAGTTTGCAATCAACAATGTTTGAATGTGATTGAAACAAGGAGCGTATGCCAGGCAGAGTCGTGTCTCTTGAAACTTGAATTGGAAAGTTTAGAATACAAATGAACCATTGAAATGTTAATGATTCTATAAACCTTGAATCACTGATAATATATTTTGTTTATCAGCAAAGAATTCCATTTTGATATAAGTAAGTACCTATAATGGGTAATAAATCAAAGGATCAAAATATAAGTTAATCCACTTATTTTGAAATACCAATCGGAGATTTGGGTCCTGATGTGTGTGTCGTGTCAAGCCAAGCCAGAGTTTTGTGACCGTCTATTCACTCTGCCTGCCTAAAACTGACATTGAATTTAACCCCTCAGACCCTCAGGCAAATTTGTTCACTTTTCGGAACAACTCATATAGGTCTCATAGAAATCATTGTGAGAAATCATTACATCATTATCATTACATAGTATAAAATGAAGCGCATAGATCTTTTAAACTACGCAACGGATTTTCATGCGGTTTTCACCAATAGATAGAGTGATTTAAGAGGAAGGTTTATATGTATAATACTGCTCATTATAGTAGAGAAAAGCCGAGAAATTCAATTCAGGTAGCGGGCAGCTGGCAAGCGGGTGGTGTGGATTTCATAAAGGTTGGGTAATGGCATTGTGTTTCGTTAGCCACAGCAACGTGTGGCCGGTTCTGCTAGTACAATATAAACGGTGTTCGAAGGAAACAACACCACGCTTTATATTCAAATCTAAAAGTTAACAAAAAAAAGACGTTAAATGTACACCTTTATGACTGCAATTTGAAACTAAATTACTTCCGTATCACTATAATGCTGCAGCTCTTTCAAAAGATGATATTCACAATGTACATAGGTTTGCTTCCTCCAAAGGATAAAAGTCATCATTTTCTTGCATCTCTCTCACACACAGCACTGTGACGTCTCCGTAGACCCCTACCAATACTACTAGCCGTGACGATAATTTTGAAAATATGTAAATAATATAGTTACAAGGATAATATTGAAGTGCGGTGATTTCCAAAAATTTTAAAATGTCAAATTTCAATGTGTTAATGGTTTTGTTATTTTAAATAGTGTCCGACCGAAACAGGACTTTCCACCGAAACCGAAACCGAATCTTTGGTGTCTGTCTCAGTTTCGGCCGAAACCGAAACTGAAACTTTTTTGGACATGTTAAAAATCGATTTTTTACTGTTATTTGGCTTATTTTTTACACTTATTCAGACAGTTAACACGTTTTGGTAAGAGAGATGTTGTGTGGGTAGGATTTTGTATAATGGCGTCCGCTGGCTCTGTTCAGCGATCCGCGTGGTGATATACTTACTTCACTACACTTCTTAATCTGACTCCATTGGGTTACCAAATATACCGTGATTGAAAGAAATATTTTTTATACTGAAGTTACGATTTATTTAAGTTTAGAAACACGACAAGAATTAAATTGGAAGATTTATAAGGAACGATACTCAAGCAAACAGCCCACACGTCAGGTAGCCGGGAAACGAATGAATTCCGTTAACTTCGCCGAACGGAATTCGCGCAGGCGCGTCGGCTGAGTTGCCCGCGTATAAAACCCAATTATTCGGCTGTTGAGTATCGTTCTCTACAACGTGTTAAAATTAAATAAATAAAAAAACAATAACTGATTAATAATTTCGGTTTAAGCAGAAAATCTGCCGAAACCGAAACTAGATTTTTTTGCCGAAACTTGCCGAAACCGAAACCGAACCTTCAGGTGAAAGTATGTCTGCACCCCCCAAAGGAAAAATACAATTATTATCATAAATCTCTCTCACACGTATAAAGAAAATTAAACTTATTTCCTGTCGCAAAAAAGTAGTACTTTGGAGGAAACAGTCACACATATTTTGTGTGACACCATTATTTAATGTGTAAGAAAGAGCTGCAGCATTATGCGAAAGAAACGTATGTTTATTGCCTTTTTTGTCGTCACGGTACTGTAATCGTGAATCGTCTCGGTAGTTTGCATAGTTCAGTTTGCAGCTTCAGTTTCTCTTTTTCTAACATGGTTTAAATCTCACCGTAACATAAAAGTAGATATAACAAGGCATAACTTCAATGAGACCGTGGCAGGCACACATGCTGAGAGATATATCTACCAAAAATACTATAGCTGTTATATATTAAGGCATAACTTCAATGAGACCGTGGCAGGCACACATGCTGAGAGATATATCTACCAAAAAGACTATAGCTGTTATATATTATAATAAAACAAATATAAAACTTTTTCCACTTAATTTTATCAACCGTAACCGGTTTCAGCTCGTTTTAGCCATCTTCAGACTGGTACAAATTATTCTTAGTCTACGGTTTATATAAATAATATATGGGGAGGCGAAGTGGGGTGGTCTACAATGATTTTAATTAATTGTATTAATTACGTTTGTTAATAAGTTGTTTTAGACTGTCGAATTTCTAATTATTTTGGTAATTTCAGTAGCCTAATTACCTTGGGTTTGTAGCTCACTTCAATATTATTCAGGGAAAATACTTACAAGTAATATCAAACAGAATTAATAGCCTAGGATCTGCGTGTGGTTGAATTCCAGAATCCGACTTCCATTGCATGACCGACATCACGCCTTATGCGCCGCGCCACAAATAACATCTGTGTTTGAGAAATTTCAAGCAAAGCTACCGTTGTAATTCGGGTTTTAGTTCAAGAATCTGCCAAAAGATGTCCCTACTTCCATAAGCAGCTCGCATATGGACGTATATTACCTAGGTATAAGTACTAAGATTTATAGGCGGTTATAGGCTATACGCAATATACAAGTGTATTACATATTATGGCGTCATTGCGTGTTTCGGTTACTTTGTCTCGGTGACTTGCTGTCACTGGATCACAGTAGACCGAGGAACTGGCTATTTTCGCAACCAGTTCCTATTCAAACTGGGCGAAGCCGAACTAAAAGCTGCCCGCAGGGGCTAGCAGCAAAAACCTGCGCGGCGAGTTTTTAACTGCTAGTGAATTATTAATGAACTAATTTTATTGTCAAATCGTTATTATATTTATGATGTATGGGATTTTTTTTATTTTTTATTACTCTTCATCATTATATAAACTAAATACATATTTTAATTTCGAAATTATTATAAAAATTACAGTGGATTCAAAAGTGGAGACTTAGCAAATGATTCTAATTGCTTATTCATTACAAAGTTAAATTTTTTTTTAGTAAAGCGTGTAATTTCTAAATATTCTAGTCTATCTAGTTTATGACCTTTATGACAAGTATGGAGAACTTTAACGTCTCTGTATTTATCAAACGAGTGATTTCTAATAAGTGTGATGCTACATTCGACAATTCGCCTTTGTCATTCACCCAGTTTGTAAAGTGTTCTCTAATTCGTGTCTTGAATGACATCCCAGTTTGACCTATGTAATACGACGGGCAGTTAGCACAGTTCACTTGGTAAACGCCTGAGTTTTCAAGTTTTTCTCTCTTATCTTTATTTTTTATTAAAATTCTCCCTAGAGAATTCACATTATAAAAAGCTGTTTTTGTTTGTTGTCTGTGAAGAATATCTCCCAAATTACCCAAGGGGTTAAAGAATTTTAATGAAATTGCTCAAATTCACTGCTGTATGAAAAATTATTCGCTTGCATAATCGTATTGGTCAATGAATTGACTTGCATGTATAATTTTAAATGTGTTTTCATTGGAGAAACTTAAACATTCGCTGGGTTTCTTTGTGTTTGTAATTTTTATAATAGAATGCCAAGCAATTTATGTGTAGTAGAACGCCAAGAATTTTTAGTCTTTTTTTTAAATGTGAATACAGCGCAGGAGATCCCACTGGTTCCAACCAGTTTATATAGTTTTACAATTTGGGAGGCGGATATGGGTACTGCCGCCCCGGAAACTATTTATTGGATAACCTACACCCCTGCCATAGGTCCCCCAAGGGGTTCGCTACGTTTGGTGTCCTATCAGGGTTGCCCGGGTTCATGGAGTGAGGTTTGTCTAGGTCTTAGCGTCCAATGCGTTTGTCCATCTACTGAGAGAGAGATTGGTTAAGGGAGACCTAATCTAGACCTCTCCAGCCAGTCTCTCTCGCCCTATCACTTCATTCGTCCAAGGATTCATTCTAGACACATTGACCCCCAGATTCCTACCCACCTCTCATACCCTCTTCCTTCCCAGAACTTCCTCTACTTCCTTTCCCTAAAAAGACCCTCCCCACAGCGTCTCCTAAGACGACACAAGTCCTGAGGGTAATTATTTTCCTCAGGGCCTCCTGTGTGGAGCTAATGTAAAAAAAATCAAGTGCAGTTCACTAGAAGTGAAAACTTCACCCACACAATCTCAACCAATAGGATCCTTGAAAGTGAGCTCATAATCAAAGCGGCCAATGCGGTACTGTACGTAGGTAAGGTTTCATTCTATCTCATTCTCTCGCAGGCTAAATCCTACAGATATATGTGTTTGTCTCTTTCTTGTCGTTTCCATTTCGTCGACTTTCAAAGAAGTTTCTTAACCCTAGATCACAAACCTTCGTCGAATCGACGACGCAGGATTAAAAAAACCGCGATAACTTTCGCGCGCGCGCGTGACCGTAATTCTTTCATACTCTGGCTAATCTCAATCAGCTCGTTACTTCTGCTACAGACGGTAAAGCGGACGATGGGAGGAGCCCACGAGCGCCAATTCAGCAACCATGGCTCGTCGCATCGACGAAAGTTAGTGATAACGTGACTTTTTACTTTTGCTAAATTTTCACCAAATTTTTATTAGTTTCTAGATTTTCACCAAATTTTTTATTTTATTAGTTAATTCAAGTCTTTGTTTTTGATATTTGAATAGTTTTTTTTTTCTAAATTTAGTTATAACTAATTCAATTACCAACTTTAAAAATGTTACAATTGTTGATTTTGCATGAGAACTATTTTTTTTTTTTTTTTAAAAGAAAGACAAACATTCCCGGGTTACGAAAAACCCAACAATGTTTGAAAATCTCCTACTACCACCACAGAAAGCCGAAAATGTTGCTTGTGTTGTGATGGAGGACTTAGCCAGTCGAGGAATCGAACACGCTACGCTCGGGTGAGACCCAAGCGCTATGCCCACTCAACCACTGACCAGACAAAATATGATACTATGATCTCATTCATAAGGCTGTTGATTAATAAATTTGATATTTTTGTTTATCTAAATATAAGAAATAATACAAATAAACACTGTTCATTAATAATAAAAAGAAATATGTACATATTTAGTTTTAATAAAACCCTTACCCCCTTTATTAAGTACCGTAGACGAAACGACGAAGGTTTGTGATAAGCTTCGAAAAATACAGTTAGTGATCTAAGGTTAATTAAAAAAACCTTCTGGTGCCAGTGAAACTACAGCATCCCCAATTGGGGTACGTTGTGAGACTGATGATAGTGTGGAGGGGAAGGGTGTGGCAAAAGGAAGGTGGGGAAGGTACCTGGCTATTCAGATCTAGTCACAAACACAACTAATGCTATTTTGAACAATGGTATTATTGTGAATGTTGGTCTTTGAATAAAAATTGTTATTTATTTCATACTTAAGCGGACGTGGCTTCGCATTCTAATAATATTATGTTTATTCATATTTCCTACTGGTGTAAAAGGTTTAAAGACACCTTTGTTATGACTTATTCCATTAAATAAATAGAAATTTTAATATTTACCGGTCAAAGGCAACAAATAAAACAAAACCGCATTAAAATACAACTGTATTTAAAACCTCAGGCTAATTTGTAGCTTTTCCGAACAACTCATATAGGTCTCATAGAAATGGTTCTTTCTCCCTTACTATCATGGTTAGAAATATGATCCAAACGGTGTTAGAAAGAGAAAACACCACGTTTTATAATCAAATCTAAAAGTTACCCACAAAATAATTAAAATTTATGAAACTTGTGATGAAAAACTGAGTTAACGGTTTTGCATAACGCGCGGCATTATAGCTGTATTCTTAGTCGGATTCTTAAATTTCCCCCGTACAGTCTCTAGGCTATTAATACTCTTTGTTGATGATTGTGTAGGTTCATCTTTAATGTCACAGCTGTATGGCGCTTTAGCCATTTTTTTCTTTCCATCATCGAAATATTTTTCACCTTTCGGATAATTCATGTTGTTAATACTCGTTAAAAGTTAAATTTTAATCCAGAGTGGTTTTCCAAAAAAATCTTGGTTATGTGCCAGTGTTTTGCTAAAAAAACTTTTTTGCTTTCCTTGTGTTCTTTTTTGTGGTGATACAGTGCGGACCCAGTGAGGTTATATTGATTTAAAACATTTATCGGAAAGGTTGATAAAACATGAAAATTCATCGGAGCATATGAAAAACTCCAACTTTCTGGCAGTGAGATTTCAATATCTTCACAAAAAAAATGACAGTCCCCACCATCGAAAATGTGTTCGAGTCGCCACTGGACCCAACCATCATACCTTATTCCTTAGAACTTCCTCTTCTTCCTTTCCCTAAAAAGACCCTCCACACAGCATCCCCAAAAATTACATAGGCCCTGAGGGATTTTTTCCTCATGGCCACCTGTGTGGAGCTTATGTAAAAAAAAAATAGTTAAATGTAATTATAAAAAAATGATGACTTTGTTTTTTCAGCGCAAGAAAACGACCGAGGAGACTCTCTACGAGCTTGACAAGAAGCTCAAGTCTATGGACGAGTACGGGCGTAGCACGGAGCAGACCCGGCGGCGCGTGGTGGGCAATCTCATGATCGCCTCCGTGGGCCTGTACGTGCTGGCCGTGTTGGTTTTCTACCTCTACTGCAGGCCCGCCACGTGGACCGACACCGTGTTCTACTCCTCCCCGCTGCTCATCTCTCCGCTGCTGTGAGTATTGTCACAAGATTATAAATTTCGATGGCTATGCTAATGGTTTATGGACTCCGTACCAAACGTAATACATAAATACCATTAATGAGGCTTACTTTGTCCTAAAATAAGGTCATTTTTTATTATTCACTCTGTGGTTTCTTTTGTTATTGGTATATCAGTGTTACAATGATTTTGGTATCAACTCAGAGGTATGCTTAACAATTTACGATGCACAAGTTGAAACAAATATTTTCAATCTACGTTTTCTTAAATTTTGGGCTAAACTAAACTTTGGCCCGTAGATTTTCTAAGTAAAAAATTATCAACTGATGTAAACCCCATGAGAGGTTGAAAAGTAAACGTAAGAAGAAATTTATCTCTACTTTTGTGTAAAAGTAGAGATAAATTTTATTATTTAAGTGAGTTTACAAAACAAAATCAACTTTCTTTTAATTTTAACCATTAGTACCAAAGAAAAGCAAACAAAATTACAGGGTGTCCGGGGGTAAAAGGCACAAACTTTGGTAGGTGTTTCCACTAGACCAGTGGTTCCCAACCTGTGGGAGATCTAAAATGTGGTCCACGAAACATTTATTCATTTACTACAAAACCGAATCGAAATATATCCAAAAGCCGATTCGTAACCCTTTTGGTATTAATGATAGAGTTGTAGCTGAAGAAGTCCAAGAAGAGCACATTTAATTGCAAAATGATAGTAATTGCAAGGACACGTTTAATTGCGCTATTAATAGTTATCATTTTTGAACGACTTCAAAAAGGAGGAGGTTTTGTTACCTCAGAACTTTCGAGTGGGTGAACCGATATTGATGATTCTTTTTTATTTGTAAGCTGATGCTTCCCGTGTGGTCCCATTTTAATTTGGTCTAGTTCCGACAATGGCGTCCATGAGAAAACCATATAAGTCTTAAATTTGCATTAAGTATGTGCGCGACAAATGGACCAATAACTCAATACCACGCCAACCGATTTCGATGATTCTTTTTTTATTGGAAAGGATGTACTTCAAGGGTAGTTTGATGAGAGTTTGGTTAGGTTCTGATTATCGGATTCATGACGAAGTAACGGAACTCTTCAATTCTTAGGAGCAAATTAACGAAACTCGGCCGAATCTCTTAATTTGATCCTAACGTCGTTATGGTCAAATTATGTCTGTCTCATATGAGCAGCACGTTTAGTAGGTCTACCCATATTTAGACAAATTAGTTAGTGTACTTCAGATTCACTAAAAATAAAAAATTTTAACAAAACAAAAAAACGACTTAAAAAAATGCACTGAAAAGTAAAAAAATAATTTCGTATTCTTCTACAACTTCATAATCAACTTACTTTTTCTACTCATCAATATGTAGGTACGATTGTTATTTTTGGAGTCGGTGTCAGCAAAGGTACCCGGCCCGGCGTGTTCACTTGACAGCTCCCCTCACGCCGCGGCCCCGCTCTCGCCTCTCGCCTCGTCAAGTCGCTTGTGCGACACAAGCACATCTCACCTATAACTATGTATGTAGTTTCAAACCTACCTTGACTGACACCGACTCCAAAAATAACAATCGTACCTACATATTAATAACGGAGTTAGAACAATTTCTATGGAAACACACGCGCTGACATATAAACACGCTTATTGTACTTGACTGCTGTCCTATTTCTAATGCTTATATGTGCTTACGTTGCGGAGGGGTTAATGCAGAACGATTATTGAAAAGTTTTTTTAGGATTACCTAAATTATAGAGTATGTGATGTTAAAAAAAGCTGATATCGCACAAAACTCTCATTTAGGTTAACAAATTTCCCCGGCTCTGGAGCAGGAGGGTTAAGTACTTAAATCATAAAATTTTTAGCTTTTAGTATCATTGAAGGCTGCCATGGTCTAGGGGTAAGGCTCTTGACTCACAATCCGAAGGTCGCGGGATCGAACTCCGGTGTGCGCAAATAAATTTTAGTTGATTAATTTGTGTTCTTTCACAATTAATTAATTAAAAAATAATGTCTAGTATATTTGTGTCACGTTCCAGAGTGGAAGATACTCTCAGTATGGTCCTGGTGTAAGACCACCATTCATAATTGAAACGTAGCTTGAAATGATACAGGAATGCCCTAGTGAGATGTGCAGCTTATTTTTTTATGTATTACTTTTTTTTTCAATAAATAAAATAAAAAATGACTTTAGCCGTATTTGGTGACCAGATCTGAAAAGCCAGGCACTTCCTCATCTTCCTCTCCCCGTCTCCTTCCTCTCCTCACAACAAACCCGAATTGTGGATGCCATAGTCACACTGGTTCCGGACTGGAACAGCTGGGACTCTTGTGAGGTATTCACACAAAAAAAATCATGGGTACGAGTACTTTCCACATACAGTGTTTATTGATTCGTTTAATCCCAAAGCAAATCGATATAATTTAACTCGAAAGTTGAACTAGCATTCAAGGTTAAATTTTATACATTTTCAACCACAATACAATGCAATTCAATACTTAGCTAGTGGGTAACTATAAATGAAATATGTAGATGTAGTAATAATACAGTAGTGCGAGTGGCTTTGTTTTGTAAATCAGCAAATAATACCCATTCGCATACGTACCGTTTTATGAAATCGTGATAAACATGGTAGCTGATTTTATTGAATAAATTAACTAATAAATTGGAGTTGGAATTAATAATGAATTCTGCAATATTGTGCAAAATTCCCAGAAATTATGTTTTTTTTGGTTATTTTTAGGTAATATAATTTATGGCTTTCCTTTCTTCGTGATATAAAATGTATGCCATATTTCAATGTAATCCTTGTTTTCCATCTGTACGATAAATGTGGAGATCCACAAAGAATGCAAGGCTGATGTAAGCGTAGTGAGTAAAGTTAAGAAAGGGACCCTCAGAGGGTTTGGGCATGTAGAGCGAACTTCGACCAAGTATATCTAGACAGGGCGTGTAGGTCTTAAAAATGACACCGGAACCAAAAATATAGGTTTACGAAAACATTTATCAAAAAGAAAGTCCTTTATCTCGCAGTCAAAAGATCGTAAGAAGTATTGGTTTGTACCTTTAGTTGGTCTGTGTGGAGCTAATTTGTTTTCCAGCAAGTTCGCGGTAACGGAATTACTAGCTTTGCGAAGATCATTTTTAAAACACAAATTTCAGGCAGTTAGAAATATTTTTTAGGTATGGGCTAATGCGGACTTTATTATTAACAATTTATTCAGTTATATGAATATCTAAAAAAATATGTACATAACATATGTGCTTGCTCCCTGTCAAAAGCTAATATATGTGATTGCCCCTATCTAGAACGTGTTACAAAAATCAAATACTTGGGTATTATTTTTGACAGTAATTTAAAGTGGAAAGAACATATTATCACTACAGCAAACAAACTTCGAAAATCTATATACCTTTTTAGACAAACTCGCAACTTTCTTAACTTGAACTAACTCAAAACAATTTACTATGCACTATGTCAATCTCTAATCGAGTATGGTATCATAGCCTGGGGAGGAGCAAACGCTGCCGCCATTGATCCGATCTCTAAAGCCCAGAAACTAATTATAAAGATTATTCTAAAACTACCGATCACAAGCAGTTCGGATGAAACCTTTAAGAGAATCGGTGTTTTGGACATTAGGCAACTTTATGCCAAAAATATACGTGATGTTCGTAAAAATGTTCGTGATACGAGAACCAAAGGGCAAAATCTCTTACTTATCCCTTTCGCCAAAACAAAGTTTGGTCAAAGAAACTTCAGGTACTTTGCAACAAAACTTTATAATACACTTCCACTGACCATTAGACAGCACACTAATCACGTAAAATACAAAACAGATACCAAGTTTTGGATCACTACCAAAGACAGATCACTGGACATCTCCAAGGCCTTTGACCGGGTTTGGCACCGAGGACTTGTCAACAAACTGCATTCTTACGAACTTCCCGCATCCTTGTGTACGTGGATTGCCGACTTCTTGAGGGAGAGGTCGATTCAGACGGTAGTCGATGGTTTCACCTCTTCCTCACACTCGATAAATGCTGGCGTCCCGCAGGGATCGGTTCTGTCTCCGACTTTGTTTTTGTTGCACATCAACGACCTTTTGTCATGTGCACCAATTCACTGTTATGCGGATGACAGTACAGTTCATGATAGCTTTTTGTTTGACAAGCCCCCAAAGGGCTCACAAACTCCAACAGCTCGTAGGGCTTTGAAGCAAAGAATGGACGGTTACCTCGAGAGTGTTTTCTCTTGGGGTAAAAATAATCTCGTTGAATTTAATGTTTCAAAGACCCAATCTTGTCTGATTACGTCTAAAAGGGATCGAAATGAAAATCTAGTCTCTTTCAACGGAAGCAATCTTCCGAACAGGCCCTCCATTGATATGCTTGGTGTAACCCTAAGTGACCAGCTCAGGTATGGGGGCTCCATCGAAGCCAGAGTAAAGTTAGCCTCCCAAAAGCTGGGCGTACTGTACAGGGCCCGCAGATACTTTAATAGTACACAACTGCTAACCTTGTACAAATCACAAGTATGCCCCACGGTTGAATTTGGCAGCCATCTCTGGTCTGGAGCTCCAAAATACCTGAAAAATACCCTCGACTCTGTGCAGAAACGGGCGGTCCGTTTGATAGATTCTCCCATCTTAACAGACGGATTGCAATCTTTAGAGCTCAGGCGTCGGGTGGGAATGCTATCCTTGTTCTACCGGTATTACAATGGAAGATGCTCCAAGGAACTAGCATCATTGATCCCTTCGGCACCGGTGCATAGTCGGGAAACACGCCAAACGCGTGCCCAACATTTGTACACGGTTGACATTTGTCACATGAGAACGGGTCGTTTCTTCGACTCGTTTATGTTCGTTACTTATGTTTAATCTCTTCCTAGTACATCACGCAAGAGATGCAATGGAATTCGATGGGTAGTTGTATTATGAAATTTCTCGTAGGTGGTTCACTTTGTGATTGGAATTGGGTATGGGAGGGCTAATCTATAGTTAATATATCGATGAGAGCGAATGAACGAAGAAAGCAGTGTAAGAAGAAGTCGGGGACGCTCGAGAAAGACATGGCACGGTCAATTGAATTAGATACTTGAGTCGGATCATATCAAGAGTGAGAATAATAGAAGAGTATGTATGAGACTATGTGTGAATGTGAATGAGGCAGAGAGTGTGTGCCAAGACCGAGTTGTTTAGCAGTCCGTCCTCTCTGCCTACCCCTGCGGGACACGGCGTGATGGTTACTTAGTTTAAATAGTTCTCATTAAAATCATTGTGTCTCCCTTACTCCCTTAGTGAGAATTATGATCTGAACGGTATTGGAAAGAGAAAATAACACGCTTTATATTCAAATCTTAAAGTTAACCGCAAAATAATTCAAATGTACACCTTTATGAAAACAAATTTTCCTACCACAGTTTGAAGAAAAATTATGTAACTGTTTAAGATTTTTTTTTAAAAGGATCGACGAAAAAATGAGGTGGCAATATTGTTTATAATTCTTAGTTTTCAGGTATGTTCGCAAGTATTCCATTTATGTGGATTTTATTGCGAAGCGGAAATATTTTTTACTGAGAAAATACGCCCGAATTTTGAAGGGTTAAGTTGGGCTTGAATAATTGAAACATACAATATCCTTTTGATTGCCTATTTAACCCATTCCGTTTGAGCCTCCATAATGTTAGGTGGCTATATTGGGAGGTTTTCCCTCTAAGCCGACTAAATTTAGGGCTCCAGAAAGCATGTTTTTTATTTTTACGTAAAACGGAGTAAGCATTGATGTTTTTTGAAAAGGGTAAAATTAATCAATAAACCAAGACAAGTTAGCTAACTAACTAACTAACTAACCATCACACCGTCTTCCCCGCAGGGGTAGATAGAGAGGACCGACCGCCAAACAACTCGATCTTGGCACACACTCCTTGCCTCGTTCACATTCATACATCGTCTCATACATGCTCTTCTATTATTCCGACTCTTCACATGGCCCGACTCAAGTATCTGATTCACTTGGTCATGCCATGTCTTCCTCGGGCGACCCCGACTTCTTCTTCCATTCACATTTGCATCATATATTCTCCTTACACTCCTTTCCTTGTTCATTCGCTCTACATGCCCAAACCATCTGAGCTCCCTTTCTTAATCTTATTCATTACGCTTACATCAGCCTTGCATTCTTCACGGATCTCCACATTTCTCACACGATCGTACATGGTTTTACCACACATATGCCTCAGAGATCTCATTTCTACAGCATTCAGTCTACTTTCATCCTTCCTCTGCCAGTTCCATGCCTCACTGCTATACATCAGGGTAGGTACCAGTACTCCATTATGGACGGCTAACTTCGCTTCTTTGGACAGTTTTTTGTTGGCGCCAACGGCGTTCAGTCCTCCCTTAATAGAGTTGCCTGCATTTACCCTTCTTTCGATATCTCTGTCAGCCCTTCCATCTCTCGTAAACATACTTCCCAAATACACAAACTCATCCACCTGCTCCAAATACTCATCATTCACAACTATGTTGCACATTGTTTTCATACTCTCTCTTTCAAACACCATGACTTTGGACTTACTTACATTCATCATTAACTCATTCTTCATACATACTTCGTTCATCCTAGACACGAGAGACTGTAGATCTTCCGTACTGTTAGAAATCAGCACCGCATCATCAGCATACAACAGGCAACATACTTCCAGATTACTCAATTTCGCACCCAATCCCATCTCTTTCAATTCTTGCATACAATTATCCATGTATAATTCAGTTGCTGTGGTGAGTTTCAGTCAAAATAATTCATAATTAATTTAATTTTGTATCTGTAATTAAAGTTGCGGAGCATGAAGGATTTATAGAGCTAAATTGATATTCTATTTTTGTCAGTAGCGCATTGCATCTTGTTTGTTAGCTGGTCTATAGTTTTGTGTATTTAATAGTAGATATACATGCAGGGTGTAACAGCATGTACCTAAAGAATTTTAACCAGCAATTCCTGACCATATTTGGAGTAAAAAATGTAAATCACAGTTTGCTGTCCGATGATATATTTTTTTCAATTAAAAACAATGAAAATATTTACATCGCAACTGAGAAGTCGGGTACAGTCTAGCGGATCATGTGATAAGCACTCCGTCTTGTTCCAGCAGCATGGTAACATACGAAACAGTATTCTTACCATGTAATCCCGTCGTGACGTATAGGAGTGTGATCAGTGGCGACATACAGCCTAGTGGATCATGTGATAAGCACTCCGTCTTGTTCCAGCAGCACGGTAACATACGAAACAGTATTCTTACCATGTAATCCCGTCGCGACGTGTAGGAGTGTGATCAGTGGCGACATGTGATTGAATAGAAAATTGAATAAATCTATCTATATTTCTTCTATCTATCTATCTATCTTCTATCTATCTTCTATCTATCTATCTATATAAATAAAAATGAATCTCCTAAATGTATGTACACGCATAACTTTACCTATTTCATTCAAAATTTGGGGATTTGATGTGTGCATGCCCGCGAAGGTTTCTGTATATACTGGTGAGCTCTGACAGTATGAAATTTGTATTAAAAAATTGCAATAGGTGGCACGCAAGCTGTTTGAAAACTGAATGTACCGGGACTGAATGAATGGAATGCGAGAGAGGAAGGGGAGGCGGAAGGGGACGGAACGAATGGGATAGGACACACAGGGAGAAACAATTTCTTTATTAAGTTGCAACCGGAAACTCGCTATAATAATATAAATGGAGCAACCAATCGAATTGATTTTTTTAAAAAGAGATTATTGGAGAGCTGGGAAATGACAAAGGCTACTCTTTATCCCGGAAAAAACATTCAATCCCGTGGGAAAATTCTCCAGTAATTTCCCCCTAATACCATGCGAGTGAAGCCGCTGGTAGAAGCTAGTTTTTAATTGAAAAACAAATATCACCAGACAGCAAAATGATATCTACTCCTTGTACTCCAAATATGTTCAGGAATCACTGGTTAAAATCCTTTGGGTATGTGCTGTTACACCCTGTATATACATATTGGTAAGATCCCATTTACAAAACATCCCCGACCGCCAGTGGTGTATATATCCAACTAATCCGTGTTGTTGTTCCTTCCGGCAGCATAGTCCTACTGCGCGCCGCGATTGCGCGCTACTACGACTGGAAGCTGCGCCGCAACAGAAGCCGACTGCAAGTCATGCGCACCGAGAAGAAGAGGATCCTCGAGGAGGTCATGGATAAGGAAACCTACAAAGTGAGTCATTCTTTCTTTATTTTATACTCTGCGACTTCATTTATTTACTTATGTATGCCCAAATGGACTTTTACATTATTACTTGGATACATCATGTCCAACACCCCTCTAATTTTTTCGTTGTATGTGTAACACCTCGGGCCTCTGATCATATTTTGTCAGAGGGTCAAAATATTTCCGTTTTGCAATAAAATTCAAATAAAATGATTATTTCTGATTGTATCCGAAAACTAAAAACTATTTTGGAAAGGTGAAGAAATATGCTTTCAAATTTTATAATTCAAAATGAAAATAAAACAGGTTTAAAAAAGGTGGGCCATTTTTAAAAATGGCCCACCTTTTTTTAACTAAAATTGCTGACAATGAAAAAAATAAAAACACATACATAATTTTTTAGACAAATACATTATAAGCATTTTCGTCCTCTCAGTTTTTTGTCGTTTCATCATCAAATAGTATAAAATGAAGACGCTCAAAATGTATGTGCGCGTTAATCTTTTAAACTAGGCAACGGATTTTCATACGGTTTTCACCAATATATAGAGTGATTGAAGAGGAATGTTTATATGTATAATACATGTAAATTATATTAGAGAAAAGCCGAGAAATTCAAAGAAAACATATTTTTGTGCAATTTAAAACGGCTGGCGGGCCGGACTATATTCACTTTTGAAATTCGTTCTACGGAAGAAATTGGAAAATAGATGTCCTGGAGTAAGTAGGTATTTGATTTTCCCTTTCTTTTCAAACATCCAGTGTTGCATTGCAAGCATTGAATAATTAGTGGTGAGTTAATTAGTTTATATGTATAATACATGCTTATTATAGTAGAGAAAAGCCGATATATTCAAATATTCAATTCAGGCAGCGGGCAGCAGGCAGCTGGCAAGCGGGTGGTGTGGATTTTATAAAGATTGGGTAATGGCGTTGTGTTTCGTTAGCCACAGCAACCTGTGGCCGGGTCTGCTAGTGTATATATAAACTTCCCAAAGTTTCATAATTTATTTTTTCAGATTGTGATCGGAAACTTTGGTTTCATAAAGGTGTACATTTTAATTATTTTGCAGTTAACTTCTAGATTTGAATATAAAGCGTGGTGTTTTTCTTGCTAACACCGTTTAGATCAGAAATATGATAGTAAAGAGTGGTTCGCCCTGGGCAAGTAGTTTAGTCGAGTAGCGAGTATATTAGTAGTTAAATGCGTCCGAACACCACAATTTTAGTAGAGTAGTTTAGTCAGCTCTTTAGTAGTCAATCCATTTCGTTATATTTTTTCGGGCGTGTAGCGCCCCCCACCGTGCATCCCTGCACACTGACATGCGCGAACCTGTTGTTTTAGTAGTGTTCATTAGTAGTCGCAGATATATGGTGCCGTTGGAGCGAAGATGCTGCTCTAAAATTATTTATTTTTGTTGCTATTAATCTCTTTTTGTGTCCATAGTTTATTTATTTTCATCGCACAAATTTTTTCTTCCACCTCTTCTAAAATAAGCATTACAATCACATTATCGAAGTGCATTAAATATGAATGACAGAGAGTGACAATACTACTTTATTGACAATACGTATTTACTTTGTTGCGTTGCCACTAATGTACTCTACTTGATCGTGATGCGAACGCTTTTCGGCCAATCAAGTAGCAAGTTTCTCAATACTCGACTAAACTACTTGCCCAGTGCGAACAAGCTATAAGGGAGACACAACAATTCTATGAGACCTAAACGAGTTGTTCCAAAAACCGAACAAATTAGCCTTAGGGCTTAAACAGATTTTCGGATGAAATATTCTTATATTGGTACTGATGATGTATGTGGCCTTGTTTCAGGTAGCCATGGGGATACTTGCCAAGTTTGCCAACACGGAGATGGAAAAACCGCAGATACAGTTGGCGCGCCCTCTTTCTGCTCCTTCCAAATCATTGCTGCCCGCCTTGAACAACGCCGTCGGTGAGAACACACACAATAAAAATTTGGATGATTTGTATAGCACCGCTTTTGTGAAAAATCACCTCAAGGGCGCTGTACAAATAAATACATATTTTTTCCAAGAATCTATCTTACTATGTGCTAACTATAGGCAATCATAATAACAACTTATAACTTAAGGCCCATTAACCAGTGGCCGAGAATTCAAATTTCGTCGAAAGGTGATCTTGCGATCGTACCCTGCAACTCTACAGTGTACAGGCGGTTCCAATGAGAAAGATGGATTATAATCATAATACATTCTATAACTCAATATTGATTTTATTTCATTCAAAATTTGCTTTAACCTGTCATTTGACTACATGGAAGGACAAGGTCAGAATGGCTTGCGCCAATATCATTCTTGATGTAACCGATGGTTTCATTGATCTAGCCACTCTAGAATATTTTTAAATGAATTTTCTATGACTTTGCAGGTCAGTTTTGGCAATTGTCAAAGGCGAAAAAATCAATGTTTTATGTTTTCATATGCTTATAAAGGTCTTTATTTATTTGCAAACTCTTTTGAATTGTAGTTTTTCATGTTGGTATGTATTCAGATTTGTGTAGAAGTAATGAAATCAGTTTATATTTCCCTTCCCAATTCTCCTTCTACACATATGCTTACTTCCTCCTTCACTTGAGAAGTTCAGCCCATTTTGTTACCATATATTATCTATAACACATGTAACATAATTTTAGTAGAGTATTATACTGCCATGAAGAAGCTATATAAAAAATAAAAGTGGTGTTTACAAAGTTATTGTTTAATTTTAAATTATGATGTCACATCACAAAGTATCTGCTTCTTATGAACAAAAAGTAAAATATTGTTATTTTTATCACTGACATCTGCTAAAAAGTGACCTGCAAAGTCATAGAAAATTTATTTAAAATCATTCCGAGAAGCTAGATTAATCAAATCAACTGTTACGTTCAGAAAGATGTTGGCGCAAGCTATTCTTACCTTGTCCTTCATACAGTTTCTTTATTCACAAGGGTTAAAATCGCATTTAAAAAAAAATAAAAATTAAAAATATCTCTCAGCGACGGTTGAGAGATTGAGGAAAATATGTTTTATAATGTAGATGTGTCACTGTTTGTGTTTCAGCTACTCCGGGCCAGCTGCGTCAGAGACAATTGCAAGGTCCCCTCACCGGCACGGCTCCGTCTCCACAGCGCGCCCTGATGCCCGCCTCGCCCAACCAGCTCACTCCGCTCAAGGTAAGTCTTCTTCTAATTCCTCTTCTGTTTTACCAGCCTTCTGCCTTCCAGCTTTGGTAAAAGATTGTCAAAATTTATGAATTGTTTAAAAATTATTTTTATTTGAATCGAAAAGAAAGCGAAGTGACGATAATAATCTTTAGAATATGTTTGCAATTAAGTATGTTTTTTAGATTTGTATGAAGTTGTATTTTCACGTATGTGATTTGTGATTTATTTTTGGGGTATTATGCCGTGTTGCGATACCTCCTTCTTTACCCAACGTTTCGGACTTTCATCTGTTATCAAAAATAGTATTTTAATTCGGAATACAATCAAACACTGCAAATCTATTTAAAATTTAATGTCAACCGGTAATATTTCTAAATAAATCATGGATCTGACAGATCTTTAAAAATAACTTCACTACGAAATCTCAAAATCCAGGGGTTAAAAATCTTGTGCTAATTTTTATTTTGTGGTCAAGTTGAATACAATTCTCCTATCTGGTCCCCTCACTCACAAAATCCACCCGATTCCGTTTAAAAAGATCAACACAAATTTCTAAGATCTTCACTATTTCCCCTCTGTATTATGTAAGTTGACACCAGAAGTGAGGCTAGCTGCCAGTGTTGCCAAGATTGTAACATAGTGTCTCTACCTATCTATCTTGGTTACAAACCAGTTCTTCGAACATTTGTTGTCATCTAAAAAGGTAACTGCCAAAAATATGGAAAAAATTAGTTGAAAATAATATTGTTGATTCTGAATCTGAAATACGAGATTGACGAAACTGACCTAAAAATAAGAGGTCTCAGTGGCCGAATTAGTTAAGGCCTTTGTCCCAGTAAGACAAGTCCTTGATTTGAGTCCCAATTGCGATTGTTTGCTTTTTATTTTTCTGTGTCGTGTTCTTATATTATCTTCTTCTTCAATGATATTTTACATTGACGGGAATAACCATCAGAAGTTATTACAAAAGAGAATTATTCTAATAAAAAATTGAATGAAACAACTACACATTTTCATTGGATTTCTTTTGTTGTCCAGGGCGACCAGCTGCCCCGGCCGATAATGAACAGCAACACGAGCGGTGCGTTTGAACGGCTGGTGGACTATCTCATCGGGGACGGGCCCGGCAGTCGCTACGCACTCATCTGCTCCAACTGCAAGAGCCACAATGGTAACCAATCTGTCCATACTCACAAAAAGTAATGCTTACTAACAAAATATGCAGGGACACTGGAGGTCTAGTTCGTTAAAAAAATGTAGATTCGTTTATTTAAAAAAATTAAGAGTCCTTGCGAGAGCCTTGAAGGAGTAACCATCTGTTACTTATTCGTGGTGGATAACCTCCAATGTCCATACTCACATTTCCATTTCTGCGAGATTTCATTATAATATTTGGATGATTTATATAGCGCCGTTTTTGTGAAAAATCACCTCAAGGGCGCTGTACAAACTTATAATACATTTCTAAAATCTAAAAAAACTACAAGCTAGGCAAACAATTATAAACAACTTATGGCTAAAAATTGCATACATCGGTTCATTGATCACCGATACGAAAATATGTGTACAATATTTTGACCAATGAACGCGATGCTGCCTAAAATTATTATCTACACTTTTACTTAAAAATAGCGAAAAAAATATACATAAGAATATTATTTTACAAATAGGGAGATGAGAGAAATGCACAATATCCTTAAAAAATTTACAAATAACTATTGTAAAAATTTAGAGGGTAAGAAAAAATGTTATATTTGAAAAATAATGTTATTCAGAAATTTTAAAAAAAGTACTTAAAAGTATAAACAAAGTATGTCTAAGTTTTGTAGTATGTCTAAGTTTTGTAGAAAAACAGACTTCAGTTTTCTACCAAAAGTACTGTGTGTATCAAAAAATAAGTCGGAATCCTTCAGGTTTTGATTTTCATTAAACGATTCGCACATTCTTCTGATTGGATCCCTGACACCAGCATTTGTACGCGTCCGGCTAATGTGGAATAAGTCGGTAAGCCTTGTTACTCTGGGTGATATTTTAACCCCTCAAAGGCCAGCAAATTCCAGGAAAAATACGGAAATTTCGTAACAAAACACGATTTTGAATTTTGAATTGAATGTTTGTTGATTAATTTTGAGCTATTGTATATTTTATTGATTGAAACACGTTAACAACACAATAAACTATCTACCAAAACAACATTACTTGCATTTATTACGTAAATTAATAGGTTTTAGGATATTTTAGTCGCGGAACACGCATTTATTGCGACGGTTAAAATCGCAGCAAATTTTGACAGCGCATTGTCATAGACGAAATCGTTTTAAAAATATTCCAGGGTTGCAAGGTGAATGAAACTTTAAGCGTCTCCGAGAGTAATGATGGCGCAAGCGATTCTGATACTGTTCTTCATACAAATTCTGTACATGGAAGGGCCAAAATTGCAGACCAAAAGTTTTTTGTCGGAAATATTATTCAAATATTTGAATTATTTTCTCACGCATGCGCATATGACGCGTGCGCCGGCACGTCTCCGGCCTGTCACCGGTTAACCGGTCAAAGGCCGTGACATTTAGCGGAAATTTGCGGAACTTCGCAAAAAAACACTAAAAAACCACAACTTTGAATTTTGAATTGAATGTTTTGTTGATAAATTTTGAGCTATTGTATATTTTATTAACTGAAACACGTTCACAACACAATAAGCTATCTACTAAAACCACATTACTTGCATTTATTACGTAAATTAATAGGTTTTATGATCGTTTTATTCGCGATACACCCATTAATTGCGACCGTTAAATTCGCGGCAAATTCTGACAGCCGATTGTCATAGAAGATATCGTTTTAAAAATATTCCAGGGTGACTAGGTGAATGAAACTTGTAGCGTCTCCGAGAGTAATGACAGCGCAAGCGATTCTGACACTGTTCTCCATACAAATTGTGTACATAGAAGGTCCAAAATCGTGGACCAAAAGTTTTTTGTCAGATGGATTATTCAAATATTTGAATTATTTTCTCGCGCATGCGCATATGACGCGCGCGCCGGCGCGTCTCCGGCCTCCCAGCGGTTAATGGGGAGTCATATAAGCTGCTTACTGTCTTTTAAAGCCAATAAATTCACCTGCATTTCTCTGTTTATCCCATAAGTTAAGATT
Source organism: Limnephilus rhombicus (assembly GCA_929108145.2). NCBI lineage: Eukaryota > Metazoa > Arthropoda > Insecta > Trichoptera > Limnephilidae > Limnephilus > Limnephilus rhombicus. The sequence goes on from OV815296.1 coordinate 11,964,804, forward strand.
TTATAAAATAAAAAATGTCAAATTTATAAATGCATGAATTCTCAAAGTTAGTTACTGAAATTGCCCTACCTTGTACTTACTATAAATGATATTGATATTGCTTCTAAATACATAAGTATCCAATGTAATCTTATGTATAAATATGATTATGAGTGTGTTTGTTGTGTGCCTTTGAGCATGTTATCTATCTGTCTATATATTTTATGCCTTTGGGTTTAGTTACTTAAAATGTTATCCCCTGTATCTATTTTCTTTGCTGCGGTTTCATGTTATATGTGTGCTATAGTTTTATTATTAATACACACATATTGTGAAATTGATCTGCTAATTTAGAGGGTGCTTATAATGAAGAATAAAATATAGTTTATTAATATAACATTATAGTTTACGATTATAAAATAAAGGGCGAAACGTTATCACATGTAAAATCCGTGAAGGATCTCGGTGTCATCTTTGATCCCGAACTGACATTCTCTTGCCATATATCGCAGCTCACTCAGTCTTGCTACAAACTTCTTGGGTTCATCATCGGGATTTGTGAGCAGTTTGTTAACCAAGAAGCTATGCTAGCGTTATTCGATGGCATACTGAGAAGCAAGCTGGAGTACGCGAGCGATATTTGAGCACCGTATCACCAGAAGTACATTGATATGTTAGAACAAATCCAGAAGAAATTCCTCACGTATGTTTATATGCGGAAGCATGGAACCTATCCAAGGTTCATGCACCATATTGACTTACTTGAGGAAACTGATTCTGTGAGTCTAGAAACTAGATGGAAAGCAAGTCTTACTATTCTGTCTTTCAAAATTTGGAACAATTTCATCAATAGCCCATTTCTCTTGGGATGCTATGATTTATATGTACCAGACCACTACAGCCGAAGTCGACATCATGACTTATTTAAAGTACCAAACGGCAGAACAGACGTCTTGGCAAAGCAAAAATAAATGCGCTGATGGTTTTACTTCTGTTCTTAAACATAGCTGCAGTTCTTTCTTACACACTAAATAACAACAGTCGAAAATGAGACAAACGGTGAACGTATGTCTGCACCCCCCAAATAAAATATACAATCATTATCATACATCTCCCTCACACATATAAAAAAAAATGAAACGTAAGAAAAAAGTAGTGCTTTGGAGGAAACAGTCACACGTATTTTCTGGGTCTCATCTTTTGTCTCACCATTATTTAAAGTGTAAGAAAGAGCTGCAAAGTGATAAGGAACATATGTTTATTGCCTTTTTTTTGCTGTCATGGTACCGTAACCATGAATCGTCACAGTAATTATAAAAGCACTCATTAATTGTTAACGTGTAGACAAATAATTATTAGAAAACAATTCAAAATGGCCTCTACACGCAAACTACACAATACAAAACAATTATCTGGAATATTTTCCATGAGAGGAACATTAGTGACATCTTTTGGTATTCGATAAAAGCACATATTATATCATTGAAGAAGAAGATAACAATAATAATCTAAACGATTGTGAAAGAGAACAAGACACAAAAAAACAGAAAAAGACAATGGTCGCAAATGGGACTCGAACCCAGACCTTTTGTCTAACCGGGAAGTGCATGTTAACCAATTTCGCTATTGCCACCTTCTATCAAACCGGCATATTTGTCAATCTCATATTTCAAATTTTAGAATTAACAACATTGTCTTCAACTAATTCTAACTAATATGGGAAAAGAATTAGTTGAAGATAGTATTGTTAATTTTACTGTGCAGAAAGTTTGATAGATTCTCCCATCTTAACAGACAGATTGCAATCTTTAGAGCACAGGCTTCGGGTGGGAATATGTGGTGGGAATAAGCTATCCTTGTTCTATCGGTATTTCAGTGGAAGATGCTCCGAGGAACTAGCATCATTGATCCCTTCGGCACCGGTGCATAGTCGGGAAACACACCAAACGCGCACCCAACATATGTACATGGATGACATTTGTCACATGAGAACGGTTCGCTTCTTCGACTCGTTCTTGTGTTCAACAGTTCGACTGTGGAACGATTTTCCGGCCTTTGTGTTTCCTTCTTCCTACAATATGGGCCTCTTCAAGACCAATGTTCATTCCTTACTCTCCTCAAAAAGACCCTCCACGCAGCATCTCAGACGACATAGACCCTGAGGGAAATTATTTTCCTCAGGACCTCCTGTGTGTAGTTAACGTAATTTTTTTTTTGTTATAAACTTAAATTCTTTCAGAACCTCCTACTAAAAAAGGCATTTATTTGTGTATTTTTAGGTATGGCGATGCCTGAAGAATTCGAGTATGTGGCATACCGCTGTGCGTACTGCCGCCACCCTAATGCGGCCAGGAAGACACGTCCGCGCCCACCGCAGCTGATGTCTACTCCGATCAACACTGACACTTCAGGTATTAATAATAATAGCGTGTAGCTTGTACAGCCCAGTTTTGTGTTATTTCACTTCAAGTGCGCAACACATATACGTACATGGATTGTGTTAGCCCCATCCCTATTAATGGTCACAGATGTAGAAATAGGTGTGATCAATGACTTTAAAATGCATGTACACATTATTTATTGTCTCATAAAATTAACACAAAATGTGACAAACCACTTTCGTTTCAAGTAAATTCTTAATTTAAACATTGTCCATGTATGAACGAAATAGATACAGGAGCTTTCATAACCCCTCCGAAAATCGCCAATATTCACTTATAATGTCTAACGAAATGACATTTTACGAAAACTTTGTGTTATTACCGCTTCACAATTAAAGCTCTATAAATGAAACATTTCTGAACGTAGCCGAATAGTAAAAACTGTTTTAGAAAGGTTACAAGATAAGCTTTCAAATTGTTATATTACAAATAAATATTAACATTTGTAAATATTAAAATTTAGAATGCAAATATTAAAAAAATATAAAAATGACTCACGTGATGTTTTTACGTGAAAACGGTACTAAAATCACAGATTATGTAAACAACAATACTTATTCTATTGTATAAATGTATAATAAACACTTGGCACCTCACTTTTTTATCACTTCATATAAAAATATTTTTAAAAAATTAACAATGTCGAGGGCGGTCGAGCCGCCCATAGGAAATTTGGCGAGTAAAATACACGTCGACTGTGTGACTTGACAGATTAGGTCTGTTTATGTATTTCTATGGATAACTTGAATAGGGATGTACAGCTTGATCCAGTATCGACCTTTTACTTTTTTGTTTTAGGGATGTCACTAGAACAATAACAGAGTTAGAACGATTTCTATGGAGACACACGCGTTGACGTATAAACAAGCTTATTGTACTTGATTGCTATCGTATTTTTAACACATATATCCGCTTAAGTTGCTGACCGGTTAAAAGTTACTTGCTCTTTAGCCACTGGAGCGATCACGCAAAATAAATAGATTTGCCTCGATTGCTCGAGATTAAAAAAATCATACCTTTGAATTTTAACATGGAGACATAAAAACTTATTGTAGTGCTATATAGCCAATGAATTAACCTGTATTTTACCCTTTTTCTCATATTTGTAGGATTTAAAAAATATATATATAAAAAAATCGAAAAGTTTATAATCGCCCGAATCCTGCGTGTTTTTTACATGAAACTGCCGTGAGAGATACTTATTCGGGTCAACATAGAATATTTTCGATTTCTGTATTTGTCTGTTGTATACTTGATAATGAAAGGTGCATATCTATGGAAAAAAGACTTAATTTTATCCGTAAGCTGATCAAAATTTCGGCAGAAAAAAAATATTTTAAACATTTTAACGTCGTTCTGACATCTATGGTCATAATAGATAAGGCATTTCTATAGCTTCGTTTTAAAATAAATGGCTGGCCAAGGAAATGTTTTAAATAATTACAATAAATGTTTTACGAATGGTAGGAACATGTGGTCCATTTTTGGACCGCTATCAATAAGGAACTCCAGTGAAAAATATTATGGCTTTAAAAAAATATGTTCATATAGACCAAGAAACGCTGATTCTGAATATATAAGTTTTATTTCATATTATTAAACGCAGAGTTTTAAAAAAAATATTAAATAGTGCATTTTTAAACCTCTTCTCAAAACACAGCGTTAAGTTGGCATTACTGAAATGGTTAACTGTGACGTCACTCTTAACCTGTCATCTGGTGATAGTGTGTATTGTATTGACATTTGAAATGACTTGAAGTGCACACGTACCTATGCAATTCAACATTTCGTGTTTTTGGTTTATTTTCATACTGTTTATAGAGATTTAGATAAATAATAGTTATTGTGTTTATTGAAACATAATTTAGGCCCTCAACAATTTACGAAAAGGGATTGTCCACAAATTTACAATTTGCGGACAATCTGCAATAAATTTTGTCTATTTGAGGTTAAAGTCGTGTCATATTTTGTCATTTGCTTATGTATTTTCAAATTGTTTTTAGTATAGGGCTTTTTATACAAGTTGTTACACACTCGTCATGATCAGTGTATTATAAATACCAGTGTTTCTGTATGTATTATACATAAAACAATGCACCTACAAAGTAACGCCTGACACAAAACATGATGTCACATGTATTGGCAATGAAAGAGATGATTTATTGTTTTTATATTGCACTTTGATTAAATACAATAACAGTAGCGGTGAAATGTGGACATTTTACCAATGTTTTTCTATATTAAAAGCAGTTAATCTTGAATAAAAAACACACCTCACACCTAAAAGTCATTACAAAGCATTCCACCATGACCGCCATGATCAGTGTTGCCAGCCGTGTCTTGTAAAAAGTCACCTAAAATATATAAAAAAAGTAACCTTTTTGTGTGAAAAATAACCTTTCGTATTTTTTCCAGTGGAATGGTAAAAAGTTGATAGAATACATGAGGATATAAATAAACCAATCATCATGAGGAGCTCAGTATTAAAGTGGGACATAAGCCATTTGGATTATTTTTGAGTAGAGCGAGTTTTTTGTTTTGTATATACCGGTATGAAAAATCTGATATTTTTTCTACCTGCATAACCTTGCCGGCGTAAATAGCGGGTACTCAAAATGCAAAAAGTCAGATTGAGCGATCAATCAGATTTGTCGAGTGAGCGAGAAGCTATGGTTAATTTGTAATTTACATATTTTTTTTTTTTAGTTTAGTTTATTGAGGTAACAAACAGTAATACATATTTTAATAATAAAGTAACATATTACATGGTTGCATTAACCAGCGAAGTTTCCGGTAAAATTTATAATATATATATAAAAACATAGATTAAAACATTAAAGAAAACATAAAGTGGTAGAAAAAAAAATATATACATATATATACAACAGAAATGAAAAAAAAACATACAAATTATAAAGCATATCCAAATATTATTATTATAATAAAAAGAAGGAAAACAAACATAATGAGAATGAAAAAAAAAATAATAACATGCAGCAGGGGTGAAGAGTTCGTAATTAACAATTTGTTTAAATTTTTTCTATTACTGATTTAATAAATTGGCCTGAGGACAAATGAAAAATATCAGAGTCGTAAAAGATATCATTGAATTTTGTGCACGTCCTTCAGAGAAATGAATGTTGTGTGTAATTTGTTTTTGAGTGTGGGATGTGGAATAGTTGGTTTGATCTTGTGTTTCTTATTGGACAGTGGAAATTAATGTTTTCTAGAAGACAGTTGTTGTCAACAACGTTGTTAATGATTTTGAATAAAAATTTTTGGTCGGATATATTTCTTCTATTTTCTAAAGTTGATAAATTATGGAATGTTAATGAGCGTTTTAGGTTTTCTGATGTTCGAAAGGATTTAAAGTCTAGGTGTTTCATTATCTTTTTTTGAATTCTTTCTAACCTTTCAATATTTACTTTGTATTGGGGATTCCATATGACTGATCCGAATTCTAATATTGAGCGAAACGTGTTCCTCTTTCACAATAGTGTGAAAGAGAAAGAAGTAAAGTTTTGCAATAAGTGTATAGTCCATGATTTAGCAAGCCGTTAGCCAACACGAAAAAAAAAAAAACAAAAGAGCATTCCGTTTGACGTTGGTTCTGAAAAATCACCTAAAAGTAACCTTTTGAGTAGTGTAACCTGAAAGAAACCTTTCAGAGTAAAAAATCACCTAAAAGGTTACAAAAGTAACCTTCTGGCAACGCTGGCCATGATTCTTCATTCAAACAGGGATGTTCTGCCCAAAAAAATTATTTCCCTAGATTTCGAAGTGAAATTTCCCTAGAATTTCACATTTACGCAATTACCTACGTAGCCACCCGATTGTGTAACACTAATCCTGTTATATGTTAATTAATATGATAATTAATTGGAAAGATATCGGAACTTGGTAAATATACTAATAATACCGTGATTTTCCAAATAAAACACTTTTTGCTACGTGAAGTAATAATTTAAAAGTACGAATACACTCACCACTGAATTAGAAACTGAATTCCAAATAAAAAAAAACACTTTGCAAAATAAAAATCATAAGCAACCCGCCGCTCATTTGTACCAAGCGTGGTATTTTGAAGACCCCCCCCCCGAACGTGTCACGTAGTATGGGTACGTTCCATAATATCATTTTGAGTTGTCAGTGTTAAAAATAACATTGCATGTAAGTACATGAAAAATAATTAATATTCATAGGAATTCCAAAAAATATATATACGTATATATATATATATATATATATATATATATATATATATATATATATATATATATATATATATATATAAATAATACCAGTAATATTGTCATATGTAATAAAATTTTTGCCGGAGTTCGAAATTTCCCTAGATTTTGTCCTGATTTCCCTTATCCCTAAAAAATATTTTTCTCCCCTAGATCTAGGGAAATTTTCCTCGACATGACATCACTGATTCAAAATGACAACTTAAAAAGTAAAAAACTAACGGTGGGTGAAGACCACCATAGATACGGTGCGTTTCTGGGAGTCTTTAAAAATTAAAACTTTGACAATTATTTTAACTATTAAAACTAACTATAAAAATAAAAATAAAAATTCAGTTATTTAAGTTTGAAGGTCTTTATTCATTAAAAAAAATAAAAAAAATTGGACTGGAGTTCTCTATTGCAGAAAAATAAAAGTGGTCCATTTTTCGACTAAAATCGCTCCAGTGTTAGGGCTTTCAATCCGAGAATTTTTTTCAGAACCGTGATTACAGTGCTAGATTTTTTTCAATCTCGGAATCCACAAGGGAGACACAACGATGTCTATGAGTTGTTCCCAAAAGTGAACAAATTACCTTGAGGAGTTAAAATACAACCTCAATAAGATCAAAGTGTCTTGGTTTCCACATTTGGCGATGATCATATTTTAGTCGCTATTTTCCCACATATCGAAAAACTCCACTCTGACATAGATTGCAGGTATGTATTGATTTTAAATCATCGTTGCATTTTTCTAGATTTACACAACGCAGTGTTTCAAATTCGAAATTTGCCAGCTCCTGTTGATAATCTTTTTTTTGTAGTGAAAACTTCTTTAGCACCTTGGGATTTGAAATTCAATAAAACGAAAAAGCGACACTAAAAAGAGACACATATGTACATCTATAGGCTGCGAGAGAATGAGATAGAATAATCAGTCTCCTCTTTGTGCAGTGCTTTGCACACATTTTTTTTGGTTTTTTTATTTATTTTTATTTACTAAATAATCAGTTCACAATGTCGAGCTTTTCTTGTAGATACTTTTTTCTTAACCTTTTGGAGGCCAGGCTATTTAAATAATGTTCTTTTAAATAACTTTCGCGGCCACCGGGTGACAAGCGACCTCCCAGTGGATTTAATTCGACCTCATCTACCATTTCAATGTCTAATTCCCAGTTCTGTTCACATCCCAATACTTTTTCACACTTATGAGCGTTTAACCAGCCAGCAGATGAAAATCCACATTTCGTGGAAAGTTGTTCTTACGATCGTGCAGGGCGGTTATAATCAGAAAGATTAATTATTCTCCGTACCAGCTTTTTAAAATTATAACTCAATATCGATTTTATTTCATTCCAAATTTGCTTTAATTTATACCTACATCCAAAAATGCTGAAAGGCGTGATGATAAAACTATTAAAATAATGTACTTTTTGTAATTATTTTTTGATTATAAGTATTTATCATTTTTCAATAATGTATAAGTTAAATAAGAATGTTAAAAAAATCTGAAATATATTACTTTGTAAGTGCGCAAATAAATACACAAACGGACCAATTTTCGTCAAGAAACACATTTACGTATATATTTTTTGTGATTTTATGTAAACTAAAATTAAAATTCTAAAACATGCGATAGCCAGATAATGTATTGATTTATTTTACTGCATGATTATATGATTTGAAATGGGTGTGGTATAATACAAAATCTTTTTTGAAAATTTAACAAATCTGCCAACGACCTATGGTATAACCTTATTATACTAAAAATAAACATTTTTTCTCAAAATTTAAAACATGCCAATGCTAGATAAAAGAACAATCTTTCGAAATCCATTTATAATTTTTTGTGGAAAAGAGTCAATACGTCTAAAATCTGACTTAAAAATGACATATTTCTGGTTTTCTCTGGTAATACCCTCTTAAATACTATTTCTCACCTCAATATTGTTCACACCTCTGCACTTTAATGTAAATTCCTGTGTTATCGCCTTTATCTTTGGACCTTTTTCATTAAGTTTTTATACAACAGAATCACTCTGCACTGTGGTTATGCACGCGGTGTAACCTCTCTTTCTGTTACATGCAACATTTATGAGAAAGAGGGAGACATTACAACGGATCTACACGAGTCCCAGTGAGAGATTGTTCATGACATTGTTCTAGTATCTTCCGTCTTTTTTGTTTTCAATGTCGATGGCGTCTGTACAAGCTCTTGCTGGAACTAGTTTATTGACAGTGTGACTTTAGGTTCCGAACCCTTAAATGTGTCCTTAACCAAGTTGAATTTCTTTGTATTTCCTACTCACTTCATAGCATGGCGTTATGTGGAAACATTATTTTGTATTTCAGATCATAAATCTAGCAGTGAAAGTGAAGACAGCGAGGAAGAAAAAACTCCAAGTAAAACTCCCGAACCGAGTTCTAACAATAGCCCTAATAAAAGTAAGTTATCATTTTATCTCTGTATGTTTACTGTTTTACCCTTTTGTACCGTATTTGAAAATACAGTGCTCTCTTAGTAATCTGCCACTCGATTATCCGACAACTACTATAATCCAATTTTCAATTTGGGAGCGGATTTGGGCACCACCGCCCCGGGAACCATTTATTGAATAACTAACACCTCTGTCATAGGTCATCCCAAGTGGTTCGCTACATTTGGTGACTTTTTTTTTTTTTTTACAGTGAATACCGCACAAGAATCTCAACTGCTCCCGTCTGGAGCCAGTGAGACTATGGCATCCCCAATTGGGGTATGTTGTGAGGCTTAAGGTAGTGGGGAGGGGAAGGAGGTGGGGAAGAGGAAGGTTGGGAAGTACCTGGCTATTCAGATCTGGTCACTAAACACGGCTAAAGCCATTTTCAAGCAACGTTTCAATTCTGAATGGTGGTCTTACACCAGGGCGATACTGATAGTATCTTCCACTCTGGAACATGCCGCAAATATACTATATATTATTTTAAATGAATTAATTGTGAAATAACACAAATTAATCAAATAAAATTTATTTGCGCATGCATTAGAAGGGGTTCCCGGTTAATGAACTTCCTCTCCTTCCTTTCCCTAAAAAGACCCTTCCCAAAGATGACATAATCCCCTTAGGGATATTTTTTCCTCAGGGCTTCCTGTTTGGAGCTTATGTAAAAAAAAAAATCTTTTTTTCAACTGGCCGCTTTCGCTAATTGAACACTTGCCCGTTTTCTTGGTGCCGTATTAGTGGGAGAGAAGTGTATTTCTATTTCTGTGTGGTCTTAGATTGGTAATTAGATTTTATGATTTTTATCTAAAGCAATTAAAAATTATGGTTTTCATTTTTAGATTGCTGGCAATTCTGTCATAGCTCTCAATATTTTTAGATTGCTGGCAATTCTGTCATAGCTCGCAATATTTTTAGATTGCTGGCAATTCTGTCATATCTCGCAATATTTTTAGATTGCTGGCAATTCTGTCATAGCTCGCAATTTTTTTAGATTGCTGGCAATTCTGTCATAGCTCGCAATATTTTTTTGTTAGGTTCTACTTACTCGTACAGACGAGAGCCGTGTTTACATTTTGATAGGTGACATATTTGTTTAAAATTTATTTCCGGTGTTTCAATTGTTTTTTTTTTTTAAGTAAGTAAACTATCCAGAATTAATCAAAACTTTATGCAGTCATATTCAGTGACTCACACACCCTGTGAAACCTAATGTTCTCTCAAATGAATGTAGGAAGAACTTTTTATGTATTGAAAAAAAATCAATAATGTAGGTACATGATTTTAAAAGCAAAATGGAATCTAACTTATTTTAAACTCTAATGGTGGGTTTCTTCTTCTTCTTCTTCCTTGCGCTGTCCCAACTCATTGCCTAGGTAGGCTGTTGGGGTCGGCTCTTCTCGTTCTCAGGTTGTAATTTCTTCTGTTCTGGGTATTGCCTTCATCCAGGCCGTTTCTCTGAAGAATTTTGGAACATCGAGTCATCCAGGAGTTCTTCGGTCTTCCTCTGGATGACTGTTGGTGAAGCTCCATAGACATTGCCTGCCTCACTGTGTGGTCTGATGGTCTCCGTCTTATGTGTCCATACCATCTCAACTGTCATTCTTCCAGCTTACTATTTATGTCTGTGACACCCAGGCTACCATGAATGCGTGAACTTTTGATCTTATCTTTTAGGGTTTCTTCATTTACCGAGAATGCTAAATGCAATGCTAATTGTAAAAGTAAACGGTCAAATGCATAGAAGTTTCGTTTAAATTTTAAATTTCGATCGTTTATTTTTACGATTAGCATTGCATTTAGCATTCTCGGTAAATGAAGAAACCCACCCTAAGCTTAGGAAACATCAGTTAATGTATCGCTCATGTCCTGATACACCCTGTAGAGCAGATAGAAAGAGAAAGGATATCAGGTATGTGATGCGGAAGTTGATGCACAATCAACAACTAAGAAAACCCTCGGAGGAAATATGGAACTGAAAATTATTTTTTTTATTTTTTTCAGCAGTCGAAATGGCAGAGTCACCTCCACCCGCTGACGATGTCCCTGAGGATATGTCCATCGATGAACCCTCGGAGAACCACCACTCGGAAGCTGGAGACAAGAAGAAGACTGATTAGCAGGAGTCACCGGTGCCCGTGGTGAACATCCTGGAATATTACATAATTATTCTTCTTCAAAATCTATTTATTCAGTTCTATCCTACTGCCAAATGGGAGGTTATCAAATTAATAAGTCAAGGAGTGGAAGTGACCCTAGAAAGAATGGGCCGTCTTCTGCAAAAATTTTTTGAAGGAAAGTATCTCAGATATATCATAATATATACATATACATATTTGTCACGAACCATAATCTTTACATTGCTGGCCTTTTCAACGCAAACTATCCAAACATGTGGCACATTTTGACACAATTTGCATTTGTGTTTTAGTTCATGGCTCACATATGTGACAGCCGCTAATGGATCACATATGTGACAGCCACTAAGAAAAGGTTATCTTTAGTGTGATCAACTTTTGCTTAGAAATCAGAAATTATAATATACTTCATCTCTTTATACAAATTCCGTTTAGAGTTTTGTGCGTACGACCATAGATATTAGAAATAAAGGAGATGGGCCATGAAACATCATTTGTATGAAGCATTATTGTGTCCGTGTCATATCTCTCGTTGTGTCTATTATCTGTGGAACTTATTAGTTTCATGTCTACCGTGCTCAGTTAACGTGGTAAATACCCGATCAGAGTTTCCATGACGATAAGCAGGCAGCCAATATAATGATTGCAAATCTAACAGTGCAATGATAATATTGTCAAGTTTTTGACGAATTGGGCACATGCAGGCCATGTTCTAAATTTTGCACATTTACCAGTTTCACAATGGTAGACATGAACCTAATAAGATCCGTGTATGGTTTTATCTACGATTTCGAGATGAAACTTTTTTATTCTGACGAAATGGTGCCAAGAATCAGGCGTTTTTTCAAAACTTTTCGGCGTTTTTTTTTAATAATTCCAGGTTTGGAAAACTTAGTAAAATTATAATTTTAGTTTTTTTTTTAATAAAGTCAAAAAATATTAGAAAGCTAGATTTTTTATGATAAAAAGTAATCGTTGAAATTCACTGATTTGTAATAAAATAATTCATAATTTTTAACAATAAATAAATATTTAATTTGTGAAATTCAATTTTTTTTACGATTTTTTTTTTTGTATCAATATGTTTCATCATTCTAGGACATTAATAGTGTTGAAACTTTTGTCCGCTGTACGAACTGAACAGAAAATTCTTAGAAGTGCCTGATATAATGCTATATTTAAGTGAAATTTATTTAAGGAGCGAATAAACTATATTCTTTATGGGGCTGTACGTAAAATAAGGTCTCCAATGTGCTGCGGCCGCAAGGAACGATTTAACGCGCGATCCGGGAACACTAGCATGTAGCGTGGTTCCCCTTGCCAAATGCCCACCACGCTGCACTCTCTGTGATGCTTAATCTCAGCGTGGCAGCCGTTCACGATGGAGCTTCCGCTCGCCGCACCCGCCAGGTGTGAATTAAGCTCTGCAGTTTGTTTTTTGTGTGCAAAGAGCAATACCCTGGTAGACATTCATTCTCAGCTGCATAAAGTGTACGGAAAACAGTGTATAAGCTTGAAAGGTTGGTGTAGAAGTTCTCGCCCCCACTCACAATTGAGTCCAAGAATTCCCCGCAATCGATGTTGTAGCACTCAAAGAATTCGGGCTCCTTCAACCAGTTGTTATTTGTGATCTTTGGTGAGCATTTTTGGGACCCCACCTTGCGCAGACCTTGTGGTATCCAAAATGTTCTGTCAAATTCTTGTCAACACTGGTCTTACTGATATGACCATATCACAGAGCTTCAAAAAAATGAAAGAGCACCTAGCGGGTGCGGCGAGCGGAAGCTCAACCTCGAACGGCTGCCACACCGAGACTAAGCGTTGTAGAGAGTAGAGCGTGGTAGGCATTTGGCATTTGGCGTGGGGGAATCAGGCTACACTCTAGTGTTGCCGGGTTGCAGCCCTCGTATGTAACCCAAAACGATCTGCAGGTACAAACAAAACAGCTTCATATATTAGGATTACATATAAACATCACTTGACTTGAAATACACATCACTACAGTGTTGTCACTAGAGAAAGAAAGTGTTGCAAGTCAGAAAAAAGGGCAAATAAAGGGAATAAACTCTTTCAAAATCGATTCCGGACATCGATAGAAACAAAATTACGAATTTTATTGGCAGATAAAATTATTTTATTTTAACTTGTGCGGTACACACATACAAATTATTAAATGTCCTAGTGTGATGAAATACTTATTAATATAAATGAAATAAATAACGTAGAATGACAAATCTCTTTATACAAATTTCGTATGTTACTGAAAAATCAATTTGACAGTCGAATCAAAAGAGTTGCATTAAAATATGGAAGTTTTATATGACAATAACATTTTCAAAGTAACAACTTGCTCATAAGAAAATACAACTCTGAAGTTAATGCAAAATACTGCAGTAAAAAGTATATCCTATCGAAAAGTTTCAGCCATATTTTTGTTTGAAATTTCTATAGTGCCAAAATTTTTGTAGTATTTAAGTTTCAACTTTTTTTTAAGAATTCGTCCTTCTGCTGTTATTTAGTTTTTGTTTAGCAAACCCCTTGATATACGGTATACGGCCCTTGTGAATGCTAGTCAAGCATCCAAGTTCAGGGATATCCTGTTTGTGTTTGATATCCTGTTTCATTCAGAGATTTGCTTGATTTATTTTGTGACAAAGAATTTCTGTAAACTACTTGGTGCATTTTGTTTTTAACCTTCTCTTACCATGCGAAAAAATACTTTTTTATTACCGTAATGTAACGCAGCATTACCGTAAGATTTTTTGATCTTATTACATAAAGTTTATACACGCTTACATAAAATAAAAACATGGCGTCTGCCATGTTTTTATTTTATGTAAGCGTGTATAAACTTTACACATCATGGCTAAGGGAATGTTAAACGACTTTGTAGGAATTCTTTGTATCATTACATTTGAATAAGAAATAATATTGTGAAATTCCATTGTATTATTAACCTGTCCTGGGCCGGGACCGCACCGGCGTGCGCGGACAATTTTTTTTTTTTTTTTTAATAATGCGATTTTAACTCTTATGTATAAAGAAACTGTATGAAGGACAAGGTCAGAATTCTTGACGTAACAGGTACCCAAATTACGCCTAGCCACTCGGAATAATTTGTAATAAATTATCTATGGCATCTGAGTGTCACTTTTTGCTGCGATTTGAACTGTCAAAGTTCGAGCGTGATAAGTAGCAAAAAACATTGAAAAACCTATCAATTTATCAAATAAACGCAAAGTAATGTTGTTTTTATAGATAGTTTATTGTTCATGGAATGTGTTTCGGTAAATATAATATACGATAGCTCAAAATAAACCCACAAAATATTATGTCAAAGTAATACATTGCATGATTTCCGAGGTTTCATACGAAATACGGCAAGACACAGGACAGATTAATTAGTAATTATCAAATCTTCCATGGCAGTAGACACAGCATGGCTGATAGATATATATTTCAATGATAAAAGTTGAAATCTCTTTTCCACACCATAATTTTGAAACCACAAAAATGTATAAAATCCTAAATTTACAATCGTGTGGATGAAATTATTATAAGTTAAATAATAGTACAATGGCATTTCACATCATTAAGACAATGAGCAATCGATTTTTTTACACTTGAAAAAATTCAAATTGCATAATCAATTACAAAATTTAAATAAAACACGTGAATCTCTTCTATGACGGATTGAACTACACAATACTCTGATGACTGTTTTGCCTTCCAAGGGCACTGTCAAACTGCAAATTTTTGCAGTGCCTTTTTTGTAAAATATGCATAAAATTCTGCATCAATAAAATATTATTACGAAACTCAATTGAACGACTGGATGTTACACAATATATCTCTATCTTTTCCTAAAAATTATTTCTCATTTTTTTTTTGCAAAATCATCACAAAAAAATACTTAGGAATCCTAATTCTAGTCTATGGAATACTTAGTAATGACATGTTTTCATTGATTCTCAAGTTTTTTTAGAAATAGCATAATATTATTAAAACATTTTTGAATGCGTGTCATGTTTTTGGGTGACTGTTCTGTAAACATAGTATATAGTAATCACTAGAGAGAATCCTATTTGTTCATTACGTTTAGCAATCACAAGTTGGTGCCCTGTGTCTTCATGTTTAGCAATTGCAAGATGGTGACCTAAGTTTTCATTTTGTTTAGCAATCATAAGATGGCACCCTTTGTCTTTATTTTGTTTAGCAATCACTGGCTCCCTTTGTGTTAATTTTGCTTAGCAATCACAAGATGGCACCCTTTGTCTTCATTTTGTTTAGCAATCGCAAGATGGCACCCCGTGTCTTCATTTTGTTTAGCAATCACAAGTTGGCACCATGTATCTTCATTTTGTTTAGCAATCACAAGATGGCACTCTGTGTCTTCATTTTGTTTAGCAATCGCATGCTGGCACACTGTATCTTCATTTTGTTTAGCAATCGCAAGATGGCACCCTGTGTCTTCATTTTGTTTAGCAATCACGAGATTGCACCCTGTGTCTTCAATTTGTTTAGCAATCACAAGATGGCACCCTGTGTCTTCATTTTGTTTAGCAATCACAAAATGGCACCCTGTGCCTTCATTTTGTTTAGCAATCACAAGATGGCACCCTTTGTCTTCATTTTGTTTAGCAATCACAAAATAGCACCCTGTGTCTTCATTTTGTTTAGCAATCACAAGATGGCACCTCGTGTCTTCATTTTGTTTAGCAATTACAAGATGGCACCCCGTGTCTTCATTTTGTTTATGGGAGAGAGGCAGTCAGTACGCACTGAGATATTAAAACTCGGCTTGCACTAATAAGCACTAGTCCGGTGTTATATTAACCACATCGTTAAAGACATTTTCAGAACTTATAGTTTGTGTATCGAATTCCTTACAAACATTATGTTTATTCTATAATAAATGTATGTTTTAGTCAATTTTGAATGTGTGGAGTTGAACCCTTATATTTAACATGTTTAGTGGCCTTAATACACTGCGCTAATAATTAGTAATCATTTGCTAGCCCTATTTTTTACAGTAAAAAACATAAAATTTAAAAAAAAACATTACGAAGAAAAAAAAATAGCACCCAAATTGTAAAAAGTGATTTTTACACTTTTCTAATCTATTTGTAAATAATTTTAAAATAATCAATATTTTATAGTAAATTATTATTGGTCAGATGTCATTATGAAATGTTTGCTAATTACATATTATTTAACATCAATATAACTTTCCATTCATGTTATCATTACAATATGGGAACATACTTTTGGTAATCATTATGTTAATGCACCTTAATAGTGGTAATCGTTATGTTATGATGAATTAATACTGTAATCACTACGTTATTGAAACTTATTTTTTTGCTTGTTTATTATTCTACACTTGGACATAACATAATTATTAATTTATTGATGGCTGTAACAATTTTTAAAGGCAATATCTGCATCAATTCATAAATCTATTATGCTCTCATAAACCATAGAAAAGTTTAGATGAATTTGATGAATTTACTTTTAAAATATTTAAAAAATATTAACGTAATGTTAATCATCACATTTTATTATCCAATAAATTATAGAACGTAATCCTTTGTTTACAACACTTTCAAATTTTAAATAAAGTCTTAAAAAAACTTTCCCAAATGTTTCATAGAAATTTAAATATAACATTGTTATCTTGTGGTTAATAAGCATTCACAATTTGTGAGGTGGGTATGCGTACCGCCGCCCCGGGAACCATTTGTTGGATAACCAACACCTCATGGGTCACCCCAAGTGGTTCGCTATGTTCGGTGATTTGATGCCTGGGTACGTAGGGTGAGATTTGTCTAGGTCTTGGTGGCGAATGCTTTTGCCCACCCACTGCATGGTGGGCCGAATCGGAAGACTCGGGTTGAAGGAGACCTAATGTAAACCTCTCACGACCAATCGCCTTGCACCACAGTTGGAGGGATGGTTTCATAAGTCCGTCCCTCCTGGACACACTGGCCCCCAGATTCCTACTCATCCCACACACCCCTTTTACCTTTCCAGAACTTCCTCTCCTTCCCATCCTTAAAAAGACCCTCCACACAGCATCCCTTAAGATGACAAAGGCCATGGTGGGAATTATTTTTTTCAAGACTTTTGTGCGAAGCTAATGTAAAAAAAAATATTCGAGTGCAGCTTACACGCTGTAGAAGTGAAACGTTGCCAAAACAATCTCAACCAATACTTGAAAAGTGAGGTCATAATCAAAGCGACCAATGAGCGCTGACCTTGCGTAATTTCCGTTTCATATCTCAACCAATATGAGCCTTTAAAAGTGACATCATAATCAAAGCGACCAATGAGCGCAGTTGTGTGTCACTGGTGCACTAATCGTCATTTCTGTTTCATCCGAAATACAAATCACAGCGGGGCCATAGAAGTTTCATTTAAAAAAAAATGGCACTGATTAACCGTTTGACGACAGTATTACATTAAAATATCTGTGAAACACACCAATGTTGCAATTTTTTATTTTTTCGTTTTTCAGAATTTGATGTGCCTTTGTGAATGAATAAATAAATAAGAATGTATTAATTTATCCAAAGTCTCCCATTCATGTTTTTTAGCAGTAAGTCTAGCTTATGTAACAATATTAATAATGGTGGAGCGATCAGGTTATGTTATTCGGTTTATTTAAAGAAATATAATTTATTTGTTTTTTAAATGTCTTTTTATTTTAGTTTGATTATCTGCTTTTTACCTGCATTATATGTATTTTTTTATTTTTAAAAAGAAAAACAGACCTTCCTGGGTTACGTGTAACCTGTAAATATTCGAAAATCTCCTACTACCACCACGGTAAGTGGAAAATGTTGCTTGTGTCATGATGGGGAGTTAGCCAGTAAAGGAATTGAACTCACGATGCCAACTGAACGCGCAAAAATATTTATACATGTATACAATTTTATAATTGTCGTAATGTTTTAAACCCCTGTGGTAACATTATAATTAGTGATCAGTTTCGGTTTCGGCAGATTTTCTGCCAGTATTAGTCAAGTATGTTGTGATTGTAAACGCAATTTAAATTAAAATACTCAATTAACCCCTCCGAATTTTCGAGAATATTAGCTTTTGGTGTCTTAAACGAAATTACATTTTACGAAAACTTTTCGTTATAACCGCCTCACAATTAAAGCTCTATAAATGAAACATTTCTGAACGTAGCCGAATAGTAAAAACTGTTTTAGAAACGTTACAAAATAGGCTTTCAAATTATTATATTACAAATAAATATTAGCATTTGTAAATATTAAAATTTAGAACGCAAACATTAAAAATAGGTAAAAATGACTCACGTGATGTTTTTATGTGAAAACGGTACCAAAATCACAGATTATGCAAACAACAATACTTATTCTATTGTATATATGTGTAATAAACACTTTTGTCACCTCACTTTTTTATCATTTCATATAAAAATATTTAATAAAAATTTAAAATGTGGAGCGCGGTGGAGCTGCCGGTAGCAAATTTGCGTGGGTAAATATTTTTGTCAACTACACGATTGACAGCTGATTCCTGTTATGTATTTCCATAGACAACTTGATGGAAATGTGCAGCTTGATCTACTATCGACCTTTGACTTTTTGTTTTAGGGATGTAACTAAAAAAATAACGGAGTTATAACGATTTCTATGGAAACACGCGCTGACGTGTAAACACGCTTATTGTACTTGACTGCTGTCCTATTTTTAACGCTTATATCTGCTTACGTTGCGGAGGGGTTAATGAGGTCCTTCTTTTATAATGCACATAAGTGTTGATTATTGACAAATTTTTGTTCCAAGCATTAGTTAACATGTTTGTTAATTTTTAATAATATAAAAAAAGTTTTTTCACATACTTCAAAGTATTGCTTTTTTATTTCATTTAACCTTTTCCACTCCGTAGGCCACACATTCTGGCCCAAACGATTTTGGTAGGCAGCTCCGTCGGCCAGAGGTTCTGGCCCGGCGCAGGTATCAGTTTAATCACCAATTTCTATCTTCCTAAGGACATTCTACTAACTATTATTTCCGATAATTACAAAGAATTGTCGCAACATATTGGATAAACCAACATTTCTTCATTTAAATTTACCGTTAATTAGATATATTCATGTGAAAATAGATGAATCTTTTTAACACAAGAAATATTTGTTTTCTTCCAATATTTTCGGAACAGTCAGTCGTTATCCTGCGTTTATGACGGTTCTCCGCAGTTACTCCCACTTTTTGTGACCATCTTTTTTCGTTTTGTGGAACTATTGATGTTGTTATTAGTAATTGAAAGTAAAAGAATTACTAATTTACGTTTTCTAGAAATATAGTTAATTAACCTAATAAATAAGTTAATTAATAGAACATATGACGGTTAATTTGTGGATAGGCTAATTATTCAGCTGGTTGGAAATTATAGAGAAAGTGTAAAAACAAGAAAAGGAAGACATTCGGTAGATCCAGAACAGCGGTTAAATCATGTCAATCTACATGTCATAACGCCTAATATATGCAGAAAAAGTATTACGGATTGCA
Organism: Limnephilus rhombicus; assembly: GCA_929108145.2. Lineage (NCBI taxonomy): Eukaryota > Metazoa > Arthropoda > Insecta > Trichoptera > Limnephilidae > Limnephilus > Limnephilus rhombicus. The sequence continues at coordinate 11,984,614 of OV815296.1, forward strand.
TCATTTTCAATTTGGGTGGCGGGAATGGGTACCACCGCCCCGGTAATCATTTATTGGACAACCAACGCCTCTGACACAGGCCACCCCAAGTGGTTCGCAACGTTTGGTGACTTAGCAGAGGTGCCCGGGTTCATGGGGATGAGGTTTTTCCAAGACTCGGTGACAGATGCGTTTGCCCATCTACTGCGTGGCGGGCCGAATCGGGAAAGACTAGCTGAGGAAGATCTTTTGATCTCTCCAGCCGGACTCTATCGAACCATTGCCTTACAGCGCAATGAGAGGGATGGATTCACGCATCGCCTCTCCTGGATACACTAACCGCCAGATTCCTACTTAAAAAAAACGTTAGTGGTTCTGATTAAGATACGAGTAGAGAAAGAGGGCAAATAAAACGAACAATATAACACTGTAAAAGTTATGGAAACAAACTTGCACCTTATGTGGGAGAATGCTTCGAAAAATATCATACTCTAAAAAACTATAAGTGATGGTTACTTAGTAAAATAAAGTAAGAAATTTATAATAACATTGGACCGAATCGTTAGTTTTTTATAATGAAATGTGACAGTGTTATATTATGTATAATATGTACAGTACTCTAACTTGTAAACACCGTGTAGAATATTTGCCAAACCTATTATCTATTTTATGTGTTGTGGGCTGGTCTATCTTTTGTTTCCTGAAAAAGGGTCTAAACCTAAAATAACGTAACCAATGCAAAATAAGAAACCATCCACTACCCATAAAACCTAAGCCAATCAGGTTCAGGTAGTCACTGATTAGCCGCTGTGCGGTACAGGACAATTAGAAAGGAACTTCTCCAAGGATTTGCATTGGATTGTCTGTATATTTTACCCGTATTATACAAATTATTGCTATGCAATAAAAGATATTATGCAAATAAAAAATATTGAAATCGAATGTATTATCTTTTAGTTACTTAATGTGTGATTTAACCCAATCGCTGCCATTTACGCGGATCGGCGTACGAACGATCTGTGCCACAACTGCCATGTACGCCGTATCACGTAAATCGCCAGTATGAATGTTTCGAGGATGATATTTCTAAGTTCTAATGGTAGATGGGGCTAAATATTATTTTGTAATATATTATGAACTGTTTCTTAGCGACATCTCTTGTAAAATATGATAATTTAAATTGTTTATATTACGAAAAGCAGCATCCAAAAAAGGTCAACAGATTTCTTGGCGCAGTCGTTTGATTCTCCCGCCATCGCAACGTTGTGTGTGTGGATGTCACATGGTTCTTATTACGTTCTCCGTGGTGTGGTTCTAAAAGTTTTTTTGATATTCGGAGGAAAAGTGGACTTGAGTTTTTATTCCCGAATTGAGAATTTAGTTTGTGTTTTTTTTTTTTAAATTTAGTTTGATATTTCATTTCGTGTGTACTTTTATACAATCATTTTTGAAACTTCAATTTTAATATCCCTAAATATGTCAAGACGCGATCTCAGTGAAGAAGAGATAAGAGAATTCGTCCTCGATGTTGACTCTGAAATTGAGGAAAGTGATGATGACTCGGATTTTATAACGCAACCTAGTGACAATGAAGATGAGCCTATGGAGACTGGAGTTACCCAAAGAACTTCGTCAGGAAATTGGGCTGTGAATTCCGGAAATTTTAAACCAATCATCCATCAATTTAATGATTTTCCATCTGGAATAATCGCGACCCCATTATTATCAGAAAATTCCCCGGAAATAAATTTTTTTGAACACTTTCTAAATACAAATATAATGGCCGAAATTGTCAAGGAGACAAACAAATATTATCAAGCGACTATTAGAAATAAAGTTATTTCTGAACATTCACGGCTTCGCAGGTGGAAAGATACATCAGTTAATGAACTCTACATATTTATTGCAGTGACAATGCTAATGACCAGAAATAAGCACCACACGATAGAAGAGCACTGGTCGAAAGATCCCCTTCTGACAAGTAATATATTTGGCAAGATGATGGCAAGAAATCGTTACCAGATATTGCTGAGTATGCTGCATATGTCAGACCCTGATTCTCAAATTACTGGTGACAAATTAAATAAAATTAAGCTTCTGGTCAATCACACTCGAAAAATGTTCAAGGAAACAATGGTGCCATACGAAAATCTATGCATTGACGAGAGCATCATAGAATTCAAAGGACGTCTTAAGTTTAAACAATATATTCCATCCAAACGCCATTGGTTTGGAATAAAAATGTTTGTTTTGTGCGACTCGAAGACAGGTTATGTTTTAGATATAATTATTTATTGTGGAGATGGGACGGATGTCACTGACGAACAATGTCTCGGGGCTTCAGGAGCTGTTGTCACCACTATGTTAAATGGCTACCTCGGTAAAGGCCACAAATTATATGTAGATAATTGGTACACTAGTCCAATATTATTTAAATTTTTGCATGACCACCAAACTAACGCATGTGGAACGTTGCGAAAAAACCGTAAAAACATGCTAAAATTCAATAAATTGAAGAAAGGGGAAATTACTTCTCAGTATTCCGATTCACTGATGGCATTAAAATGGCACGACAAAAGAGAAATTCACATGTTAACTACGCTTCATGATGATAAAGTTTCTCCAACTGGGAAAATAAATTTTAGAACTGGAGAAGTAGTTTCGAAGCCAAATTGTATTCAAGATTACAATAAAAACATGGGCTTAGTAGAAAAAGCGGATATGATGATAACTAGTGTAAATTCCCTTAGAAAATCAATTAAGTGGTAAAAAAAAGTTTTCTTTCATTTAATCGATTTATATTTACTGAATTCGTACATTATGCACAAAACCGTAAGTTCCAAAAACATTACTTTTCCTGATTTCCAATTATATGTGATAAGACAATTATTAGAAAAATATCATACTACATCGCACCCTGAAGTTGGTCCATGTACGTCACAAGATGTGCCATTACGGTTATCTGTCAAAATGCTAGTAAAACATATGCCGATACCTATACCCGCAAAGGAAAAAACCCAAAAACCTTATAAAAACTGTTATGTTTGCTCAAACACTAATCTTAGACCAAAAACAAGAAAAGCGACGAAGTACACGTGTGGCGAATGTAACGTACCGTTATGTGTTTGGCCATGCTCAACAATATTCCACGAAAAAAAAGAATATTAATTTTTAATCTTTAAAACATTGTGTAAATAAAATGTAATACAATCTAGTGCAATATCAAATATAAAATGTGAAAAAGTTGGAGAATCGTTGCCGAACTCGATACAATCCATAATGACATGTGAGTGTTCATCTTATATCTCTTTGTTTATTTGTGTTAGTGAGTCAGCACTATGGCCGGTTCGCCGCACTCAATTATTCTGTTGGTGTTTATTATTTATGTCGAAAATACATTACGGGACACACTCGAGGATTCAAATATCTTATCAAGTATGTACTAAAGATATCAGTAATGAGTGTCTAATATAAACAAAGCCCTCAATGGCAAAGGGAATGCCGTAAAGATTAATTTAATTGAGAACTTAAAAAAGGCTGAAATAGCTTGGCGTGTGATAGTTGACAGAGTATATTGTTTGGGCAGCTATTGGGTTAACAAGTATTTTATGCAAAATATACCAAACAACTAATGGTCACATGAAATATCCGATAGGGTGCCGCAAAAGTAATGAACGGAAATTTTCATTTTAAACACAAAATATAACATTCATTTTTGGTCGGAGTAGCTAAACGGTTTTGAGAAAAAATGGTCAGAGTGGAAAAGGTTAACACATGTTAACTGTTTGTATAAGTGTAAAAAATAATCCAAATTTCTGTAAACAATAGATTTTTAACATGTCTAAAAAGTTTCGATTTCGGCCGAAACAGAGACAGCTACCGAAGATTTGGTTTCGGTAGAAAGTCTCGTTTCGGTCCGACACTAATTATAATGCAATAATACATAATATAATTTAGAGTCCGACAAGTAAGGAATATTAATCATCACAAAAAAAAATTACATAAAAGTAGAAAAAAACGAAATACTTTAAAAGAAAGTATTTCCAGTTATTATTTGCAATGATTTAGATTGAATTGTCCAATTTACCGAGTGCATTTTTTAATGCAGTACTAAAAAGTGGGCATGCATAATCGAGATGGCTTTGAATAAGTGCATTGTAAAGTAACTTAAGACGACAATATACCCTAAAATATATTCAGAATCTTAACGACGTAAGTAAAAAAGCCGTGTATACAAATTGCGACTCGCGACCCGTGCACTGGACGGATCTAATGTCGAATTTGCCGTATCAAAGAAAAGAAGAAGATAAATAATGTGGGAATCTTAACGACGTAAGTGAAGAAAGCGTGTAAACAAATATACGCCGCGGTACGGCGTATTGTACGAACGTACGGTCGAATTCACCCTAGCAGGCCTGGAGATTTGACCTTTCTGCCCCATTCATTTTAATTAATTCTGAAGAACGTTCTGCAAATATTTAAAATGTGTCTCCATGTTGTCCTCCCGAAATTATTAATTCATCGTCTAGAAAAATAAAATGTGGTGCTTACCGCTAACTTTATAATTGAAAAACGGGTTATATAGTTTTGAAATCTTTGTACGTAAAATATATTAATGGTAAGGTACTGTTTTTATTAATCTTAATATATAAATAACTCGAATTTCTTGTGCGGCATGGAAATAAAAAGTTATTATAGTTACGGATTCGCCGGAAATGATTAAAATGTGAGTTTTGAGCATATAAAAATTATTAGGATTGTGTACCGCCTTAATGCAAGTAGGGTGTGCACCCCACCAAACGCCAGTCAATGATCTGATGATGTTTAATTTTTTTTCACATTTAGTAACTATATTATGAATATGGGAAGACCATTTAAGTTTCTTATCAAATGTTATTCTCAAAAATTTAACTTCAGAGGTTTTGGGGATTGGAGACTTTTTAAATGGTGATTTTTTTATTGTGTAAGCAGTGATTACCACTTTAACTTTGGTTAACATTTTCAATGTGGGAGGCGTGTATGGGTACTGCTGCCCCGGGAACCATTTATGGATAACCAACACCTCTGCCATAGGTCACCCCTAATGGTTCGCTACGTTTAGTGATTTTGCAGGAGTGACCAAGTTCATGTGGGGTTTTTCCAGGTTTTGGTGATGGATGCATCTGCCCACCAGCTGCATGGCAGCTCCAGCAGGACTCTATCAGAACATCACTTTGCACCGCAGTGGGGGGGATGGATTCATATACATAATATACATCACTTCTGTGGACACTGACACCCAGTTTCCTATCCACTTCTGGTACCTTTTTCCTTCCCAGAACTTAATCTCCTTCCTTTCCTCAAAAGACCTCCACAGCATCCCAAAAGATGACATAGGCCTGAGGGAAATCCCCAGCTTCACGTGTGGAGCTAATAAAAATAAAAATAAAACTAAACAAAGTTAAAAAAAGGAAAAATAAAAATCACTTAATTTTTTTTCGCTTTGTATAAAAATATTTATTATAAAATTTGGAAACCTTAACAAATATTTTTCAAATGTTGTTTCATAAGGGGGCATACATTAATTACGTGAGGTCAAAAAGGGGGGGGTCCAGCAAAATCCCACGTTACTTGAAAATAATATACGAAGTGGCCCAAATTTACCTCACCAAGGGGGGGAGGGGTCTAGATTGGAAGAAAAACTGCTCACATAGTTAATGTATGCCTCTAAAATTATTGAAAACATTTCGGGAGCATCTATTGTAAACTTTGTAATGCAAATACAAAGCATGGTGTTCTCTCTTTCTAATACTGTTCAAATCATATATCTCATAATGCAAAACGAGATAGCATGACTTTTATGAGTCTGTGTCATGCTTGGAGAAACATCTCCCAAAAATACTCTAGGGGTTAAATAAATCAGTGCTGTCTATAATATCACTTTATGAAATTTCTGCATTTTATTGTCAGGTAAATATTGTATATTTATTAAAATATGTATATTGTAGTTAGCATGTTTTCCAGTCGGCACTATAGCAACCCAGCAACCCCACCTCCTCCAAGTCTACCTCAGCCCCTATCTGCGCCCCGTTGGAGTCTACGCAGTAGCAATACCCCCGGCGGCACTGCACCTTACGCCAGTTGCCGTTAGTGCAGCACACCGGCAGGAAGGCCGAGGACGCCTTTAGCAGCAGGTTATAGGTGCGGGCGCAGTCTGAAATATTATCATTCTTGGATATATATTATATACACATTTGTTTTTTTTACTTTCATTTGAATGTTTTTTTTTCTTTTCGATTCCCGTAATATGGAAACCACATTGGGACCCCTTAGGGGCCGTTCAAGTATTACGTAACGCACTTGGGGGGGTCTTATGAAACGTTACTATTCGTTACGAGGGGGGGGGGGGGGGGGTTCGAACAACGCGTTACGTAACATGTTTTTCTTTATTTAGATAAAAAAAACTAGGGAATTAAAATCTTCCAAGTTGGCAACCGTTTTCGTTCTCGAAATCTCTTGTTTTATTTATTATCCCAAACGTGATTAAAACAAGAAAAAGGTATTTAAGCGACTTTAAGTACTTTGCGCAACTTAATTGTGACTTTCAGGTAAAAATTGTCACTTGGGCGTTGCGTAACATTTAGGGGGGGGGGGGAGGGTACGAAAAAACGTTACGGCGCGTTACATGAGGGGGAGGGGGGTCAAAAATCTTCAAAAATTGCATTACTAATACTTGAACGCCCCCTTATTCATACAGAGATTTAATAATTTTATGGGATGGTACTAAAAATGACAACACGTTAAACAAATGAGTTAAAAAAATGGCAACACGTTTAACATAACCATAGATCACATGAAAGCATGTTTCTGTGCCATTTGCCTTTGCCATTGCCAAATTCACAATACAATATTACATGTTCACAATCAGTAATAAATACATGTTATACGCAGTGGCGGTTCGTGACTTTTGAGTGTGCTAGAGTGCTAATATTAAAAAATGGCATTATTGATGTTGTTGCAGCTGAAAAAGAATTTTTTTTTTTCGTCAAACGGTTTTTGTATGAAAAATTTCAGGAAATTTCAGTTTGGCCGTGCGTCGCACAGATTTCATGAAAATCTTCATACGAAAAACCGATTTTCAAAAAAAATAAAAAAAGAAGAGTGTGGAGTAGAGGAGCCTTGCTCACCAGGACAATTGGAGAGGGGTTCACGATTCTCAGCAATAAAGAGACGACTAAAGATGATACTCACTGCAATCCATATCCTTGGCGTTGGGTTCTGTGATGTCAGTTTGGAAGTTCAGGATTTGCTTTCTCTGTTCATCCACACAGTACTTCCTGAAATCATAAATGTATATATGTTTTGCTTTTTGTAAATCTTCTGGGCAGTCTCGTAATGCCAACTATATAAAAAGGCCCGCACTAGTGATTGACCGAAACTATATCTTCAGGCGAAAATCAATTTCGACTTCTGTTTTAGTTTCGGCCGAAAAATACACATTCACTGACTATACACATGCCTATGTATGTCCTTTGCACTCACCCTCCACTTATTAAAATCAGTGCAGTTGCATTCGATCTTCCGAGAAATGTGTGGAAAAAATATACTGGTTGGAATTGATTGCTTCTGAGAAATGAAAGGAGTGTAAGGAGAATATACGACGCAAATGTGAATGGTAGAAGAAGTCGGGGACGCCCGAGGAAGACATGGCACGACCAAGTGAATCAGATACTTGAGTCGGGCTATGTGAAGATTCGGAATAATAGAAGAGCATGCATGAGATGATTTATGAATGTGAATGAGGCAAGGAGTGTGTGCCAAGATCGAGTTGTTTGGTGGTCCGTCTCTCTGCCTATCCCTGCGGAGAAACGGCGTGATGGTTAGATAGTTAGAATTGATTGCTAAAATAAATTCCTAGTGTGGCCATGCACCTGGCACTTTTCAAGCAATAAATCAAAAACCTCATCGAGAGTCCCAGGTCTAAAACCAAGAAAGTTCTAATTTCACAAAATATAATATAAATGTGATAAATTTACGATTAACGATTTTTTTCTTTTTTGTATGAATACCAAAATCCAAAACATAGAAAGCTGAAAACCCGTTTGCCGCAGGTTGGGCACGCCTGATTTAAACAACAAACTTTACAAAATAAATAATATTTTAAAATTGAAAACTCTAAGGTTGAACTTTAAGAAAAATTTTGTATAACAGCTTCTTTTTAAACAATAAGTTTTTCTAGAGGCATACTCGTACATACGTGCATGAGTAAAGTCAAACATGATCTGCAAATTTTTGGCCGAAACCTAAACTTTGGTCTGTTACTAGCCAATGGTAAATATGGTCACCGATCTAGCTCCAAACATTGTTTTTTTTTAGGCTCTCGTAAACAAGCAACTTTTTGCCGGAAATTTATTGCCGTCTTCTTCTCTTACTGGTGAATGTTAATTAACAGTACGCGGAAGGTCCTTACAAGTGCTGGGCCCGTTCGAGTATTAAACGTTCGTATCCCTTTTTTTTCGTTATTTGTTTTTGGGGTGTTATTCCGTGTTGTGCTACCTCCTTCTTTAGCCAACGTTTCGGACAGCATTGCAGTGTCCATCATCAGGGCAGATCCGGTAGATGTGTAATTTTTTGTGGTGAAATGTGTGCTTATTTACTTGGAAGTGATATCGTGTCGCCAGCTCCACTACAGTCACCGGTACAAAATAACCGTGACAAGCAGTGGCGTCATTGCCCCGGAGATTTAGTGAACTTTCTATTCCGCTGGTAGTGGAGCTAGGGACACGGTATCACTTTCAAGTAAATAAGCACACATTTCACCACTAAAAATTACACATCTACCGGATCTGCCCTGATGATGGACACTGCAACGCTGTCCGAAACATTGGCTAAAGAAGGAGGTAGCGCAACACGGCATAACACCCTAAAAACAAATAACGAAAATACTTTTGGCCGTGAAAATCTTAAAACCTAGTTGATATCCCTGTTTACAATGTTAGTATTCCTCACGTCTTGTCCTTGAGCATGATGCGGGCGTAGTATCCGTCGGGCTGACAGGAGGGTAAGGGGTTGCCGAGAGTGGAGTAGCCCTCCTTCTCCGCCGCCCGGATCTCCGCCAGAATCTCCACCTTTTCTTCCTCACACTCGCGCAGGTAGGACCGGTTGGCGTGGTGGATCTCCTTGTCAACTGGAAGGAACCATCATTCATTCAAGCATTATATGAAGAAGAAGATAAATGTATTCATAAATCGGGGACCAATCAGAGGATCAGTCTAGAACGCAGGATCAGTGGCGTAGCTAGGCGTGGGCGAAGCGGCCCCTCGCCCACGGCCTCGCACATAAAGGGGCCTCGCGTGAGCGAGGCCCCTTTATGATCTCATCATCTTTATGTGCAAAATTTTATTATCAATATCGATCATCGGAAATTTTCGGTATCGATCTTTGCGTTCCCATCCCTAGACTCAGATTTTGACAGATCCTCTACTTTCGTTCGATACGACCCGACCCGGCAGGCGTCATAGTAGTGTGCATTGCGTCGACTGATTACATTGATCGTGGGCACTGTACAGTTTTAATTAAACAAAACATTAAAGTTATCACTTATCACTAAGTGTATAATTTAACTTAACAATTAAATAGTGAGTAACAGGTGACAGTGAATTGTGGCTGAATCATACGAGTAATTAAATTAGTAGGTAAGTATATACATAATAAAATTCACATAACCTTAGTCTACTCGATGTTATTTCTCATCAATTTCATCATGGAACCAACTGGGTAGTAATATTATAATACCTAGTGTCTACTTTTACTTTTGAATTGGGCTAATTTTGAACACTTTTATTTTACGTTCCTTGAAAGATAAAATAAATTAACATCACGGATGCGAATGCGGAAACGAATTAGCCTCGCGTGAATCTAAAAAATGTGACGTCATCATTCTTGTGGGGACCATCGTCGAGCTCTCATCGGTACATTTTACGAAATAACTCTGCAAAAATGGTGACTTGTGCTATGAAAACGTGTAAAAATAGAAGTGAAAAAGATAATAAACCTAATTGTCGTATTACATTCCACATATAAGCATTATTTTACTCTATTTTAAATTTATTCAGATAAAAGGAACATAATTTGACAAGACACGGCGGGCGGTGGCGGGCGGCGGGCGCACTACTGTCGCATCGCGGCGACGCGAAACACAAAGCCGCTGTTTACTGGGCTAAGTAAATTATGAAACATTTGTAAAAGTGTCTTAGCTAAATACGGAAACAAAATATTGAACTAATGAAAAAAATGCGCTCTTACTTTGCCGTGTTTGCAGTTCGCAAATTTGTTTATTACGCGGTGAGCAATTCGCGCTCCCATGTAAAAAGGTATATTCATTCAAAAGCAGAGTCTACTTTTAAGAACTAAATCGTGATATTATAATGCGAGATGCCTATATACTGTCAGATAGAGTTATTGACGAATCACATATCACCAAAGTTGTATTCCCGCTCTGCGTCCCGCTGCAGTTGGATTCTACCCCTCACCTTTCTGATCTGGTCTAGTAAATATTCATATGTCTATGATTAACATATTTTTTTAAAATTAATTTTGGGAAATCACTTTTTTTTGTTATTCACTGGCATTGTTAAGAATTTTAAAACTCCTATAACATTAATTTTTTTCACGGATTATTAAAATTTCACGCTTATAAGTTTATAACTTTATTACATATCTAATGATCTTATTTAATCAGATTTTATGTTTTTATATGCCCAATTATTTAATCTAACCCACATATTTAGGTATTCCACCATCGTACAGTTTACGATAGTTTATTTATAGTAGACAACTCCATTATGGGAGAAGTATGTGCCTGCGCAATATCTACGAAGCATAAATTTTCTATCGTTACAAAAGATTGACATTCTCATCTCAACTCACAATTTCAAAAAGTTTTTTTGTTTGAAAAAAATACTGCCATGTTATTCTTATATTTAGGTACGTAAATTACAAAATGATTTACAGATATCATGTCCGGCCCGAGCAGAGATAGAGATGCACATCGGAAATGGGAATCTGGAACATCGAAGCGAAAAAGAAAAGCTGAGATGGCAGTAACTAATGCAGCTCTTAGTGCTAGCATGCAGAAATTTTTGAATCAAAAGAAAATTCTTTCGACCTCTGAAACTGGAGTATCGGGAATAATAACTGATTGTCAACAGAATGAAGAGAAGTCTTCGCCAGAAGAAGTTCTACAAAGTGAATCCAACGATACTACAAATGACACTGAGCCCTGTGTTGGAACTTCTTTTGATATTGGCGAGGCCACTTCATCAGTTAATATTAGGGAGAATGAAGAGTCAGAAATTTGTAAACCCGAAATGAATGATCCAGGAAAATGGAGCATTCCCATAAACAATGCATACCGTCACGATTTAGTCCAATGTGGTCCTCAACAAAACCTACATATTAGCAATGAATACTATCCGAAAAATGAACATGGTAGACACTTTTCTAATTTTTATTTTACAAGGAAATTGAGCAATGGTGAAAATCAGCATCGTAGGTGGTTAGTTTATTCAACATCACATAATAAAGTATATTGTTTTAGTTGCAAACTTTTCTCTAGTTTACAAACACAAATGGTTGTAGGCTGTAATGACTGGAAACACTTAAAAACTATTCTTGAACGTCACGAAAATCAGAAAGAACACAGGAAAAGCATGGTTCAGTGGCTAGAATATGAAAAAGGTATTAAACATAGAAAAACGATTGATCAAGAAAAGGAGAGACTCATTCAAGAAAGTCAGAAACATTGGTATAATTTGTTTGAAAGACTAGTTGATATAATAATTTTTTTAGCTTCACATAACTTAGCTTTTCGAGGTCATAAGGAATCTCTCGATCAGAATCATTTAGGAAATAGCGGTAATTTTATCGATCTGTTTAAATTACTATCTAAATACGATTTGACTCTTCGTGAACACTTAAATCGTATCAATGAAAAAAAACTAAATCAACACTATTTAAGTCCTCAAATTCAAAATGAACTTATTTTATTAATGTCACAAACCATTGTCAATGAGATTATAGGGAAAATTAAAGAAAGTAAGTACTATGCTATAATGCTGGACTGTACAAGGGACATCAGTAGAGTCGAACAAATGTCCGTTATAATAAGATTCATCAATACCTGCACCGGTACAATTGAAGAACATTTTCTTGGGTTTTTGGCAGTTTCGGAATCAACAGGAGAATTTTTAACAGAAACAATTCTCAAAGAGCTAGAAAAATATGAATTAAATATTCAAAACTGTAGAGGCCAAGGCTACGATAATGGCGCAAATATGGTTGGAATCAACAAGGGAGTGAAATCCAGAATACTGACCATTAATCCAAGAGCATTCTTTACGCCTTGTGGCTGCCATAGTTGGAATCTTATATTAGTAGACGCAGCCAACACATCATCTATGGCAAAGGTGTTTTTTGGGTTTATCCAAAAAATTTATGTCTTATTTTCAAAATCCAGCAAGAGATGGGAATTACTGAAGGATACATTGAAGATATCATTGAAATCATTGTCTGATACAAGGTGGGAAAGTAGAATCGCTTCCGTTAAAGCTATTTTATTTCAATTTGATGAAGTAATAGATTGCGTAAATAATCTGAAAACTCAATCTGGAGACGCAGATACTCTCTGCGATTGCGAAGCAATTATTACTGAAATGCTTACTCTAGAATTTATTATTTCGATACACGTGTGGTATGAAATATTAATCCGTGTGAATAATATAAGTAAAATCTGGCAAAAAGTCAATATAAATTTAAAGATCGCTATTGATAATTTATGCAATTTTCGTGACTGGATCCAAGAATTTCGAGAAACAGGCTTTAATGAATGTATTACAAAAGCTTACGAGTTCATAGAAAAGAGCAGTTATGAGATTCCAACCACTTTTAAGGAGAAAAGGGCTCGCAGGAAAAAGAGAATGTTCAGTTATGAAGCTGCAGATGAGCCTATTGATTCTGCTGAAAGTAGATTTAGAATAGATTTTTTTACTACAATGGTTGATGCCATTATACAAGATACCGATACGAGATTTACAGCACTCACCCAATACTACAATTATTTTGGATTCTTGTATGAAATAAATAATTTAAAATCCTTGACAAATAGCGAACTTTTGAAGCACTGCAATGACCTAGGTATATTACTACAACATGGAGAAAGCAAAGATATAGAATCCTATGAACTATACGAAGAACTGCAACTCTTAGTTCCTAACATACCAGAGTCTATTAAAGATACCAAAAATCTGATTGAATATATAATTAAAAATGAATTGCAAGACATTTACCCTAATGTTTATGTTGCGATTAGAATTATGCTGACTATGCCAGTAAGTACAGCATCCGCAGAAAGAAGTTTTTCGAAATTAAAAATAATAAAAAATTATTTGAGAAATAGCATGAAACAGGAACGGTTATCTGCTTTAGGAATACTATCAATCGAAGCAGAGTTAGCTTCAAAAATCGACTACAAATCCTTACTTACAGACTTTAGCAAAGCAAAGAGTCGAAAGAAATTATTTTTGTAAAAGATTAGACTATATTAATTTAAAAAAAAAAAAAAAGAAAAAAAAAAAAAGCTATATACGTATGTTTATGTCTGTATAGATATGTGCACCTACGTATATATTGTGTGCTTGCATGCACCCATATCGAAAAAAGATTATATTCATTCTTTTAACCTAATGCTAAATTACTTGTTTTACCCTTTCTATTTTCTACTTTTTATTTTTATTTTATTATAATGTTTTCAATTTTTAGCATCACTTATCTAGATCCATTTATTATGTTCACACTAGACTACATATATCATACAAAGTAACAATACTCCATTGGTCACCATGAAACAGGCAGCCGCCTAGTATGGTGATCGAATATATCTACTTTATGTAAATTGTTGGTTATGTATCATGTGTTTTATAAATAAATAAATAAATAAAATAAACTCTTTTTAAATATTTTCTGCTAAATTATATTTTATTTTTGTATTCATAAAAAAATGGTAGGACCACTGTGTTGATGTATAAAACAGGTACTGAAAGAAAAGGGCCTCGCGGATGGGCCTCTGCCCACGCTCTGATTAGTCCACGCTACGCCACTGCGCAGGATCTCTGTCTTACTGGGACAACGCTTTTAACCACATAACGATTGAGACTTGATCATTATAATTTCGCCATTGCCACCTTCTGGCAAACCGTCATATTTGTCAATCCAAAGACACCTGTACTATTACCACTTAAGTCAGCTGTGGTCAATCTCATATTTAAAATTTTAGAATTAACAATATTATCTTCAACTAATTCTTTTTCCATATTATGGGTAACTACCCTTTTTATTGGAAACAATCATTCTAAGAATTGGTTTGTAACCTGAGTAGCTTCTCGGATAAATAAGGTCCTTACATATGAAATTGGCGTTTTGTATGAGAGGAACATAAAGTCGATTTTTTTTTAATGTAATATATTTATTTAATCAAAGTATGTACCATTGCTATCTATGCACTTTTGTCATCTCATCTCTTTTGTTCATCGATCCCTTTACTAAAAAAACCATTTGGACGGGAATCAATAAAATCTTTGAAGGCGGTTTGGACTGCCCCATCGGAGTTGAATTTTTTCCCTTGCAAGAAGTTATCCAAATTTCGAAAAAAATGGGAATCTGTTGGGGCAAGGTCCGGAGAGTACAGTGGATGTCTAATTGAAGCTCCTCTAATTTGGTAGTCGTCTGTTGTGCAGTGTTTGGTCTAGCGTTGTCATGAAGCAGCAGTGGCCTAGAGCGATTAACCAGCCTCGGTTGTTTAGCAGCTAGCTTTTCCATCATGGTTTGCAGTTGCTGACAATAGACATCTGCCGTAATCGTCTGGCCAGATTTAAGAAAGCTGTAGTGAACGACCCAAAAAAAAAAAGAAAAGAAAACACAACTGTGTTTTCTTTTGCGGCACCGTCGCCATACACATCATTAATCCTTCGAGCCGTTTCTGTACCACTGGTGCCACGTGGAACTCGTACTCGTAAATAACGCGATATTTCAAGTTTTTCATTTTGTAAACTAATGACGCAAAGAAAAAAAACAATTAAGGAAAAAACAAATGAATTATAATTTTCGAAACACAAATACATGAGTAAATAACTGTATAAATTTGAATTTGGAATTCCTAACCAAAGAGAAGATATTTGAGATCAAAGTTGCCAGTACGGCAAAACGCCAATTTCATATGTAAGGACCTAATACATCCAAATTTATTAATATGGAACTATTGACTTTTATAAAAGTCTAAATGAATATTCAATTTTTTTATAAGAAAAACTGTCTTTTTAAACTTTTGAAGGTTATTCCAATCAATGTAATATATCATTGAAGAAGAAGATAACAATAATAATCTAAATGAAAATTATGAAAGAGAACAAGACCCAGAAAAATAGAAAAAGATAATGGTCGCAACTGGGATTCGAACCCAGACCTCTCTATATATTACATTGATGGGATTAACCTACAAAAGTTATAGAAAGAGAGTTTTTCTTATAAATTTTTTTTATAATTTACTATTCATTTTCAAAAAGCAAATAACTGAAATGCGAGATTCTCATGGGAAATACTGTTCGCCTGCGTTGGTGTCGCGCAGAATCGGCGCCATAACTCGACGCAGAGTAGAGCAAACGCGTTTCTGTGCGGCACGTGCCTGCCCCATAGGGTACGTCGCTTCGTACACGATCATACATTATAAAAACTGCCCTGCTCTGATCTGCTCTGCTTTGCGCGGCTTGCTAGATAGTCTCAAATGTCTGCACAGCGAAAAGCCAGTTGAGAGAGACTCTTTGACCTCTCCAGAAGAACTCTCTCAACCCAATGCCCTGCACCACGGTGAGGGGTGGATTCATACGTCACTCCTGAACACATTGACCCAGGATTCCTAACCCCTTTCATAGAACATGGTCTCCTTCTTTTACTTAAAAAATCCCACCACAGTCCAAAGGTGACATAGGCCCTGAGAGAAATTATTTTCCTGTATACTCACAGAAGAATACTTAAAATAAGCTGGATGGACAGGGTTACAAATGAAGATGTTATGGTTCGGATGAATAAAGAAAAGGAAGTAATTGAAACTATAAAAATCCGAAAACTTCAATATCTTGGACGTGTGATGAGACATCCAGAGAAGTATGAGATCCTGCATCTCATAATGCAGGGAAAGATTGCCGGAAGAAGGAGAACCTCATGGCTGAAAAACCTGAAACAGTGGTTTGGCCAGTCTACCGTGGAGCTGTTCCGGGCCGCAGTAAACAAAGTCCGCATAGCCAACATGATAGCCAACGTCCGTTGAACGGACAGGGCACAAGAAGAAGAAGAATACTCACAGCAAGGCAGGCCCGTGAGAGACTGGGTCTGCAGATCCACCACTACGGTGGAGGTCAGTACCCCGCTGTCAGGGTTCACGCAGAAGCAACGATTGCCGGCGCACTGCATCGGGTCGTAGGAGCCATCTGCCGAGCAGCGCCGCGACATGGCCGTCCCACTCAGCAGCTCTTCTGTCAGCTGGGCTTCGCGGGAACAACCGCACAGCATGTTGGCTCCGGCATTCTTTTCATTTATTACTTCTCCGAAGATCCTATCTCCCTTTGGTCCTGTGCAGAAACATCTGGAATTGATCGGAAACTTTTCAGTATACATTCAGCACAAATCATTAGTGTCTTAAACTAAAAGCTCTTATAATCAGGAGCGAGTGTGTAGAATGGCCTCTCTAATATGTTCTAAAAATCTCTCTTTGAAAACCACACGGCTTCGTGTACCTTAGTACCCACCATGGAGAGACGACCCTTTATAGGCACTACTGACATCTGTTGAATAACTATCTACACTAGACCCATCTATGTCTTATAGCTCGAACTATCACAATTAGTATATTCTTCATCAACCTTCATGGAAGGAGTAAGTTAGCGAATGAGAGATTAGAGAGCTGGTGAACGATTGTGGGATCAAGATCTTCTGACGGACGAGATCTGCTGTCAGATTTGTGTGATTTTCTATGGCTGTTATTTGCTTTTTCTATGGGCCGATGTCAGATTTCAGCTGTGAGCTGTCACATGTTTTAGTATAGACCATTTTAAATCGTTGAAGCTGGCCTGATACCCATAGAAAAAGCAAATAACAGCCATACAAAATCACACAAATCTGACAGGAGATCTTGATCCCACAAAAGAAATAGAATCGCTCGGCTGAATGGGTGACATAGATTTATACTATTTGGCCTCGATCTAGGGGAGACGATATTCTCAGAATTGTCTGCTTCTTTATCCCCTAACTCATGAATTGAAAGAATTCCGACTAAGAAATTGTCAAGATTGGGAAATTGGTGATACCGCAGTGGTACTGCATGAAAACAATGAATTTGGTTTTGGTTTGAAAAAACCAAACCAAACCGCGTTTGGTTTTCTGATTAATTCTTTGGTTGGTGATAGAAGTAACAGCATTGAATAAATACCTACACCCTTGCAAAAGTATGTCAACCAATTTCAGTTGACGAGAGAATTAATGAAAGACACTCACGTCTGTCCTGGCACGCAGACCTTCAGACCAAAGTTACCCTCAGCATTACACTCGGGCCTCTCCTCCATGGATCCCAGAGTACCTTCCTCTCGTCTCTCGTCATAGTCATCCTGCAAGGCATGACAGTCGGAGATCACTGCAAATATTGCAAATAAGTTTAATTTTCTTAATGTTTCCAGCTCTTTACGTTTTCTTTATTTTTTAGGCTAAGTATAAAAGGTGTGGTTGCTTGGATATGGTGAGCGTCTTCCGCACAAGATATTCGTAGGAATTTCAGAGTAAAGACGCCCAGTTGTAAGTAAAGATTCAACTTGTAAAAATAGATGATTTTTTAAATTTATTTCTGGTGAAAGTGATTGAGTGACACTTATATATGTTTAATAACTCCTGTCATATTGTTGTGTAAACAAGCTTAAGGGTCTGAGTGGTTAAGGATAATGAGTTTAATTCAAGATTTGATCAAGATCTATTTGTAATTCCATACAATCGGATAAAGATTGTAAAGGTTTAAAATTTTTTATATCATTCGCATACAACACGAAGTAACTATTTTGAAAGTATACATAAAAGTCATTTATGTAAATATTAAATAAGAGTGGTCCGAGATTCGACTCCTGGGGCACACCTGAGACGATTTCCGTTAACCCATTGGCCACAAACCCCGGCAGCCTGCCGGGTGTGCAACTCAGGTACTTAACCACAAACCCCGGCACGCTGACTGGCTAGAGTAGGTTCAAAAAACGGAATACGAGCTCAACAATGACATTTTTGAATAAAATTTTAAATGCCGAACATTCTGTAGATAATTAATCATTCATTTCGTAGAATTGGCAATAAAATGTTTCTTATGTTTTTTCACTGATATTTGTGTTCCAAGTTTTGTATGCTGCCAGCCGCCATTTAATTTCTTCAAAATTGCGAGTGGTTCTAGGCTTTTGGTAGTGACCCTAAACGTCCCTGATTGCTTTGAGGACTATCATATCAAATTATTTCATTAGTCATTAGTATACATGTATTTATTTATTTATTTATTTATTTATTTATTTACGGACTTACGTCCAATTTAAAACAAAGTATCACGAAGTATAGAAATGAACAATGTAAGGATTCGGATGGTACATGAAAGCAAAGACAAACAGTGAAAATAGAAGAAAAATAAGTGTCAAGTCACGTCAAGACCTTGCAAAAATTAGGGTGAATATTACATATCTTCATTTGTTTAAAGAGCGACAGAAATCATTTAAGCTAATACCAAAAAAATCAAGGTCTTGACGTGAGTTGACCAGTCTACACATTCTGGACAGTGGTGAGTTATAACCATAGTTAGTCGAGTGCTGATTGAGGAAAAGCAGGTCTTTATTTCTGAGTCTACGAGAAGGTATATTAAATGTGATGAGTTGTAGTAATGTAGGCGAGTCGATTAAACAGTTAATAATTTTGAAGAAACAAATGAGATCAGATTTTATCCGACGGTCTTCTAAAGGAGAAAGGTTTAGAGTTTGTTCAATTTCAGCATACGAGTAATTGTCTCGCTCTAATCCTAGCCTCCAAGCAATTCCCTTTAGGAACCGATGTTGAACGGATTCAATATGACGAATATGGACAGCATAAAAAGGAGACCATATAATACAAGCATATTCAAGATGGGGGCGAACCAAGGAGCAGTAAAGAGTTCTTAGGGTATTTATGTTTTTGAAGTCAGAAGTGGTTCTAGTGATAAAACCAAGTAGTTTGAGAGATTTATTAACAATCGTATTTATATGTTCCCGGAAAGAAAGCTTGCTATCAAGAGAGACACCAAGATCTTTAATAGATTGAACAGTTGTTAGGCAATTATTATTTAATTTGTATTCGAAAACAATCGGATTTTTAGATCTGTAGAAGGACATAATTTTGCACTTATCGACATTTAGTTCCAAGCAATTAATTTTACACCAGTCATTGAAAGAGTCAATATCTGATTGGAAAAGAAGGCAGTCATGGTAGTTTTTGATTATTTTTAGGATCTTATTGTCATCAGCAAAAAGCCAAAAGCGTGTGTGAGAGAAAATACGAATAATGTCATTTATAAACAAGTTGAAGAGAAGCGGGGCTAAATGTGCTCCTTGCGGTACGCCGGATGTTACTTCAATAATAATAGACTCAATGTTATTTATTTTAACTCTTTGTTTTCTATTGCTTAAATAAGAATTAAAGAAAGATAGCAATGGGTTTCGTATACCTATAGCATATAGCTTGGCCATGAGGATAGCGTGTTTTACTTTGTCAAAAGCTTTAGAAAAGTCGGTATATAGAACATCTACTTGTGATTTATCTTCTAGGCCATTGATTACGGTGTTGGTGAAGGAGAGTAAGTTTGTAGTGGTAGATTTAGCAGATCTAAAGCCATGCTGTTCCTCAATCAGCACATTTTTGAAAATAGGTGTTATTTTTTTTGTGATTATAGATTCAAAGATTTTAGGAATATGAGATAACATCGATATAGGTCTATAGTTTTCTACGTTCGACCTATTACCCGATTTAAAAATAGGTCGTATATAGGAAACCTTCCAGGAATCCGGAAAAGTGGCAGATGATAATGATAAGTTATATAATAAACAAATTGGCTTAGATACAACAGATTTACATTCTTTCAATAATATTTCAGGTATACCATCAGGACCAGTGCTTGTTTTGCTGGGAAGATTTTTTAAGTAATTGAAAACATCTACAAGTGTGATTTCGCAATTATTAAGGTCAATAGTATTAGCATATTTAAGTGGAGGGATGGTGCATATGTTATCAGTATAGACAGAGGAGAAATGTTCAGCAAAAAGGTTGGCAATATCGAAATCGTTGGTGGCGTGAGTATCATTAAAAAATAAACTTGAAGGGAGATCGTTATCAATACGTTTTTGTTTAATAAATTTCCAAAATTGTTTAGGGTTAAGATTTAATTTTGTCTCAGTGAGTTCAATATAAGATTTATAACACAAGTTAGATTCAATTTTGGATAATTCTCTTAACTGAGAAAATTTTTGATAAAGCGCTAAGTTGTTCGTTAATTTGAATAACTTGTGTGTTTTCTTTTTTTCCATAATCAAATGCTTTAGTTTCATACTGAACCAAATAGGAAATTTAGGCTGGGAAAAAGTGTAAATGTATGTAAAAAACAAAAATTATTATTGTTCGATTTATGAATATTATGTTTTTTTGTAACTTTTTGAATAAAAAAGTGGAAAAAAACTTACGAAAAAAGAGAAGGTTATATTTGTATCCTTATTTACACATATTTTAATATTTTTTAAAATTTTATTTTAATGTTTTTCTTTACTTTAATCGAATATGTAAATAAATTTAAAGAAATTAATTTATTTGAATATATGGTTTAAAAGTTACAATAGATTTAGTACACCAATGCAGGTTTTCAATTTTTGGTACAAAATTAATTCAGTGGTGAAGGCCAATTTTTTGCTCATTAATTATGTGGCCAATGGGTTAAGCAAGATGTACAACCATTAGCATCCATGATTTGGTGTCAATTACTGACATACGATGCGATTCATCTATAGAGATCACCCTGAGTTCCTAGACCTAAAAGCTTCTTTAAAATTAAATTTTATTAAATTTAAATTTCTTTGGAGTTATCCATATCGATGGCATCTACTTGGCGTTGCATATCCATTTGAGCATGATAATAAAGATATTATCAGACCTGATGTGATAACATGATCTCTCAGGTTATTCCAAAGCCAGATCGATAATAGTAAAGTAAGGGTATTAAAAAAATTGTTCCCAGTAAAACGAATATAAAAAAATAAACGGAAAACAACAAATAAAACTTTTTCAAAGTGGTATTCTACAAGGATTTGCATTAGGACATACCTACGATTTACTCTATAATTCTATTACCAGTTCTCCAATTCTGATACCATCCAGGTTTTCACGCATAACGGGCAAAAAATAAGTTAATGGTTGATTGCAAATGTAAAATGATTAAAAATCAATTCTCGGCTGTGAACTCACTTCTTTGACAAGTGCTGTAGTCCTCACCATCTAGAGGTCTGCAGGTCAGGCCGGGGCCGCACATGGAGCCCGAGGGGGGAGCGCCCAGGTTGCCCTGCGTGCACTCTTCATCTTCAGCTGGAACAGAATGGTAGGTGCCATATGTAAAATTGCTCACTAAACTTAATATCAGGGAGATGATGAACTAACAGAGAGAAAGCGAGGGATAATTGAAATGAATTAAGTGGATATCCCTTTTGCGGTGATACAAATGGACCAAACCTATTGTTATCCTCATTAACCACATCCTTCTATCTGACATTTTTTCTATCCTCAAAGACAGATCTCGCAATGTTTAGGCAGAGTATTGGCTAGTCAACATTGCTAGTCAATCCAAGGGAGCATGGCTATGCCTCAATACAAAGGATTATCACATCAAAACTGTGGTTTCAACAATTCCCCATTTTTCCAAAAAATAATTTTCCTCACTTATTCGAATTATGGTGCTTATCCGAAAGAGATAAACGGAGACTAGAGGCTTTTGAGATGTGGTCCTATAGAAGACTACTAGGAATTTCCTGGAGAGACCACATCACAAATGAGGAGGTTCTCCAAAGAATCGAAGGAGGAAGGCACCTGCTCAGGACCTTGTCCGAAAGGCGCGCAAGATGGATCGGCCATGCAATAAGACAAGAAGGCCTCTTGCATGCCATAATGGAGGGTATGACCGAGGGGACAAACGCTAGGGGACGCCCACGCCGAGAGTACCTGGAGGACCTGCTGGTGGACGTGCGCTGCTTATCATATGCAGAATTCAAAAGAGCCGCACAAGACAGGGAAGAGTGGAAGAAACGAATAGATGAAATTGCTGCAAACCAATCCCAGGATTGAAACCAGAGAGAGAGATTCGAATGAGAATTGGACATTGTTCCGTTCCTTCTCACCTTTTTAAAATTCAAATGCTCGACTCCCCAGATTGTACTATCTGTGGTCTAGAAGTGGGAACTTTAGATCACATATTTTTTGGTTTTCCCTCTCTAAACAATAATCCTCTCTTCTATCGAGCCTTATCTAAAATTACCTCCCCTTCGTTCAACAACTCATATCTTCTAGTCTGAACTCGACTCCAATCTTCCATATAATTTTGAAATTTGCTCATTTAAATACAATTAGTACATAAATTCACCTTCCCTCTCCCCATAATTTGAAATGATGACCTAGAATACCATTGAAAGGTGAAAGGCAGATTTTTTTTTTCCTAATGTCCATCATGATTCATGACCGATCATGATCCATGCAACATTGCATCAATCATTCTCCATAAGGCAACGAATGCCCGCTCCATTCATTTCCCACATGGATTGATGATTGGTGAGGTTCACAGAGCAACGCCTGAGGCCCTAGACTGGCTCACAAATCTAGATAAGATAAACCATCATCCGAAAGAAGAAAAATAATTTGTTAGCAAAGTTGTTTCCAAGGAAAACTGACAAGAATTTTGGAATCTAACATATTGAATACAGTAATTAAGTGTAAAAAGATAAATGCAGTTGTGGTAATTGTAAGAAAACAACACATCTATACATATTATAAATTAAAGTCCCCCGCGTCGTCTGTCTGTCTGTTGGCGATAAACTCGAAAACTACGGAACGGATTTTCATGTGGTTTTCACCAATAGATATAGTGTTTCGTGAGGAAGTTTAGGTATGTAATTTGTCAAGGATTTGTGTAAATTGGTTGAAACATAACGATAATTGTTAGAATTGTCAGAAAAATTCAAGCCGCCTGGTAGCTTTCATTGAAAACGCTGCCTAATCCTTTTGGGATTTAACAAAACAATGCATGGTAGGATATTCCTCTTTTATAGATCTACAAAAAAGTCCGCGAAGGCATATATCTATCTTTTACGGATAGCTTAATATACCCATTCTATCTTCTAAAAAAATGGTCACGTACATTTCGGTAATTGAAAAGTTATTTAGACGGATACAGTATTAATCCTTATTAACTTAAATACGTTAGTTACCCCAAGCATTTCAAGCACATTATTATAATCTTTCACACCATCTCTACGTATTATAAATTAAAGTCCTCCGCGGCATCTGTCTGTCTCTTTGCGATAAACTCAAAGACGGCGGTGGTTATAAAGGTTGGATAACCATCCAGTAGATGAAGTTGTGTTTTATTAGCCACAGCATCGCGTGGCCGGGTCAGCTAGTATGTATATATAATAAAATCTAATGCAAATTAGAAAATACTAATATATGATGATTCAGTATGATATAAGCTTGAAATAGTACGTAAAAGAATGTATAACATAAGAAAATATAACATAAAAAAGGGAATTTATAATCATGATATTAATTATGTGTTACAAAACCAATATACTTGTGCAATTTACTAAAAAATATATACACATATATTCAATAATAACATCTGAAATAAATCAAAGTGTATTGTATAAATACACTTTGATAATCAGGTCTGCGTCAGAACCATTCTCCAACAATCTCAAAATCACCTCCAAGTCTTCTTTATTCATAGGATTATACATTTTTCCTAAAATTAACCAGAAAAAATAAGTTTTCCAAATCATAAACAAAGATGTACAACATTTTGTATACATCGTGGAAAGGTGCCACAGAGACTGATCGTGCACAATTCTGCACATCAAAATTCAAAAACGTCCATACGCTTATGTATTTCACTATTTTTTACTTCTTCAATTCATTATTATTATTCACATTTTAAAATTGCACCTGCGTACTCCTTTTGTTAAATATTTATGAAATTTATGAACAATGAAAACGAAATGTACTTACCAGCTGTCAAATGGTTCAGTCGCACTATTTGAAAGAACCAATATTTATAAGTTTCACGGGTAAATATCTCCACTAATCATATTTTTAGGCAATAATAATGATGCTAGTCTAATAATAAAAGGGGAAACATTTAAAAGAACATAAATTTACACCTTATATTATGCTTTGAAATTAGTGTGCATAATTATGCTCAAGGGGTCTGAATGGGTTAAGAGCTAGTTATTAGGTATAAGCAGTAGCGTATAAGGGGGGGCGGAGCGGGCCCCCTGCAAAATTTCACAATTTCATTTCATATTTTTGTCGCACCTTTGATTCAGACCAATTGAAATGGACACGGAATTTTTCAATACTTATTCTGTGACGAAACCGGGGAATCCCTTTTCTTTAAATGAATGTCTAATAATGATCACTGTAGCGACTGGCAACACGGTCTGTAGTGAAAATCTGCGGTTGAAGTACCTATATAAGGGAGGGGCGATATTTTCCTCCGCCCCGGGCGGCTGACACCCATGCTACGCCACTGGGTACATACAATTATATGTGTATCAAAGATTTTGAAATACAAAAGAGATATGCTATGATGTCCGCGCTACTGTCGGTGGACTACTATCTAATCGAAGTAGTTTGCATATGAAAAGAATTTGTTCATTTCGTTGATTTTTTGAAGGTGTGCAGTGGTATTGGTTAACAATATAGTTTGAATACGGAAAGAATTCGTTCATTTAGTTTATTCGTTAATTGGTAAACAATATCGGCGACACCAGGAAGCGCAGTCCCACCCGGTAAAAACTGTGGATAGCACATCTCTTATATTTCAATATCTTTGATGTGTATATTACTGCAAATAGAACAAAAAAGTTTCTTTGGTGATTTATTATTCTAGGACAACCAGTTGGTACTCACGCAGGTAGACGAGACAGTAGTCGCAACAATTGCAGAGAGTCTGCGAGGGCATCCAAATTCCGGAGTGTGTCTCGTTCTGCGCATCGCAGTTCTCCGGAATCTTGGCACACTCCTCACTCTGGAACACATGCCACATTTATATAGAGTAACAGTAGAATATTCTAAAACACCACACGAGTAGTGTTGAAATCCTAGCCATTTCAGATTATAGCAGAATCACAAACAGCCGAGCGATTCTATATCAAATGTGGGATCGTTATCGAGATAACTTACGTGATCTCCTGTCAGATTTGTGTGATTTTTACATATTTACTGTCACATATTTTAATTTAGATCGTTTTAAACGTGAATTCCTGCAAGTATGCATGATTATTTATTCATTTAATGTACGTTTTACATAGACAAAGCAAATAAATCACACAAATCTGACAGGAGATCACGTCCGTTATCTAATAACGATCCCACAAAAGATGTAGAATCGCTTGGTAGGTATTTAATTCTCTCAAATTCTCTGGATAGTGTCTTCACTTCCTTGAACATAAAAAAATGTTAGAATTTTCACAAGTGTCCAATGGCGTTTGGAACTAGAAAATTCAACAGCATTGGATAAATACTTAACTAACCATCACGCCGTTTCTCCGTAGGGGTAGGCAGAGAGGACGAACCGTCAAACAACTCGGTCTTGGCACACACTCCTTGCCTCGTTCACATTCATACATCGTCTCATACACGCTCTTCTATTATTCTGACTTTTGACATGGCCCGACTCAAGTATCTGATTCACTTGGTCGTGCCATATCTTTCTCAGGTGTCCCCGAACCATCAGAGCGTTCCTTTCTTAATCTTACTCATTACGCTTACATCAGCCTTGCATTCTTTGCGGATCTCCATGTTTCTCACACAATCCTAGACGGTTTTACCACACATACGCCTCAGGGATCTCATTTTTACAACATTCAGTTTGCTTTCATCCTTCCTCTGCCAGTTCCATGCCTCACTGCCATACATCTGGGTATTTTTTTATTTTTTATTTATTAATTTTATTTTAGTAATTTGTACATTTAAGTTTACAAATTTCCCTATATATAATACATGGTAACCGACGAGTTCACCGAAAATCAATTCATCGAAAGCAAATTCATCAAAAACGAGTACATCGAAAATCAATTCATCGAAAATCAATTCATCGAATGATCAATTCATCGAAAATCAATTCATCGAATGATCAATTCATCGAATCGCCAAAAAAATTTTTTGTAGATATTTGAGCTGTCAAAATTAAATACCCAAAAAGGTCTGTTTAACTGAGTTAAATGTGTTTAGCAACTGTCAGTTTCGTAGTGACAATGTAAAATTTATAGGTTATCTCTTCGATTTCCGATTGTCTGATACTGCAAAAAAGGGATATCTAAGGAACGGTGACCAGACAACTCATAATGAAACCAAATCATAAACCACTCAGAAAGGTCATTAAGAGTGATGATAAAAAAATATTTAAAAATTGGTTAAAGAGGTTAAGTTAGGTTAGGTTAGGATAGGTTAGGTTAGGTTAGGTTAGTTTAGGTTGACCAATGCTTTTTTAACTTCTCGGTCCGCTCGGCATTTCTCTCAAAAATCAACAAAATATATTTTTTCGATGAATTGGCGATTCGATGAATTGATCATTCGATGAATTGATTTTCGATGAATTGGTTTTCGATGAACTCGTTTTCGATGAATTTGCTTTCGATGAATTGATTTTCGATGAACTCGTCGTGAACCATAATACATGCATTATATTAAAAAAAAAAAACGTTTTTTTTCAAAATTGGAATTACAATATCCCGTGATTTTGACGGTTCCGCGTTAGTAATACAATATTTATTAAAAGAAGATTATTTTAATTCTATGTTTGAAAAGTGTATTTCGTTTGTTTCAATTTCTTAATGTTAATCATTACAATAATTAAAGTTTGACCTTTTATTTGTTTTCAAGAAAGTATTATTTATTATCTAACTAGATTTACCAACATTTATCCCGTGATTTTTCACGGGTTTTCGCTAGTATACTATATATTATGTAAATAAATTGTGAAATAACGTAACTAAATTTATTTGCGCACGATGGGATTCGAACGCACGACCTGGCAATCCTGGCATTTCAAATTCTCCTGATATGTCATTCGCCATCTGCTTGATTTCGAAATGATAATATGTTTAGTCCTTACCTTGGCATGTCATTTATCCACAGTTACCTTCCTAAACTTAACTTAGTCTAAAACTATTTGGGAGCCGGGTATGGATACTGTCGCCCCGGGAACCATTTATTGGATAACCGACGCCTCTGCCCTAGGTCACTCCAAGTGCCTCGCTATGTTTGGTGACTTAGCTTCATGTTCGTGAACGGATTCATGAACCTGCATGAGGCATGGGGTGAGGAATGTCCGGGTCTTGGAGGTCGATGCGTCCGCCCACCTGCTGCATGGCAGGCCGGATAAATACAAAATTAAAATAATCATAAAGGAAGGAGAGGAAGTTCTGGGAAGGTACGAGGGGTACGTAGGAATCAGGGGGTCAGTGTGTCCAGGAGTTACGGTCATCTAATTTATCTATCCGTCCCTCCCACTGCGGTGTTAGGTAATGCCTCGAGACAATCCTGCTGGAGAGGTCTAAATTAGGTCTCCATCAATCAGTCTCTCCCGATCCGACCCGCCACGCTGTAGGTGGGCAAACGCATTCCCCACCAAGACCTAGACAAATCTGGGCACCCCTGCTAAGTCACCAAACGTAGCGAACCACTTGGGATGACCTATATGAGGGGTGTATGGTATCCAATAAATGTTGCCCAGGGCGACGATACTAATACCCTCCTTCCAATTTGACGGCATCACTCGGTTTCCCAAAATATTATTATTTTCATTTAAAACATCGTCCATTATTTCATTCATTCCAAATTCAATCATTCATTCCAAATTTAATCATTCATTCCAATTTCAATCGTTCATTCTAAATTCAATAATTCATTCCAAAATCAATCATTCATTTTATTTCCCTGTGCATTTAGGTAGGTAATTAATTAAGTCATTTCCTGCACTAATTTTGCAACGTCATGGCTTATCTGCAAAATAAACCTCCATTTTCCGTTACAGTCACAATCTGGCATTCCTCTAATTGACGCATATCTTATTTTCCTAGATATGAATAGAACCTAAAGCCCCGTTGAGATGCTCCGGCGACACTGTCCAAACAAGCCCGTGCTATTAGGTAGGTACTGGATAAACAAAGTGGCCGATAAGGACTGGGCTAATTATATTTATTAACCCCAGTGTGCTGAGAGTTGTAAATTGTTTAAAATGTTAAGTCAACAATAAATTTTAATTATGTGTTGTATTATGATGAGGAGGGAAACGGCAGTGACGTTCAGTGTACTGAGATTCATTGATTTAATAAATATTTTCACAGAAAACTAACATACACTCTGTACTGTGAAATTATAATATTTTTTGACAGGTCAGTGGTTGTGTGGGCATCGCGTTTGGGTCCCTCCCAGGCGGTTCGTGTTCGATTCGTTGGCTTTCTAAGTCCTCCATCACGACTCAAGCAACATTTTCGGCTTACGGTTGTAGAAGGAGATTTTCAAATATTGTCGGGTTATTCGTAACCCGGGAATATTTGTCTTTCTTTGTAAGAAAAAAATAAATAAAATGTATTGGGTATCTAACTAAATTTAAACGTTGATAATTTACCGTGACGATTCACGGTATCGGTACCGTGAAGGGATAAAAAAGGCAATAAACATACGTTCATAAATGCAATAACGCTGCAGCTCTTTAAAAAGATGAGATACACATTGTACGTAGGTCTGATTCCTCCAAAGGAAAAAGTCATAATTTTCTTGCATCTCTCTCACACATAACTTCTCCGTAGTCCTTACAATACTACTAGCAGACCTAACCTAACCCAACCTAATAAATACAGACAACCCAAAGACAAAAAATTATTGTAACGAAAATTTTGAAAATTTGGAATATACTCGTAGTAACAACGATAATATTGAAGTGTGAGTGAATTCCAAAAATTCAAAAACGTCAAATGTCAATGCGCTGTTGGTTTTGCTTTTGTTCAACATGTTTATGTTGTTGTAACTCTTTCTTACACGCTAAATAACGACAGTTAAAAATGAGACAAATGGGGACGTGTGACTGCACCCCCCCAAAGGAACATACAAACATTATCATACATCTCCCTCACACGTATAAAGAAAATGAAACGTAATTCCCTTAGCAGTGGCCGGGCCTAATAAGATACATCTGTTTCCTCCAAAGAAAAAATGTAGTACTTTGGAAAAAACAGACACACGTATTTTGTGTATCTCATCTTTTTTCTCACCATTATTTAATATTTAAGATAGGGCTGCAGCATTATAACGATAAGGAACGCACGTTTCTGCCTTTTTTACCGTCACGGTACCGTAACCGTGAATCGTCACGGTAATTATAAAAGCGTCTTCGATACATAAAAATATTTTTACTATAAAGCTGAGGCATATTTTCCATCGCCTGTCAAATAATTAAAAAAATAAAATAAAAGAGGACTAAAACCGTACCCTGTGGAACGCCAGATCGCAAGTCAAGTTGAATAAAATTATTTATTATACAAATAAGGTAAAATGTTTGTATCATACGTCTATTATTATACCCGGTATTATTTATCTTTCAGTCTTAAAATAAAGTCTGTTTCGTTTAAAATTAATTCTTTTCACAATACCGAGAATTTTTACGGAGGAATATTTTTTACTGAGGCATATTTCCCATTGCCTGTCACTGAATTGGATCACGAAATCACATTGTATAAAAATATTTAGAAAGGGGACCAAAGCAGTGCCCTGTGGAACGCCAGATCGCAAGTCCAGTTGAAAGAATGATTTATTATACAAATATTGTAAAATTTATGAGTCCTACGCCCATCACTATAGTTTTATTTATCTTTCAGTCATAAAATAAAGTCTGTTTCGTTTATAATGAATCATTATTCTTTTCACAAACCGAGAATTTTTGTGCAATCAGACTGTTCATTAATTAATCATTAACACTCCTTGCTTAGTTCACATTTGTACATTGTGTTATTTATTTCTTTCTTTAAACGCTATAAAATGGGTTTTACATTCAAGTGATACATGATACAGTGGTACACAGGAGGGTATCAGTATTAGAGTTATGTGTTCATAGGTCTGTTATTCTAACTCTTGACATGACTCGATTAAAGTATCTGATTCACTTGATTGTGTCATGTCTATCTCTGGCGTCCCCAACTTCTATCATTCTATTTCGCTTCATTTCTGCAGTATTAGTCTATTTTCATTCTTCCTCTGCTAGTTCCATACTTCATTTTTAAACGTCATCTGGCTCGGTATCAGCACGCAATTAGGGACTGCCGCATTCAATCCTAATGGAAAATAGGTGGACAATAATTCAAATTCAATGAAAATAATATCTCAATTGATATTATCTAGTAGTTCTGTAGCAGACCTCGCGTCCAAAAAGTGTGCTTCTAATTAATTTTCTCTCATTATTTAATGAATCAAAACTAAATTTTCCTCTGAAATCATAAGATTTTTAAGTGGGTACTTAAATACCTACCAACTTAATTATTATTTTTTTAAAGAAAGACAAACATTCCCGGGTTACGAACAGTATTGCCAACTCAGCTCTTTTAGAGCTAGATTTAGCTCCAAAATGAGGCCGTCAGCTCCAAAAAAGTGCTTTAACTAATGAGCTCGTTTTTTTTCAGATAATCTAGCTTCTCTTTTTATGCAAAAGTCGTGAACGAAAAATGACAATTTAGGTGTTATTTATTTAGGAACCCGAACCCGGAAATTTAGAAGAAACCGGTTTATTTATTTTCAGAATTTCTCTAACCACCTCTCTTGGTTGATTAATCGATCCGAACTTAGGCTATACAAGAATTTAGCTTTTTTAACTCCTTTTTGGGAATCGTCAAATAACCTGACAATAATTTGAAAATCCCCTACTAACACCACAGTAAGCGGAAAATGTTGCTTGTGTTGTGAAGGAGAACTTAGCCAGGCGAGGAATTGAATGACCACGGGTGGAACCTAGATGTAATGCCAACTGAGCCATTGACCGGTCGGATTATGAATCATACCTTTATGTTATTTTTTTTTTAATTTCAAATAAGGAATTATACAATTTGTGCAAAGATCGTCAGTTTCTCAATGAAATTCTTTTTTTCAAACTTTCTTCTGGCAGGTAAGTAACAAAATATTAAAAGGAAAAAAATATTAAGAACGTCCAAATAAACACGAAAATTTCTTATTTGAAAAAATGAATCTTTACTGAACCGTTTTAACGGCCACCATCTTAAAACGGTAACGGAACGTACAAACAAATTACAGACAGGCGAAATATTAAATGTTAAAACAGAACTTCGCAATGCTCGGTCAATAATATTATAATACTTACACCACAGAATTCCGTAGAACACAGCAAGTTGGTATCCACGTCACATGATGTGCCAGAGAGATTTACGACGATGGCAACTAGACATAGTAAGGCTGTGCACACAACACCGCCTATCTCCTTCATGATTCTGGTCTCCTGGCACTAAATTACACAAACAATGTGTTTAAACAATGATTAAAACAATATGCTATATTCATTTCATTTGACAATATAACGTGATGGGTATGTGTAATTGAATGTCTTAGTTTAAAACCTATTTATATAATGTTTATTAAAACATTATTTATAGCTTAAAAAAGCAATGCACATTATAGAAGTTGAAATCAGTAACCCCAATAGCATTAGCTATGGAGTTCCTCAAGGACCCATACTAGGGCCACTAATATTACAAATATATATTGATATTTATAATAATAATAATAATAATTTTTATTTTAGTAATTTGAACATTTAAGTTTACAAATTTCTAATTGATAATAATATTTCATAATCACTATATTTTTTCAAGTTTTATGTAGCTCCTACTTGAACTTGAACTTTCCAATTGGTGTGGACTTTAAAGTTTCTGGTAGTGTGTTATACAACTTCATTCCCTTGTACAGTAGACTGTTCTGCGTATTCGCTTTGTCCTTTTTTTGTAGCGTAATTTCCTTGCACGTCCTTGTGTTATATCTGTGAATGTCTTTATTGTATAAAATTTTATTTGAGAAGTATTTTGGTAACGTGTTGTTCAATATTTTGTGGATAAATACCATATTATGAAATAGCGTACTGGTCGCGCAATTATACCCCAATAGTTGGGGATGCCCTAGTCCCACTGGCTCTAGACTCTAGAGGGTGGCGACTCTTGTGCAGTATTTACATTTTTTAAAAATCTAAGTAGAGTGTGTATATTGATGTATCTGTATTCGTATGGTAGCCGCTTTCGGCAGTGGAAATAGCTTTTTTGTCTTGCTTTAAGCCTACCTTTTTAAGTGAAATAAATATTACAATTAACGAAATAGAATACTCAGGATCTTTCTAATAAACGTGTTTTAAATCTTATACAACTGATACCATGAAATGGTTGTTTATCAGTTGTGCCAAATTTAAAGCCCTTAAACATTAACAGTGCGTTCATTTTTTTAATTGTATTGAAAATTAACTTTGTGTCGAAAACTAACGAATTTTCGTTAAAATCATATTATAATAATCTGGTACGTCATAAGTAGGGAATGCAAACTCGTCTCGAGATGGCAAATTCGAGATCTCGCGAGATTAGAAATTACAATCTCGCGAGATCTCGGAATTTTCGGGATCTCGTTAATTAAAATAAAATATTATTTGAAAGAAAACAAAAACCTTTATTCTTTAATATTAGTTACTAAATAATTAACAGTTTTTTTTATTAAAATAATCAAAAGAAAAAATGTAGCAGGAGATAAGAAAGTAATTACGTGTGATTTTGAAAGTAACTTCTTAAAAAACAAAGTATATTAAGGGTGCTATCTGCGAAACGGCATCTAATATCCGTTGCAATGTACCCAGCTGCTCCCCATGCCCTCTCCGACTCAACACTAGTTGGCAGCAGCGTGACTAAGCAATTATATGCAAACTGCTAAAATCTCCCCCTTGTTCCTCCACACTCAAATAGATCCATTTCTTTTTTTTTATAACTGACTCTAATTTATCAAAACTCGTGGATACACGCGAAAAAGGACTTTTAGATACTCTCGGAGTCACTCCTGCCCGACCGTCAGACAGTCAGCGCATGGTCAGCGCACCACTCTCGCCCCGAGTGGACGTGTGTAGCGTCGCTGACTACTGCCGCCCAATCCCGTCGATCTCGAACGGGATCTCGTCATATTATGCTTCGGGATTGATCCCGAAAAATGTCACGAGATCGAGATCCAGCGAGATCGGGATTGCATTCCCTAGTCATAAGTTGGCCTATCAGCCCTCCAGTGTATAACGTTGATTTTATAAATACCTATCACTTTTATTTATGAAGTACTAACTGGCTCCCGGCATGCGTTGCAATGCCACATTCAAAGAAATAAATTGTTTCCCGTGCGTCTATTTCTATTCCCGTGCGTCCCCGTTCCCCTTCCGCATCCCTTTCCCCTGCCACATCCCCTCCCCCTCCCTCGTTACCTTTCCACCTTTCCCGCCTACCCTCATCCCTCTCCTGCTCCACCGTCCCGCCAACCCCCTTCACGGGTTCCATATATTCAGTCCCGACACATTCAGTTTTCAAACAGCTCGCGTGCCACCTATTACAATTTTTTTATTCAAATTTTCATTTTACGTATATTACAAATATTGATTTTTGTATATTAGAAGAACAATCGATCAAATTTGGTACCTTACACAGGTAACAATTTAAAATTTCTATAATTCAAAAAAAACCATAGACAATTCTTTTGTTACAAAAAAAACAGCTGCCTGCTAAATTCACATTCATCAAACGCGCGAAATGTCAAACGTGCGATGTTAAAACAGTCGTTAAGTTTTCTGAAATTATCCAATTTTATGCTCAATTTTCTTAATTTTTCTTTGCGTAAGAACCTTCTACAAAGTATTAGAAAACATTAAAAAAAGATGGATGACCTAGGTAAAGCCGTTCTGAAGTTATGGCGTGACCAAGGGAAACAGGGATTCATTTATATATACGTATATATGTATAGATTTTCATTCGAATTCCTGATTATTGAAATAATTTTACGAGCTCTTTTGCATTAACCATCTCAATTATTATGTTTTTATTTTCCAAATGCACCTTTTAGTTTTATTTTGAACTATGATGGATGGCGGGGCTATTCAAGGTTACGTAATAAAAAATTAGAATCTTAGAATTTGGAATTTTGTAGCTGTGGTACTCGAAAAACTGATCCGAGGTGTGAATTTTCTCGAAATTCATAAAAGTTCTAACATCTCGTAAACTAACTTCATGTTATAATATTCTGGTCTATCATGAGTAACCCGACCAGACGTCCCGTTTTCACGGGGATACGGCTTCGGGACGCCAAAATGTCCCGTTTTCCAAAAGAAAGAAATTCGCAGTAGAATTAAAAAAAATAAGAATCTAGTACTAGTTGATGTAGACGTGGGCATGCGTAGTAAAATAACACAGTATATTTTTGAACTTGCGTATAAAAATCTCATAATACATCTTTTTTTTTTTTACTTGTATACCGCACAAGAGTCCCAACTGCTCCCGTCTGGAGCCAGTGGGACTATGGCATCCCCAATTGGGATATGGTGTGAGGCTGAAGGTAATGGGGAAGGGAAGGAGATGGGGAAGAGGGAGGTGGGAGGTGGGAAAGTACCTGGCTATTCAGATCTGGTCACCAAACACGGCTAATGCCATTTCAAGCAACGTTTCAATTCTGAATGGTGGTCTTACACCAGGGCGATACTGAGAGTATCTTCCACTCTGGAACGTGCCGCAAATATACTAAATATTATTTTAAATGAATAAATTGTGAAATAACACAAATTAATCAAATAAAATTTATTTGCCACGCCGGGATTCGATCCCGCGACCTTCGCAGTACTAGTCAAGAGCCTTACCGCTGGACTATGCCGGCTGTCTGACTATCTGACTATAGATAAAAGATATCTGACGAGAAAACATACTCTTTGGTCTTTGATCTGAGTTTACAGATTTTACACGTAAACTTATTGTAATTACATTTATTTGTAAAAAATATATCTTTAAATTTTGAACAAGGGTTTAGAATTCCTCTTTCGTACAGCGCTCTAGAGGCGATTTTCGCGAAAACAGCGCTTTATAAGTTGTCCAAATTTATTATTATTATTAAGTACCTATCTACATTTTTTGAGTGTCGCGGTTTGGGGGAAAAATAAATAGTCACGTTGGTCATGAGTTGGCCTATCAGTCCTCCAAACTCCAAATGATAATAACGTCGAGTTTTGGAATATCTTCTTATAAAATACTTCCAACACAGACTTACTTTCTTTGCAAGTTATGCTCAGTGAAAAGTTAGATAGGTACTTCGGTACTATAAATCTTAGCTTTAATTTTTTTAATGTTGCCAAATTTTTGGCAAAGTTTATTATCTCTTTCGTGATCATTTTCATTCAGGTATTATTTTATCGAATTAATATAGGAATCTCAGAAACGTCTAATCAGGAAATATAAGAACTAATTGCAACATCTTGACGTGGGTGCTCTTATCAATGTAACTCTTATTATTTTATTTATTTCTAGTACATGTAAATATTAATGCGATAAGCTCGTACTTCTATGTCCACTGTTCATAGGTTCTGCCATAGACTAGACAAGCAGTTACGGGTGAGGGGTCAAACCAAACCATGGAGGGCGAAGAGGGGAAAGATGACTGTGATTCGTTATACAATCAATCTGACAGTAAATAGGCATCTCGCATTACAATATCACCATTTAGTTCTTAAAAGCAAAATCTGCTTTGAATGAATAGACCTTTTTACATGGGAGCGCGAATTGCTTGCCACGATAATAACATATTTGCTAAGGTCAAATGCTCGCCCCAAAAAGACTCGCCTCAATACACATAGCAATATTTTTTTGCCGTGTTTAGTTAAAACACTATTACAAATGTTTCATAATTTACTTACCCCTGTAACCACCGATGAGCACACTGGAGAACCGCCCACATTTGCTATGTGCACATTGATATGTAGATATATTGTATAGAATACGCTACTGTTTTGGCGTTGTATTTCGTTAAATGTATGGATGTTACCTTCTAGCTGTTCACGGCAAGAATGATGACGTCACACATTTTAGATTCAAGCGAGGCTCTATCCCCTCCCCATGGAGCGAGCCGGTTCCAAGGAGGTGCTTCAGCCGGCGCCATGTGGAGGGGGAAATAATACGTTTTTATCACTTAGGGCAGGTCCATGTATATTCATATGTCCGTGGGTTCTGCTAATATCTGTGTTTTTTGTTTACCTACCTAACCCTTAAATATAGAACAATTTGTAATTCGTAAAACTTCATTTTCATTTAAAGTTTATTTTATTTTATTTTGAAGTGAAAACTTCTATAGCACCGTTGTGATTTGAAATTCGATGAAACGGAAAAGTTACACTAAAAAGAGACAAACACATACATATATAGCCATGATCCTCAAACTGTGGCCCGCTCAAAAATCTGCAGATTTCATTTTAATTAATTTTTTTTTTACTCGTGTATTTATTCAAATATTTTGTGTTGTATGTCCCTATGATTTTAAAATGTTGATTTTAATTGATTGACATTTGATTTTAAAACGCCCGGTTGGTTTTTGAACACACCCTAAGTCAATTTGTGTACGCGCACGTCATAGGTTCTCAACGTGGGCAATAACGCCACCTAGTGGGCGTTTGAGACTTTCAGGGGAGCAGTAAAAGACCAGAGAAAATTATGGGGCGTTGAGATGGCGCAGTGAGGGAGTGGGCAACTTTAATATTGGTTAATTTTTGTTGTTGTACGTATTGTAATCACTTTTACCACGTGTGCGAAAATTCACATATTTCGGGAAGTGGATGAAAATTGAACCGAAAGATTCCATTACATTCATATCTACATTAAATTGGATGATATAAAGATTTTATTTTTCATCATACATATAATATTTTTTTAACACATAATATTATCATCTTACGTGTATTATTATTATTAAGAATTAACACTATATCATGAATACAAGAAGGAAGGAGGTAGTAACTCGGTACTTAAAATATAAAAGAATTGCTTTTTTAACTTGCTAAACAAAAAGGTAAAAACAATCATTTTTAATCGAATTATTGATTTCGTTACAGTCCCCCCCCCCCTGTTTCTAGTTTATCTAGTTTCTAAAAATGGTTTTGGTTTTTACGATATCTAAAGAAGAAATATGTAGGAAATTTAAAATACCTTGGAAATATTCCGAAATTCGGTGGGAAATAATTTCAATTTTCTACAACAATTAAACTACAAACAGCCTTACTAAAAAAAACCACAGCACGCCAGATAACCCGTGTTATTGCAGCAACATGAATAAAACAAAAATACACTAAAACACGATAACGTTACTAATAAGATTCGGTCTTAAAACGTATTGTAAATCCTGCAACAATGCATATTTAAGTACTAAATTGTTTGTTTTCCTTCATAACCGCTAGGTGGCGCGGCGGCGCGGCGCCTGCGCATACGTTGTTCGCGCTCGAAAAAGACGCTGGAAGCGCGAAATGATTTTTGTGTGTGCAATATTACTTATGTGATGGTTAATTTCTATTAATATGAATAATTTACTCTTATATTTATATCATTGATATATTTACCGTGTTGTTTGTGGTTTTTCATAAGTTTTAGTCAAGTTATAAAACAATAATCGTACTTTGAAAATTGAAGTGTCAAAAACTATTTTATATAATACATGAGAATTCAAATTTACATTTAAAGGTTTTATTTTACGATAATTTTATGAAAGTGGTGTTTTTTTTTTAAATAATAATATCTAATACATGTGTGCCTAAATGCATCAAAGAAATTAACGTCTTTAGAGATGCAAGAAATCTGATATAAAAGACGGTATAATTTTTAGGTTAGTTTTTTAGCAATAAAAAAAACTTTGAAATTTTTTATTATTTTTTTATTGTATGCACGAGGAAAAAGTGAGGTGATAGTTTCCTTCCAAATTTATTACATAAAAGGATTGTGTTTTTGAAATTTTGTTTTTTTTTGTAATTTCTCTACATTTTAGTCAAAAAAAATTTGGTAAGAAATTTTTTTCCATTTATTTCCGAGTATGAATCTTAAAATATGTCAGTTTTTGAAACTAAACTGTATTTCAAATATAAAAATCTAAAAGGTAATTTTATCTAGTTTTCATAAATGGTATTTGTTTTTACGACACCTTCAAAAATAAGAAATATATAGAACATTCAAAATACTATGGAAAAATTACAAATATCGTTCGGACATCAATGGTTAAAACAGAGATAAACTACCCTCTCAGGCCGTGGAAACCATGTGTATTTCTTTCAATGAACAAATTTTTAATTAGTAGTGTTTTCACATCCGCGGCCGTTTGTCAATTCAATAAAATTTTCACTGGGTTTTTAATAAGGCTGTATGTGTATAATGTTTTATGGCTGTTTAATACTAGTTTAGTAAATTTTAGTCCACTGGAGCGATTATGGTCGAAAAGTGAACCATTTTTATTTTTCTGCGATTAATAGCGGTCCAAAATTGGACCACATTGTCCTGCCATTCGTAAAACATTTATTGTAATTATTTAAAACATTTCATTGGCCAGCCATTTGTTTTAAAAC
Source organism: Limnephilus rhombicus (assembly GCA_929108145.2). Lineage (NCBI taxonomy): Eukaryota > Metazoa > Arthropoda > Insecta > Trichoptera > Limnephilidae > Limnephilus > Limnephilus rhombicus. The sequence continues at coordinate 12,023,624 of OV815296.1, forward strand.
GAAGCTATTGAAATGCTTTATCTATTATGACCATAGATGTCGCAAATCCGAACTTCCGTAGACTACTTTAAAAATAATTTTTTTAAATATTTTTCGATCTTTCATTATCAAGTATACCCTTCACGGAAGTTTCAAAGTAACTACACGCAGGATTCGCGCGGTTATAAACTTTACGTTTTTTTTTTATTAATCCTACAATTATGAGAAAAACGGTAAAATACAGATTAATTATAGCACTATAATAAGTTTTTACGTCTCCATGTTAAAATTTGAAGGTAAGATTTTTTTAATGTTGGCGAAAAATTTAAAAAATGATCTTCTGTAAAATCTCGAGCAATCGAGGCAAATTTATGTATTTCGCGTGATCGCTCCAGTGGTTCAGTAAGGTTTTTTACGTACACGGTTGTTTATCAATGCTAAGAATAAATTTTACACCACGCTGTAAATATCAACGTTTGTATATAAATCACTTTGGATGGAAAAAAATTAGCCTTAAAACCTACTAGGTTAGGTCAGATTAGGTTCATATTAAGTTATCCTAAAAAAACGTATTACTGCCCAACAATAAACGTATTCCAAGAATTCCCTGTCCCCCCACTTACAAAACTTTACGAAAAAATAGCACTACTTCAGCTACACAAAGATATCTTTAATAAAAATATTACCCCACTGCTAAATATTAGCATAAGAAATACTTCTATTGGTGGACTACCTGTATCACCCGCACGAACCACAATATCACAGAATCACTATGTATATAAAGGAATAAAATTATTTAATCAATTACCCGCTGATATACGAAAAGAAAAAAATTACGACAAATTTAAAAAAAATATATATCTTAGGGAACGTACCCATACTACGTGATACGTTTAGGGGGGGGGGGTCTTCAAAATGTCACGCTTGGTACAAATGAGCGGCGACGGGCTTAGGTTTTTGGTCACCGGGGGGGGAGGGGGGGGGGGTTAAAAATAACAAAAATTTGGTCACGTAGTATGGTACGTTCCCTTATTTTGGTAGTACCACCATATAATTTTAACTTTCTCCTAGGTATATTTTTGACTGTTTGTTATTCCTAATGTTTTATGTACATCCTATATACATTCCTTGTTTAATTACTCCTATAAACTTTTAAAATATGTTAAGTCTAAATCTCTTCACAAATTAAACTCTTAAGTTTTTGATAAGGATATATATAGATAAGTTTTAAGATTTTCACATCTACCGGATCTGCCCTGATGATGGACACTGCAACGATGTCCGAAACGTTGGCTAAAGAAGGAGGTAGCGCAACACGGCATAACACCCCAAAAACAATTAACGAAAAAGGATATATATATTTTAATAATTCTTAAGTTATTAACAAGTTGTCCTCTCCTAAACACAAGCATTTGCTTTCTTAGGAGAGTGTATAAAATATGTAAGCTATATTATGTTATATTATGAAAATGTAAATGAAATAAATATTAATAAAAAAATATATTTATATAAAAAATAGGCTAGTTTTTTCATCACTTTAAATGACTTTATATCAGTTTTTAACTGTTCGGTTTGCTCGCTAAAATGGCACGAGACGTCACTGTCGAAAGTGTATACACGCACCAATACATACAATCCTTAGGCCCAATCCAATCCCAATTGTTTCGCCGAAATTCAAATGTAACTTTTGTCATCAAATGGCCAATCAGCACCATTTTGTGTTTTTGACATTTCAAAGGTCCCTGATAAACGCCCATTACAGGTGCGTTTCAGCTCTTTATCAAATTGTAATATGCCGAGAATCCAACATGATAGTTGCCCCCTTTTTAAACCTCGACGCAAGGAGCGATGTTATTTGACTTTCTTTGTGTCTGTCTGTATGTGTTTCTGTCTGTGGCATCGTAGCTCCGAAACGAATGGACCGATTATGATGTGTTTTTTTTGTTTGTTTAAAAGCTGACGTAATCGAGGTAATTCATGAAAATCTGTTGATGCGTTTCATCATCTCTTTTTTGTGTCGGTGGTTGCTTAGTTTTTTTTTTTTTTTGAATTAGGCAATTCACCCTAAGAAGAGTGCTTTGAAAATTTTACTTATTTTTTGAAATAGGCAATTCACCCTAAAGAGAGTGCTTTGTATAGTTGTCCTCTTCTGGTGATCACACTTTATCTAAAAACGGATTAAAATCGAATTTTAAGTCCGTAAGACTTAACGGGGATCTTTCAACTGTCCAAAAAACATTTTTTTTTACATTAACTCCACACAGGAGAGGCCCCAAGGAAAATAATTTACCCGACATAGGTGTCATCTTTGAAGATGTGTGAGCAGGGTTTTTTTAAGGTAAGAAAGGAGTGAACATGGGTCTTCTAAGAAACCCATTTTTTACATTAGCTCTAAACAGGAGGCCGTGAGGAAAATGGCTTGTCCTCATGGCCTATGTTATCTTAGGGGATGCTGTGGGGTTTTTTTAAGGAAGGGAAGGATAGGAAGTTCTGAGAAGGAAAAAGATATGAGGGGTGAGTATCTGGAGGTCATTGTGTCCGGGAGTGACGGACGTATGAATCTATTCAACTGCGATGCAAGGCGATGTTCCAAAAGAGTTCTGCCTGAGAGGTCGGTCACAAGGTCTCCCTCAACCAGTCTCTCCGGAACTGGCATTCCACGCAGCTGGTGGGCAGAGACATCCGCCGCCAAGATCCGGACAAACCTCACCCCATGAACCCTTACACCCCTGCTAAGTCAACAAACGTAGCGAAGCACTTGGGGTGACCTATTTCAGAGTTGTTGGTTATCCAATAAATGGTTCCCGGAGCGGCGGTACTCATACCCGCCTCCCAAATTAGTCTTGAAAAGACCCGTGTTGTAGGAGAGAGGAAACACAGAGGCAGGAGAGAAACGCAGATGGAGGAAGCATACATCGAGCTGAATGACCATTTGATGACTTTGTCACTTATAAATTTCTGCGAAACAACTAGATCTTAGAAAATACTTATACGATTTTCGCTTCAGCTCTAATTGCGCGATCATAAAGCATAATTTTGTTACTAATGATTAGTAAACTAATTAGTAATGATGTAATACGGATAAAAATATAAATGTTATCACCGATCTACAGAAATTCATCCACAGTTACGTACCAATCAATATCACATACAATTTATAAATCACTGATTTTCCAATCACGTTTTTGCCTGTGTGACGATGTGTTACAAATCACTTCGCGAACAAACTGTCAAATATATCAAATATGGCCGACCGCAACTCGCGTCGAACAATCACTGAATTGGCGATTGTTTTGTTTGATTGAAATCGACGACAAATTCAATGGTGAATGTATTTTATCTCGCCTTATCTTCAGGAAATGATATAAATTATCTGATACGATAATTCACCTGCGTTTGATTATCTCAAAACGAAAACGACAGATAAACAAATAAAGGAAATTGTTTTGATTTTGATCTTTTTGTTCACAAGCCGTGTATTATTATTAGTTTGCATTGTAAAATATTTAACTTTTTTAATGCACAGGCTTCTTAACTATATACATGATACCAAGCTATACAAGCCAATAAAAAGTCTAAACGATTGTGTTAATTTACAACATGATTTAAACAATAGGTATATTTACTATTGCCAACATAATCGACTATTTCTAAACGTCTCAAAATGTCATCACATTACCTTTTCAAGAAATAAAAATAAAACATTATTTAATTATTCTATAAATAACAACAACATTGCAACAGTCTCAGATACCTATTCGTGATCTTGGAATAACCCTTGATAGTAAACTACAATATAACCTTCATATACCTACAACAAATCACAAATAAAGCTGCTAAAATGTTAGGTTTCATCATGAGAAACACAAAACTTTTTAATAGCATCAATATCATTAAACAACTCTACATTGCCTTGCCTATGTACGGAGTCATCTGGAGTTTGCATCAGTTGTTTGGTCTCCATTTTACAAAATCCACATAAACAAAATCGAGGCTATTCAAAACAAATTCCTAAAATATCTTTGTTACATGTCATTTGTATGATTTAATAATTATGCAGAGGCAGCTTCAAACTTTAAAATTGATTCATTGAGTGTTCGAAGGCATCATATGGATGCACTATTCCTATACAAAGTAGTCAACAATAATATTCAATACCCAGAGTTGGTAAATAAAATTCAATTCAATGTACCTGCGCGTTCAACACGCTCTTCTGTCCTGTTCAGGGTGGATATCAATGCAAGACAAACTGTAAGCAGAATTCTTGCCTGAACAGACCATGCAATAGTTATCGTAGCGTATTATCCAATGTGGACATTTTCAATTGCCAACTTACCGAATATAAGAGGTCCATAAAAGAGTATTTCTCTGATGGTTCTTGAATAATGTTATGTTTATATTGTTTATTTTTCTGTTATGATTTGATTTATATGTACAACCTCTCTCCATGGCTACCGGTAGATTGTTTGCTTTGTAATTTTTCATTTTACATTTTTTTTTTTTTAAATTGTTTATTTGGCTTTCACCCATTAAGGGTGATCTTGGCCATTTATTAAAGTAAGTTACATATTTTTAAAATTATTTACATTTCCAGTTTTTTTGTAAATTAGTTACATTATCAATTTTTTGAAATTATTTACATTTTCAGATTTTTTTAAATTAGGTACATTATCAGTTTTTTAAAATTAGTTACATTTTCATATTTTTTTAAAATTAGTTACTATTTCAGTTTTTTACATGGAATAGATAAATTATATTAGCAAATACTTATAGACAATGGGCCAAGACAAATATTCATAAGATTATACAAGTTGTACTAACATACAGAGTTGGTATTAGTAGTAATTACAAAATTGTAGAGTAGGAAGATGTACAGGTTCCCAAAAATAGGAACCTATACAACTGTACACACAGAGTAACACACAGAGTTGGCATTAATAATAATTACAAAATTGAAGAGTAGGAAGATGTACAGGTTCCCAAAAATAGTAACCTGTACATATTCCATGCTTCCATTTTCATACAGAGTAACACACAGAGTTGGTATAATTGTAGAGTAGGAAGATGTACAGATTCCCAAAAAAAGGAACCTGTACAACTGTACATAATAACACAGCTAGAAACAAATGTATACGTATGGAAGAGAGAGAAATCTGATTGATGCTTAAATGTTGAGGCCATTTTTGTAAATAAATTTTGCTAACAAATAGTGAATTTCAGGAGAGTTGAGACTAAGAAGGCAGGGTACACTGGTAGGGAATTCAATTTTAAGTTTTAACAATTCAGGTATGAAGTTTGGAAATTGGTCATTGATAGGACACTCAAAAAAATTATGGTCTAAAGTATCCTCTGAACCACAATCACAATAAGGCGAATTGACTATGTGGAATCTGGCGAGATGGCTAAGACAACAAGTATGACCTAAACGCATTCGAATAATGGAAGAGATGTATTTTTTAGGCATGGAAGTGTATTTGTGAAACCAGGGCTTGACAGGAATAGAAGGTTGAATTAAAGAGTACTGGTGACCTTTTAACAGAGAGGATGATTTCCATTCAGAGGACCATTGGCGTTGTAACTTATTTTTTAAAATAGGAAAATAGTCTCTAACAGGAATAGGAATGCTATTTAATGGACCATGAACAGTGGATTCCTTAGCAATAGAATCAGCCATTTCATTTCCAACAATACCAAGGTGTCCTGGGATCCAGGCCAAGACCACTGACACGTGAGCCAGCGACAAGGAATGCAGGAGGTCCCTGATAGAGCAGGTAAGAGAGTCACTAATGGAATTGAGAGGGGATGCGCTTATTTTTTGTAATGAGCTAAGTGAGTCTGAAAGGATGAGGGCATTTCTAATGTTGAGAGATTTGACGAGATGTAAAGCTTCTATGATAGCTATGCATTCAGCAGAGAAAATGGAACATTCTTTGGGAAGTCTGTGTGGGAAACACAATTTCCTGTGAGGAGCATAGACACTGGCCCCACAATGGGAGTCAGAACTGAGTTTGGAACCATCTGTGAAAAATTTTATATAATTTGGCCAGTTATTTTCAATAATTTTGTTGAATTCTGCATTATTGGATTGAACTGAGTTTTTAATATTTTTTTTACATATTCCTATAAATTGGTGCACCTTTGGATAGAAAGTAAGACTTTTATAGGGATAAGAGTATAAGGGGAGAGATTCATTGCGATAGGAGTTTGTGGAAACATCCAGGAAAGTGTTGAAGCAATTATAGAAAAGGGGAGGGGAATGTTTTTTCCAAAATGGATTCAAATTAACCTCATACTTTAACAATTGAAGTTTGGGAATCAGGGGATGAGAAGTTATTGAGCATGTTTTGAAAATATATTTTTCTGCTAGGCATCGCCTTCTTATATTTAAGGGAGGTTCGCAGCATTCAACTTGCATTGCGTTGATTGGGGAAGATTTCATGGCTCCTAAGATAAGGCGAAGAGATTTAGACTGAATTTTATCTAATTTAAGCGAATTTGAAGTGGACATTGGATCAAACAGACAAGATCCGTAATCAAGATGGCTTCGGATGAGAGCATTGTACAGAAGTTTTAAAGATGATGGGTGTGATCCCCACCACACTCCGGACAGAAATCTAAGGGGATTGATGTTGCTTTCGCATTTCATGATGACATGATTTATGTGAGAATTCCAAGTAAGCTTTGAGTCTAAAAACATTCCCAGGAACTTAACTTCTTTAGAGATAGGGATGATTTCATCGCCAAATCTCACCTGAATTTCTGGGAGCTTTCGACGACGAGTGAAGATGACAACTTTGCTTTTGGAGGGGGAAAGTTCAAGGCCATTAATATTTAACCACGCCAAAAGTTTTCTAAGAGCATTGTTGATTGCTGATGCTGCGATAAAAATATTACGGGATATTTTGTAGAAAGTCAAGTCATCGGCATATTGGAGTATGTTGCACAAGAATTGAATAGATTTTTCTAGATCATATGTGTAAATATTGTACAGGATCGGGCTTAAGACTGACCCTTGCGGGAGACCTTTGAAAATGTGTCTAATGTGGGGAGGGGATTCAGACCCATCTACAAAAATAGTTCTCTGGGAGAGCAAATTGACAATGAATTTTACTAATTTGGGCGGAATACCTATTGCCAGTAACTTTTCTTTCAGGATGGGAATATGAACATTGTCATATGCTCCACAGATGTCTAGAAACACTGCAATGCAATATTCATTTTTAGATAATGCTAATTTGATATCTGTAACAAGAGAGGAAAGGTTGTCAAGGGTACTTTTACCCTTTCTAAATCCAAACTGGGAAGGGGAAAGAATTTGATTTTTTTCTACGAACCAGTCCAATCTATTCTTAATCATTCTTTCAGATACTTTGCAAAGAGTAGAAGAGAGGGCGATAGGTCTGTAGCTCGAACCTATGCTTGGATCTTTGCCACTTTTGAAAATGGGAATGATATTTTGAATTTTCCAGTCTGGGGGAATAATGCCAGAATCCAGAAAGATATTGATGAGAGAGAGAAAGTAGGTAAGAGAATTGTCATCAAAATGACGGATGAATATATTCAGGATTTCATCCTTGCCCGGAGCTGAGTCATTGAGGATTTCAATGGCTCTTTTTAACTCATCAAAGGAAAATGGAGCATCTAACCATGAAGAAGATTTTAAAGTGAAAGGCAAAGAAGGAAGTTCATCAAAATTAGGGACATAAGGGGGAGCTATTTTATTAACAAAGTCATCAATCCAAATAGCAGAATTACGAGATGGCTTTGGCAGGGAAAAGGAAGATCTAAACCTGCGAATCATGGACCAAACCTCCCCTGCTGGAGTAGCAGGGGATATATTGGTACAGAAATTACGCCAGCTGTTTTTTTTTTTGAAACGGAATGTGCGTTTAGCAACAGCTTGGGCATTCTTGGCTGAGATGTAATTATTCATAGTCATCTGTTGGCAGTATGTCTTATTGGCCGCTTTCCTCTCCTTCAGCACTCTAAGGCATTCCTCATCCCACCAAGGGGGAGGGCGAGCCTTCGAGCCTACAGGAGATGATTTGGGGATAGACTTGTCAGCCGATTTTAGAATGGAATCAGTCCAAGATTTATAAGAGGAGGTGCAATTATCAGAAGAAGGGGAAGGCAGGGAGAGGGAAAGATCCTGGATAGAGTCTCTGAAACGGGACCAATCCGCTTTTTTTGTAATAAATTTGGGCTTACTTTTAAAGTGATTGGTATCCAACCGTTGAGCCAAATTCAAAATAATGGGATAGTGGTCACTGCCGCAGGGATCTGAAGAAATTCGCCAGGAGATAAGAGGATAGATACTCGGGGAACAGAGGGATATGTCCACCGCACTAGGATTCTGTCCAGGGTGACTAAACCTTGTTGAGGATCCGTCATTTAGGAGACATATGTTCAAGGAGTCCAAAAGTTCAATTAATTTGATACCTGAGGGATCCGAGGAAGAAGAACCCCAGAGTGGGGAGTGGGCATTGAAATCACCCAAAATGACCAAGGGAGAAGAAATTTTGCTAAGCATGTGAACCCACAGTGGAAGGTCAAATGGGGTAGAAGGAGGAATATAGAGAGATACAAATGTAATATTGGAGACAGTGGCTGCCACTAATTGGAAGGATGAATTTGGGGGTTTAATGGAAATAGGGGAGAAGGGGAGAGAGTTTTTGATGAAAAGGGCTGCACCACCCTTCCCATCAATGCGGTCGTCCCGCAGACATTGATAGCCACTCACCTTGAAGAGTTGAGATGGCTTGAACCAAGTCTCAGAGACGGCAGCAATCGATATGGAGTGTAAATGTAGAAGGCGGACGAGGTCATCCTTATTGGAGGTGGCGCTTCTACAATTCCACTGCAGAATTGCTGCTGTTGGGGCAGCCATTGGGAAGAAGAGAATACAAAGAGGAGAGTAACGAGGCAGCGTTGGACGGTAGAGAATTATTATTGTTAAAAACAGAGATAAGTAGCATGAGAAGAGTTTGAATAAAAGAAGAATTGTCATTAGAAGTATTGTTGTTTATGGAATTTGCATTTAGATCAGGATTGAAAGCACTGCTGTTAGTTGAATTTGAGTTAGAAAAGACGGGGTTTTGAGGAAAAAGAGAGCTGATGTTACCATTTGGGAACAAGAGCTGGGAGTTATGGCCAAATTGATCATATCCAGGGGTTTTAATTGGACGAGAAGCTTGTTTTGTCATTACAGTTTTCTTGTAAGACAAGTTTGAAGGAGCACTAATTTGGGGTTGAGAGGCAACTTCAGCAAAAGATTTTTTAGAAGGAGCTATTAATTTGGAGGCATAGAAGTATGAAACGCTATTGGAGGCCATATAACTTTTTATGTTTTTTTGGCGAGAAAGTTCGGGGCAGGATGGATGAGTGGCTGTGTGCGAGCCTGAACAATTGACGCAAGAGGGGGAATTGGAAGGGGAGGAGCACTGGTCTGCTAAATGATTTTCTGCGCATTTAAAGCAGCGGGGGGAGGAGCGGCATGATTGCTTAGAATGGCCAAACCGACAACAATTAAAGCATTGGATTGTTGGGTACGAATAAATTTCCACCGGGAGAGAGTTGTGAAATAAATAAACGTGAGAGGGAAGGGACTGTCCTTCAAATGTCAGAACTACAGTTTGAGAGGGTTTCCAAACTACAGACTCAGATGATCGATCTTTGAAATTAAGACGCCTAGTCTTAATAACTTTTCCCGAAGATGCTGGAATAATGAGTTCCGAGATAAGCTCTTCTTCAGATAGGTCTACAGGAATACCTCTAACGAGACCCAAGCGAGAGATATTGAAAGAAGGGATATAGGCTTTAAATTTTTTTGCAGAGAGGGAGTCGATGGAATTTATAAATTTATTGGCATTCAACGCGGATGTGAACTCAACACAAATGCGAAATCTGCCCTCTGATCGGATACCACCTGGGGAAATGCCAAGTGGTTTTTTTCCAATGAATTTACCGAATTCAAGGGGATGTAAAGAGTGGCCAGGAGAGTTGTTTTGAACATAAACTATGAAGGGAGCTTTTGCTGAAGTCGGATACAAAGAAAGAGGAGAAGCTACAGGAACTGAGACCTGCGAAGAATCAGTTTTTGGAAGGTCGCAAACTTTCCTCTTTTTTGGAGTAGAGGATGGAACTTGAAGGTCTGTTATTTCTACCTCACTACCAATGTCAAAATTTGAAGGGTCAGGGGGAGCGGGATCAGGGGGTTTCTTCCCCATGGCAAAGGCCATTGGAGCAAAAGGATATAAAATAAAAATAAAATAACACTTACTGGACTTGGTCAGCAATAAACGAACTCAAAAGAGGACAAAAAACTAAAAATATTACTGACTAAATGCCAAAAATTCGATTTTTCGTATTAAAACGAAAAAAACGCAACAGTGTTTTTCAACTGTCAAAATTCGAATCCTCTCATTACACATTTAAAAAAATTTAAAAATTGTTTTAAGTAAATATACGTATTTTTTTATTTTATATAATTTTGGATTCATATTCCTTTTTTATAAAATTAATTTACTTATTTTTATTATGCTGTCTCAGTAGAAGTAAATTCACAAGGAGGAAACCATAATTGGTTTTATTTTGGCTATTTAATACTATGTACAAACTGAAATAAATGTAAACTGTCGATTTCCAGAAAATTAATAAATAAATAAAGAAGAAATTGAGCAGACTCTCAAATAGTGAGCTGCGACATCATTAAAAGGGGACCGGACAACTCAGAATGAAACCAACCCACAAGCACCTCAAAAAGGTCATTAAGAGTGATAATAAAAAAATTGGTTAAATAGGTTAAGTTAGATTAGGGTTACCGGCTATTTTAAAATTATTTTTTCACATTTCACTTTCGAGGTGTTTCTGAGTTGGTTTAATTCCGAGTTGGCATGGAACCCATTAAAAGATATGCCTGCTTACTGTTCTTACTACCTATCTGTGATACTCAAAGATATTAAAATTAAGAAATGTGCTATCCGCAGTATTTACTGGATGGGACTGTGCTTTCTGGTATCGCCGATAGTGTTAACCATGGAACTATGATTCTAAAAGCGGCATAAACATTTCGGAACCTATTATACGGCCAACACCAGTGTAGCTCTCTCCATTTTTCGGTGGCTGGGAGTGGGGATAGAAACGGGTTACCGCTCAGCGAGTGGGGGGAGGGTGAGCGCTCTACAGGGAAGGTCCGAACTGGTAATGGGCTCATTAATTAAAAAACGTTTCTCAGTTTTTTTTTCGTATTTTAAGCACAAAATATAATAGCCCATTACGTATTATTTGCTAAACGAATTTCTTTTTCATAATTAATAATTTTCTTAATTTTAACCACGTTTATTGTTTATAAAAAACCGACATATTCCTGAGCAATGCTCACTTTCTCAGCGTTTACTTAATTAAAAAAAAGATTATGAAACAAGATTATGATTGATTCGTGTAGATTAAAAATATATATATAAGACAATTTGTCTATTGATTGTACTTCTTTATTGGTATTATTTATGACAAAACAAATCATGTGTTGCTCTGTTAACAAAGAAACTACATTTGAAGTTTATTTGTCGATCTTAAAAACACTTTAACACTTATTTTTCTGATATCTTGATTAATTGAATCTCTACTACATAGCTCGTCAAAAACAATAATAATGTGTTTGTATGTCACCATGACAACACATCAATGAATCACATTTGAAAAGTAATTCATTATTTGAATACGAAGGAATCCCTATGCATACCTAGGTAGGTATTCCTTTACATCTCCCACCTAGGGTTAGAAAATTTTCCTAGAGATTTTCACTTCTTTCAATACCTTTTTCTTTTTTTAAACTTCATTTTCTTCTGGTACGGGGGCAGGAATAAGTTTTGTAATATGGAAAAAATTTGACTCCATCTTTCTATGCCCTGTATTAATCTTGTATATTGATTGCGATAGTTTATCTTCGATTTTAAATGAACCAATCCTTAACTCATCTAATTTTCTTCTATTTAGTTTGTGACCATTTTCAACATATACCATATCGCCTATTTTAAAATTATGTATTGTTCTTTTTTATCAATTAACATTTTATTAAATTCATGTGATTTAATTGTTCTTTCTAATGCTAATTTTCTGTCTCTAATCCAGTCATCTGTTTCTTTTTTAAATTTAAGTTCATTTGGTACGAATGAAACATCAGTACCATCCAATAGGTATCTCGGTGCAAAGCCTGTTATTGAGTGTTCTGTGTTATTATATCTATCAACACAATTATGAGCAATAGTCGTCCATGCTTTAGTTTTTAGATTTTCATTTATCTTGCACCTTATTTTATTAACGAGTGTTTGGTTTAGCCTTTCGTTCAGTCTATTAGAAAACGGTGAATTTACTGCAGTGAAAATTAGTGTGATTGATCTTTCATTTAAAAAAGTTTTAAACTCTTTTGAGTTAATGTGCCACATAGAATATGAAGGAGAAATCATCAGTTTTGCGGATGATACTGTTCTCCTAATAAATGGGAATAATTGGACAGAAACATTTAAGAAAGCAGAAGACACACTTAATAGGATTAAAAAATGGCTAGACTACCATTCACTTACACTTAATTCTAATAAAACCAAATTCATTATTTTCAAAATAAAAAATAAGAAAAACTCTGAAGAAAACCTGAACTTGAAAATTCATAGCCCGCATCACTTAAATGAGAATTGTAATTGTCCGTCATTAGAAAACGTTGACCATATAACGTATCTGGGTCTAAAAATTGACCGAAACTTAAAATGAACCGAACACATTACCTATTTAAATAATAAAATTAAAAAACTAAGTTATTTTTTCAAATCTATCAGGAATGTTCTCATTAAAAAAGACTTAATCAAGATTTACATGGCCCTCTGCCAATCACTGTTAGAATACGGTATTATCGGATGGGGCAGTGCAAATAAAAACATACTAAACCCTTCACACCAAATCAATGCGGGTGTGCCCCAAGGATCTGTGTGTGTACCAATTCAATATTGCGCTGACGACAATAACATTCACGAGGGTTATCTTTTTGACAATCCCTCTTTCGCTTATGATGTCCGAACGGCTCTGGAAATATTAAGACAAAAGTATGCGGTACAATTTTCTTCATTATTTTTTTTTCGCGAATTTTTCCGATGTTTTATTAGCTATTCTGCTATTCGGGGCGGGGACAAATCCAACAAATTAAAGATCATAAAAATCGGTCCAGCCGTTCTCGAGTTATAAATGGTGTAACTGACCCGACTTTGTTTTATCTATTAAGATATACCAGCGTACAAGTGCAAAAAATCGACACTATATAAATTCGTTTGATATTCATACCAACTTATTATTAAAGTTATTTTTGAAGTCGGTTTTACCTTTTAAATTTGTAAATAATGCCCAAAAAATTATAATTTTATCGTAAATATCATTTCGGTGGACTAATTGTCGGCGAATCGACTGTCGGGTCACCGTCCGTTAGCTGTCGTTCAAAGAATGGCGAAATATTAGAAAAGTTTAAGTAACTTGCTATCGAACGAAATAATTATTTGATTATCAATTATCATTTATCAATTGATAATAATAGTTAGGACGGGTTGTTTCACGGATATTCAATTGTGACATTGTCGTCAAATGGCCATTCAATTGAAAAGTCCTCGTTATTATTATTATTTTTATTTATTTATTATTTGTTGGCTGGCTCGCCAACAGAATACATAAAATATTATTATTACATTAAGCTTACAAATTAAACATGGTTACAGTGACAATTCCAATTAAAGGTGAGCACACCATTTATCTCAACATTCTTCAATATGTTTACACAATAAATTATATTACATTTACGTTTATAAAACAAGAAGAATCGAATATTAGAAAATACATACATACACACTTACGTGTACATGTATATGCATACGTGTGCACACTCCACATACACACACATACATACACATGCATTCATGTACATTAGGGTGGTCCAGGACCATACAGTAAAAAAATAAAATTCAAATATAGATGTCGCCTTGATTTGTTACACCTTCCATTCTTATTAAGTGTAAAAAAATTCAGCCCCCTGTCGGGGTACTCATCGAATTAGAAGTTTCTCACAAAAAGTTCAGGATTTTAAGTAAAACACGTAATTAAAGGTTTATTAATGTTTACAAGTATTTAATACAACAAAGTATTTAAATGTGAACAAAATTTGGTAACAAAACAATAATTAATATAGTATTAGTCGCAATATTTCAAAACTATGTTTGTTAACTCCTTTTTGGATGTTTCAGTAGAAACGATTTTTCTGTTTTGTTCAACGATGTGAAGTAAAAGTTTCTTTTCTTCCTCATTCTTAGTGAGTATCGTGTTGTAATCTTCAAATAGTTTTTGACGCAATTTTTGACGCAGCTTTTGCCTTAAAGGTAATTAACATTTTCATTCTAATTCCAGGAAGTAATTGCAAAAAAGAGTCCTTGATATCAAGAATTAAGAGCGTTTTCAACGTCCTTTGTATTCCAAAGGTTCTAATGTAACCTCTGAGGCAAGCTTAGCAGAATCACCTCGTACTGAACAATTACCGCCATCAGAATTTATTTTTTGAACAATGGACTGTTTCTCAGCATCAGCTTGTCAGAAAACAAGGCAAATACAACTAGTTCATCTGACAAATACCATAAGTGACGCTCTAAGACACCCCTAGCTGCTATACTTATTTTGGAATCAATTGCTTCGTACAATTTTAAGCTCTTCCAAAGTAGTAAGTCATTTACTGGTGCATCTGCTGCCAGAGGCGCTTCCATTCAAACTTTTGTGTAGATGAGCACACCAAAACTAACAAATCGAACGATTTGTTTTTCTTCTCTCTCGGTTAGTTTAAATGCTTGTAAATTATTTCGAGAGAGAAAAATCTTCAAAGCATACAGCAATTTCGCCATCCAACGAGCATGACTAATCGGACCTGGAGCGCGCCAATGTATCTTCTCAGGTGGTTTGTTCAAAACATGACTTTTGAATGAAGCATTACTTTTAGCAGCCATTTCTCTCAATTCTTCAGATATTTGTTTCCGTTTTAGAGAACATTCTTTGACCTTTCCTAGTTTCTTGTCGATTGAGGTCATAATTATCTTACGTTCTCCTCTTTGATCGATAAGAAACGCACTGTCTTCCGCAATTTTTTATCAAATTCAAAGCGCTTGCAAGGGCAATATTAAATAGTTTGTATAGTTCTTTCAATACTCTCTTTTCTTTGTGCTTCAAAATTTCTTCCACCATTTTTCTTCAATAGCAGCCAGTTCTTACGAAACTTAATCACTTTTTCAATGCAATGATTTTGTTGTCTGGTCGGAATACTAGATTTACTACAAACTTTTATAAGTTCTGAATAAGTACATGCGGGAAATCTTTCACATTTTTTGATTCATTTGTGGCGGTCACTTGTGCCGCATTAATTGCGCCGCCACTGAACTCCGGCAGAACGCGCTGGAAACAACTACGGGCAAGCTACTTACCTGAGTACATACCTACCTACTGCTGTTGCCACAGATAAATAATAATTCCGCCACTTACGCGAAAGGCCTAGAACACGTGGCTGTACCATACAAGTGCCCACAGAAGGTTCGAGCGATTTCTCAGCTTTGCGTGAATTCACCCAGCATTGCTTACCGTGAGAGTAATTACTCGCCGCCGGTATATAATCAAGCGCTCGCTCGCTGAGGCCAGTTCAGTCTTCATTCAAGGTTCGACATTTACACATGGGGCAGTGATACAACTAAGTGCAGTGTAGTAACTCTCTACCTGCCCTCGCGGGGCAACAGCCCGCGCAGTCAACCGCAAGTGAACAACATTTGTCCAGTATGACACCAGGAACATTTCCAGCACCTTCGAGGCCTCCATCTCCAAATACCATCTCGACATGAGATGTTAACCAACCAGCAACCGGCAACGAGCCAGCGAACCGGCAACAAGCCAGCAACTACAAGCAGCAACCACAACCGGCAACGAGCCAGCACCAACAACCGGCAACGAGCCAGCAACCATCATCCTCATCGCCTCTCAAGGTTCCTTCCTGTGTCACGTGTGTGTGTCGACTCTAAGGCCACACAGCCGCCATACCTCGTCAACACGACGACGGTCGACCGCCTGGACCAAGGTCACTTCTACACCGCCATGGTGCAGAGCAACACGCCGGCTCCCTGAAGACCAGTGATCTTCACCGCCGTAGTCTCCTGACCTTCTTCACTCATCATCACGCAGCAGCATAACTATCGGCACCACTGTCACTCCGCTCCAATTGAGATCCTACGCAAGTGCTGCTGCCGGCTTGCCGAACTCAAAGAAAGTCTTGATTAATGGTTATGAACGCCCCATCCCTCCTAAACCATTGACTATTCTCGTTTATCCGGATGCTCCTGAAGGGAAAACATCGGAAGGTACCCAGAAAGACCTCGAAAAGGTCATCAACCCAAGGATAGATGACTTTCAAATCGTACGGACTAGGAAGATTAAAGGCGCAGGCATGGCCCTTCAAGCGAAAGGGAACAAGGACCTAGACAATATCTTAAAGGCTGGATCCAAACTGGCAGCCAGCGGCCTTAAAATGGTCACCCCATTGGGACGATTGCCTAAAATCGTCGTGTACAATGTTCCGAAGGGGGAACCAGCATCGGACGAAGCCCTATTCACGGAGATATACAGCAACAACCTTGATGGGCAGACAACGCTGAGTATGGAAGACCATCTTCGTACGATGAGGCGGGTCTCCCTCTTCGGGAAGAGGGATAATCCGACCATGAATATGGTTCTGACGTGCCATCCGGCCGCCAGAAAGGTACTACTGGACAGCGGGATGTGCTTCCTTGGCTGGAATGCTTGCCGCGTACGGGATTATACAGGAGCCACTCGTTGCTTCAAGTGTCACCAATATGGTCACATATCGAAGAGTTGCTTTCAAGACCAAGTATCGTGCCGCCACTGCGCCGCTTTGGGGCACGACCTTGAGACTTGCCCCAAGAAAGCACATCCCGCTGCCTGCGCTACTTGTACGCGCTTTAAGAAGCCGGCGGATCACCCGACGGGTGATAGGGACTGCCCGGCCCAAAAAGCAGCAGTGGAAGCAGCCTTTCGTATGACTGATTATGGCTCGTCCTAATCCCCTCTCCCTAGGTCAGATTAATCTCCAGAGATCCCGGATGGCCACGCTGGAGGCGCTGAGGGTTATGTCTGACCTCAACATTGACATTTTGCTCATTCAGGAATAGTACACCTGGGAAGGTAAGACCCCAATTAATTTTCCGGGTGCGGTACTCGAAGTTGGCCGCTCTCTAGGGGCGGGAGTCCTGATCAACACCTCGTTGATCAGTCCCCTCCTTCTGGCTGGTTTTTCTGATGAGTACCAAACCTGTGTATGTATTAGATTTGTTTACTTTAAATTTGGGAACCCGGTTGGACCCCACATCCTGAGTCTGACGCGCGCGCTCAACGCGCTTAAAGGCCGTAACATAGTTATCGGAGGTGACTTTAACGCACGCTCACCATTATGGTTCGATACTAGTGATCGTAGGACGGAACGTTCAGACGCCGTTGAGGACCTGATTGCCGCGCAAGGTCTTAGCATTATTAATGAACAGAGTTCTTTTTGTACCTTTTCTAACATACATGGTGAGAGCAACATTGATCTAACTCTTTGCTCTGGATCTGTTGCGAGCAGGATTTCAAAGTGGACAGTCCATGAGTGCGCAATAAATTCGGATCATAGGTTAATCACTTTTACGGTTGGTGTAAATAAAACTGAAGCTCCAAGATCCTCCTGGAACTTCAACACCACTAGGGCGAATTGGCATAACTTTGGGGAAGCGCTACGAGATACGCTAAGGGATTTTCACCACGTAGCAGCTACTGATCCGAATAATTTGGGGAATTTTTTCAATAGGGCGGTTGTATCTGCTGCCAACTCGTCTTTAGGAAGATCAAACCCGAAGACGAGTATTAGAACACCATGGTGGTCACCTGAGCTGACTTCGCTGAAGAGCGCCTTCAAGAGGGCTTACAGGGCGCTTGGGCTGTCCAGGAGTGGCAACTGCACGGAGGAGGAGACAGTTGCGCTTCAGGTTAGCCTGAGGTCTGCCAGGTCGGCCTTCAAACGGGCCGTTCTTCGAGCGAAAGGAGCTGCTTGGCATAATTGGGTCAACGATGTGTGTAACGCCAACCCGTGGGAAATCCACAGCGCGATAGAAAAGTCCGGGAAAGGATCTGACCGGTATTTGTCAACAGTAATTGGGAAAACAGATGGGAGGAACGCTGAGACAGTGGATGTGGCCTCCACTCTCAAAACACTTTTGGGCGAGTTAGTTCCTTTAGAATCAGTAGATGGGGAAAGTGACCACCATAAACAGATCAGAAATCTTTCACGGCTGCCACCTAGAGACCTTGCCCAAGAGGATAACTTCATTAGAGTCACTAAAGCGGAAATTGATGTTATAATAAAGGGATTGGGTCCTAAGAAGGCACCAGGGCACGATAGGCTCAATGGCGTGATCGGTCCACACCAAGGAAGAGCTCTTCCAGGTGATGGACACGTGCCTGAGGAGGGGAGTTTTCCCCTCCGAGTGGAAGCGTGGCGTGCTCCGGATCATACCAAAGGGGAACGGAAAACCACTTACCGACATTAAGGCGTATCGGCCAATTACCCTCCTCCCTGTACTCGGCAAAATCTTGGAGAAACTGTTACGAGAGCGACTTCGGCAAACCCTGTCACCGGCCAGTGACCTGCAGTTCGGCTTCGTCCCCGGTAGATCCACGGTGCACGCCCTGTCGTATGTGCTTGACTGGGTGAAGGCTTGTCCCAAGAGGTATGTAGTTGCGATCTTCCTCGACATAACTGGTGCCTTCGATCACGCGTGGTGGGCAATGATGCGTACAAAGGTGAAAACCAGGCAGTGCTCCAAACTTCTGTTCCAGGCAATCGACGACTACCTTTCTGATCGCACGATCACGATCTGCTTTGGAGATTTTTTGATCGAGAGGGAAGCTGACATTGGATGCCCGCAGGGCTCCATTCTCGGACCTGACCTGTGGAACATCAACTTTGACGACTCCTCCAGGTTACCCTTGCCTGAAGGATGCATCTCTGTCGATTACGCTGATGATAAGGCGTATTTGGTCGCTGGGGACAGCAGAAAGGAAGTTGAAAGCAAAGGCAGTGAAGGTTTGAACATGTTCTTCGATTGAGGAAAAAGAAACAAGATGACATTCGCTCCCCACAAGACCCAGGGCCTCCTGATGAAGGGCTCTCTCAGCAGAAGAAGAAATCCCGTCATCAAAATGGGGGACTCTACTGTTCAATTTCGTGAAACTGTGAAATATTTAGGCGTCACACTAGATCGTTCGTCCTCCTTTCTGGCTCACGTCAAGGATGTATCCGGCAAGGCTCAGGCCCTCTTCATTAAGCTTAGGAGACTCTCCACAGCTGAGTGGGGACTGCGTAATCCGGCTTTGCGTGTTCTATACAGATGCGTATACGTGGCACAAGTCTCGTATGCCGCGTCTGTTTGGGAGCACCACTTGGATAACTCGCTTATACTCCTGGCTCTCAAGCGGGGCCAACGAACTCCTCTGTTGGCACTATCCGGGGCGTATAGAACCGTTGCTTCGGACGCTTTGCCTGTTTTGGCCGGCATTTAGCCAATCGATCTAGAAATCAGGGAAGTGCTCACTAAGCAGAGATTAACCAGAGGAACCCCGGCTACTCACCTAGGCGTTGTTCTCACTCCGGGTGGGCCGGGGACTCTCCCTGGGCTGCTACGACGAATGAGGGATCTGTCGCTCCAAGAGTGGCAGGTCCGTTGGGATAGATCGAATATGGGAAGATGGACTTTCTCCTTCTTCCCATCAGTTAAAATCAGAATGGAAGGGGCATATCTCAAACTGGACCACTACATCACCCAGCTCCTGTCAGGGCATGGGGAATTCAGGGGGAGACTTCACACCCCCGCCCTGTCTCCCCATCCCAACTGCGCATGCGGATCTACGAACCAGTCAGCCGAGCACATTCTGTGGCACTGCGAGATCTTGATGGATGCTAGAGAGGTTTGCTCGATGGTTTTGACGTACCCATCAGACCAGTATGGAATACTGATCTGGTTTCGAATAAGACGAACTTCGAGTGTCTGAAGAAATTTGCAAGGGTCTGGGTTGAGAGATGGCCTGTGCTTAGAGTCGCTGACTAGAGATTTTTGACACCAGGTGTACTTGTTCCTGATCTACCACGGACTTTCTTTGATTTTACTCTTTACCATTTTGCCAGGATGTACAGTTTTCTATTTTCTTTTCTTTTACTATGTTTTTTATGTTTTGCGCTTTACACTTTTACAACTGTACATATTTTTTCTGCTTTTGGTTGTTTACTGCTTAAATTGATATTTTGGGTTTTTATGCTTTCACAAATTTTCCTTTTCTTTTAGGCTTTATAAGCCTAGCGTAACTAAACGCTCAAGCTTTGGTATTTTTTTTTATTTTTACGATTACATTACCTTATGTTTTACTGCAACCCTCATGCTTTTGAATTATTTTTTTTGTTAGTTAATTGGTGAAATTTCACACCAAGCGATGACTCCTACACGCTTTTCTTTTATTTTTTCGTTTTTTTGGATTGGTTACTTGTATATTTTCTTTCAGTTACGTTTAAATGCGAGAACTGAACTCCGTTGTCTGTTATGTACCGTCCTCTTCCCCATTAAGGGGTAGGACTCTGGAGCGTGTCCCCGCCTATGTTTACTGGCTGACCCTACAGAACTGGTGGAGCTGCACCTGTCTTCCGCGCCACCCCCCGTGACATGAAGAGGCTGGGGAGAAGGCCGAACGGCGACCAAAAGCTGTCCGTCCCGCCTCCGGCGACCCGACGCTTTTCTCCCTAGGGTCTTCATCCTTGACTTCCATTTACTCTCGTCTAGGCACCACCGGTTAGCTGGCTTACGGACGACGCCGCCGGTTGTCGGGAGGCCGGACATTCATCCTTCTTCACTGTCTCGGGGACTGCCGGTTGACAGAGTGTGGCAATACCACTTCTTCACTGTATATACTCTCTGTTATCTGTTTTTCTTTTTTTCTTTTGAACAGTGCTCGGCGCCGCCCGCTGGATTGACCATAGTCATCCGCTGTCGTGAGCTTATTACTCACGACGGTTGCTGTATATTTTGTTCTTTTTTCTTTACTTTATTTTTGGTTGAGGCTACTAACAACTCGTTTGACTGTCCATGAGGCTGATTACCTCCATGGGCTTTAGAATTGTAGAAGTGACTATAACAGTGCAATCCTGTAGGCGCGCCTGCATACCGCCCTCTAACAACGTATGCGGGGACATTGAAGCTCTAGATTCGTTATACAAATGTTAAATGTAGAGTCGTTTATAAAAAAAAAAAGTAGATTCTTGCGAGAGCTCCGAAGGGGCGACAATAAGTCGCCTATACCGGGGCGGGACAGTGGTGGGTGCTTCAATGTCACTCCGCTCCGCTCCGACCTCGCTACGTAGCGCAACAATAAATGACTGACTCATACATCGACTTGACGCTTTTTATTTCACGTCCCGACTCGGCCGATACGGCCCGCTCCCTCACATTTAATATGTGGTGATAACAGAGTAAAACTTGCCGAAGAGTAGGAAGTTGGTTAAGCCTCATATATCAAGCCTCAACCACAAGTAGAAAAATTTCCTATTTTTTCGAGTAAATTTTACATTTTATTACACTGATTCACTTCACAGTCTACTAAATAAGTACCAAAACTATTTAAATTTTTCTATAAAACTCTTCAGTACTTTATTTTAATATTTATTTAACAGTATATAACACATGAAACTGTCCCGTAACAAAATGTAAAAATTAAGCATTTTAGACAAAAACTTCAAAAACAACACTCGATTGAGTACCCCTTTCTACTTGAGCTAAATTTGACTATGTTATTACTTTGAATACATGTAACAAATTCACGGGGTGGCAAATGAAAAATAATAAAAATAAAAAATTGGACCACCTTAATGTACATACATACATGCACATAAATATACATTTATACACATATTACATATAGCTCTGAGTGAGGAGATCATCAGGGATATGTAAGTACAAGTTCCTTCTGAAGGTAAAAATTAAATTTGAAAATACATCCAATTGGAGATTTTCAAATATTGTCGGGCTATTCGTAGCCGGGAAATTTGTCTTTCATAAAAAAATAAATTAAAATAGTTTTGTCAATATTCAAACTCAAATCTTTCAAGAAAGGCAATTACACTATTTTATCGGTTATTCACTCCAATATTGTATTTGTAAGCCTTTCTTGAAAGATTTGAGTTTGTTTATGGACAAAATTATTTATTCATATTCGTATTACATATTATGTACAGAAAACTACGAAGCATAACATGTAAAAACGTCTTTTTTTCTTAAAATAATTAACTTATTTCCATGTACGAAAAAGCAAATTATATATAATAGACCGGGAGGGGAGATAGGTAAACCCTACGTCATCGACTACATGGATGAAACTTTTAAGTGATAATGGGCATTTAGAAAACCTTAAAAAGCTGGTCTGCCGGTGCGCCTCTTGGCAGGAGCCGCGCAGTCATGGAAATAGTCAGCGATTTTTTTGGTCAAAATTACGTCATCGACTACACGAACGGGAATGGTCTTATATGATAAAGGTCGATTAGAAAATGAGAAAAAAGCAGGTCTGCCAACCGGCAGCCAGGCAAGTTCGGAGGCAGCCGGCGTCAAAGTGGGGAAAAAATTGGTCGTTTTTACGTCATCGACTAAACGAATGAAACCAATGAATAACTATAGTCCAGATCATTCCATATAAGAATTTCGCGGTCTGCCGACCAGCAGCCTGGCAAATTTTTGTGTACGATTTTTTAAAGTTTTTTTTTTTTTTTAATTTGTCGTTCATCTTTATTATTATTTTTATTTCACTATATTTTTAAAAACTTTGAATGCCATATTTAAAAAAAAAGCGAAAAATATTTTTAAAAAAAATTTAAGAGTTCCCAGTGTCCCCATCCGTCAGGCGAGCCTTTAGACGCCAAACCACTTACGAAACCTGCCGCGGAGCCCCTCACCGCTATCGCGTGTTAATATTTTTGTACAAATTTATAATAATAATAGTCCTTTTAAGATTGCCTAATAGTCCATAGTAGTTGGAAGTTCGAACAACCAACCCACCGTCGCCGTAAGAGCTGCGTTCGTCCGAAAAACGACGGAAATTTGAATTCTTAGTTAAAGTAGAGGGGGGAGTTTACTCTTTTTTTTATCAATGTGAAGAATGATTATTTCCATATTTTTGTCGTCGAATTCCAGTGCACCTTTTCCTGTACATTTTTTAATCTGATTAATGTTTGTGTTTTCTTTTTCGGAGTCGCTAGATGTCGCTTTCTTTTGTGTTTTCTTTTGCCTGTTTATTTTGAAGTGGTTTGAAGAATGGATATTGATTTTACAAAAATAAAAATATTTTATTTTTTTGGATTTCGTCGGATTCGATCCTTGGTCTGCTAAATGTCTGCAAAGGTTCGTCAGGCGCTTTATACCACTACACCAAAGGAGACTTGCGTGGGACTGTGAATTAAATAAATATGTTATTGCTATCTCATTCTCTTCAGCTAAATCCTATTGATGTATGTGTTTGTCTCTTTTTAGTGTCTCTATTTTCCGTTTTATCGAGTTTCAAACCACAACTGTGATTAAGAAGTTTTCACTTTAAAAAAAAAAACAAAATGGCAGTGATTGGCCCTTTGATGACAATGTCACGTTTGAATTTCTGTGAAACAACGAGCCCTTAGCGTGTGCCATTGCACATATTATATTCTATTAACTCTTTGAAAATAGGCTGTAAAAAACTTTCCAGTCGCGCCAACCTGTAGCTCTGTAAATATAAAACGTCTCATTCCCGGCCTTATCTTTCCAGAGCTGTAGTAAAGTTGAACGTTGGTCGCCGTTCTTATCACCAAGACTTGGTGTTGGTTGTACGGCAGATCGGCCATATAACCCGCGATAAGGAACAAGGCTCCGTGTATGCAACCAGCGCCACACACCTCAGGTGAATTTATCATTTACCTGTACACACTGGAATTCATTGTGTACTTAATTATACAAATTAATTTTATCGCGCCTCTTAAGCCCGCAGATAAACAGACGGGCTGAAGTGTCGGGGATTCTTCCCGCTTTGTTACAGATATAAGTATTTTAATTTAATTTGTCGACAAAATGTTTAATGTGAATCTTGGCGATGAGTCCGACGACATTTGAAATATTCTTAAAAAGTACATCACTTTTATAGTATTTTATTACCTATTAGTATTATTTTTTTATATTTTTTTTATTCTGATTTTATATCAGGGTATAGTTGATCCCTGACAGTTGGCTCCCCAAAGTTAGAATTACGATAAATTATATTTTTTTGTGCATTATTTACCAATTTTAAAACTAAAATCGACTTCTAAAATACCTTTGATTATAACGCACCCGGAGAATAAGAATGGCACAAGTCAAAAAAATGCATTTTTGAGTTAAGTATGCAGAAATGTTCCTGGATATCTATTCTATCTTCGATAAAAAGTCACAATTCTTTAAAAAAAATATTGTGGCTTTAAAAAGGAATTTGTCGTTTTTATATTATAATATTTTACTCGAATTCGAGAAAAAATAGTGGCATAATGATCATTGTTATAATATTTAGTTTTAATATTATAATAGTGATATATATTAATAAACTGCTTATCAACTTTCGTAAAATAATTATTAATAATTTGTGTTACATCATCTATATCAGGGTTTCCCAAACTGTGTTCCGCGGAACACCAGGGTTCCGCCGAACCTGAGTAGGGGTTCCGCGACAATTTGTAGGAAGAATTTCATTTAATATAAAATACACATTTCTTATTTCAACACCACTGATATTATTCACAAGAAATTATTATTTGAATAAATATTTCACTATAGTTCTCAAGTTAGGTGCTAGATCCTTCCATGTAGAGAGACTAAGCTTTATGGAAGTTGAAAGAGTCGTTTGTGCTGTTATTGCAGCAAATCTTCATTTTACATATTATGGTTTATAAATTGTTTTAAGACTCAATAATATCATAATATGAACATCTGTGCGATGTAGAAACAATAACGAGATAACGGATTTGCATAGGTTTCACGAAATTTTTGTTCCCAACTATAGGAATCCAACTATATTTTATACGATATCGACTTTGCCTGGAAGTAAAATAATATAAAAATCAATCATTCTTACATTCTTGTTAACAATTAGTCGAACTATAAATGCGCACGGTGCCGTAAACGTTGGTTAAAAAGTAAAAAAAATAACAATTTTGGATTTCATCAGTTCAATCTAATAATTTTGATTGTTTTCCTGTCTTACGTGAACGTTTGAATGAATTAAATTTTTAAGTGGATGAAGAGGTTTCCGTGACAGCCAAATCAGCAGGCTTAAACGCCAGTGAATAAGTATCAATGAAGTGAATATAAAAATCTAATTGATTTAATTAGTGACTATTACTTGAAACAAACATACAAAGATCAGCCTTTAATGATTTCTGGGCGAGTTTGTCAAAAGAGTACCCCAATTTATCAAAACAAACTATTATTATTTTACTTCCGTTTTCTACAACCTATTTATGCCAAGTGGGATTTTCTAAGTATTCTGCAACGAAGTCAAAGTATAGGAATAGGCTCGATACCACACTAGATATTAGAATCCAACTTACCAATATTGTGCCTGATCTCAAGAAGGTATGCAATTCTCGTACTCAAAATCGTCAAGGTCTTTATTTATTCCACTTTTTTTTGTTTGTAGGTAAACTAAATTAATATGTTTAGTAACTTTTTTTTTTAATTTTCACTATTTTTGTAATTTTTGAAATAGACTATTCACCCTGAAGTGAGTGCTTTAACCAAAAAAATAAGCCAAGTGTCCCGTTAACATTTACGGGGTTTCAAAGTGTTCCATTGCAGAAAAAATTTGGGAAACCCTGATCTCTATATATATATTAATGGTTACACGCTGTGGGTAACGTATCGATGAGAAGTCTTCTTCAAAATAAGTGGGTAAATTGTAAAATTATATGGAATATTGGAGTAGAGTTCAGACTTAAAGTAGTTGAGATGTTGAATGTAGGGGGGGGGGGGGATTTTAGGTAAGCCTTAATAGAAGGGAGGATATCTGTTTAGAGAGGGACAACTAAAATTGTGTAAAGTTCCCATTTCTAGACCACAGAAAGAACAATCTGGGGAGATTAGCAGAATTTTAAAAAGGTGAGAAGTAAGGGAACAATATCCAATTCTCATTCGAATAAGTGAGAAAATTTAAATTTAGAAAAAATGGAGGAATTTTTGAATCACAGTTTTGATGGGATAGACTTTGTATTGAGGCGTAGCAGGCTGCCTTGGATTGGCTAGCAATGTGCCAGTACTCTGTCCAAACATTGCGGGATCTGTTTTTGAGGATAGAAAAAATGTCAGTCAGGGGAATGCGGTTTTTAAGGGTAACAATAGGATTCGACGCTCCTTGTTTTGCCAAAAAAATCTGCAATATCGTTACCCACGATGCCAACATGTCTAGGAATCCAAATCGTAATTACAGATGTTTTATTTAAAAATATGTTTTTTCCTCTCCAGATTTTGATTCTGGTCTGATCTGGAATGAACAAAGAGCTTCCCACTGTAACGGGGTCGTCTAAACCTCTGAAAAGTAATTTATCTTGACCCTAAAAACAAAAAACATCCAAGGTAATCGAAATTACAGTATTCAAGGTAATTTTCTTATAATATTTGAAATAGCCCAGATTTATCAAAAGCGAAAAATTCTTACCTTCTTCCACAACCTTCAAGAGCATTAACTCAAACAACTTATTCAGAAATGCATTAAGTTTCGTCAACATGGCCACCAAACCAACTGCTTGTACAAGTGTCGTCAACCGGGGTACAATTGGTACAAATATATTGTTTAACCAAATGGTTTCTTTGATAATTCTTTGGTAATGATTATTCATGTTTTAGGTGCCGATGAGTGAGACTGAGATGTTACAGGTCTGTCGGTTGCTAAAAGCGATTTCTCGGCTATTTTAGACCTCTCCAAGAATTTTTACAAAACGACACATGTGGTACAGATTGTGAAATCAGTTGAACAATGGATTTCCGGAGGAAAGAAAAATGTTGTGTTTAGAAGCTGACTTAACAAGATTAATTAATCCAACAACATCAAGACTTATTTCTGCAGAGGTAGGCAGAGAGGATGGACTGTCACACTGCCATGTTGGATGGTAGAAGCGAGTTATCGGGTATTTCAGATCTCGTAAAGAACTTCTCTGTGTGTAAGTGACTTCTGGTGACTCAAAAGTTGATCCTTCGACAGCAGATCCACCCAAATGATATCTCTACATATTATAAATTAAAGTGCCCCGCGCCGTCTGTCTGTTCGCGATAAACTCGAAAACTACTGAACGGATTTTCATGCGGTTTTCACCAATAGATAGAATGTTTCATGAGGAAGGTTTAGGCATGTAATTTGTCAAGGATTTGTGTAAATTGGTTGAAACATAGCGATAATTGTTAGAAGTGTCGGAAAAAGTAAAGCCGCCTGGTAGCTTTCATCGAAAACGCTGCTTAATCCTTTTGGGATATAACAAAACAATGCATGGTGGGATATTCCTCTTTTATAGATCTACAAAAATAGTCCGCGAAGGCATATATCTATCTTTTAAGGATAGCTTACTATAACCCTTTCTATCTTCTAAAAAATGGTCAGGTACATTGCGGAAATTGAAAAATTATTTAGACGGATGCAGTATTAATCCTTATTAACTTAAATGCGTTAGTTACTCCAAGCATTTCATGCACATTATTATAATCTTTCACACCATCTCTACGTATCATAAATTTAAATCCTCCGCGGCATCTGTCTGTTTCTTCGCGATAAACTCAAAGACGGCGGTGGTTACAAAGGTTGGATTTTACAAAGTGTTTTATTAGCCACAGCAACGCGTGGCCGGGTCAGCTAGTTTATTATAAAATAATATTTTATTGTGCATTATTTACCAATTTCAAACCTAAAATCAACTTAATTAGTTTTGATAATAAGTTGGTATGGATATCAAACGAATTTATTTGCAGTGTAGATTCTGGTATGTATGGTACATAGACAAGAAGTTATTTTCTTGATAGATTTGAATGGAAATATTTTTTATACTTTTGTTATTCGGCGGTACATCCTCTCTGCATACCTCTTCGAATCATTTAGTTATATTTTGTCTAAGTAGGTATTCCCTATTTTCCCTAAACCGACTGTATATTGTGTATAAGTATCGATTAGGAATTATCGAGTAGGGATCGATTGTCATGGAACCAAAAATATGCATAAGGTACAGAATGTGAAATCAATTGGATAAAAGATGGAAATCACAAATTGTGGTAAAGCATTACGAAGTAATGCAAAATCATGTGTTTTTGCTTGGAAAATTTGATCGCTTAGAAATATGTTAGATGATTTATTAAATGCTGCGACTAGAAGACATCTTGGCCTTTGAAATGATCGAGCATTTATGCATATGTGAAATCAAATATTTATTTATTTATTAACGGACTTGCGTCCAATTTACAACACAGTAACACGAAATTTGGGAAAATGAACATTGTAAGGATAAAGGATGGTACATGAAAGCAAAACGAACAGAAAAAACATAAGAAAATAGAAGTGAAAGTGGACAATGTTGAATTATAACCATAATTAGTCGGATTGAGGAAGAAAATTTCTTTATTTCTGAGTCTACGAGAAGGTATATTAAATGGGATTAGTTGTAGTAATAATGTAGGTGAATCAATAATACAGTTGATAATTTTTAAGAAACAAATGAGATCAGATTTTTTCCGACGGTCTTTTAAAGGAGAAAGGTTTAGAGTTTGTTCAATTTGATCATACAAGTAATTGCCTCGTTCAAATCCTAACCTCCTAGCAATCCCTTTTAGGAGCCGATGTTGAACGGACTCAATTTGAAGAATATGGACAGCATAAAAAGGAGACCATATAACACAAGCATATTCAAGATGGGGGCGAACCAAGGAGCAATAAAGAGACAATGAATACATTGTGACAACGAATCCACTTCCAAAATATGCATTCGTTCATTCTTTCATCACGAAAATAAAATCGAAATTAAAAGAGATGTAGATAAAAAAATATTTTCTACATTTGAAGTGGCTAATGAAGGCGACCACTTGAATTATTATTAGATAAGTAACTTGAAAAATACGGTACCTACCTTAGCAATCTCAGAACTGCCTCCACACCTATCTATCTATTAAAACAATTTTTGCGTTTAACATTAGGACCACTCGTTCGATACACGAGCATATTACGATAATGTTTTCCGATCATAATTTAATCTATTCCGATTATAATCATAATTAGATTGCAAGTAGGAGATTTTTCACTTCAAGTCATTTTTATAAGCCCGATGCTTTATTTTTTCAGGCTTAATAAGAAATTTTTTTATAGCAAAGACTTGGATGAAAATTCTACTCGTAGTATTTAATTAAAGCTTCTATAATATTATTTCAAACCGATCAAATTTTCACACCTGCATCGCCTTCTCAGACTTATCGACTCTTTTATTTCAGAGGGTCAAAATATTTCCGCTTTACAATAAAATCCAAATAAATGTAACGTTTCTGAACGTAACCGAAAACTAAAAACTGTCTTTGAATCGTAATAAAATACGCTTTCAAATTTTATAAATCAAAATACATAATTTTTTAAATGTAAAAATTTTGCTAGCAAACATAAAAAAAGTGTTAAAATGGCTCACCTTACGTTTTTTTAAACTTTTTTTTTTAAGAATGTTTATTCAGTTTTTTTAATTTTACAATATTTATCTTAAAAATCTTACAAAACTGATCAATCAGTTTGATTGTAACTAAAATTACTGAAAACAAAAAAACACGTAGTTACATATTTTGTTATTAACGCATTTATTACCTCATTTTTTTGTCGTTCCATGTAAGAATAATAGGCCACTTGCACGACTTGGAAAAAATCGTGTGGATAGATTTTTTTACTAAGATTACGAAAATATTAGTAAATTTTTTTAGAAATGTACAGTTTTTTTTTTTTAATAAATAAATCCATTACTTGGGCCCGTGACGTCACTACATGGAAATGTCCCGTCTCCGAAAATGTTTCTATTGATTTTGTAAAATTCCACACTGATTTATTTATTTTATTTGGCAAGACTTTGATTTTAGGCGAATTTTTGAATTTGACATTTAACGTTCACTAGATTTATTGTGTGTTCTCTGCGAACTTATCATTTGGTTTGACTTTTTGACAGATGTCATGAAGAGAACCCCGTACATTTTACGCTGGAGTATGTGTTTTAGGGGAATAATGGTAGTGGTGCTGATTTCTAACAAAATCAAATTTTATAATATTCTTATTATGATTATAATTTACTAGTACAAGTATATAACATTTGATTTAGTAATATAAACGTTGAACATTATAATGATTTATGATCAATAAGAAGATGGATCAAGGAAAAAAATATTTGTGAGATGTAATATTTTTGGTATGCCTCGTTATTCTCCTGTGCCCTTTCTTGTGGAAAACGTTATTTTTTTAAAAATGATTTTCGGCTATGTAATTTTCGTTTTTTTGCACCTATAAAATTATGTCCCGTCTTTCCGGTTTATAAAAAATGGTCTGACATTTTCAAAAAATCGCCAGGGTTTCAAAAATACGATAAAAAAACAGAATGTCTTAGAATATTTGCCTAAACCGGAAATAGATTTTTAAAAATGTGATGCAAGTGGCCTATTAATAGAAAATTTCCGAAGTTTCATAAATTTTGAATTTTTTGAAATCAGAATCAAAGAACATTTAAGGAGACTTAATAATAATAATTTTTCTGAGTTAGCTAATCACATCTTTGAAAATAACCATGCTTTTGAAAAAAATACGGGGATGAATATTCTTCATATTAACAATAAAGGAAAACGCTTTGATAACTTAGAAGCCTTGGAAATAAAAACAAATCGTCTAGAAAATTAACAGCACCCTTTGACTGTAATGCAAGTCCATAATTATTTTAGGTTTCTTCTGCTCTGAAATTATTTCGATTTTGTTGTGGTTTGTGCTCAACAAAATGACGTTTTTGTTTTGTCGGAATGTATAATAATAATAATAACGTAGTAGGTATTTATAAAGCGTAGTTTTGTGTTATTTCACTTCAAGTGCGCTTAACTATAATAAACTTAAAAGTAATCCTATGGTGTTCCTATAAAAATAATGAATCTATTATCAACAAACAAAAAATGTTATCTTACAGCCCAATCATGGATATGTTCCCCCACCCACTCTTTATTAATCCCTGGCAACGGCTCCACCCCTACCACAATCCTTAGTAATAATACATTGTTCCCTTCCACTATTTTGTAACTGTCAAATCAGTATACGTTTGCCCTGAAGAAGGAACGATCGTTCCGAAACCGGTCGGCTTTAAACAAATATACAAGTGGTTCAAACAATGTAAATTATTTCATTTTTCATTGTTTATTTCAAAATGCGATTCGAAACTTTGGTTTCATAAAGGCGTACATTTTACTTCTAATGTTGGTTATTTTTATATTTGCATATAAAGCGTAGTCTTTTCTCTTTCTAACACCGTTCAAATCATATTTCTCACTATGATAGTAAGGTAGGTAGAACGATTTCTATGAGACCTATATGAGTTGTTCCGAAAACCGAATAAATAGACTTTAAGGGTTAAATCTAAGTTACCTCTGTATATATTTCCTCCAAGTTACCTACTATGTTGTGTAGTATTTTTTCGAAAGATAGCAACTTACCACCAGCACTGATACGATCTTCAATACCTTCAATGTTATGGACATAAAACAGCTCTACTCAAGATCCATAAAACAGCTTTACATAAAACAGCTCTACTCAAGATCCATCTTAGTTAATTTACACAAAAACAACAAAACACTATACAAATCTACACAAACAATACACAATACCCGAGCCATAAACAAAGAACTCCTCCAAACTCCTTTTTCCAAAATCTCCTTTGAACAAAGACACTCCAAATACATAGCTTGCAAACTATACAATACACTAGTAGCTATGATCAGACAAACTGACTCCTTGACAAAATTCAAACAAGATATAAAAAAATGGATTATAAGTATTGGACGCCACATTATTACAAACATCTGTGAAATAAATCACAGATAGACAGAAATAACTATTCGCATACGACCTAACCCATATAAAATAAATGAAAATAATAGAATCCTGTCAAATTTAACTCCATGCATAGATTAGACAGAATTAACTTCTCCACTTCATCTCCTCCAACAATTATAAGAAAACTCTCTTTAAAAGATTTTCCCGCCCTTCCAATCACCTCTCTGTTTTAATTTTGATTCAAATTAATATGTATTTTACCTTAAATACTCTTGTAACTACGATATTCATTTATATACTTGTACGCCTGTCTCGACACAGGTATATCCTAGTAAGACAGGCATAAAAAAACCCAATGTACATATACTTTTTAATAGATAAATAAATAAAATAAAAAATTTAAAAACTTGCTTTAGGTAGGATTGAAAAATGCTTTCACATCGTGAATGCATTTTTTAGTCAACAATTATGATTTTTATAGTGCCTTTTTAATAGCATTCCAAGAATAACTGTGCGTGAAAAATCCTTGAAAATACGCTTTACTGAATAAGCGAATTGGAATTTCGTAATGAAAACACACTAGAGTTTAATATATATTCTCTAAATTCGCCAAATACGTAATACATTTAAAAATAAAACTAAACCAAATATGAAATATAGCCCAATATTTATATTAGGTAGGTCACGACTGTATGGGAAAAAAATCTTGTTTTGGTTTGTCTAATAGTGAAAAAAGGGTGTTAAATGGAGATATAAAATCATGTAATTTTTTTGATAACATTTGGATATCATATTCTTCCTCCGAACTGCTAACCCTGTACAAATCGCAAGTGCGCCCCACGGTGGAATTTGGCAGCCACCTCTGGTCTGGAGCTCCAAAATACCTAAAAAAAACACTTGACTCTCTGCAGAAACGGGCGGTCCGTTTGACAGATTCTCCCATCTTAACAGACGGACTGCAATCTTTAGAGCATAGGCGTCAGGTGGGAATGCTGTCCTTGTTCTACCGGTATTACAATGGAAGATGTTCCGAGGAACTAGCGTCGTTGATCCCCTCGGCACCGGTGCACAGTCGGGAAACACGCCAAACACGCGCCCAACATTTGTACACGGTTGACATTAGTCACATGAGAACGGGTCGTTTCTATGACTCGTTCTTGAGTTCAACGGCTCGGCTGTGGAACGATTTGCCGGCCTCTATGTTTCCTCCCTCCTACAACATGGGTTTCTTCAAGACCCGTGTTCACTCCTTCCTTTCCTCAAAAAGACCCTCCACACAGCATCTTCAAAGATGACAAAGGTCCTGAGGAAAATAATTTTCCTCAGGGCCTCCTGTGTGAAGTTGTGTGGAATGTAAAAAAAAGCTGATTCGTAGACCTTTCGGTATTAATGATGAAGGGGTAGATGAAGAAGTACGAGAAGAGCACATTGAATTGCAAAATGATGGTAATTGCAAGGATACGTTTAGTTACGCGATTAACAGTTTATCATTATTGTACCTGTCTTGTGGTCCCTGTGAGAACAAATAAATGTAATTCTGGTCCATGTTCTAAAAAAGATTCGGAAACACTGCTTAAACTACGAATTTCTTCGCTTACTACTTATAAAATTTCGATTGTTGAACCCTTAAGAAAGTCTTGCAAAGCAGACAAAGTTTAAAAAAAAAACAATATTAAATAATGTATATCCATGAAATGCGCCTGCTTGTAGGAATGTAAGTAAGTACATATTATTCAGGTGATTTGCGAAAGAGGGGCGGGTAATAGATCAGCACATGCGCAGTCGGAAAATTAAAGATGGCGGTTAGCCGTATGTGATTGGTTTAGAGTAGACGTGGGCAGAATGATTCCCAGGAGTGAATCGATTCAGTCTGATTCCCATGGCCTTTTGAATTGATTCCTTTAATTCATTCCTTTAATTCAATTAAATCCCAAAAAAAAAAAAAAAAGAAAAAAAAAAAAATTGAAAATTAAATGAATGGGGAGGCTAACACCGCACACGAGACCGGGAGGCCACGGAGTACCCGGAGTACCGCGAAAGAGGAGACTGATAGGCTACCAAGCATCGCACAAAGAGGAGACCGATTATTCTATCTGATTATCTCGCTAAAACCTATAGATTAATGTGTTTGACTCTTTTTAGTGTCACTTTTTCGTTTCATCGGTTTTCAAATCACAATGAGTGGGGAGGCTACGAAGCACCGCACAAAGAGGAG
This sequence comes from Limnephilus rhombicus, assembly GCA_929108145.2. Classification (NCBI taxonomy): domain Eukaryota; kingdom Metazoa; phylum Arthropoda; class Insecta; order Trichoptera; family Limnephilidae; genus Limnephilus; species Limnephilus rhombicus. Next base: position 12,058,032 of record OV815296.1, read on the forward strand.
ACCAATAGGCTACGAAACACCACACAAAGAGGAGACCGAACATTCTATCTCATTATCTCGCAGGCTAAATCCTATATTGTTTGTCTTTTTTTAGTGTCGTAATTTTTCGTATGTAAAATGTATTTATTGCTAGCAATTATATCTTAAAATTATACAAGTTTTCGTTTCACCCTTAAAATTTTATTGATTTTATTTTATTTATTAAACTTATAATTTTGTTCTATTTCACGTGATCTAATATAAACATACATTTAACATTAAGATGAGTATTTTATGACAGCTAACCACAGCTAATTGGCCTTATAATATCTGCAAATTTACATATTATATCGACCCAAGATCTACGTCTAAAAGTAGGTAGGTACAATATCTTCCGTACGTACCAAAAAACAGATAAGCATCATTTTAGCTTCTCACTGCTGATGTTCAGATTCAAAGTCGAAAGTTTTCGACTAACTATGTAATGAAATTGACGGCTTGGCGCGCGGGGGAATAAATGAACCGCGCGGACGGATTAAGGGCTGGCATTGAGGAATGAATTAGTAACTTTTGACTAATGTTTTGTGTCTTACCTAGCAGTGACTTGATTTACTCGCGAGTTGCGGACCTAGGACTGGGATGCGTTTGGGACATATCGTGACATTGACGTGACGATGACGCATGACGTCACAAGTGAAAAAGACTTTTGTTTTAATTCCTCTGTCTGTCGGAATCGGACAATCTCGATTTCGACAGACTAGATACCTGGGACGCGGACATTGAACACGGACCTGGGACGGCGGGGACCTTAGTACAATCTCAGGACTATTGATTAGGATGAATGATTAATTCATTGCATGAAAGAGATGCTCGGGCAACCCGGATGAATCGCGGCCGCGTTTTGGCCATTTTGGGACATGGACTTTGATGATGTTCGGGTGTTTTTAGAATGGCGGCGCGGCGGTAGCGGAATACAATCGTAATAGGCGAGTCGTTCACAATACCGTCCGTCGACCACTTCGCGGCGCGCGGCCCGTTTAATAATATTTAAATACCTATGAAACAATATAATATTTAAATCGTTTACAGAACACATTATTCATTTAAATAATTTAACAGTAAAATAAATGGAAATTAAAAATGTATGGTGTCATTAAAAATCGTAGGATGCAAGGCCAAAGATAAGGAATGAAGAATCAATTCCTTTTGAAATTGAGAATTAGATTGAGTGTGTCACAAGATTGAATTTATTCATTTAATTCGGTCATTCAATTTTGCCCACGTCTAGTTTAGAGAACTCCAGTGAAAAATATTATTGCTTTAAAAAAACATGTTCATATAGACCAATAAACGCTGATTCTGAATATATAAGTTTTATTTCTTAATATTAAACGCAGAGTTTTTAAAAAATTATTAAAAAGTGCATTTTTAAAACACAGCGTCAAGTTGGCATTACTGAAATGGTGAATGGTGACGTCACTGTTAACCTGTCACCCGGTGATAGCGTGTTGAATGTTGTATTGACATTTGAAATCACGACTGAAATGACTTGAAGTTCAGACGTACGCAATTCAACATTTCGTGTTTTTGGTTTATTTTCATACTGTTTATAGAGATTTAGATAAAATAATAGTTGTTGTGATTATTGAAACATTATTTAGGCCCTCAACAATTTACGAAAAGGGCTATATTTGCGGACAATCTGCAATAAATTTTGCCTATTTGAGGTTAAAGTCGTGTCATATTTGACATTTGGTTTATGTATTTTCAAATTGTTTTTAGTATAGGGCTTTTTATACAAGTTATTACACAATCTTCATGATCAGTGTATTATAAATACCAGTGTTTCTATATGTGTTATACATAATAGAATGTACAAAATCACGCCTGAACACAAAATTAGATGGCTTAAGATGTCATTTGTATTTGCAATGAAAAAGATGATTTATTGTTTTTATATTGCACTTTGGTACAATACAATAACAGTAGCGATGAAATGTGGACATTTTACCAATGTTTTTCTATATTAAAAGCAGTTAATCTGGAATAAAAAAACGACTTCTCACACCTAAAAGTTCACACTAGTCATCCGCCATCATTCCGCCATATTGTCCATTTAAAACAGGGATGTTCTGCCCAAAAAAAGGGACCTACTTGACTTACTCTAACCAGTGATTCCTGACATTATTTGGAGTAAAAAATGTAAATGAAATTTTGGTCTCCGGTGACATTTTTGATGTTTTATTTATTTATTTTTTCTACAATAACATAAAAAAATGGTAGTTGTTGAACAGTTGGAGGCGGGGTAAGGGGTTCGTCGGATACCTGGCTGAGTGACCAGTGACGACATGCGGAAGAATTTTTTTTTTGTTTGATTTTGAAGAAAAAATTTTTGAAAAAAAAAAAGTCGTCAAAAAAAGTCACTGGAGACCAAAACTTCATTTACATTTTTTACTCCAAATAATGTCAGGAATCACTGGTTAAAGTAAGTCAAGTATGTCCCTTAACACCCTGTATAATACCAGTAATATTGTCATATATGTAATAAAAAATTTACCGGAGTTCGAAATTTTCCTAGATTTTGTCCTGATTTCCCTTTTCCCTAAAAATATTTTTCTCTCCTAGATCTAGGGAAATTTCCCTAGACATAACATCACTGATTCAAAATGACAACTTGAAAGTAAATAAACTATCGGTGGTGAAGAAGTCACACAATCCACCATAGATACGGTGCTTTTCGTGGAGTCTTGAAAAATTAAAACTTTGACAATTATTTTAACTATTAAAACTAACTATAAAAATAAAAATAAAAATGCAGTTATTTAAGTTTGAAGGTCTATTCATTAAAAAAAAAATAAAAAAATTGGACTGGAGTTCTCTATAAGCGTTAATAGAAGGCGCCCAGAACGCCCACTGTTAATTATAATTAATAGGGGGGCGTTTTCACCGGTTGATAAAAAGTGCAAATACAAGTGAAGGTTTTTTTAAATATTTTTTTACATAAGCTCCACACAGGACCACAGGAGGCCCTGAAAAAAATAATTTCCTTCAGAGCCTATATCATCTTAGGTGATGCTGGGTGGAGGGTCTTTTTAAGGAGAGGAAGAAGAGGAAGTTCTGGGAAGGAAAAGGTATGCGGGGTGGGTAGGAATCTGGGGGTCAGTGTGTCCAGGAGTGACGGACTTATGAATCCATCCCCTCAACTGCGATGGAAGGCGAGGGGTCGCGGGACCTCCTCTACCAGTCTCCTTAGATCCGGCCCGCCGAAACATCGGCTGCCAATACCTTGACAAACCTCACCCCATGAACCCGGGCACCCCTTCTAAGTCACCAAACGTAGCGAACCACTTGGGGTGACCTATGACAGAGGTGTTGGTTACAGGTACAGTTACAATTTGATATAATTTTAGGGTTTATGTAGATGTCACATACGGCTATAAAAGATCATTGCACGCAAAATATCGCTCGCCATACAATCCCATACAGACCTGTCACACCTAAGCAGATGATACAATCGAAGCTCAACGTTATACGCCGTAACCCTTGCTCACGCAATATGCGAAAAGTTATGCGACCCCCTCGCCGCCGCGCCGTAAGTAGGAGAGTGGGTCATTGCGTAAACGTGCGGATGACAGCCGACAAGTTGACAAATCCAGTACCAAGAAATGACATTTCGCGGCAGCTCTCTAATTCATCTGACCCCCTCTCCTACCATAGGAAGAAATCTTTTATAGCGTAGTGTGTCGGTACAACACATAAGCGCTCACGGTTCAATAAGTGTTCAGGTGTTCGGTTCTGATCTGCGTGTGGCCGTACCTTTAATGTGAAAATTTTAATTATGATAGTGAAAATAACCGGCATAAATTCTGCATTAGTTTTTTATTTTCATTTTAAAATATTTCCACAATTTTCTTCTTTCTTCGGTCGGTAGGGCTCTCTGGGTGTTGTGGGTGGTATTGTAGATCTTCGGCTTCTGTGGATGTACACCCGTCTATAAAGAGAGCAACTCCATGACAGTGTTTGTAAAGCAATACTGTCGACGGATAGCTCTCTTCATTAACGGGTTGTATTCATGTAGCTTCGATGATGAAGTTGCCGTTGAAGCAGTCACTGAGGTTGAAGCACTTTTATTAGAGGTTTTCAGAGTATTTTAACATCTTTTTATAAGGGTAAAGTTTTTATTTTTTACAAGTTGTTTGTATCACTGTTATTATAAATAATAGAATACATAGGTAAAATGTGAATGGAGACTAAGAATCCTCACATAAAGAGATATTCAATATAACAAAAATAGTAGAAAGTATATACAGCTATAGATAAATTAAAGTATTGGAATAAACAACATTTACTTATATTAATAATTTTTAATATGAAATATCTCTCGCAGATCAAAATATTTATTTTCGAGACTGTGAAGTCTGGGAATCGGGGGATTTTGATAAGCCAGTTGCAAGGATATCTGGATATTGATTAATTGAAGCAATTCAGGACAGTCAATTTTGTAATGCAGTATTTTCTGTAAAAGTATTAAATCTGTGCTTTAATGTTTCAATAGAGACAATTTATCCAAGAGGTAAATTTATTAGTATTTATTGGGCGAAGTAATAATTTAATCTGTCATTATTGGGTGAAGTAGGTATTAATTTAATCTGTCCTTGTTGGGTGAAATATTAATTTAATCTGTCTTCATTGAGTGAAGTATTAATTAAATCTGTCTTTATTGGGTGAAGTATTAATTTAAAGTATATAATGGATGGAGTACTAATTTATCCTGTTTTTATTTCAACCGCTCATGGAAACTGCAATCATGCCCGTGAAGTTAATTTTATTTCAGTAACCAAGTGATGGAAGAAGATTGATGAACCGAAAGAAAAGAATGGTACAGGTGGGAGGACTCCCACCGGAATATTTAAATAAGCCTACCTGGTGGTGGATGTCCTTTGCTTCCCTCATATGCACTAAAACTCCACGACGAATTCGGATTGCTTCTTTTGCGCATAACGCAGCGTTGAACTTTTTAACTTGCTTGTCGAGCGGTTGAAATTATACTAATTACCGGCGCTATCTCTTCTCCAGGTGCCAAAGGGATCGGAAAGGGGGGGGGGGGGGGGGGGGGAAGTTTTGTTAGCTTTTTTGAGGTTCATTCAATGTGTGAATTCCAGTGTAGTTTTTCATCAATTTCAATCCCAAGATATTTAATACTTTTGGTTTAAGTTATAAGGGGGACATGAAATTTGAGGAAAATCGTATTAACATTCATGTAATTTGAGTGTATGCTCATCCATTGGTTGTCCTCATTTTTTTTGAAGAAAATTATATATTTAGTTTTATTCACATTTAATGTACGGAAATCAGCTTTTAGCCAGTTTTGATACAGCCAGGCCATGTTCCGCCTCCTTAGAGGTGCTTGTTCAATGTTATTCGTGAAATTTAATAACAGTGTCATCTGCAAAGCTCATTATGTTTCCATTGATGGGAAGATTCATAAGGTCATTTATATAAAACAGAAATAGTATAGGTCCTAATACGCTTCCCTGGGGGACACCGTATTTAATTGGAAGAGTTTTGCTCTTTCTTTTACCAATTTGCGCAAATTGTTCTCTACCAGTTACGTATCTTCTAACCTAGGTTTAGAGTTGTTTCGGTTATTCCATTTTTTTTAGTTTTAAATACAGAATTTTGTGATCAATTGTATCGAAAGCTTTTTGAAGATCAATGAAAACTGCTAAGCATTTTTTGACTTCATCCAGTTTTCTAATAATTGTATTTGTTACATTAGCTATAGCGTCACCAGTACCCATGTTTTTCTTAAAACCGTGCAGGTATGTGATACAATTTTTTTAGTATCCAAAAATGTAATCACTTGTTTTTTATTACCCTTTTCCAATATTTTCGATAGTGGAGTTAAAAGACTAATCGGTCGATAATTTGATACATCATTTTTGGGACCGTTTTTATATATTGGTATGATCGTAGCAATTTTAAGACAAGCGGGAAAATACCTTTTGATATTGACAGATTTATAAGGTACGTCCGGTACGTCAGTGGTTTGATTTACTATTTACTCATTTTGTATTTAATTGGTTTGCTTGATGTCAGTTCATTTCCAGATGAGGTCATTGTGTTTAAGGAGGCTATAATATGTCTTATTTCATCACTTGTTATCTTGAGGCTGTTTTCATGATTTACATTGTCAATGTTTTATTAAACATTTTCACAATTTTCACTTAATTATTGTCGTTTTTTTTTAATATTAGCGCGCTTCCTCTAACATTCATATTTATATATCTCACTTTCAAACCATCTTCTTCTTCTTTTTGAATGATGCCTCAAGGTAAAAATATATCTACGGTGCCCGAATGAAAGAATTTGTAATAGTAATAAATAAGAAAGAAGAAGATAATAGTAATAAATCTAAACGAAAATATGAAAAAGATCAAGACACCGAAAAATAAAAAGATAACGGTCGCAACTGGGACTCGAACCCAGGATCTCCCGTCTTACCGGGACAAGCGCCTTTACCAACTCGGTATTATTTAAAATAATATTAAATTTAATTTTCTTAATTAGTTTATTTTATGTGAATTATGTATTAGATTTATTTAATAATTTTGTTTTAATAGCACTATTTAACAATATTTTGAAGTCGGCCAGATTTTTCTGGTACCGAAACCTCATAATGGCCGTTACTATAATTAGAAAAATGAAAACATATTATATGATATGCAGAGTAGATAAGAATGAGGTAGAACACCAGAGGAAGGGATAATGCGACGTGTAGAAAATCTGCGGATTTTCCCGGAAAAATAATATACCGAAAAATCTGAAAAAGAACATCTGGGGCTCGAACCCGGGACAGTCGCCTTGCCGGGGGGCAACTCTATCAAATGAGCTAATATGTCCCTATCCGATTCGGTCATATTTAACTATATCATATTTCGACTAAGAACTACCAACATAATCTTCATTTTCTTAGCGCATATTTTTTTAGCTATTATCTTTATGTATAATTGCAAGATTCAAGCCCTAACTAAATGCTATCTAGATTAGTGCCTGGGATAAATTTTTATCCTTTTTTTATTTTTGATATGCAACATCTATTTACTTTTCCGCAATGAATGAATATTTATTTTTAACTGTATGAGTAAAACCTCAAATTTTAATATTTAAATTTAAGACAATTTTAGCGAAACTCAATCAAAAATCTGAAAACAGAAAAATCAGTAAAATGATACGGTCTCATCTGGCACCCAAGTGATGTTAATTGAAATTTAAAAAAATATGATTTTTTTAATAGAGAACTCCAGCCCAATTTTTTTTAATGAATAATGAATGACCTTCTAACTTAACTAACTGCATTTTTATTTTTATTTTTAGAGTTAGTTTTAATTGTTAAAATAATTGAAGTATTAAGACCCCCCGAAATCAACCGTCTGTGTGGTGAATCGTGTGACGTCATCACTCCTGAAATATTACTATAGGATTGGGCAATCAGCTGATCAACTGCCGCCATTTTGAATTCCGTTGTTCGAAGTATTCTCCCTAGAGTAGCATTACTATTTTTTTTGCATTAGTTTTTGAATATTTTCAATAATACACATAAACTAATAAGAGATACCTTTATTTTTGAAACATTATTTAGGCCTAAATAATGTTTCAATAAACACAACAACTAAATCTCTATAAACAGTATGTAAATAAACGAATAAATTAATACGATGGCTTTTGTCATATCAGACATTCCCATACAATGACTTTACGGTGACGTCACGACACGTCGAACAGTGACGTCACCACTAAAATTTCAATAATTCCAACTTGACGGCGTATTTTTACGGCCCGATTGAAAACGGACTTTTTAATATTTTTTAAAAAACTCTGCGTTTAATATTATTAAATAAAACTTATATATTCAGAATCAGCGTTTATTGGTCTATATGAACATATTTTTTAAAACCATAATATTTTTCACTGGAGTTCCTTATTTCCGTAATTTTACGTTGTTTGAAATTTTGAAAAATATATTATTTGAATTTTTTTTTAAATATGTACATAAAGGATAAGCTTTACGTACACATTTAAAATTTAATTTAATTTTGGTTTTGATTTTATTACATAAGAAATTTAGAAAAATACTATTGTCGCTGCGAGATCTACTGTTCACAGAACTACTGGTAATAAAATAAGTCACTTGAATCGTTATTAAAATGCAGTAAACCATATCCCAGCTAAGAGCCACACGAACAGAGTAAGTAGATAGCTTTTGCATAAATCACCATACATTTCCTTGACAATATTGTACAAACTATTAAACAGTTTGTTACAAGTGGCAAATTGTTCAATTATTCATGTCGGAACACTAATTATAAGTACAGTTGCTGCAAATTGGTTTCATTATTAGTCAGTTACTGTGTTTATACTTATGAGGGACACAATTCCCAGAAACTTAGTGAGTTTATATATGGCGTCTTGTGACGAGCTGCTCGAGCGTGTGGACGCAATGGAAGTCAACAACCAAAATGAATCGAGCCAAACCGTCGAGCATGAATATGTACATGTTTACGTAGCATTAGATTTCACTTGGTTATTATTTAAATTAGATAGCCATAGAAATAAGAAAGCACAAGATCTCAAAATAAGAAGACACCAATAGTTAAGGGCGAAAAAAAAATAGAACAGGTATTCTGAGTTTTGTCAAAATAAAATCAACCTTTCATCTATCAACATAAAATTAACAATGTTTCCCCCACCTCTGTCAATGAAATTAAAGATCTTGGCATCATTTTCGATTCCAATTTTAATTTATTCTTATTATTCAGGCAGCATTCTGCTGATGCGCTCATATCTAATTTCACAATAGTTTGACAGTAAATTTCAATTTTTAACTAATTTAGTCCTTTCTTCTCTCCAAATATGAATCCAATAGAGCTTTGAATTGGTTTATGTTAGTTGCATCGATGACATGTTGTGGGAGTTTGCTCCAAGCATCCACCACTCTATTTGCAAGGAAGTGTTTTCTAGGATTGGGTGCAAAAGGCGTTTTGGTATTTTTTTTTGAGTGTCCACGGAGTATTATATTTTTATTAGTAGTGAAGATTCCTTGGATGCCAGGGCAGCTGTAGTGTCCAGATAAAATTTTGAAAGTCTCGACCAAGTCACACCTTTCTCTTCTATCTTTTAAGGTTGGTAATCTTAATTCCATGAGTCTATCTTCATATCGCCGATAATATAATATATATGTTTTGTTTCACATAGTTACTAATAAAGGACATGTTTGGCTTCATTCTCCATAAAGAAAGAGACTATCAAAATATGTCAACATTATAAATCTTACATGCTTCTCTTATTCGAAGTCAAGTCGAATATAACTCTCCTATTAGGTTCCCTCACTTTAAAATTCACTCTGATTCCGTTGAGAAAAATCACCCTAAATTCCTAAGGTATATTAACTACTAGCTCATGTACCCTGCGATGCCCGGGCTTTACACAGAGTTTTCGAAATCAAACGTAGACGGTGACCTTCATCTTGTTTTGAAGGTGACATGTGCAAAATTTCATCAACTTTGGCATATTTGCAAGCAAATCAAATCCACACCGCGGACCAGCCCGCTCGTCCACCACTTTCAGACACTCTCCTTTATATATTATATATTTTAACCAATTTACACAAAACCTTCCTCATGAATCACTCTATTAGTGAAAACCGCATGAAAATCCGTTAAGTAGTTTTGTACTTCAATTTCGAGTTCTTTTCGAGTCCCAGAAGTGCCAATATCTTTTTCAGATTTTTTTGTTCCCAGATTTTCGATTGAGTTTCGCTAATATTGTCTTCATTTAATTATAAATTATTTTCCTTTCCCAAACAAACATACCTAAAAAATCCAAGCCAATTTTTTTCGATGTTCGGAAAAAATAACTCACAACACTCTATCAACGTGAAATACATATCTACCTAAACCCTATACCAACAAGCTTAGCAGGAATATTATTCGTCTACAGATAAATACCCTAAAAGCTCTGTTAAATATTATGATAATTAAAAGCGGAGAAATAATGACGAAACGAAACTGCCAGTTAAAAAAACCCAGGTACGACATGATTACTCCGATTGCTACCAATTTTGAGATATTTAAAGATAATATATGAAAGTTCGAATAAGAACAGCTTGGCCGTTCCACTGTCTCTTGTAGGTTTACAGTTTTGACAATAGTAATTACGGATATTAACATAAATTGTAAAGAATATTAAGTCCCGCGGATGCATTTAAACATAATGTATGTCGCCATTCGTCTCGACTTCTAAAATAGACGAACTGTTTACCGATAATATGCACTAATGTGATGATCAAATTGTAGAGAATGTGTTACATGGCTGTGATTCAGATTTGGTATTGGAATGCCACGACAGACAACCATCAGGGAATAGCAATCACCTTGACTTTATTAAGCATAAAATCTGTGCTTGAGTGGTTGGCTAAGGGACACGGGAGCTAAGTGTAGTTTATGATCAGACCGAAAGCCATTCACATTTTTTGTTGGTACTTGCCAATTGATTTGAGATTTATTGTATTACTTATGTTCTCTATTTTATGCAGGTGCTTGCGGGTTTTTACAGATGCAATGTCGCCTCATGGAGCCTCATGAATGAGTTTTTCTTTTGCCCTGTTTAATTTATCTTTGTCTTACTAACCTATTTTTTGCATTTTGTTTTTCCTGTTAAGCACTTGCATACTGCTTACTAACAACGTATGCATGGACACTGGAGGTCTAGATTCGTTCAAAATAAATAAATGTAGCTTCGTTTAACAAAAAAAATTAGAATCTTGCGAGAGCCTTGAAGGAGTAACCATCAGTTACTTATACCAAGGCGGGTAAGAGGTGGATTACCATCACTGTGCTTGGACTTGTACATCTTTTTTTCTCTAATTCCTAGGGCGACACAAATATTTTAGCTTTCAAAAATGTATTTAATTTTTTTTTTTACATGAACTCCACACAGGAGACCCTGAGGAAAATAATTTCCTTCAGGGCCTATGTCATCTTTGAGGATGCTGTGTGGAGGGTTTTTCTTAAAGAAAGGAAGGAGAGGAGAGTTCTGGGAAGGAAAAGGATTTAAGGGGTGGGTAGGAATCTGGGGTTCAGTGTGTCTTGGTCATCCGCCTCCAAGACCTAGACAAACCTCACCCCATGAACCCGGGTACCCCTGCTAAATCACCAAACGTAACGAACCACTTGGGGTGACCTATGGCACCTAATTGTTCATAATGGCGTCGATGGATTGTAATTAGCATACATAGATATAGCATTATGTAGAAAAATAATTATGGTACCAACAAATATTGCTTAAAACTGCTTTGGAATTAGTGAACGTACCCATACTACGTGACACGTTTGGGGGGGGGGGTCTTCAAAATACCACGCTTATTACAAATGAGCGGCAGAGTGCTTAGGTTTTTGGTCACCGGGGGGGGAAAAAGTTGGTCCCGTAGTATGGGTACGTTCCCTTACCCCTTCAGATGCCTTTGAAAATGGACTGTAAGTACTTTAAACGAAATGAGACGAAATGGTGTTGGTGGAATCGGGTGATAATATGTGTAGGAAAAACAAGGTATGTAAGTAAAGGAGAATGACCAATCACTTATCACTGTATCTCTGCGAAGAAGCACACGACACAACCACAATATCGCCACAACAAAACGAATGAGTACAAAACAATATTATGAACTTCCGAGATGGTCAAATTCTTTAAAGTTTAAAATGAGATTATGTACACTAAAAACACCAACGACTTGCTTCCAAGGTAGTTCCAAATCTTTTTCTGTTTTCAAAAACTATTGAACTCGAATTTGCACCATTTTTTCTTGCCATTGTTCCAAATTTCAAATACTTTTCCAGCAAGGTTAGATTAGAGAGAGGTAGGAATTGGATAAATGGTATCCCGGTAGGAACATTTAAAAACCAAACAAATATTGTTTTTTTTATTGGTGCCCTTTTTTACTCATTTAAAGTACGCTCTAGCGTGTTTAAATCGCACTTTATGGAACGCGCGTTTTTTAAAGTTACCATGGCAACATCAACAAATCAACAAAATGTGAAGTCTAAATGTCAACTTTTAACTATAAATCTGACAGGAATATTTTAAACGTCAAATATAAGATATAATATAAGCGTAAATCGCACAATTCACATCTTCTGCAAGAGGCAAAGATTCCGCAAATGGCTACCACCTTCAAAAATAAGTACGTAATGTCCGGTGCTTCCGTGAAAAACTTCCGCAAATCATCTTCTTTGAATACATACGCCTTCTTAGCAACGTCATCCTTGCTAATTGCCTTCATGAATGCATGCACTTTCACAAATGATTTTAAATCAACCCCTTTATTTATCCTCAACAGACATTGCAATTTCGAATGTATGGCCCACATAGTCGATGCTTTGTACTGTTCCGACATTTTCTGAAGGTAAGCAAGCACAACTCGTTCATCTACATCTACTACGTTTTGCTCCTCCATCCATGTTATGAACCTTTCATATTCTTTTTTATAAACGTCTTTGGATTTTTCAAGTATTAACCGCGATTCTGCTTTGGTATTTAAATTATCAATGTTAGAACTCATTTTACAACACACAATAACTAGTAAAAACTGTGATGTCAACTATTAATCTTATGTGACAGATTGCAAATTAATGTTTGTGTTTTTCATTTCCATGACAACAAGATATTGTGATGTCACATCACGAATTCATTAATAGTTCTTATTTCCAAATTTTTAATAATAATATCAATATTTATGTTTTCAAAGTGTACCAATAAAAAAAATAGCGTAAAGTATTCGTGGATAACTGGTCTTTAAAACACTTGCTTTATTTCGAGCACTCGGCTACGCCGTCGTGCTCGAAAAATCGCGCGTGTTTTAAAGACCTGTTTATCCACTTATATTTTAATATACTATTATTTTTGCATGAACATCTAAAAATTATATTTCAAGAAACGCTGCTTTATCGGCACGATAAGAGTGAGCAAATACAGAAATAAACATTTGAATAAATTATTTATATTATATTATATTATATATCAATTCACTCTAGGGCTATCAAAGGTTCAAGAACAATGGTAAACCTAAGCGCTGATGTAACCAGAAAATTTCATCAAAGACAAAATGAGACTCCGGAACAACTACCAAACATATTACACGGTATTGCAACCAGGAACGAAATACAATAAAGACAGGAACAAGAACAATGCGGACTACAAGCTGTCGCAACAAGTAACACTTAACAAAGTCAATAGGAGACATTGAACGAATAATGAAACAGACTGTAAGCTGCAACCAGATGCTTTAGAAATGGGTAAGATCGAGCGACGCCTACTGTAAATGGTATTGCAGAAGCCTGGCTAGGCATGAAAACTTGGATACTGAACCAAGAATAACACGGTATATAGAATCTTAGAAATGTGGATATATAAAAGCACATATTCGTCGATTTGCAAAAGTTTGTGAAATCGTACAACCAAGATATTATGAACAGAAGAAAACTCTAACATCGTGGTCCAACTGACACTTCAGGGAAGATTGGTGGAAGGCGCGATAGAAGAAAACGCTACACTGCCTCACTTCGAAATCTACGGGACTAGTGCAGATCCGCTGAATTGTTCTGCGCTGCAGATAATAACCAATATCTAATAAGACTTCAGAAGAAGAAGAAGAAAATAGAATTTTAATTTCAATGAGGTGTTTAAAATATTTCATTGTAAAATTAATTTTCAATACTATACCGCTCTCTCTGCAGTTGTATAATTTAAATACGTAACTAATGATAATATTGCACATTTAAGTCCCACCGTATTGGAAACTCCACCACCTTTGTTTCAGAAATAACAGTTATAGTTATAACTGTTCTCCAGATTCTGTTAATAATATTCAATATGGACAATATGCAGGCGTGACGTCTTTTCGCAAGTTTCCCGCTCTATTCACAACAGGAATTTGAATTTGCTCACAAACACTATTATTTTATTTCTATACGTGTTGTAATAACACTATAACATATCTTCTTAGAAAGTCCAGGGTATTATAATGTTAATTGTTAACAGATAAGAGCATTCAAACATCATACAAGAAAAATGGCTTTCTATGCTCAGAGATCGAAAAAAAATAAGACCGACATCTTGTTCAACGCTCAATTTTGATAAATTCGTTAACGGTAATGGTATGTAATTAAAAGGGGACCAAAGTCGGTACCTTTCGGAAAGCCGGATATCTAGGCCAGGGTGTTCTAACATTGAATCTTGTGCAATGCCCGCTACTGAATTATGATTAATTTATTATTTGTAATGTTATGTAATATAAAATGTATGCATTAAAAGAGGACCAAAATCAGTACCTTGCTGAAAGTCTGATCTCTGAGCCAGGGTGTTATAATATATATTGTTGACAGACTACAAGATATTTAAACATTCAAAGCGTTGGATGGAGAGACTGAGAACATTGATCTAGGTTGCAGGTAAAACACGATCACAAAACAGAAGAAGAACAGGTAAATACAGAAGCCGGTACAACTCTCTAAGTAAATCAGAGTTCCGTGTGCTCAGCAGTTTACCGCAGGAGTCGTGTGCCACCGTTTAGTAATGAGTGGATAATCAGTTTACCACAGAAGGCTAAATCAACTAAACGAGGTATACAGGGTTGGAAAGAAATGTATTCAGATAGGTACATCAAATATAATAAATATTTCAGGTATTGGAGAGTGGCTTAGGGGTGGTTGTGCTTATCAAAGATAGAAATTACACCTCTGCCATAGGTCACCCCAAGTGGTTATCTACGTTTGACTTATCGGGGGTATCCGGGTTCATGATTGATTCACACAACCGTTACTTCTGGACACACTGACCTTCAGATTCCAACCTACCTCTTATCCTTTTCCAAAAATACGCAAAACAGAATTTAAATTACTTTTTAAAATACAATATATAATTTGGTAATTACGAAACTGGTAGGTAATTAAAAGTGACGCCAAATCATATTTGTGATATAAACGGTTAAGAATGAAAATTAAAAGAAATAAGCGGTCCGTGGCCAAGTTGGCATCGCGATTTGGTCCCAACCCCTCGGTAGGCTAAGTCCTGCATCACACAAGAAACAGTTTCCGCTTACTGTGATGGTAGTAGGATATTTTCAAATATTGTCAGGTTATTCGTAACCCTGGGATGTTTATCTATCTTTAAAAAAAAATTCTTAACATTCATATCAAACAGTTTTTAAGGAAGATATTTTGATATATAGATGTTTTTAGTTGAGTCCTTAGTTATTTATCATAAAAGTAGGTCACAAAAATAATATGGTTATTTGTTTGTTCATGCGTTATAGTATTCAATGTATTTTTTAATGAATTTAATTTCTTTTAAATTGTTATTTATGCATCTGAGTCTGTCTGGCAATGAATTAAAAAAAATTATATTTGAATTGCACTACTGTTTTTTTTTTACATTTTGTCGTTGGGAGAATAATTGATGTTTGCAGTTTTATTTAGAATTTATTAACTTTGTAATATTCCGTGGTAGAAGTATAATGTATTTGGTTTTCTACAGAACTACTAGAACAGAAGTTCTGATGAATATGTACACGGTTAAAGTAGATTTTTTAATAAGTTCCACCCCATCCTATGATGCCGTATTTTATTATTGATTAGCAGACGGCAAAGTGCGTCGTTCTAAGTTAATCTTTATTAAGAATGTCTTATTCCTTTCTCATTTTGAATTTGTGTAAAATCCACGATGAGGGTTGTTATTTCAATCTTCCCCCCTGTCTTTCGCTGTCTGAAAATGAAACCAGTATAATATTTATTAGTCCTGTTGTCTCTATTAGAACATTTTTTATGAATGTGTGTCCTTATCTATCTGAAATCACACAAACTAGTATTCGAATGTTATATGAATGTGTCCAGATAGTTGTGCAATCAACCTGTCCACACCTTATTCTAATTAGGTCCTGCTGTCTGTAATAGATTCTCCTTTCGTGTAGTTAACTATCTAAAAATTACATAAACGGTTATTCGAATATTGTATGGATGTGTGAGTAGCCTGTCCACACCTTATTCTAATTAGGCCCTGTTATCTCTATTGGACTATTATTTTATCTGTATGTGTCCATAACTATCGAAAAAATCACTCAAACTGTTATTCTAACGTTATTTGAATGTGTCCAGATATTTATGCAAATAACCTGTCCATACCTTATTTTCTCCTTTAGTGTCCTTAACTATCTAAAATTACATAAACGGTTATTCGAACGTTATTTGAATGTGTCCAGATATTTGTGAACAATCTGTCCACACCTTATTCTAATTAGGTCCTGTTATCTCCATTTGACTTTTATTTTATCCGTATGTATTCTTATCTATCAAAAAAATCACACACACTGATATTCGAATGCTATTTAAACGTGCCCAGATATTTGTCAATAACCTGTCCACACCTTATTCTAATTTGGTTCTGTCATCTCTATTAGACTCTTTTTTATACGTATGTTTCCATATCTATCAAAAAAAAACAAACTAAAATCAAACTGTTATTTGAATGCGTCCAGATATTTGTGAACAACCTGTCGACACCTTATTGTAATTAGGTCCAGTTCACCTCACTGTGTGTGAAGCCATTAGCACCTCGGTTGCTCGGGAGGCTGAATTCATTGGACCATCACGATCTCTGAAGGTTTGTGCTTTACTTGGAAATAATGTAAAGCTGACTGACGATCGTTTTGGTAAGGCAGGACTACATTTTAGAAATTATTACATTGTAAAAAATGAAGACATTGTAATCATCGACAATAACGTAATATATTACATTCAACTTCAAATAGATTTGCTGTTTTTGAACGAATCCAAAAATGAAATGTACCGTTTTAAAAGCAGGTGAACAAACCATTTCAGATTTTGATTGTACAAGTGGATATTTATGTAATTAAAAATAACGCAAACATTTCCGAAATTTTTTAAATCGCTCATCGATGTATTTTTTTTTGTTAGCTGCGTTATTAACCGCTGCACACGAAACAAAAAAAAATATTTAGAAAACCGTAAAGCATACTGTCACATAATTTTTTCGTTTATATCAAAATAATTATTTTAAAAAATACCCTTTTCCCTTGAAAAGGTATAAGATTTGTGTTGAAAAGTTGGTATCGCATCGAATGGTGGCATTTCAACAGGGCAATACTGATAGTATGGGAGAGAATATTCAATTTGGGAGGCGGGAATGGGTACCGCCGCCCCGGGAACCTTTATTGGATAACCAACACCTCTGCGATAAGTCGCCCCAAGTTGTTCGCTACGTTTGGTGATTTAGCAGGGGTGCCCGGGTTCATGGGGTAAGTTTTGTCAAGGTCTTGGAGGCGGATTACTGGACACACTGAACCCCAGATTCCTACCCACCCCTTAAACCCTTTTCCTTCCCAGAACTCTCCTCTCCTTCCTTTCCTTAAAAAACCCTCCACACAGCATCCACAAAGATGACATAGGCCCTGAGGGAATTTTTTTTTCTCAGGATCTCCTGAGTGGAGCTCATGTAAAAAAAAAAGTATACCACCACTCTGAAACAATCGCACAAAATTGTTCCTTTTGATATTTCCACATAAGACCGTTTCTACATATACACAAGTTAGACCTGGAAGGTTGCCACGCGTTGTTTGGGTAGGTACCTACTCTAACCACGCAGTTATTATTATTTCACTAGTAACGTAACGCTTATGCGTTCTATGACCCGGCTCGTAAAGCTTCAGGGTATGGTCGCCCCCGACACTTTCCACCTTCCACCGTCATAACCTTTGTTTAACGATTCTTCCGCCTATTGTATCGGGTGGTCGCTAGTTGCTATAGCCTGAAGTCTGCAGATTGGCACTATAAGTTTTTTTAAGGTATTACAAAGAGTTAGTTTTGCTATGGTGTACTGTACACAGTACTCTTCGGCTACTAGACTCCAGAACCACCACTTTTTTAAGTCAATTTGGGAGTAGGGTATGGGTTCCTCTGGTAGGTCGCCTCAAGTGGTTTGCTACGTTTGTTGACTTAACAGAGGTGTCCGAATTCATGGGGTGTGGTTTGTCTAGGTCTTGGCGGTACATGCGTTTGCCCACCAATGTGGCAGTGATCGGGAGAGACTGGTTGAAGGAGATCATTTGATCTCTCCAGGAGAACTCTTTTGGAACATCGCCTTGCACCGTAGTGTGAAGGTTGGATTCATACGTCCGCTACTCTTGGCCACACTGACCCCCAGATTCCTACCAAAACCTCATACCTTTTTCCTTCCCAAAACAGCATCCGCAATAACAGAATTACTTTCCTCGAGGTCTCCTAAGTGCAACTAATGTAAAAAATATATATATTCTAGCGTTGCGAATAACCTGTCAATATTTTTGAAAATCTCCTACCACCACCACAGTAAGCCGAAAATGTTGGTAGTGTCGTGATGAAGGACTTAGACAGCCAAAAAATAATTGAACTCACGAATGCTGGGTGGACAACCAGACGCGATTCCAACAAAGCCACTGACCGGTCATTAAGTTCCAAACCAATAGGACTATACGGCATCCCCAATAGGGGTATGTCGTGAGGTTGAAGGCAAAGGCGAAGGGAAGGAGGCAGATTGGGAAGTATCTGACTATTCACCAGTCATCAAACACGGCTAAATCCATTTCAAACTGTGTATCGATTCTGAATGGTGATATATCTGAGAGTATCTTCATCTAATATACACCATTGTACTGTCCATACTAGGCGCAATAATGAATTTAAACTTATAGGTTTAAATTATTGAATTATTACTTAAATTTATAGGTTTTAATTATTGAAGCCTTAGCAGTCCTACCCACCTACTTATAAAGTGAAGTAGGTACTTACTCACAGGCAAACTAGCACAAATTCTTATCACTTTAGACTTATCAGTAGAAAATAAACTATAATGATTTATGTCTATAGGTGTGACCACTGACAGTATTACGTAGGTACTTTTATAACATGTCATAGAAAATAAATTACAATGCTTTATTGTCATGGCCACTATTCCTAGGAAATATTACACAGAAGATAATCGGAATATAAATATCTAGAATCAGATGTGAAGAGGTGGAAGATATATATATAAGAAGTTGAGGTCATCCTCGTGGAATTGCTTGTCTAACCATGTCAAAACCAAAAGAGATAGAAACCCTTATTACTTATTAGAAACCCTTGCCTAATCACGATTAGGTAAGGGTTTTAAAATGTTTGACTATGAATAAAAATTAATTTATGTATTCATACATATGAGACGTGGACAACATAGTGATGTTTCGTATTCCTCTATGTTAAATACTGAAAGATTTAGTAGAAATAAAATCTCTCAATTATTTCTTTTCCACCATAGTTAGGTAAATTAATTATAATTTATTATTATAAGCCATTATTATAATTTATTATTATAACTAGGCACATACAATCATGCCATACACTTGTACAGTGTACAGATAGTCATAGAGAGCAACACCCTACATATAACAATAAAATTAACAGATATTTGAATATACAGCAATTAATATTTTCATTTAATTAAAGTATGTAACAACTCACCCCATGTTCACCTTATTGCCATTCGATCCACCAAAAATGTTGAAATAAAGAATTGAAAAGTAAAATAATTGCGTCGGGAAAATTCTATTTTTCAAATTGAAAATCACGTGCCTCGGCTTCGGGTGTCTACGTCGCACTTCGGTATTTTCCGTCGCGGCCATCTTGGAATGGTAATGATGTGCAAACAACACTTTTCCTCGTTCGAATTTTTTAATTACCCCTCCAAAAGGGCTGATGATTTTTCCGAAATGATGAAGTCACTATTATTATTAGCCAATCAAACGCCATTTAAGTTTTAAATTGAATAACAACTGCTTGCGAAAACTATTAAATAATTACGGTACTTACATATAAATATGAGCGAAATTTTAATGAATTTGTTGGCGTTTTAAAATTTTAGGATAGATATTTTTAAAAGTTTGTTAGTTATTATTTAAGATTGAATAGGTGTTTCTACTGCTGTTTTTCGATATTTTGAGGTTAACCGAGGATTTAATTATTATTATGAGAGTAGTTTAGGCGTTTTTTTAGTCACGTGCGTAGGTCAATACAAAGAGTGCTTGTCGGTTGGCAGGTTATTCGGCTGAAGTCGCCGTGAGATTCGAACTTAGAATGACACGTAGTGGTTAGGCCACGGGGGCTTTTATAGACTCGGCCTGTGACGTCACACGCGTACAGTATCGGCGCTCTTATCGGAGAATTTACCTGTCGCTTGTTTTGAACCGGAGGTTCCCAATACTGTGCTTTTATGAAATAATTTAATTTAATCACTCCAATATCATTAGTTCCTTTCTCAAATTTGAGTGCAAGGAAAGCAATGTCACGATTCCAATTTCAAAATAAATTGAAATTTCATGCCAATTTCATTAGTTCCTTTTTCAAATTTGCATATAAAGAAATCGTCAACACAGTATTCTAATCACTCTAATGTCAATATACCCATTTAAAAAAAAAGTAAAATTTCACGGCAAATTTACTTACAAAGAAAGCTTTTTTTTCATTTAGGTACCAAATTCTTGTATTTCTTGAAGAGATGAATCATTTAAATTTACTGAATTTAAAGTCAATGTTTTTATATAAACAGAACGGCGTCATTTGCACCTTGCAATTTTTACCTTGTGTGGGTACTTAAAATAGCACCTGGCTATTATAGACTTAGAGGTCTTATTTTTCATCGGTAGGCAAAAATTGTTATCTAAAAACCCTACTAAAATCAAAGACGTTACATACTTACTAAAATTACATGTTTCGTCATAAGTCAACATCAATCTTCACCATCAGAAGCTCGGGATAATAATATACATACGTGTCTGTTTGTATTATTTTGGGAGTGGGAAGGAGGCGGTCATGTCCTTATTATTTGGAGCTCTTCCGCATTTGCCTTCGGGAATGAGGAAACCATGATAAACCTCATCCGGAAGAGTCGGCCGATAGTCAACATGAAACTGGGCGGCCTTCAGTGATTTCAACGAAATCCTGCATGGTGTCGTATGGGGTGTATGTGTCTGTTTTTATGTGAGATTTATACTTTATGGGAATTTTAAAATAGACATCCATATTATACAATATTATATAAATAGATATATAAACATAAGTAATGAAAGCATTATCACAATGCTCTATTGTCAATTTAATTACAAATTCAAAATAAATCGAAATTTTACTCCCCATACCAAATTTTACCCCCTATACCAAATCTGCCTGTGAAAAAAATCATTAAGTCACGTCAATTTAATTCCTATTTCAAAATAAATTAAAATTTTACGCCAATGTCATCAGTTTCTTTTTCAAATTTGCCTATACAGAAAGCGTAAACACAATGCTCTGATCACTCTAATGTCAATTTAATTCCAATTCATGAAATTTCACGCCTATGTTATATTTCAACCAAGTCATGTTACGTATCAAGTCCGTAACTAAGATGGTTTCCTTTTCCAAATTTACATACAAATAAAGGGCAGAGGCAAAGCTCTCAGGAAAATAATGGTTTCTCAAAAGAAATCCCTCGGTTTTCTTTTTCAAATTTTCCTAAAGTTTACAAAAAGTCATTAAAATTAATCAAATTAATTTTTCAAACTTGAAAATTGACACATCACTTCAAACTTCAATGAAATGAATTGGTCAGGGCCATAGACATCCAAATTTAATAGACGAGAACATACAGATGAAGGGAAAAATCAACTATGGCGGTACGAAGAGGGGGAAGATGACTGTGATTCGTTAAAAAATCAATCTGACAGTATATAGGCATCTCGCATTATAATATCACCATTTAGTTCTTAAAATTAAAATCTGCTTTTGAATGAATAGACCTTTTTACGTGGGAGCGCGAATTACTCGCCACGTTATTAACATATTTACGAAGTCCAAATACGGAAAGTAAAGTTCGCATCTTTTCACAGAGGAATATTTTGTTGCCGTATTTAGTTAAGACACTTTTACAAATGTTTCTTAATTTACTTACCCCCTGTAACCAGCGACGAGCACACTGGAGAACCGCCCACATTCGTTATGATCGACATATTTTAGGGTATAATGTACAGCATAAGCTAGCATTTTTGCCGTGTTGTTTCGTAAAATGTACGATGCGAGCTCGACGCTGGTCCGGACAAGAATGATGACGTCACATTTTTTAGATTCAGGCGAGGCTCTCGCAAGCCCAGCCGGTCCCAAGGAACCGGTATGGGAAGGGGGAAATAATACGCTTTTATCACTTAGGGCAGGTCTATACAGGGTGTAACAGGACGTACCCGAGGGATTTTAACCAGTGATTCCTGAGCATATTTGGAGTAAAAAATGTAAATGAAATTTTCGTCTCCGGTGAAATTTTTATTTCAAATAAAATCATTTTTTTGGTTTTTTTCCACACGCCGTCACTGATCTCATATTTCGAGTAAAGGATACGGCAACTCCGCGCAAACCCCTCCCCCATATCCGCTAGCCAACCCGAACCCCGTTGTTGGCAGCGTACTCTTTCACTCTCTACTGCGCGCCTCCTCGTAACGCGAATAAACATATTGCCAGGTGGTTTTTTAAATAGATATTTTTTTGGAGATAATATTTAACATAACTTTCGCATACAGTATTTTTAAATAGTGTAACAGGACGTACCCGAGGGATTTTAACCAGCGATTCATGAGCTTATTTGGAGAAAAAAATTTGTATATCATTTTGCTGTACGGTGACATTTTTTTTCAATTAAAAACATTTTTTTTTGTTTTTTCTACACACCTTCACTGATCTCATATTTCGAGTAAAGGATATGGCAACCTCGCGATAACCCCTCCCCCTATCCGCTAGCCAACCCTACAGTTATCGGCAGCACGCTCCCTCACTCCCATACCGCGGCGAAGCTACCCCTTTCCGAATACCGCTCGGTCAGTTGTGTTTGGAGTTTGACGGTGAACGGGGTCGTGCGTAGTTGCTTTGAAATTTGTTTTTGTTTTACTGTTATTATTAGTGTTTATTCTAAAAGATGCCTCAAAATTATCCACCTGCCCATGAAGCAGATATAGTGTTTGTTTATGGAATTTGCCGAGGAAATTCAGTGGAAGCTGTAAGAGAGTATCGCAGAATATATCCAGAACGACGTCTACCACACCATACAACTTTCGTACAGGTTTGTACCTAACTACCTATTTATTATCGTAGAGCTAGACACACATTTAATGCCGCCATCTCATTGTAAAGGCTCCCAAAAATCCGCCTAATTGTGTCTTGTAATGTTACGGAAAAAGGTTATCACTACGTATGTTTATTTACAAAACTTTCCAAAATTTTATGTTTCACTCTCGGAAATCCAAGATAATACCTATCAAACGTGCCAAGTAAAAAAAATAGGGTAATGTTTCCCAACTTGGCTAATTCTTTAAGCTCAAATTATTTAAATAACACTTCATTTAACTTAATATCCTCCTCACAGCATCCCCGAAAATGTGTGGAGTTGATGTAAAAAATGAATAATAATACAACAGAAACAAGAATAATTTACGTAGGTTAATTGGTAAAAGATGCTTTAAAGTTCCATTTTCATTACAATTAAAGTTCGAAATTCTTGTGAAAAAAATATCAAGCCGTCGCGTCATTTTGAAATTGTTATTAACACTTATTTATAACCCAAATTAAGAACTAAATAATCATATTTTGTGCTTGTCCCCCAACGTAAATAGTTGCTAATCAAAATCGGTTCCAAGAAAGCTTGTTTTAAATAGTTTCACTCACAAAATAAATTAATTCGTACTTACGGAACGTTTTCTATGTTAATCAAATATTTCTATGTTCTCAGAAATAAACTGATATAAAACGCACCCGTCATTCATTTTTACTGATATTTTATAACAGAATAATGTTAGCAATTGTATTTTTGTTTGCAGATGTATCAACGCCTGCGCGACCATGGAATCGTACGGGTTCAGGGCGGAGGAAATAATGATGTTCCAGTTCGTGTTGAAGAGAGGATCCTCAACATGATGACAGAAGACCCGACGCTTTCCGTGCGTCGCGTCGCCATGATCGTTGGAGACATAACACACACGACGGTATGGAGAATCCTAAAAAAACATCGCCTGAAACCTTTCCACTACAGGCGCTGCCAAGGTCTACTGGAGAACGACCATTTCTCAAGACTAATTTACTGTAGACGGATGCTACGAAATGTGTTGAGAAATGGAGATTTCATGAAAAATATTCTATTCACAGACGAAGCCCAATTTACAAAAACAGGAATATTAAATATCCACAACCTGCATCATTGGGCCGAAGAAAATCCTAAGCTTGTCCGGGAATCGTCGAGCAAAGAGAGATTCTCAGTAAATATGTGGGCGGGTATTTTGGGTAACAAAATAATTGGTCCGATCGAGTTGCCTCCCAGGTTAAATGGACCGATGTATCTGGAGTTCCTGCAAGGGCAGCTGGGCGACATTCTGGACGAAGTAAACTTACAAGCACTGCGAAGGATGTGGTTCCAGCACGATGGAGCTCCACCCCATTATTCCGTTGCCGTGCGGAACTACCTGAATGTAGAGTTTCCTGGACGGTGGATAGGCCGAGGTAGTCCTAACATTGCATGGCCACCGAGATCACCCGACCTAACACCGTTGGATTACTACCTCTGGGGAACTCTGAAGGAAAAGGTATATTCGAAGCCGATAGCGACGAGAGAGCAATTGATCCAACTGATCATGGAGGCAGCAGACGAACTGAAGGCGAATCCTGCTAATTTAAGCATCCATAATGTGTTAAGATTGCATGCATGCATTGAAGCCGATGGCGGCCACTTCGAGCAACTTTTATAATAATAATAAAAAAAATATTATAACCAAATGTCAGCATTTTTATTCTTACATGTCATTCATAATATTATGTTCGTATCTGTGACAGATGACAGACACAAACGCGAACAAAACATTGCCGGGTGGGTTTTTAAATTATTTTTAGAGGTATTATTTAATTATAACTTTCGCAAATAGTATTTTTAAGTATTGTAAGTTCAGTCAACATTACACTTAAACAGTAGATACTAAAATGTTTTCAAAGCTTATGATCGAACCACCACGATTAATTTATTTGAAACTTCTATAAGAACTCACATTTTGTGTCAAAATTATGAAACATTCCAATCCTTCATAATCGGACTGTTTGTGGTTAGTTTGTATTTTATTGGTAAGGCTGAATACAGTCAACTTATTGACTTGATTTTTTTTTCTTTAAATCGGCACCATTACCTTAGGGAACGTACTCATACTACGTAACCTCTTCGGGGGGGGGGGTCTTCAAAATGTCACGCTTGGTACAAATGAGCGGCGATTTGCTTAGGATTTTGGTCACCGGGGGGGGGGGGGGGTTAAAAATTGCAAAAAAAATTGGTCACGTAGTATGGGTACGTTCCCTTCTGTAAAATGATAATATTATTTGTATCGGTAAAACAGGTTATTATTGCAATCCTTATTCTGGATAGTTCCTTGTAATCCAAATGTATGCTATTACATTCAAAACATTGCTAGATCAACTTATTTTCTAAGAACTTTGTCAACATACTTATTGATGGGTTGGTAAAACCAATAGTTTATTGTTTCAAAACACTGGTTAGGCCACATTATAAGTCGAGAACTTTCTAAGAATTGTGTTAGGTATCCTGTTCTTCATAATACGTATTAATAGATCGGTAAAACCAATAGTTTATTGATTGTAACCCTTATTCTGAGTACCTACATAACTGAAAAATATTAGTACCTACATTGTGTAGTTAGGTAAAAATAAATGGGGAATTTGAATTGGAATTTGAATCATGACTAGGTACTTCCAAGAATACACAATTACCTACTACGTGGAATTGCGAGGAGTATGCTAAGACCGAGTTGTTTGGCAGTTCATCCTCTCTACCTACCGCGTGATGTTTAATAAATCTTTTGAACAAAATATTTCACACGGTTTTAAAATTGTTCCAATATGTAATTGATTTATTTTTAAATTCATTTATAAAATTAAATATTTTTCTTATTCAAATAATTCAGCACCTGGCAGCATTCTAATTTTAAAATAACATCGTATTCTACCTATACATGTATGTATTTCATATTATTTTAAATTCTGTGGGTCAAGGTCACGGTTACGCATTTGCAGCTGTTGACAAGTTCGTTTTATATGAGCATTGATGCGCGTTTCGTTTTGGTGATTCTGGATACCTAATTAAGCAAGTGCAAGGGAGATTGTGTTTTTAAAGGTGGTTAAATATTTATCTTATCTTATTTCTTAATATTTATGATAAAAGGACCATTGGAAATTATTCTCAATTATTGTCAACAAATAAGTTATTTAATTACTGTTTTTGTGTTTAATTCGTAGAACTACATTTTTTTTTGTTTAAAAGTTATTTAATGGTGGGTTTCTTCATTTACCGAGAATGCTAAATGCAATGCTAATTGTAAAAGTAAACGGTCAAATGCATAGACATTTTTAAATTTCGATCGTTTACTTTTACAATTAGCATTCCATTTAGCATTCTCAGTAAATGAAGAAACCCACCCGTCTTCTAACCACAAATTATTTAAATTAGAATTCCATCAGGAATTTTCGGTACTTAAAGTCTTTACTTAAAGCTAGCAATAATATCTGAGTAAAATAAGCATAATAATTATTTACGCAATATTAAATATTACTTGTTTGGTATTGGAGCATATAATATGGTCCTGCCTTGAAGCGCGCTGGCCATTGTCGCCTCCCTTCCACTGTGTGCACGTGTGAAATTGCGACGTTGTCTCCCGAGTAGACCAATGATCATGCCATTGGCGACGCGTGATTTAAAAACATAATTTTTGTTTTTAATAGAAAAAAAATATCACCGGAGAGCAAAATGAAATCTACATTTTTTACTCCAAATATGCTCAGGAACCGCTGGTTAAAATCCCTCGGGTACGTCCTGTTACACCCTGTATATACAATATATATATATATATATATATATATATATATACATCCCGCTATCATTGCTGCGTCTTCTAATGGTCCACTTTCATTCAATCCTGCGTCCGACCGTCATTCTGCGTCCGGTATACGGACGCAGGATTGAACACATGTAATTTCAAGTTTTCCCCACTCCTTTACCCTCATACAGTCCAAAAACGAAAATAAGCCAGACGCGGTTTTGGTACCTAAATCAACTGAAATATACGATTTTAGTTCAGTGCTTTGTCACCGAGCGGCGAGCCGCGGCGCTGCAGTAGACGAGCGTATATTTTTAGCAAAATATACATTTCATTGACTCGCGTATCGCAACTCCTACATTTGGCAACATCGCTTTTTAATAGCGTTTCTTCTGATACTGATCAATCATAGTAAAAACATCGCACATTGCAATTAAGATAAGAAAAAACAAGATTTAATTCAAATTCAGCTTGTCATTATGTTATTATAGTACAGTAAATATTTCAGCAACTTTATTTTTTTATATGACTATTTTTAAACCAATATTGGTTATTTTCTTATACACGATTATAAATTCCTAAACAAGATAAAATCAATGTGCTTAATGTATTAGTAATTTGAAAACTTACTTACTACAAAATAAAACAAATTTCTCTTCAAATTATGACAGATTTGACAGTAAAAAATATATGTGATACACGGAGAATACAAGACTGATGAGTGTAATGAGATAAGAATAGGACTCTTAGATGGTTTGGCATGTAGATCCAATTATCTAAAGAAAGGTTGTAAGAAGAATATATGACGTGAACTTGAATGGTAGAAAAAGTCGGGGATGCCCGATTGAGGCATGATTGAGTAAACCGAATTCTTGAGTCGTGTCGAAAGACAGAAGAAAAGAGCGATATATGGATGTGAATGAGGCAAGGAGTGTATGCACAGACCGAGTTGTTTGGCGGTCCTCTCTGCGAACCCCTGCGAAGAAACAGCGGGATGGTTAGTTATTATGAGATAATGTTTATTTATTATTAAAGGCATGTTATTTTATTGGTTTACACAGTTTTAAGTTTTCGATTTTCCTTTTAAGAGATTTAATATATATTTTCCTCCCAGGAGGCCCTGGGAGGAAAATAATTCCCCTCAGGACCTATGTCATCTTTGGGGATGCTGTGTGGAGGGTCATTTTAGGAGAAGAAGGAGAGGAAGTTCTGGGAAGGAAAATGGTATTGGGGGTGGATAGGAATCTGGGGGGTCAATGTGTCCAGGAGTGACAGTCAAGGAGGCTCTCTCAACCGATCTCTCCCGACTTGACCTGCCATGCAGCTGGTGGGCAGACGCATCCGCTACCAAATCTCACCCCATTAACCCGGGAACCCCTGCTAAGTCACCAAACGTAGCGAACCACTTGGGATGACCTATGGCAGAGGTGTTGGTTATCCTATAAATGGTTCCTGCGGCGGCTGTACCCACACCCTCCTCCCAAATTGAATTAATTATAATTTTGTTGTAAGATTCGCAAAAGTCGTAATATTTCTATCGATAATCGTGTTGTAGTAATAATTGCCCAATCTGCCAAAGCTGCAAGTAATTTGAAAACTATGACTTTTCTTCTTACTCGCAAAACGTGTTGAAATTCATTGTTAGATTAACATTTAAAAATCAAGGCAAGTGATGCTGTATTCCGGCTTATTTCTAATGAGAGAAATAGTATTTGCCAAGTTCTCCTACTAAACTGAAAACGTTCAGGTGAACTTCAGAGACTAATCGAGAAAAACTACTAAGAATTGGCTATTGGCGATTTTAACCAACTGAAAAATATTAATACATTTTTTAACGTGAAGTGTGTAATCATAGGGAAAAGACCCGGTTCTATTTAATTTAGACGTGCAAGAAAACCCAAGGACAGGAAATAACGACCTCCGTGGTCGAGGGCAAAGCTCTCTATTAGCAATCCGGAGGTCTCGGATTCAAATCCAAAAATAAAATTTTATTTGATTAATACGTGTATTACTACAAAATGTATTAATTAAAAATAATTGTATTAGTAGCTATATTTGTGACTCCTTCTAGAGAAGATGATAATTTCAGTTTCGTCCTGGTGTAAGACCACCATTCAACCAATGGAGCCAGTGAGTCTATGGCATCTCCAATTGGGGTACCCATGTTGCGGGATTGAAGGTAGTGGGACGAGAAGGATATGGGAAAGAGGTAGGTGGGGAAGAACCTGGTTATATAAATCTGGTCACCAAACACGACTAAAGCCATTTCAAGCAACGTTTCAATTCTGAATGGCGGTCTTACACCGGGGATTTCAATTCACCGGGGATTCTGAGAGTATCTTACACTTTGAAACGAGCCGCAAATATACCTTATTTTATTTTAAGTGATTAAATTGTGAAATAATACAGATTAATCAAATAAATAAAAATATTAGCTCACTCCGAAATATGAATCCGCTACCTCTCAACCATGGAGGCAGTCAGTTCCTGATTGTTAAAGTAATTTTCGATTTTCTTGTACGTCTAAACTAACTAAAACTCACAGAACTCGGCATTCCTTTCCTACTTACTAACTATACAATAAAAATTTAGGTTTAATATTATAATAATAAACTACCAAGTTCTGATAGTTTTATTTTCATATTTCAACTCAGAATTTTTCATAAATGTGCAACGGCAGTCTCTAAATATCTTTACAAGAACTTGAAAAAATACCATTTCTAGTAAATTAGATACCGTAATTGAATATTACTCGCAGTTAAACCATAAATTTCAATTCACTTTTCAAATAAAACGTTAATTTGTGTTATTTCAGAATATAAATATTCAGTATTAATAATTTGTAGTAACTTTTTCGGTTCGTACCAAAGTAGAAAACATTCCGAGTTTGGCCCCGGTGTAAGACCACCATTCAGAATTGAAACGTGGATTCAAATGGCTTTAGCCGCCTTTAGTGACAAGAGAGAGGATTACTGACGATGCTTTAAAAGGGAGATATCATGAAACAATTACAGTTAATACACGTAAGCGATTGTTCTGAAACATTTAATAAAACACGACTCACTTCTAGGCATTTGAGTTAAGTATCATTTAAATAAGCAATGTGATTTTTTTTCATATTAATAGCATGTTAAATGACCGAACTGTGCGAGCTTTTTATAATTTTCTAAACATATGTACCTACTATGCATTTTTTTACAGAGGGATTATTTACGGCGTTGCTTCGTGAAATTACTATTTTCAAATAATTTTTACATATAATAAGTAAAAATTATTTTATACATTAGCTCCACACAGGAGGCCCTAAAGAAAATATTTCCCCACAGGGCCAATGTCATCTTTGGGGATGCTGTGTGGAGGGTCTTTTTAGGAAAGGAAGGAGAGGAAGTTAGGTGTGAGGGGTGGGTAGAAATCTGGGGGTCAGTGTGTCCACGAATGACGGACGTATGGATATATCCCTCCTACTGTGGTACAAAATGATGTTCCGAGAGAGACCAACTGGAGAGTTCATAGGTCTCCCTCCACCAGTCTTTCCCAAGACAAAAGATAAACCTCACTCCAAGAACCCGGGAACCCCTGCTAAGTCAAAAGGCGTAGCAAGCCACTTGGGTTGACCTGTGGCAGAGGTGTTGGTTATGTGTAGTAAATTGCTCCCGGGGCGGCGGTACCCAAACCCGCCTCCTAAATGGAAAATTATTAAAATGCGAAATATACCTACGAGATGAAGCATGAATGTGATCGACGACAAAGAGCGTTAAAATGTATGGGTTATTTTACCTCCACGCAGCACACTTTTTCATCTCATCTCGCCGACTAATAATATTTATTTGAACTGTAGTTAAACCTATGTTACATGTTCGTTATTTATGTAAGCCGTTCTCAAATTACGCATCCTTATCTTAAGTAATCATATATAACTCAAAATAATTGTTTTGAGGCGATGTTTATGAAAGCATAATTAAATATTTCTGGGCAGATAAAACATTTATTGACTGCCAACGCCGGTCGGGCTTCTTTACGTCTGTTAGCGTTTGATTTTTTTTGTATCACATTAGGTATTTTAAATTATTTTAAACCTACGCTCCGATATTATGAGCGATTTTCCTTCCCTTTAGTTTCCTTCAGAAAGTTCCTGGCCATAAATAGATAAATATTTGTATTTCAGAAATAAGTCATCATTCTTGAATCGAAATGAAAAAAATGCTCTAATTTATGACTACCGATGTCAGATTGGTAACACTTCGACGTTAACATATTCATTTCCTCTCCTCAAAAAGACCCCCTATACGACAAATTTGAAGATAACAAAGGCCCTGAGGAAAATTATGCTCCCCTGTGCAGTTAATATATAAAGATACACTAACAAGAAACGAATACGCTGTCGTTTTATACGTGTACACCTAATTTAAATGTTTTATTTTTTCATAATTTAGAGTACCAAATGTCTAAATAGTATGTTTTTAAACCAGTTTTTCAAACTTCACAATTTTTTTTTCACGATGCATTTCATATTTTAAAAAAAACCTTTTTTCGGTACATGCAATGGACAAACTCTTAAATAACCGGATTTTTTTACAATAACTTTTTTCTCATTAATTTGGTAGGCGGGTATGGGTACCGCCGCCCAGGGAAGCATTTACTGGATAATCAAAACCTCTGCCAAAGGCCACCCCAAGTGGTTCGATACGTTTTGTGACTTAGCAGGGGTGCCCGGGTTCAATGGGAGAGGTTTGTCTGGATCTTAGCGGCGGATGCGTTCTTCCACTAACTGCTGGGAGAGACTGGTTTAGGAAGACCTTTTGACCTCTCTAGCGGGACTCTATCGGAACATAGGCTTGCACCGCAGTGGGAGGGATATATTCATACGTCCCGTAAGATACGATAATACACAATTACAATAATTGTAAGACCCTCCAACATCTACATCCACTCCAGCATCCCCAAAGATGACAGGCCCTGAGGTGAATTATTTTCCTCAAGGCCTCCCGCGGGGAGCTAATTTAATACAATGTTTTTATGTTTTTAAAATGAGTCTCCTGTTTTTTCATTATCATTTTAATTTTTCTTCTCCGTTTTATTTTACTTCTTCAAACAAAGATTTTTTTTTATTTTACTTCGCTAAGCCGCCGCTACACGAATTTCTACCGATTTGTTACATAATCTACATTAAACATTTAAAGTTCTTAAAAAAATATGTTATTTTTTAAGATAATATCTAGACGTTCCCTACAACGAAGTGCAAATCATATGAAATTCCCTCGATAGAAAAAAATCGAAAATTATGCTCCGCAAATTAACATAAACACGTTCATTTCACTTATTTTAGTTTTATGTATGAAAAAATTCACAGTGTACCTTTAAATGCTACTTAGATGTTCTCCGTGAGATTTTTGCTCTATTTTAAACGAGTTGTGTTTTAATAAACGTTTTCACCCTTTTCACTTAAATTTTTTCGTTTTAAATATTAACGCGCTCTCTCCAACATTTGTAACTACATATCTCTCCATCTGCTTCTTTTTGAGCGGGTATATGACGCCTTAAACAATCGTTATACATTCATATTTGACAGTGTTAAGAATTTTTATTTCGACGATCAATAAAATTACGACACAAAAAATTATATGAAAGTATTGACCAGAAAAAATTAAATAAAATCACTGTGTCCAGTCTTCTTGCCACAAAAACATGCCTGTTTCGCATGTCATGGGTCGAGTTTCATGGGACATTCTTTACGCTCCAGATTTTTTTTTACATTAGCTCCACACAAGGGGCCCCGAGGAAAATAATTTCCCTCAGGGCCTATGTCATTTTAGGGGATACTGTGTGCGAACCACTTGGAGTGATCTATGGCAGAGTTGTTGATTATCCAATAAATGATTCCCGGGGCGGCGGTACCCATACCCGCCTCCCAAAATGTCTGTACTAGGCTGCATTTTCATGCGTGCAACACAAATGACACGAACCACGAATTGTGGGAAAGGAATGAAACAACAGCAAACGGTGCGAAACGCCACTTGCAGATACTCCATTCCTTTCCCAAAATTCGTGGTTCGTTTCGCGTTGTTACACACATGTATGCTTTCATACTTGTAGGTGCTAGGTATCTAATATATTAAATAATGTGTTAAAAGTATTTTTGAAGTGAAAACTTCTATAGCATTGTTGTAATTTAAAACTCGATGAAACGAAAAGTAACGACAGTAAAAAGAGACCATCTATAGGATTTGTCCTGTAAGAGAATGAGATAGTGTAATCGGTTTCTTCTTTGTGTACTGCTTCATAGCCTATCGGTCTCCTATTTGTGCGTGCGCCGTAGCCTCCTCAATCCTGTCTTCTGAAGGTTTCACTTCTACCGCATGTGAGTTGCATACTCTGACTTTGTTTTTAATTTTTAGATAATATTTTTTATTTTGTTGGTATCAGTAAAACAAACGCGAAAAAAGACTATGTACGCGAAATTGACTTTTACGCT
Source organism: Limnephilus rhombicus (assembly GCA_929108145.2). Taxonomy (NCBI): domain Eukaryota; kingdom Metazoa; phylum Arthropoda; class Insecta; order Trichoptera; family Limnephilidae; genus Limnephilus; species Limnephilus rhombicus. Next base: position 12,091,505 of record OV815296.1, read on the forward strand.
TCAATTATTTTTGTGTTTTCTACAAACCCTTAGATATTAAATGGCAAAAAATACAAGAAATGAGTGACTTATTGTTCCGAGGTTTCTTTATAATTAATAGGTTACATAATATTTCTACTGATAATCGTGTTGTTTTAATAATTACCCACTCAGAGTTAATTCTTTAAAACTACATAACATTAACAGATTTTATTTTATTTTATACTAGCAGACCCGGCCACACGTTGCTGTGGCTAACGAAACACAACGCCACTACCCAACCTTTATAAAATCCACACTACCCGCTTGCCAACTGCCCGCTGCCCGCTGTCTAAATTGAATATTTGAATTTCTCGGCTTTTCTCTACTATAATAAGCATGTTTTATACATGTTAATCTTCCTCTTGAATCACTCTATTTATTGGTGAAAACCGCATAAAAATCCGTTGCGTAGTTTAAAAGATCTATGCGCACATACATTTTGAGCGACTTCATTTTGTACGTATTGATAATATATTTAATTTATTTTTGTTCTTGCTTATTCATCAATAGATTTTACGTGCGCATTGCCGCCGAGTTGGTTAGATTACGCAACGTATGGGCCAGTCGTATTGGCGCCTTCATATTCTATTAATACCTTTAAAGTCGTTTAACCAAAAACTTGAATGAATAAATGGCAACGTTGCAAGACGTCCGTTTGTCGTCAACATGAAAATAAATATATAATTGGACCCTACATTGTTTACAAAATGAAAGAAAGAATATGCAGGACGCCTCACTACATTAAATATGAAAGGAGTTCAGATTGGTGAGACGTTAAAGGGCGTTTTTTTCGTTTTGTATATTTTTAAATTAATGTTTTTCAAAAATTTAAATACCTAGCAACAATCAAACACTTAAAAGATAGTATATACATTAGTTAAAACTATGAAAAATCGAGTCCTTCAGATAGACGCAGTAATGTCGATCCGATGAAAGGACGCAGAAATGATAGCGGGATGTATATATATATATATACCTATATATACCATAGACATATATATATATATATACATCCCGCTATCATTGCTGCGTCTTCTAATGGTCCACTTTCATTCAATCCTGCGTCCGACCGTCATTCTGCGTCCGGTATACGGACGCAGGATCGAACACATGTAATTTCAAGTTTTCCCCACTCCTCTACCCTCATACAGTCCAAAAACGAAAATAAGCCAGACGCAGTTTTGGTACCTAAATCAACTGAAATATGCTATTTTAGTTCAGTGTTTTGTCACCGAGCGGCGAGCCGTGGCGCTGTAGTAGACCAGCGTATATTTTTAGCATAATATACGTTTTTATTGGCTTTTATTGACTCGCGTATCGCAACTCCTACATTTGGCAACATCGCTTTTTAATAGCGTTTCTTCTGATACAGATCATTCACAGTAAAAACATCGCACATTGCAATCAGGATAACAAAAGAAATGATTTCATTCAAATTTAGCCTTTGATTATATTATTATTGTACGGCAAATATATCAGCAACTTAATTTTTTTATATTAATATTTTTAAACAAATATTAGATATTTTCTTATCCATGATTATAAATTTCTACAATGCTTAATCGTGTGCCAAGCCACTCTATTATTATTAAACAAGATAAAATCAATGTTCTTAATATATTAGTAATTTGAAAACTTACTACAAATAACTAGAATAAATAAAACAATTTTTTCTTCAATTTATGACTGATTTGACAGTAAAAAATATATGTGAAATATTTGGAGATTCACAGAGAATGCAAGACTGATGAGTGTAATGAGATAATAATAGGAATCTTAGATGGTTTGGGCATGTAGAGCCAATGATCTAAAGATAGGTTGTAAGGAGATTATATGTACATATGACGTGAACTTGAATGGTAGAAAAATTCGGGGATGCCCGAGAAAGACATGGCATGATTGAGTAAACCGAATTCTCGAGTAATGTCGAAGAACAGAATGAAAGAGCGATGTATGGATGTGAATGACGCAAGGAGTGTGTATGATATAGTCAATTCTCGAAGCTCCGGCGCTCCTAGATTTGATTAGTCAATCCTCAGGTCTGACTTGAAGTCTTAGTCAAAGCCCAAACAAATGAAGTTTTTCGGCCACTGACTAAGGAATTTTCGTCAAACCTTGGAGAAACTAATTTGGTCAGGCAAACGTCAAAACTCAATTTAATGAAATTTCGATGTTTGACGAAAAAGTGAAAAAGTTAGGAACTTCTAGGTTTGGCTAAAAATACTTTAATCAAAGGCCGACATTGGAATTTATTTCGGGGTTAGCCCGATATACCAGTCATTCCGCGAAGAGACTGCATACAGACCTTTGACTATGACATATGCACAGACCGAGTTGTTTGGCGGTCGTCTCTGCGAACCCCTGCGAGGAAACAGCGGGTTGGTTAGTTTTTGTGAGATAATATTTATTTATTATTAAAGGCATGTTATTTTATTTGTTTACACAGTTTTATGCTTTCGATTTTCCTTTTGAGAGATTTAACATATAATTTTACATTAGCACAACACAGGAGGCCCTGGGAGGAAAATAATTCCCCTCAGGACCTATGTCATCTTTGGGGATGCTGTGTGGAGGGTCTTTTTTACATTAACTCCATACAGGAGGCCCTGAGGAAAATAATTTCCCTCAGGGTCTATGTCATCTGGAATGCTGTGTGGAGGGTCTTTTTGAGGAGAGGAAGGAATGAACATTGGTCTTGAAGAGACCCATGTTGTAGGAAGGAGGAAACACAGAGGCCTTCTTAGAAAAAGAAGGAGAGGAAGTTCTGGGAAGGAAAATGGTATTGGGGTTGGGTAGGAATCTAGGGGTCAATGTGTCTAGGAGTGACAGTCAAAGACGCTCTCTCAACCGATCTCTCCCGACTTGGCCTGCCATGCAGCTGGTGGGCAGACGCATCCGCTAACAAGATCCGGACAAACCTCACCCCATTAACCCGGGCACCCCTGCTAAGTCACCAAACGTAGTTAACCACTTGGGATGACCTGTGGCAGAGGTGTTTGTTATCCTATAAAAGGTTCCTGCGGCGGCTGTTCCCACACCCGCCTCCCAAATTGAATTAATTATAATTTTGTTATAAGATTCGCAAAAGACGTAATATTTCTACCGATAATGGTGTTGTAGTAATAATTACCCAATCTGCCAAAGCTGCAAGTAATTTGAAAACTGTTACTTTTCTTTTTTTTTGTTTATGGCAATTCACCCTAAGGAGAGTGCTATGTGACACGTTACTTTTCTTCTTACTCGAAAAACGTGTTGAAATTCATTGCTAGATTAACATTTAAAAATCAAGGCACGTGATGCTGTATTCTGGCATATTTCTAATGATAGAAATTGTATTTTTCAAAGTTCTCCTACTTAACCGAAAACGTTCAGGTGAACTTCAGAGTCTAATCGAGAAAAACTACTAGAATTGGCTATTGGCGATTTTAATCAACTAAAAATATTGGTACATTTTTTTAACGTGAAGTGTGTAATGATAGGGAAAAGACCCGGTTCCATTTAATTTAGACGTGCAAGAAAACCTAAAGACAGGAAATAACGACCTCCGCGGTCGAGGGCAAAGCTCTCTATTAGCAATCCGGAGGTTTCGGGTTCAAATCCCGGCGTGAGCTCATAAAATTTTATTTGATTTAATACGTATATTATTACAAAAAATTATTAATTAAAATATGTTATTGTATTAGTAGCTATATTTGTGACTTCTTCTAGAGAAGATGATAATTTCAGTTCGTTCTGGTGTAAGACCACCATTCATCCAATGGAGCCAGTGAGTCTATGGCATCCCCAATTGGGGTACCTATTCATGCTGCGGGATTGAAGGTAGATTTGAAAGACTTTGAGATTTGAACCCGTGTCCTCCTGATTGCAATTCGAGAGCCTTACACCTCGACCACGGATACCGGCAATGTAGAACACGATGAATTTCACAGTAGGTGCGATTGATGTCCTCGATAAGTAGGTATCCGCTGTCGTTGAGAGATATTGCACTGCTGTCAAAAATGTAGATTAAAAACGTTATCTTTTTAATGGCATGAACCGTTCATTAGAGTAATCGGCAATATTCCAGAAGACAAAATTAATGAATGAATCCCTTGTTACGTAACGGGCCTCCTAATCCATTATAGAGTTCTAGGAACCACATTTCAAGTGTTTGGATGTGATGTATTTGTTTATAATATATATAATACAAACAAAATTTTCATTATTAGGTCAAGTTCATGAACCAGTACACTAAGTGTACACCGTACAACTCTTGATGGTACATCCGATAAAATTTTGAAGTAATATTAACCCTTTTAATTATTATCTGATATCATTGGACAATTTTTTTTTCAATCCTCTTATGTTTAGAATTCATTCTTCAGAACTGGCATAAATAGACTGGCTACAATCAGACACTCAAAAGTTAGCACGTAAGGAGCCGCAACCGGGCTCAAAAAGAAGAAGATGGAGAGATATGAAATTACGAGTGCTAGAGGAGCGCGCTTTTATTTAAAGCGACGAAGTCGATGCAAAAATTGTGAAAATGTTTAATAAAACACGACTCGTTTAAAATAGAGCAAAAATGTCATGTATCTTAAACAGCATTTAAAAAAAACACTGTGAATTTTTTCATACATATAATTTGTAAAATAACTGAAAACAATGTGTTTATAATAATTTTTGGAGCATATTTTCTGATTTTTTTCCATGGAGGGAATTTTATTTTTTTTTTTTCAGCACGGGGAATGTCTAGATATTATATTCAAGAATAATATATATTTTTTAGAGAGCTTTAAAAGTTAACGTGATTGAGGCAAGGAGTGTGTGCCAAGATCGAGTTCTTTGGCGGTCCTCTCTGCAAAGGACAGTGTCATTTATTATTACATAATATTTACTTATTATCCGAAGTCATATTATATTATTTGTTTAGACAGTTTTATGCTTTCGCTTTTCTATTTTCCCCTTTCCTTTAAAGGATTTATCATATAATTTAGTTGTTAAAAACCTAAGCCACTAAAACCCCTAAAATTGTTTCTCCCGTGAACGAAAATGCATCGTCAATCATGATAAGCATTAATTTTTTTTGTAAAGAAAGATAAACATTTCCGGGTTAACGAATAACCCGACAATATTTGAAAATCTCCCACTACCACCACAGTAAGCCGAAAATGTTGCTTGAGTCACGACGGAGGACTTAGTCAACCGAGGAATCAAACACGAAACGCCTGGGTGGGACCCAAACGCGATGCCCACTCAACCACTGACCGGTCTATAATATTATTCAAAATAATAAAAAAAATATAAATAATTAGTGACCGACCGAAGGTTCGGTTTCGGTTTCGGCAAGTTTTGGCAAAAAAATCTAGTTTTGGCATCAGTTTCGGTTTTAGAAACCGAAACTTTTTTAGACATGTTAAAAATCGGTTGTTTACTGTTATTTGGCTTATTTTGTACACTTATTCCGACAGTTAACACGTGTTAAATTAAATAAATAAATAAAAACAATAATTTAAGTATGTGAAAAAAGAATTACTTCTATAAAACAAACCAAATTTATAAAAAAATAAGCCAAATAACAGTATTCAATCGATTTTTAACAATTCTAAAAAAGTTTCGGTTTCGGCCGAAACTGAGACAGACACCGAAGATTCGGTTTCGGTGGAAAGGTCTGTTTCGGTGGGACGCTATATATATTTAACTAATTATAATTCTAATTTAATTTTTCATTAATTATTAACATAATTCCTCTCAGGGCCTATGTCATTTTTGGGGATGCTGTTGGGAGGGACTTTTTAGGTGAAGAAGGAGAGGAAGTTCTGGGAAGGAAAAGGATACTAGCGGTGGGTAGGAATCTGGGGATCAGTATGTCCAGGAGTGACGGACATAATAGGAGTGACGGGTATGAATCCATCCCTCCCACTGCGGTGCAAAGCGATGTTTCGAGAGAATACGGCTGGAAAATCAAAGGGACTCCCTCAACCATTCTCTCCCGAACCGGCCTTCTATGTAGCTGGTGGGCAGACGCATCCGTTGCCAAGACCCAGACAAACCTCACCACATGAGCATTACACATTATAGGGCACCCTCGCTAATTCACCAAACGTAGCGAACCACTTGGGGTGACCTATGGCAGAGGTGTTGGTTATCCAATAAATGGTTCCCGGGGCAGCGGTACCCATACCGCCTCCCAATTTGACTCTTTGCGAAGTCTGCGGCTTCTTTATAATTAATAGGTCACATAATATTTCTACTGATAATCGTGTTGTAGTAATAATTAAGCACTTATATCTAGAGTTCATTCTTTAAAATTAACATGAAAAAACTGTTTTTGATGAGAAAACCATACAGGAGTCCACTGATATAGCCAAAATATGGTAATCACTGTCTGATACGAAATCAAAATGGAGAAAAGAGGAAGCAAAGGAAGATCCCAGCAATATAGATCTAGTCACTAAAAATAACAAATCACACTTCAAGCAACGTTTTAATTCTGAATGATAAGTCTCAAAAAATCTCATACCAATTTAATAAATTTTACGTGGGCATTGCCGCCGCGCCGGGTTGATTAGAGTCCGCGACGTATGGGCCAGACATATTGTCGCCTTCATATTCTATAAATACCTATACAGTCGTTCAACCAAAAACTTGAACGAATAAGCGGCAACGTCGCAAGACGTTGGTTTGTCGTCAACATGAAAATGACTATATAATTGGACGCTTCATTGTGGACCAAATTAAAGTAAATATACGCAGGATGCCTCTCTGCATTGAATATGAAAGGAGTTCAGATTGGTGGAACGCTAAAGGGCGTTTTTATCGTTTTGTATATTTTTAAATTAAGGTTTTTCAAAAATTTAAATACCTAACTACAATCAAACACTGAAAAGATAGTATATACTTTAGTTAGAACTATGTAAAATCAAGTCCTTCAGGTAGACGCAGTAATGTCGATCTGATGAAAGGACGCAGAAATGATAGCGGGATGTATATATATATATATATATATATATATATATATATATATATATATATATTCATATGTCTATGGTCAGGGCGAATAGTGAGCTCCTGAGTTAGAAACTTTGAAAATAGTTGGAATACAGGTAGGTAGGTACAATTTGCTCAACAATCTAGAGGGGGTTATGATGGGTTGCAGTTTGGTTAGGTTAGATTCCTTGATATTACTTATCCTTGAGGAGTGTTTGTGGTAAAACTGTGGTAAAGTGTGTGTGGTAGATCGTGTGAGAAACGCGAAGATTCGCAAAAAATGCGAGACTGATGTAACCATAAAGGGCCGCTTAGATGGACACCAAATACTTAACCCCTTAGGCTAATTAGTTCGCTTTTGGGAACAACACATGTATAGGTCTCCCGAGAAATCGTTGTGTCTCCCTTACTGTCATAGTGGGTTAAAAATATGATCAAAACGGTGTTAAAAAGAGAAAATAGCACGCATCATAGTCAAATCTAAAAATTAACCGCGAAAGTATTAAGATGTACACTTTCATGAAACCAAAGTTTCTGACCACGATTTGAAAAAAAATTGTGAAACTTCGTGAATTTTTTATTAATTACTTTTATATCAAACTTAAAAAAAGTGATGTGATGTTAACATTTATAATATGTGAACGTTTGTCCAATAAAATAAATGTGTTTGTGTTTTTTTTTTCGTTATAAGGGTTCGTTCCATTAGGTATCAGTAATTTTAGTTCGAAAAAACGTAAGGTGATCCATTCTTAAAAGTTTTTGGTGTTTGCATTCAAAAAAATTTATATTTAAAAATACGAGTACATGTTTATTTCTAATAGTAAAATTTTAAAGCATATTTCATCACCTTTCAAAACACTTTTTAGTTTTCAGATACGTTCAGAAATATTACATTTATTTGGAATTCATCGCAAAGTGAAAATATACCTACATTCTGACGGAATATGATCGAGGCCTGAGGGTTAAGTCGGTCCACGTCATGATCAAGAGTCAGAGAGATGAAAGAATAACAGAAGGGTATGTATGAGACAATGTATGAATGTGAGTGAAGCAAGTGCCAAGTGCCAATACCGAGTTGTTGGGCGGTTCGTGTTCTTTGTAAACCCATGCGGGGAAACTACTTGTTTGTTACACATTCCGTGACAAAAGAAATAACATGTTCTTTTTCGATATTAATTATGTGGCCTTTAATTAATATAAGTAAGCACTCATATCGAAGATAATTCCACAGTTTGGTCTCCAAATTACGAAGTTTTACACACGTTTGAAAGAATCCAAAAAAAATTCTAGATTACGGCAATCTTCTTTACTCATTAAATATTTATTTGCGGTTAAATGTGTCTGTTTAAAATTTTTTATTCGATGTTAAATGTTCCTGGCAGGACTATTCGCCGATGCCATTAAATTATATAAAGAAATAACTATCTTACCTCTATCAAATTCTTCAAACTGATGTAGATATTTTATTTATTTAACGCCCAGAGGGCTTTTACATGTTTGGTAGTAAAGTACAATTAATTCATGACAGATAGTTTTGAAATAAATAAAGAAATAATAAAAATAAAATTAAATAAAAATGCACAGTCATAAAAATACAAAAATACAGATGTGTTTAGGAATAGTGGAATATATTTTTTGCGAGATCCACAAAACTCGCCAAGTTGATATTAAATATATCAACATCACCGTACTGATTTCCCATAGTGTGAAATCGTTGTATCGGAGAGTGGGCAAAGTAGTTCCGCTTATGAATGCTGCAGTAGAACAGTGTATTTTGTCGTGTTGTTATTGTAGGAATTCGTAAGTTTATGAATTTAATAAAAAGGTTAATTCGTTTATTTTACGTCTGTCTTCTAATGTGTGTATTTTTAGAATAAGTAATAAAAAAAAATTTAAGTCTTCTAGTGGGATATTTAATTAATTTATAAAACGCAGAAATTTTTTTTGTATTCGCGAAATGTTGTTAATGTGAATTTTGTAAGATGGAGACCAAACTACTGAGTTATATTCAATTAGGCTTCTAACTAGAGATACGTATAATAGTTTAATGGCTTGTATGGACTTAAAGTTTTTATTTGTTCTTAATACGAAGCCTAGTCTTTTCATACCTTTGTTCACAATTTAGTGGATATGATTGGCGAGACTTAGTTTTTCATCCAAAATAATTCCAAGATCTCTCATTTCCGTGACTCTCGGAGACTCGGAGACTCGGGAGATCGCTAGGTGCATTGTATTGACCGATTTCTTTGATGAGTTTATTTTTACTATGTTGAAGTGACTTGTAAAATCGGTCGGTCAGTCTGTGTGTGTATTCAAATAAGGTCGGTATTTCTTCTCTTGCATGTAGTTTTTTCAAGTTTGTTCTGAGTCTTGTGTTGTACGTGATTTTAATCCAGAGATTTTGTAAAGTCTGTAGTTTTGTGTGGTCAGAGTGGGAGATGCTTCCCCACACGGGGATAGCATGAGTCAGTACCGGTCGAATGAGCGAGTAGTAGATCAGGAGTTTGGTTCTGGGAAGTAGCGGACTTCTTCTGTTGAAGATTGGCTTCATCGCGCCGACTGCCTTTCTGGCTTTCACGTGCATCTTGGCTACGTGAGATTTCCAGTTGAGACGTGAGTCCATTGTGAGGCCCAGGTAGACGACCTCATCTTTCCATTCTAGGACGTGTCATCCCATTTCGATGTTGACGTCTGGTGTTCTTATTTTATTTTTCCTCGAGTACATTATGACTTCGGTCTTCGCCTCGTTCAGTTTGAGTCGCCATTTTTTGTAGAACTCTACGAGTGCGTCGAGCGCCCTCTGTAGGTATATGGCTGCCATGTCTGCTTGCGTCGAGGAAACGTAAAGTTTGACGTCGTCTGCATAGATGGAAAGGTTGCATCTCTCGTCATGGGGGATGTCGTGCGCGAAGATGTTGAAGAGGTGAGGTCCCAGTAGACTTCCCTGAGGCACGCCTTTCGGAATCTCACGTAGTGTACAAATCGTTAAACTGTTGTACATATCCCTTGTTAGAAGCGTACTAGAACCAAAGCTGGCTTTAATACATTTTTTGTCATCCAATACAATCCAATAGAACTAATTTATACACGTGGTGAAATTGTTTAACTCTGTATGTGCAAAACAGCATTGATGGCTGATGAAATAAAAAAACTGTCTTTTTTTCGTTATTTGTATGAATATATTTTATTGTTAATATGCTTGTAAAAGTCTTATAGGCGTTATATAACTATAAGTAGGTAGGTACCTACATACACAAAGAATCTCTCAACAGTACGCCAAAAGAGTCTGAGTTTTAATGGATGGTGGGTATCACAGGCGAAATATTTGAAAGATTTGATATTTCAAATTATTATAATAAAGTTTGAGAAGCTTTGGCAGGTAAACACTCGGGAGGAGATGTTACTAGTGAGACGTTACCAATACTAACTTTGAATAGCCACCCAGGGGCGTACCTACTCCTGCAAAATCCGCGTAAATAATAAAAACAATTTGACAAATGATTCATGTTTTGTGATAAAATTTAAAAACTCTTATGGTCAATAGCTACGTCCACATTAGAAGAGCGATTCTGCATCTTTTGTGGATTCGGAAACGGTTCCATACGTAATCTGTCAAACGTGTATAATCTTCTATGGCTGTGAATTGCTTTTTCTATGGGTATCGTGGGCAGATGCCAGCCAGCTTCATTACTTTGAACATTACACAGTATTACAATTATTATTGTAAAAGCCCCGAAAAAGGGCGTTAATAAATAAATAAATAAATTACCACAGGGAGGCGTCTACTAATATCTACAGGAATTCCAAAAACTGAACAAATCGGACTAATATCTATGAGAACCAAAGTGAGGACGAATATCTACAGCTCAAACTGCTGACTAATATCTATGAGAACCAAAGTGAGGACGAATATCTTGAGATCAAACTGCTGACTAATATCTCTGAGAACCAAAGTGTGGACGAATATCTACAGCACTGGCAGATGTTGGATTTGCAATTATGTATAGCATATTTGAATAACGTTATTTTTATTTTTTTATTTAAAAAAATACATACGTATACAGATTCATAGTAAAACATTTGATTCTTAAAACTAATAACAATATATAAATTTCTTTTCAATGAAACTACCCAATTCAAAAGAGAAAACATTTCTCGTGCTTGAATTTTGGAGTGCCATTGTAAAATGCATAGTTACACAGAGTATGTTATTACAAGTCCTTATATTAATAAAATATATATACATGAAGACAAGTGGACATAATAACTGACAGTATTGTCAGAGTAGGTACATATAATAAAGTTGAACAATTTAGTGCCTGTAAATAATGCGTCTGTACTTTGCTTTCAATTTGATATGGTGATGAAATATTTTTAGAGATTATGTTCTAGTTTATTTTTTTTGTTGTTATTATTGTGATGATGAATTTAAAACTTATAATTAGTGTCGGGTTGGTCTATTAGTGTTTTTATTTGGGATTTAAAAACTTTATAATTTTTTTCAGACTTGATTTTATATGGGAGAGCATTGAAAAATTTTATACCTTGATAAGCATAATGGTGTTGGGAAGCACTCGTTTTAAATTTTGGAATTTCTAAATTGCCCCGTGATCGTGGTCGGTTGTTTATGTTTGTGAATGTTGTTGTTGATGGATTGAAATGATCTTTATGAGTTTGCAATATTGAGTTCTTTTTGAAAATTTTATTAAGACTGAGAACCCTAAAAGAGTCAAATAGCTGTGTTGTTGGAAATACAGATGGTTTTCGTAAGATGACTTTCAAAATAAACCTCTGTACCCTTTCTACAGGTAAGAGGTTAGTTTTGAAAGTCCCACCCCACCCGATTATACCATATTGTAGAATAGATTGGGCAATAGAGAAATAGATAGTTTTGATCATATTGGATGATAAGATGTTTCTCAGTCTAATAAATATGTATATAAGTTTTCTTATTCTGGTTACTGTATTTTGGACTTGTTCTTTCCATTTTAAGTGTCCATCTACTATGACACCCAGATACTTAATACTATTTTTGCATGTTATTGGTAGGCAATTTTCATCGTTGCATTCCTTTTTTATTTTCACACTGTGAGGAATGGATTTTAATAGTTATATTGTTCTCGACATTTTTTTCTTTCAAAGAAAAAGGAATAAAATAAGTTTTCTCCGTATTAAGTGAGAGACAATTTAGGTCAAACCATGTTTTGAGTATGTTTATATTGATATTTGCTATACTCATTGTTTCCTCCCATGATTTCCCTTTAGTGATAACTACAGTGTCGTCTGCATAAGATATGATATCTCCAACTATGGGAAGAGTGAACATTTGATTTACATATATAAAAGGATAGGACCGATGACAGTTCCTTGTGGTATACCAAATGATGAGGTTTTAGGTTCACTTAGTGTATTATTTATTTTGACGTATTGAAATCTCTCTTTTAGATAACTTTGGAACCATGACAGTACTGTTCCGTCCAATCCAAGTTGCATGAGTTTCTCATTTAGTTTGGAGTGTGATATGCTATCAAATGCCTTGCGTAAGTCGATGAATATACCAAGACACTTTTCTCCATTATCTAATTTTTGTATTATTGTTGAAGTTAATTTAGCAATTGCATCTTGAGTGCTGAGATTGTCCCTAAACCCAAATTGGTTTGGGCTCATTATCTTTTTTTCTTTTATGTAATTGTTGAGTTGTTTTTTAACAATTTTTTCATAGATTTTTGCAATGTTTGATGTGAGTGCTATGGGACGATAGTTCGAAATATTTTTTTCATCTCCAAATTTATAAACAAGGGTGACAATAGTCTTCTTATAGTTGTTCGGGAATACACCCTTCTTTAGACTTACATTTATTATATGAGCAATCGGTTTGCTGATTATCTCATGAACGGCTTTTAATGTTTTTACGGTTATATTGTCATAGCCAGGGCTTGCTGATCCTCGCAAACTTATTACAGCGTTTTCGACTCTTTATCAGTTACTGAAGCAAATGTGTGGAAACCTTCTTCAATAGTTGAGTTGTGCTCTGGTTGTTGTGTTTGTTTGTTGTCTAGGATAATATTACGAGCAAGATTAGGGCCGACATTAGCAAAATATTCATTATAAACACACAGTTTTGTATTTTTTTCGGCGTCAGTGTTGATTCCGTGATGAGTAATTTCTTTTGGTAACTTTATATTTATTTTGGTTATATTGCGTATGCAGTTAAAAAAACTTTATTTATTTATGTATGGATGTAAAAATCCCTAATATCGGACTATTGGACACATTTAGCTGATTATTAAGGATTTGGGTTTTTGTTTTAACAGCTTTCGGTAAGTCCGGCCGTGATGCAAAAAGTTTCCTTTTATAGTGATTAAGGCGAATCTAAAGTTTTTTCTAAAAATTATTCGTAATAGCCATGGACACTAATCCCAAAAATTTACCCAGCTTTCTTTATTTCGAGTGCTTCTAAATTATTTATTCTGTTACCATGACCATTTCTATGTCAGTTAGCTTAGATTAGATTAGGTTAGGTTAGGTTAGGTTGTGGTGCCGTGTATTTCGCCTCCATGTTTGGTCAATAAATTATTGTCCTCGTAAACAGCAAAATACGTAATATTATGCAAAAACTTCATATACGTAGGTACTTTAAGCCTTTACGTAATTAGTAATTACGTAATTGAAGTAATTTATGCTTTTCCGTACAACCTCTTGCTCAGCTGCCCTCTGTAGATATTAGTCCAACCTACGCTCCATAGATATTAGTCACCACTGGCACCGTCATAGATATTTGTCCGACCTTAGCTCTGTAGATATTAGTCCTCACTCTGAAGTTCATAAATATTAGGCCAACGTATGAGCTGTAGATATTCATCCGACATAAAGGCTGTAGATATTAGTATCTGGAGTTTTACCACAGTATATACCTGCATATTACCACAGTATACAATTTAAAACGTACATTAAATCAATAAATAAACATGTATACTAACAGTAATATTTTTTAAGATTATTTTTAGGTAAACCTTTTTTACGCTAATCTCCGGTACTATACTAAATGCGCCTATGCTGAAAGAGATTAACTTATATGTCTGTAACGCGTATACTCGTGGGAGATCCCATTCACTTTTATATTCTCCGAAAGCGAGAACGTCTGCCTATCAGAATGCGCCATTAAACAGAGCGACTCAACTGCTTAAGGATTCTGCATTGACCATCGACATCTTCAATGTCACCTACAAGAGTTCAGCTATTATCTTTTGACATACGTCACAACGTATATTAGTGTATAACTGTTTTATTGAGAACCTGAAAAAATAAATAAATAAAAATATATTATTCGTGTTTTAAACGATCTTAACTAAAATATGAGACAGCTGTAATCCCTGAAATCTGACATCGGCCAACGTCTCCCATAGAAAAAGCAAATAACATACATAGAAAATTACACAAATAATTTGACATTCGATTACGTACGGAATCGATTCCGAATAAACAAAAGATATAGAACCGCATGGCTGGCCGCTCAACTAATAATAAATAAGATTATTTTTTGTTGTTGTTCATTTCTAAAGTTCCTAAAGCACATAAATTAAAGTTTGTATTTATGTATATTTGAATGTTTAAACTTGGTGTTTTCTTTGTTGAAGCAATGGCCTGTCTCTATTAAATGTCTCGTAATAATTATTATTTGGTAAATAGAGTTCATGTTCTTAGATTCTAGTTTTAAAATTTCTAATAGTCTTAAGCGACGATGACACAGAACGAGTTTACAAGCTACTATCTGGGAAATTCACTATCTGTTAGTAAACTCGCTCAGTGTCATCGTGTTACTTGCTAACTAGCAGATTCTTGACAATCTACGAAAAAAGTTTAAAGGTCGTCATAAACAGCTGATTTCGACTGTCAAACATCATAGAATTAGTTCACGCAGGCGGCTACTGAGCGAGTGGACAGTTTTGTGGATCATCATGACAATCTCACCCGCCGATTTACCCGCTTCTAAACCTTGAAGATTGTAGCTTGTAAACTCGCTCTGTGTCATCGAGCCTTTACCCACATACTGTATATTGAAATATTAGAGATACTTAGATATTGAAATATTAGAGATGTGCTGTCGGCATTTTTTATTGGGTGGGAGTGTGTTTTCTGGCGTAGTCGATATTGTTAACCAATACTACTGCACACTTTCATGGATGAAGGCGATACCCAGAACGGAATATATTAACAACCTGAGAACGAGAAGAGCCGACCCCAACAGCCTACCTAGGCAATGAGTTGGGACAGCGCAAGGAAGAAGGACTACTGCACACTTTCAAAAAATCAACTAAATGATCGAATTCTTTCCGTATTCAAACAATGCCTATTAGGTAGTAGTCCGCCGACGGTCGGACGGCCATCATAGCATATTTCTTGTATTTCAATATCTTTGGTCACAAGCATTACATTTCAAAGTGTATATCCCGTTTTTTTTCGAATTTGTTAGAATAATCCTGTTTATTAATAAATTTTATTATTTTGTAATTTGTATAGAAAGCTGGAGAAATATGATCTGATATTTTTAAAGACAAGTCGCCTGTATAAAGAACTTTTTTAATATATTTGATTTTTACTAGGTTTGCTGTTATTATTACCACTATAAATGTACTTTTTGTTAAAAAAAATGCTTCTTTCTTATTATACATATAAGAGGTTAATTTTTTCATTTTTATATCCATTGTTTAGGGCTATTCATTTTATAATGTTAATTTCATTATTATAATTATCATTGCATAAAAGGACATTAACAGCACGATGTATCATTGAGTTGAAGGAGGCAAGTTTATGGGACAAAGGATGAAGTGAAGTAAATGTTATAACACAGTCAGCGTGTGTAGGTTTTCTGTAAATATTAAAAACACACCTATTGAGACATACATACACACTGAGTTGAAGGAGGCAAATTTATGGGACAATGGATGAAGTAGAGTAGGTGGTATAACACGGTCAGTGTGTGTAGGTTTTCTATAAATATTAAATACGTACTTAATAAGTGAGATATTACTAAAAAATTAAAACATGCTAAAAATAGCAAATAATTCTACATATAATATACAAGCCAAAGATAAATTTTTCAATTTTCTAGATGATGATATGTGAGATATTACTAAATTAAAACTTGCTAAAAAGAGCAAATTCTACATAGATCTCGTAAAAATCGAAAAATTGACATTGGCCATTTTAGAAGGAAGCCAAATATAAAGTTTGCCATTTTCTAGGTGATGATGTTTCTACGATGGAAGGGGGTGAGTGCCTGTGGGCCTCCATGGGGCTTGATCCGCTACTGGCTCCATCCACATACAAAGTTACCTTCTCCTCCGCACCTGAATTCGTAGTCTCCTCCATAGTATGCAGCTGACAGGTAAAAGATAACACCATGATGTGTGAAATAATTCATATTGATTTAATAGCTGCCAGTATTTCATATAAGTCACTTAATTTGTATACACAGCGGCCGATAGAGGCGTTAGTGTCCTAATTATATTCATAAGCAGCTACTAATTGTAGGAAATCATTTTTTACAGCGTTTTTAATAGTTTGGAGTGGGCAATTATTTGAGCATGCAATGGTGGAGCCTCACTAAATTGTGAACAGACTAGAGTACAGACCAGGGTGCTCGACCGCCCAATTACGATATCAGTGCTGTCGCAAAGTGAACTTCACTGTTTAAAATAATCTAATCACTAAGTTCATTTATTTATTTATTTATTTAAACGCCCAAGGGTCTTTTACATATAATTCTGTACACATTTTTTAAAAATTACAATGAAAATAAAGATTTGACGAAATGCAGGTAACATAAAATATAAGAAACAAAATATAGGTTACAAAAACATAAGACACAAGGTAGGTAACAAAAAATGTAAATTAAGTAAAAATAGATAATCTGCCAATATCCTTCAAATCAACAATAATATTAATAAAAATGTTTAACATTGGCGTTCACATTGGTTTACGAAATAAGCAGAAATGGTTGGCACATAATGCATATGAAATTTGCAAAGTTCAAATTGTTGTCAAATACATCCATATTGTAAGTATTTGTTAACAAAACTATGTAAACGTTTTATTGGGGAAAGCAAACTATAGTTGGAATAAGTTAACTATAGTTGTTCGTGTCGGTACATGTAGATTTACATATTAATTGCAGGCGTTTACAACAATCGAATTTAGAGTTAAATAATTTTAATAGAAAAGTTGGGTGATTATTTTTCGCCTGTTTTCTAAAATTGGAATATTTAAAATATTCATTAAGGTAAATGTAATATGCTTGCGGTAAAGCAACACACAAATCAGCAGTAACAACGAGTATCAACAACAATCGCCACCATTTGCAAACTATCGGTGCTCGATGGCACTGACTTCATCACTTGACACTTCAAAATCCGTCGTATACTTTTATAGTCGGCCTTGATTTTTATTAAATGACGAATGAAACCATTTATTTTTTACCGTTTATTTTACGCCTGTCTTCTAGTGTTTAAAATATTTAATAATAAATTATGTTTTAAGTCTTCTAATGGGATATTTAATTTAAAATTTATAAAACGCAGATTTTTTTTGTATTCGCTCAATGTTATTAATGTGAATTTTGTAAGATTAAGACCAAACTACCGAGTTATATTCCATTAGGCTTCTAACTAGAGATACATATAATAATTTAATCGCTTGTATGGAATTAAAGTTTTTGGTTGTTCTTAATACGAAGCCTAGTGTTTTCATACCCTTTTTACAATTTGGTGGATATGATTGGCGAAACTTAGTTTTTCATCCAAAATAATTCCAAGATCTCTCATTTCCTTGACTCTTTCTAAAGCTGTGTTATTGATGGAATATTCGAATAAAACAGAATTTTTATTTCCGAAGAAAGTCAAGGTTTTGCACTTTTCTACATTTAAGAATAAATTATTTAGAACGCACCAATCTTTAAAGTTACTAATGTTTGACTGAAGTATATGGCAATGATTTATATCAGTTATTTTCTTGTATAGTTTGATGTCATCAGCAAAGAGCAATACCTCGACATTAAGTAAAATCAAAACATTTACTAACAATGGCGGGAACATAAATATACCAAACTGTTTTTTTTCTGCGCGGGCCGCGGAGTAAAAATTCACAGGCGCGCCAATAACGCCACTGGCGGAAAAGAACTAAAACAACCATTATTACCAAGTTAATTAAGACTATTGCAACGTTGCCAGATGTAAAATACTTTCAATGCATTTTTACAGCGTGACCGCGAAAGCGTGAGGCTTAATAGTACTATATCATGTTTTAGTATATACGGGATTTATTTATGTTGCTGCAACAACACAGGTTATCAGCCGTGAAAGGTTGTTTTAGTAAGGCTGGAAGTTTTTAAGCTCTTAAAAAATATATGTTATTTTTGACCTATACATCCCCCCGCCGTAACGCATATTATATGATTTTCCCTTGATAGAAAAAAATCGCAAAGAATGCTCCGAAAATAATTATAAACACGTTTGTTTCATTTATACTCGTTTATTCAAGTTATACTCGTATGTAGAAATTCAAAGTGTTTCTTATGGGGAGGGGGGGGGAATAGGGGGGGAAGGGGGAGAGGCGGAGTGGGAACCCCCCTAATACCATGCGATCGAAGCCGCGGGAAAAGTTAGTTACAAATAAATTTTTTTTTTAAATTCCAAAGTTGCTTCCAAAATGAAACAAAACTGAGTTCTTTAATTACCTTAATCATAATTTAAAACAAAAATAAATAAAGTAGCTCATATCCGTATTAGATATTTAATATAACATTCGATTTTTTTCTCAAGGTTTTCGGCCTCAAATCCAAAATTAAGTTTTGAATGAAACCCGCAACCCGGATTTGTACCGATTTATTACATATTTCCCTTAAACATGGTAAGTTTTAAAGCTCTTAAAAATATATATATGCTATTCTTGCAGATAATATCTAGACTTTGCCCGCGCCGAAAAGCAAATTATATAAAATTCCCTCGATAGAAAAAATCGCAAAGTGTGCTCCAAAAATTATTATTAACACGTTTGTTTCAGTTATTTTACAAGTCATATATATGAAAAAATTCACAGTGTTTTTTTAAATGCTGTTTAAGACAATGCCCGCGAGATTTTTGCTCTATTTTAAACGAGTCGTGTTTTATTAAACATTTTCGCAATTTTCGCATCGATTTTGTCGCTGTAAATGTTAGCGCTCTCCTCTAACATTCGTAATTTCGTATCTCTTCATCTTCTTCTTTTCGGGCCCGGTTGCAGAGCCTCCCACAGGGTAACATGTTCGTTTTTGGGAACAGCTCATATGGGAATCATAAAAAAGTTCTCACCATATGATACGAGTAGTAAGGTAGACCCCTTACTACTCGTATCATGGTGAGAAATATAAACACCATGCTTTGTTAGATATGATTTTAGATTTTCACGGCCAAAAGTATGTTTGTTATTTGTTTTGGGGGTGTTATGCCGTGTTGCGCTACCTCCTCCTTTCGGACAGCGTTACAGTGTCCATCATCAGGGCAGAGGCAGACGAAACGTTGGCTAAAGGAGGAGGTAGCGCAACACGGCATAACACCCCAAAAACAAATAACAAAAAAACCATGCTTTGTATTCAAATCTAAACGTGAACCACATAATAGTTAAAATGTACACATATATGAAACTACTTTCCGCAGATACGTTACATACACACATCTACCGGATCTGTCCTGATGATGGACACTGCAACGCTGTCCGAAGCGTTGACTAAAGAAGGAGGTAGCGCAATGCGACATAACACCCCAAAAACAAATAACGAAAATAGTTTCCGCAGTTTGAGAAAAATTTTAGAAATTTAGTAAATTTATTTTTAATTATTTTTACATAAAATGACAAAGAAGTGATGTGACAAGAACGGTTATAATTCATTTGTCTAATAAAATACCTGAGTGTTTCTCTTTTTTTCTCTAACAGTAATTTTTGTTAGAAAAAACGTCAGGTAACACATTTTTAAAATTTTTTTACAGTTTGCATTCAAAATTTTATATTTAAAAAATTACATGGTTATTTTTAATAAAGAAAAATCGAAAGCTTATTATATCACCTTTCAAAAACAGTTTTTAGTTTTAAGAAATGTTCACAAACATTCCATTAAGTTGCATTTTATTGCAAGGCGGAAATATTCTGGCCTACTGACCGTGGTTCACGACGAGTTCATCGAAAACGAATTCATCGAAAATCAATTCATCGAAATTCAATTCATCGAAAGCAAATTCATCGAAAACGAGTTCATCGAAAACCAATTCATCGAATGATCAATTCATCGAATCGCCAATTCATCGGAAAAATATATTTTGTTGATATTTGAGAGAAATGCCGAGTGGACCGAGAAGTTAAAAAAGCATCGGTCAACCTAAACTAACCTAACCTAACCTAACCTAACCTAACATAACCTAACCTAACTTAACCTATTTAACCAATTTTTAAATATTTTTTTATCATCACTCTTAATGACCATTCTGAGTTGTTTATGAGTTGGTTTCATTATGAGTTGTCTGGTCACCGTTCCTTAGATATTCCTTTTTTGCAGTTTCAAGTGGTTCGCTACGTTTGGTGATTTAGCAGGGGTGCCCGGGTTCATGGGGTGAGGTTTGTCTAGGTCTTGGAGGCGGATGACCAGGACATACTGAACCCAAGATTCCTACCCACCCCTTAAACCCTTTTCCTTCCCAGAAATCTCCTCTCCTTCCTTTCCTTAAAAAAACACCTCCACACAGCACCATAGGTGAGCATAAAGATGACATAGGCCCTGAGGGAAATTATGTTCCTCAGGGCCTCCTGTGTGGAGCTCATGTAAAAAAAAATATATATCAGACAATCGGAAATCGAAGAGATAACCTATAAATTTAACATTGTCACTACGAAACTGACAGTTGCTAAACACATTTAACTCAGTTAAACAGACCTTTTTGGGTATTTAATTTTGACAGCTCTAATATAGAAGGTGAAGTTGGACTAACAATCAAATATATCAACAGCAAGCCGACAATAGTTAAGAAAAATCCAAAAAACTCAAACACATCAATGGATACGGCCAAAACATCCGCGGCTGCCGAACCAAACTCTTAGAGTTGCAAACTTCTATTCCTTTACTTCAAAACGTCGATGTATTTCTCCTTACTGAAACCTGGCTTGATCCTGATATTCACACCGAGGAACTTGGATTCTCATCTTGACAGGAATCCAGCCACCAGCAATAAAACCAGAGGAGGAGGAGTTCTCATATCCGTCAAAAAATCACTGCCATCCACTCGATTAATTTGCAAACATCTAGACGTAGAACAGGTATTTGTATTACTAAAAACTAAATCAAGTAAAATTTTACTGGGATGTGTCTACATTCCTCCTGGATCCAACATCACAGTCTACCGAAACCACATTGATGACCTCAAAACCTTTAAAAATAAATACCCTGATGCCAGAACAATTTTATTTGGTGACTATAATACCCCTAGCATTGATTGGATGAATAAAAACTCTTATAACAACTTAAGCCTACCAGAAAATGCTCGTGAAATAATAGATATGACGAACTAACTCGCTCTACATCAAGTCAATCAAGTCTACAATACCAATAACCGGCTGCTGGATTTAGTGTTCTGTAGTGATCTCTCAATTCACATTGTTAAATCAGTTGACGAGCTCCTCCCCCTAGACTGCCACCACCCCGCTTTAAGCATAACTATCTTGTTGAATAACTCACCAGACGACACAACTATTCTTCCTAACTTTACTTATAATTTTTCCAAAGCTGACTATCCTAATATGAACCAATATCTTAAAAATGAAGACTGGTCATTTCTTCACCCCAACAATAATATTAACTACAATCTTGAAATTTTTTACACAATTATCAACAGGGCCATTGAAAACTATGTACCACTTTCACATTTCAAAGAAGCGAAGTTCCCGAAATGGTTCAACAGCGAGTTAATCAACCTGATTATTTGCAAAAAAACTGCACACAAAAATTTTAAAGAATCTAAATCCCTTAACGACTATAAGTTATTTCACAATTACAGAACTCAATGTAAAAAACTGTCAAAAAAATCATATTATAATTATATAAATGGAATCGAAAAATCTATACCCTCTAATATACAAAACTTTTTCACACATGTAAACTCTCTTAGAAAAAACAAACAAGGTTTACCCATTTCAATGCACTTCAAAGATAAGAGTAGCACTGATATGAAAGTTAAGGTTAACTATTTTGCTGATTACTTCAAAAGTGTATATGACGAAGATATCCCAGAAAATTACATACCACCACCTTCCCTTATTGAGAGCATGCATATTCCTGCTGTACACATCAATATAAACGACGTTAAATCTAAAATTAAATCTCTAGACAAAAACAAAAAGGCCGGACCTGATAACGTGCACCCCAATATTCTCATAAATTGCATTGCTTCACTGGCTGAGCCGATTTGTCTATTGTTTAATCAATCGCTTGATACAGGTTGCTTCCTGGACATTTGGAAACGTTGTTATCTAACACCTATACTAAAAAAGGGTAATAAAAGTGATGTCACTAACTATAGACCTATATGTAAGCTATCTATAATTCCGAAACTTTTTGAAAAATTACTTCTTGATAAAATTTCCCCATATATTAACCATCTCATTGTTCCAAATCAACATGGATTTTTGTCTGGCAGGTCAACTCTGACAAATCTCTCATTATATCAAAACTTTATATCAAATGCATTAGCTAACAAAACTCAAGTCGATTCCATATACACAGATTTTATCAAGGCCTTTGAAAAAGTGTGCCATAAAATTCTACTGGTTAAACTACGTAAGCTCGGTATTGACGGAAAACTTTTAGACTGGTTTGCAAGCTATCTATCTGATAGAGTTCTACTTGTAAAAATTAATTTGTTCTATTCCAATCAATTTATAGCTACCAGTGGTGTACCTCAAGGGTCCCATTTAGGCCCAATTTTGTTTTTATTGTTCATAAATGATATTGTTGACATATTTGATAAAGATGTAGATGTATTGCTTTTTGCAGACGATTTAAAAATATTTAAAATCATAAAAACCGCTGAAGATTGTGCCTGTCTACAAAATAATTTAAACAAATTAATTAGTTGGTGCTCTATTAACAAACTTTATCTGAACATAAATAAGTGTTATTCAATAAGTTTTTACAGAATAAGTCAACCAATTATTCATCCTTATGAACTTAACAACTCTACCCTTACCTCTGTCGAAGAAATTAGTGACTTGGGCATAACTTTCGACTCTAAATTAAACTTCATATCCCATATAAACTCAATCTATAATAAAGGTATCAAAATGCTTGGCTTCGTTCTTAGAAATTCCAGAGGTTTCAAGAATATTTCAACTTTAAAAATTTTGTATACATCCTTAGTACGTAGTCAAGTCGAATATAACTCCTCGATCTGGTCCCCCCATTTTAAAATACATTCAGATTCAATCGAAAAAATTCAACACAAATTCTTAAGATATATTAATTTTAACCTCGGTATTCCCATTGAAAACATAAATTATAATTACTTGATGAAAGAATTAAATTTACTAAGACTGTCAGATCGAAGAATTATATCAGACTTAATATTAATGTTCAAAATTGTAAATGGTAGAATAGACAGTCCTGATCTAACTAAGCTCATTGAATTTCATATTCCCACGAGAACCACTCGTTCTAAAACCCTTTTTAAATGTAACAATAATCGGACTGAGTATACGAAACACTCACTTTTACCTAGGTTGCATGAAGTTACTAATAGATATGCAGATGTGATAGATCTATTTAACTGCACGGAACAGAGGTACAAGACGGCTATGCTATCATATTTTTTTAGTCACTATTAATTTTATTTCTATTATAGATTTTTGCATGTAAATGTATCTCTGGTGTCACTTCCCAATGTATCGTCACAATTAACTGTTATACATACACTGTTTTACCATTACTAATATTTTGAATATGAATTTGTGACATGTAATTAATGTTTATGGCATACTTATGCCGTTTGTATTAAATAAATAAATAAATATCCACAAAAAATGTTTTTCGATGAATTGGCGATTCGATGAATTGATCATTCGATGAATTGATTTTCGATGAATTGATTTTCGATGAACTCATTTTCGATGAATTTGCTTTCGATGAATTGATTTTCGATGAACTCATTTTTTTTTTTTTTTTTTTTTTTTTTTTTTTTAATTGTACAACAGATTTAAGAAGAGTTATATATATCTAGTGTTTCCGATATTTCGTTCAACAGCACCATTCCTCTTGTCATGCTATGCTGTGCTAGAACATCTGTTCTGCCGTATGGTATTTTGAATAAGTCGTGTCGACGACTACGGCTGAAATTTTCAGGCACGTATAAGCCATAACATTCCAAGAGGAATGGGCTGTCAATACGATTATGAATTATGTTAAAACTAAGAATTGCAAGATTTGCATAACGTCTAGTTTCCAAGCTAAATCTATTTGTTGCCTCAAGTAATTCCATATGGTGCATGAATCTCGGGTACGTTCCATTCATCCGCATATAGACATACCTAAGGAATTTTTTCTGAACTTGTTCTAGCATATTAATATATTTCGCTTGGTGCGGAGTCCACACACCACTGGCATACTCCAGCTTACTTCTTATGACTCCATCAAACATGGCTATCATTGCATCTGGGTCATCAAATTGCTTACATATTCTGATGATGAAACCAGGAGTTTGTAGCATGCTGGAGTGAGCCGTGATATA
Organism: Limnephilus rhombicus; assembly: GCA_929108145.2. Lineage (NCBI taxonomy): Eukaryota > Metazoa > Arthropoda > Insecta > Trichoptera > Limnephilidae > Limnephilus > Limnephilus rhombicus. The sequence continues at coordinate 12,116,293 of OV815296.1, forward strand.
TGATCCGAGAATGTCAGTTTGGGATCAAAGACGATACCGAGATCTTTAAAGCTATTGACTCGGCATAATGTTTTCCCTTTAATGTTGTATTCAAAAACTATGGGCTTCTGGGAGCGGGTATATGTCATGGTTACACATTTTTTTTATATTGAATTCTAATTTGTTTTTTACTGACCATTCTGCAATAGCATCAAGGTCAGATTGCATTTTTAAGCAGTCATAGTAACAGATTATTTCCATCAAAAGTTTGAGGTCATCTGCAAATAGAAGACATTTGCAATATTTTACACAAACCTGGATGTCATCTATAAGTATAAGGAACAGCAAAGGACCAAGGTTTGAACCTTGGGGAATACCTGATAACGCCGGGAATTGTTTAGATTCATGTCCATTTATTATTACATATTGACTTCTAGCTTTTAAATAGGATGCGAAGAATAAAGTGTTTGTTGATCGAAACCAAGTTTGTACATTTTAAGTAGTAAAATATCATGATCAACTCGATCAAAAGCCTTGGCAAAATCCGTATACACTACATCTATTTGGTGTCTCAAGTCCAGTCCGACGGCCATCAATCGCGAAAATGTTAACAAATTTGAAACCGTGGATTTTCTTGGCATGAAACCGTGTTGGTTTTCTCCTAGAAATGGCATAATTTGGTGATGTAATTTCTTGTAAATAATCATTTTAAATATTTTTGGTATAGTTGACAGTACAGCTACTGGTCTGTAATTCCTTATATCAGACTTGTCTCCAGCCTTGAAAATTGGGCTTACACGCGTGAGTTTCCAAGAATGAGGGAAACACCAAGTCGATATGCTAAGATTAAATATATAGCTCAGCGGTTGACAAATGGTTTTTGACATATGAGCAATTATATTAGGGGGTATTCCGTCTGGGCCTGCAGCCTTGTCGAGCTTTAAAGTTCGAGTACAGGAGTCTACTTCCTCTGGACAGGTTAGCTCAAGACCGATTTTACCAATATTCCAGGGCCTCTCGGTTCGAGTAAAGTCTAGATTTAGTTGAGGAGCAATCTGACTGTACACTGATTTGAAATAATCGGCAAATTTTTGGCTTACTATTTCGGGATCGGAAAAAGTTTCCGTTCTATCACTCAAGTTAATTTGGGTATGTGGATTTGCTAAAATTTGATTTAATAAAATTTAATTTAATTAATTTGATTTAATAAAATCCCAAAAACATTTGACATCATCTTTGATCCCATACTGAACTTTTTCTAAACACTGACGCTTTACAATTGCTATATCTTTTTTAAGCTCGGATCGCATCGCAGAGAATAACAAGTAATCCGATTGATTCTTGTGCAGTTTATATCTTCTGCGGTGCGATTCTTTGATTTTTAATTTATCTATAATTTTTTTAGAGAACCACGCCGGATAATTTACATTTTTACATAATTTTTTCCTAATGGGGACACATATTTTCGATGAATTTGCTTTCGATGAATTGATTTTCGATGAACTCGTCGGTTACCCTGACCGTATATGGTCGAGGTCTGAGAGGTTAATTTATTAATTAATTTAATTTTAGTAATTTGTACATTAATGTTTTTCAATTTGATGATTAATTATAACATAACATTTTGCATACTATATTTTTTCCAACAATACATCTGAACCTGACTTTAAAGTTTCTGTGGCGTGTTAATAAAACTTCGTCTCTTTGTACAGAAATTTCGCTTTCTGCATATTCACTTAGTCCTTTTTTGTAGCCTGATTTCCTTGCACGTCCTTGTTTAATGTCTGTGAATGTTCTTGTTGTATATAATTTTATTTGAAAAGTATTTTGGTAACAGGTTGTTTACTATTTTAAAGATAAATATCATCGTGTCGATCAGCATCTGTTTCACGGTTAGCCAAATTAGTTCCTTTATCATTTTTTTTTTTAACTTTTGAAAATCTGCTTCTCCGAAGTATTATTCTCATTACCCTATTTTGGAGAATTTGAAACTTATTAGAAGAACTAAGAATAGTTGAGCAGTAGTTAAAGTGTGGAGCAATACTCGAGTTGCAAATAGCGATTGCAGTTTTTCTGTAAAGCTTTTGCCGAATTCTTCCCAAAAACAATATCTTTTTCCCAATTTTCTTTTGGTTATATTCAGTAAGTTTGTTAAAGGTTAGGTTTAGAATCTAATAATTTCCCCATCAATTTTTATTTTGATTTCATTTGATGTCTTATTATATCCAATCACCATACATAATTTTTTTTGTATTTTTGACACATTATTTAGTTCTTTACTTAAAATATTTATTAGCTCTTCATTATTATCTCCAATTAAGTATATTAGTATATCATCGGCAAATGTTTTTTTTTTTGCATTTTGAAAATATTTTCACCAAGTCATTAATATAGAGTACGAACAATATAGGTCCAAGGACCGATCCCTGTGGTACTCCTAATTTCTTTTCCATGGGTTTTGAAAATTGATTATTTATTTTTGTTACCTGTTTTATGTCTTTCAAATACTCTTCCATTAATTTAATAGTTACAGCCAAGAAACCAATTTCTTTCTTATCAGTATTTCTCGTTCTATAGTTTCGAATGCCCTTTGAAAATCCAAAAATATTGCTAAGATAAATTTATTACTATTCATTCCTTCTTTCTACTCTTCCACGTAAAGATGTTGTTAGTTCTTGGAAGAAGAGTCATCGTGAGTTAAATTTAAAAATATTAAAATAGATGTTAGTCACAAAGAGCCAGTTACTAGTAACAGCTAGGCTTCTTATCGGGGGACTGATAAGTTATCTCTTCCTCTATAAAAGAGATCGTTGGCAAGTTATTAAGTGGAAGAGTGCAAACAGAATATTATCATTAAAGATGTGTGAGAACTACAAGACGACATTGAATAAAACTGATGCCAACAATCTATACATAATTAATTTGGGAAGTGGTTATGGGTATCGCTCCGGGAACCATTTATTGGATAACCAACATCCCTGCCGTAGGTCACCGCAAGTGGTCAGCTACATTTGGTGATTTAACAGGAGTGCCCAGGTTCATGAGGTGGGGTTTGTCTAGGTCTTGGCGGCGAATGCGTTTTCCCAACTAATGCGTGGCGAACCGGATCGGGAGAGACTGGTTGAGGGAGACCTAACCTAGATCTCTCTAACCGGACTTTCTCAACACATCGCCTTGCATCGCAGTGGAAAAGATGGATTCATATCCGTTGTCCGTATCCGTAGTATATATATAGTCCGTCACTTCTGGACATACTGATCCCCAGATTCCTCAGATGCCCACCCATCCCCAGATACCCACCCCTCATACCTTTTTACTTCCCAAAACTTCCTCTCCTTCCTTTCGCTTAAAAATCCCTTCACACAGCATCCCGAAAGATGACATAGGCCTTGAGGGATTTTTCCTCAGGGCCTCCTGTGCGGAGCTAATGTAAAAAAAGTTTCAGTTTTCTTTATACATTCGCGTTTCATTTACCAGAATGTCTAACAAAATATGCGTGGAATATTTGTTAGGCTTTTTTCGATTTTTATTTTACCTAACTCCAATCATATTATTTCGTATTTAAAACATCAATCTGTATGATATTAATATCTAATAATAATAATATATTTAAAAAAAAAAAAACAAAAATTTATAACTAAAAAAAAAGTATACAATAGTTTAAAAGTGTACAAAAGTTAATAATGGAAAACAATATACATACATATAAACAGTAGGTACTTAAAGAATAGAGATTTATAATTATAAACGTAGGTTTCTCGTAACCTGCCTCACTAGGCTAGCCTGTGTTGAGGCAGTAATTTTACGTCAATTTATAATTCTGTGAACATACCTATTACAATATAATCGCACAATAGATTGGTTGCATTAATAATAACAATAACATTGGTACAATAATAACAGCATTAATAATACTAAAGAAGAGTACAAATGGGTTGGTTTTTTATACAAATCTACAATTTTATTTCGAAACTCGTAAAATTTTGCACCCTTGACCTTCAACACACCGTATTTCCCTAAAGCCCGAGCAACTCTGGATACTTAAGCTGTTCGTTGTCCATCGTTGTTCTTAACAGGAATGCTCGATCTTAATACCTTAGAAGCCCACCGAAAAAATATTTTTGGGGAAACATTTTTTATGCTGATCTCCGGTACTGTACTGAATCCACCTACGTTAAAGGAGATTAACCTATATGTCCCTAATGCGTATACTCGTGGGAGATCCCACGCACTTTTTTATGCTTCTTCCTTTCAGAATGCGCCATTAAACAGAGCAATTCAACTGCTTAACGATTCTGCATTGAGCATCGACATCTTCAATGTTACCTATAGAGAATTCAGTAACTCTTTTGTATAGTGAAACTGCTCCCACGGACTTTTTTTTTCTTATTTCAAATTTTGTAACCTTCCCTGAATATTTTGTTACACTTTCACAAATGAGTCATAATTTACTCAATTCACTCATACGCTAGACCAGAGGTCGGCAAAGTGCGGCTCCGGAGCCGCATGCGGCTCTTTGGCCCATTTAGTGCGGCTCTGGCCCAAATGTCCAAGTGTATCCTTTTTGCTCAAGATTTCGAAAGGGAAACATTGTTTCACTTTCCGAGTCTGCTGAAGCATCGCCAAGAAAATAATTCCTTCATTGACAAACACTTTTAAATAGTGTTTGTTAAAACAACCATTTTAAATACGATTTGAAATTTCCCCCCTTTGGCTTTGACTTTGAACTTTGTAACTTTGAAATACAATTGCTGGATTTAAAAAAACAAGGAAGTGGAGCTCTAAATTTAAACGTCTTTGTGTAGATTTGTAAATATTTGAGAAGAACAAATGTGATCTTAGTTCACAACACAAGTGGTCTGCTTTGAAAGACCTGGAGAAGGAAGGCATGGTCATCTTCAACGCCTGGAATAGTATTCCTGACTCTTATGATCAGCTGAAAAAAATCGCGTTTGCTGCTCTTTCCCTTTTCGGTTCTATATATTATGCGAACAATCTTTTTTCAAGCATGAACTTTATCAAGAGTAAACTGAGAAGTCGTCTTATTGATGAGAACCTGGAATCGCGCCTAAAATTAAGAATAACAACATACAAACCTGACTTACCCAAAATTTCCAAGGAGATGCAGGACGTTATTCGCATTAAGTGTTTGTCGGTCACTGTCATGATTTAAATTTATGGATTCCTTAATTACATATTAATTTTTTTAAATAATATCTTTATTTCGATGAAATCAAGTTTTATTCAGTCTACCTGTAATTTAATGAAGTGCTAAAATTAAGGAATATTCACAAAGTAGGTGTACAAGATTTTTATATTTTTAGAAAAAGTGTATTTGAAATAAAATTTCAGGATATTGTTGATACGCGATTATATGGAAAAATAGTGGACAAGTGGTTCACTATTTTTCCACATAATCGCCATCCCGTTCAATGCTCGCGGTGAGCCGTGGCACCAATTTCTTTATACCCTTCTCGTAGAACTCTATCGCCAACTTCTTCCCCCAATTAGAACCTCTTTCTGCACCTTTTCGTCGGTTGAAAATTTATTTTCGTCCGTATATGCTTTTATGGAGGTGAAAAAATGATAATCTGAAGACGCGAAGGCAGGGGAATACGGGGGTGGTTCAAAACATCCCTACCAAATGAGAACAATATCGTATTCTGTGTGAGGTCGGATGTTTTCGTGAAACAAGCACAGTTCTCTAGTCAGCATTCCCCTCCTTTTGTTTTGAATGCTCCTTTTGGGTTTTTTAAGGTGTCACAATATCGTTGTGCATTAATAATTTCCACCTGGGGCAGAAATTTGCCTTTTCGGGCCAAAAACAGTGAGACCATAATTTTTTTGGCCGAAATTGTGTTCTTGAATTTTTTGGCAGAGGGGAAATTGGTGTGACGCCACTTTGACGACTGTTTTTTTTCCAGGCGTGTAATGAGTCACCCACTATCATTTCCATTCACATTAGAGCTCAGAAATCCTCACCTTTTTTTCTTGTAAGTGAGTAAAAAACGGATCATAGTTCTTGGCGGGATTTTTGCCGACATCCTTCACGCAACTGGATACTACAACGTGAATTTACGTACTACAATGTTCCTGCGATGCTCGCTCTGGTCGGGAGACCCCCTACCACTCCTACCACTCGGTGCTACCAACCCCCAAAAAACAAATAACCACACCCCGTAATGGTCACAGTACACTTACCTTCTGAACATCCCTTATGTAATAAATGTTTTCTAAATGAATAAATAGATTTGGCTCCCAAATTTTTTTTTTGAATCGTTGAAATGTACATATTTGGCTCTTTTTTGACCCCTGCGCTAGGCGGTTCGGTTAAAAATGACAGTTTAGATCCTGCAGAGAAAAATCCCACAAATGAACTGCGCCGCAAACCGTTGCCTTCAGCGAACTTTACTTTTCTGCGCAGTCTGGTTATTTTAATGTGCGCCCTTCGGCGGTCAGTGTAAAACTGATGTCGTAGTTTATTCAAAGCATTCACGAAACTTCCTGGTGCCAAAAGTATGGCCTCGTGTTTTACCTCCAGCTCGTCGAAATGATTCCCAGATTTTATTTTAGGACAAGTCTTCGTCAAGTAAGAACCAAAATATTAAGTTTTACAAACATAAATTTGGTAAAACTACGGCTAAAGGGTGAAACAACCCGGCCTTAAGTTGAATTTACATTACACAGCTTGTTGCGTACAAGTTGTTTCATGACAATAGTTTCACTGCTCGTTTTACGTGTAAACATAAAATATAGTTTCATCACACGCGCATTAATTGTATGCCACAAAATTAGAATCGAAATTACGACACTACTAGTTGTATGCAATCAATTGCGTAGAGTAAAAAATGAAACTAGTGTCGCGAAAACTTTTCAGCTAAGCGGGCGTGTGTGTGCATTGTAACTGCATGAAATTTTTAACGTCGAAAATGACAAATCAAAATTGGAATGCTATAATAATATTAAATTAATGAAGACAATATTAGCGACACTCAATCGAAAATCTGAAACAGAAAAAGATACAAATTATTATTTTTTAATTGTTAAACTAACGTTTAAGACAACATTTTTATGCATAGCACAAAGGGTAACAATTATTATAAGCAATAATTATCAGCCTGAAACACTCATCCACATTGAAAAATCTTCCGAGAAAATATACATGACGCCAACGTGACTTGAACCCGTGCCCTTCTGATTGCCGGTCAGCTGCTCTCCCAATTGAGCTATGGCGGCTTATCTTATACCCGCCAAATGATTCAATATATACTAGTGTTTCATTCAACAATTACTGCTTATTATATTTTTTCCACCTATTTTTGCGAGAGAGACACTGTTAGTGTTAAATCCCTCGCTAGATGGCGTCGAGACAAATTATGTCTTCATTTATTGGTCTTCATTTACTTAAACTTGTCAAATAAAAAAGCTGACCGGCAATCAGAAGGGCACGGGTTCAAGTCCCGTTGGCGTCATGTATCTTTTCTCGGAAGATTTTTCAATGTGTATGAGTGTTTCAGGCTGATAATTATTGCTTATAATAAGAAAAAGATACGGTCACATCTGGGACTCGAACCCAGAACCTATGACTTGCTCTACCAACTTAACTAATGTGTCCCTATCCGATTAGGTCCCTGTCTAGCGATTGAGTTTCGCTAATATTATCTTCATGAAGGAAATATTACAATTTAAGGTTCTCATTAAGTTAAAAACAAAAATAATAATAATAATAGTTTTTACAACTTTCAGGATCTTCATCTACTAATTCAGAGGTTAACTGCATTGCAAACAGACCTTCCAGCGCCGGATCTGCCATACGTTCAAAAATGGGAAAAAACCTGGCGCCAACTCCGAAGGGGCGCCGTGAGAAAATAGATATTGTATAAAATTTAGTTATAATATTCCCTGAATCGTTTCAAAATTACCCATAGTATGAAATAATTATTACGCTCTAGCAACACTTTCCAAAGAAACAGAATGCGCACGCATAAATAAACCAGTCATGCGCACGCATCAGGTTAGTTTACGGCTTACGAATTTATAGTCAGTTACAGAATTTTTTACAAATTCCATATATTTAGTTTAAACGTAAGATCTATTTTTCCATATATCTTTTACCGTCTTTTTCGACGAATGGGTGCGATCCAAATTCAATAACCAATCACAGCGTGGTATTTTTGTTCAAGAGAACAAACAAACCGACCGCCTTTCAAAATGCTGACAATTTTAGCTAGCGTACGCTCTCTATTATTTTATTTTGTACGATTTAAGTCTCTAGGAGAAGGTAGTTAAAGACCATTTTCTTATGAAATCTTCAGTAAATTCCATTAACAAAAACATCGCACGGTTTGCAGGATTTGCAGGTTGCAACGTGTTACGTGTTGACAGTTTGATCATTGCAGATCATTGATTTGACATATTATTTAAAGTTCGTTAAATGTATAATTAATATCTATTAGATTTGTTGGATCTGTTATTTTACGGTGTCAGTGTAAGCGTCTTTCGTAAGCCGTTGATACCATACGTCAGTGTTTAGTGTTTGTATGGTGTTTGTTCGCTCAATTTGGTGTTTGTTCGCTCAACACGGGAATTGCAGGGTACAAATTTGAGGTTATATTCTTATTAGTCAGAAGCTGTAGATGCTATTCTTGTGTTGTACGTTGCCATGAGAACGTATTTGATTTTGTTTTTCTATTAATATTCGCGTTGGGTATATACATAAACGCAGTAAATCTCAAGAATGTCTAATGGATCTAGTTCAGCAAAACCACCCGCATTGTCTCGTAACCTATATTTTAAATCATGGTACGGGCACAAACAAACAATTCGTTGTATTATTTTAAAGCATAACTTGCAAAAAGAGTTTTTCCTAAAATAATTAAAATAGCACCATAATTTTATGTTTACCCAATAGATTCAGAGAGTATAGGGCTCCTGGCGATTCTCTCTTTAAAAAAAAAACGAGTCTGAGAGCTACCGCCAGGTCACTTGGAAAAGTTACACCCTTTATATGTCTTGATTTTATTTGATAAATTAGTGTAAAAAAATAAAATTAAATTAAAAAAATTGGGCTGAACGAATTTTTAATCAAAATAAAAATTTAGGGGGGGGGCGCCATCGGTACCCACTGCACAGGGCGCCAGATTTCGTAGATCCGGCCCTGAGACCTTCAATTCCAGCTTCGTCTTTTCTATCGTGACAGTCTTTTCGTTATTTTGAACAACAAATTTTTGGATTGCAGAAAAAAGTTTGACGTTGATGGTACCATGGTGCCATGGTTGCTGTGGTGACATCGATTTTCAACTGCATTATACAAATCAAAATTAGAATACGCTTTTGCTGTTTGGGCCCCATACCAGCAAAAATACATAGAATTATTGGAACAAATACAAAAAAAAATCTAAGGTATCTTTAAATGAGAATACATGGTGAATACCCGCGATTTATGCATCATCTGGATTTGCTATCTGAAACGCGCTACGAAAGTCTCCAATCTAGAAGGAATGGGACCCTTGCAGTAACAGCTTTAAAATTATTAACTATTACATTGACAACCCATACCTCTTAGAATGTTCGTACCGAACAACTACTGCCAGGGTCGTCACCACAATTTTCTCTGTATCCCACACCGCAGAACAGACATTATGGCCCAGAATAGCATGACAAGAGGTATGGTGCTGCTGAATGACATCTCTAGGTCCCTTGACATTTTCAACATAGGCCTGGAAAGTTTCAAGAGTAATTTTAGGCAAGAACTCTAAAATATGTATTATTGTAATTTTTTTCTCTAAAGTTATGTATATCTTGTGTGTATTGTAATAGGATTATTTTAATCAGTAATGCCCAAAAAAAATGTTGCACGACACTTAATTTGCCTTATTTACTCCAACTTTTTTTTTTTATTATTTGGAACATGCATGTAGATTCGGCTTTTGATAGCTCCATTACAGAGTGTCTTGTAATTCGTGCTGCGGTATTTTGAAATGAGAGGGTCTCTGTATCTCTTGTTTGAAGTAGAAATCTTTAGCGGTAGTCACGCCGCACTGCGTTGTTTGCTCGCAGCTTTCAACTTACCGAGGGCCGCATTGGCGTGCCTGGGTTTGGCTGGTTACATGATACTTACGTAATGTGTATTCATTTATGATAACTTTATAGGGAAACCTCTGTGAGGGTTGGTGACCTCAGGATGTTCTCATAAACAGCGACAATGCACAGTTTCCAGTTTCCGTAAGGGCGGGTTGTATGGGGGTGCGGGTTGTATGGGGGTGTATAAGGTACACACCGTAAGTGGGATCTACAGTTTTCTTCAAAACATCTAAAATTAGTTGCTAAAACCAACTGAAAAATGATTCCATGGAATACGATCAGCATCATCTTTATAAATATTTATGTAACTAAGAAGGCTTTGTTTTTGAAGTAAAACTTATTTACGCACGCTCGACTTGGAGGTGGTGACTGCGTTATAGCCTAAGAGCCGGCGACATTAAACCTGTAATGATAGGTCTCCCAAAAATCATACACAAAAATCGTTAGGTCATTCATAATTTTGAAAAAAATTCAAGACTTCTGTAATCATAAGTCTCCCAAATTCTGAATGTTCCTCGAGACAGGGGAGGGGTAGGACTAGGTAAACCTGTAATGATAGGTCTCCCAAAAATCATACACAAAAATCGTTAGGTCATTCATAGGGGTACACAAAATGGCGGTGCTGCCATTTCGGAAACCGGTCAGCACTAAAAAAAAAAATTTTGAAAAAAAAAATTTTTCAAGACTTCTGTAATCATAAGTCTACCAAATTCTGATTGTTCCTCGAGACAGGGGAGGGGTAGGACTATACGAAAAAGCAGTGCTGCCCGTCCCCCTGATGGGCCGTCTCAGTAGACGTCTAAGAGACGTCTCGTACGAGGTATCTGTAATCATTGGTCTCCTCCTAAAATCAAAGCTTATCTGAAAGATCATCAAATTTTTTGAAAAAAAACCACTGCTGCCGTTTCCAAAAAGTGGACAAGATGAAACGGCAGCAGTGGTTTTTCTGACACAAAATTTGATGATCTTTCAGATAAGTTTGGTTTTTTGAGGATGTCGATGAATATAGATACCTAGGTACGAGGTGTCTTTTATGTAACGAAAGTCATAAGAAAGGAGGGCGACTTTCAAACGCTGCTGCCGCCATCTTGTCCACTTTTTGGAAACGGCAGCAGTGGTTTTTTTTTTCACAAAATTTGATGATCTTTCAGATAAGCGATGGCGATGGCGATGGCGATGGCGATGGCGATGGCGATGGCGATGGCGATGGCGATGGGGATGGGGATGGGGATGGGGATGGGGATGGGGATGGGGATGGGGATGGGGATGGGGATGGGGATGGGGATGGGGATGGGGATGGGGATGGGGATGGGGATGGGGATGGGGATGGGGATGGGGATGGGGATGGGGATGGGGATGGGGATGGGGATGGGGATGGGGATGGGGATGGGGATGGGGATGGGGATGGGGATGGGGATGGGGATGGGGATGGGGATGGGGATGGGGATGGGGATGGGGATGGGGATGGGGATGGGGATGGGGATGGGGATGGGGATGGGGATGGGGATGGGGATGGGGATGGGGATGGGGATGGGGATGGGGATGGGGATGGGGATGGGGATGGGGATGGGGATGGGGATGGGGATGGGGATGGGGATGGGGATGGGGATGGGGATGGGGATGGGGATGGGGATGGGGATGGGGATGGGGATGGGGATGGGGATGGGGATGGGGATGGGGATGGGGATGGGGATGGGGATGGGGATGGGGATGGGGATGGGGATGGGGATGGGGATGGGGATGGGGATGGGGATGGGGATGGGGATGGGGATGGGGATGGGGATGGGGATGGGGATGGGGATGGGGATGGGGATGGGGATGGGGATGGGGATGGGGATGGGGATGGGGATGGGGATGGGGATGGGGATGGGGATGGGGATGGGGATGGGGATGGGGATGGGGATGGGGATGGGGATGGGGATGGGGATGGGGATGGGGATGGGGATGGGGATGGGGATGGGGATGGGGATGGGGATGGGGATGGGGATGGGGATGGGGATGGGGATGGGGATGGGGATGGGGATGGGGATGGGGATGGGGATGGGGATGGGGATGGGGATGGGGATGGGGATGGGGATGGGGATGGGGATGGGGATGGGGATGGGGATGGGATGGGGATGGGGATGGGGATGGGGATGGGGATGGGGATGGGGATGGGGATGGGGATGGGGATGGGGATGGGCATAAGGACCTCCTCAACCAGTCCTCTCAAGTCAAGACCTTGATAAACCTCATCCCATGAACCTGGGCATCCCTGCTAAGATATCAAATGTAGCGAACCACTTGGGATGACATATAGCAGAGGTGTTGGTTATCCAATAAATGGTTCTGGATACGGCGGTACCCATACCCGCCTCCCAAAATGCGAAAGTTCTGATACTTCTAGATGAAATTTTGCATACTTGTACCTGATTTCATGCGGTTGAGAGACCGAAACGGAGAATAAATTAAAATTTCGACCGAGACCGAGTGTAACAGACGTCTCTTGATGCACTTGCCAGATCTTGTTTACTTGAAAAATTGCAGCTGGTCGCCGCACGTGTTCCTTCAAAATATTATTGACGACCACCTGTTCAGAGAAGAGTAAACAACATGTTGATCACCTTTGTACAAGACGATTCTTGCGAAATGTTACGTAAAAGACTGCACGTGTTATTCAAAACAAAGCACTCAGCAATCATCTCGTCTTGCATTATTATTGATGACAAATTCTGTATTTTACGACATAAACAACAGGTGCACGGCCACCTGGAGAAATCAGGTCAACTCCTGCAAGAAAACACTGCGCGTGTCCGAACCAGTTTGTTATTCAAAATAAACGCTTTTAGCAACTAATATTGATACCGGACACCTGCCTCGACCACCTGAGATAATCGAAGTAAACAGCAGGTGCACCCGGGCACCTGGAGTAATCAGGTCGACTCATGCAAGAAAACACTGCGCGTGTCCGAACCAGTTTGTTATTCAAAACAAACAGGTGTGCGCAGAATTTAGTATAAAACCCGTCTGAAAATAAATATTTTATTCATTACCCAAAAGGTCTCCGAGTTGTTATTTTATAAACTATCTCCCGAAACCGAAGTGACGATTGGAGTCCAGCGCCCTATTGTATATAGTATTTGTATGGAACAAATAAGTGGTCTCATACACCGAAAATAGAATTAAAATTAAAAAGCGCTATTTTTGCATAATATAGTATATTAAGAATGCAATAATAATTTGTTTTAAATAGTTGTAATAATCAAAATTGAACAACATGATGTAGTAGCACATAAAAAGCAAGATCTCTCACGCACTGACACCAAGTGACGAATGTGAACGCGCGCGGTAGATTTGAATCCCATTATCCTATACCGTACCTACTTACAACGGTCTCGGTTATGGCCCAGAATTCTACGAGACAGAGTTCTCGGTAGAATTTGTAGCCGAGAATGCCGAGACTGAGACCGAGACCGAGATCTCGGTAGACCCTTAGTCATAATTTAATTCGCACATTTTAATTTGATTGTAATTAGATACTCTGTTATATTATATTATCGAACTCATTTTTCCTCTCCGTGATAGTTTACTAAAGTATCTGACATTATTCCATGGTTTCAGTATAAAGGGGATTGGTATATTTATGGTATAAAGTATTTCGTCTTCGGAAATTGAATTCCTTGCAGAAATTCTGACGATAAAGTAATTGGTCAAAATGGAATTTTTTGTATATTAATTTTAGTGCGGTGCAAGTCGGTAGTATGTATTTTTGTTTAAAATCAACTTCGCTATGTATTCAACACATAAATTGCACATATATTAAAAACTCACCATTATTATTATTTGTTATATACGTATATACATATAAAACTGATTTTTTTCTCTTTATTGTATAACGCTATACTTTTTACTTACCAGCTTTATTTATATGTACCATGTGTAAAAACTATTCATGTTTTCTTTGTATTCTAAACACACCTGTATGCACTAAAACATAAAAATGTAAATGTGTGTAAAAGCCCATAAGGGCGTTAATGATTAATAAATAAATAAATAAATAAATAATAAAGCTAATGGCGCAGTCTACGCCAATTATTTTGGACGGCGGGTGTAGGTACCGCCGCCCCGGGAACCATTTATTGGATAACCAATTAACCAACACCTCTGACATAGGTCACCCCAAATGGTTAGCTACGTTTGGTGATTTAGCAGGGGTGCCCGGGTTCATGGGGTTTTTCAAGGTCTTGGCAACCAATTTGTCTGCCCACTTGCTGCGTGGTGGGCCGAATCGAGAGAGACTTTGTTGAGGAGGTCTTTTGACCTCTCCAGCCGGAATCCCTCGACCCAGTGCCTTGAACCGCTGTTGACGGGATGGATTTATACGTCTGTCACTCCTTGACACATTGACCCCCAGATTCCTACGCACCCCTCATACCTATTTTTCCCCAGAACTTCCATTTATGTTTATGTAAGTTTATCCTAAAAATTCCCATAAAGTATGTATCTCACATAAAAACAGACACCCATACCCCTCACCACACAATGCAAGATTTCATTTACTGAAATCACTGAAGGCCGCATAGTTTCACGTTGACTGTCGGCCGACTCTTCCCGGATGAGGTTTTTCATGGTTTCCTCATTCCCAAAAGGCAAATGCGGAAGAGCTCCAAATAAAACGACATGACCGACTCCTTCCCACTCCCAACATAACACAAACACACACGTATGTATAGATTTCCCCTTGCTTGATGCCAGTTGCTTGTTGAGCTACGCAAAACATGCAATTTTCGTAGGGTTTTTTAGATAACAATTTTTCCCTACCGACAAAACACAAGACCTCTAAGCCTATAATAGCCAGGTACCATTTTAAATACCGGCAAGCAGTAAAAATTGCAAGGCGCATATGACGCCGTTCTATTTGTATAAGGAACATTAACTTTAAATTCAGTAAATTTAAATGATTCATCACTTCAAGAAATATAAGAATCCAGTAAATCAAAAATCAAAACCCCAGAACTTCCACTACTTCCTTTTCTTAAAAAAAAACCCTCCCCACCGCATCCCCTAAGATGACATATGACCTGAGGCAAATTATTTTCCTCAGAGCCTTCTGTGTGGAGCTAAGACTGCCTGGATGGCAGATGGAAATGGGAGACGGCCAAATAACCTCCATAAACAAATGCCTATCAGTGGCGGTCGGTGACTTTTTGTGTAAGGGGTGCTGAAGTATATACCTACCTAATATCAAATATAAATACCCACAGACTAGCCCACAGTTACAGTTCTAAAATTAAATTAGTTAAATAGATATTCGAAAGATATTTAACGTTTCAATCGGCATCCGTTATTCAAGCCAAATTGTCAAAATGGTCGCTCGAACAAATTCTCTAGAACGTACCGAATTAATCCACGCGCTTTGATGCTACTCTGCAATATATGTAGTTTTCTGCGCGTTGGATTCCGCCTGGCCACCAAACTCCTGCAGGAACAGCAAACAAATTTTCACACCTTCGAGCTCCAGGAGGACAAGACCACAAAGGCGGTCCTCCGAGGCATCCCAACCACCATCTCGGAGGAGGAAATCCTCCTGGAGCTTCAAGATCTGGACTTCCCGGCGATCTCAGTAACTAGAATGAGATCAGGCCCTAACCGCACAAATTTCAGTTGTAATCCACCACCTTGTAAGTCACCAGTTGTAATGTTCCGACACTCCTGGCTTTTGACACCAATTGTGATGAACCCTACCTAATTGATTTATTTTTCTAAGCTTCTACCTCGTAGTTCAAATCTCGTAGCTACGTTCATAATTCTACCCTTATGTCCTACTGATCACACCACTAGGTATAATGGCCTGACTTAACCCTCTTTCCGATTTGTTTCTACCTCAGGCTCGTGATTTTCAAACCCCTGTAGTTTTATAATCTAGCTAATCCTACCCTATTTTCTCAAATCCCTGCGATTTTCTTACAGTAATCAAGATTTAAGATTTTTGTTCACATTATTTCTATATTCTTCGTTGTGTACTTTTTTGTTTTAGAATTTACATCTGTTTGCATACTTAATATGCACACATATGTAGAGAATATAATGTATTACGTGTGGTAACCCCTAGATTCTTTAAGAGAAAGTGTGAGAATTTTCCGATCTATTTAGTTATTATTATTTTAGTTTATTTAACCGAGTTTGATAAACTAGCCCCGCCTTGAACTTCGTGTCTATTTGATCTCCGTAGGAATTTAGTTTGTTTATTTAATTCTTCCTATCACCGCTGCTACATCGATAACATAAACAACAGTTAATAAATTAAACATTTCAAGAAAGAAAACTTTATCTTACCGGTGTTGGATGTTCGTACTCGAGGCTCGGGTTTTCTCAATTGAAGTCCTTATCTGCAACTTCCCCTAACATAATATTTTGTATTCATGGTTAGTATTCGCGAAATTGTTGGAATAATAGGAATGGATGGATATGAGAAAAATGGTAAAATGTGACCTTTCTTCGTCTGGCGGAGTGACTGGCGGTGATGGAGGACATTTATTGTTTCAGGATTTCGATGGGCGGGTCTAGCTTCTTCAGTTCGTCAATAAAGTTCATAATGGTGGACGGGAGGTGGGATGTTTATTGGTAGTGGTGTGTGTAGCAGGGCCTATCGGTGGTTGTAGATTCAGGGCGTCGTCGGGAGTGGGTTGTAGGGCACAGGTGGACTTGAGGGTTGCCAGGGGTGCAACAGGTGCATGCAGATAATGTGTTCGGGGTAGTGTTACAGGCGAGGGTTGTCTTGGTCCGGGTATTTTGCAAGGAGTGCTAGTATCAGGATAATGCGTACGAACAAGGGGTGCAACAAGATAACATGCAGCATGGGTTGCGGCGAACAAGGCGCTTTCGTTTTTGTGGCGCTGCGTGTGATTTTTTCTTTTTCTACGTGGAACATGAAACTTCAAGAGATAAACCCACAGGACGGATCCCTGTGGAAATTATCCAAAACTCTCCAAGCCACTCCCTCTCCAAACCACCCAATTCACGCCGAAAACGGTTTAGTTTTCAAGGATCTAGACAAGACAGAAGCGTTTGCTGACAGTCTAGAAATTCAATTCAGTCCCAGCTTCAAACACGCAGATCTAAATCACATAGCAAATGTAAACCGCAAAATAAATGGCATACTAAATCACCTCCCCCCCCCCCCCCCCCCACAAACATCCACATAAATGGCCTAAAAAATAAGAAAGCTCCCGGTCTTCTGCGAAAACCATCGACCAATCAGTCTACTTTCAAATATAGGAAAAATCTACGAAAAAATCCTACTCACTCGGCTCCGCAAGCACATTAACGAGGTATCAACCCTACCTGAAGAGCAACACGGCTTTAGAGAAAAACACTCCACTCTCCATCAACTCTTGCGAGTCTCGGAAATCATCATTGAAGGATTTAACTCAAATCGTTCAACTGGTGCCATTTTCCTAGACATCGCTAAAGCTTTCGACAAGGTCTGGACAAACGGTCTCCTTCTCAAACTCCACGACATAGGCATCGACCCTCAACTCCTCGGTGTCCTAAAATCTTTTCTCCGCCTACGCACTTTCCAAGTGAAATACAAGGGCGCCCTCTCAAAAAAACGCTTCATGACAGCAGGGGTGCCACAAGGATCACTGCTGTCACCAATCCTCTTCAATGTCTATACACACGACATTCCCCTCGCAGTTGACAAAAACTCACTTACCGCTCTCTATGCAGACGATACCACCGTTATGGTGAGATACAGTTCTTCCAGGATGATAACCCACCGACTTCAGATCAACTCACTTAACAATCACAGTTTAATGTCAGTACCTGTATTAAGGGACCTCGGAATAACCTTCGACACTAAACTACTATTTATCAACCACATTGATATCATTACTAATAAAGCTATGAAAATGCTGGGCTTCATTCTAAGACTATGTAAAGATTTCAAAAACATTCATACATTTAAATTACTATATACAACTCTGGTTAGGAGTCATTTGGAATATAATTCCCCCATATGGAACCCTCTCTACAAAAGCCACGCAAACTCCATTGAAAAAATCCAACGCAAATTTCTCAGATCAATTAATTTCAAATTAGGAATTCCGCGGATAACATAAACTATGATTCTCTATTACAAAAAATGCGACGTTAAAAGATAGAAGAATACTCAATGATCTTATTTTTTAATTTAAAATAAACAATAACTGGTTTGACTCCCCTGAATTGGTATCGTTAATAAATTATCATGTATCTAGTAGAACAACTCGACTCAAAACACCTTATTATTGCAACAACACTCTCAGTAATGCAGAACAAAATTCAATAATACATCGTTTACACACTTTAGGTAATGAATTTGCTCATATCGATCATGCCGAAAGTCTGTCATCATACAAAAGATGCATTAGACAAAATTTATCTGCTAGTACTACCACGTAATAATAATAATAATTATAATAATATAATATCTTTATTAAACAAAAATTTAAAGATTTATAACTACAAAAAAAGTATACAATAGTTTAAAAGTTGCATAAGTACAAAAGATAATAATGGTAAACAATATACAATAAACAAGAATAGAGATTTATAATTATAAACGTAGGTTTCTCGTAACCTGCCTCACTAGGCTAGCCTGTGTCGAGGCAGTAATTTTACGTCAATTTATAATTCTGTGAAAATACCTACACCTATATTAGAAAATAATCGCACAATAGATTGGTTGCATTAATAATAACAATAACATAGGTGCAATAGTGACAGCATTGGTTCATTACTAATTTCGAATTTGGGTGAGTGCACCGGTAAATGCCCTATCATTATTTTTTATCCAAACTTTTATGTTTTTTTTGAAATTTTTTTGTGAATCACATTTTTTTATACTAATTGGAAGAATGTTGTAAAGTCTTGTCGCAAGGTATCTGAAGCTACGTTGACCAAAAGTAGTATGAGTTATGGGAATTTGTAGTAATTCTTTGTTATTGTTTCGAATACAGCGAGTATTTAATCTTTTTTCATAGTATTTATGTATATTTGTGAATAGATGAGTGAGGATTGTTTTTGCGTATATCTGCCGAACATCAAACACATTCATAATATTAAAGATTAAGTTCGAATCTGTAATTAGAGGTAGTCTAAGAATAAATTTTATAATAGTTTTCTGTGCCTTTATGATTGGGTCTAGTGCTGATGCAGTACCGCCTCCCCATGCTATGATACCATACTCAATAATGGATTGACAGACTGCAAAATAAATCATTTTCAAGTGTTGTAAGTCGAGAAAGTTTCGTATCGTTCTAAAAAAATGCATGGTTTTTCTTATTTTGTTTGCAATTATTTGAGTGTGAATATTCCATTTGAGATATGGATCAATTGTGAGGCCGAGATACTTCATCTGTGTAGTGCGCTCAATGTAGGGACACTGACAAGATTCATCGGAATTTAAACATGTGTGTATTCTAATAGAGGCGTCATCACGAGGTTGACCTGTTATATTTATGCTTGATGTGACATATTTAGTTTTCTCGGTGTTCAATGTGAGCGTATTTGTATCTAACCACTTTTTTATAATGTTTATATCCGTTTCAGCTTTTTTGTAAACAGCTTGCCAAGTGTCAGCTTCAAATAGTAAAACAGTGTCATCGGCAAAACTAACTATTTTTCCCTGAATGTTAATGTTACATAAGTCGTTGATATATAAAAGGAACAAAGACGGTCCCAATATGCTACCTTGAGGTATCCCATAGTGAGTTGAGCACTGATTGCTAAGTGTGTTCATTATTTTCACTTGTTGCTTGCGGTCATCAAGGTAGCTCTTAAAAAAGTTAAGTTCGTTGCCTGTAATACCGATTATTTGAAATTTGTTTATTAATTTACTGTGTGATATTGTATCAAAGTCTTTGGAAAGGTCTAAAAATATGGAAACACATTTTTTGCTTTTATCGAGGTTTTTTACAATGAAGTCAGTTACGGCGGCAATAGCGTCTGAGGTACTCTTGTTTTCTTGGAACCCGTACTGATTTTCTGAGAGTATTTTATGGCTCACCAGAAATTTTACCAACTGAGCATTGATAATTTTTTCAAATATTTTGGATAGACTGGTCAGTAGAGTTATAGGTCTGTAATTGTTTATGTCTGTCTTGTTACCTGCTTTATGTATGGGAATAACGATACCTTGTTTCAGGTTCGAGGGGAAGTGTCCTTGACTGATGCTAAGGTTAATTAAGTATTCTAGGGGAAATGTAATTTCCGTAGACAGCGTTTTCAAAATCTTGGTTGTTATTCCATCAACCCCGGCAGAAGAAGTGTTTTTTAAGGAATTCATTATTTTTAGAATCTCTTCCCCTGACACAGTTTGAAAATTGAAACTTCTTTTGGGAAATAGAAGTTCTGCTTCAGCAGGTAGAGCATTCCCACAATTTGGTAGACGAGAAGCAAGATTTGAACCAATATTTGTAAAGTAATTATTGATGTAATCCGCAACGAGCTTGGGGTTTTTTGAGGTGTCAATAATTTTTCCGTCAATGCAAAGTTTACTTATGTCCTGTTTGCCTTTAGCGTTTTGTGTATTTGTGGCTTCTCTTAAAGTTTGCCATATTTTTTTGGGATCGTTGTTACTTTCTTGGATTTTGTGTCTGTAGTATTTCTTTCGCCTAGATTTCTAGATTTCTAGATTTCTTTCGCCTTTCTAATGACTTCGCCGCATGTATTTCTATATCTTTTGTAGATGTTTAGTGATATTATGTCATAGGGATTTTCTTTCACTTTTTTGTGTAATGCGTTTCTTCTACGAATGCAGTTGATAATTGAATAGTTTATCCATGATTTCAAGGGTTTAATTTTGTTAGGTATTTTTTTTGTTAAAATTGTGGTATTATTAATTAATTCGTTTTTCAAAAAGTCAATAAAATAATTCCATGCATCATCTGAGTTTTTTATTTGTAAAAGCTCTTGCCAAGATTTATTTTTAATTATGTTTTTTAAATTATCAAAATTAATATTATTGTATATGATTGACTGATCTCTTTTGGTTTTTGTGGCGTCGGATTGTAATGTGAATATTGTTGTGTAATGGTCTGTAATTGTTGATTTGTAAACGATGCTTTTGTTTTGTTTATTAGTTTTGACCATTATGTGATCTATGCATGATGTAGATTCATTAGCTGTTCTTGTTGGTATATTGATAGTACTATTTAGTCCATGGAACTCTAACATATTCAGGTAGTCGTGACATTGGTGGTGTTGGTTATTTGGGAGTATGTTGATGTTTAAATCTCCCATAATTATTAAATTTTTAGTATAGGAAAGATTAGAGAGTATGCTATTAAGACTATTAAGAAATGGTGTGATATTACGTATGGATGGAGAGCGGTATATTGCTAGAATGCACGAATCATTATTAAACATTATTTGCATACAGCTCGCGTCAATAATGTTTACTTCAGTTACAACGGAGTTTAGAACATTTTTTGTGTATACCACAACTCCATCGTTCTGACTGTTATGATTTGAAGAATTGAATGAAGAATAGTGAGTTATAAGTTTTGGAGTGTAATTGTTTGTTAACCAACATTCTGTAAGAATGATTACATCAAAGTCTATATTAAGGTGGTTCAGTTGTATCTGAAGTTCATTAAAGTTTTTATTGATTGACCTAATATTTTGGTGCATAATAGTAGTGGTTTTTGGATCGGCTGTCAGATATTTACATATTTTAGCATCTGATGTTGTAAACAAATTGTCTTGATCACCTAGTTCTTTATACATGTTATTAATGTTAATAGCCATATTTAATTTATTTTATAAAAAAGAAAAAAAAACTGTTAAATTAATTTTAATGAGAGCTCCACTAATTCGTGGCCATCACTGGGGATTTCACCCTTTGATTGAATGTGAAGGAGGTGAATTATTGTTGCAGTGAACAAATAAATGTACATAATATGACTCACCAAACTGAGGGGAATCGACCCAGTGTATGACCGGTGAGAGAGGGGCTCTCACTAAAAAAAATCTAAACAACTTTTTTTAGATCATCCGAATGTTTGATGTGTATTATTCTATCACTTTCATTTTTTTTAATCATTATTTTACAATCTTTATACCAGAAAAATTTGTATCCCATTTCTTTTGCTTTATTCTTCGACCTCCACAGAAGATCTTTGAAAAAGGCACTAAGGATTTCACTAACAAAGATTTTCTGGAATGCGTTTCCTTGGGTTGTGGTTAGGTTAAGTTGCTTCCTGTTCAGTAATATCTGCCGTCTTTTTTGGGGGTTGGTAAATCTGACGTGGAATTTTGGGGGAACTCCTGGTCGTCGGTCCGGTATTTTCTTGATATCTAGAATATCATCGCCTTTTAAGTCGACACCCGTGACTCCGGCCACCCATTTAATTGTTTCTGCAGGCTGTTCTCCCTCTCTTTCCGGAATCCCTGCAAATTCAAGGGTATCTTCACGGGTTCTTTGCTCCACTTCGGCCAATCTGACTTCAAGGCTCTTTATTATGCCATCTTTTTCCGTTAATTCCTTTCTCATGACTTCTACTTCTGAAACCAGTTTGATTATAGTTTCCATCTTTAGGTGGATGTCATCGTATTGATGACTGATGAAATCTCTTGTACTTCTGCTCTCTTTATTTTCATCATCAATTTTTTTTTATTATTGCTGATTTAAATGTTTCTAATTTTTTTTCCATCCTCATCTCTATTTTTTCTAATAGAACATCAATATTTATTCCCTGGGGCTCAGATGAAACACTAGTCCCGGTTATTTGTCCTTTACTTCTCAGATTTTTATCTGTAGTTGACATTTTAAAAGACTGGATTTCGTTTTTCGTTTGTAATGTCAAACACTGCCTATATCACTCTTTACTTTGACACTTGGATTCAGTTGCGAATTTCTGATTATTGTTTTCTTTTGTAAACTTGTCAATCAATTAATCACAAGTGGGAGGAAACACTCTCTAAGTATAAGATAATAATTCTTATTAGTTTGATCAGTGCACTGAAACATTTGTTCACTAAAACAGAAAAATAATTATTTGTTTCGGGAGCAGAGCAAAACGCAGCTGTCACTTTTATGTAGGTTTTGTTGTATATGATCATAATAAATATAATCATGTAACCATAATATTATGTCCTACCAGTATGCACTCTAATACCTATGGCTTAGAAACATATCATAGGTACCTACTTTTCATATCGCTTTGTATACTCCGTAATACCTTCCTTTTATTATTATATATATTTTTTAATTCTTGGTTATCTTCAATATTTGGCTCCTAAGAGCATTTCTTACTGTTTACTTGTCTTACTTTTTTATATTTATAACTTTTGTAATTTATATTATTTACGAAGGTAACTTATAGTTTATATTATTTCCTGCCTTTCAACTTTTTATCTTAACTTTTTACTTTTACATTATATTTTATAGTTTACACTTTTGCTTTATACTTTCATTTTATACATCATAATTCTATTTTCTACTCATTACCTTAACTCCTTTCTTATACCTTTTGTTTTTATATTTAACTTTACATTTATAAGTCACATTCTTATGTTTTTGTATTATAATATATATAAATATAATTATGTCAATGGCACATGTTGTGGCGTATGTTTTGAAATAAATAAACATAAATAAACTCCAAGACTGGTATGACCTGAATAGACGTGAATTCCTCAAAAAGCGTAGCTGTATTTTTCTCCCGCAAAAAAGGGAGACAGTGTGCCCAGAGAGGAGATAAAAATGTACGACCAGGTCATACCGTGGCAAAACACCGCCAAATATCTTGGAGTCACACTTGACAAACGACTTAATTGGAAACCACGCATTAAAAACTCACTGACCAAAGCAAAGAAAATATCCGGCTCTTTACACCTCTTACTTCATTCAAATTCGAAAACTTCAATTCAAAACAAACTGCTCATATACAAATCACAAATCCGACCCACCATCACATACGCATCGCCCATATGGGCTACAGGTAATACCAAACGACTCGAATCGTACCAAAATGTCACACTTAGAAAATGTACAAAAAGCCCCTGGTTTGTCCGAAACTCAATTATTAACTCCGACACAAATGTCCCACCCCTGAAACAAAATATGGTAGAATTGGCCAAAACCAGTAACCTATACACCCAAACCCCAGTATAGCTTGTCTCCGACCTTCCTCTATCCCATCTCCATTACCTTCCCCCCTTGAAGTGTGGACTCAAATAAAAAACATAAAATGCAACCAAAAATACAAAAAGTTATAGTACCTATTACAAATAAAAAAATCAACACAAATCAAAAAACACTTACAAAAAAAAATCATAAATACCTACAGACAAAAATTTGCGGGTGTTTGCAAACTGGCCAAAATGTGGTCAAAAACGCTCCAGTGATTGGTATTTTCTTAAATGAAAAATCTTTTAGTATTTTTAAAATGGAAACCGTTAAAATACATCAGCTAGTAACCGAGCGGACCAATTCCTCGAATTTCCAATCATCTTCTAGATTAGTCTTCCAATTGCACAAGCAACCTTTTTTGCTTATTTATATAAAAATGTGAAATATTTTTTCCGCGTCGTGTGTTCACAAACTAATGCAGTGAAGTTGACAATTTGCATTTATTGTAAAGATTTGATTAGGAGTTCAATTAAAAGATATTGCTTATACCTGGACCCTGGACGGAAAACCCTGCCAGAAATTTGAATTCACTAGCTTTTGCCCCCGGCTTCGCTCGCATCACCCTTCTCCCCCCCCCCCCCCTCCCCCAATCCCCATTCTCCCCCTCTCTCCACCACCTTCCCCCCCCCCCCCTACCTTCCGCTTAACCCTCACCAACCCCTTCCATACCCGTTACATTCTTTTTTCAAACAGCTCCCATGCCACCTATTGCAATTTTTTATACCAATTTCATAATGCCAAAGCTCTGAGCCTGTATGTTACTCTGATGTATGAGCTAATGATTAAAATCCATTCAGTAGTTTTTGCGTGAAAGAGTAACAAACATACATACATCCATACAAACTTTCGCCTTTATAATACATATTACGCGATCGCCAAAGCGCCTGCGAAATCGAATTTACGTAAGCCGCGTAACTTTTAAGCTAAGCTTATTGCGGTACTTTATAAATGTAGGGACTTTATGTGAGTAAATTTTATTACAAGATGCCGTTCGAATTTCCGATCAACTAGCAAATGTAATACATAAATTGATACATTGTATAATACAAAATATTTACTTATTACGTATTATTTGTTCATATTATATTTCTACGTTTATTTAAATTTTAAATGAATAGACAAAAACTACCTACGTTTTCAATTTTGTTCGACAATCTAGATATTATGTAAGGCGGCATGCATTAATTACGTGAGCTCAAAAAGGAGGGGGGGTCCAGCAAAATCTCACGTTACTTGAAAAGAATATACTAAGTGGCCCAAATTTATCTCACCAAGGGGGGGAGGGGTCTATATTGGAAAAAAAGCTGCTCACGTAATTAATGTATGCCCCCTAAGTATAGATGGAAGAAACACTCTTGTTAGGGTGAATTGTCTATTTAAAAAAAAGAAACACGTGTTTCCATTTCATTTCCAGTGTTTATATTCATAGTTCCACGGTTTATGCATTGTCTTCTCAAATAAATGGACTGGTTCGATTGTAATGCTTCGTATACATTTGCGAACCGAAACGCGAGTCGAACCACGAATTATGTGAAAAGAGCGAAACAACCGCAAATGGCGCGAACAACATTAGAATCCAGCCAGATATATTCCTTTATTATTACCTTCTTATTAGTGACCGACAGAAGGTTCGGTTTCGGTTTCGGCAAGTTTCGGCAAAAAAATCTAGTTTCGGCATCGGTTTCGGTTTCGGAAGATTTTCTGCCGAACCTTCGGCCGCACCGAAACTTTGCAAAAGATCTCAATAAATGGTAAATTTAGTATTAATAATGTTGTGATTGTAAACGCAATTTAAATTAAAATACTCAATTAATGAGGTCCTTCCTTTATAATGTACATAAGTGTTGATTATTGACAAATTTTCGATCCAAGAAGTAGTTAACATGTTTGTTAATTTTTAGTAATATCAAAAAAAATATATTTCACGCACGTCAATTATTGTTTTTTTTTTTATTTCATTAATGTATAACTGTAAAAAATAAGCCAATTTTCAGTAAACAATAGATTTTTAACATGTCTAAAAAAGTTTCGGTTTCGGCCGAAACTGAGACAGCTACCGAAGATTCGGTTTCGGTTTCGGTTTCGGTAGAAAATCCTGTTTCGGTCGGACACTACTTCTTATATTATCTGTAAAATTTAAATATTTAATGAACGACGGCCGGCCGTGGTGGAGAGGAAAGGCTTTTGACTCACGATCCGGAGGTAGCGGGATCGTGCACAAATAAATTTTATTAGATTAATTCGTATTATTTCACAATTAATTCACTTAAAAAATATATTTAGTATATTTGCGGCACGTTCCAGAATGGAAGATACTCTCAGTATCGCCCTGGTGTAAGACCACAATTCAGAATTGTAACGTTGCTTGAAATGCCTTTAGCCGTGTTTGGTGACCAGATCTCAATAGCCAAGTACTTCTCCACCCTCCTCTAACCCATCTCCTTACCCCCCCACTACCTTCAGCCTCACAACGTACCAGTGGCGGCTCGTGACTTTTGGGTGTGCTAGGGTGCTAATATTAAAAAAATGGCATCATGGATGTTGTCGTATGCGAAAAACATACATTTTTTTTTTCAAAAATCGGTGTTCTTTATGAAGATTTTTCAGGAAATCGGTGCGGCACACCGCCAAACTGAAACTTCCTGAATTTTTTTCATACAAAAAACTGATATTCAAAAAAATAAAAAAAAATTTTTTCGGCTACAACCACATCAATAATGCCATTTTTTAATATCAGCACTCTAGCACACCCAAAAGTCACGAGCCGCCACTGTAACGTACTCCAATTGGGGATGCCATAGTCTCACTGGCTCCAGACGGTAGCAGCTGGGACTCTTGTGAGGTATTCACATAGAAAAAAACTTTAAAATATTATCGGCAAAAAATATTAAGATAGCGATATTGTTAGCTATTTTGCCTTACATTGTGATATTCCTCTATCTCCTGTTATAATATATTGTGTACTTAATTCTGTTTTCGTACATTACGGCGATAAAACTGACTGACTTGTTGATAACGACCTCCGATGACCCTGAATTAATTTTTAGCCAGTTGACATTTTTAACTGTGGACCCGAGTCGCTTTACATTTGAGGTTAGAAAATTATATCTGTTTTTGCCAAAACTTGTTTTTAAAGCCTAACATGTTATAAAAAATACTGTTAATATTAAGTTTTTCTGTTTTTTAACGTAAATATATAAATAAATTAACTCTTTACACAAATAAAACACATGATATCAAATTCTGTAATTATTGCGATATTTACGAAAGTAAAAGAGCATTTTCAAGTGTCTTGCTTATCAGTAAATAAACTAGGTATGTTACGTGTTATGAATATTGTAACGATAAACTAACTAACATTGGTTTATTTATGTAACTAACTAACCATCAGCATTGCTAACATAACATAAAATTTTATAGATTTACAAGACAATTTTAAGTTTATGAAAGTACATATTCAAAAAAGTTTGAAAATTCTAAAAAACATTATTTATTTTTCCTCGATTTTTTATCAGTGCTGCCAGCAATAAAAAATCTAGGGTTGTGCAACATTTCATCGATATTTGTCGATCAATCGGTACTTAAAGCCTCGATTACATTGAGAGAGTTTACAATCTACTAGCCGGTATGTTTTAAAAGCGGGTGAATCGGCCAGTGAGATTGTCATAATGACATACAAAACTGTCTACTCGCTCAGTAGCGACAGTAGCAGCTAACATAACGACTCCCGCGCGAACCAATTCTGACAGTTACGAAATCAGCTGTTGGTGGGCCGCCATCTTGAGCGAGTAGCGAGTAAAGTTGTTCAACTTTTTTCGTGGGTTTTATTTATTTATTTATTTATTTAAACGCCCATAGGGCTTTTACATAGAATGCAGTACATTTTTTTTATTACAGTATTTACAAAATACAAGTAACATAATATATGTTAAAAACAAAATTTAGGTTACATAAAATATAAGTGTTGTCCACAATGTGCTAGTTAGCTAGTAATACGATTACACTGACCGAATTTACTAACAGATAGTGAATTTCCCAGCTAGTAGCTTGTAAACCCGCTCAATTTCATTTACCATTTTATTATCGTGTAATTTTTCTAGGATAAATGATAAATCTTGTCTTTGAGAAAATGACTCCAAGTATTGTGGCTCTGGGTAGATCAGCTTGCGGAAGGACTATTGTCGGTTCTCTGCTGAGGCAACAAAATATCCATAGCAGACAGTTCTCTGATGTATCCAAGAATGTTGGTTTTATTGGTCTTGGAAACATGGGAGGGCACATGGCGATGAATCTTGCTAACAAGGTAATAAAAAATACACTAATCCACATAGCACGTTGTAAAATGTATTGTTTCCGTGGCATGTAATAAAAAAACTGTTTTTCATATTTCAGGGTCAAAAACTGTCAGTTTATGATGTTTCCAAAGATGCAATGTCCGCCATTGTAGAAAAGGGCGGGAAATCTTACGACTCCCCTGCTGGTGTGGCCAGTTCTGGGGCTGACTGTATTATCACAATGCTGCCAAATAATAAAATAGTGTTGGATGTTTACTGTGGTGAAAATGGAATTCTTTCAAAGGTATGCAATAACTTACAATTTACCCTTCCCTAATGAATCATAACTTTGAATTTTTGTGGGCGTCATTCTTTTGAGTGCTTTTATTTTTTGTTATAGGCCAAAAAGGGGGCGTTGTTGATTGACTCCAGTACGGTCGATCCCGGAGTGGCCAGGGAAATCAGCGTAGAAGCCAAACTGAAAGGTTTATCTCTCGTGGATGCACCAGTATCTGGCGGTAGGTAAAATGAGTCACTCGATTTACTTAACACAACAACAAAATTGTAAGTTAAAAAAAACTTCTCTAATTCTTCCAATAAACTCTGCCTTAAGGCTCTTCTGCAACCGGGCCCGAAAAGAAGAAGATGGAGAGATACGAAATTACGAATGTTAGAGGAGAACGCTAACATTTACAGCGACAAAATCGATGCGAAAATTGCGAAATGTTTAATAAAACACGACTCGTTTAACCGGTGCATAGTCGGGAAACACGCCAAACGCGTGCCCAACATTTGTACAAGGTTGACATTTGTCACATGAGAACGGGTCGTTTCTTCGACTCTTTCTTGTGTTCAACAGCTCGGCTGTGGAATGATTTGCCGGCCTCTGTGTTTCCTCCTTCCTACAACATGGGTCTCTTCAAGACCAATGTTCATTCCTTCCTCTCCTCAAAAAGACCCTCCACACAGCATCCCAGATGACATAGGCCCTGAGGGAAATTATTTTCCTCAGGGCCTCCTGTGCGGAGTTAACGTAAAAAAAAAAACGAAATAAATGTCTGCTTTATCAACTCAGGATTTGGCTCGGTTGGTAGCGAAGTTAATTCCGATCACTGGGTGGGAAGGTTCAATCCTAAGTAAAACCAAAAAATATGTTTTAAAAACATTTAAACATAGATATTATATAACAATATAATATTGTTATGTCTTACTTTCCGCATATAATATTTTAGTGTTTTGGATGTAGTGTTTTGTATTTTAGTGATTTGTGTGTAAATGCATCACTCCAATTTATGAATTTAACCTCAATACAGGCTGCTAGTCCTAGTGAGGTTAATATTTTTGTATGTAAAAAAAAATAAGAACACATGTATGGTGAGAAATTATAAATAAATAAATAAATAGATGTATTATCAAAAAAAACTTTGGTTTTTACGGATTGATTTTTTTCCTCTTTGTCTCACAGTTCAAAATCGAGACTACGGCACCCTGAATCATAGATAATATAATGGGGCTCAATGTAAATACATTTAATGAGTGCAAATTGTGTCGATTTAGCAAAAACCATTTTATAGAAATTCAGTTTATGTACATGTCTTCGAGTTTGGCATTTTTACACCTGGCATAAGAGCATACTACTTTTGTTACAAATAATCGTTTTTCATAGGTGTAAACGCAGCCAAAGCCGGAACGCTCACCTTCATGGTGGGCGGGGAGCAGGCCGACTTCCTCAGGGCGGAGCCCTACCTCGCCCTCATGGGCGGAAAGGTCATGCACTGCGGGGTGGTCGGCGCGGGGCTCACCGCCAAGATTTGCAACAATATGCTTCTCGCCATCTCCATGATTGGGACGGCAGAGTGCATGAATTTGGGCATCAGGTTAGTTGTTTATTTTTTTAGTAATCAATAACATTATAAGCAGTGATCTTAATTTAGCTGTTACCAGCTACTTTATTCCCATTCAACATCAAAATAAATCAGCTTTATTTACAATGTATAAGGGTGTTGTCAGGGTGTGATTTAGATTTATAATAACGATACACAATAGACACTATTATATAATAGCAAGGAATACTGAAACTTAAATTATTTATTACCATTTATACATTATTTTTCAGACTTGGCCTTGATCCAAAGGTGCTCCTGGGAATTGTCAATAGCTCATCTGGACGATGCTGGTCTTCAGAAGTGTACAATCCTGTTCCAGGTGGGATTATTACATGTTTTTCCATTAAGTTATTATTCCATCGCAAAATGATTCTATGCAACGCGACCCTTGTCTCTTGACCTCCCTCCAATGCCTATTCATGGTCCCTCTCTACTTTATATAACATTATCATCTTTTCAAAACATTCAAAATTAATAACAACTGTTCTTCTTTTCAAGGCCTTCAAGAAAATGTACCCTCCAGCAACCAGTATATTGGTGGTTTTGCTTCAAAACTTATGTCAAAGGTAACCCCCACTATAAATATCTTTTAAAAATTTAAACCTGTACCACACTGTTTCGTCACTCGATCATAATATTGCAAAAATAAGGAAATTGTGAAAGTGTAAAGGATTTCAGAGACAATATATTGTAAGAATTATTTATTATCCGTTTTTCCTTGTATTCCAGGATCTTGGATTAGCTATCAACGTTGCCACTGATTCACAGACTCCAATCCCCCTCGGCGCCCTTTCACAGCAACTCTACTCAACCATGTTGGGGAAGGGGTATGCAGATAAGGACTTTTCAGCCATCTACGACTTCCTCAAGCAGAAACCTTAAATCACGAGAAAAGGTGAAAGGTCACTCCAAGGCTGCCTTACTTTAAACAAACATTGTATATAATTTAAAACAAAAATAATAGTTCGTTGAAGGTAGTTACGTATATTGTACAATTTATGAATTTGAAATATAAAGTGCTACTAATTATTTTATTTATTATAATTTTTTTAAGACCCCCTGTAAAATAAAAATGGAGTAACTTCGACATATTTAGTTTTTCGTTTTTTTAAATAATAAGTTAGTACCGTCATAAATCCACAAACTATTATTTATGAATAAATTTATATTAGATATAAAATTTTACTGCATTTATATAAAACAAATTAAATTACATAACTTTTCTCTTTAAAAACTGTAGTTAAAAGGTTTTCGTCTTATATCTCAAACATTATGGTTAGAACATGTGAATTTCAAATATTTTATTGAAACAATAAAATAATATTATTTCACACTTACACACAAAGCGAATAAAATGGGAGGATTTTCTAAGGTTCAAAGTACCATAAACTCGAGGCAAGTGCAGTGAGCTACCAGCAAATCCACAGTGGATTCGCTAGCACATGACGGATACAAATGTCAAAAATCCATGGTGGATTTCTTTTCACATTAGAGGAATCGGTAACATTTAAGCACACCGATCACCTATCATCCCACCATCGGAAAAAGTATCCTCTCCGGTTATCGAAACGCAGTGACAGCCCATAACTCTATACCTTATCGTAATTTATTTTTGCGTTGTTATGCCGCATTGCATTTCGACCTTCTTTAGCCAACTTTTCGAACAGCTTTGTAGTGTCCATCGTTGATATATATACACCTCAATGGAGACCATCATCAGGGCAGATGACATCTTCCCTGTTGATGGATACTGTAGCGTTTTCCGAAATGTTGGCCAAAGAAGGTAGAAGCGCAACAATCGCAAAATTTCAAAGATAACATGTCCTTCTGGAGGCGTCTAATAATATCTACAGGAATTCCAAAAACTGAACAAATCGCACTCATATCTATGAGAACCAAAGTGCGTACGAATATCTACAGCTCAAACTGCTGACTAAAATCTATGAGAATCAAGGCGTGGACGAATATCTACAGCACTGGCAGAGGTTGGATTTGCAATTATGTATAGCATATTGGAATAACGTAATATCGCGTATGCAGTTTAAAAAACTTAATTTATGTACGTATGTATGTAAAAATCCCTAATATCGGACTATTGGATACATTTAGCTGATTATTAAGGATTTGGGTTTTTGTTTTAGCAGCTTTCTTTATTTGGAGTGCTTCTAAATTATTTAATCTGTTACCATGAGCATTTCTATGTCAGTTAGGTTAGGTTAGGTTGTGGTGCCGTGTATTTCGAAATAAATAAATATCTTTGTATTATGACCTCCATGTTTGTTCAATAAATTATTGTCCTCGTAAACAGCAAAATAGGTAATATTATGCAAAAACTTCATATGCGTAGGTACTTTTAACGTTTAAGCCTTTACGTAATTAGTAATTACGTAATTGAAGTAATTTATGCTTTTCCGTACAACCTCTTGCTCAGCTGCCCTCTGTAGATATTAGTCCAACCTATGCTCCACAGATATAAGTCACCACTGGGACCGTTATAGATATTCGTCCGACCTTAGCTCTGTAGATATTAGTCCACACTCTGAAGTTCGTAGATATTAGTCCAACATATGAGCTGTAGACATTCGTCCGACGTACAGGCTGTAAATATTAGTATCTGGAGTCGTCCTGCTCATTAAATAATGATTTGAGTTGTATCGATATGTGCAGTTAACATGCACATTAATTTGGTCATGTTCTTATCATTTTCAAGAGCTGATTTTGTGTCCATTGGGCGGATAAAAGAGCGTACCCGAAATACTCGTAGTTTAAGTGAGAATTTCGACTCATTTTTGGCGAAGGTGTTAGTTAACGGGTTCTTGACTTGGGGTCTTCTATTGTTATGTTATTATTACCAATAAAAATACTTGCTTTCAGTCATATTAATACACGTATTTGCTTATTTTTAATAAATTTTCAAACTTCAGATTTGAAAATAAATATATTTGTGTGTATAAAAAAAACGATAAGTTATTATTCTCTTAACGGTAATTTTGGATTCTTTTCAATTAGTATAAATATTATATTATATCGGGAGATTGCTTGATTTAACGCAGGTGTTTTTGGATATTCCGATCGCTACAAAATTAAAAATTAATTTCGCTTTTTGGCCAAAGGGCATCCATGATCCATATTGAAACGTCATAAATAATTATTATAAACTGGCAACACATTCAACATGGCCGACAGATGTTTATATTTTGACGTGACGGCCGATGTCATCTGCTAGTAGAAAATCCATATGGCCACCCGTTGAACCGGCTAAAAGAAAATAAAAAGTACTAACCGCGATAGCACTATTTGTATCCTTATTTTTAAATTTATTTGTTGTAAAATGAGTGATTCGTCGATGCATTTTAGGTTATGATAATAGATGGTTTCTGTCAAAAGTTATCTTGATTGTCACGTCGCGAAGTCATTAATGTTACGAATATGGAGAAACAAACGCGCGTCGGTCGGAATAGAATGATAATTATGTTTAAATTAATCGTTTTCTAATACTAAGTGTCGTCAAATATTTATATTATGGTGAGAAAATACATTTAAAATGAGATTGAACGTGAGAAAAACTGTGGTGGTCGGAGTGGTGTGTTTAGTTATATGGGTGGCCTTTACCTACGTTTCTTTCACCAATAGTCCCTTGGGCGCGAGGACAGAGGGTGATGATTATAAAGATGTCGTCGAGAAAGGAGTTATAGACAGAATACTGAAGCTGGAAAGAGAATTGAATGCAGAACTGGAGAGCAACAAGGACATGCTTCTGGAGATCAAAAAGAGACTATCGGAGAAGCCGGAAGCAAAAGAAGTGGCTATCAGCAGTAAAGAAAATGCCGATGAAGGTAATTTGTCTATTTTTTACACCGGTTGTGAAAAATCACGGAATGTAACTTGACTTGCCAAGGTGAAAACTAAGAAGTTTTGTTTAAAATTTACCTATTTCAAATACATCACTTGAAAAATATATTATACGTACGTATCTACCTACTTTATGGTTTGTCTGAGGTTAAAAAGATTCCTTTTATAATTTAACATTTTTATTAACGGATGAAATTGTTTCAGGGAAGTAAGTACTTAATAAATTTATAAATTTCAGTTTTCACTTTTCCGGCAGAGTTAGTCAAATTTCTTTACTTTATTAGTGTGTTACATAACTCAGGGTATACTGATAAGTCTTATATGTTTTTATTCCAAAAAGTTAGCAATACATTCAATATTATATGACAATGAAAAAGATTTAAAAAAAAAACAATACTTAAAAAAGAATAAACAGATTATATTTATGGTGTGAGAAAAAAGTTACATTATATTACATATTTAATTGTTGGGTTCACATCTTATCTATTCTATTGTCTATTTTATAGAATGAAAGTTGATGTCGATTCAACTTTGGGTTTCTATTGCATAGAAAGCCTGTTCTAACTTAAATATATTTCATGTGTTCTTTGCAATAGATCATAGAATAAATGAGATGGGATCCTATTTTATATGCGATAGAAATCCAAAATTGAATCTACTTCAACATTCATTCTATGAAATAGACCATATAATACGTAAGGCGGGAACCCAGCATAAGCATCTCGTTATTAAGATTTAGAACAGCAACCTCAGAATCAAGTTGATATTAAAACAGAAATCCAATAAATTGTGCTATTTTAAATTATATCTAGACGTAAAGGTATCACAACCAGAATTGACTCAAAGTCAGTACTCACACAGAGGTATTGCTTGCAGGCAGCGTGTTTAAAACTTATTTTTCCACTTCATAATAGAAAATTCTAGTGAAAATGAAAAAAAAAATAATAATAAAAAAACACACTGCGCCCTTGAGGTGATTTTTCACAAAAAACGGCGCTATTTAAATCACCCAAAAATTATTATTATTATTATTAAAACTTATTTATCCACTCTGGTATAACTAAGTGACCCCGAAGGGATATACAGAGAGGATGTACCGCCGAATAACAAAGTATAAAACATATTTTCATTCAAATGCATCAAGGAAAAATATGCTTGTCTGTATACTGTATATACCAGCGCACAAGTACAAAAAATCAACACTGTATATAAATTCGTTTGATATTCATATCAACTTATTATTGAGGGTATTTTTGAAGTCGATTTGAAATTGGTAAATAATGCAAAAACAATTATAATTTTATAGTAAATATCTTTTGGGAGGGGTTAATTGTAGGCAGATCAACTGTTGGGTGGCCTTCAACATGTCTTTCATTATACGTGTACGCAAGATAGATAGAGGGTACGGGGTACAACAAATTTGTACCAAGAGTCAGGGAGTACTCAGGCTCAAAAAGATTGACAACCGCTGGGTTAGGTTATGGCCTATTTTTCAATTATTTTTTTAGGTTAAATGACACACGTTATAATATACACATTCACAGATGGCACAGATAGTGGCGTAGCGAGGGGGGGGACGGACCGCCCCGGATGCCACCCGAAGGGGGGTGCCACTCGACCAATATATTGCATATACGTAACCAAGATATTGCATACACACGAACACAGTCTGTTATTTATATTTTCGTAACTCTATGGCTCCCAGTGGAATGCCCCGAATTTTGTGTCGGTCGGTCTTTTATAGGCGGAATAGCCTATATTCTGAAATTCTCTAGCCACTATGCCCCCGGGTGCCACCCATGCTAGCTACGCCACTGGGCACAGATTAAATTATTTTAGGTTTTTAATACTTTTTGCACGTTTTGCTTTAAAATATTGAGGTGAATTGATTGTTTGCGCCCGTACATATTTAATATAAATAAATAGTTTTCTCCATAAACAAACCCAAATCTTTCAAGAAAGGCTGAAAAATACAATATTGGATTGAGTCACCGATACAAAATTGAATTTTTCAGCCTCTCTTAAAAGATTTAAGTCTGTTTGTGGACAAAATTATTTATTTATATTCATGTTGATTATGTACGGGCGCAAACAATTAATTAATCTTAATATTTTAAAGCATAACGTACAAAAAGTATTAAAAACCTAAAATAATTTAATTAGCGCCATCTGTAAATGTGTGAATTATAACGTACATGATGTTTATTTATTTAATACATGAATTATCGAGAGTACATATAGTTTTTTGTGATATTTCACCCTCCATGCTAGGGATGACCCTGTGTTATGGCGGGTGAAGTTTACAGTTTGCGGATATACATTCATTAGTATAGGTTGAAATTTTTCACTAATTGATACTATCCACACAAATTCTCCTACAATAAGAGAGTTTATGTAGTTATATTGGATTACAAGAAAAAGGTGAAGAAGTTAAAGAATTATAGATAGTAAATAAAGAAATATTATGTTTTGCCTGCTCTTAATGCTATGCACACAGATCTTCTATAGTAAGAAAATGATATACTTATAGTTAGATTGGGTTACAAGAAGAAGATGGAGAAGTTAGAGAATTATTATAAAATGAGAAATTTGAGGAGTTGTTAGATATAGATCATACTAATTAATCTTGTACAAAACTTAATGACTCTTGTTTAACCTTAATGACTTTTCAAATAGGTGTTGAGTTGAGTTGATTCTGAGTTGTCATGGAATTCTGTTTTCAACATTGTATTATGTTAAATGAAAACAATATTAGCGAAACTCAATCAAAAATCTGGAGACAGAAAAATCAGAAAAAGATATTGCCACTAGCACCTCTGGGACTCGAACCTAGGACCCTTTGTTTACTTCTACCAACTGAGCTAAGGTGTCGATATTCAATTCGGTCACTTTTAATTGTATCATACTTCGACTAAGAACTACCAACATTATCTTCATTTTCTTAACGCACATATTATTGACTGCTATCTTTATATGTATATGATTGCAAGATTCAACTCGAACTAAATGCTATCTACGTAGTGTCTGGATAAATTTTTATCCATTTTATTTTTAATATGCGACATCTATTGACTTGTCTGCAAGTCTAAGATAAATATTTATTTTTAACTTCATGAGTAAAATCGCAAATTATAATATTTAATTAAATGAAGACAATATTAGCGAAACTCCATCGGAAACCAAAGGTGCCAATATCTTGGATTGGATTTTTCTGTCTCCAGATTTTCGATTGAGTTTCGCTAATGTTGTCTTCATTTCATTAAATATTATAATTTGAGATTTTACTCATAAAGTTAAAAATAAAAAATAAATTGTATTATCTCTACATATTATAAATTAAAGTCCCCCGCGATAAACTCGAAAGCTACTAAACGGATTTTCATGCGGTTTTCACCAATAGATAGAGTGTTTCGTGAGGAAGGTTTAGGCATGTAATTTGTCAAGGATTTGTGTAAATTGGTTGAAACATAACGATAATTGTTAGAAGTGTCGGAAAAAGTCAAGCCGCCTGGGAGCTCACATCGAAAATGCTGTCTAATCCTTTTGGGATATAACAAAACAATGCATGGTGGGATATTCCTCTTTTATAGATCTACAAAAAAGTCTGCGAAAGCATATACCCATTCTATCTTCTAAAAAAATGGTCACTTACATTGCGGTAATTGAAAAGTTATTTAGACGGATACAGTATTAATCCTTATTAACTTAAATACGTTAGTTACCCCAAGCATTTCATGCACATTATTACAATCTTTCACACTATCTCTACGTATTATAAATTAAAGTCCTCCGCGGCATCTGTCTGTCATCAGTTATAAAGGTTGGATAACCATCCAGTAGATGACATTGTGTTTTATTAGCCACAGCAACGCGTGGCCGGGTCAGCTAGTTAAATATTATAATTTGAGATTTTACTCATAAAGTTAAAAATAACAAAATAAATTGTATTTTGTACTAATATTTTAGAGTGACAAAATCACTGAGGCATTCGCTCTTTGTAAATTTCGACCTCTGTTTTAAAAATCATATCCATGAATTCATTGTACATTATTTAAAAAAAACAGGAAAATTGCAACACGATACGCAGGAATAGTCTCTCCATGGCACAGGAAAACCAATCATCAATTGTAATTTACGATCAGATAGTATTTCACCATTTGCTTTTTTATCAGTACTATCAATCTTTTACAAATAACCGTGTATGCGTTGTACCTATCAAAGTACTTCTGCAATAATTCTGTTAGTCGTCATAACGGTATTACTATAAAAGGAAATATATTATTATACTTTGACCCGTGTATTTTCTTTTAATTAAGTATCGGATATTTATCGTTATCTTTATATTAAAACTGTTGAATGAATCAGACTGTGTGAATTTGTGGAAGAACTCCATAACCGGTGATAATTTTTGACTTTTTACCTGTGGCTTTTTTTTACATTAGCTCCACACAGCAGGCCCTGAGGAAAATAATTTCCATTTTGACCTATGTCATCTTAGAGGACGCTGTGTGGAAAGTCTTTTTAGGAAAGGAAGGAGAGGAAGTTCTGGGAAGGAAAAGGGTATGAGGGGTGGGTAGGAATCTGGGTTCAATGTGTCTAGGAGTGACGGACATATGAATCCTTTCCTCCCATTGGTCAAGAGAGTCCGGCTGGAGAAATCAAAAGGTCTCCCTTAATCAGTCTCACCCGCTCCAGCTCGCCACACAGTAGGTGGTCAGACACATCCGCCGCCAAGATCTAGACAAACCTCACCCCGTGAACCCGGTCATCCCTCGTAGTCACCAAACGTAGCGAACCTCTTTGAGTGACCTGTGGTAGGGGTGTTGGTTATCCAATAAATGGTTCCCAGGGCGGCGGTACCCATACTAACCTCCAATTGTGTGTAATCTAACTCTGCCGCAAACGTATGTGATTTGGATAGTCAAGCCCACGGCGCGACTAATACTTACGTGTTGTTATATCACTTGTGATCAAGAGAGATGATTAGCCCCACACAGAGGCCCTGAGGAAAATAATTTCCCTCAGGACCTTTGTCATCTGTGGCGATGCTGTGTGGAGGATCTTTTTAGGAAAGGAAATTCTGGGAGAGAAAAAGGTATGAGGAGTGAGTAAGAATCTGGGAGTCAGTGTGTCCAGGAGTGACGGATGTTTGAATCCAATCCTTCCACAGCGGTGCAAGGCGATGTTCCGAGACAGTCCAGCTGGAGAGGTCAAAAGGTCTCCTTCAACCAGTCTCTCCCGATACGGCCCGCTACGCAGTATATGGGCAGGTGCAACACCGCCAAGACCAGGACAAACCTCACCCCATGAAGTGAGAGACGTATTAATCCACCCCTCCCACTCCAGTGCAAGGCGATGGGTCGAGAGAATCCAACTGGAGAGGTTAAGATTATGTCTGCCTCAAGCAGCCTCAAGCAAGTATCGTACTTTCCACTCGGTGGTTTCCTCTACTTTGTAGATGAAATGTTTGCTTGAATTGATAAGCTTCCATAAACCACTAATCTGGGCAGGTTTAAAATGTGGCTTATTCTTTATTCGATTGACATCTGTTGACATATTCGAAAAGTAATATCTTTATTTCATCCAAATACCTATGTGACAAAACAATGGCCCCAATAGAGAACTCCATTCCAATTTTTTTTTATGAATAATGATCTTCTAACTTAAATAACTGCATTTTTATTTTTAGAGTTAGATTTAATAGTTAAAATAATTGTTAAAGTTTTAATTTTTCAAGATCCCCGAAAACCACCGTATGTATGGTGAATCGTGTTACATCATCACTCCTGAAACTATAGGATTGGGAAATCAGCTGATCAACTGCCGCCATTTTGAATTTTGTTGTTCGAAGTATTCTCCCTAGAAGTAGCATTACTGTTTTTATTGTGCAGTAGTTTTTGAATATTTTCAATAATAGAGATAAAATAATAAGAGATACCTTTATTTTTTAAACATTATTTAGGTCTAAATAATGTTTCAATAAACACAACAACTAAATCTCTATAAAAAGTATGTAAATAAACGAATAAATTAATATGATGGCTTGTGTCATACCTACATTCCCATACAATGACTTTACGGTGACTTCACGACACAACGAACACCACTAAACATTTCAATAATGCCAACTTGACTGCGTGTTTTTACCGATTAAAAATGGACTTTTTAAAAACTCTGTGTTTAATATTATTAAATAAAACTTATATATTCAGAATCAGCGTTTATTGGTCTGTACGTTAATATTTTTTTAAAGCCATAATATTTTTCACTGGAGTTCCTTATCATCCAACCTCCGACCATTTAGTTAATAAGTACCTATATATCTCTCTGGCTTCTATTTTGTTTATTTAATTTTATATTTTGTCTGTACGACCATAATTTTAGTGTGGGATGGGTTCGTAGCTTACATAGTACCTTATTGTAATTAAAAATTCGAGGTTTCAGAATGAGATAAGTGTTTTTAATGACAAATAAAAAGTGTTGAAATGGAGTTGCGCATGGTGGATGTCTGAGCTGATTTGTTGAGCAATGCACGGGTTAATGTTATCTCTCTACAGGTGTTCTAATGTTATTTTATTTTATAGATTATTTTTAAAGTTGTATGACTAATAAGACCATTTTTTGGATAAAAATAGTGAATCATATCAATGATTTAGATTTTTACTGGTAATGAATGAGACATTTGTGTTTAAAATGAAATTATTTCCTATACTATTCATCCGATTGCAATGAAACTTTGGTAAGTTGTTGTGTGCATGTCTGCAAAGGTTTCTATATACATTGGTGAGCTCTGTCATTATGAAATTTGTATAATAATTTTGCAATAGGTGGCGGTTAAAATTGGTTTTATTTAGAAGCACACATTTATTTATCAACTAGCGAGTTCCTGTAATACTTTGCAATGTCACTTAAATAAAGATATATATAAAAAATAAAGAGATCTCCCTGCGTGTCCTTTCCCATTCCGCCTCCTCTTCCCCTCCCGCGTTCCTCCTCCCTTTTCTGTTTCCACCTGTCCCGCGAACCCCCCCCCCCCCCCCCCCCCCTCACATTTCCACTTTCCCTGCCTTCCCACTTCCCTCCGGCCCCCTCCTGTTAATCCCCCACCTCCTTCATTTCCCTCCGCCCCTTCCAAATTCCCCTCCCGCCTACCCTCCCTGCCGCTTCTTCTTCTTCTTCGATGGCGCTACAGCCCATATCGAGCTTTGGCCTCCTGCAACAGTCGCCTCCAACTCCTCCTGTCCTCAGCGGCTGACTTCCAATTTGGTACCTGGAGAAGCTGTGCTGCATCCCCTCTTACTTCGTCTTCCCACCTCAGTCTGGGTCTTCCCACTTTTCTCTTTCCACCTGGGTGTCCAGTCAAAATTCTTTTTGGGACGTGTGTATCCGGCATTCTCTGTACATGCCCAGCCCATCTCAGCCTGAGGAGTCTCATATGTGCTGAGATGCTAGGGGCCTTATACATACCCTCTTTCACGGGTCCACATATTCTTCTCTGCCGCTAAGCTACATAAAATACACTCATTTTTCAAGCAATTCATGCGCCACCTATTGCAAAATTTGTATACAAATTTCATAATGACAGAGCTCACCAATGTATATAGAAACCTTTGCAGACATGCACACAACAACTCACCAAAGTTTCATTGCAATCGGATGAATAGTATAGGAAATAATTTCATAACGCCAGAGCTCACTATTATATATGTAAGCCATCGCGGGCATGCGCACATCAAATCACCAAAGTTTCACGGTTTAGGAGCGCATGAATAAGGGACAAACAAAGAAACATTCCTATAATAATATAATTTTATATAATAAGATTTATTTAGAATTTTTAAAATTAACCTTTTACTAATAAAAGATTTGACTAATTTTTCAAAAAACGTTATTTATCAACATTGTCTCTACTCATCCACCTCAAAAATAAGGCAAAAATACATTAGTGTCGATTATCCGAACTATTTGGGGGATGTGGGTGTTCGGATAACTGGTATTTTCGGATAATCGAGATATACATATATTACGTACTTGCATATTACGAAGCGGTGAAAGAATACCATATTTAAATTTATATCTTTAATGACAAATAGGAATTAAACGAAAAAAAGTGCAAAATTAACGCTTAAAAAAATCATCAATGTTCGTCTGCCGAAACAAGCCTACCCGCTTACGAGCGGCTAGTTCACATACTTTTCTAAGGACAGATATTTGATACTGTTCGCTGCTCCGATCATGTAGGATGCGTCTTCCAAATCAATCTTTTTATGATTTCTTATCAGGCTTTCTTCTCCCTCCTTTCCTTTTTCCAAAAGTAACTTACGTAAAAATTATTTTCTATAATACCGCTTGAAAGCCTCAATAATGCCTTGATCCATGGGTTGTAATAATGAAGTCACATTAGGTGGAAGAAACACGACTTTTACAAACTCGTCTTTTTCATTTCATGAAGGATGAGTTGGGGCGTTGTCAAGAAGCAAAGATGTTTTGGCTCTTTTACCATTTTTTAATTGATGGGCTTTTACAGAGGGTATAAAATTTTCTGTAAACTATTCCATGAAAATTGTACTATCCATTCAAGAACTCTTTTGCGAAGTGTAAACGATAGGCATCGCGGACATATTAAATTGTTTGAAACAAAGTGGTTTCTTGCTTTTACCAATTGCAAGCACGGGCAATCGGTGGCTGCCAGTAGCATTAGCACATACATAGGCAGTGATATGATCCTTGCTTATTTTAGGACCAATGCTAATGGCTAAGTTATAACCAAAGCTAAATGCTGCTAATTCACGATGTGGAGCAAGAGTTTTTCGTGGCAAAGCTTTCAAATTGAGCCCGGTTTCGTCTGCATTGAAGACGTTTTCGAGAGTAGGCACGCGCGGGTCGGGCGGGCGTAGTAATTCGGATAAGCGGTCGTTCGGATGATCGACGTTCGGATAATCGACGCTCCACTGTACTACAAATGATTTATCCGTAAATTCTAGCAGTCTTAC
Source organism: Limnephilus rhombicus (assembly GCA_929108145.2). Lineage (NCBI taxonomy): Eukaryota > Metazoa > Arthropoda > Insecta > Trichoptera > Limnephilidae > Limnephilus > Limnephilus rhombicus. The sequence goes on from OV815296.1 coordinate 12,159,518, forward strand.
AAACATATAAAAATTTTACCCAACTGATTAATTTACTTTATTTATATACAGGGTGTAACAGGACGCACCCGAGGAATTTTTACCAGTGAATCCTGAGCATATTTGGAGTAAAAAATGCAGATGTCATTTTATTCTCCGATGACATTTGTTTTCTATTAAAAACATTAAAAATATTTTTCCATCACACGCCGCAACTGACTAGTTGAAAGATTAGCGCCTTTATAGCCTAGTGGACACTTGATAAGCGTTGCGTCACATTCTAACAGCATATATTACCACACGAAGCAGCGCGTATCGCTCAAACACATTACGACATCATCTCCTCCTTCACAGCGATGGAACAGTCATCATCATCACTATTGGCTCTACAACCCCTGATGGGTCTTGGCCTCCTCAAGAGTCTTCCTCCACTCATCTCGATTTTGTGCCAGCTCTCTCCAGTTTAGAAGCTCCAAGATAGATATATCTTTGAGGACGTTGTCGCTCCATCTTAATCTTGGCCTTCCCAGGTTCCTTCGCCCTATTGGTCTTGAGTTCAGCAGGGACTTTGCTGCTTGATGCTCGGTCATTCTCTCTACATGACCCAGCCACCGAAGTCTTCCCAGTTTTATAAATTTTGCGACGTTTAGCTCCTTAAAAAGTATAGAGCTCATTGTTATAATGTCTGCGCCAAAATCCATTTTCTAGAACCGGTCCGAAGATGCGCCTCAAAATTTTCCTTTCAAAAACGTCCAGTGCTCGCTCATTCCTCTTAGTTAGTACCCAAGTCTCAGCTGCGTACGTAAGTACTGGTCTGATAAGTGTTTTGTACACTAATATCTTTGTGTTTCTGAACAGCAGTCTGGATTTTAATTGGTTTTATAGGCAGAAATAACAGCGATTTGTGTTCACTATGCGCTTCTGGATCTCCTCTGTGGTATTATTGTCGTTTGTTATCAGGGAGCCTAGGTATGTGAATCTTGGCACCGTTTCGAAATTTTGGTTTCCACATGAGAAAGTTGGGATTAGCGATGGGAACAGTAGCGCGGTGTAATTGAAAAACATATTTTTTGTTTTTAACTCGCCAGTACTCGCACTTAAACTTGTGACACCAACAGTCCCATGCGGGTCGAAAGGACCCAGACATTATATACCACATACCGGAATAAACATTTATATATTTATTTATATAGATGATTTAAATCACAAAACATATTTTTTTAATCAAATTATAGCTTTATCATTAATTTAACAATAAAACACGTAATATAATTTAACATTTTTATTTAATTTACTGAAACAATCAACTTTACTTATAGTTTAAAAAATAGTCTCTGTTTTTAATACTTCAAGGTAGGAAACTTAGATAAAAATATGTTTTTATTTATAAAAACAATTATAATTATGTTTTTTATATCAACAAATGAGTATCCTTTTATAAAATATATCTTATAAGTAATTAGACAATCTTAGTTTTATAACAAGATTCCTTCTCAGAACTTTGACATGAATTGGAATCAAGTTATCTTCGATTTCCGAACAATCTTCCCCTTCGATTTCATCTTCTTGTAATATGTTTTCAATAGTAGCTGTATCTATTCGCATACGACGAGACATTCCGTAAACAAAAAAATAATTATTATTGCTTATAATAATTGTTACCCTTTGTGCTATGCATAAAAATCTTGTCTTAAACGTTAGTTTACCAATTAAAAATAATAATTTACATTTTGAACAGTTGAAAATAATACATACATGAAACATCGCACAAGGGTCTAAATGACCCATACTCACTTGACACGTCCATCCTTCTCAAACGCCGCAGACAAAATGGCCGAGGTGGGGGGCGCGTGTGCACTATAAAGTCACTTGAAGGTACTTAAGCCCGCCTTCCACTGCGAGCGGAAAAGAGTCGAGCTGAACGGTGTTGGAGATGAGCGAAATAGCTTTGACTTTCCACCAAAAAAGAGTCGCTAAGAAGGTAGGTGTTTGCCTTCCACTGCCCATGCGAGAAATGAGCGAGGCGAGCGGAGCAATGTCAACGAAAAATGAGAAATAGTTTTGCCCTTCCATTGAAAGCTAGTCATTGATGCTCCGTCTCGGAGTCAATAGAGCGATTTCTGTGATTTCAAGAAATGATTCTAGTGAGAATGATTTTTTTGGACATATGCAATGAAGAAATGTTTGCTTAAAAAATTTACATGAAATTTTTTAAAATTATTTTCTTATTTCCGGCAATTTCATCTCAATGATGGTTTACAAAGCCGTATCCTTTTTTTGACATTGCGACATTCTTTGCTAGTCGTATCCATAAACACGAAAATTGGCAATCGGCTTCAATAAATACCTCCATCTCGACAAAAACGCAGCGAGGCAACTGAATTGGCTACAGTTCTTGAGCGGAGTCCGCTAGTAACTATTTGGCGATGGTGTGCGCAAGCAAACTCTTTCGGACCTATTTTAACAAGTTCGATCCTCACAACATTCGTAAATGAAATAAAAGACATAAGACATAATTGTACTAAAAAATTCCTAGATCGTAACACGTATACAACTCCTGCTATTATGTCGATGAGATTTAGACCTGTATCACAAAAAGATGTTAAAAAATTATTAATGATATGAATGTTAAAAAATCAGAAGGCAATGACCAAATAAGAATTAAAGACCTGAAGTTAATTGCTGATAATATAATCCCAGTACTGACTAAACTAATTAACCTTTGTGTAAGTAAAAGTATCATGCCTGACGAACTTAAAACATCCATCATCAGACCTATATATAAATCAGGAAACCACAAAGATTTCACAAACTATCGACCAATAGCGATTCTCTCGTGTATTGATAAAATTATTGAAAGGGCTATCTTTAATCAAATACAAAATTTTATAGAAAAAAATAGAATCATAAATCCCATACAGTACGGATTTCAAAAAGAAAAAAGTACTACACAATTACTTTCTAAATTCACTGACCATATAAACTGTCATTTGAATGAAAAATATTATGTAGGCATAATTTTTATAGATTTTAAAAAGGCCTTTGACACATTGGACCATGAAACATTACTAAGGGCAATGGAGGAATGTGGTATTAGAGGTCCTTCAAATAAATTTTTTAAAAACTATCTGTTTAATAGAAAAATTAAAGTTAAAATTGACGGAATTTTAAGTGATGAAATGTTGGCAAACACTGGGGTAGCTACGGGATCGATATCGGGACCTACGTGTTATATTATGCAAGTAAACAGTTTACCAAACGTAATAAAACGCTGTAAATGCTACATGTTTGCAGACGATACTACATTATATGTGCTGACAAAAATCCACAAAAAATTCAGGAAATTTTACAAACTGACCTAAATAATATAATTAAATGGTCCCACGACAATGGCATTATTATCAACGCAAAAAAAACCAAATATATGCTTATACATTAACCACATGCAAATTGTCAGGATAAGGAATTGCACATTAAAAGTCATTCATATGATTGCTTGCACACAAAAAACCAATCCCTGCAGTGTAATTGCCCAAATATAGAAAAAGTGTTCCAGTATACATACCTTGGTCTTACAGTAGATGTCAATTTTAACTGGTCAATTCATATTGAAAATGTATGTAATAGATTAAGATCCATATTAGGGAAATTTTATCACCTAAAAAACTTTGTTAATAAAAATATATTATACTGTATATATAACGCATTAGCAGAATCAATTATAGGATACGGAATAAATAGTTACGGATTAACGTACAAAACGTACTTAAATAAAATAGAACAACTACAAATCCGTTTCCTAAAATTGATATCAGGCAAAAAAAAAGTTCAATTATGTGATGGCGATTATAAAAAAATGTTCGCCTTGTGTAATGTGCTCTCTATACATAGTAGGGTAGATTACCAATTAACTCTAGATGAATTCTGGAATACAGAATTCAAAAAACCTGTAAACCATAACTACCCCACTAGGCAAAGAGAAGCAGAAATGTTTATTATTAATAAATCTACAAATGTATACGGTGATAGAACAAAAAGGCATAAAATTCCGGAAATATTTAATGCATTACCTGAAAATATTAAAAACGAGACATCATATTCAAAAATCAAAACTAAAGTTAGATCATTCTACTTCAATAGAACACGAAAACTAAAATATTGTATAAAAATACCTAAATCTATGAAAAACAAATAATATTGTGAACGAATAGGTACCTAGATCTTTTAACCACTGTTCAAAATAAAATTTATGTTATAATAAGCATTATAATAATTAGTTAAGTATTTTAATATTAAGTATTATATTATTAAATAATTACTAGATATGTATTAAGCACCAAAATATCAAACATTTTATATGTTGTAAGTAAATAAATAGGAAAAATGAGAGATTTTTTACAATCAAACTGATTGATCAGTTTTGTAAGATTTAAGTAAGAGAAATTATTGTACAATTAATAACTAAAAAAAACATATTTAAAAAAAAAAAAAAAAAAGCTCACCTCGTTCTTGATGGAAGCACTTGTATGCAGTTAACGTGTCCGAGTCAAGCGGAGTTCGTACGGAGTCCGCTCCGCTCGCATTAGCGGAGCGGACTCGTTCGAACCTATTTAACTCGTTTAGTCCACTCCGTTCACTTCGTTCTTGATGGAAGCACTTGTATGCAGTTAACGTTTGCTAGTCGAGCGGATTCCGTACGAAGTCCGCTCCGCTCGCAGTGGAAGGCGGGCTTTAGCGTGGCAACCTGAAACTAATAATATTAAAAGAATTACGGATTAAATACTGCACCTCTGGGTCTTTCGAATAGAGAAAAAATATCATCGGCACCAAAATGACAACTACATTTTTTACTCCAAATATGCTCAGGAATCGCTGGTTAAAATCTCTCGGGTATGTCCTGTTACACCCTGTATAGTAAAAGGTTGTTTATCAGTGTTGTGTAAAATTTTAAACACATTTATTAGTAAGGGGATTGTGGCAAATAATTTCTATCGGTTTCTATGTCATCTTTGAGAGCCTTTTAAGGAAATGAAAAAGAGATGGTTCTGGGAAGGAAAAAGGTATGAGAGGTGGGTGGGAATTCACGGGTCAGTGTTCCAGAAGTGAAGAGAGAGAAAGATGTATGAATCCATCTCTTCCACTGTGGTGCATGGGTCGAGAGAGGTCAAGAGGTCTCACTCAATAGGCCTCTCCCGATGCCACGCGGCTGGGAGGCAGGCGTTAGACCGTCAAAAAATTTTGATAGTCTAATCATGCTAATCGGATATCTAAACACAAAATAACATAAAATGTCTGTAGATATATACCAATTTACAATATAGTGTAATAAAAATCACTCTTTATCTTGCAAGATTATTATCGAACTTAATTTGAACGCGAGCGATTCCCGCCCGAAACTATGCAAACAAGTGATTCAGTAGTTTGTTGTGGGGATTCATTGCATTATCCCCATGGTATTTGAAATTCACATACAAGGCCCAATTTTGTTTTTACTGTTCATAAAGGATATTGTTGACATATTTGATAAAGATGTAGATGTATTGCTTTTTGCAGATGATTTAAAAATATTTAAAATCATCAAAACCGCTGAAGATTGTGCCTGTCTACAAAATAATTTAAACAAATTAATTAGTTGGTGCTCTATTAACAAACTTTATCTGAACATAAATAAGTGTTATTCAATAAGTTTTTACAGAATAAGTCAACCAATTATTCATCCTTATGAACTTAACAACTCTACCCTTACCTCTGTCGAAGAAATTAGTGACTTGGGCATAACTTTCGACTCTAAATTAAACTTCATATCCCATATAAACTCAATCTATAATAAAGGTATCAAAATTCTTGGCTTCGTTCTTAGAAATTCCAGAGGTTTCAAGAATATTTCAACTTTAAAAAATTTGTATACATCCTTAGTACGTAGTCAAGTCGAATATAACTCCTCGATCTGGTCCCCCCATTTTAAAATACATTCAGATTCAATCGAAAAAATTCAACACAAATTCTTAATTTTTATTTTTATTTTTATTTTTTTTATTTATTTATTAAAATACAATACAGAATATAGTATATTATATAAAGCATTGTACTCCCAAGAGTTAATAAACTCATTGCGGGAATGATACGCATTACATGAAACATATAGCTGTATGTATTAATTTTAACCTCGGTATTCCCATTGAAAACATAAATTATAATTACTTGATGAAAGAATTAAATTTACTAAGACTGTCAGATCGAAGAATTATATCCGACTTAATATTAATGTTCAAAATTGTAAATGGTAGAATAGACAGTCCTGATCTAACTAAGCTCATTGAATTTCATATTCCCACGAGAACTACTCGTTCTAAAATCCTTTTTAAATGTAACAATAATCGAACTGAGTATACGAAACACTCACTTTTACCTAGGTTGCATGAAGTTACTAATAGATATGCAGATGTGGTAGATCTATTTAACTGCACGGAACATAGGTACAAGACGGCTATGCTATCATATTTTTTTAATCACTATTAATTTTATTCGTATTATAGATTTTTGCATGTAAATGTATCTCTGGTGTCACTTCCCAATGTATCGTCACAATTAACTGTTATACATACACTGTTTTACCATTACTAATATTTTGAATATGAATTTGTGACATGTAATTAATGTTTATGGCATACTTATGCCGTTTGTATTAAACAAATAAAGAAATAAAGTGCGCATGTGCAGTTCTCGAATTGTATACGATCGCGAAAGAAACGTAAGAAATGAACCAAAATGCCTAAGGGGATAGCTTGGATTGTCCCCCAGTGCGCAGTAGGTTATGCAGTCGTATACACACTTATTAAAATCATCTGGCATATTTTTTTGTATTTTATTTCTGCAAATGTTAATTACTTTTATGTTTAAAGAATTCATTCATTTTGGTGAAGACAAAACATCGACATTTCCTTTAGTAGGTTTTGGGTGTAACTGGCGTGGACTGTCCCCATTGTCCCCCTGTGAAGAACCGTCGAACTGGGGGGACCCATGGCAGGGGTGTTGGTTAACCAATAAAAGAATTCTGAGGCCTTCCTTTATTCAATTTTGCAACCCAACAAAGAATAATGCTTTGTTTTGTACTTTCTTTTAGATCTAACTTAATAATTTTCCTTGGCAATATTCTAACATAGATTAGGTATTTACTTATAATTCAAATAATAAAACTTGTACAATGTGTCCTTAGAACGGGGTACCCCAGTTAGGACACATTTTCTCTAAAAAACTGTAAAAAAAAAATATATAAATAAAAAATAATAAAATAAATAAAAAAATTAATGTGGTAATTGATTATTCCAGGTCAAGCAGCCAAGTTTGCCATCCCCGTGCTGGTGATGGCCTGTAACCGCGTCACCGTCCGGAGGTGCCTCGATCAGCTCATCAAATACCGTCCCGACAAGGAGCTGTTCCCCATTATAGTCAGCCAGGTGAGAAACAGACAAATATTCAGTCATCGTGTTGCAAAACACGCTCTGGAAGTTCTTGTTGATTTCAGATATAATAAGTGCTACATATACCAAGGTTAGCTGAAGTATTTAACTGCACGGATGTAGATAAAGAAGGCTATAACATCATATCTCTACAATAAATATAATCGTAAAAATTTACTACTTTATTTATTTATTAGCGAGTTCCTGGCATTCGTCCCGTTACCCTTCCACCTCCTCTTCCCCTCCCATGTCCCCTTCCCCTCACACGTTCCCCCTCCGCCTTCCCCACCTCCCCTCTCCCGCGTTCAATATCAGATTTCAAACAGCTCGTTTTCGTGCATTATAAGAACAATCAATCAAATTTGGTACCTAACATAGTTTGAATCTTGCAATCATACATAAAGATAATATGCATTAACCAATAAAAATATGCATTAACCCCTCCGAATTTTCCAGAATATTAGCTTTTGGTGTCTTAAACGAAATGACATTTTACGAAAACTTTTAGTTATAACCGCTTCACAATTAAAGCTCTATAAATGAAACATTTCTGAACGTAGCCGAATAGTAAAAACTGTTTTAGAAAGGTTACAAAATAGGCTTTCAAATTGTTATATTACAAATAAATATTAGCATTTGTAAATATTAAAATTTAGAACGCAAACATTAAAAATAGGTAAAAATGACTCATGCGATGTTTTTATGTGAAAACGGTACTACAATCACAGATTATGCAAACAACAATACTTATTCTATTGTATATATGTGTAATAAACACTTTTGTCACCTCACTTTTTTATCATTTCATATAAAAATATTTAATAAAAATTTAAAATGTGGAGCGCGGTGGAGCTGCCGGTAGCAAATTTGCGCGGGTAAATATTTTTGTCAACTACACGATTGACAGCTGATTCCTGTTATGTATTTCCATAGACAACTTGATAGAAATGTGCAGCTTGATCTACTACCGACCTTCGACTTTTTGTTTTAGGGATGTAACTAAAACAATAACGGAGTTATAACGATTTCTATGGAAACACACGCGCTGACGTATAAACACGCTTATTGTACTTGACTGCTGTCCTATTTTTAACGCTTATATCTGCTTACGTTGCGGAGGGGTTAAGAAAATGAAGTTAATGTTGGTAGTTCTTAGTCGAAGTACGAATCAGATAGGGACCCATCAGCTCAGTTGATAGAACTCCCTCCTACGGCGTAGGTCCTGGGTTCGAGTCTTAGATTTAACCGTATCTTTTTCTATTTTCAGATTTTCGATTGAGTTTCGCTAATATTGTCTTCATTTAATCAAATATTACAATTTGAGGTTTTTTTACTCGTTAAGTTAAAAATAAAAATAAATTATATTTATGTTTGACATTCCAGGACTGCAATCACGAGCAGACGCGGGACGTGATCCTGTCGTACGTGACCCCTGATTCGGGGGTGAGGCTGATCCAGCAGCCGGACCTGTCAGACATCCCGGTGCCGCCCAAGGAGAAGAAGTTCCGCGGGTACTTCCACATCGCGCGCCACTACAAGTTTGCGCTGGACTACACCTTCCAAACCAATGCATATGATGCCGCCATCATTGTGGAAGGTGGGAATTTGTTAACTTCGTTCTTTACAACTTTATACCCATTTCACTATACAAGGTGTAACAGGATGTACCCGAGGGATTTTAACCAGCGATTCCTGATTATATTTGGAGTAAAAATGTACTTGTCATTTTGGTGTCCCATGATATTTTTTTCTATTAAAAACAAATATGTTTTTTAATTACACGTCGCCACTGTTCCCATCGCTATAGGATGTATCCCGTCGTGATGTGTTTTAGCGATACGCACTGTTTCGTGTAGTAATATGTTGTTAGAACGAGACACAATGCTTACCAAGTGTCCGCTAGGCTATAAACATGCTCCTCTTCTAACTAGTCAGTTGCGGCGTGTGATGGAAAAATATTTTTAATGTTTTTAACCCGGCGTCGATCTTGCTGGGTCACAATGACCCGAGGTGATTTAAAACGGCCATATTTGTTTTACCCGTCAACCGTTCGACTTAAGCGCTTGAGTAGCTGGAGATACAACCCCCTTCTCAGTGCGACGCCGATTACGGAAGGAGATACAGGAGATATATGAGGAAAACAGGTTAATATGACCAATAGTTGTAATGAAATTCTACAGTTATTTTTTCATAGTTGATTTCGCATGTGTTTCTTACTAAGATAATAAAAAGTTGATTTATAAAATATACTCTTATTATTAATATTTTTTTATGAGCAAAGAACCCATAAATAATAAATAATTTTCAAAATCAAGATAACCCTTTCAGTTTTGGTACAACCCATCGATAAAATTCGGGTCACGGTTACCCGGCGTCATTGACCGCGTAATTATTTCACATCATTGACGCCGGGTTAATATAAAAAAAATGACAAGTACATTTTTACTCCAAATATGTTCAGGAATCGCTGGTTAAAATCCCTCCGGTATGTCCTATTACACCATGTATTTATGTATACATCGGTTTCATCATTATACCGCTTAACTCCAGAGAGTGGTTAAAATAAGTCTTTGATAAAATTTTGTTCATCAGTAGGTACCTAAATCTTATTTTACATATATACGGTGTCTGGAAGCTAGTGGTAAAAGCAGGAAACTGGTGAATCTACATCACATTTGGATTCGATTTCATGCTATAACTTATAACAAGTTGAACTCGTGCTCCGGATTCCTGTTTGTGATCGATCCCATCAAATATATATCCATCAACTAATGCACATCACTACGTCAGTCTGACAGCTGGCCAAGAAGCCTCCATGGTTCAGTTCAGAAACGGTAGGGCTCGAGCTTTTGACTCGCAATCCAAAGGTTACGGGATCGAATCCCGGCATGCTCTCTCTACTCTCAATATCACCCTGGTGTGAGACCACCATTCAGAATTGAAATGTTGCTTGAAATGGCTTTAGTAGTTTTTGGTGACCAGATCTGAATAGCCATGTACTTCCCCATCTTCCCCTCCCCACTACCTTCAGCCTCACAACATATCCCGATTAGGGATACCATAGTCTAATAACCACCATTCCGAATTGAAATGTTGCTTGAAATGGTTTTAGTTGTGTTTGGTGACCAGATCTGAATAGCCAGGTACTTCCCATCTTCCTCTCCCCCATCTCCTTCCCCTCCCCACTACCCTCAGCCTCACAAAATACCCCGAATGGGGATGCCATAGTTTCACTGGCTTCAGACGGGAGCACCTGGGACTCTTGTGAGGTATTCGCAATAAAAATAAAAATATGTAAATAAATAAATAATTTTAAAAAACAAGGGTTTTAGTAGGGCATCAATATTAATCATCTGTGTCTAACAGCAATTTTCTTAGATTATATTTGGCTTTAGCAGTATAAATGGTATTATTTTTAATTGTCATTTTTTCTTATTTTTAATTGATAAACTAATGTTTAAGACAAGATTTTTATGCATAGCACAAAGGGTAACAATTATTATAAATAATAATTATTAGCCTGAAACACTCATCTACATTAAAAAAATCTCCCGAGAAAAGATACATGCCTCCGACGGAACTTGATTTTCGGAACCGTGTCCTTCTGATTATTATTCAGAAGGACGCGGGTTTGAGTCCCGTCGGCGACATGTATCCTTTCTCGGGAGATTTTTTCAATGTAGAGAAGTGTTTCAGGTTAATAATTATCACTTATAATAATTGTCATTTATTAATACATTTTGGAACCACCAATCCTTCATTTTGAGTGAATCTTGTATTATTCTGCTTACTGTAATGTATTGAAAAAGCTTCTAAGTGATGCCGTCAGATGCCAGCAGGGAAAGTGCTTCTATCGATGGCCGACAGGGGTACCCGAGTAGGCGGGTGCCGCCGAGACTGGCTGGCCAGCCTACCAATCAGATTTAGTTAGCCACTGATAGAGACAGGTCTTCTGACTTGCAGCATTATTATTGTAAATACATAAACTCATAATGTACACTTACTTTTGTATTTTTATTTATTTTCTTCTTCTTCAATGGCGCTACAGCCCATTTCGAGCCTTGGCCTCCTTTAAAATAAGCCTCCACCGCCCTCTGTCCTCGGCCGTCGTCTTCCAATCTGCAACATGTACTAATCCTCTTGCATCCTTCCTGACATCATCCTCCCATCTCAGTCCAGGTCTGCCCGCCTTTCGTTTACCTCCCGGGTGTCCTGTCAGAACCTTCTTCGGTACTCGTGTGCTTGGCATTCGGTGCACATGTCCGGCCCATCTTAATCTTTGGAGCCTTAAATGGGTGGAGAGTCTGGAAGCTTGGTAAATACCAAAGAGCTCATTATTGTGGCGGATTCTCCATGCCTCTCCCTCTCGCACCGGTCCTAAGATTCTTCGAAGTACCTTTCTTTCGAAGATGTCCAGCTGTTCCGCTGACTTTGCTGTCAGTGTTCCCGCGTCACATCCATAGGCCAAGACCGTTCTAATAATTGTTTTATATAAGATTATTTTGGTTTTTCCTATGGACGTTTCGGGATTTGAACACTGGCAGCAACGCGAAGTGAGTGTTGTTAGCGGCTGTAATGCGCTTTCTTACTTCTACTGAGTCTTCATTGTCCTGCGTTATGATGGAGCCCAGGTAGGTAAACTCTTCGACCAATTCGAAATTATAATTGTCTTTAAATTTAACTTTATCTTTTATTCTGCGGTGAGGGGTTCTGGTTTGCATCATGATTTTTGTTTTATTCTCATTGATTTGCAAACCCACCTCTCTTGCCGCAGTCTCCAAAGGGTCAAACACTGTTTATTTATTTTATCTTGTATTATTCTGTTTCTCCCAATTTAACGTTTGTTATTTATTTTCAGATGATTTGGACATAGCTCCGGACTTCTTTGAATATTTCCTGGGTACATATCCCCTACTCCACAAGGATCCCACTCTCTGGTAAGTTCCACCATATGTTAGATCTTCAGAGTTGTAGGTACTCTCAGTATCGCCCTGGTGAAAGGTCACAATTCAGAATCGAAATGATACTTGAATCGGCTTTAGCCATTGTGTTTGGTGGCCAAAATTGAATAGCCAGGTACTTCCCAACCTTCCCGCACCCTTCCTCTCACCCATCTCCTTCAGCCTTACAACATGTCCGTGGCCCCTGCCATTTGAGACTCACATAAAAATGTTAGTTAATTAGATTCTTTCAATTTGAAATGGGATCTGTTTCCTGTGAGGGGATAATGACATCACAATGTGAAATATTATATTAAGTTTATATTTGCAATTTGATAGTTATAGGTGGATAGTTATAATCCAAATAAATGGAAATGTATCCTAACACTGAAAACTGTTTTTGAAAGGCGATAAAATACGCTTTCAAATTTTATGATTAAAAATTACATAATTTTTGAAATGTTAAATTTTTTAATGCAAACATAAGAAAGTTTTGAAAATGGCTCACCTTGAGCGAAGGGGGGGAAGATTCGCGGGAGAGGTTGAGGGAGGGGGAAGACAGTGGAGAGCGGAGGGGATTCGCGGAACAGGTGGAAGCGAAAAGGGGAGGAGGAAGGTGAAGTGGAAATGCGGGAGGGGAAGAGGAGGTGGAATGTAGTGGTGGTCTTTGAGTTTTCAGTGAGCTAGAGTGCTAAGATTGCAAAATACAACGTTATTGATATTGTTGTTTTTATATTAATTTCTGAGATTTCTGTATGTGGGGGAGTACAGCTATTACCCGTGGCGCTATTCCACCGACTTTGGGTATGCTCGGAATGAACCATCTACGGGTCAAAAGGGATGTACATACATATTGCTATGCATTTCTTCAGATTGATTCGCGGATGGTTTGAAAACTCAGCATTCATTTCTATGTTCCCGATGGTTATCTTCGCCACCGACAGCATAGACTGTTCTATCTTCCGGCCTGCCTATTGTCATGCCGGTCGGGAGAGCAATCTTGCTATTGAACAGAATTAATTCAGATATCGATATATTTAGCGTTAGTGAAGCTGCTTTTAAAAGGCAAGCTCTATTAATGCTTGTATAGTTTGTAGCCTCCCATTTATGTTTAACGTAATACCTACAGTTACAATTGTATTTTAAAAACACATTAAAATGTTTAATTTTGTAATGTTTTTGAAAGAATAAATAAATTGAATTGAGTTGAAAACGATTTTTTTTTTCAAAATTTCGACTTTTTGTGTGAAGATATACTGAAATGTGAAAAATCCTGTAAATCTTCATCCAAAATATTGAAATTTTGAAAAAAAGTAAAATTCGTTTTAAGCTACAACAACATCAATAACGTTTTAAGATTTTCACGGCCAAAAGCATTTTCGTCATTTGTTTTTGGGGTGTTATGAAATAACAAAAACAAATAACGAAAACATCATTAACGTCGTATTTTTCAATGTTAGCACTCACAGATCGCCACTGGTGGAGGGGGAGCGGGGCCGAATTGGAATTGACATGCAGGGAGAAATAATATATTTATGGTGGCATTGCAACGCATGCTGGGTTCATTAAAGGCTATTATTATATTATTATTATTATTATTATTGCAGGTGTGTGTCGGCTTGGAACGACAATGGGAAACCAGGTCTGGTGGATCCCAACGCATCCTCGCTGCTGCACCGCTCCGACTTCTTCCCCGGGCTGGGCTGGATGCTGACCAAGGCTCTGTGGGAGGAGCTGCAGCCCAAGTGGCCTTCCTCGTAAGTTTAACTGCGCACCTTTCTGTATTTGCACATCCTCGCTGCTGCACCGCTCCGACTTCTTCCCCGGGCTGGGCTGGATGCTGACCAAGGCACTGTGGGAGGAGCTGCAGCCCAAGTGGCCTTCCTCGTAAGTTTAACTGCGCACCTTTCTGTATTTGCGCATCCTCGCTGCTGCACCGCTCCGACTTCTTCCCCGGGCTGGGCTGGATGCTGACCAAGGCTCTGTGAGAGGAGCTGCAGCCCAAGTGGCCTTCCTCGTAAGTTTAACTGCGACCTTTCTGTATTTGACGTCCCTCAATACAAGCTGTCCGAATTCAGTCAGTCTTTAGTCTTTAGAGGTAGTCTTGAATGGCCTTGCATGCCGGATGTTTGTCAAATTTGTTGACATATATGAATATTATTGTGAAATGTTCCCATCTTCATGCAATATAATTTGGGAGGCAGCTATGGGTACCACCGCCCCGGGAACTATTTATTGGATAACCAACACCTCTGCCGTAGGTCACCCCAAGTGGTTCACTACGTTTGGTGACTTAGCCGGGGTGGCCGGGTTCATGGGGTGAGTTTTAACCAGGTCTTGGCGGCCGATGCATCTGCCTACCTGCCGTGTAGTGGAAGGGATTGAGAGAGACTAGTTGAAGGAGGTCTTTTATCCTTTCCAGCTGGAATCTCTCAACCCATTGCCTTGCACTGCAGTTGGAGGGATGGATTCATACGTCCTGGATACACTGACCCCCAGATTCCTAACTTCCTCTCCTTCCTTTCCTTAAAAAAAAACCTCCACACAGCATCCCCTAAAATGGCCTTATAAACTTTAACATCACCTCACTTTTTTATCATTACTTGTAAAAATAATTAATAAAAAATTCTCAAGGTGTCGTAAATTTTTTTTAATTTGCGATCCGAAACTTTGTTGAAAAAAGGTGTACATTTTACTTCTTTTATGGTTAACTTTAGATTTAAATGTAAGAAAATATCGATATTAAAAAAAACACAATCGTTTTGTTTTTGTATGGATATTTGACCAAAACTCGTCAAGGTAATTTTCGCACAGTTTTTGAAATACCATCCCACGATCAACGGGGAGAGTTTCACTGTATTATAAATTTACAAGGTGTCTTTGAGTGCTGACCCTAACTTAGTAAAACTAATGAATACAATTTGTGTAATACAGATATTGGGATGATTGGATCAGAAAACCAGAGCAGAGGTTGGATCGGGCGTGCATTCGCCCCGAGCTGCCCAGGACTAAGACATTTGGAAAGGTTTGTTACTCTTCACAACTATTATTCTAATGCGGTGATGTCATCAGTCGGGGAAACCCATCACCAGTCTCTGCTTGACAAGTTGTTCCTTCCAACTTTCTGCAAATATGCATAAAAATCAATATCTTATATATAAAAATTAATCGCTAAATGTGTTGCTAAGCGCAAATCTCGAGAGAATTTTTGAATTTGACATTTAACGTTCACTAGATTTATTGTTTGTTCTCTGCAAACTTATCATATGGTTTGACTTTTTGACAGATGTTATGAAGAGAACCCCGTACATTTTACGCTGTCGGTACGTGTTTTAGAGGTATAATGGTAGTAGTGCTGATTTTAACAAAATCTATTTTATAATATTCTTATTATTATTATAATTTACAAGTACAAGTATATTACATTGGATTTAGTAATATAGGTGTTGAACATTATAATGATTTATGATCAATAAGATGGATCAAAGAAAAAAAATATTTATGAGATGTAATATTTTTCGTATGCCTCGTTATTCTCCTGTGCCCTTTCTTGTGGAAAAAGTTATTTTTTTTAAATGATTTTCGGCTATGTAATTATCGTTTTTTCGCACCTATAAAATTATGTCCCATTTTTCCGGTTTATAAAAATGGTCTGATTTTTCGGATTGAAATTTTCAAAAATTCGCCAGGGTTTCAAAAATACGATTAAAAAAAAAAAAAAAAAAAAACCCGAATGTCCTAGAATATTTGCCTAAACACCGACTTGCCAAGGCAGCAAGGAGCCGAGGTGCTGAAGGAATTCCGACTTTCGTTGCTTTCGTTGGTTCATCAATTTCACCACCGAACTCACGATGGTTCTTATCTGTTTTGACATGGTCAAACAAGGGCTCAAATGGTAATCAACAATCTCAAAATGTGTTGATAAGATGATTATTAATGTTCAACTGAACACGATAACATATGATTGTATTTAGTCGGCATAAGGTAGGTAGAGAAAAAAAAAAGTATTAGTGGGTAGGAATTACAATTTTGGAAAATGGTACAAGGATGAATGCTAGGTACCAACAATACCTAACACGGAATATGGCGCCTTTGAGGATTTTACTAGCATCAGGTGCATTTTGGCTCAGTTTAATACTTAAATGTTTAATATTCTAAAAAAATAATACGATTCCTAAACACTTGGCTACATCAATGAAATTTTTCAGCAAAAATTTTACCATTTTCTACCCACGAAAAAAAACTTAGACGGAAAGAAACTTTTCTGATTCCAAAAACCGAAGAGATGTCATTTATTTTTCATGTTCAATGCTTTCTGAAAATGAGCATCCTTCTATTTAATTATCGGCCCAACCCTTTCTAATCTCAGTGTTTCTTTATGATCAATAAGATGGATCAAAGAAAAAAAATATTTATGAGATGTAATATTTTTCGTATGCCTCGTTATTCTCCTGTGCCCTTTCTTGTGGAAAACGTTATTTTTTTTAAATGATTTTCGGCTATGTAATTATCGTTTTTTCGCACCTATAAAATTATGTCCCATCTTTCCGGTTTATAAAAATGGTCTGATTTTTCGGATTGAAATTTTCAAAAATTCACCAGGGTTTCAAAAATACGATTAAAAAAAAAAAAAAAAAAAACCCGAATGTCCTAGAATATTTGCCTAAACACCGACTTGCCAAGGCAGCAAGGAGCCGAGGTGCTGAAGGAATTCCGACTTTCGTTGCTTTCGTTGGTTCATCAATTTCACCACCGAACTCACGATGGTTCTTATCTGTTTTGACATGGTCAAACAAGGGCTCAAATGGTAATCAACAATCTCAAAATGTGTTGATAAGATGATTATTAATGTTCAACTGAACACGATAACATATGATTGTATTTAGTCGGCATAAGGTAGGTAGAGAAAAAAAAAAGTATTAGTGGGTAGGAATTACAATTTTGGAAAATGGTACAAGGATGAATGCTAGGTACCAACAATACCTAACACGGAATATGGCGCCTTTGAGGATTTTACTAGCATCAGGTGCATTTTGGCTCAGTTTAATACTTAAATGTTTAATATTCTAAAAAAATAATACGATTCCTAAACACTTGGCTACATCAATGAAATTTTTCAGCAAAAATTTTTACAATTTTTCGACAATTTTTCTTGAAGAGTACCTACACTTTTGTTCACCGGTTGGTTCATTTTAAGGTTGAAACGTCCAAAAACTAGAATTTAAAAGGATAACCAACCCACAATTTAAAAGGACAACCAAAACGCACACTGTGTTTCAATGTCTAAAGATAACTAATGTCAGAAGCGGCAGCCGGTACTGATCGACCGAGTAAAATAGTACAAAAACTGCATGCTTTTTTAAGATTAAAGTGGTAAACGATGCATAGGAATGTTCGATGCATTCTGTTTTTGCGAGTTTTGTATGAAATTAATTCGGAACTGGAAGAAATAAATAATACACGCAGGAAAACGATTATTGGAGAAACAAACAAACGATATTTCACTTATGGAGTGATATGATGTATGATTTTGTATAATTCAAATAAGCGTTGACATTGTACTTACAAGTTTATTATAACAATTTTCAACATAATTTATATTTACAAAATATTCGTAAGGAACAGTAGGAGCGAACAAGTAGCGATTTACAAGCTGTTACATCATCGGCAAACTGGAACAGAATGGTTCCTCTTAATTTGTACCGGCAGTCGGTAACTAGGTGGAAATATTTTCGGATTGCTATCGGCATGTGAGGAGCCAATAAAAATTAGATTAATAATAACAATAGCCAATAGATTCTGTCATTCAAAATAGCTGCATCATTCGCTACCACACACTTTTAATTATTGATTTATAATTATTTGATATTTTCCAGGTGGGAGTGAGCAACGGGCTGTTCTTTGACAAGCATCTGAAGCTGATAGAACTCAGTCAGCAGTCGGTGGCTTTTACTGAGATGGACTTGACTCATCTTCTCAAGGTAAACAATGCAAATCTCATATCAAGTCCTTTATAACCGCTGGAATACATATATACTAGCAGCTCAACTGCACTTGACTCGATTTTATCATATTTCGAACTTTGAAAAATGCTCGTAGCTTACTAAAATATATTTTATTCACTTGGCAAGGAAATAATATATATTTTAATATTATTCTTTCCTTTCGTTTCGTCACTTGAATGCATATTTATTTTAATGAAATAAAACAATTACTTTGTTTATAACCACAATTATTTTTTTTTATTACCGACCGGTCTTAATCTAAGATTTTAATTTCATGCTTTCTCGCTGTTCCTTTATTTTACTTTCTCTTTATTGTCTATTTCTGTATGTATAATATAAGCTCACACTATTCTTTGATCAGTTTAATTTAATTTTATACCCTGATAATGCTTGTGTTAACCAAAACCGGTCGGTATTAAAAGAATTAAATAAACAAATTGTGGTTATAAACAAAGCAATTGTTTTATTTCATTAAATATGTCAAACCACAAAGTGACTGCTTTCTACTAAAATATTTATTTTATGTGAAAAATGCGTCGCCTTTGTGGAAGCATCATCGACCTGGCACTTGCCAAGGACTATTTGTATTTATTTATGTCATATTACTATATTTATTTTGATTCATTGGAAGCAGGCGCGGCCGGTTCCTCAAATTATAGGTGGTTCACCAAGCCATTCATAAAAAACGAAAGGTTGATATTATATTTTAAAAAAAATCTAGACATCATGCATAATTTTACATTATTTGCTAAGTATCTAAAAATATCATGTAACTGTAATAGTAAAAATATCGTGCGATGTAAAAACATGCTAATGTCTAGAGTTTAATATAGTGAATTGACCTGCCAGGTAAGTTTTATGTATCTGTTTGTAAATTCAAATAATAAAAATACATATAGCCTAGGAACTCATAATAAATTGTACAACGCAACATAACTAAAACGGCGCTCTAGTAATTATCCAATTATTATAGAATTATTCTGGTATCAATATTTTTAGAAGCATTTTACACTCCATTACTATTGATATTACATCTATTGGAAGATTAGTGGAAAGGGTGGGTGTGATATCCATTTAAAAATACTCAACCTTCCAAAGATAATAATAATAACGCAATAATCCAATAATAATAATTAAGACACAAGAAACGTTATACGAAACGAATAATAATTAACACACAAGACTCTGCGGCGTGGATCGCCAATATCGCCATTTACTGTCGTGACAACTTCGATCAATGGGTGACAAACAAATAATAATGTCAAAAAGGTACATCCCAAGGGCTCGAACAAGATAATGTCACACGAGACGCATAGCTGATTATACATAGCCTTTGACTAATGGTTACATTTTAGAAGAGAAATATTATTACTTAATATTACCTAGTTCAAACCTTACTACCGCTGGAACCAAAGCTTCGGAATATTTCCGAAGAATGCCGAAGCTCTTTGGGTCGGCCGTGCAGTGCACGGTCAGCCGATTTTTAGTATGACATGTTTCTGACGTTTTGGGATTTTTTACTACGAGGATCATTCAAATTACGGGGCGCTTAGCTCTGGCGCGCGGTTTGGCATTGTACCTACCTCGGTTCCTCGCTCCTAGCGGGTAGCCGCCGTAACTGGCGGGTGGGAACAATGCGTTTATTTGGCCGTAATACATTGTTAATTGTTAGATTGATAAATAATTATAATTAAATTTAAAGATTGTGCTCAATTTTATCAATTTAATAAATAAACACATTACGTAGAAATACGATGAGTTGTAAAATGATGTTGAATTTTTTTGGCGGTTTAGCGCCCCATTGCACGTTAGCGCCAGCCGCGCCTGATTGGAAGGACTCTTCTTCTTCTTCTTCTTGTGCCCTGTCCGTTCAACTGACATTAGCCATCATGTTGGCTATGTGTACTTTGTTTACTGCGACCCGGAACAGCTCTACGGTAGACTGGCCAAACCACCGTCTCAGCTTTTTCAGCCAAGAGGTTCTCCTTCTTCCAGGGCCCCGTCTTCCGGCAATCTTTCCCTGCATTATTAGATGCAAAATCTCATACTTCTTTGGATGTCTCATCACATGTCCAAGATTAGATTAGATAACTTCTTTTTCGTTATTCATACGAACCATAACATCTTCATTCGTAACCCTAAGGAAAGAAGGGCTCTTAGCTTTATCAAAAAATAACAAAACCATAAAATATCTTCCGATTTCTTTATTTTACTTTTTTATATAAAATGAGGGAGAGAAAAATCATTCCTCTGAATATAAGTAGCTATTCTAGGGAAACTATTTATGCTATAAACATACGATTTTGAGAAATAAATAAACGCATTTTTCTGTAAGATACTAAGTACAATTTACAAAAATATTGTTCTGCAAAGCAACAGTGAGTAATTACAAAAAAAGAGGAGTTTGTTTTTGGCGGGAGCTCAGCATTGCAGTAGTTCAACGATCGCAACCCCCTTCATTTTTTTTTCCTTTCTTGAAGGAATGTAATGTAAGAAACCTTGTTGCTGATAACCTATCAACATTCCAATATCGGTTGCAGGACAAGTACGATCCCCAGTTCGGCGCAGCTGTGTACAATGCACCACCGATGGAGCTGCGCGAGTTGCGTGCAGCAACCGTGGTGAACGAGACACCGGCGCCCACCGTGCGTGTGGCCTACACCACCAAGGAGGACTACAAACGCACCGCCAAGGCTCTCGGCCTCATGGACGACTTCAGGGTGAGCACCATCACATAACTCAAACATGCCCAAATATGTATTGCGTAGGGGACTTATTATATGTTTAGAGTACCCCAGGCACTAGGCTTTTCCATGTAAAGTTTAAAACATTAAGTTTGTCTATTTTGATATAATTTTTTTTTTTCTTACTAGTCGTTAATTTTGTTTAGGTCTTCTTTTAACTTGTTGCAACCATCTATAGAACTAATATATCTATATAATTTCATGTCATCTGCATAAAATACGACATCAGAATGACTGATAACATGTTTGAGGTAATTTATATTCAAAATAAATAATAGAGGCCCCGGATGGGAGCCTTGAGGTAACCCAGAGGGAATAGCTATATGACATGTAACCTTTTAAGGTAACAACCTGATTTCCGTTTTTAATATAAGATGAGAACTTACTAAAAGATTTTAACTCACACCAATATACTTTGTCATAATTCACCTTGTCGAAAGCTTTATTTTAAAGTAATATTATGACCAAAATTGAATTGACTGTGGCTTATTTTTCTATGATTGACCATATTCTTTTATCTGTTGCAGAGTGGAGTCGGCAGGACGGCCTACAAAGGTGTTGTCACCTGCTTCTTCCGAGGCCGCAGGACGTACATCGCACCCGAGCCTCCGTTTGAGAAATACGACCCCGCCTGGAGCTAATATTACAAACTCCCGATCAAACTAGAAACACGTGCTAAACAAAAAGTCCACGTGGTCAAATTCGTTATCGAAACGACCTACACGACAATGTATTATAATAAATAATTTAATTAATTACATATTTCAATACAGTGAAACTGTAAAAACCATAAATAATAGAAACAAAGGGAGATATGGCATGGAAGAGTGCAGACTGTCGCCAAGCTACAACCAAACTGCACGGACTATCAAAGAGGCTACACAATAAAAGTTATGTTGGCGAAATGCGTTGTGTGCAAGGTTTCACACTAATAATGCTTCATGACCTATCTTCCTTGTTTCTACTCTCTATGATAAAACTCTTAGGGGTGTATTGGAGTTGACACGAACTTAAAATTGTACAGACGATACAGATTGGTACAATGTGTATACAGTTAGCGATTTTCTTGCGAAACATCACTGAGAAACAATCATTTGTCTTCCTTACACCTGATTATTGTTTTTTTTGGCAAAAAGGGAATTTACAATTAATTGAATTTGAATGTTAAAAAGTTGTAAGATTGTAATTTTTTTTCAATTGCACTGGATTTTTCTTTTCTAAAGCTGAATAAAAATCTTTGGCTGTATACAAGCAATGCATCAGTGTGAGTATTATGTTCGAGTCAACTCTGGATAACCTATGAAGGTATACATACTACCAAACGTAGTACTTAACTCAAAACACCCGATATTTGGCAGTTTAGTTGCCAAAGTGCAATGTATCTCGGTGACAGCGTAGCCAATAAAAAGCGCTGAAAAAAAATTGGTTATTTGAAATATGTATTTTCGTTGTTGTTTTTACATTAGTGAATTCCTTGCATTAACTACATAAAAGGATTAGTTGGTTAAGTTTATAAGACCGAAATTAATCATATTAAAAAATTATGTATGTTGATAATATATAAACGTACATACTTGTATAGTCAGTTTGATGTGATTTTTTTGTTTTTAATTTCAAAAATGTCTTGTTTAGGTTTGGTAATGTATCTGACTTATTTTCAGTAGATTTAATACTTATCTACTCGAGCGATAGAGAGGCCACAAGCATTACAAGTATCGAACCTCCAAATATTAATACGAAAATTATTTAAAGCCAATGAATCCACTTAGATCTCACCGTATATCCCATACCTCTATGTTCTATAGAAAAAAATCTAATAATCACTAGGCTGCCTTTACACTCGTAAATTTTTCCCATAGGTCGCTCAATCGTAAGCGACTTATGACCAAATTATCAATGTAGACGACACGAAAAGTCATTTACCAATAAATTATATAGCGAGTTACAGTTGTTTTTATGTAAGTTTTTTGTCAGGTCTAATCGCGTCCGGGTGAACTTCCAGCCTTTTCACAGCTTATCAAATCAGTTTAATAAGTAAGACTTACCGTAAGAAATGGTACCAAAATGCGCCGTTGCGAGATGTCAAAAATTATAAAACAGTTGTTTTCGTAGGATTTTTTTCTGTAAAACTAATATCAATCATCATCAAACAGTATTAATAGGCTAGCATCTGTGTGGTTGAATTTCAGAACCCAGCCACTAGTGCATGTCGGACGCCACGCTCAACGGCCGCGCCTCAAATAACATTTGTGTATGTGGAATTTCACACAAAGCTACTGTTATATTTCGGTTTCAAATTCAAGAATTCGACACAAGATGTCACTACTTCCGTCAGCAGCTCGCACGTCAATATTTCCCCCCCTAGGTATAGGGTGGTGCAAAATTACTGTTTTATTTTGAATCTTATTGTAATGTGTAATAAGATTCAAACCATATCGGTAGTTTTGCGCCACCCTTTATAACTGCTACGGATTTAGATATTTTAAGTATCCTTCCGAATTTGAAAAATTGACGGCAATACTTGACGAAGTTGTTATAAATTACACATTACGTCATTGCGTGTCTCGGTTACTTTGACACGGTTACTTTGGCACTGTTACTTTGTCACTGTTACTTTGTCTCGGTGAGTCACCGACGGTGACCAGCTGTCACTGGATCACAGTGGATCCGAGGAACTGGCTATTTTAGGAACCAGTTCCTATCGGATTTATAAAATGGTCACAAACACTCAAACCGGGCGAAGCCAAACTAAAAGCTGCCCGCAGGGCCTAGCAGCAAAAACCTGCGGAGCGGGTTTTTAACTGCTAGTTTTTATTATTTTAACAAAAATCTGATTAGGTTAAGTGGATGATTACCCACCTTAAGGAACGTACCCATACTACGTGACCCGTTTAGGTGGGGGGGATCTTCAAAATACCTCACTTGGTCACAATGGGGGGGGGCTTAGGTTTTTATCACATAGTCAATCTAGAAATCTTTTTATATTTTTTCCACTAACTTTTTAATATTTTTTTCCGCTTGTAAATATAGGTACGCATGCACTCTTACCGTCACGCAGCAAGCGCCATACTAATAAGCCAAATATTTTTTTTAAACTTTTTGTTATGATTTACTATGTGAAAACTGTAGAGGGAGGGGGGGGGGGGTCTTGAAATATACTATACGTGGTCACCGGGGGGGAGGGGAGGGGGTTAAAAATTGCAAAAAGTGGGTCACGTAGTTTGGGTCCGTTCCCTTATTATCTCCGGAAAACAATATGAAAATAACACTAGATAAAACTTAAATTAGCACTACCCACGAAAAAAAACTTAGACGGAAGGAAACTTTTCTGATTCCAAAAACCGAAGAGATGTCATTTATTTTTCATGTTCAATGCTTTCTGAAAATGAGCATCCTTCTATTTAATTATCGGCCCTTTCTAATCTCAGTGTTTCTGTTTATAACATTACGTATTTGAATTCAAAGTTGTTTGCTGTCAGGTAGCTGTCATTCGGATAAAATTAAAGAACTCCATTAATTTCCGCCTTTAACGGCACAAAAGCGGGTGGAGAATTGTTAATATTTCAAGCCAAATTCTATTTCATCACTATATTTGGGCCTTTTCATCTTTATTGACAAAATCGCGTAAATTTGACAGCAGCAAATCCTTGTTGACAGGAAGCCATCTTATCATCTCTCGCATCGTCGCTATGAGCTCTTACATAAGTTGAACTTCCATGAGCATTAATTACCATAAGTCGGATGCATATGTAAACGCTCCTGTGAGTAACTT
This sequence comes from Limnephilus rhombicus, assembly GCA_929108145.2. NCBI lineage: Eukaryota > Metazoa > Arthropoda > Insecta > Trichoptera > Limnephilidae > Limnephilus > Limnephilus rhombicus. The sequence continues at coordinate 12,184,418 of OV815296.1, forward strand.
GTTAAAAACTTACGAAAGTCATAAATTTTTCTTAGGAGTGTAAAGCTAGCCTTAAATTTATAATTCAGTTTTATTCATAAAAATCACCCATACAAATTTGGGTACTATCGCTCGAGTGGTTAAATTTATCATTTAGGAGCCACTCAATATTAATGATAGCAGAATTAATGTGTTTTAACCCACTTTTACTCATAAAATCATGACAAATAATATCTTTGCCAAGTTCAAAATAAGTTATTTTACCTCCCTACCTGAAGCCTAATTTAAATGTTATTGTGTAATGATTTAGCATAACCGTAATACTTTTATAATAATGGTCATCGTTCAGTCAGACCTCTCCAAATATTAAGTTTTAGATGATAAGGAAAGCAATATTCAAATGCTCATGATAAATTAAATGCTATTTACATGTATCTGTCTTTTACATATTAAATACGCTATAAAATAACACTGAGAGGCATAACGGTCAGGTAAATTAGTATGACATTTTGAAATGTCCTACTAAGTGACCCAGAAAATATGAACATTTTGTTAAATTCACTACAAGTTTTTGTGCATTATAATTGATTTGGTGATGTTTATAAGTAATCTGAGTATTGTACCAGATAGAGGGCACGCTTTTACACGTAACTGCGAACTCAACACAAATATTGATTTTTCGGAGATGTCCGACTAATCAACTGGAAAATCGATATGCCTAATTCATGAGTGATGGATAATTCATGCATAACGGCCAATTGGTTAAAAAGAATCTTGCTGAAGTAAGCTAAATCAATAGAAGTGTGTTGTGTGCATTTCCGTGAGTTCAAAGTAGGCTCAATTTTACCTTACTTTGCTGAAATTGATGCATTATTTTCAAAAACATTTGAAAAATGTAGTTCGCACTTAATTTTATTTTTTCATTTGCTTTTCGATTGATCCCATCCCAGAAGATCAAGGAGTTACCGTGCTGTATGTGTGAAATCTATATTTTGTAAGTCTGTAAGCAACTGACAGAAAACCTATACTTAATAATTATTATTGTTGCATTTCCCTTGCTTGACTCGTATGTAAAATAAACTTAAAAACAATCCAACTAACATATAGTCCGTCAAAAAAGAGTAGAAAATATAAAAACTGGAACTACTAAATTTGTAGACTGGCAACACCAATTTTAATGTCAAATATTTTTTTAAAGTGCAATGACACTGAATGTATAGAACACAGTAAACCAAATTTAAAAAAAAAAACATTTTTTCTTCACAACATAAATTTGATTAAAAGGTGATTTATAAAGCGATTTGCTTTAATTTAATTTAACATAAATTTGAATTTAACAATAGATAGAAAGGAAGAATCACTAATGGTGAGTTTAGTTACACTACTTTTAGATCTGAATGAGTTAAATATATTCAGATTTAAAATTAGAGACATGATCTAAAACCCAGGCAACGCTAGGTACTTTATCTAGTATTAAATAAATATGAGCAATTTCTAAACTGTGCTTTACATTTTATTACATTATAGTTATTCTTCATTATGTTAACACTAAATTTCAAAGGTATAATAATAACATACATATATGCAATTCTAATTTTGAGATCGGCGAGTATCTATACTGCAATGAAAAAATATTTTTTTCACTATTATGCCTTTTTAATTGTTTATAAAAATGTAGGTTACACAGCTTTACTTTAACACCATGTGTTTAGTGTTGCCATTTGATCAACAGTGGCGCCCTCATATATTTTCTACTCTTATTTGACAAACTGTACATACTTTAAGAATGTGTAAGTTAATTGAATTGTTGAGTTCCAAAACTTGCCCTAATGGATTTTCTCACATTCGAGCAAATCAAGAAAAATACGTAGTGTGGTAAATCAAGAAAAGCATAAGAGACTGATGAGTTTTCATAATTCCAGTTATTTCATTACACGCTAGAACGGTCTTGTACGAACTTTATAAAATTGTTATTTTCTATTTGAATGTTTAATATATATTTAAAAAAACATAATTTAATTATTATCGGCCCATATTTTAACACGATTTATAAAGAAGCTAGAAGACTTTTGGAAATAATAACAACGGCATCGCATTCCTTATGAGAAACCACATCAGCCGAGCGGTTCTACATCTTTTGTGGGATCGTTATTAGATAACAGACGTTATCTCCTGTCAGATGTATGTGATTTTTACATATACTGTCACAAATTTTAATTTAGATCATTTTAAACACAAATTCCTGCAAGTATGCATGATTATTTATTCATTTAATGTACGTTGTACGTAGAAAAAGCAAATAACAGCCATAAAAATCACATAAATCTGACAGGAGTTCACGTCCATTAACTAATAACAATCCCACAAAAGAAATAGAATCGCTCGGCAGGTGGTATTCACACCTAATTTTTTACCAAAATTCATTAGGGCAGATATTGGAACTCAATGATTTAATAATTATTTGTACTGTTTTGTAAATAATGCATTCCCTGGTACATAACATAACCGACTGTAATTTTAGGTTGAGTTATTTCAAATGCCCATCACGTTTGATGACCATAGAATCGACGTCCAGTGCCATTTTGAATTTTCAACTTTTGAATGTCACCGATACTCCTGCCGCTGACAGTTAAAAAACATGACCATTATGTTAGACACAATTTGATTAAAAGTTGAAACGGGCCGAGATGCAGGGACATTTAAATTTCAAACATAAAAAAAGTAACCTGTGGAAAAATGTTTTTTTTTTATTTATATTAAGCTCACACAGGAGGCACTGAGGAAAACAATTTCCCTCTGGGACTATGTCATCTTTAGGGATGCTGTGTGGAGGGTCTTTTTATGTAAAGGAAGGAAAGGGAATGAAAAAGGTATGAGGGGTTGGGTAGGAAACTGGGGGTCAGTGTGTCCAGGTACGAATTCATTCCTCCCACTGTGGTGCAAAAGTTCAAAGGGACTCTCTCAACCAGTCTCGTCTGATCTTGCCTGCACGCAATAGGTGGGCAAATGCATCTGCTGCCAAGACCTAGACAAACCTCACCCCTTGAACCAGGGCACTCCCGCTAAATCACCAAACGTAGCAAGCCACTTGGGGTGACCTACGGCAGGTATGTTGGTTGTCCAATAAACGGTTCCCGGGGCTTATTGAGGTTTATTTTGCTATAATACATAAATTTTATATGTATATGTAATGAAACAGTTTTGACTTTCCACCACGGTCCTACACATCGAACAGCATAACCTTTTGCGTCATCTCTTGGTCTAGAGAAATATGTGTGTGCGTGAGTGCCACCAAAAGTTGATAGAATGCACTGTCATCGACAACGAGTCTATCTGCCAAGTTTCAGCTTGATCGGATGTCGGGAAGTGGATAAATATCCGCTTCCAAGATTTGCATTCATTCAAGAAATCAAAATCGAAAATCAATTCGATGTACTTAAAAATAATGCACCAATCGAAGATTTGATGATCATCAAACTTGATCGTACCTAAATAATGTTATGTTTTCAAAAAGAATATGTGATTTTATTTGAAAAATTTATTTATAAAGAAATTCAAATCGGTTTTGGTTTAGCTAAAAAATATTTAAATTCATTATTATTAATTTTATAAGGGTTTATTTACTTTGAGATAATAGACTTGCTTTTTCCCAAATTCCTTCAAATAATCCAGTGATAATACAAATGGCTGACAATGATAATATTGTCTTTATGTACTATAAATAGTATTTAAATTTTTATTTCATTCCTGAATGAACTTTCTAAAAGATTCAATATACCAACTACTTATATTAGTTTCTAAATTGAATTAAACCACCTTTTCGTTCGTTTAGAAATTCATAGTCGAAAGTGAATCAATAAATCTGATTTAATTTAAAATTAAGAAAAATTTATACTAACACGTTTTTTACCTATCAAAAGTTCAGTTTTATCCATGAATTTCTAAACACTTTAATTATATGCATGTAATATAGAATAATATATAATATAATGTGTGCAAGAACTTTTCATATTGAAAATTTTTTGTTACATTTTTTTCTTATTTTTAATCTTTGATTTCTTCCAGTGATTTTATATATTTTTAAGGGTTTCATGACAGTTGATCCGCCGACAACAGGACCCCCGGTATACTTATATACAATGTGCAGTGAAAATACGATATACCTAATTACACAAAATATAACTAAGTGACCCCGAAGGGATGTGCAGAGAGAATGTACCGCCCAATAACAAAAGTATAAAACATATTTTCATTCAAATGCATCAATGAAAAATCTGCTTCTCTATTTACTGTGCATACAGCGCCCAAGTACAAAAAATTCAACACTGTGTATAAATTCTTTTGAAATTCATACCAACTAACATATTTAATCAGGAAAACATTCCTTGACCTAACACCGGGCATGATGTTAAAAATATACAAAACATATGTGCGACCTCTCCTGGAATATGCTTTCCAAATATGGAGTCCTTACTTCGCAAAGGATATAAATCTAATAGAGGGATTACAGAGACGTTTCACTAAAATACCAAGAGCTTTGAAAGGTCGGCGATATGAAGATAGACTCAAGGAATTAAGATTACCAACCTTAAAAGATAGAAGAGAAAGGGGTGACTTGATCGAGACCTTCAAAATTTTATCTGGACACTACAGCTGCCCTGACATCCAAGGAATCTTCACTACTAGTAAAAATATAATTCTCCGTAGACACTCGAAAAAAATTACCAAAACGCCTTTTGCATCTAATCCTAGAAAACACTTCCTTGCAAATAGAGTGGTGGATGCTTGGAACAAACTCCCACAACATGTCATCGATGCAACTAACATAAACCAATTTAAAGCTCTATTGGATTCATATTTGGAGAGAAAAAAGGACTAACTTAGTTGAAAATTTAAATTTACTGTCAAACTATTGAAATTAGATATGAGCGCATCAGCAGAATGCTGCCTGCTCATTATATAATAATAATAATAACTTATTATTAACCACAGCGCAATTTAAAACTTTTGTCTCCGATTGCTGGAGATTTTTTTGGTAATCATTTTGAATATTTTCCGCCCACATTAAAAAAAATCATACCTCTGAATTTTAATATGGAGATATACAAACTGATTATAGTTCTATATAGCCAATGAATTCACCCATCTTTTGTCGATTATCACATATTCGTAGGATTTATAAAAAAAATATTATAAAATCGTAAACTTCCTCTTAATTACTTACAAATAATGGAAAATTTGCCAAAATTGGCCGCAAAGCAATCCGAGGTGTTTTTAAACGTGCCATATTATGGCAAAAAGCGCTCCATTGGTTATGGGTATATTTGAAGTCGATTTTACATTTGAAATTGGTGAACAATGCATACAAATTAATAATTTATTACATTAGAGTAAATATCGTTTCGGGGGACTAACTGTCGGCGGTTCAACTGTCAGGTTACCATTTTTATGAAATAAGTAGGTACCTAAATGTAATTATGTAAGTTTTTTTTTGTTTGTAAAAATAATTTCTTTCATTTTTATAAAGGGAACATTCATTTCGATGCTAGTTGCGCGTAGTCGGCACTTTTTCATTGATTTATTATGGTCACAACTGTTGTGACGTTTGCGCACGGGGCATGGTTGCTCGTAACCCATCTGCTGTGACATTCGCGTACAACGGGTTAAATGAAAGGATAACTGACAGAAGTGTGACAACTGACAAAAATAAGCTCAAATTTCTCTTACTTCTGCTTAAATTGATGTAAAATTCACAAATTTATTATTAATTTCATTAGCCTGACTAGGCCCTACGATTTATACTGGTTCGTTTCATTTTTAAACAAGATGCGTTAGAAGGAAGAGGATGCACACCGATGATGTCCATATAAGCTCTTGTTTTTTTTTTTACATGAGCTTCACACAGGAGGCTATCATATCATCTTTGGGGATGCTGTGTGGAGGGCTTTTTTTTTAGGAAAGGAAGGAGAGTAGAATTCGGGCAAGGAAAAGTGTTTAAGGGGTGGGTAGGAATCTGGGGTTCAGTGTGTCCTTGTCATCCTCCTCCAAGACCTTGACAAACCTCACCCCATGAACCCGGGCACCCCTGCTAAATCACCAAACGTAGCGAACCACTTTGGGTGACCTATGGCAGACGTGTATATTGCTGGGACTAGTATAAAAAGGTTTTCTTCAATTTGGCGACATCGGTTATCTTTCCAATCAGTATTTATAGCTCAAACCTTCTTGGAATTATCTGTTGTTTTGGTTATACAAATAAAAGTAATTTTTGGATTTTTAATTCAATGTTATTTTCTTTCCTCAGTTTTTGAAGTGTAAACTTCTTTAACAAGTGAACTTTTTGAAGTGAAACTCGATGAAATGAAAAATAGCGACACTAAAAAGAGACAAATACGTGCATCTATAGGATTTAGCCTGCGATAAAATAAGATAGTATAATCTGTCTCCTTTTTGTGCGGTGCTTCGTAGTCTCCCCACCTTGTCTACTTTAGTTTTCTGAAGGTTTCACTTCTACCGTGTGTGAACTGTACACTTGTTTTTTTTTTTTAAATACTTATTATTTTATGTTGCGTTATTTTTGTAACACAAAGGCCCATTTAGAGTGATACCATTCTTTGTGGATGGTTATTAGATTATAATTTTATGTATTTACACTTTATTCTGTTTTTGTTTTATGCAAGTGTTGTATTTGGGTGACGGTCCAATATAATATTAATAGATTTTTTTAAATCAACATGTCCTATGTAAAATACTTACTCTCTCTCCGCAAAACTGTTACTTTGCAAATCAACTTTTAATTTTTTGTTTTAATGATAAAAAAATGATTGCCACCAACCGCTTTTAATCCCTCTGGTTAATTTGTTCGCTTTTGAGGACAGCTCATATGGTCTCATAGAAATCTTTGTGTCTCCCATAGGTCTGGACTTCACTGCAATTTCTAGTCGTGCGATTAATCGTGGCGACCAAAAATCTAGTTGGAGTTGTTTAGTTGCATGTGTGTGCCCCTGTTTTTGAAATAATCAGCTTCATTTTTGCGACTGAACAATCGCAGTGGAGCCCAGGCCTTGCTGTCAATGTGAGAAATATGATATAAACGGTGTTAGAAAGAGAAAATACCATCCTTTATATTCAAGTCTAGAATTTAACTACAGAAGTATTAAAATGTACATCTCTATGAAACCAAAGGTTCTGGTCGCAATTTGAGAAAAATTTATGAAACTGAATTTTTTATTAATTATTTTTATGTACTGTATGCATTTTATATGGAAGACATTTCTAGTGTTGTTATTCTTTATTCTATGGTGTAACTATAAAAAAATGTTCCATGTTTACTTATCTAAAGCCTCGATTACATTGAGACAGATAGTGAATTTCCCAGATAGTAGCTTGTAAACTCGCTCAGTGTAATCATATTACTAGCTAACTAGCAGATTGTGGACAATCTACAAAAAAAGTTGAAAGGTGGTCAACTTTACTCGCTACTCACTCAAGATGGTGGCCTACCAACAGCTGATTTCGTAATTGTCAGAATTAGTTCGCGCGGGAGCCGTAATTCTCGCTGCTGGCTAGCGTGTGGCGCTAGCTGCAAGCTCAAGTTTTTTTACAAAATGTCGACCGAATTGGTTTGCGTAGGAGTCATTATTGTCGCGCTACTGAGCGAATACACAGTTTTGTGTCATCATGACAATCTCACTCGTCGATTCACCCGCTTTTAAACTTACCGGCTAGTAGCTTGTAAACTCGCTCATGTAATCGAGGCTTATTTACAGACTTTACACGGGGAAAATGTTTTGCCCTGCACACTTGTGTGGCTGTAATACTCATTTTTTCCTTACTGGGCCTGAAATTAATGGAGGCATTTTCCAATATTGAAATTCTTTCTTGAACATATAATCAATTTCTCTGTTTGCTTTCGGTACAAATCACACATCTTAGGATTTTCTGTTCGGTGTAGAAAACCTTTAGAAGTACAGATCATTCCCCTCCATTTGTTCTGAAGAGGTTAAGTCAATTTTTGCTACGGGATTCAAACTTGGTTTACACCAGAGGAGGCTGACATTTGCTAGACATTTGATAAATTGACCCAGCCAATCGTAGTGCATGGGAAAGAAAGCTTCCATTTAAAATGTTAGATGTCACTACTTGCCGCTGCCTGCTATCTCGCGGTGCATTCAATACGTTAGAATAATACCAGTTGTTTTGATTTGCATTATATTTCAAAATACATAATATATTTACCGTCGTCTTAAAATTTTGGGAGGTTTTTGACCAGTTGACTTAAGGGAAGGACCTCCACTGAATTACACTAATGCTAGTCCAACGTCGATCAGATAATGGACATTATCAAAAATCTTTATTCATTAAATCAGCCTTACTCATCATGAAACCGTACCACGGCTCTGTAGCGTCGCGGTAGCTACACGGTGGAGTAAGCCTACACTGCTCAGGGTAAAAATCTTTACTCATCATCATAATGTTTCTCGACAGCTGTTATGATTTTTTTACAGTAGCAACACTGCTCCAAAGCTGAAAAACGCGGCCAATTTAGCATTTTGCGGCGTGTTGCCAACTTCACATTATTCATACGTCAACATCAGTCAACAAAACGTTGACTTTGGTAAATCTATATTTAGACCTAAAATCTCCTTCCGTAAGTGTCGCAAATGGATCGTACCTTTTTTTTAACCTTTTCCGCAACCGTGGTGCACGAATGCCGCGAATACGGTCAATATTTTCCAAAGCTCCGTTCAAAACGTCAAGATTCTCATAAAAGTTCGCCATTTCGTCAGTTACAATGCCGTAGGTAATGAGTTAACCCTGGTGATCGGGTGGTTTAAATTCTGACAGCTACTACATCTCCCGTACAGCGACTCAGTAAGAACACGCGCATGCGCGCGATTAACCCACCATGTTGAGTAACAATTTCACCTAACCCGGTCTTGCTCCAAGGTTGTATCTTATTTTGCGATGATGAGTAAGGCTGAAAGTATTTAAAAACATTTTTCAATGTTTGACAGTTTTTTTGTTTAAATTTCTTATTATTTCTACAGGGACACAAAGTTATATATAAAAATGTAAAACTTTCAAATTATGTATGTAATAGAAATTTTATTTAATTGATAATATAAATTAATTAGTATTTTGTAACGGGATTTGTTGATATAATTCAGCAGATGAGTGTGTTAACACTGTTTTATAATGTAAATATTAACTGTAAAAATATTAAACTATTTGATTATATTTATTTTCTCCATTATTAAAAATGCATTTTTATTTAATGAAATTTTAACAGGTTCAAAATAGAGATGAATTATTAATTCTCTTGTCGTCTTTGGGGATGCTAAGAGGAGTGTCTTTTTGAGAAAAGCACCGGTACAGAAGGTATCAATGACGCTAGTTTGTCAGAGCATCTTCCATTGAAATAGCGGCAGAACAAATGCAGCATTCCCACCTGATGCCTGTGCTTCGTAGACTGCAGTGCGTTTGTTCAGATGGGAGAATCTATCGAACGGACTGTCTGTTTCTGTCATTTCTGCATCTGTGGTTAAGCTTTTATTAGAAATTTTTGAGCTCCTGACCAGAGGTGGTGATCAAATTATAGTGTGGGGTGCACTTGCAATTTGTACATGGACAGCAGTTGTTAACTACATATTGAAGTATTTTTATTTATTTATATAAAATATTATTACAAATGTTTTACCTATATACTTTTTTGAAGTGAAAACTTCTTTTAACACCGTTGTGATTTAAAACTCGGTGAAACAAAAAAGCAACACTAAAACGAGACAAACACATACATCTATAGGATTTAGCCTGTGAGAGAATGAGATAGTATAATCAGTCTCCTTTTTGTGCGGTGCTTCGTAGCCTCCCCACTCTTGTCTACTTTAGTTTTCTGAAGGTTTCACTTCTACCGCATGTAAATTGCACGCTCTGTTTTTGCATTAGCTCCACAAAGAAGGCTCTGATAAATTGGAAGAAATCAAGTATTTTTAGGAAAGGAAGTTCTGGACAGGAAAAGTCCAAGAGTGATAGACGCATGAATCTATCCCTCCCACTGCAGTGCAAGGAAAGTCCTGCTGGAGCGGTCAAAAGGTCTCCCTCAACCAGGCAGACACATCTGCCGCCAAGACCCTGGACAAGCCTCACCCCATGAAACCGGGTGCCCCTGGCAAGTTATCAAACGTAGAAAACCACTTGGAGTAACCCATGGCAGATGTGTTGATTCCTAGGGCGGCGGTACCCATACCCACCTCCCAAATTAACTTGCGTTGAGACAGACATATGCCCAACTTCTGAGAGGCTAACTTAACCCTGGCTTCGACGGAGCCCCCGTGCCTGACCCGATAATTTGGCTATGCTGTATTACAGGCTGCCTTGCCCTGGAGGAATATTGGGTGAAATAACAAATGAATCATATTTTTTGCTCTACATCAGAGCATGTTTTTTATTTACAACAGAAATGTTACAAATTACAACATTATGCACAACATAATATTCATATCTGATGGTGAATAAATTCTAATAAATATATTTATAACTTGTCTATAAAGCTACGGGCCTGAAGATGGTGTTACAGCGCCTAGAAAAGAAATACAATGAAATTAGTTAAAAAAATAAAAGAAACGTCAAAGAAAGCAAACACTTGTGCCATGACATTATACAAATGAAAAAAGATCTTTGATCTCAACCTTCATCAGGACAAAAAGCTTTTTCTTTTTATAATAGCTTCAGTCCGATTCCCGTATAGAGACCAAAGTCAAATTTTTTTGCATTACACAATTGCTATTTTCATCTCTAAGATTTTAGTTGGCATCACTGCAAACAGCACATAAAAGCCTGTTAAGACACGGCTGTAAAATATAAAAGACCATGATCATCACCAAATAACGCTCTCCATACAATCCCTTCAGACCGTTCACACCTAAGCGGTTTAAGCGCAGATCAACCATAGACAATACACATCTTACGCCGTAACCGCTCCTGAGGCGATATACGAAAAGTTATGCACCCCCCTCTCCAACGAAAACAGGAGAGGGGTCATTTTAATTACGGAGCTGCCGAGACCGGTGGATGTCAAGTTGACAGATTCAGTTCAAAAAATGTGCATTCCGTGGCCGCTCGCTAATTCATCTGACCCCCTCTCCTACCATAGGAAGAAATATTTGATAGCGTCGTATGAACGGTACAAAACATAAGCGCTTGCAGTTCAACAGATATCTGTTTGCGGTTTATAGCCGTGTCTGAACACCCCTTGAACCATGTTGTTTGCAGTGATGCCAAATTAAATCGTAGATTGTGTAAAACGAAAAATTTTGTCTTTGGTCTCTATACGGGAATTGGGTTGAAAAGAGATGGTGTAAAACTGCTATTAGTCATCTTTTGGAATGCTGTGTGGAAGGTCTTTTTAGGGAAAGGAAAGAGAGAAAGTTCTTGGAAGGAAAAACGTATGAGGGGTGGGTAGGAATCCGGGGGTCAATGTGTATAGGAGTGACAGACATATAAATCCATCCCTTCCACTGGGTCGAGAGTCTGGCTCCTTAGAGAGTCTGCTGCCCGTAACAATTCTCTCCCGATCCGACCCGCCACGTAGTAGGTGGGCAAACACATTCGCCACCAAGACCAAGACAAATCTCACCCCACGAACCCGGGCACTCCTGTCAAATCATCAAATGTAGCGAACCACTTGGTATAAATAACCTACATGTATACGTCGACGTGTATAAATAAAATAAAGTGGTTTTAAATAAAAAAATAATTTTCAAGAAAAAAAATGCTAACCTAAACCTCTCTGACACATTCCATGGATAATAAAAAAAGTGCAATTTGTCCCCATTTTTTAAATATGATGTGTTGGCATTGTGGGTAACGATATTGTGGATTTGTTGGCAAAACAAGGAGAATCCATCCTATTGTTACCCTCGTAAACCGCATGGCCCTATCTGAAATTTTTGCCATCCTCAAAGATAGATCCCGCAATGTTTGGGCAGAGTATCGGCACATTGCTAGTCAATCCAAGGGAGCCTACTACGCCTCAATACAAAGGACTATCCCGTCAAAACAGTAGTTTCAACAATTTCCCAATTTTTGCAAAAAAGAAATTTCCTTACTTATTCTAATGAGAACTGGACACCATTCCTTTTCAGGTTTTTAAAATTCACAGAATTCAGTCACCGCTCAGCGAGGTAGTTAAAATTCACATGATTGTGAATGACTCTCTGTTGGTCTACTAGAAGTGGGAACTTTGGACCACATACTTTGTGGTAGTCCCTTTATAAACAAATAACCTCTCTTCTTTCAAGACTTATCTAAAACCTTAGTCTAATACCTCTTCTCTTGTAAGTCTGAACTCGACTCCAATCTTCCATATAATTTTGAAATTTAACTAGGTTTTGGTTAAGAAATACAATTTATTATTAATTTAATTTAACCTGGCGAGCGTAAGGTTGGGTAAAATATGCTCGAGGCAATTTACAGTTTGTCAAATAAGAGTAGAAAACATAGGAGGGCACCACTGTTGATCAAATGGCAATACTAAACACATAACTCATGGTGTTAAAGTAAAGCTGTGTAACCTACATTTTTCGTAAAAAAATTAAAAAAACACAAAAGTGGGAAAAATATTTATTATTACAATTTTGATACCTACCGACTCAAAATTAGAATTGATATAGGTATATTATACCTTTGCAATTTTTGTTAATACAGTGAGGAATAACGATATTATAGTAAAATAAAAAGCACAGTTGGAAATTGCTCACATTTATTTAATACTTAGCTTAAATACCCAGCGTTGCCCGGGTTTTAGATCATGTCTCTAATTTAGATCTGAATATATTTAACTCATTCCGACCTAAAAGTAGTGTAACTACTCACCATTAGTGATTCTTCCTTTTTACCTACTGTTAAATTCAAATTTATGTTGTATTAAATGAAAGCAAATCACATTATAAAACACCATTTATTCAAATTTATAAGATACCTTAACAACAGTGCTTCTTCGAACAAATTTTTTTTCTTTAAGAATAAAAAAAAAGGTTTTTTAAATGTGACTTACAGTGTTTTATACATTCAGTGTCATTGCGATTTGAAAGAATATTTGACAGTTAAATTGGTGTTGTCAGCCTACAAATTTATTAGTTCAATTTTTTAAATTTTCTACTCTTAATTGACAGACTCTAGGTATTATTATTATTATATCTTTGCAATTTTGTGCTAACATAATGAAGAATAACGATATTGTAATAAAAGACAAAGCACACTTTAGAAATTGCTCACATTTATTTAGCAAGTACCTACTGGCGTTGTCCAGGCTTTGGATCATGTCTCTAATTTTAGATCTGAATATATTAGGTCCTTACATATGAAATTGGCGTTTTTTCCGTACTGGCTACTTTGATCTCAAATATCTTCTTTTTGGTTAGGATTTCCAAATTCAAATTTATACAGCTATTTACTCATGTATTTGTGTTTCGAAAATTATAATTCATTTGTTTTTTCCTTAATTGTTTTTTTTCTTTGTGTCACTTAGTTTACAAAATGGAAAACTTGAAATATTGCGTTATTTACGAGTACGAGTTCCACCGTGGCACCAGTGCTGCAGAAACGGCTCGAAGGATTAATGATGTGTATGGCGACGGTGCCGCAAAAGAAAACACAGCTGTGTTTTTCTTTTTTTTTTTTGTTCACTACAGCTTTTTTAAATCTGGCCAGACGATTATGGCAGATGTCTATTGTCAGCAAGTGCAAACCATGATGGAAAAGCTAGCTGCTAAATAACCGAGGCTGGTTAATCGCTCTAGGCCACTGCTGCTTCATGACAACGCTAGACCACACACTGCACAACAGACGGCTACCAAATTAGAGGAGCTTCAATTGGACATCCACCGTACTCTCCGGACCTTGCCCCAACAGATTACCATTTTTTTCGAAATTTGGATAACTTCTTGCAAGGGAAAAAATTCAACTCCGATGGGGCAGTCCAAACCGCCTTCAAAGATTTTATTGATTCCCGTCCGAGTGGTTTTTTTAGTAAAGTAAAGTACATACTTTGATTAAATAAATATATTATATTTTTAAAAAATCGACTTTATGTTTCTCCCATACAAAACGCCAATTTCATGTGTAAGGACCTAATATTTAACTGATTCAGATCTGAAAATCTGAAAGTAGTGTAACTAAACTCACCATTAACAATTCTTCCTTTCTACCTACTGTTAAATCCAAATTTATGTTAAGTTAAATGAAAGCCATCACTTTGTAAAACACAATTTAATCAAATTTATGTCATTAAGCAGGTAACAACAGTGCTTCTTCGATTTAATATTTTTTTTTTAAAAACAAAAATTGTATTTTTAAATGTGTATGCAGTGTTCTGTATTTTTATTGTCTTTGCACTTTAAAAGAATATTTGACAGGTAAATTGGTGTTGCCAGCCTACAAATTTTATAGTTCCATTCTTTATATTTTCTACTCTTATTTGACAGACGTTGCTCAATAATTTTAGTTTAGGGGAGGTAAGGAAATGACAAAAAACGTTAGACGTTGTCAAAGTTCTCGACAGGTGAGTTTTACATACCTAGCGCTATTTTTCAAGATGAATAATTTAAATTTTTTCATAAGAAGCAATTACTTTGTGGTTAGACATTATATTATAAAAATAAAACAACACTTTGTATTTAACCACGAATTTATTATTTACAAAGTGTTGTTTTATTTTTATAATGAATAATTTAAGTCTGATCAGTTGTAGGAGAAAAAAAAATTGTGTTTGTTATGATTAAAACTTTGAGAGATGTTAATTTTTGTGATTTTATGTAGTTTTATATAAAAATGGACAATTAAAGGGAACGTACCCATACTACGTGACCCATTCAGGGGGGGGGGGGGGGTCTTCAAAATACCACGCTCGGTCACAATGAGCGGCAGGGGGGTTAGGTTTTTAGTCACCGGGGAGGGGGGGGGGGTTAAAAATTGCAAAAAGTGGGTCATGTAGTATGGGTACGTTCCCTAAGTGCCTTAAATTGAATTTTCTAAGAAAAATTTTGACTCAAATAAAAATTATTAAACTACTAATTTATTATAACACTTTTACTCCTAGTTTCTAATAACAAGTACAGTATAATCTCACAAACCGGCACTTCAATAGACCGATACGTCCAATAATCCGGCACCCTCCGCCCGCACCTCCCTCGCCCCTCTACACCTATGCGCTCTATCGCCGCGTCGTTGTCTAGCAGTCTAACCTCAAAACTTATCTCATGTGCATGTGCGTACATATTTACCTGTTATTTTGAAGTGAGAATAGTGTGTAATTAAAAATGACAAGTAAACGGAAACACAAGACATGATTTTTTCTCTATAATCCAGTAATCCAAGCATTCCAATAATCCGGCACCCTCTGGTTTTTAATAGTGCCGGATTAGTGAGATTGTACTGTACTTAGAAAAGAGATAAAAAAAAATTAAATAGTCGTGAATAAAAAACACGATCTAAGTAAGGATTTCGGGTGAAAATTGGCCAACCTTTCACTCGATGTTACAAATTTGAACCTAACGCTCGCCGGGTTCCAATTATTTTTTTTTTTTAAATATATAAGCACAATCAAACATAACAACAACCAAAAATTACAAGAGGAACTTGGAATTGAATATTTATTTATCTATTTTGGCGAAGAAGTTAAATCAAACTCCAAAAATATTTATTTTCTGTTCTCCTGAATATTTGCCTTTTTGTTGTTACGTTTTTATGTTCCTCACCCAACGAATTAGCACCTCCATTTTCAATCACTCTGATTTGTCAATGTTTCAAAGTGAGGCTAGGTCTTACCTCGATTGGTGGGCTGGCATCATGTTTTTACTGCTTAAGAAGCTGGTGGCGGACGATCAGGAAGGGGGCTCCCAAGCCGGAGCCGATGAATATGCAGAACCAGGCCGTCAGCTTGTAGCGGTTGGTGATGTCGAACGGCAAGTTCTGGAACATTACATTATCAGGTTATTAGGGGCAAGTGCTGCTGGAAGCAGATGCTATCATACCTGTAAGGGACTACTGGAGTTAAAAATACTTATCAAAAGAACAAAATTGCTCATTTATAAAACGAAAATAAGACCAGACTTTACCCACGATTGTAGAATATTGTGCCTAACACAATTAGCAACTTTGAGCAAAAAATTCCTTTCCGAGACAAAGCGCTTAGCAAAAAGCGATATCAAGTCAAATATATCAAAGTCCCAACAGAACTCATTATTAGGATCGATATTTATTATTTTTGTTAACGTTCGTGTTAATGTTGGCGTTATTTCTAACTATTATATTCAACAGTAGCTGTCGATTGCCAACAATAGCGGAGTTGGTGTTATTTCGAATTGTCCTCAACTACTACATGGCTCCGACCGATACCATCTATAGTAGAGTGCAAACCTTCAATGCACATTTTCAAAGCACCACAACTGACGATGGAAATAACTTCACAAACTGAAAACATAGAAAATCCAGGCACAACAGGGACCTAACCCGTAACAATTTATCAATCAACCCGAAACCTTGACATATTGTCAGATAAGGAGAGGTATGGGGCGCCACTAATTCCTAATCGAAAAGCTCGCCGTATACCTTCGTATACGGCGAGCATACGAAGTATACGAAGGTATTTATTGGCATTGATTTTAGGTGACATTATAATATAATGAATATTATTCAATTTCGGTAATTATCGGTTCGGACTGGCCACGCTTATTACGAATAATTTTTAGAAAAAAACTTTAGATTCACCTTAATTACTATAAAAGGAAACTTTTTGACTTTGGGGCGGCGGAAAATAATGCATTTTAATTTACAATTGCATAAAACCAAAATTCACTTCGCGAACCGCACAGCGAAAATCCGCGACCGTACCTGTCACTGTTATGTTGGTATCCTTGATACGTAAAATTAAAATTAGCTTTCGTCTTGTGAGATTGTACGCCAGAATCACAAACCATGTTACACAAACCTAGCGTAGCCGCTAAACTACTTGAAAACTGGGATGTTTTTCTTGCCTTGACGCGAGTAGGCGTTATAAAGGGGCACTTTCTTTTGAATCACAAACCATGTTACACAAACAAGCCCGCTAGACAAATTTCATAATTACGCGACTTATCCCACGAAGTCGGCTAGTCGTATTAGCTCTTGTTAATTTATCAAGGATACCAACATAACAGTGACAGGTACGGCCGCGGATTTTCGCTGTGTCGGTTCGCGAAGTGAATTTTGGTTTTATGCAATTGAAAATTAGGTAAATATCGGTTCGGACTGGCCACGCTTATTACGAATAATTTTTAGAAAAAAACTTTAGATTCGCCTTAATTACTATAAAAGGAAACTTTTTGGCTTTGGGGCGGCGGAAAATAATGCATTTTAATTTTCAATTGCATAAAACCAAAATTCGCTTCGCGACTGACACAGCGAAATTCCGCGGCCGTACCTGTCACTGTGATGTTGGTATCCTTGATAAATTAACAAGAGCTAATACGACTGTAGCCGACTTCGTGGGATAAGGCGCGTAATTATGAAATTTGTCTAGCGGGCTTGTTTGTGTAACATGGTTTGTGATACAAAAGAAAGTGCCCCTTTATAACGCCTACTCGCGTCAAGGCAAGAAAAACATCCCAGTTTTCAAGTGGTTTAGCGGCTACACTAGGTTTGTGTAACATGGTTTGTGATTCGCGGTATTTCATGTAGGTATCCCGTGAAGTCGGCTACAGTCGTATACTTGTTAATTTATAAAGGATACCAACATCACAATGACAGGTACGGCCGCGGATTTTCGCTGTGTCGGATCGCGAAGAGAATTTTGGTTTTATGCAATTGAAAATTAAAATGCATTATTTTCCGCCGCCCCAAAGCCAAAAAGTTTCCTTTTAAAGTAATTAAGGCGAATCTAAAAATTATTCGTAATAAGCGTGGCCAGTCCGAACCGATATTTACCTCAATTTCTCCTGTTCAGCGCATTACTAGTTCTTTACTTATGGAACACATTACTTATTTTCACACCACACAAAATCCTTTTTGGTTAACTTTTTCATCCCATCCAACTATATTCAATTCGTCTTGAGCAGACATTTAAAATAAATACCGGCTTTCAAAAACGCATTCAAAGAATGATATTTTTCACTCAAACTCATAATCTAAGTTGAAGGAAATATAAAATCAAAGATTATCAAGTTTATCATTTCAAAATTGTATGGATAAAGATAAAATTTTGAGTTATGTAATTATTTTTTAATATTTCATACCGATCCGGGAACTCCTCCATGATAGCCGCGGGTGATCATCGATGGGCCCACCTTCCTGGCGAGGGCATTAGCGTTGCGTGCTACGACGGCAAACATCTTCGAAAATTATTAAAATTCTGAATATCGGAAACAATCGAACAATACACCGTCTTTGACAAATACTGTGTATGAAAAAAGTCTTGTCTAGTGTCACGGAATTCCGGATATACCAGACACCAAAATTAAATCTATGACTATTCTATTGAGTCAAGTACTTTTTCAATTTTTTAAGTGAAAACTTTTTTAGCTACGTTGTTATTTGAAACTTGGTGAAACGAAAAAGCGACACTAAAAAGAGACAAACACATACATCTACAGGATTTAGCCTGCGAGAGAATGAGATAGTATAATCGGTCTACTCTTTGTGCGGTGTTTCGTAGCCTCCCCACTCTTGTCTACTTTAGTTTTCTGAAGGTTTCACTTCTACCGCGTGTGAACTGCACATTTGTTTTTTTTGCAATAATACATGATGTTTTTAAATGCATATATATTAACATGATATAATATGGTTAATGAACAAAGAGCGCTAAAGTAATTCCTAAAAAATATCCTTACACCTTCACCGGGTATCAATCAGTGTTCATTTCTGGATAGCAAAGCAATGTAGATAATATTATAAAAAACCGTTTATTTTTTATTGATTATTTGGGGAAGCCGTGCAAGGCCGTGTTTAGTGCTAGTGCCAGCTAGTGCAATGCTTTGTATATTATCAGATATCAGGCACAGGAGGTGCATTATCGAAGGAATGGTAACCTGACTAATAAAAGAAAGCAAAGCAAGTAAAAGCAGCCGTTATACGAAGAGAGCTATGTTGATTATAATTGATATACCTTTAGGTATTTTAATGTCAAAAATTCACGGAACTAACAAATGTGCACCATCTACAATAAGGTCGCCAGCATGGGAGTAGGCGGTAAACACAAAGAGCTTAGTCAGTCAAGGTACCGGAAATAGTCATATAGTTTTAGAAAGCAACGAAGGATGAGATAAAATCATTTTTACGAACGCAGGATAATATAATAATAACATTTGTACCTAGCGGCGAACACAGAGCGGCGAAAGCAAAGCTGGACCGCAATAAAAATTGGAAAGCCAGGGTATTTTCGGCAAGGACTAATAAAACCCAATCGCCGCGCCGAGCCGAGCGACGGGCGATAAACCTTTGCGTTTGACCCTTGCCGCTGCCGCCGATGCAATTAGTTTTAAAGATCTACCCCAGAGCAGGAAGGAAGACCCGAGCGAGATTTCACCACGAAGACAGTCACCATTTGCCCGGCCTAGGGGTTGGTACTCCACTTCGCCAACGGAGTGTCCCGACCAGGGATAAAAAATTAAGAGTTTTTTGCAATCCCGGCCAGGGCTCTGCAACGCTCTCCAACTACACGCGACCGCGCGCAATTTCCCGACCAGGGAAATTAACAGACACGCTCGCGGATTTCGACCAGGAACCGCCGATACGTTCGTGAACTTCCGCCAGAAAATCCAACCAAGTGACCGTGAAATATTCCGACCAGGAATTTGCGCAAGTTACACTGTGCACAAATTTTCACAACAAAGAACTCTCGCGACTCTACCTGTGCAATAACAAGTGAAAAAAATAGAACTTAAGTTTAAAGTGCCTAGTGACTGTGTGCTTACGCGGAGACTCCATCATCAGCAATCAAAGGGAAGTGACTGAACATTTTATTTATTTTAACCCCCGAAGTGATTAGATTCTGAACAATTACATAAAGACTTTACCGTAGAATTAAGCAAACAGACTTTCTAGATTTAAGACGAATTAATTAAGTAGTTTTAAGACTAACACTAGATTAATAATTAACCCCCACCTTTTGTATCCTAATGTAATAAATGTGTCGTTTCTTAAACCAGTAGCTTTTTTAATTGTTCCTCCTTAATTTTAAGTTATAGTTTTAGTTTGAACCCGCCGTAAGGCGCGGGTGTATCATAATCTTTGAAACATTGCACCTCGCTTTTATAATTACAAAATATTTTTATGGGTTTTGACTTGTAATGCCATAGACAAAATCATATGTTATTTCGTATCCGTGGCGCTAGACTCGCACCGCACTCCCCGCCAAAGACCCGGCAACGTCAAACTAGTTTCCATGGGAGTATAAAGGCACCTACTCAAATTGTCACAGATATTTCGGTCAAAGAGAGAAAGTCAGTGAATCGTGTCAAAACGCTTTTGTTCAGGTGTAAAATTTAAAGTTTCAATTGATGGTGAGGACCGTCCGAGACACATGTAGTACTCAGCGGCCGACTTTCCAAGATTTTTCTTATCAAGTGTTGTATTTGTCACTTCTCCGTTCGCCAAACTTCCAGTGTCGATACGTTATGGCGGATTTAGACGACTTCTTCGCGAAAAAGGATCGCAAAAAGGGAAAAACCGTCAAAAAGTTCTCCACTGCCGAGGAGATCGTGAAGAAAATCGAAGACACTAAGGTGAAAAACGACATAAAAGTGAAGAAGGACCGACAGCCCGGTATTCCAGAAGGTGAAGATGCGCCAGCAATGCCAGGGGTAATTACAAACCTTTTAAATACCAACATTTTTCCTAACGCTAACAGGTCCGTTGAAAAGTCGTCTTCATTTCGAGCATTTCGTAATGTCAGGACCACGTATTGCGGTGACCATATTTACGGAAAAACGATTCCTTTCTTTAGACGTCATTTGAATTTACTATCCAAAGGAACAAGATGAATTAGCAATTGTGTAACTCAACGCATTCAAATGCAAATTTACAAAATATTGATAATTATTTGTTTCGCTTGCAGTTGTGACGCGTTTGACATTTCTCTTGATAAGGATGGGGGAAACCATTCTTCCCTTTTAGGTTAATTTAGTAAATAATATTACATTTCTTTGTTATCTTAATTGATGCACTTATTCAAATGTGTATTTCACAGAATTTCGTATCAAATCGTGACATCTGACAAATATTGTTATTTTCAAATTTATTATTTGAATTTTGTAATAAATTTTTAAAGTTTTTGTGTTTCATTGCCAACAATTTAATGGAGTTGTCTCAAAATGTTTTCTACTCTTTTTTTATTTGATACGAAAACTTTTTTTATTTGATAATGTGTGTCTCATTAGGTGCTTTACCTGTTCTGATATTCTCCACTGTGACTGCGCTTGTACTTTATTTATTTAACAATTTACACTTGCATATTCTTGGTTGTATAAAAGATGGGCTTATTCATAGCCAATCTTAAGTGTAAAATCCAGAAGGCTGTGGCTTATTACCTACCTACATAATGGCAATTTCTTCCATTTTTCAAATATATAAATAAATAAGTACCACAATGTTCTAATTTTTCAACTTTTTACTGGCCTTTATTGTTATAGATAATTTAGTTAGAAATTATTGACTGTATTCATAGAATAAAGAATTGTGATTCAACTATTTATAATTTCACACAAAACTGTGCTTTTGAATTTCTGGCGAGTTTGTTACGGAACGCTGGAGGTTTGGGCATTTACAAATTTGTATGGAAGGCACTTCTAGCCTTATATTCTTTATTCAATGGTATTTATGTAGGTACCGTAGAATGGGGTGACTAGACAGCTTAGCACATTTTCGACCTTATAGCTCAGAAATTGTAAGTTCAAAGTAGGTACATTGAAATGCCTTAGAAATATGTTTCTTTGGTTAGTCTTTTTGTTTCTACCCACTTATAACATGAATTAGGTATGCATTCTCATTGAGAAATTAAGATAAAACTGTGATGTTTCTATTCACCTTCAAGTGGGGTCAATAGATACATTTGTTTTATTATATTATTTTAATGAGAAACACGTGAGAAAATTTAAGTCTTTATTCGTAACACACATAGCTACATGGATTCAAAAGTCTTTTTTAAAATAACTTTACTCACTAGGCACATGGTCCATATCTAAGCTATCATCACTCCATGAAGCACATTGTACATCAAATTCAAACGGATTTTTTTTCCTTATCCAGTCTGAACTACAATATTTCATAGTGCGATGCACATTACAATATTTTTTATTGTAATTGCAACTCTTGGTGAGAAGCGGATGGTTTACTGCTGATTACCATTTCTTGGGAGGACAGAGGCGACTAAAGGCACGATGACACAGAGCGAGTTTACAAGCTACTATCTACTAAGTTTAAAAGCGGATAAATCGGCGAGTAAGATTGTCATGATGACACACAAAACTGTCCACTCTCTCAGTAGCGTAGGAAACTGAGCTTGCAGTTGCGCTGCTAGCGCCAGTAGCGAGAATAATGACGCCTGCGTGAACTAAAGATAAAACCACACTAAGCCCACGCGACGTAGGTAGACGTCACCAATTCCATATCTGGACTACTTACCATCCATACATTTTCTACGGAAACGGGTGCTTTAGAATCAGACTAGCCCCACGCAACGCAAACCGACGCCCCCTACGCGATGCGGATCTGCCACAGCCAGGTGGAGGGGGTATGGTCACGCCTACTACGAGATGATTTTACATCTTTTTGGTGTTATCTAAGCATCTAACGTTATGTTTCGCTATATCTGTGGTTGTTTTTTTGACAGATATTATTAAAAAATGGATGACGAACAGTTCATTGAAACTGTTAGACGGCACGAAGTTATTTATAAAATCAAATCACAGGATTATAGAGATTCTGCATACGCACTGCAGCTTGGGAGGAAATTTCAGCCATTCATGGCATGACTTTCAATATTATACCCCTATAATTAATGACAATCAAACCTTAGACACACTGCCGGTCTTTCTCTGGTCCCAATTGACTTTCGAAGACGTGTGTTTTTAAACGACTTCAAAAAGGAGGAGGTTCTCAATTCCACTGTATTTTTTTTTAATGTTTGTTACCTCAGAACATTCGAGTGGGTGAACCGATGTTGATGATTCTTTTTTTATTTGTAAGCTGGTGCTTCCCGTGTGGTCCCATTTTAATTTGGTCCAGTTCCGGATCCATGACAAAGTAACGGAACTCTTCAATTTTTAGGAGCAAATTAATGAAACTCGGCTGAATCTCTTAATTTGACCCTAACGTCGTTATGGTCAAATTATGTCTGTCTCGTATGAGCAGCACGCTTAGTAGGTCTACCCAAATTCAGACAAATTAGTTAGTGTATTTTAGATTCACTAAAAATCAAAAAAATAAACAAAAATTTTAACAAAACCAAAAAACGACTTAAAAAAATGCACTAAAAAGTAAAAAAATAATTTCGTATTCTTCTACAACTTCATAATCAACTTACTTTTTCTACTCATAAATATGTAGGTACGATTGTTATTTTTGGAGTCGGTGTCAGCAAAGGTACCCGGCCCGGCATGTTCACTTGACAGCTCCCCTACCGCCGCAGCCCCACCCTCGCCTCTCGCCTCGTCAAGTTGCTTGTGCGACACAAGCACATCCCACCTGTAACTATGTATGTAGTTACAAACCTACCTTGACTGACACCGACTCCAAAAATAACAATCGTACCTACATATTGATGAGTAGAAAAAGTAAGTTGATTATGAAGTTGTAGAAGAATACGAAATTATTTTTTTACTTTTTAGTGCATTTTTTAAGTCGTTTTTTTGTTTTGTTAAAATTTTTGTTTATCTTTTTTTATGTCATATTCAATTATGCTGTGAAGCTCTTCAAATACCACTTTACTCATACGGAAGCATATGAAGAATCGTCCGTCATCAGATTCTAGTTCCTTTACTAAAGTATGGAACTCTCCAAACATTTGTCTTTGTTTGTTAATGTTGTGGACCCAAATACTTCTCACTTTTTTATTTTTCTTTTTACGAGAATATTGATTTAATAATAATAATCGTAACAGATCATCTTCAAATTCACTTTCAGAAGACATGGCAAAGCTATCGTCTGCTGAGAAGAGAATCACATAAACATAATCTAAAAAATAAATGTGTCGAATCAAATGCGCCTGCGCACAACCGGAGACCCCTTGTCACAGCGACGCGTACGTACGTCGGCCAGTGTGAACGGGACAGGAATAGACAAGAATGTTGCGTCGGCTCAGTATGCTTCTCGCTCAATTCTGTCTGATGTTTGACAGTCAAAATCAGCTGTTTGTTGGCAGCCATTTTGAAAACATAACTAAACCAATCACGAGTAAGCGTGTGGCGTTAAAGTTAACGACCTTTCAACTTTTTTCATGATGGGTTCGCTTCCTCAGGGAGTGGAAACACAAACCTGCAATAGTCATCCTAAGCCAAGGTGTGAGCTACCGTGCTCAGGCTGAATGTCCTGGGGAACAGTGTCACGAACGGTGCCTCCGAGAAACAGGGTCGCATCTCGGGAGTATTTAGACCTTACTCCAGCACTCGGGGCTCTGCTGGAGTGGACCTTTTATTTCCCTGGTCACTCGTGGGACAAAAAAATTGGATCATTCGAAAACTACGGGCGGAACCTAGGAGTGCTGAGGCCACCTCTGTGGACTTCCTTCATGGGGCCTGCAGGGGGAACAAGAGGAGAAGCCGTGGAGAGGAGAGCTGAGGCCACATAAACTCTTCCCTTGTGGGGCCTTCAGGGAACCAAGGGGAAGTGCACTCTTGCAGCGCGGGGCCTTTGGCAAACCAAGGAGCAGTGAAGTGGAGAGATGTCCTCTTCCCATGTGGGGCCTTCAGGGAACCATGTAGGAGTGAAGAGGAGAAATGAGGCCATCTCTGTGAACTCTTCCCTTGTGGGGCCTTTAGGAAACCACAGAGGAGTGAAGAAGTCTTCTTCCCTCCTGGAGCCCTCGGGGGAATCAAAGTGGGGTGGGCTCTTCCCTTGTGGGGCCTTCAGGGAACCAAAGGGAGGTGAACTCTCCGTCGTGGAGCCTTCGGGGAACTAAGGAGCGGAGAGGAGAGATGAAACTTTCTTCATCTCTCCTCTCCGCTGCAGTGGGGAAGAGAGATGAAACCCTCTTCCCTTATGGGGCCTTCAGGGAACCAAGGAGGAGTGAAGAGGAGAAATGAGACCTGGGAAGACACATGTGAAACCAGAGGATATAGCTTAAGTTCCAATGACAATCCCAGTGTACTTTTTAAAAGGGACTAGGTTACTGTCAAAGGAATGAGGTAAAAATAGGAGATAACACGATGGGCATATGGTCTAAGTATAAATCGTTTCCACTAATAAAAAAAAAATAAAGTCCTACCAGTTCCCTCAACCTAGGGCTGGTATTGGAACGTAGTACAGAGAGAAATTAAAAGGGATTCTATTTAGATATCAGGGTGTGGCTAGTCTCTAAGGTGCACTAGAAAGCTAAGTCATTTTTAATTATGAAGTCACAAAATTAATCTTAAACTTTTTGAAAGTGTGTAGGTGAATGAATTTTTGTTTAAAAGGTATTCATAATTTTCTATCTAAAAGAAAGGGCGCTCCAGTTCATACAACAATTGTAATGAACAAAATAAAAATAATAGGTAACCATGATATAATCTAAGTGTACCAAGAAATGATGATTGGAGAACATCGAGGATAATCGTACAAACTAGAGTTCTGTCCGCCATTGCTAGCTCTGTTGTCTTGTCACATACTTCTGTGGAATCTTCAAGATTAGGCAGTCGACGCGTGGCTAGTAACTATTTGATACCCACCTGTTGCGTTATATGTTTCAGTTTCAGGAAGAGGTGTATGAAGTTTTACCCGTTATGAAATGTTTTTATTAAAATAAGAACCTGTTCACGCTGGTTGGAGAAAGAGTACAGAACAAACTTTCACTCACACATTACAAGTAACAATGGTGACCCCAATGTGATTGGTTTTTTTTCTTTTTTGGTTTCAGGCAGGACCCCTTGGGAAGCATGTGTCTTTCGCTCGGTCTCCGATAGTAACTGTTTTCTTTGAATTCCAGGACGAGGACGAGTGGCGGGAGTATGAGGTGGCCAAGAAGGACTACACGGGACTGAAGATCCAGCCGCTCACGGGGCAGGAGCAGCGAGAGGGCGGCGGCGGGGGTCAGGACGGAGAGGGAGGCACCGGGGCCGGACAGCAGCAGGGCTTAGGGCAGAAGGGGCCCTGGAACAAGAGCAATGTAAGTATAACCAGACTGAGATACTCTCAGTATCGCCCTGGTGAAAGACCACAATTTTGAATTGAAATGTTGCTTGATCTGGCTCCAGTGTTTGATTACCTCTTTCCTGCCGTGTCTTCCTGGGATGTCCATCCATTGTCAAATCATCGATTGTCTCTTACTTAACCCCTAAGGACTGGAGCCCTGCAATAGCAGTGTTGGAGAATTGTGTACGAAGCACTGCAATTGCAGTTTCGACCTTGTTCCATTAATTAATCCATTAATTAAATTCATTATTTTTACCTTAAGATATTACCTCTACTAGGTTAGTTACAGACAAAATTAAAAATGTCCCTTTATCAAGTATGGTCCCCTTCCCCTCCCGCATTCCCATTCTACCTCTTCCGTCTTCCCCCTCCCGTGATCCCCTTCCCATTCCCGCATACCTATTTCATATTCCCTGCCTTCCCCTCTTCCGGGTTCCCCTACTACGAACTCCCCTCCTTCGTTCATTGCAAATGTTTTATACAAATTTCCTAACTTCAGAGCTCACCAATATATAAAGAAACCTTCGCTGGTGTGCGCACAACAACTCACCAAAGTTTCA
The DNA here is from genome assembly GCA_929108145.2 of Limnephilus rhombicus. Taxonomy (NCBI): domain Eukaryota; kingdom Metazoa; phylum Arthropoda; class Insecta; order Trichoptera; family Limnephilidae; genus Limnephilus; species Limnephilus rhombicus. Next base: position 12,211,318 of record OV815296.1, read on the forward strand.
TTGCAATCGGATGAATAGTACAGGAAATAATTCATAACGCCTGGGCTCACTATTATATATAGAAACCATTGCAGGCATGCACACATCAAATCACCAAAGTTTCATCACAATCGGATGAACGGTTTAGGAGCGCTTAAGGGACTTACAAAGAAAAATTCATTTTATATATTAAGATTTCTACAATTCTCTATCTTCTTAACCTAAGTAATTTTATTACGAGGTTTGGGGGGTTAACCTATCTTCCAGTGTTATTTAGAGCTTATCGTTTAGGGGAAGTTTATTTATTTTACGAGTAAATATCAGGTCCTCTTCTAAGTAAAGGTGTGAGGGTTTGCGACAATTCCACGAATACGGTGTGTGAAACTATATTATCTGCATCAATACCTGCATATTTGTATTTCTAATCAGCAGTAAATAATATACTAGTCCCAGGGAGAGATCGTACGCATATCATCGACGATCATCCTAAAACGCATTCATTAAAATCGTCCTTTTCACACACGTTTTGTGTGAAAATGAAAAATATTTATAAAATGTAATATAAAATTATTTCGATGCAGTTTTATGTTTTTATTATACATGTATTCAAAATTATTTCTTCAGACATACATTTTCAACCAAACAAGTAAATATGTGCATATAAATAAACAAAATTCTTATACTAACTCGCAATAATTTCGATTCCATAAATTGATTAATGTATGCATACAAACAAAATAGTATGTCCAAGCTGGTACTGCCATTCAAATAAGTAAATTGTTTCTCCCTGCATGTCCTTTCCTATGTGTCTCCCTTCCCCTCCCGCATTCCCCTTCCACCTTCCCCGCCTTCTCCCTCCCTTGTCACCTCTCCCGTCAACCCCACCTCCTTTGTTACCCTCCCCCTCCTACCTTCCCTCCCTGCCGCTAAAATATATGAAATACACATATTTTCATTTATACAAATTTCATAACGCCAGAGCTAACCATTATTATAGAAATCTTCGCTGGCATGCTCACAACAAATAATAATAATAAAACGTTTATTCATCATTAATTTTTTTTACAATATTACATATTTTGTTCTATTGACGAAAAGGTCACTGCTCAGCTACAATTAAGGATTTCTCGCAGAACGCAGCTGGTTTTCAGCAGTGTCTCCATTATAAAAACAGAAAATAAAATAAAATGCGAAATTAAATTAAAATCACCAAAGGTTCATTGCAATCGGATGAGCGGTATATGGCTGCGCATGAAATATGAACAAACAAACAAATATTGCTTTTATATATAAGATTTGTAATAAAGTTATTTATTGATTCTACGTAATAAATATATTGCATCCTGTCTATTATAGAAGAATGGTCACTGTCACCCATCAATATTATAAGAAGCAAGTTACGACTTGGAATGCTCCTTTATAACATGGATACGAGCTCTGCCCGGGAATACTTTAAATAATGCTAACGTCCTGTTATGTTATTGCGTGTTGCAGGAAGAAGGCGGTGAGTCGGAGCGTCCGGCCCCCGTGCAGAGCAGCCTGCCCCCGCCCGTGGCGCCCCCGGCCCCGCACGCGCCCGGTGGCTACGTGCCCCCCTCTCTGCGGAACCGCCTGGCGCAGGGGCCCATGGGGTCCGATGGGGGGCCTCGACCCGGTCAGAGGAATGTGGTATGTAAACTTTCAATTTACAAAGAAATATCTTCGGCAGTTAATCTGATATTGTGATACAATATCAGATTAAATATGATAATATTCATTTCACGCCATATTCACCTCACGAGTTGGAAAGTAAAATGACATAATTTAATATAGTAAATTATTTCATGCGACTAGCGTACAGTGTGCTGAATCAACCTACGTTTTAATCAACGCTGTGTGTGCTGAATCAACCTACTTTAGAATCCGAAAACATTATTATTAGGCGACATAGTGCCATCTTGTTTTTTATATGGCGCTTAAAGAGACAGAAACATGATACTGGGACATTTCGTAAATTGACCCAGCCAATCGCAGTGCGTGGAAAAGAAAGCTTCCATCTAAGACGTTAAATGTTACTACTTGCCGCTGCAGGCTATTTAGCGTGGATTTTAATTACATTGGAATAACACCAGTTATTTTGATTTACATAATATTATGTTTTACTGTCATCTTGGTAGGTCTTTGACCAATTGACCTGAGGGAAGGACCGCCACTGGTCCTTGGGGATATTATAACCACTCGAGCGATAGGGATTGCGTAGTGTTCGTAATTCGATTCGGTCCAGATCGGTGTGCAGTGTTCTAAGTTGGGACGGATGTACGCTGTGTAAAAGAGTTAATAAATAGGAAATTGGAAAATTCTAGTCAGCCATTTTCTTTTAAATAACTTTACATAATGTTGGAGTTTTACCTACCATTAAAACTCTTACTATGTTGTCTTGCTTATCCAGAATATATAATGTGAGATATCAGCCTTATTTCCCGCCAGCGTCGGTTATATCCATTTCTTTATCTTTAATTTCCCGCCATTCTTCTGTAACTCCCTTCAGCTGTCAATTGTCGCCGTGCAGTTGGCATCTTGAGATGCCGTTTTAATTTAATTTGGACTCACCAAGCAGAGCTTAAATATATTCTGGATAAGCAAGACAACATAATAAGAGTTTTAATGGTAGGTAAAACTCCAACATTATGTGTGTCGTTGCTTATTCAGAATATATAATGTGAGAAGTGTTTGTTATCGCTTGGTGACAATTCTAAAGCCAAAATTGTGACTATTACTGTATTGCTTGCAATAACTTGGTCAAAGACTGAGAGTGAATGGGGGGATTCAGCACCTCAACATTGAGACCTCTGATTTGTCTATAATTTTTCTTGAATGTGTTTTCTGAACTCCAGCTTCCTCTTTCCAAAATGGTGTCTATAGGACACTCTTCCAGCCAACTTCTTGAAGCTGCAGCTGATCTCAAACTCCCAGGAGAGGCATCAATCCCAGCATCCTTCAAAATTGTTTTAATCCATCCACCAATAGCAGTTCTCGAGGCTGGCCTTGCAGGCCCCAACGTGGAAATAAACAGACATTCAACACCAGCTTCATGTCTTCTGTTCTCACCCAAAGACATAAGCTTTCTCAACCAGAATATGGAATCTATATTACGATCCTCTGCTTTGTAAAGCTTCCAACCAGACTGTCCATGTGTAGAGGTGTCCTTCTTAGAATCAAAAAATTTGGCCATAATACAATGTGATCATCATTGTCAACAAGATTATCAGAAGATGCATGTAGTAAGGTCAGATCCCGTACTTGTCTTCCTGATGCCAGAAGTAAATTAACAGAACATCTACGAGATGCTTCGAAAAGAGTCAGGTCATTTGAAGGATTCTTACAAAGCTAAGACACCAAGTGTCCTGGATCCCAAGTAAATGCTCTAAGCTTCTTATTTGCAGAATTTCCTATACCTCTCATCACTTGCTTGACCGAGGGATGATTACTTATCCTCAAATCGCCTATGGGGTCATACAGAACCGACACTACAGACTTGTGAAGTGCTATAGTATTGGGATCCAAGCCTTTCCTCACTCTTAGGTATGCTAAAAAACCGTGCCAGCTGAGATCCCGAAGGGTTATTAGGACATGTATTATTAATGGCGCACCATTCCTTCCAGCTCTTCCATGCCATGTGATAAGTTGTAAGCTTAGGTTTGCGCCAACCCGCATTCAATAGAGCTTTTTTCTTGCTGTGACCAATCGTTCAAAGCTTCACTCCACCCCTAATCTTCCACACCTGTAGTTGGAGCTTCTGGACCTGTTGAGGATGAAGTCCTGTCAATAAGTTTATCAAGTTGTCGACCAACATGGGTATTATGTGAGGTCGGTCTAGGGCTCTTTTCTTTAGGTCTGGTAACCTAAACACTTTTGGCCAATTTGGGGCTACAACCAGGTACACCCCTGATGACTTGTTCAGATGTGCCAGCACTCGTGGCATTAAGCAGGGGGGAGGAAAGATCCATGCCAAGGGGAAATTCCAACTCCTGCTGAACACGTTGTGAAGCATTGCTCTCTTGTCGTGGGAATCTATCAAGACATACTGATCCATGAAGTGAGCCCTCGAGGGAGCGAATAGATCCACTACTGGACTGCCCCTAACTTGTGACAAACAGCTCTTACCGCTGGGGGTAGAAGGTGCCATTCTGGTAATGTCATCCCTCAGGATAGATAATCCGCGAGGCCATTGTAGCGTCCCGGCAAATACTGCACTTGTAAAGAGATTCTGTGCTTGTCCAAAAGCGCAAGAATCTGAAATATCAGATGAAGGAGACCCATCGACTTGGTGCCCCCCTTGTTCCTCAAGTACGCTACGACTGTCCTGTTGTCCTGTTCTGAACTTCTCAAATTCTGAGTCAGAGACGTTAAGGCATTTAAGATTGCTGTCATCTCCTTCATGTTGCAATATCCCCCCCTCTAACTGTCTGTCCAACAACCCAACAGAGGTACATAGTCGATCAGGGCTCCCGGCCGTGATCTGCCGCATCCGTAGTCAGAGAATGTGTTGGGCTGGGAAAATGAAGAGTTGAAACATGATCTAAGTTATACCATTTCATTTCTGACAAGACCTCCTTCTTTATCAGAGACTTTTGCTGAGGGGTCAGCTTCAGCATTAACTGTAATTGTATCAGCCGAGTATGAAGTCGACCTCTGGGGACCACAAAGGTAGCAAAATTCAACTTTCCGAGAATACTCTGAGCTCCTTTCAGAGTCCATCTTCCTTTTGTCACGGATCTCTGAAGTGAGTTCCAAAGACCTTGGCGTCTGTATTTGTTTAAGGACTTCTGTTTCAGATGGGGGTTCTACACAATTCCAAGATATTCCACTGACTGTGCTGGCTGACGGACACACTTTTAGAAATTTACCGACCAACCTAACCGCTCTAACAATTAAAGAGCTTCTCAAGTTTGACTGAGGATCTCTCTGGTCTGATGAGCCAGGAGAAAGTCGTCTAGGTACACAATGATCCTGATAGTCTGTCTACGCAGGATTTCTGCAATCCAATTTGTGATAGCTTTTAAATTGAAGATCGACTGTTTCGAGCCTTCGCTCGTTTGGACCAGAAAAAGTGTTGATAGGGAAGGTGGCATTGTCGTCAGCTCTTTCCATGTACCATCTCTCATCATTGTCATTTCCGGGATTACTTTCGTTTTGAACCTCCTTGCGGAAGCTTGGCTTGGACTTATCAACGATCTCTTGGATGAATGGTATGCGGTATCCTCTTATCATATGTAAGATGGTCTCTGGGACATCTAAGGCCTGCCATTCTCTCCAATAATCCTGTAGTGTAGTTGACCCGCCTGAAATGGTTGATAGTCACCTGTTGAAGCGGCCACGAGAGGTCTGCCCCCTCGCGCCACGCTTCTGTTCCCTCCCCTTACCCCTCATACGGGAGGAATATTGGGGGTTTCACCCGTGGTCTGCCCGCCGGGGAAACAAGGGAAATGCCATCTTTTCCTTTGATGTCTGCTTGGGGGAAAGGCAACAACCTCCTTAGATGAAGGGCGGTTGTGCGCCGAGTGGCTACCCTGAGGTAGGCGCACTGGACTTAAGCACTTTGCTACACCACCTAGTTTCTGCAACTGGGCAGAAAGTGCTTCTTCCCTAAAAGGGTGAGTGGTAGAAGGAGGAATTCTGCTGAAGAGCCTCCGTTCCACTCCAATCTTACAGCTGTCCATTGTTCCTGTAAAGACCTGACAGGGAACCTTCTGAACTACTTTCCCATTTGATAAGTTTTTTGGAGAGCCTGTTGAAAGCACTCTCTGCTTCAATGAGGCATGCAATGCCAGCATCTTTTCCATGGCCGTAAATATTGGTGAGGCGGTGACAAATGCCAGCACCTCGCAGTTTACCTCCAGCTCCTTGAAGCCTGGATCAGCCAAATATTCCTTTAAAGCAGATGCACAGCGGACATTGGCCCACTTGCCCGAGTTTGAAACATGCTTGAAACTGTCAAAAGCAGGACCAAACTTTTATAAATAAAGCTGAATTATAGATAGGTCTAACTACATCAAATTGCATCAAACGATTATCAAACGAACATGAATGTCATGATTTCGTATTTGTAATTTGAGTATTTTAATATGACATCGCCGATGGTCATATTTCATTCAAAAATCGATTATATAAATTCCAAAGGTGGAAAAATGGTTAAATGTGTCTACAATTGATCCATAAATCAGGTAATTACGTAAGACAATACATTCAGCTTAATTTATCGTTTTTTTTTATTTATTTTTTTATTTATTTAATTAGAGAATACATTTTGTACAAAAAATTTGAGTAGACCCACAAAGCTGTCATATGGCAGCTTGTCTGCAGGTTCTAACAATTTAAACATTCTTAATATAATATCTAAGAAAATATTTGTAAATACATTTATAGTTTGGAAACATTAGAATGGATCACATAATATTAGATAGTTTAACTTACAACCGTAAATATATAAGATATTTCAATATACCTACCTAATAACAAGATATGTAGGCAGCTATATTAAGATATTCAAAGATACATGGAATTTTCGCTCATTAACCATAGTTTTATCATTTTAGGACATAGTCTCTCATTTTTTTCAAATTTTATGTTTTTATTGATTTTATTGAAAATCACTGGTATTAGATATTCAAGAGTACGGCTTCCATATTTATTTAATATTCGGGGAGTTTTTAGGCCCTTTCCTTCTCTAAATCTTGTGGTATGTTTGTGTACAAGTAGGTGTTTGTAAGGGCTTTCCCCCATATTATCCATAATAGTAGTGAACCAGTGGAGACCTTTTATTGTAAGTAAGCTCTCTGAGCCATACAGTAGTTTTAAGTTATGTCTCTGTTTGTAAATATTTGTTTGTGACAATTTTTTTTATTATGGCAGTTTGTAAATTTTCAATATATTTAATGTAAGTAGTGCTTGCATGTCCCCAAGTTCGAATACCATATCTAAGGATGGATTCTACCATAGAAAAATATATGAGTTTAAGAGTACAATGAGGCAAAATAAATTTTAATTTGTAAAAGTTACTAGCTAAGGATCTGAGCTGGTTACAAATTTTAGCCACTTGTTTATCCCACTTAAAATTATTATCAACAATTATTCCCAGATAAGTATATTCATTTGTGAAATCTATTTTTTCACAGTCACAAACATTAATAATTCCTCTATGTATACAGTCAAAGCTATGAGCGGTTATTTTAGGAACATTCCACATTTTCAAACTTGGTGATTTTATGTACATGCATTTGGTTTTTTTTACATTAATAATTAATCCTACATCATGAGCCCATTTGAGAAGCTCGTTAAAATCTCTTTGTAATTCTTGTATAGCTATTTCAGGATTTTCATTTGATACAACAAGAGCAGTATCATCAGCAAAAATGAATCGAAGAGCTTTTTTGAAAATCTTACACATAGCAATTACATATATAATATATAATTTTGGACCTAGAATTGACCCTTGCGGTACTCCCGATTTGATGTATCTTGATTTACTAATTATATTTAAAATCTTCACACTCATTTTTCTATTTGTCAAATAGTTTTTAAAGAATAAGAGGAGTTTACCCCGGATACCTATAAATTCAAGTACTTTAATTATTTGTATATGACTATGTTTGGTATGGATATAAATGTGTCGATCCCGGCGGCATTGCAATGCCGGCCGGGCCAACTCGCGACAGGAGTGGAGCAAGCCCTGAACATCCCGTCACATTCCAAAAACCAGTTTAATAAACTGGTCCCGCATTGCGGGAACTATCAGATATTAAGCTGATAGGACAGATAATACACTTATCTTAGCCAACAGGCCGAGAAGCGATTGCTAATCGGCGCGGCGTCCTTCCGTTTTCGAGAACAAGCGACGCAGATTTATATAGCGTAGGTAGTAGGAATACGCTAATCTGTCAAAAATGTTTGCACTAATCACTTGCACTAATTTTTCATAAAATTACGGAATTTGCGGGTAGCAACAGATATTATTTTCGTTAAAACAATTACGAACGAAAAATTTTACGACCGGACGTGGGTGAAATAACGCCAAAATTAAATTAACACGGCATCTCAAGATGCCAACTGCACGGCGACAATTGACAGCTGAAGGGAGTTGCAGAAGAATGGCGGGAAATTAAAGATAAAGCAATGGATATAACCGACGCTGGCGGGAAATAAGGCTGATATCTCACATTATATATTCTGGATAAGCAACGACACACATAATATATTATTATATTGATTGGTATTATTAATAAAAGATTTCCTTAGAGCTTATTTTAAATGCGTAACCTTGAAGTATTTGTGAACCACATTATAATATGTATTTAACAGATGTTTCTATTTTTATATTTTGTTATTGATTTGTTTTGTAGATATGGTTGACTGGTTTTAAATAGGTAAATTTTGCATTTAAAATTATAACTTAAATTACACCTAATTTTTCTTTTGTTGTTTTTTTTTTGTTATTGTTTTCATAATCAATTATTATTAACTTTGTCTCTTTCAATTTTCTTGCTCTTTGACGAGTACAAAACTTTAAAAGAAGTTAACAGTCATGGTAGAAATGGTTCCCTTTAACCGGTGACAGGCCGGAGACGCGCCGGCGCGCGCGTCACATGCGCATGCGCGAGAAAATAATTCAAATATTTGAATAATATTTTCGTCAAAAACTTTTGGTCTGCGATTTTGGCCCTCCTATGTACATAATTTGTATGAAGAACAGTGTCAGTATCGCTTGCGCCAACATTATTCTATGATACGCCTAGAAGTTTCATTCACCTTGCAACACCAGAATATTTTTAAAACGATTTCTTCTATGACAATCACCTGTCAGAATTTGCCGCGATTTTAACCGTCGCAACCGATGCGTGTTCCGCGACTAAAACATCGTAAAACCTATTAATTTACGTAATAAATGCAAGTAATGTTGTTTTGGTATTGTGTTGTGAACGTGTTTCAGTCAATAAAATATACAATAGCTCAAAATTAATCAACAAAACATTCAATTCAAAGTTCAAAATGGTGCTTTTTTAGTGTTTTTTCGTGAATTTTAGTGAAATGGCCTGGCCTTTGACCGATTAAATTAAGACGGGCAAGGTAGAGTCATAATAAAACTGATTTATTGCACAACGAGAATATTACAATAGATGTTGTCTATCTGGGAGCTGGCTATTGACAGAGCGAGTCTGACTACTGCAACCCATTATAACGTCATCTTCTGACTCTGGTGGTCAAACAAGCCACTAAACATTCCTACATAATAGAAGTGTGTTCCTTGTCAATTTCAAAGAAAACCAATGTCAGGAGTGTGTCCACACAGGAGGCCCTGAGGAAAACTTTTTCCCTCGAGCCCTATGTCATCTTTGAAGAGCTGTGTGGAGAGTCTCTTTGAGGAGAGAAAGGAGTGAACATGGGTCTTGAAGAGACCAGCAAATAATTCTAGGTCCTAGAAGCGACCCATTCTCATGTCACAAATGTCAACCGTGTACATATGTTGGGTGCGTTTGGCATGTTTCCCGAATGTGCACCGGTGCCAAAGGTATCAACGACGCTAGTTCACCGGAGCATCTTCCATCGTAATACTGGTAGAATAAGGACAGCGTGCTCTAAATATTGCAATCCGCTTGTTAAGATAAGGGAATCCATCAAACGGACCGCCCGTATCTGCACAGAGTCAAGGATTTTTTCAGGTATTTTCGGGCTCCAGACCAGAGGTAGCAGCAAAATTCAAAACTGTGATGCACTTGCGATTTGTACAGTTGTGTACTATCTGGAATATCTGCGGACCCTGTACAGTACGCACAGCTTCTAAGAGGCTAACTTGACTGGCTTCAAAAGAGCCCCGTGCCTGAGCTGGTCACTTAGAACGACATCATGCATATCAAAGGAAGGCATGTCTGTAAGGTTGGTTATTTTACTAATAAATTTGTTTTGTCTTTCCAGAAAATGCACTTGCCCGATATCCACAGCGAAGAATACTTCCCCACCCTGGGGGGGGCGGAGAAACCGGGCGGCGCGTCCAAGGGCAGCGGCGCCTGGACCGAGGCGGCGGGAGGCGGACCGACCAAGGCGAGCGCGGGCGGCCGCACCAACCAGCCCCTCTCCCTGGGCAACCGCTTCACCTCGCTCACCAACGACAGCTAGCCGCAGGTACCAATCAACCTGTTGTGGATTCACACGTCCGTCTGATTCCTAACCTTTCAGCATACTCAAATGTTATATAGGCCCCAGGGGAAATAGTTTTCCTCATGGCCTCCCATGTGGAGCTAAAGCATTTGACAGCCGGCGTGGTCGCGGGGATCCCGGCTTGCTAAAATTAATTTTGTTGAAAAATTTGTGTTATTTCAAAATTAATTCATGTAAAAATAATACGTAGAATATATTTGCGGCACATTCCAGAGTGGAAGATACTCTCAGTATTGCCCTGGTGTAAGACCACCATTCAGAATTGAAACGTTGCTTGAAATGGCTTTAGCCATGTTTGGTGACCGGATCTGAAAAATTTGTGTTTTTCACAATTAATTCATTTAAAAATAATAATATGCGGCATGTTCCAGAGTGGAAGATACTCTCAGTATTGCCCTGGTGTAAGACCACCATTCAGAATTGAAACGTTGCTTGAAATGCCTTTAGCCGTGTTTGGTGACCAGATCTGAAAAATATGTGATTTTCACAATTAGTTCATTTAAATATAATATGTAGAATATGTTTGTGGCACGTTCCAGAGTGGAAGATACTCTCAGTATTGCCCTGGTGTAAGACCACCATTCAGAATTGAAACGTTGCTTGAAATGCCTTTAGCCGTGTTTGGTGACCAGATCTGAAAAATGTGTGTTTTTCACAATTAATTCATTTAAATATAATATGTAGAATATGTTTGTGGCACGTTCCAGAGTGGAAGATACTCTCAGTATCGCCCTGGTGTAAGATCACTATTCAGAATTGAAATACAGTGAAACCCTCTTAAGAAGTTTTCCAAGGGACCGGAAAAAACAAACTTCTTAAGCAGGAAAACCTTATAAGTGGGAAAAATTGGGCCAATTTTGGACCGAGGGACCGAAAAACCTAAACTTCTTAACCCACGAAACATCTTAAGAGAGAACTTCTTAAGAGGGTTTCACTGTATTGCTTGAGAATAGCCAGGTACTTCGTCACCTTCCTCTTTCCCATCTCCTTCCCTTCCTTACTACCTTCAGCCTCACAACATACCCCGATTGGGGATGCCGTAGTCTCACTGGCTCCAAACAGGAGTGACTGGATGTGAGGTATTCACATATATATATTTTTTTAAGTCATTACAAACAACCTCTGTAGCACAGAGAACTCTATTTGACAATGTCCAAACTTAGATTGGCCCCAGAGTGGAAAACCGGGTGGCATTATCAGGGTCAGGGAATTTATAAATATTTTTGGAATATCAAGAAATTTTTCAAATTTAAAATTTTAAGAAAAAAAATTATTTGCTGAAAATTCTAGTTCTGTGGAAGCCCCTTCAAATTCAGGTAAATTTATAATAAAACTACTTAGAGATGCCACGAATAGTGATTTTGCTAATAACGAATATGGCTAGGCTCTCCGCCGAAACGTCGAATATTCGGTGACAAAATTTCGCGGGTGACAGGTTCTGACCAGTGTCGTTGAAGTGCATGCAGTAACATGGCTGTGGGCGTATTTGTTTCATTTGTGAGTAGGTCCTGTCACAACACGCTTTATTTGTTGATTGCTACATCAAATTGTGTTTGTTACTTATAGTGACAATCATTATAAGCAATAATTATTAGCCTGAAACACTCATCTACATTAAAAAAATCTCCCGAAAAAAGATACATGCTGCCGACGGGACTCGAACCTGTGTCCTTCTGATTTCCGGTCAACTACTATTATCCACTGAGCTACGTCGGCTTATCTTCTGCCCGCCAAATAATTCAATATATACTAGTATTTCATTCAACAATTACTGATTATTAATGTAGACATAATTTGTCTCGACGCCACCTAGCGAGAGATTTAGTACTTACAATACCTCCCTCACAAAAATAAAGTTGGTTGTTTTCAGGTGGAAAAATGTAATAATCAGTAATTGTTGAATGAAACACCAGTATATATTGAATTATTTGGCGGGTATTAGATAAGCCGCCATAGCTCAGTTGGCAGAGCATCCGACCGGCAATCAGAAGGACACGGGTTCAAGTCCCGTTGGCGGCAAATATCTTTTCTCGGAAGATTTTTCAATGTAAATGAGTGTTTCAGGCTGACAATTATTGCTTATAATAATTGTTACCCTTTGTGCTATGCATAAAAATCTTGTCTTAAACGTTAGTTTATAAATTATAAGTAATAATAAATATTAATTATTATTTTTCTACCTACTAAAAATGTACTTATGAACTAATGTCTTCATAATATTATAATTTTGAGGGGACAACGTCCATATGACCCGAAGAGCCAGCCTCCACTTTTTCTACCTACTAATTATGTACTTATGAACTATTGTCTTCATAATATTATAATTTTGAGGGGACAACGTCCATATGACCCAAAGAGCCAGCCTCCACTTTTTCTACCTACTAATTATGTACTTATGAACTATTGTCTTCATAATATTATAATTTTGAGGGGGCATTGTCCATATGTCCAAGAGACAGCCTTCACTTTTTCTACCTACTAATAATGTATTTGTTTCAGGTATCCATCGGTCGCGAAACAGGGCGACCCTAACCAGCCACGCTGTGCGGTCTGACCGCGAATGGTCTTCAAAACTACACACTGTGCAACACCGAAATATAACTAAACAAACATACAACAAATATATATTTATATCTCACCACCAACTAAAAACTTCTGCGTGCGTACATTTCTTCAAACCAACAAAACAATCATCGCCAACCTCTCAGCTGTCCTCCAATCCGTCATAACGTACGCACGCAGAAAAGAGACGTTTCGTGTCTTTGGGCAGTTTCACATAACATTGAAGTTGGAGAAATAGCAAAGCGGCATTTTTTTTTATACATGTTATGATTTAATTTTATGATAATAATATTTGGATGATTGATGTAGCGCCGTTTTTGTGAAAAATCACCTCAAGGGCGCTGTATCCACCCGATCCATATGACTTTCAAAGCATTTTTACGCATTTACAATGTTTATGGCCGCGTTCAGATCGGGGGTAAAAAGTAATTTGTACCATTGGACTTTTAACTCTTGACTTTGACGCATGTTTAAGTGAATTTAAGACAATTTTTAAGCATCTTGTTGTTTGCAAAGTGTAAATTAACATCAATTTATGATAAAATTCTTGAATATCCAAGTAAATTTTAAAACATTTCTTATGTTTGATAAGTATTAAATTGAGTCGGTCATCTTACGAATTGTTTTATTAATTAATTTTATTGTATTTCAATGTTTTTACAAGGAAATTAAAAAAAATGCTTCAGTTTCCAATATCAATGTGATAAATTTTACGACACTTTTTTACATCACACAAGGGCCTTATTGGCCAGATCCAAGGATCTATCACACTCCTTGATTAGCATAATTATGATATTCTCTTACATGGCCAACCTCAAATATTTGGTTTACTTGATCGTGCCATGATTTCTGTTTCCTAACACATCTGAATTATGTATTTTTTTATTATTTTCATATAGCGTTACATTTTATATTGCATCCAAATTCCCTCTTCCTCATATTCAATATAATTTTTTGTTTCTGCAGGCGTGTGTTAACAAACAGCTATACTCCAACCAGTGATGTTCGAATCCACTGACATACTTACGGTGGTCATAGTATATCTTTTTACATTTAGCCGATTTCATCAAAATTTATTATAAGTTAATTGATCAAAAAAATTATTTTCCACAGAACACAAAGTTCACAGAAGTGTCCCCAACGGTTACTTAAATTATCATAGATCTAATTTGCTAACGGCGCCTCTCTATGTGTTTTTTGTTCTGTGGTGTTTGAGAAATATTTAAAAGAAATTTTGTATTTTGATTTGATGTATATTTGTTTTGTACAAAAATAATTTATCAAAATGTTTTGTTTGTGTCATCACTGGACTGTTAAAACCTCAATTTGGAATTTACAAAAAAAATATATATGTATATTTTACTCAAATTAATCACAAATACTTGGTAGTACACGACTGGAATTTGAGTCCCATCTAACTGGACCATTACCCTAGCCACTGAGCTATCAAGTCAACCTATACATCTGCCGGGACTAACCAATACATATGTATACAGTGAAACTCTCTTAACCTGTTGAACGTTGGATGGTATTTTCAAAAATTGCTCGAAAATTACCTTGAGTTCTGGTTAAATATCATATAAAAACGAAGCAAATGTTTTTTTTTTTTGCGATTGTTTTCTGTTTACCAGATAATACATCTTATTATTCACGTATATTACATCATAATATCGCAAGAGGTTTTTCAGAATAGCTAACTTTTACTAAAAAAAAAAATCCCATTCGGCAAACAAATATCAAAAAAATATATTTGTACGAATATAAACTGATTGTATTATTTCTACACAAACCTGAATACACACCCTAAATGAAAAAAAAAACAATTCAAAGTAGTTTTCAAATAAATAAAGGCGTTAATATTATTTTGAAAACATAAAATTTGTTTTTTTTACCACTGACAGCTGCTAAAAGTGACCCGGAAAGTCATAGAAAATTAATTCCGAGAAGTTAGATTAATCAAATCAACTGTTACGTCAAGAAAGGTGTTGGCGCAAGCGATTCTGACCTTGTCCTTCATACAGTTCCTTTATACATAAGGGTTAAAATCGCATTAAAAAAAAAGCAAAATCAAAAGCGACAGGTGAGAGGTTAAGTGGGAACTTAAGCGAATTTCACTGTATTAAGTATTTAATTAGTATTGTGTACCTATTAATGCCAATGGAGGTTTTAACACTTATTGATTTATCTTTTTTGTAGCGGATTGTGACTAAACATATATTATGTCATTTTATATTCTTTCACTTGTTATGTTATATAAAAGATTGTGAATTATTATTTCGTTCTGGTAAATTAAAAAAAAATGCTTTGAAAGTTGGTGTAGGAATCAATTGTTAAATAATAATAATATTAAATATCAGTGTACTACCTTTTCTCATTGCTATGAATTCCATGCGCTCTATTTACTGAGTAAATTTTGTTTTTTTTTTACTATCGTTAAAGAATAAAATGTAAACTTTGTTTTTGTACAAACATTGATTATTTACAAGAGCCTTTTTTTTCCAAATTACCCCCATATGTACAGTGAAACCCTCTTAATCCTTAGCGGAACTTATAACTTTTTTTTAAACTTCAAAATTTTGAACTGAATGACAACAAAAAATTTTAACAAAACAAAAAAACGACTTCAAAAAATGCACTAAAAAGTAAAAAAATAATTTCATATTCTACAACTTAATAATCAACTTACTTTTTCTACTCATCAATATGTAGGTACGATTGTTATTTTTGGAGTCAGTGTCAGCAAAGGTAGGTTTGTAACTACATACATAGTTATGGGTGAGATGTGCTTGTATCGCACGCGCGACTTGACGAGGTGAGAGGCGAGAGCAGGCCGCGGCGGGAGGGGAGCTGTCAAGTGAACACGCCGGGCCAGGTACCTTGGCTGACATTTAACAATCGTACCTACATATTGATGAATAGAAAAAGTAAGTTGATTATTAAGTTGTGCATTTTTTGAAGTCGTTTTTTTGTTTTGTTAAAAATTTTATTCTTTTTTGATTTTTAGTGAATCTGAAGTACACTAACTAATTCGATTGAGATTCGAGAGTTCAAGAATTTCAAGAGTTTAAGAATTAGAGAGTTCCGTTACTTTGTCATGGATCCCATAATCAGAACCTAAACAAACTCTCATCAAACTACCCTTGAAGTACATCCTTTCCAATAAAAAAAGAATCATCGAAATCGGTTGGCGTGATATTGAGTTATTCGTCCATTTGTCGCGCACATACTTGATACAAATTTAAGACTTATATGATTTTCTCATGGATGCCATTGTCAGAACTGGACCAAATTAAAATGGGACCACACGGAAAGCACCAGCTTTCAAATAAAAAAGAATCATCAATATCGGTTCACCCAGCCGAAAGTTCTTAGGTAACAAATGTAAAAAAAAAATACGGTCGAATTGAGAACCTCCTCCTTTTCGAAGTCGTTTATAAATGTCGGTAAATATGATGTTATTCAAATTTTTATGAAGTTTTTGACAACGGAAAATATTTGACAGTATAGTTACTTCAATATGTATGTTATTTTAAAAAGCTCACAGCTACACTAGTTTATAATTATTTTATATGTGTTATCACTGGGATACCACAATTCCGCTGAGGGTTAAGAAGTTTTATGTGGGAAAAATTGGGCCGAGGGACCGAAAAAACCAAAGCTCTTAAAAGGATTTTACTGTAATTATTATTTTTTGTCATTCTATCCTCTCTCCAAACTTCAGCTTTATTCACATTTGAGTTTTTTTATACAATTTCCACCAACCTCATGCTGTATGGATTCTGGCAGGAATGCTAAATAAGTATCGCTCTGCTGAAAGACCACAATTCAGAATCAAAATTTCAGACATGTGTGAAGTAAGTGCGCTGTGCCACCATCTTACTAATAACGTAATGTCTTCTCTATGCTATCAGTGTATATGGTCCTTTAACAAATTCAACAGCCCTAACCAACAGCAAGGTATATCACTATAAGGTACGTACGGATAGGTTGCCTTGCTTGTTGGATGCTGATATTCACTTGTTTAAATAGTTTATGATGAAACAGAGGCACACATTTAAGAGTTTTGATGGGGATTGTGTACGGGACGGGCAGTATAGTTGTCAGCCGCACAGACGATGTAGTGGGAAGGGACGGCTGGCCGCTTCGACACCTAGGAAGAAATGGGGGAAAAGGGGTGAAAGCAGGGGGTAGGAAGTAGAGTGGGAACCTGCACCTTGAGAAAGGCGATCAAAAATTGTACTGGAGCCTTTAGGGTCAGTCAGCCAGGGCAAAGAAGTCCAGGTTGTAGTTTGATTGGAGAGGCAGGGCAGGCGAAGATGTTGATGAGATGACGTTTGCTGGCACTCTCCCGGTACAGAACTTTTCTGGCTCTATTTACAAATTGTGAATTTATGCAAACAGCTTTGCACAAATTTTGAATTGTGCAAGGGTAAGTTTCGTAAGGTTAAGACTCAAAATCACTATTGGCTCTACAACCCCTGGTGGGTCTTGGCCTCCTCAAGAGTCTTCCTCCACTCATCTCGGTTTTGTGCCAGCTCTCTCTAGTTTAGAAGCTCCAAGATACATATGTCTTTGAGGACGTTGTCGCTCCATCTTAATCTTGGTCTTCCCAGGCTCCTTCGCCCTATTGGTCTTGAGTTCAGCTGGGACTATGGTGCTTGATGCTCGGTCATTCTCTCCACATGACCCAGCCACCGAAGTCTTCCCAGCTTTATAAATTTTGCGACGTTTAGCTCCCTAAACAAAGTGTAGAGCTCATTGTTAATAAGTCTGCGCCATAATCCATTTTCTAGAACCGGTTCACGATGCGCCTCAAAATTTTCCATTCAAAAACTTACAGTGCTCGCTCATTCCTCTTAGTTAGTACCCAAGTCTCAGCTGTGTACGTAAGTATTGGTCTGATAAGTGTTTTGTACACTAATATCTTCGTGTTTCTGGACAGCAGTCTGGATTTTAATTGGTTTTGTAGGCGGAAATAACAGCGATTTGCATTAAGGTTAAGGCTACTTTGCACAAATTCAAAATTTATGCCAAGTTAACCAAATAAAAGGGGTTTGTCGGTACGTACAGATAATGGGGGAGGGGGAGGGATTCGACTTATTATTTGCATTAAATACAAAATTAGTTTTATTCACGTCCGGTACAGATTGTATGATACGGATTGTGATTGCGAATCCCATACAACGGCGTTTGTTCGATTGGTGACTAAAGTAAGTTTTAACCATAAGCACTCTTGGCGGCAATTCTTATTTTAACAAGGCAATATATTACTTTTACTCCGGATTAATAGAATGACAAAGAGAGCATGAAGGCATGTGTTAGCGGTGATAATAAGTTTATCACGCATTAAGCGGTGTTAAAACTTAATACATTGACGGTAGGTACTTTGAAGCTGATACAAGTGGCGATCCATAGCCGATCAATAATAGCAGCATGGGTAACAATTGTGCAAATTCAAACCAGTAAGTTTGAAGAACAAACCCGTCAAGGTCCAATTCGGCATTACGAAACACATGTGTTTATGGACTGTATCTAAATAGTTGGGTACTTCCCAACCTTCGTCCTGTCCCCATTCCTCTCAGACTAACAAAATTCCCCAATTGTGGATGCCATAGGCGGACGGACAGTGAAGAGGCCGAATCCGTATCCTTGGCCGTAAGACATTGGAGGGAAACACCAGAAGACAAGCAGGAATGGAGGTTTTTGCCAGACAGCCAGGACTCTCCAAGGAATGTAATGACGTAAATGATATAATAAAAACAATTATCATTAACCATTCGAGCTAAGCGTATTTAAAAAAATAAAAATGCCTTGAGTGATAGCCATTTCTGGGAGTTCAGTTTGGGATTTTGCTGCGCTCATTCAATGAATATTAACCACTAGGAGCTGGAGCCCTGCAATTTCAGTGTTGAAGAATCATGCCTAAGCGCTGAAAATGCAGTATCGACCTTTTGTATTCATTTTGTTTTCGCATATTACCTCTACTAAATTCGTTAAAGATAAATATAAAAATGTCATTTTATCAAGAATAGTACGGTCTACGTGTCGGCTTTAACAAAGCAATCTTTTTATTTATTGAAATTTCTTGTTGTCTCCTAGGTCTCTATGGGATTTTTTGTATTGACAGGAAAAAATATAAATATTTTACAGAAAAAAGAAAAGTCATAATAAACTACTTTTTAGTAGTTTGTCAATGGGCGCTTTTACTTTGAAGATATAAATAAACTTATTTTACTTTATTTTGCAGTTACAATTTTTGTGTTAGTGTCTAATACAATTTTTTTCTTTCGGCAAGCCAATTCTTCAACATAATATTTGTTTTACCATTTATACATTATTTAATTTCAGCAGGTAACATATTTAATAAATTTGGTATCA
Source organism: Limnephilus rhombicus (assembly GCA_929108145.2). Classification (NCBI taxonomy): domain Eukaryota; kingdom Metazoa; phylum Arthropoda; class Insecta; order Trichoptera; family Limnephilidae; genus Limnephilus; species Limnephilus rhombicus. Next base: position 12,230,428 of record OV815296.1, read on the forward strand.
TGTGGTCCAGCGTTCTTTGTCCATATTTGTTTAAGTGCTTAGGTACAATTAGTCCTTCATTTAGCGTAAAACGGGTATTGTAAGTGTGGTCCAGTTTATGTATGTGTATAAGGCTATTTATATGCTGAGATATAATTTTATACCACAGAATTGCTCTTACTGAGAGAATTTTGAGATTCTGTAATACGGTTAATATGGAAACACAAACTGCTTACTGTAATTTATAGCCAATGCCCCCATACTTGGATTCAGTATGTTGGTTACCGATTTTGTCCCCTACCTTGTAACTTATTTGGGGCAATATTGAATAATTACTATTTCCATGTGTTGTCTGTGGCGTACTGAAAATATCTGTAGTTGTAGACATTAAAAAGTGCAATTTTTAGAAAACAACGGATAATGAATTGAAATTGGCGTCCACATGCAGACCACACGGTGCAAACAATTATTTGAATCCATGAAAAGAACATTAGTGACATCTTTTGGTATTCAATAGAAGCAAGAGTGGAAGATACTCTCAGTATTGCCCTGGTGTAAGACTACCATTCAGAATTGAAATGGTGACCAGATCTGAATAGCCCGGTACTTCCCCGCCTTCCTCTTGCCTATCTCCTTCCCCTTTCCACTACCTTCAGTCTCACAACATACCACGATTGGGGATGCTATAGTCTCACTGGCTCCAGACGGGAGCAACTGGGACTATTGAGGTATTCACATAAAAAAAATAAAAAAATCATAATCAAGCTAGCGTCTATTAACTTATTGCGGGAGTTCAAAATAAATTCATTTTAATGCATAAAATCACTTACTCAAGGGCATTAGCGGTGCTACTCAAATTTGGTTAGCTATCGCACAAGGGCATTAGCGGTACTACCCAAATTTGGTTAGCTATCGCACAAGGGAATTACCGGTACTACCCAAATGTGGGTAGCTATCAAGGGCAGTAGCAGTACAACCCAAATTTGGGTAGCTATCGCACAAGGGCATTAACGGTACTACCCAAATGTGGGTAGCTATCAAGGGCAGTAGCAGTACAACCCAAATTTGGGTAGCTATCGCACAAGGGCATTAACGGTACTACCCAAATGTGGGTAGCTATCAAGGGCAGTAGCAGTACAACCCAAATTTGGGTAGCTATCGCACAAGGGCATTAACGGTACTACCCAAATGTGGGTAGCTATCAAGGGCAGTAGCAGTACAACCCAAATTTGGGTAGCTATCACACAATGGCATTAGCGGTACAACCAAAGATATTCAAATACAGAAGAGATATGCTATGGTGTCCGCGCAACTGTCGCCGGACTACGCGCTAATTAGCGTAGTTTTCATACAAAAAGAATTTGTTCATTTAGTGGATTTTTTGAAAATGTGCAGTAATATTGGTTAGCAATATATTTTGAATAAGGAAAGAATTCTTTCATTTAGTTTAACGTTCGTTTGGTTTATTCGTTAATTATTTGTTCTTTTAGTTTATTTGTTAATTGGTAAACAATATCGGCGACACCCGGAAGCGCAGACCCACATAGTAAAAACAGCAGATAGCACATCTACTTATATTTCAATATCTTTGGGTACAACCCAAATTTGGGTAGCTTTCGCACAAGGGCATTAACGGTACTACCCAAATGTGGGTAGCTATCAAGGGCAGTAGCAGTACAACCCAAATTTGGGTAGCTATCACACAAGGGCATCAGCGGTACTACCCAAATTTGGTTAACTATCGCACAAGGGCATTAGCAATTTACACAACCATTTATTGGACAACCAGCACCCCTGCCACAGGTCACCCCAAGTGTTTCGCTATGTTTGGTGACTTAGCAGGGGTGCCCGGGTTTATGGGATGAGGTTTGTCTAGGTCTTGGGGGCAGAAACGTTTGCCCAACCACTGCGTGGCAGGCTGGATCGGAGGAGACTGATTGAGGGAGGCCTTTTGACCTCTCTAGCCGGATTCTCCCGACCCTTTGCCTTGATTCACTTGATCTTACCATGTTTTCCTCGGCGTCTTCGACTTCTACCATTGTGTGCTTTTATAATTACCGCAACGGCAATAAACAAACGTTCCTTATGTTAGTTTGTAATTAAATAGACTCAATTATAAGGTACAGACGTATTTTATTATCAGGTAAACAATACACTAGTTAACTCAATTACAAACAGAAGAAAAATAACAAAAGAAGATTGTTCCGGAACTATCAGTGTTGCCAGCATCAAATATTCCAACACCCTCCCTATTTGATGATACCCTGATTGCAAATGCATCTCATCAATTTCTCTCTATGCTTTGGTGAGAGAGTCGGCTACCATTTTAGTTGTAGGGATGTATTTGAATTCAATTAGTTGACATTGGATCTTCTCACGAAGGAAGTGATGTCGCACATCTATATGTTTGGTTCTGGCTTGGTAACACCCATTCACGGCTAGATTTGCCGCTCCCTGGTTGTCCACGTGGATAACTGTAGGAGTGTCATATACTGCACTGTCTATTTCCTGAGCCAGACCTCTTAACCACAATGCCTCCTGTGTCGCAGCAGACATGGACATGTACTCTGCTTCGGTTGTCGATAGCGCCACAGTTGGTTGTTTTTTTGTCCCCCAAGAAACAGCTCCTTTACATTTAGTAAAAACGTAGCCTGTCACAGATCGCCTTTCGTCACAATCACTGGCCCAATCAGCATCACAGAAACCAACAATTGAAGAGGGTGTGCATCCATCAAACTCCAGTTTCCAATCTGCAGTACCCTTTAAGTAACGCATAATTCGTTTGACTGCAGCCCAGTGCGCTTGACCTGGATTGTTATTGAAACGACTCACATAACTAACCGCAAATGAAATGTCAGGTCGGGTAACTTGAGAGGCAAATAACAAACTACCGACTGCCTCTTGGTACGGAATATTTTTCATCATGGCTGAGGTGTTCTCATCTTTTGGTGATTGCTGTTTCGAGAGTTTTTCATTAGGACTTAGTGGTGTGTCCACAGGGTTGCATCCATACATATTGAAGCGCTTCAGAACCTGTTCAATATAGCTCTTTTGACTTATCCACAGCTTCTTGTTTTGCCTGTCTCGAGTCAACTGGAATCCCAACACATATTTGGCTTCACCGATATCAGTCATTTTGAAACTTTCTTTGAGCTGATTTTTAACAGCATATTTTTGTGATTTGTCGCTAGAAAAAATAAGTAGATCATCCACCCAAACAGCAATGATCAACACAGTCGCATTTTCATTTTTCACATACACACATGGATCATATCTTGACTGTTTAAACCCAATATTCTTCAGGCATGCATCCAATTTTATGTTCCAAACACGGCTTGATTGTTTTAATCCATATAGGCTTTTCCTTAGGCGACAAACTTTATCAGACTTTTGGTCTCCTGTTGGTTGGTACATGTAGATTTCCTCCTGAAGATCGCCCTGGAGAAATGCTGAAACAGCGTCCATCTGATCTATGTCCAAATCAAGTTCAGCCGCTAATGCCATTAAGTATCGAATGGAGCTGTATCGGACCACAGGTGAGAAGGTTTCTTCGAAATCCAAACCCTTTCTTTGAGCACAACCTTTCACTACTAGACGAGCCTTACGCTGGACTATATCCCCTTTTGCATTTCTCTTTGTGCGAAAAACCCATTTGCTGTTTAAAGGTTTTCTGTCAGATGGAAGATCGACCAGTTCCCATGTGTTGTTATCCATTTGTGATTTCATTTCACGGTCCATTGCTTCAATCCAAAGTTGTTTATCTGATCGCTCCATTGCCTCCTCAATGGTCAAGGGATCTGAGGGTTCATCACTAACACCAGTATAAACTACAAAATCATCATATTTTTTGGGAAGATTCCTAACCCTGTCCTGCCTTCTTAGACCAGACTGTAAGTCTGCAACGTTCGGATTTAGCAAGTGTTCAGTATCCCGTATATCCGCATTGTCCTCTGAATCCACTGAGCCAACTTTTTCGGGTGAGTCCTTAGATACAATATCTTCATTTATTGGGGAACATTCATCTTCCGCTGCAGGAAAGAAAGATCCTCTTGAATTATCCTGTTTCCCTGTGAGGAGTGAAACTCCTTCCTCATTCTCAGAGAAAATGACATCTCTTGATGCAAAAATACAATTATTGTTAGGGTCATACAAACGATAAGCCTTGGACAGAAGACTATATCCCATCATAATGCATGGTTTTGATTTAGGATCTAACTTTTTTCGGTGTGCATCCGGAATGTGTGCATAGGCTTTGCAGCCAAATACCCTTACATGTTTTACAGTGGGTTTTCTTCCTGACCACATTTCCTCGGGAGTTTTATCCACATTTTTGCTGGGCGAACGATTCATCAAATAGACTGTAGTGAAGACTGATTCAGCCCAAAAAATATTTGGGAGGTTAGCTTCAATCAAAAGACACCTGGCACGCTCCAGGATTGATCTATTCAGTCTTTCAGCCCGACCATTCTGTTCCGGTGTGTATGGAACCGTGGTTTGGTGTTCAATACCACAATCACGCAGGATTTTGTCTAATCGCTTGTTGCAAAATTCACCTCCATTATCAGTACGAAGAGTCTTGATTCTCTTTCCAGTTTGCGTTTCAACATATTTTTTAAATGTTTCAAAACACTCTGCCACCTGATCTTTTGTCACAAGAAAATATACAAAGGATTTTCTACTGAAATCATCCAAAAAAGTGAGAATATATCTAGAGCCAGATAATGAATTTGTCTGCATTGGTCCTACAAGATCTGAGTGGATCACTTCAAGTAGTCTTGCAGCTCTAGAGTTGCTCGATTGGAAAGGCAACCTGTGGCCCTTCCCTTTCACACAAACTTCACAAAGATCTGGTGGGTTACACGAGGAAAACTGAATTCCATGAACTAATCCATTTTTCAATTTATTTAAACTGTCATAATTTAGGTGGGCCATTCTTCTGTGCCAAAGAGTGCTATCATTAGCTTTTGTTTGAACAGCGAAGCCAACATTGCGTTGCACATCCAATTTAAATAAATTATTCACTAGTGATGCTGTTCCAATTATTTGATTGTTACGATTTAAAATTTTTGCTCCAGTTGAATTAAAAACCACAGAATTACCTTTGCTAACAATTTTACTAACAGATAGCAAATTTACTTTCACTTGTGGAACATAAAACACATCACTTACATTTATTGTTTCTCCACAAGATGTGATTAATTGCAGATTTCCAACTGTATCGCTGATCATTTGATCACCATTGGCAGTAGTGATACCTAACTGGGAAGATTTTTTGATTTTATTTAATAAATTATTATCAGTCATTGTTAAATGTGCAGAAGCCCCCGAGTCGAGAAACCATTCATCAGCTGATTCAGAAGTCACGGAAAAAGCAGTGTACATTGAACTTTGTTTGTTTCCACAGTTTTTTGTATCAAATGTCACCTCACAGTTTCGGGCTACATGACCATTTCTGTTGCATCGGTAACAGCGGGGTCCCTTTTTATAATCTGCAGGGTTGGGAGTAATTATTTGCTCCGATCTGTTTCGGGATGAACTGTTTTCTGCCGCCTCTCTGGAACTGCGACTACCCGATCCAGAAACACTGTATTTTACCCATCTGGGCGAGCCAGATCCGTACATAGCAATGTCATTGGGATTTTCTAATGTTGAATTATTATGCGAAACATCTTGTAGCAATTTTGTCTTTATTGCATCCCCAGTCACTTTTATTCCAGAGCTCTCTATGCCCATAATCATGGGGGTGTACTTTTCTGGAAGCCCCGCAAGAAGAATGGTACCTATCCATTCATCATCAACTTTCAAACCAATATTAGTCAATTTCAGGGCAGTAGTAATAATTTTATCGACGTAATCTTCAACAGACTTACAGTTTTCTAACTTTGTTGTAATTAGGGTCCTTAGTAACCCGACGCGCCGTGTAAGACCTTTATCGTCGTAAGCAGTAGCAAGATTGTCCCAGGCTTCTTTCGCGGTTGTAGCAGACTGGATATGAACATAGTTAACAGGTTCAATCAACAAAACAATCTTGGAACGACATTTTTTAACCTTTTTCTGGTCTGATTCCGTACCTTCGACACATTCCCATAATTCCTGGTCTTCTAAATATGCTTGAGCAGCGAACTTCCAGATGTCATAGTTCTCACGGCCCCTCAGCTTTTCAATAGGGAGTTGGAATGACATTGTTCGATTCAAATGTTAATCACAATTTTATACTAAAAGTCATTGATCACAACACAGTGTCTTTAAGCATGATGTGGCCCATAACCTGTTAGTTTGTAATTAAATAGACTCAATTATAAGGTACAGACGTATTTTATTGTCAGGTAAACAATACACTAGTTAACTCAATTACAAACAGAAGAAAAATAACAAAAGAAGATTGTTCCGGAACTATCAGTGTTGCCAGCATCAAATATTCCAACACCTTATCGCTATAATGCTGCAGCTCTTTCATAAGATGAGATACACAATGTACGTAGGACTGTTTCCTCCAAAGGAAAAAAGTCATCATTTTCTTACATCTCTCTCACACACCACACCATGAAGTCTCCGTAGACCCCTACCAATACTACTAGCCGTGATGATAATTTTGAAAGTATGGAATATAGTTACAAGGATTATTGAAGTGTGAGTGAATTCCAAAAATGTTAATGCGCTGATGGTTTTGATTTTGTTCTTAAACATATAGTGCTGTCGCTCTTTCTTACACACTAAATAACAACAGTCCAAAATGAGACAAACGGTGAACGTACGTCTGCACCCCCCCCAAAGTTAACATACAATCATTATCATGCATCTCCCTCACATGTATAAAGAAAATGAAACACAATTCCTGTCGCAAAAAAGTAGTACTTTAGAGGAAACAGTCACACGTATTTTGTGGGTCTCACCATTATTTAATGTGTAAGAAAGAGCTGCAGTATTATAGCGATAAGGAATGTATGCTTATTGCCTTTTTTGCCATCACGGTATGTCAACTGCGAAACGTCATTGTATAAGCGCATAACCACTTCCTCATCATATATTTTCCTTTTTGAAGTGAAACTTCTATAGCCCCATTGTGATTCGGATTTCGGATAAAACTGAAATGACGATTACTGCACCTGCGACGCATCAACTGCACTCATTGGCCGCTTTGAATATGATGTCACTTTTAAAGGCTCATATTGGTTGAGATATGAAACGGAAATTACGCTAGGTCTGCGCTCATTAGTCGCTTTGATTATGACCACACTTTTCAAGTATTGGTTGAGATTGTTTTGGTAAAGTTTCGCTTCTACCGCATGTAAACTGCACTTGAAGTTTTTTTTTGTGTATCCTTTCTACATGCCCAAACCAAATGATTATAAAAAAAAAGAAGCCAACAAGTAATGCTTTCCATCTATTCATCCATTTATTATTTATTTACATATTAAATTAACAATTTTAAATAATACATCTATTGAAAGTACAAGAGACTAAATAACACTAACAAAAAGATTTTTTCTATATCGCCGGAACAAGATTCGTTCAAAGCTAGAATAGTTTCACCATTATAAGATCCTTAACTAATACTTTTATGGAGGCCTTGTCTTAAAACCAAGTGTAAGTGTGTGAGTGTCCATTCGACGCACATTATCAGCGGCTTTACTCATTGTTCGAAATTGGTACCCTTAAATAAATTAATGTATTTTGGGCAAGGTCAATATGAACTATCCTGTATCCGAGGATCTTATAATGGTGAAACTACTCTCACCCAACATTCGCAAGAACAAGAATCAATGGTAATAATAAAATGAATTTTTAACTTGGACAGTGTAAAAAATATGTCTTGCGTTCGTTATTCAGAATCATGCACATAAAAGGTGTTAATTATTTGTCGTTGCTCTATCATTGTTTATTGGGCCTTCTTCCCCGGGATCCAGGGCTGTATCTTGGGTGGGGTGGTGCTGTAGGGGACGTATTGCCCCGTGGTTCCGGAGAAGTTCTCTGTGTGGTCCGCCATCCATTTGTATTTGGGGCGGGATCCGTCCTGGAAGAAAAAAACACTCCATTTTAAACCTTAATATCTACTATACTACGTATACTAATTGTCCTGTTGATTAGTCAGACATCTCCAAATACTTCAACGGAAGCAATCTTCCGAACAGGCCCTCCATTGATATGCTTGGTGTAACTCTAAGCGATCAGCTCAGATATGGGGGCTCCATCCGAAGCCAGAGTAAAGTTAGCCTCTCAAAAACTGGGCGTACTGTACAGGGCCCGCAGATACTTTAATAGTACACAACTGCCAACCCTGTACAAATCACAAGTGCGCCTCACGGTTGAATTTGGCAGCCACCTCTGGTCTGGAGCTCCAAAATACGTGAAAAAAAACCTCGACTCTGTGCAGAAACGGGCGGTCCGTTTGATAGATTCTCCCATCTTAACAGACGGATCACAATCTTTAGAGCACAGGTGTCGGGTGGGAATGCTATCCTTGTTATACCGGTGTCACAATGGAAGATGCTCCGAGCAACTATCGTCATTGATCCCTTCGGTACCGGTGCATAGTCGGGAAACACACCAAACGAGTGCCCAACATATGTCACATGAGAACGGGTCGCTTCTTCGACTCATTCTTGTGTTCCAACAACTCGGCTGTGGAATGATTTGCCGGCCTCTGTGTTTCCTCCTTCCCACAACATGGGTCTCTTCAAGACCAATGTTCATTCCTTCCTCTCCTCAAAAAGACTCTTCACACAGCATCTCAGATGACACAGGCACTGAGGGAAATTATTTTCCTCAGGGCCTCCTGTGTGGAGTTAATGTAAAAAAAAAAAAACTGTGTTTTGAGATAGTAAGGAAAACAATATTCGAATGCTCACCATAAATCGAATAATATATATACATATATATATTATATACATTGTCTGTGTTTTACATAATTAAATATGCTATAAAATAATACCGGGAAGCACAATGGTCCGGTACATTAGTATGACATTTTTTTTATTTCCTACTAGTAACTCAGAAAACATCAATTTTTTGTTAATTTCACTATAAGTTTTTGTGCGTTATAATTGATTGGGTGGTGTTTATGAGTTGAGTATTGTACCAGTTATATACTATACCATATTATACCAGGTACACTCTTGCATATAACGACATACTCAATCTAATTTGATTTGATTTGATTTCGTTGCTACCCACAGTATAGATGTGTTTCACCTGACTCTAAACAAATTAAATAAAAACTTAACAAAATTTTTAAGATTAATGAGAAAAAAACATGTAACACAAACAAACTAACAAGTGCGCGTATTTCGTGCACTTTTTTATTTTAATAGAAGTGACTACAGTGTCGTAATACAAGTTTTTATAACGAGCAAAGTCAAAAACAATGACATACATTCTTGTAATTACATAAATACAGTGAAATATCAATCAGTGTACATTTAAAATTACTGTGAACTCATAAACTCATAAATGACATTAAAGTGAACTTCAACGAAAAACGAAAAAGAAATTGTAATTGAAAAAAAAGTGAATTTAAAAAAAAAAACTGCTGTAAAATAATCCAAACAATAATTTGTCAGTTATCCAGTTCTCCCTAGTTAAACTGGTAATTTCACGACGTCTGACATCCCGGGTGTGGCGTAGGTGCAGCGTCGCTCACTATTTGCGATTTGCGGGCAGAACTTGTGGAGTAGAGTTCAATCCTCAGTCAAACCAATTATTTTTTTCTTTTCACCTTATTTAATTTAAATTAAATACAACGCCATCTACGAGCAAGAAATCAAAGCTTACGATGTCTAATACCCGTAGCAATGCTGAAAGGGCAAAGAAGAGTACTGCTGAGAACATCCAAGGAATAAATAATATGGCTAAAGAAAATGCAGCTGATTTAACCATAGACAAACCTCCGACAAAAATAGAAATGCTTATTCTTGCAGAATTAGCTGAAATTAAAATTAACTATAAAAAAATTACCACTATCGAAGAAACTATGATGAATTTGTCAAAGGAAATAATAGAATTTAAAACTTCAATCACAGCTCGTTTCGAAGAATACAAAACCTCACTTAATTTTGTTTACGACAAAATAGACGACATCGAAAAAAAAGTATTACAAACGGATAAAAAAGTTAAAGAGCTAAGTATGATGGATATAAAACACAAGATGCTAGAACAAAAAGTACATGAGCTACAAGAACAATTAGATGAAAAAGAGCGTCAAAACTCGCAGACGTGTGCGGAAATTCGAGGAATTCCTGAAATTCAAGACGAGAAACTCAATGACATTATTTTCAATATAAATAATGCTGTAAAATTAAACAAAAATGACATTGAGGACGCATACAGGGCGCCAGGAAAAAGAAACCACACGGCAAGGAGATCAATAATTATTAAATTTAAAAATCCAAATGGTCGGGAGGAGTTTCTAAATGAAGCAAAAAAATATAACAAAAACGCAGAAAATAGTGCCGACAGACTCAACACAAGTAAAATAGGCTTCTCGGGACCAAAAATGCCAATATTTATTAACGAGCTCCTAACCTCCCACGCAAAAAGAATGCTATTTCTCTCAAAGCAATTAGCAAAAAAGTACAATTTTGCCTACGTATGGGTTAAGGCAGGGCGAGTCTACATTCGACAACAGACAGACTCGCGAGCGACCTTTATTCGCACAGAAAATACCATCCTCGAAATAGAAAATTTACTAGCAAAAACTAACCATGGAAGTGACACAAGTGCAACCTCGAATGACACAGCCCACGTAGTAGATGCATGACTGCAGCCTTATTCTCCATACTCTCATGGCATTGACTTTATTTTAATCACTTTCTGCATTTTATTTTATGTACCTATGTATTATATGGATGCTGCATTTAATATTGCGACTGAGACAATAGAACTTAATATACTTCCTCTAAAATGGCTTCAACATTAAATATTGATTTCGAAATTTCATCTAATGAAGAACACACTTTCACAAATTTAACAGATTTTAAAGTAACCGTCGCCGAAAACAACTCTCTGAACGTAATTTCTCAAAATATTAGAAGCATTCAAAAAAACTTTGACAATTTTGCAGTATTTTTACAAGATCTTAACACTCATTTTGATATGTCTAACCCCCCCAAAGTAAATTTCCAGTCTTGCAAATAATTTAATATGGCCGAATTACTAAACACATTGATTGACATTGAAACAATAAATCATACGGAACACTTTTTTAACAAAGCATCAGAACTCAAACTCCTTATCTCAGAAAAACATAGTTTAAACATAGTATGCCAAAACATTAGAAGTATCCAAAAAAACTTTGATAGCTTTTGTGTCCTATTAAACGACATACATGTAAGTTTCGATATCATAATCTTAAATGAATGCTGGTTAGACGATTCCTACACAAACTTTAACTTAAATGACTATACCACATTCCACACCACAAGACACCTTAATCAAAACGATGGTATTGTTATCTTTGTCAAAGCTTATTAGCGTATTTGCTATATATAGACCACCATGCTACAACAATATCTCCCCTTTCTTAAACTCCTTAAATAAACTTCTTGAACAACACAAACAAACTCAACAACTGATTATTGCCGGTGACATGAATATTAACATATTAAAATGTTTACCAAAAACTACGGAATACCTGAGTCTTTTTACTCACTACGGACTTAAATCGACAATCAACTCACCAACAAGAACTACGTTACACTCCGAATCTTGCATCGATCATATATTTGTTAAAACTAGAAGAAAAACTTTTTCATCCATTATTCGTTCAACTGTCACAGACCATTTCACAACTACAATAAACATACAACTAAACAAAGAACAAAAAGAAAACAAAAATGACAACTTGCAAGAAAAAATAAACTTTAGGTCTTTAAAATTAGACATGCACAATGAATCTTGGACTAATGTACTAAACGAAATAGACCCAAACAGAGCACTAAACACATTTATAAATACGGTTGAAACCTATATAACTAAACACACCACAAAAAGTCCTAAAAAAATCTACACACATAAAGAGAAAAAAAATAACACCATGGATCACGACAGGAATAGTCAACAGTATTCATAGAAGAGATGCAATGCATATAAGAGTGCACAAAGACCCAAATGATTGCAAACTAAAGAATGATTACTTACTATATAGAAACCTGTGTAATAAGTTAATTAAACAAGCCAAATATAAATATTACAAAAAAGAAATAAAAATCGCCAAAAATGATCCAAAAAAAATTTGGAAAGTTGTAAAAGATATTACTTATTCCAGTCCTAAGAAAAACTCGAATATAAAAGAACTCGTAATAAATGGAGATAAAGTCTTAGCAAAAAATGAACCTAATAAAATAGCTAATTTTGTTAACTCACAATTTGCAAGAGTTGGTACTACCTTGGCGGAAAAAATTCTCCAAAAAAACTGCACAACAGAAGACTCATTATCCAAACTATGCTCTGCCATACGAACAAATCACTCATTTTATGCTTACAAAGTAAAAACAAGGGAAATCTCGGATCTCATTAAATCTCTCAAACCAAATTGCGCTACGGGACCGGATAACCTTTCCAATCAAATACTAATAAATCTCCGAGAATACATACTTATACCACTTCAACACATTTTCAACCAAAGTTTTAGGCTCGGAATTGTCCCTGATCACCTAAAAATAGGATGTATTACTCCAATACATAAATCGGGAGACAAAACCTTGATACTTAATTACAGACCAATCACTTTGCTTAATTCAATATCCAAACTACTAGAAAAAGCTATGAAAAAAAGATTACTTGCGTACATTGAAAAACACAATCTGCTCTCATCCCACCAATTTGGATTTCGTGCTAAAATGGGTACAGAAGACGCTTTATCAGAATTAACCAACTACATAGTGAAAAGCATTGATGGCGGAGCATATGTGATAGGAGTGTTCTTAGACCTAGCGAAAGCATTTGACACCATTTCACATAACTTACTACACCAAAAACTTAAAAATATTGGCATAACCGGTCCTCCGCTAAAGTGGTTCCTCAGTTACATTGAAAATAGACAACAAATAGTAAAAATAAACAAACACAGCAGTGACAAATTAGATATCAAGTATGGAGTACCGCAAGGCAGCGTCTTGGGTCCCATACTATTTCTCATCTACATAAATAGTCTAACTGAGATAAACTTAGGTAAAATAGACTACAAAGTAATCAGTTATGCAGATGACACAGCAATTTTGTTCAAGGCGCAATCATGGGAAAAGGTTTTCAAAAACACAGAAACAGCGATGATTGAAGTAAATAAATGGCTACAAAATAATCTACTAACACTCAACATTTCAAAAACAAAATACCTTACTTTCAGCAAAACAAAGGCTGGTCAACCACACTGCCATCCACAACTTCATCTTCACCCCTGCACCAATACTATCTCAAATAACACATGCTGTACTTGTGACAAAATTGATCACGTGGATAATATTAAATACCTAGGATTAACTGTTGACCATAAACTAAAATGGGATCTCCATATTAATTTACTTACAAAAAGAATACGGAAACTATCATACATCATCAAAACTATACGAAACATCATGTCCTTAAATCAATTAAAAAATGTATATTTCGCACTTTGTCAAAGTATTCTAACGTATGGTATATCAGTATGGGGAGGAGCAGCAGATACTTACCTCAATCCTCTTAAAATAAATCATAAAACAATAATTAGAATTATGTTTAAAAAACCTTACCAACATCCGACAGAACAGCTAATGATTCAAAACAAATTACTAGACATAAATAAACTATTCATTAAAAAAATCATCTATAAAAACTGTATTAAAACATCACCTCACCACATACCTCACTGGCAAAATACAAGAGCAAAAGTAAATAATCACTTTCAGGTTCCCTATATTAAATCAACTTTCGGAAAGAAACATGAATCGTACCTGGCTCCACACATTTTCAATATCTTCCTAACACAAACAAAAACTTACGTTACCCCAAATAAATTGGACTGGCTGTTCAAAAGATTTGTTATATGGTTGACTGAAAAGGAAAGAAAGGACATTCGGAATATCCTAAATAACTAATACGAGTACATTTTATAGATTCATTTCATATAATTTCCTACGAAATTATATAATATCAAAATATGCAGTGTATTGTACATAATATTAACTAACATGTACCTGTGTTGTAATGTAATAAATTAATGTAATACAGCATACAATTTTAACTATTATCCACGGTATTTATATTCTCTTATTTAAATGTATAATTTTTTTACAAAAACATGTAAACTTACAAAAACAAAAACAAAATTTATACGTAAATATTTAATATAACAACATTATGTATGTATGCATGTTTGTGTATGTATATATGTATGTATGCATGTATGCATGTGTACATGTATGCATGTATGCATGTGTATGTGTATATGTGTATAAGTATAAATGTGTGTTTGTATATATATATATACATGTATAGATATATGGAAAAGAAAATGTACATGTATGAATGTTCATGTATGTACTTATAGGTATATATCTTCATAGATTTTATTTTTTATCTTTCATATATATTTCTTTATCATATAAGCATAGTAGGCATAGGAATAGGCAAAGTGCATATAGGCATATAATTTCACATTGTTTTTTATCTTTTTATACTTCTTTTATATCATTATTATTTTTTATCATTTTTAATATCACATTATTTTTTTATTTTTTTATACTACTATTTATCTTTTTATAATATTATGTCTACTCTGATTCATATCCTTTTTAATAAATATAAAATGTTATTTACCTACCTCGGAACAGACTATGTCTAGTGAGGAGGGTAAAATAAAACTTTGTAAATAAATGAAAAATAAATAAACGCCCGGGTTGCCGGCACTGAAACTGAAAAATTTCGATTTTTCAGAGATGTCCGATTAATCAACTTGACAATGGATTTGTAAATAGGAAATGTGTAGTTTACCTGGTGTGGGAGTAAATCTGTCTTGTAGTGCATCCATCCGAACCATTCAGCGGGGATCTGCAAAGTTCAACATTTTATTTACCAATTCAAAAAACGACACATTACAGTAATTGGATACAACAGCGAGGTGACAAAACTGGAAGCCAAAAGAAAAAAACTGTGAAGAAGCACCCTGAAAGAGACAATCCAAGTAAATAATAACCAAAAATTCAACAACAAAAAATGGAAATAATTTTTAAAAATGCTCAGTTCAACGGAACATAATTTTCGCCTATACATGAAGGTCACAGCCTAATGTAGTATATTTATTTATAAAATAAAAGTTAGATATATTAGACATTTAAGTAGATTAGATTTATTAAATCACCATACTAGGCGGCTACCTGTTTCATGGTGATCAATTAAAGATAGTTACTTTGAGTGAATTCTAGTGTAAACACATGGTAAAATTGGAAAAGTTATAATAAAAGAAGTGCGTAAGGATAAGATTATGAAAATGTACATAACAATATCAACATTTTTATATTTATTTGTATGTGTGTGTTTTTACATGTGTGCTTGCGTACGTGCACGTATATACAGGTGCACACATCCATATACACATAAACACACACACACACACACATGCACCTACGTACATGAATACAAACATATGTATATATATACAGGCATATACGCAATACCAACACGTACATATATATCACCAGCGCATAGAGTTTCATATTGTGTGAAGATGGAAAATTTCACAGCAATGCACCTTCCAAAACGTTGACAAATAATTGGTTTGTAATCAGGGGCAGACCGCTCCTTAGGTCAAATGGTCTTTGACCTCTCAAAATTATAAGGCAGCAATTTATTGTGCAACATAATTCAATTTGGGAGGCGGTTATGGGTATCGCCGCTCCGGAACCCATTTATCGGATAATCAACACCCCTGCCATAAATCACCCACAGTGGTTCGCTATGTTTGGTGACTTAACAAGCTGTAACTTAACAAGTGTAACTCTAAGCGACCAGCTCAGGTATGGGGGCCCCATCGAAGCCAGAGTAAAGTTAGCCTTCCAAAAACTGGACGTACTGTACAGGGCCCGCAGATACTTAAATAGTACACAACTGCTAACCCTGTACAAATCACAAGTGCGCCCCACGGTTGAATTTGGCAGCCACCTCTGGTCTGGAGCTCCTAAATACCTGAAAAATACACTTGACTCTGTGTAAAAACGGGTGGTCCGTTTGACAGATTCTCCCATCTCAACAGACGGATTGCAATCTTTAGAGCACAGGCGTCGGGTGGGAATACTATCCTTGTTCTACGGGTATTATAATGGAAGATGCTCCGAGGAACTAGCATCATTGATCCCTTCGGCACCGGCGCATAGTCGGTGCATAGTGCCCAACATTTGTACATGGTTGACATTTGTCACATGAGAACGACTTTCTTTTTTTCAACTCGTTCTTATGTTCAACAGCTCGGCTGTGGAATGATTTACCGGCCTCTGTGTTTCCTCCTTCCTACAACATGGGTCTCTTCAAGACCAATGTTCATTCCTTCCTCTCCCCAAAAAGACCCTCCACACAGCATCCCAGATGACATAGGACCTGAGGGAAATTATTTTCCTCAAGGCCTCCTGTGTGGAGATAATTTAAAAAAAAAAAATGTATATTGAAGTAAATTTTGAATTAAATAAAAGCAATATTGAGTTATTAGTTAAAAATGCTGAGGCACAGAATAATCAATCTTTCTCTTCGGAACCACCTTGTACAGTTGCAAGGGTACGATCGCAAGACTATCTTTGGAAGAAATTTTAATTCTCAGCAGCTGGTTAATGGGCCAAGAGAACTGCCAACTTTGTATGGGTGACAGATGAATGGCTGAAGGATCAGAAGAAGTAGAAGGATGAATGTTTGCTCACCTGACTGCCGTCGTAGCTCATGCCCACCTTGGGAGCGTACTCCACCCACCTGCTTCGCGCCACGAAGTAGCGCGGGTTCTCAAAGTACTTGTTACCGTACTTGTCCTCTCCCACGCACACGCCGTCCTTCAGGTCGTCTTGCCTGCAAACACACAACAATCATCAAAGTGGACACTCTCAGCATTGCCCCAGTGAGAATCGCCCATTTGGGATCAAAACTTTGCTTGCATTAGCATTTTTTTTTTTTTAATTATCTCTATACAGGATACGTCATCTTTGGGGATGCTGTATGGAGGTTCTTTTTAGGAAAGGAGAGGAGAGAAAGTTCTGGAAAGGAAAAGGGTACGAGGGGTGGGTAGGAATCTGGGGGGGTTAGTGTATGCATGAATCCATTCCTCCCACTGCAGCGCAAGGCGATATTCCGAGGGAGTACGGCTGGAAAAGTCAGCGGAACTCCCTCAACCACTCTCTCTCGATCCGACCCGCCATGCAGCTGGTGGGCAGACCCGGTCAAACCTCATCTCATGAACCCGGGCACCCCTGCTAAGTCACCAAACGTAGCGAACCACTTGGGGTGACCTATGGCAGAGGTGTTGGTTATCCAACAAATGGTTCCCGGGGCGGCGGTACCCGTACCCGCCTCTCAAATTGTTATGTGACTGGATTTGAAGAGCCAGGAACTTACCAATCTTCCTCTTACCCAACTCCTTTTCACTTCTTCCAGCCTCACAACATAACCCAAATTGGGGATTGCCATAATTACACTGACTTCCAACGGTTTGGAAATATTGTGCATTTTTTTTTAAACTCCATACAGGAGGCCCTGAGGAAACTAATTTCTTTCAGAACATCAGTCATATTTGGGGATGCTTTGTGGACAGGCGCGGCTGGTACCTAAAATGTTTGGTGGTTCACCTATCAATAAATCAAACACGTATAATGTAATTTAATTGTTGGTAGGTCACACAGCTAGCTACCGTAGCTACCATATTTATAGAGAATAAAAAATAAACTTCTTCGGTCCTTAATAATCAAATAAACAAACTTCAAGCTTCTTCCCAGTACCCGGTGTAGCGCATTTAAAATGCACACACATAAAAAGTCATTTTTAACTGAAAAACTAATGTCGTTGTCAAATAGGTTCCCTAAATCCCAAACATAACAAGACCCGTTGACTTATGGTTGAATTTTGCAAGCTAAATATTACTATCCCGTTCAAACCTATTTTGCTGGAGCCCTTCGGAATACGTCGGATGTTTTCGACGCACTTCGTAGCGCCGTGCGCCGCGTCGCCAGAAGCAGATTTTTGGTACATTTCGTTATTCTGACGGTCTGGACATGTTTGTAGGAGCACCATACAAAATGACAATTCCCGAACGGGGCGTTTGACCGAAACGCGCCGAATGGTATGTACGTAGGTTCCTAGTTCTTAGCGCGCGGGAAAAGAACTCCAGTCGGCTGCAATAATTATTATCTCTGGCAAAATTCATGCATTTAAATACGTGATTAGTTTTTATTTTCAACATTGTGCGTAATTTAAATTAAAAAATATTAAGTAGGAACACGTTGAGCTGTAAAATGTTCAATTTTGTTGGCGGTTCGGCGCACTATTGAACGTTTGGGCCAGCCGCGCCTGTTTGTGGAGGGTCTTTTTGAAGAGAGGAAGGAGTGACCATGGGTCTTGAAGAAACCCATGTTGTAGGAAGGAGGCAATACATAGCCCGGTAAATCTTGCCCAAAGTTCAGCAAACTCAAGAACGAGTAGTAGAAGTGGCCTGTTCTCTTTTTTTTTCTTTTTTTTTTATTAATAAAATTTCTTTATTATTTATTTACAGTTTTTTAACATTTTTAAATTAAGTCCCGTTAAACTGATTGATATCAGTTTGTCAAGGGGTTCTTTCGACATTACCTTTTTTTTTAAATTGAGACAGGTCTGTAAAATATACACATTATTACATTTTATATATACAAAAAAAACATATATTTTGGAAAAAAAAAATGTTAATAAATTTTTATATAAGAAATACAGAACAGAGAAAATGAAAGAAATAAAAAGAAAACAATGGAAAAAATATTAAACGAAAAGCGGAAAAACAGAGATTAGTACAAAAAATTAATGTCATATGATAAATTAATGTCAACCGCACACAAATGTTAGATGCGCGTTTGACATGTTTCCCGAGTATGCACCTGTGCCGAAGGGGCCAATGATGCTAGAAATACCAATACATGATCCATTAAATAATAGGTAGAACAAAGACAGAATTCCCAACTGATGCCTGTGCTCTAAAGATTGCAATTCATTCATTGGGAGATATATCGTTGAAATAGGGGGAATCTATTAAACGGTGCATTGTTCATTTGTTAGTTATAAGAAAATTAAAATTGTACCGTAATTGGACTCACCTGTCTGTCGTACAATAAAAAAAAAATAAAAAAAAAATATAGAAAAATTTGCTTTGATTTACGATTCTAATTTCAATAGTCAAACTTGGCCTTTCAGGGTATTGAATCATGTTCCTCTTTGAACTTCCACCTGTTTCTGGTAGCGATTGTTTAGGTTCAGCTGGAGTGGACTCTTGAACTCGGGTTCTTCGCGGGAAGCGGAGCCTACTACTACTCCTTTTTCAAATCGACTACTCCCAGAGAACCCGGTCCAGGAAGCGTATTTCCAAAACCTATACTGGTTGGGTTTTTTACATTTTAAATACACCTCTATATGGATTATTTTTTATCACTTTGCAAAAACAAAAATTGTTCTAAAATCTTTCCAATGTATAATTTAGAAATTAATAATTTTATGTCTAAATATTTAAATTTTGATATTATTCCCAAATATTGAAAATACACCTCTATACTGGTTATTTTTTATCACTTTGCAAAAACAAAAATTGTTCTAAAATCTTTCCAATGTGTAATTTAGAAATTAATAATTTTATGTCGAAATATTTAAATTTTGATATTATTCCCATATATTGAAAATACACCTCTATACTGGTTATTTTTTATCACTTTGCAAAAACAAAAATTGTTCTAAAATCTAGATAAAATAGTCTTTCCATTGTGTGTGTTAAAAATTAATCATTTTATTTTTTAATATTAAAATTTTGATGTTGAAAATGTAAATTGTCACTACCGCGACTGAACCGGTATAGGTTTTGGAAATATGTGTCCAGGAATCTGACTCAAACCCAGAATTCGGTGGTCCGAGCCACTCGCGAGTCGGGAGCAGGTCCCGGGGTCGTGTTCTTTTGCGGGTTCCGGCTCCGAGGTTCGGCTCGGTAGCCGCAACAGCACTCAGTACTCAATTAGGACCCGGGACCTGCTCCAAGAACTCGAGTACTTTTAAAAGGAAGCATATCTCGGAAGCCTCAGGTAAAATGCAGAACTTATCCACCTCTAATTTCTGGAGCCAACTACCTTGGAGTGTTCGTCACAATACCTATGAACACTAATGATTGTTTCCACAAAACTGATACCATACATCAAGATTTTCAATATAGGCACGGTGCTTCGTAGACCTTCAAATAGACGTAGTTTGGTGGTCATAAGAGAGTAAAAGGGTTAAAAAATAGCATATTATGAAGACTAGAGCTTAGGAAAGATGGGAGCTATTAATAATATTGGTAAATTTTCGGGATTAGTGTCCATGGTTATTACGAATAATTTTTAGAAAAAAACTTTAGATTCGCCGTAATCGCTGTAAAAGAAAACTTTTTGCATCACGGCCGGCGGAAAATAATGCATTTTAATTTTCAATTGCGTAAAATAAAATTTCACTTCGCGAACCGATAATTTGACAACCCGGCGACCATTTCGTCACTGTTATGTTGGTATCTCTGATACAAACAAGAACTAGATACGATTGTAGCCGACTTCGTGGGATACATGAAAAGGCGCGCAATTTGCATTTAGTCCACCTCACGGATAATACCGAATTTTGAGGTTAAACTACGAAAGCTGCATATCATCATAATTTTAAAAAACATCCCAGGTTTTGAATGGTTTGTTTGGCAAAGCAGGGTTTGTGTAGCGGGCTTGTGTATATTATCTTTATTTTAAAAAACATCCCAGGTTTTGAATGGTTTGTTTGGCAAAGCAGAGTTTGTGTAGCGGGCTTGGGTATATTATCTTTATTTTAAAAAACATCCCAGGTTTTGAATGGTTTGTTTGGCAAAGCAGGGTTTATGTAGCGGGCTTGTGTATATTATCTTTATTTTAAAAAACATCCCAGAATTTGAATGGTTTGTCTCCATTCCAGTGCCTGATTAGAGGTTCGTTTACATTATATTATTAATTCTGTTTTTCATAATTACGCGTCTTATCATGTATCCCACGAAGTCGGCTATAGTCGTATCTAGCTCTTGTTTGTATCAGGGATACCAACATAACAAACAGTGACGTAATGGCCGGCGGGTTGTCACAGTATCGGTTCGCAAAATGAAATTTTGGTAAATATCGGTTCGGACTGGCCACGCTTATTACGAATAATTTTTAGAAAAAACCTTAAGATTCGCCTTAATTACTATAAAAGGAAACTTTTTGGCTTTGGGGCGGCGGAAAATAATGCATTTTAATTTTCAATTGCATAAAACCAAAATTCGCTTCGCGACCGACACAGTGAAAATCCGCGGCCGTACCTGTCACTGTGATGTTGGTATCCTTGATAAATTAACAAGAGCTAATACGACTGTAGCCGACTTCGTGGGATAAGGCGCGTAATTATGAAATTTGTCTAGCGGGCTTGTTTGTGTAACATGGTTTGTGATACAAAAGAAAGTGCCCCTTTATAACGCCTACTCGCGTCAAGGCAAGAAAAACATCCCAGTTTTCAGGTGGTTTAGCGGCTACGCTAGGTTTGTGTAACATGGTTTGTGATTCGCGGTATTTCATGTAGGTATCCCGCGAAGTCGGCTACAGTCGTATTAGCTCTTGTTAATTTATAAAGGATACCAACATAACAGTGACAGGTACGGCCGCGGATTTTCGCTGTGTCGGATCGCGAAGAGAATTTTGGTTTTATGCAATTGAAAATTAAAATGCATTATTTTCCGCCGCCCCAAAGCCAAAAAGTTTCCTTTTATAGTAATTAAGGCGAATCTTAAGTTTTTTTCTAAAAATTATTCGTAATAACCATGGACACTAATCCCGAAAAATTACCATAATATTACTCGTGTGTAGTGTTATAAGTGGGAATAAGTTTAGGGCTATTGAATTCTGCCTTGTTACACAAAGTTAACCTCTTTCCGAAGAAGTAAAATTATAATAATTTTCCTTCTTCAAAACAAAGGTTACGTTATTTTGATGAGATAATATCACTAATGAATGGTGAAACATATTTTTCGTGAACGATAAGTATGTACGCTGCGAAGATCTGACAGTAAATACGCAAAATAAAATTATGTAATTGTCAAAAAGTGATCAAAATACTAACCTGTACAATTTGTACAGAGAGGCTCGGATACCTCCATGTTGCTTTATGATGTTAAATAATCGTACCCATTTGTCGAGGGCTAGGTATTTAGCCATTTTTTAAGGTTTTATTGTAATTTTCGGCAGTAATATGCCTGGTACAAAAATGCAATCTGACAGAAAAAATTAAGTGTTACCAGTGCAAAAAATAAATATTTTTCATTTTTAACAGATTTTTGATTTTGGTTTATAGAATTTTAATTTCTAAATTATGCTTATTTGAATTTTATCGTAAATATTATATATTTTTTCTTTATGCAAAGAGTATGAATATTGTAAGTTAGTAATTATGAATATTTTTCAATCTTTTAAAAAGTTCTTGCTTGTTTATTTGGTGGTCATTCTTTTGGCCACACTGAACATCTGCTCCTTACTTTTTAGAAGGCCTTTTTGTTTTTTCCCTTTCTACGCGTGCAGCATGCGTGTTCAACTTTGTTAAGGTGGGGGAGTTAAACTTTGTTGCAATATTTTAAATTTGAATCACCGCGATTTTGAATTGTCTTATTTTACCGGTTAAAAGCGAGAGAAAGGAAATTTTATTTGAAATTCTAGATTTTCCTATTTCCGTGGTGTCACAATAACAAAAACTAATGATTAAACAGCGTCCATCGTGATTCAATTTTCCGGTAGTATTTTTTAGCTTTTCACCTTGTATAGTGTATACTCGGTGAGACGGAAACTTAATACGTCACGGTTCATTTGGTAAATACTTTCTAAAGTGCATTTACTATGATGCAATTAATTAATGACATGATCGGATGAAGTTTCATAATCTGAATTAATAAGTGTTCATTACTAATTATTTACTTTGATAATTCTGGCTGCCTTTAGCATACGCTTTCACTCCTGCCAGTCTCCTGCCGTCTTCCTCCAGTTTTTTTTATGGCAATGGTACATGCTCATCAACTGTACACATTTGCTCATAAATGAGCGTGCCAAGGGCGGATCCAACTTTGGCGCCAGGGGGGGTCACATAGTTGTGGTCAAGTCGAAGTTATAATTCAATTTTTATAATAATAGATACAAGTAAAAAGTAGGTCCACCTAGGTTCTGGACCCAGCCCAGGGGGGGGGGTCATGACCCCATGACCCCCCCCTGCATCCGCGAAGTTATAATTTAATTTTTATAATAATAGATACAAGTAAAAAGTAGGTCCACCTAGGTCCTGGACCCAGCCCAGTGGGGGGGGTCATGACCCCCGTGACCCTCTCCCCTGGATCTGCCCTTGGAGCGTGCTAGGTTTGAGTATACTCATGAATGAACATGCTCAAATCCAACAATTGAACACACATGCAAAAATAGAACTGTTGTTTTGAGTCCAAGATGTCAACGGTTATACAGTTACAAGGACTAAAATAAAGTCAATTCCATCCGAACAGAAGTCTACAAAATAATATTATTACTTGCAACGCAATTACTTAAGAAACTTTTGGCGAAAGATAAAAATAAAATAAAACGATCAATTTGGGTAGTGACTGAGACCGGATCGAAACGAATATGCTCATAAGCAAGCTGTTCACACACGCTTAGAGAACTTCCCCTTCCACCCGCGAATTCAGTACCATGCTCACAAATCAACCGGCTGTTGATTGGTTGGGAATAATCTTCATATATGAAAATGAATGCTTCCTTGTTTGTCCCGTATGCGTTCCTAATATCATTCATCCGATTGCAATGAAAGTTGTGTAATTTTTGTGCGCACACCAGCGATGTTTTCCATATATGAGAGCTCTATGTTTTCCATATATGTGAGCTCTGGCGTAACGCAGTATGTATATATTTTTTTATAATAGGTGGCGCGATTTCATAGGCCTTAGCGGCAGAAAGGAAAGGAGACATACTAGCGGTAGGGGACAACAGGGGGTAAATTTGTAAAATTCACGCTTCCACGCACCTGAAAACCTGATTTATTCGTGTACGCACCGGATGGAAAAACAAAAAAAATCTGTAAGCACACTGTAAGATACAAAAGAAACAGAATTGATACACAATTAACACTTTATTTCTTTGGGTGGCATTACAACACATGCCGGGTACTCGCTAGTGTATTATAAATATCATCTTTATTATTTTGTAATATAAATATTATAATTCAAAAAAACTTATTAATATTTATTTTATTATGGTCCCCGGTTCCTAGATTTAGTACCCATTTTCTAATGTTAAGAACAACTGCTCGTCATTTACTCAACCTGGGGCAGCAAAAAAGGAATAAATGGCCTTTATCCAGCGCTTCACACAATATTAATACTTGAACACGCGACCATAAAGCCTATTTTAGCAAATCGACATACCGTGTAAACTGTTATCAAAAAGTTTGTAAAACACCACATTACTTTGCCAAAAGAAACTTTTTATTCAGTACGATTAAAGCTTAAGGTAGCAAGATCATTATTAGGCGTTTATGTCTTTTTCGTAATGAGTACCTCATAGACATATTCGAAGCCAGGTAGATCGTCTTAGGGTGGTCTCCACCCAGACAAGTTTTTCTTCCGGTCATAAAACACTTAGAAGCAAATGATTATCAAAAAGTAAACAAGTTAAGTTTTTAGAGGGAATGTTTGATACCTTTTTACTATTTGTGTATAAAATTAACTGCCGTTTCGTGTTCCTTTAGTTTGGTGTAGCTTAGGATCTGTAGTTTTGAAAGGAGCCGTATATCTTTGCCTTCGCCAACTTCATTGTGTTCGACGTTTGAAATTTTTTCACACGAAATAAAATGTCAGTTTCTTCATTTCGCGAGCGGATCGGCCACATTTCAGTAACAAATTAAACAGTAAACATTGTTTTTCGGCTTGAAACGAGTTTGATTACAGTTGGATATAGTAAAAATATAATATAAGTGCAGTTTAAGTTTGTTTTGTGCCGTAATATTGTGAGACAGCCGCTGCAACAGGATGCTGTGTGTGTTGTTTTGAAGTTGTGTCTTGAACTTTTGAAGAAAGTTTTTTCAACTTCTTTAAAAAATACAATACACAATGTTTTTGTGATAAAATCCTACTTAATTCAACTTTAAACTTGTTACTAAAGACCATCCACGTAATATTCACAAGAGTAGGAGAGTAATTAGTATTTTTTTTGTATTGTAAAATCAAAACATAAAACTCGCAGTGATTTTGTGTTAGTTTTTCTTTTGAGATAGAACAATAGTTTTCAATGGTGATTTTTTAAAGTTTTAGTTAATAAATTAGTTGTGTGTATTTTGGATATCTTATTACTGGATCATCAGTTATCTAAAGGGAGGAGTAACAACCGCGTTTGAAAACAGGTTTGTTTTGAAGTTTTATTTAAATATCTTCTAGCGATGAAACAGTTCAAGTTCAAGTGACTCCCAAATATATTTGAATATTTGGGTAGGTACCTACATCGACTTCTGGGAATGTGCAGTGTGCACGTGGTATTTGGATCAACAGGGTTGTAGGTACTCTCAGTATCGCCCCGGTGAAAGACTATCATTCAGAATTGTAACTTTGCGTATGGCTGTAGACATGTTTGGTGACCAGATTTGATTAATCGGGTAGTTACCAGCCTTCCCCCTTCCCATCTCTTCTCCTTCCAAATTCCCTAGGAATGTTGCTTGAAATGACTTTAGCCGTATTCGGTGACCAGCCGAGCGATTCTATATATTTTGTGGGATTGTTATTATATAACGGACGTTATCTCCCGTCAGATTTGTGTGATTTCTACATATTTACTGTCACATATTTTAGTTTAGATCGGTTTAAACGCGAATTCCTGCAAGTATGCATGATTATTTACTCAAATCTGACAGGAGATCACGTTCGTTATCTAAAAACGATTCCACAAAAGATATACATACCTAGGTAGGTACCTAGAATCGCTCGGCACTACTCGGCAGATCTGAACAGCCAGGTAGGTAGGTACTTTCCAATCTTTATTTTCCCCATCTCCTTCCTTTGTTCATTTTATTTGGAACAAATCATTCCACAACCGAATCATTTTTCATTATAATAAATGGATAATAAGAATGAGAACTTGACTATTCCGATCTAGTCACTATTCCTCCAGTCACACATACCTACACATTTCATGCGGGGATCAAACGAGAAGGGGGAATGAGCTGGCTGTTCCGCTCTAGTCACTAAATACACCTGCAATATGCATTAAACCACGTTAACAGGTTTTTTTTAACAATTGTTTAGGTAGGTATATTCTTGCACAAAGTTTTAGAGACAATGTTCAACTATTACTCACGGCACTGTCTTGTCGCTGGCCTATCGCTAGAAAACCCGATTTAAAAATAGGAGGGTTTGCAAGAATTAAAGACCTTTATTATTTTTAAAACCAATTTTATTTTTACAAAAATATCATGTGAAATTTTAGGGACATATCCCACTATTTTTCGACATAGACACCCCCCCCCCGTTCGATGCTTTTAGTGAGCCGTGGCACTAGGTCCTTGATTTCCTTGTCATTCGCCAAAACTCCGCCGCCAAAAATGTTATCTCTTCCTGGTTAGGGTTAGGTACCGGCTATTTTAAAATGATTTTTTCATAGCTTTTTAATGACCTTTCTGAGGTGTTTCTGAGTTGGTTTCATTCTGAGTTCGGTAGCATGGAACCGAAGGAAAGAATGGATATCATCATGTCATTGATTGCCTTTTTGATTCGGGGGTAAGGCGGTGGCCGGTGACCCCACACGTTTCAACCCAAAAAAGCCGGTTCCGTGCCAACTCAGAATGAAACCAACTGAGAACCACCTCACAGAGGTTATTAAAAGCTATGAAAAAATAATTTTAAAATAGCCGGTAACCCTAAAGTAACTTAACAAAAAATATATTTTTCGATCACACTTCGCCACAGATCACACTCCTACACGTCGCGACGGGATTACGTTATCGTGACCCGTTAGGTTATACCCGACTACCTACTCAGTTGCGACGTGCGATGGAAAAAATATTCTTATTGTTTTTAATTAATAAAATGACATCTACGAGTAGGTACGTTTTTACTCCAAATATGCTCAGGAATCGCTGGTTAAAAGGTTCGAGTAGGTACGTGCGGTTACCACCATTTATAAACTTTAAAGCGTGACAGAAAACATCTGCTCTTGGTGTACTTTCCAAGAGTTTTCATTCGACCAACCGTTGTTTACGTAGATATCCCATAGAGCAGGACTTCCCAACCAGGGGGGCGTAGAGAAATGTCAGGGGGGCATAATAGGTACGTTGCATTTCCGAAGAAAAAATCTATTTAACGATTAACTAATCGATTTAACCATAGCTCTTAGCAAAGACTGAACCCAGAATCGACCAACTGATACAGAGCATGCAAAGTCAAGTATCTCATTAGTACTTTAAAAGTTTTTATTTATTTGTTCTTAAATTACTTTGAAAGCTGGACATTATCAAAGATCCATAATAAATAAATATATTGTATCTGTATTGTACCTATTTGAAATTCAAATAAATAATTTAGTTAATATAAAAAAATGTCTTTCTTATTTTTGTTGAAACTTAATTAAAAGGGGGGCATGAAAATATTTTTTTTTGGTTCTGGGAATACCTGCCATAGAGAGTTAGCTAGCACACACAATGGCGTTTATATGTGTACAATGCATTGATCGTAAATTGCCACCCAATCATTGATAACCACCGATTATGATTATTTACCTCGATCTCAGAATCGGTTCAACTCCCGTCGAAATGTAGACATTTTGATTGCTGTCAGGACACTGAGCTGTGGCGCTTGTAAATCTCTGCATTATCTTTTTTGGTAGATGGGAGGATAGACCGTCGTACATCTGTCCTTTCACCAATTTCTTGATTGTTGTTTTCTTCAAATCCGTAGAGATCTGCTGTATATTTGCTAGCAGTAGGTATACAGTATATGCGTAAGAACTTTAATCCGATGTTATAATAAAATAATAATGATATATCCAATGGGCATCGTCAGGGGGAGAGGGGGGGGGGGGGGGAAGCTTTACCCCGACGACACCATTAAAAAGAAATAAACACATAGGTAGGTACATTTAAAGGGTTTGGCCTGCCACATGTGAACTGCACACTTGTATATTTTCGAGTTTAGTTTTTCATTTATTGAAGCAAAAACTTCTTTAGCACCGTTGTGATTTGAAACTCGATGAAACGAAAAAGCGACACTAAAAAGAGACAAACACATTGGTACATTTATAGGGTTTAGCCTGCGAGAGAATGAGATAATATAATCGGTCTCCTCTTTGTGCGGTGCTTCGTAGCCTCCCCATTCTTGACTACTTTAGTTTTCTGGAGGTTTAACCTCTACCGCGTGTAATCTGCACATTTATTTTTTTAATTGTCGCTACGTTTGGTGACTTAGCAGGGGTATACGGTGAGGTTTGTCAGGATCTTGGCGGCGGATTCGTCTGCCCACCTACCTACTGCATGACAGGTATCGGGAGAGACTGGTCGAGGAAGATCTTTTGACCTCTCCAGAAGGACTCTCTCGGAACATCGCCTTGCACCACAGTTGTAGTTATAGAAACGTACGTCCGTCACTCCTGGACACGTGGACACACTGACCGACCCCCAGATTCCTATCCAACCCTCTTCCTTCCCAGAACTTCCTCTCCTTTCTTTCTCTAAAAAGACCCTCCACACAGCATCCCCAAAGATGTCATATTTTCGTTAGGACCTCCTATGTGGAGCTAATGTAAAAAAATAATGGGGAAATATGCAGTTATTCCACCTCACGGATAATACGGAACTTTCGTGTTGTCGAAGTTTGATGCACGGATAATACGGAATGTTCCTTTTTTTAACTAATAGACACTCAAATATGACAAATATATGTATACATATATATATATATATAAAAAACAAAAAAAGGTTAAATAAAAATTAGGGATTTGTAAAGTTACAACAGGTAGGATGTTATAGCAGGTATGTATTGGTGTCATTTATTATGTCGGGTCTTTATTATTTTTTTGTATATGATGTAAGAGGATATGTTTTTTGATTTAATTTCTATAGTCTGATACAGTGCATTATACATTTTTGGTGCAATGAAAAAAGCATGTCTCTGCGCAAGCCTAGTTTTGCATAGGGGAGCCTCAAATGCATTATTTACTCTACTGCTGGAGCGATTTTCGTTTTTTGTAAAATATACATTTCGTGAAAATATATATTTCAGACATTGCATACAGTAGATTTTTCTTATATCTAAGAGTTCAGCTTCTTGGAATAATTGCAAGGAGGGGTAGGTAACATCTTTATGCAACATTATTTTTATTATTAATTTTTGAATAATTTCTAGTGGCTTGATATGGGTATCATAAATACCCCCCCATCCAATTATTCCATAAGATATTGATGATTGCACTAATGCATGATATACCAGTTTCATTCTTTTAATATCAACTATGTTATTTAATCGTTTAAAAATGTAAGTCAAATACCTAAGTTTATTTACAAGCTTTTCTACGTGATTTGTCCATTTTAGTTGGCTGTCTATAATAATTCCTAGGTATTTAACTGTGTTTCCCGAATTCATTTCTACACAGTTAGAACATATTTAGATATCCTTACCAACTTATTATAAAAGGTATATTTGAAGTCAGTTTTAAGTTTGAAATTCACAAAGCACTCTTTTTATGGTGAATTGCCTATTTCATAAAAAATAATTGAAATTTTCGTTATTTACTATGTTGCGCTACCTCCTTCTCCCAACACGGCATAACACCCCAAAAACAAATAACGAAAATACTTTTGGCCGTGAAAATCTAAAAACGTATGAGGTTTGAAATTGGTAAACAATGCACAGAAAAATTAAAATTACTATAATTACAATTTCGGGGGCCAACTATCAACTAGGTCACCGACAGACAAGGTAGCGACGCAGAGTTTTTTTTTTATTTTGTGCCAAGTGTACTTTCAAAATTTAAAAAAAATAGATCGAAGGAATTGCAGGCAGGTAGATAGGTAGGTAGGCAGTTAGGCACCATGTTTTTAAATCAATACTCAGGTAGGATTTTTGCTCTTAGATAGGTAGGTACCTTTTTTCTTTGCCTTTCTTTTGTCTAGAATCATACCTGCTCGATTCTATTTTACTTTACAAATAAAATATACTGGTATCATTTGAACCTGCCAATATGTTCTATTGTATTATTATTTCTTTTATACAAAAACCTACGATTTACTTTTAGCTCACAAAGAAATACAATGAAAAGATGCACCCTGTCTTGTAACATTTTTTCACCTGTATAAAAATAAATGTAGACCATTTCATATTTATATAATACTAGCCAGTACTAGCCATGCTTTGCAATGCCACTAAAAGAAAGATTTTGTGTTTGCTTTTTTATTAATTGTTTTTACATGAAACGACAAAATAGTAGTGTCCGATCGAAATAGTACTTTCTACCGAAACCGAATCTTCGGTATCTGTCTCAGTTTCGGCCGAAACCAAACTTTTTTAGACATGTTAAAAATCTATTGTTTACTGAAAATTGGCTTACTGTTTACACTTATACAGACTGTTAATATGTGTTAAATTAAATAAACAAAAAAATAATAATTGAAGTGCCGGCCTTTGACAGGTTAAACAGCCCGCGTGCCACCTTTTACAATTTTTATTCAAATTTCCATTTTTCATGTATGTATATTAAATTTGGTACCTAACATAGCTACCTATTTAAAATATCTAAAATTCTTGATTCGATTCAAACTATTCGGGGAGTACCTACTTTAAATAAATTTATCAACTTAAATATTTTCAAAAATAGAATCCTGATTTAAAATGTCATTCTCAAACACGCAAACTGTCAAACGTGCGATAGTCGTTAGATTTTCTGAAATTATCCAATTTTCTGCGCAATTTTCCTTATTTTTCTCTCCTTAAGAACCATCCTCGTACTTCAAGGAATATTCTAAAAAAAGAATTAGCGAAATCGGTTCAGCTGCTCTCGAGATTTGCGCTTAGCAACACATTTAGCGATTCATTTTTATATATAAGATAAGATAATAGAATTTGAAAGCGTATTATATTCTATTTATTTTAATTTATGACGAAGTAGAAATATTTTTGCATTTTGCGCCCTTGAGGTGATTTTTCACAAAAACGGCACTTTATAAATTATCCAATTATTATTATTATTCTGACCTACTAACAGAATATGGTCGAGGCCTGAGGGGAAATTTTACCGGTATTAATTAGAGCCGAAACATTTTTGGAAAAACATATCTCTACCGATTCGAAATAAAATGAAGTCGTCAGTTTATTTATCGCTTCTTCACAATTTAAATACATTTTTAGCATGTAATTATTACGCCAATTCCATAATAAACCTTGGAAGTTTGAAATGTACATTTAACGGAAAAAACAAGACGAGAAACCATTTTGTTTTTTCGAAGATTTCAATAAAAAATGTGTTTGAACTCAGGCGAAGCCGGGTAGTAATAATCACGAGTTTATTTAGATGCAACACGATTAATATAGTACTTGACTTGTGATTCCTGACATTATTTGGAGTAAAAAATATTAATGATATTTTGGTTCCCGATGACTATTTTTCAACTAGAAACATTAACCCCTCAGGGTATCCGAAAACTATAAACTGTTTTGGAAAGGTGATGAAAACACTATGAACTTCCTTTTTTCTCTCTTTTAATTTTTTGTCACGCATATTTTTATTCCTGTACCCCAACTTAACCGCCCCCCAATCCTAAATAAATATGTAAACTGTTGGTCTCTCAAATAAATAAAATAAAAATACGTTTTTCAAATTTTATAATCCGAAATAAACATATA
The DNA here is from genome assembly GCA_929108145.2 of Limnephilus rhombicus. NCBI lineage: Eukaryota > Metazoa > Arthropoda > Insecta > Trichoptera > Limnephilidae > Limnephilus > Limnephilus rhombicus. The sequence goes on from OV815296.1 coordinate 12,262,505, forward strand.
ATTTTGTAAATACATATAAAATTTTTGAATGCGAACATAAAAAGTTTAAAAAATGGCTCACCTTACTTTTTTTCTAACTAAAATTACTGATAACGAAAAAAATAAAAACACAATCATAATTTATTAGGCAAATGTATTACAAACGTTATTGTCAACTCACCTTTTTGTCGTTTCATGTAAAAATAATTATTAAAAAAATTTCAAATTTTTATAATCTTTTTTCAAATTGCTGTAGAAAACTTTGGATTTATAAAGGTATCATTTTAATTATTTTGCCGTTAACTTTTAGATTTGAATATAAACCGTGATATTTTCTCTTTCTAACACCGTTTAGATCATATTTCTAACCACGATAGTAGATAAGGGTGACAACGATTTCTATGGGACCTACATTGGAGGGTAACCGACGAGTTCATCGAAAATCAATTCATCGAAAGCAAATTCATCGAAAACGAGTTCATCGAAAATCAATTCATCGAAAGCAAATCCATCGAAAACGAGTTCATCGAAAACCAATTCATCGAAAATCAATTCATCGAATGATCAATTCATCGAATCGCCAATTCATCGAAAAACATTTTTTTTTGTTGATATTAGAGCTGTCAAAATTAAATACCCAAAAAGGTCTGTTTAACTGAGTTAAATGTGTTTAGCAACTGTCAGTTTCGTAGCGACAATGTAAAATTTATAGGTTATCTCTTCGATTTCCGATTGTCTGACACTGCAAAAAAGGTATATCTAAGGAACGGTGACCTTATAATGAAACCAACTCATAAACAACTCGGAAAGGTCATTAAGAGTGATGATAAAAAAATATTAAAAAATTGATTAAATAAGTTAGGTTAGGTTAGGTTAGTTTAGGTTGACCAATGCTTTTTTAACTTCTCGGTCCGCTCGGCATTTCTCTCAAATATCAACAAAATATATTTTTTCGATGAATTGGCGATTCGTTAAATTGATCATTAGATGAATTGGTTTTCGATGAATTGATTTTCGATGAATTGGTTTTCGATGAACTCGTTTTCGATAAATTTGCTTTCGATGAATTGATTTTCGATGAATTGATTTTCGATGAATTCGTTTTCGATGAACTCGTCGTGAACCCATTGGAGGACCCACCACATACCCGCCGTGGTATAGGTAACAGATGGTTACCCCTTCAAAGCTCTTGCAAGGGCTCTAATTTTTTTGGTAAAAACGACTCTACATTTGATAACGAAACTAGACCTCCAATGTCCCTGCATACGTTGTTAGTAAGCAGTATGCAAGTGCTTAGCGGGAAATACAGATACAATATGTGTTAGTATGGCAAAATATAGACAAGACAATGAGCAGGTTGGTGAAAGTTCACGAGGTGGCAAGCGCTGGGTGATTGTATCCAGCGTATCCTACAAACACCTGTTTGGGAGGAAGACAGTGGAGGTAATCCACCTCTTACCCGCCCTGGTATAAGTAACTGATGGTTACTCCTTCAAGGCTCTCGCAAGATTCTAATTTTTTTGATTAAACGAAGCTACATTTATTTATTTTGAACGAATCTAGACCTCCAGTGTCCATGCATACGTTGTTAGTAAGCAGTATGCAAGTGCTTAACAGGAAAAACAAAATGCAAAAAAATAGGTTAGTAAGACAATGATAAATTAAACAGGGCAAAAGAAAAACTCATTCATGAGACTCCATGACGCGGAATTGCATCTGTAAAAAACCTGCAAGCACCTGCATAAAATAGAGAACATAAGAAATACAATAAATCTCAAATCAATTGGCAAGTACCAACAAAAAATGTGAATGGCTTTCGGTCTGACCATAAACTACACTTAGCTTCCGTGTCCCTTAGCCAACCACTCAGTGAAGCTTCAAAGAATGTTACCTGAATATTTGGGGTAAAATACCCGAAGACTAAAAGAAAATTCAGCGTTGGGTAGTCAGAGGCAGGACAAAGGACAGTCAAGGTCGTGTGATCAAACCTCAAGCCTGCACATGTCATTGGGGGAGGCGCAGATAGATTTGAGAAGGATCTGCAAAATTAATAATGTAACTAAAGATGAAGCAGGGACGAGGTCCAGCACACCCCCATACGGGGATAGGGAAAAAAAATAAAAATTTGGAGTTCAGTTCATCCAAAAAACATTGAAATAGTTAAAGACAAACAAAACAAAATAAGGAACATGGCATAAATTAACAGGTTGTATAGTAAATATAAACAAAGCAAATCGCAAAGCAATTATATACATTTTTGAAAATATAATGAACAAAATAACATAACGCAAATGTAAAATATAACATATAACTTATAATATATAATAAAATAAAAGAAATAACATATTACAGAAACACAAAACACATAAATCATAAAAAATAAATCCAAGCGCTAAATGTAAAGGAATAATGAAGAGTGTCCGTGAATTCAGAAGCAAAATACACCTGGTACCTAAGTTATTTTACAGCTACTCAGCGACTCTAAGAACAGGCCATCTCTCAACCCAGATTTTCGTGAATTTCCCCAGGCACTCAAAATTCACCTTATTCGAGACGAGATCTGTATTCCAAGCAGGTCTCGTAATAACTTGTAAACCATCAATCATTTCGTCTCGAGCATCCGTCAAAATCTCACAGTGCCACAAAATGTGCTCGGCTGTTTGGTCGGTATCACCACAAGCGCAATTGGGATGGGATGATAGAGCCAGTCTGTGAAGTCTACCTCTAAACTCCCCATGTCCAGAAAGCAATTGGGTGATATGGTGGTCCATTAAAAGATATGCCCCTTCCATTCTGATTTTAACTGATGGAAAGAAGGAGAAGGTCCATCTTTCCATATTCGATCTATCCCATCTCATCTGCCATTCACTCAGCGTTTTTATTCTCATCATCTTTAGAAGTTCAGGGAGAGGCACTGCTCCACCAGGTATTAATTCAATACCAAGGTGGTTTACGGGTCTTCCTCTTTTCAGACACTTCTTTGTCAAAACTTCCCTAATTTCTAAATCAATTGGCAAAATGCCGGCCAAAATTGGCAAAGCATCCGATGATACTGTTCTGTAGGCTCCTGAAAGCGCCAGTAAGGGGATTCGCTGGCCCCTCTTAAGCGCTGAATGAATAAGTGAATTACCCAGTCGATGTTCCCATACACAGGCACCATATGAAACTTGTGCCACATATACGCATCTGTATAATAGACGGAGCGCAGGGAAACGTAAACCCCATTCAGCAGTTGAGATTCTTCTTAGTTTTAAGAAGAGAGCCTGGGCCTTACTAGAAACGCTTTTAACGTGAGTCAAGAACGAGGATGATCTGTCTAATGTAACGCCTAAATATTTAGTACTCTCTACAAAACGGATTGCAGTATCTCCCATTTTTATGAAAGGGTTTCTACCTCTACTGAGGGAGCCTTTCATAAGGAGACCCACGGTCTTATGGGGAGCAAAAGTCAGTCTGTTTTCCTTTCCCCAGTTAAGAATCATATTCAAACCTTCTTCAGCTTTATTTTCAACTTCTTTTCTACTGTCCCCAGAGACCAAATACAATTTGTCGTCTGCGTAATCAATCGCAATTGTGCCTTCAGGTAAGGGTAACCTGGAGGAGTCATCGAATAAAATATTCCAGAAATCCGGTGCAAGGGGAGAACCTTGGGGACAACCCATGTCCACATCTCTTTCAATGATGCAATCACCAAAAGAAATTATAATTTTTCTATCTTTAAAATAATCGCAAGATATTTGAAAAAGTTTTCTTGGACAATTGCGATTCTTTAATTTAGTTAAAATCATCTCCCACCATGCATTATCGAAGGCACCAGTTATATCTAAGAAGATACCGATTACGTACCTCTTTGTGCAGACCTTCACCCAGTCAAGCGCAGTCATAAGGGCGTGCTCCGTGGACTTACCTGGGACGAATCCATATTGATGTACATATGATGGTGTTAATGTTTCTCGTAGACGATTTTGAATAATTTTTTCCAATATTTTCCCCAATACTGGAAGAAGTGTTATTGGTCGATAAGCTTTAACATCAGTTCTTTCTTTGTCGTTCCCTTTAGGTATGATCCTGAGCACGCCTTTCTTCCATACAGAAGGGAAAACTCCTCTTCTCATACACGTTTCCATAACCTGAAAGAGTTCTTCCTTGGCATGGATCCATACATACCTCACAATTATACAATTCAATTTATCATGCCCTGGTGCCTTCCTAAGACTCAAACCCTTAATTATAATTTCTATTTCAGCTCTAGTAATTTTAGAAATTTTTTCCTCCTGGGAGAGGATTGGAGGAATCCGTGATTGATTTCTAATCTGTTGGTGGTGGTCGCTTTCCCCAATGACTGAATCTAAGGGAACTAACTTTCCCAGAAGTGTATTGAGAGTAGTCATCACGTTAATACTCTCAACGTTCCCGTTATCATTGTCGATAACACTAGATAAAAACCGATCAGAACCTTTACCCGTTTTTTCAATGGCGCTACAAATGTCCCATGGGTTAGAGTTACCAACATCTTTAACCCAATTATGCCAAGCAGCTCGTTTCGCCAAAAGTACAGCCGATTTGAAAGCTTTACGAGAGCTACTAAGTTGTCTCTTGAGGGTGGATGTCTCCTCCTCCGTACATCCAACCCGTCTAGAGACACCTAAAGCTCTGTAAGCTCTCTTAAAGGTGCCCTTTAGCAAAGTCAGCTCATTCGACCACCACGGAGACCTAATAATCGTCTTCGGGTTTGTTCTTCCCAGAGCCGATTCAGCAGCTGATACTACGGCTGCGTTGAAAAAATTCCCCAAATTGTCCGGATCTCTTGCTGCTACGTCATGAAAACCCCTTAAAGTATCACGTAGAGCATCCCCAAAGTTATCCCAATTCGCCCGAGTAGTTTTGAAGTTCCAGGAGGATCTTGGAGCTTCGGTCTTCTTGACACCTACCACATAAGTTATTAATCTGTGGTCAGAATTAATAGCACATTCGTGGACCTTCCATTTAGAAATCTTGGCCGCAATCGATCCAGAGCAAAGAGTTAAATCAATATTGCTCTCACCATGTGTCTTACTGAAAGTAAAAATACTACCAGATTCATTTATTAAAGAAAGACCTTGCGTCGCAATAAGGTCTTCGACGGCGTCTGCACGTTCCGTCCGTTGTTCAAAATTGTCAAACCACATCGGTGAGCGAGCATTAAAGTCTCCTCCAATAACTATGTTACGTCCTTTAAGCGCGTTTAGTGCGCGCGTCAGGCTCAAGATATGAGGTCCAACTGGATTACAATGTTTGAAATAGACTGAAATTAAAATAATTTCAGTGTCTCCAAAATTAAGTGAAACACAAGTTTGGTACTCGTTTGACAGTCCCACTAGAAGAAGGGGACTACTTAACGAAATGTTAACCAGGACTCCCGCCCCCGGTGCTGGGCCAATTTCAAGTACCGCACCCGGATATTGAACAGGCGTTCTACCTAACCAGGTGTATTGCTCCTGAATGAGCAAGATGTTAATTTTTTTGTCAGTCATAATCTTTAGTGCCTCAAGCGTGGCCACTCTAGACCTCTGAAGATTTATCTGACCAAGGGAAAGAATGCTATTAGAAGCCATAGTCGGTTAGTCTGACTTGTGCTTCAATGGCAGCAATTTGTGCTGGGCATAGCCGATCACCAGTAACATGTGAGGCAGGTTTTTTAAATCTTGTGCAGGTTGCACAGACAGCAGCTTGCGCTTTCCTGGGGCAATTCTCCACATCGTGGCCAGTAGTTGCACAGTGGCGACAAGTAGAATTCTCCTGCGTGCATGCCTTACTAATATGCCCATATTGTTGGCACTTAAAACAACGGGTAGCGCCAACATAGTCCCGAGCACGGCAGGCATTCCACCCAAGGAAACACAAACCACTATCAATTAGAATTTTCCTTACCTCGGGATGACATGTTAATATCATATTCATATTGGCACTGTCTCTCTTACCAAAGAGTGAAACTCTTCTCATGGTCCTCAGATGGTCTTCTTTGGAAATATTACATTTGTCGACAATATTATTATTATAGATTTCCTCAAAAAGAGCAGCGTCCAAAGATAAATCTCCTTTCGGCACATCATAAAGGACAATTTTAGGTAGACGGCCCTGTGGACTTACTAATTTAATTCCTTTAGCAGAAAGTTTCTCAACTGCCTTTTTAATATTATTAACTCCCACTGAAGTGGTAGTTTGTAGTGCAATATCCCCTCCTTTTATTTTCCTAGTGCGGACAACCTGAAAACCATCATTATTAGGATTAAGTACAGAGGTTAACTTTTTTTGGAGGTCCGATGATTTACCCTCCGGAATAGTTGGGTAAAAAAGAATAGTCGGCTGTAGGGAAGGAGTAGGTCGCTCTGTTCCATTTAGATATAATTTTTTTGATTGATTTTCACCAGAAGTGATTCCCGCATAAGTATTTCTCTTTGGTTGTTCTGAAACAGATGAATTATTCGCTTTGTTTATTAATACATCAATTTTATCGGTAATGTTCGATTGAATAATTACAACTTTAGAAAGCGTTTCCGCTTTTGAAACTGCCGCAGCATGTGAGATTAATTGATCTAATGATGTGAGGCATCTCCTCATCTCCTCAATAGAACTAAGTATGGAGGATCGGTCATCCTTATTGAGTTTGTTTTTACCGTCAATTACAACACTAGAAATTAACAACATTTGCTCAAATATTTTTTTAAGAATGTCTACTGAAAATTCAACATCAGTATTTATTTCAGAATTTTTGGTTTGGTTGGTAGTTTCAGGAACTGATGATGTAGAGGTTGATTGTCGAACAGAACTACTAATGGCTAAATTAGGAAAGTCATCTTTTAATTGTTTGAAACTCGCATCATCTTCAGAGTCAGAAGATGCCATTGTTTATTACAAATCCTATTTTTCACAGTAAAAATCAAATAAAATATTAAAATTAATAATAACAAAACAACATTGACAGTCGGTTGTTATGGTACTTATTTAACGCAATTTATTGTCAGGGACTTTAGTCCCCGACACGAAAGAACGAAATTCAAATTCCAAATAGTTGATGTTGAGCAGAATGTCAGAAAAAAATATATTACGTCAAAATTAAATTAATTTTGACAAAAACTAATAAAAACACACACTATTTTGCACAAATTATTTAAAAATGGTAAGGGAATAAGTTTTAAAACCCAAATAACACAATTTTGCACTACGAAAAGTGTCAATAAACTGTTTTTTTTTGTAATTATATTACAGAGAAAGCTAAGTACGTGCGACCTGTACGGAGGCAAGAACTGAACTGGGAGGAAGACACAGTAGATAAGTAATAAGGGCATGGAAAACGGTTGGGAGTCCTCTCCAATCGATTGGCAGTCACACTCAGCTTCCGCGCCCCTAAGCCGGTTCCTCGGTGATGCCTCAAAGAAAAGTAAATGGGAGATTGGGGGTAAATTCCCAACGACCCTAAGGAATTCAGCGTCGAGTAGCCGGAGGCAAGGCGAAGGAGAGCCGAGGTCGCCCCCCCAAACCTAAAGCCTGCACATGTTGCTGGGGGTGGCGCAATTAATTTTAGAGGGCACCGTGCCATCGTCGACCGACTCCTGTTGATGCAAGGACGAGGTCTAGCGCACCCTCAGAAAGGGAAAAAGAAACATAAAAAAATAGATAGATGCAGTTCAGCCTTCTGAGCGAAGCAAAGTAGCATTTCTATGGGACCTATATAAGTTGTTCCGAATACCGAACAAACAGATCTGTCGGGTTAAGAAACACCTGGTGACTTGGGGACGGGGTGAGGGGTTGGGCGGTTACCCGATTTTACGGATTTGTGATTATATTTTCTACACAAAATTAAAAATTTATCTGAATTTCGGATGTGACAAAATTCTAAACAATTTCTCAGTCAAACAATAGAAGTATTTAAAAAATAATATTTGTATGATTTGTATCAGGGTTGATAAAATCGCGATTTAAAAAAAAATCATAAAAATCGAAGTTATTTGATTTAAATCAAAATCAGTTTTTTTTTTATATTTCGTCTATTTTAACTCGAAAGTCGGTCTGTATTACTTAATTAAAAAAACAATGTTGTTGTTGTTAATTTTAATTATTAGGTAATATCTAGTTACGATAACCGACGAGTTCATCGAAAATCAATTCATCGAAAGCAAATTCATCGAAAACGAGTTCATCGAAAATCAATTCATCGAAAGCAAATTCATCGAAAACGAGTTCATCGAAAACCAATTCATCGAAAATCAATTCATTGAATGATCAATTCATCGAATCGCCAATTCATCGAAAAACCTTTTTTTTGTAGATATTAGAGCTGTCAAAATTAAATACCCAAAAAGGTCTGTTTAACTGAGTTAAATGTGTTTAGCGACAACTGTCAGTTTCGTAGTGACAATTACGAAAATTACATGGAGTAAAATTTATAGGTTATCTCTTCGATTTCCGATTGTCTGATACTGCAAAAAAGGGATATCTAAGGAACGGTGACCAGACAACTCATAATGAAACCAACTCATAAACAACTCAGAAAGGTCATTAAGAGTGATAATAAAAAAATATTTAAAAATTGGTTAAATAGGTTAATTTAGGTTAGGTTAGGTTAGGTTAGTTTAGGTTGACCAATGCTTTTTTAACTTCTCGGTCCGCTCGGCATTTCTCTCAAATATCAAAAAAATATTTTTTTTCGATGAATCGGCGATTAGATGAATTGATCATTCGATGAATTGGTTTTCGATGAATTGATTTTCGATGAATTTGTTTTCGATGAACTCGTTTTCGATGAATTTGCTTTCGATGAATTGATTTTCGATGAATTGATTTTCGATGAATTCGTTTTCGATGAACTCATCGTGAACCATAGATACAGTCTGTCAAATAAGAGTAGAAAGAGTTTCGAAATACACGGCATCACAACCTAACCTAACATAACCTAACTGACATAGAAATGGTCATGGTAACAGACTAAATAATATAGAAGCACTCGAAATAAAGAAAGATGTTAAAACAAAAACCCAAATCCTTAATAATCAGCTAAATGTGTCCAATAGTCCGATATTAGGGATTTTTACATACATACATACATAAATTAAGTTTTTTAAACTGCATACCTACGCAATATTACGTTATTCCAATATGCTATACATAATTGCAAATTCAACCTCTGCCAGTGCTGTAGATATTCGTCAGCAATTTGAGCTGTAGATATTCGTACGCACTTTGGTTCTCATAGATATTAGTCAGCAGTTTGAGCTGTAGATATTCGTACGCACTTTGGTTCTCTTAGATATTAGTCAGCAGTTTGAGCTGTAGATATTCGTAAGCACTTTGGTTCTCATAGATATTAGTCCGATTTTTTCAGTTTTCGGAATACCTGTAGATATTAGTAGACGCCTCCGGTAAAATGCATTAGTCAAATTAACGTGATGCTGCTTTAAAATTTTTATTTTAATATTTTTTGTAAATATTTATGTTTTTACAGGCACATTAACAAATTATACTTCAATAATAAATGTATCATAATATTACAATAAAGTAATAAAACATCTTCACTTTTTATTACTCAGATAGATTTTATGACATAATTATACAACAACCGCCCATAATAAAGCTTGCATTCTCAGCAGTTTGGAGCCGAGTAGGTACATGCGGCTTGCTGTATTTTGTCTATTTTACCGGCATTCCAATACTACGGTATGTTTCTAATTTCCGGAATTTTCTAATTAATTTGTTACATGCGTGATGTTTGATGTTTCGATTATCGCCCTGGATGTTTTCCTCATAAACTTGGTTCTTTATATTTAGTACCTCTAGAGCAGTGGTTCCCAACCTTTTTCTGGCCCGGGACCACTTGAACGTTTATTTATGCGACAGGGACCACAAACAGTGGTGTAGCGGGGGGGTCACCCGACCGCGTTTCACCCCAAGACCACAATTCTCTAGCCACCCCCCTCCCCCAGGATGGACCAATTTTTTATGAAGTCGAGAAATTTGTGTTTTGTCAACTTTAATGGGGGAGGGAGGGGGTGACACCACGTTGTCCGCCCTATCATCCATCATATGGAGGCCTAAGCACTGAGCTACCCAGTAAGCCCTCCAAGTTGCCAAAGGCAGCCCACACATCGGGTAGAAAAAAACCATCCTCCAGGTGACTCCAAACTACAGTTCGCGAGACAGAGGGATTGACTTCCCTGAACCTCGTCCAACTTAACAATATGATATAGAGCTACCCAGTGAGGCCGACATTGCTGAATTGTATTTGAAATGTAAGATATTATATCAAATAAATAAATAATATTCCGGTGCCACCCATGCTGGCCTAAGCACTGCTCGTGGTCAATGGGACGGATAGCACATCGGGAGGGGCGTAATGGGATAGTGTAGGAGGGGGTTCTAGCAGAATATTTACCGCAACGGAGGGGGCGGAATGGGGTGGGGTGGGACGGGTTCTAGCAGAATATTTACCACAACGGAGGGGGTAGAACGGTGTAGGATGGGATGGGGCGAAACGGAATACCATAATGGCCACTGACTACAAGGTACAACAATGATAAACTGAATATTGTCCAGATTTTTTTTATTCAGACTTCTCGACCAGGGACCGCTCGCGCGGTGGCTGGTTAATTGACCGGCCGACCATCGCGGACCATCTTCTAGCCTCTTGCGGACCACTGGTTGGGAAACCCTGCTCTAGAGTGATAAGCTCCTTGTCTTGGAGCTCAGATACATTAATTAGGGCATACATTAATTAGGTGAGAAGTATTTCTTCCAATCTCGACCCCTCCCCCCCTTGGTGAGATAAATTTGGGCCACTCTTTTCAAGTAACGTGAGATTTTGCTGGACCCCCCCCCCCCCTTTTGAGCTCACTTAATTAATGTATACCCTCAAAGCTAAATATGTGTATATTTTAAATATAGTATTTATTTATTAGGCTTTTACATAAAGGTGATATGAAATCATAAGTACACAGTGAATAAAGGAAAATATCAATTTTATATCGAAAATAATAATAATGTAAATAGAAATATAATTATAAAGTAGGTACAAAATTTAGGTAGATGTAATCATAAAATAGGTTCGAAATGTAGGTAGATGTAATTATAAAATAGGTACGAATTGTAGGTAAATGTAATATAAAGTGGGTACAAAATGTAGATAGATGTAATTATAAAATAGGCTCGAAATATAGTTAAGTATTATAAAATAGGAACAAAATGTAGGTACATATATGTAATTATAAAATAAGTACAACATGTAGGTATATGTAATTATAAAATAAGTACAAAATGTAGGTACATACATTAATTACGTGAGCAGTTTTTCCTCCAATCTAGACCCCTCCCCCTCATGGTGAGATAAATTTGGGCCACTTCGTATATTCTTTTCAAGTAATGTGATATTTTGCTGGACCCCCCCCCCCTTTTGAACTCACGTAATTAATGTATGCCCCCTATATGTAATTTTAAAATAAGTACAAAATGTGTAGGTTAGCTTGTGTCACTCATAGAGAGAGAAAAAATTGCCTTACTTTTAAACACCTGGGGTCTCTAAAGTTGCGTATGATCTGTAGCTATTCGAAAACGTAAAAATAAATTAAATTGGTGTTCAATATTAGCTCGCTAAAATGGCCAAAAGTTTTGAAAAAAAAAAGATTTTTGTGATTTGGGAAAAAATAAAACAAAGGGTCCATATTTTATATTTTTTTGCAAACTTAATTTTTGGTCCATAACTGCAGTACAAAGAACGTAATACATATTTTTTTTAAATCAGTATTCTTGTAGACTTACTTATATTCATAAATTTGATTTTTTTTTTTTGTCAGCTATACGCAGTTTTACAAACAAACGTTAAAAGGTGAATTATTGTAAAAAAATATTAATTAAGTACCATAATTTTAAAATACATATTTTAAGTTTTTTTTCTGATTTTCAATTTAGTTTTATTTTTATTTTAGCGAACTAATCATTTAAAAAAAATTAAATACAGTTCTCATTTTCTTTGTACAACTTTTGAGTTATCAGGCGTTTCTGAATTCAAAAGTTGAAATAATTAACAGTCCAGGCCAGGGCCGGATTAACCATGTCGGGGCCCCTAGGCAACGCACGTCTCGGGGCCCCCCTTACCAATGGTGGACTAACGGGGGTTGGAGGGGGGGGGGGTTGAAGGGGCCTCCAAACGCCTCCTTGTTCCCTTAATCAAATCCTTAACAAAACTTTAAGGGGTGGGGGGGGGGGGGGTAGGTTAGGTTTTAAAAAACTTTATTTTTTTTTCTGAATATAAAACATGTCAGTATATTGAGTATTGTATCAAAATTTCAAATAAATCGGGACAAAACTAACGAAGGTACAGCGTTTCAAGCGACCGGCCCTCATGCTCGATTCAAGTATATTTCGAGTATAAAAAATTGTAAATCGGTTTTCTCGCAAACAATATTTCTGAAGTTTGTGAACATCATAACTCAAAATCTTGACTTGACTTGACTTGACCGATGCGATGAGTTTTTTTAACCATTTTATAATAACAAATTCACCGAAATTTTTTAGCCAAAATGGCGTTTTTCACTTCAAAATGCTGCCAAAAATAAAAAAAAAATCGAAAAAAAACTCCCTCTGACTACCTAGGAAAATATATTATGTAACTTGGTGCATGCAAATCGAATGTATAGTTTTTTTTTTAATACGTTGTCAACCAGGTTGAAAAACGCGTTAAAAAACTTTCAAGAAAAACGCTTTCAAAGTTTTGCTGAGGATAATTATTTTACTACGTTACAAAAGGTATGCCATCACCCCATTTAATAAAGAAAACGAATACAATACAATAACCCTTTATTGCACATAAAAGGACACATACATATGTAGAAACAAAAATATGTATTGTTAAAAAAATTATTACAAAGAGCCGTCTTGTCAATAAAGTGATCTCTTCCAGACAACCTTTCCCAAAGAATTTTAGCAAGCAGACAGGTAGTGCATACTGAAGCTTGTACAACATTTATATTTTAAACATAGGTATAATTAGAAATAGAACAAAACAAATGCCAATATAAACCAACGGCACTTTCAATCACTTCAGATACTATAATGTTGCAACAAAAAGAAGGAAAGAAAAGTAAAATACAACTATGATTATATATTTGTTTTAATTACAGTCTTTTTATTTATTGCTTGTGCATGATATGAACATTAGTTATTTATTGAGTTATAAGCTAATTATTATAATAATTTGTTGTTTTCTTTAATGCGTGTACCTAATGTTATTAATCTGTAAATGTTTCTAATAAAAAAATGAAAACATCTTGAAAACTGACTTTTTCCGAAACTTCGTTGCTCGCTAATTGAAGTAAGTCGGTTTTTATCGGGACGCGGGGCCCCTAGCCGATGCGGGGCCCCTAGGCAGTTGCCTACTCTGCCTTAGGGATAATCCGGTACTGGTCCAGGCAATGAAGGAAAAATAGAGGAAATAATTCGTGTAGAAGCCAATTTTGGCACAGTTGTAGGGGAAGGTATCTTTAACAACATACTAAAAATATCGTGGGGTGGGGGTGGGGCTAAGGGTGAGGGGAGTCTCTAAAGTTCCCTTTTTTCAGTTTTTCGTTAATAACTCAAAAACTACTGCCTCTAGCGAAAAAACGTCTACCAATTAAATTATCTATATAAAATTCTCTACAAAAAAGGTTCTATAAACTTTTTTGTTAGTATCAATGCTTAAGGAGATATGGAGGGGGGGAAATGTCAATTTAAAAAAAAAAGTTTTTATTATTAAAAATGAAAGGTGTCGGTCAGCATAGTCAAGATCTCTCTCTTCTCTTTCATTTCATTTTTAACAATAAAAACCGCTTTTTGTTTTAAATTTACATTCCCCCCCCTCCATATGTCCTTAAGCATTGATCCTAACAAAAAATTTACAAAATCTTTTTTGTAGAGAATTTTATATAGATAATTTAGTTTGTAGACGTTTTTTCGCTAGAGGCAGTAGTTTTAGGCAGTAGTAGTTTTTGAGTTATTAACGATAAACTGAAAAAGGGACCTTTAGAGATCCCCCCACCCTTAGCTCCACCCCCACCCCCCGATATTTTTAGTATTTTGTTAAGGAAACCTTCCCCTACAACTGTGCCAAAATTGGCTTCTTGACGAATTATTTCCGCTATTCGGTCTTTTTTGGTCTTCGTTGCCTGGACTAATGTAGGTATATCTTAAGCCTCGATGATACAGGGCGAGTTTATAAGCTACCATCTACTAAGTTTAAAGCGTCGATGACACCGGGCGATACAAGCTACTATCTGGAAAATTCACTATCAGACATAGTGACAATCGCACTCGCCGATTTATCCGCTTATGACACACAAAACCGTCTACTCGCTCAGTAAGCGTAGGAAACTATGAGGCCGCTGCTAGCACCAGTAACAAGAATAACGACGCCTGCGCGAATTAATTCTGTGATGTTTGACAGTCGAAATTAGCTGTTAATTGGCAGCCATCTTGAAAAACATAAATAAACCAATCACGAGCAAGCGGAGCAAGCGTGTAGCGAGTAAAGTTAACGACCTTTCAACTTTTTTCGTAGATTGTCAACAATCTGCTAGTTAGCAAGTAACACGATGACACTGAGCAAGTTTACTAACAGATAGAGAATTTCCCAGCTTGTAAACTCGCCTGGTGTCATCGACGCTTTACTAATATTATAAACGCGAAAGTTTGCATGGATGTATGTGTGTTTGTTACTCTTTCACGCAAAAACTACTGAATGGATTTTAATGAAACTTTACAATAATATAGCTCATACATCAGAATAACATATAGGCATTGACCTATGATATCGGCTATAATTTATGCTAGGAAGGGGACGCGTGATTCAGGGAGAAAAAAATGTATTTCTTTGAATATGGCATTGCAACGCATGCCGGGAACCAGCTAGTAAAAAATATAAAATAAGTGCAAAATGTAGGTATATGTAATTATAAAATGAGTACAAAATGTAGGTATATATAATTATAAAATAAGGATAAAATATAGGTACATGTAATTATAAAATAAGTACAAAATATAGGTATATGCAATTATAAAATAAGTACAAAATGTTCATAGGTAGAAGAAATTATAAAGTAGGTACGAAATGTAGGTAGACGTAATTACAAAATAAGTTCAAAATGTATGTATAATTATAAAATATGTACAAAATGTAGGTAGATTGATAGATGTAATTATGAAGTAGGTTTAAAATATAGCTGGAAGTAATTATAAAATAGGTTTATAAAAGAGAGGTCTTCGGTGTGCCATATTAGGTCCCCCGACGTTAGAGATCACTCTGGAAAATGTCTCTGTCTTGCGCTGCCCGGAATAGTTCCTCCACACTTCTAATGCCGGTCCACTCTCGTAAATTTCGACGCCAACACATTTTTTCCTACCAGGCCCTCGGCGACCCTCAATCTTGCCCCAAAAGAGAGATATAGTAATAAAATATGTACAAAATGTAGGTAGATTGATAGATGTAATTATGAAGTAGGTTTAAAATATAGCCGGAAATAATTATAAAATAGGTGTATAAAAGAGAGGTCTTCGGTGTGCCATATCAGGTCCCCCGACGTTAGAGATCACTCTGGAAAATGTCTCTGTCTTGCGCTGCCCGGAATAGTTCCTCCACACTTCTAATGCCGGTCCACTCTCGTAAATTTCGACGCCAACACATTTGTCTCCTACCAGGCCCTCGGCGACCCTCAATCTTGCCCCAAAAGAGAGATATAGTCATAAAATATGTACAAAATAGGTAGGTATACGAATATACAAACGCTGCTGAAGTGTTACAAGTTACAACTGATATTACAAGTGCAATGAGAATACAATGAAATAATAATAAAAAAATCAATAGGAATACTCGTGTGATAGTAAAATAATATACTAAGGGCAGATTGTTTCACAGAATTTGAACAATTCATCAAATTTCAATGTTAATATTCAAGTTCTAACAACCGTGATGAAAAAATACGAGAACTTGAATAGAACTTTCACAGAACTTGATTTTTTACTTTGAAATTTGATGAATTGTTTAAATTCTGTGAAACAGCCTGTCCTAAGCTTTATCTTTGAATTTAAAAGTTTACCGTGGATGCTTCCGTATAATTTGAACAAAATCTATAAAACAGAAAACCTGTCTTTTATTTTTATTCTGTACTGAATGTTAAACTGATATTTTTGATATCAACATATATTTGTAAAATTGTAACTAGTACCTCCCACCTATGAATTGTAAATTCCTCCTGTCCTAAAATGAGTTTTGTAACTTATCAGGATTGCTCACAAACCGAAAAAGTTATGCTTTTAATAGGTAAGTTTGTGTAATTAAATTGTTTTTTAGTATAGAGTGGTAAATGCAATATACAAAAAAAAACATTGTTAAGCTATTTAAAATCTTCTGTGTTTGCATAAAAATATTGAATATTTTTAATTGCATAATATTCATTTGTAATATTAAAATTTGAAAGTTTTTAACCTTTAGTTTCTGGCGCCTATAAAGTTACGTAAGTAGCCGCGTGGGGTGTCAAACACCCAGTTTTACTTAGAATAAAAAACAATATACTAGGGTAGGCTGAAATGTAATGCACATATGCTTGTAAAACACGAACAAAAACAAATAGCAAGATCGAGCAAAAAGTACATTAAAGTACGATTCTTAAGCTTCAAAATCATATATTTATTTTTTAACATAGTCACTGTTAAGAGGAATATAAACGTTAGAAATATTTCGATTCTCACGCCTGCAAAATTTTAAATCAAGCGTTTTATTTGCACGAGGCAAGAAAGCGAAAAAGTGGCTTTTACTTATTTTGTGCATAATTTTATAAGAACGAAAAAAAGTTAGAACATAGAAAACCTCAAAAATAGTCTTAGCCATAAAGGGGTATTTTTTTAAAATTGTTTTTTGTATTACTTCATAGTAAGTCATGAAAAAACATTTTTTTTTAGTGGTTTACGCTTATATTTTTTGTTATGTAAATGATAATTTTATTGTAATTCCAATACATAGAAAAGCTAGTAAAAGCTTCAAATTATCCGTAGCACATTTTTTGATGTTCATAATGTGAACCGATTCGTCATAAAGATTAATCTAAATAGTATCTAAATACGATTTCACATACAAGTTTTTCACTACGTAACTGAACAATTCTTCAGACATTTCTCAAATCCAGGACTTGACAGCTGCCTTCACCTCATCGTCCGAAATGTAATGATTACCCTTGAGATGTCCCTTGAGTAGAGGAAAAAAATAAAAATCGCAAGGCGAAAGATCGGGAGAGTGAGAAGGGTGTGGAGTCAGTTAAAACTTCAGGTTTTGCAGAGCCTCTAATCGACGCTGTTCATTCTCATCTGTGAAACGGCGTGGTACCCATCACAGATTTTACGGTATCCTAATTGTTCAACAATGAGGCCGACACGTTTCTTGGATATTCCAAAATGATTTGTGATACACTTTTGAGTGATTCGCCGGTCATTTTGAATCAAATTGTGGACGTGTTCGGGTTGTTTATCTATTATTAAATGATCGGACGTCCGCTGCGTGTTTCATTGACAATTATTGCTTTTCCAGGCTAACAAGCAAGAGTTTTTTTTACCCCTCGATTTACAGTAGATCTATCAACCATAAACATCCTCTAAACGACGATGAATCTCAGTAGGAGTCACTTTTTCAACAATTACAAATTTGATAACAGCACGCACGCCGTTTACATTGCATTGACATAACACTAAAACACGTCTCCATACTTCCGCTTTTCAAAATACACTGGATGAATTCAAAAACCTCAAATTTACGCATACGTATAGAGGAGGAATGTCACTTCCATATTTTTTATTTATTTATTTATTTATCTATATAAGGTATGTTTGCATTACATTATTCGATGCCTGTCTCACTAGGGTATACCTGTGTTGAGACAGGCGTAGAGGTACCATATATTCCACCTGGCACGCTTCTGAAGGTCATTTTGATCGCGCTGTACAAGCATGTGTGCATTACTTTTCAGCCTACCCTCGTACATTGCAAAATCAGACTTTTATTAATGAATATATTTGAACTTACATAAACTTTTTAAACTCTTTTTTAAAGTAAACAAAGCGATAATAATATCTGTAATAACCACATAAAAAAATATCAATTTTCTCTGTCACAATTTTGGCAGACAACAATTGTGTGGTCATTTCACACATGTCTTTGGCATTTGGAGAATTTGGTCTTTGTTTTTCTATCTTTAGTTCTTTATATATTATATGACATCTTTCATATTGTATGAAGGTGGTTGGATAGCTTCAGAAGAAGAATCATGGCCATCAACTTCATGATGGCCATGATTCATTTTTAGTTGCGCGGGGTGTTACAAACCCCAAAAGCGCTCTCCAAGCATGACCACACAATCGAGCATCGCTCAAACTGATTTACGAGGGTCACGAGCTTACACGAAGCTATTAAGAGAACTAGCATGGTGTTAAGAATAGTTAGTGACATCTATGAGATAAATATTGTAATTAATTCCATTTGGTTAATTATTCTTAGTTTATTAGAAAAGTGTGCATATTAGAGACCTCTGTGGGAATTTTATAGAAGCTAGTGTTATCAGCCAACAAATTTAGGGCACGTGACCTCAGTGGATATTTGCTACTTGTATTGTTATTATTGTATTTTAAAACAGTCTGAAAGACGGTATTTTTATAGTTTTTAGTAGTATAAAAAGGGCTATACTCAAGAAATTTGTTCTCTTCCATTAACCCTTACCTAGAGTATAGACGCCGTACCGCTTGAGGCGGGGTCCGGGCTGAATTTAGTTCTAAAAGTGTTGATTTCATTATTGCTCAAAAAGTGTTTGTAAATAAAACGACTCTTCAATAAAAAAAGTGTTTTACAAATAAAAAGTCCACCACCCTTGATGAGATTGAAGTGATCCTAACACATGGTAAATTCAAATTTCAAAAATGTGTAGGCTTTCAAAAACGGTCTGGGGTGTCTGACACCCCACGCGAGTAATTAAGGGTTAAAAGAGTCATAACACAGGTATGTGTTAGCATGGTGGTCGAATGAAGAAAATTAAAAAAAATGATTTGAAAAATGTTATTTATTTTTGGGATACATTTTAAAACAGCAAATCTATTTGAAATTGAATCTCGAGCGGGGGAATATTCGATGAAATGATTGACTTGAGGGATGAAATCATCATTTTACTCTGATTTCTGATTTTCGTCAATTTATAAAATTTACAGTCCTTTGGACTTCCTCGTCCTGATCCAAATCTATTCCATGCAGTCAGTTCACCTCTTCCTTGGTGTCTTCATTTTTTCATTGGTCCAGTCCATTGCATCATTGGGACTTGCAAAATGGTACAACGGTTAATAAGATTCTCGAGTTCACGACTATTTTAATTCTGTAGCCCGTTGAATAGGTTAATTTGATTAATAATTTAGATAATGTTGTTGTTTTGTAGGTCAGCACCAGCAGAGCAGATATGATGGCGCGCAGCTAACGGCAGAGACAGCAGGAGCAGGGCGGGATGTCGCGCCGCGGGCCCTGCGCTGACTGCGACCCCTCCACCGCCTCCACCGCCAGCGTGTCCAGTGACCTACACAAGGTACCTATCCACACATCATTCATTCTTTATTTATTTCTTTAATTCGTTCATTCATTATTTACTTATTTTTCTTTCATTCATTCTTTCTTTAATTCTTACTTTCATTCATTCTTTCTTTTATTCTTACTTTTATTCATTCTTTCTTTAGTCCTTGCTTTCATCCATTTTTTTCACTCTTTATTTTATTCCTACTCTATATTTATGTTGTTTATTTCAGTCGTTAATAATGTCATTATTTCACGAGGTTTTTTTATTATTTTTTATTCTTCTCTATTTAGTCCTTTATTTGTTTTTTTCATCCTTTCTTTCATTAATTCTTTATTTTTAGTTCTTTCTTTCACTGTTTATTTTATTCTTTCTTTCATTCCTTCCTTTCTTCAATACCTTCCTTCATTAATTCTTGTTATTTATTTCTTTTGTTTATAATTGCATTCTTTCTTTAGTTTTTTTTTTAAATTAATTATTTCCTTAGTTCTTTTATTCATTCTTTCTTTCATTCTTTATTTTATTTCTTCCTTCATTTATTATTTTCTTATTTATTTCTTTTCTTTATAATTTCATTTAGTTTTTTTTTTATTATTCTATCTTTAGTTCTTTATTTGTTTTATTCATTATTTCTTTCATTCATTCTTCATTTCTGTCTTTCATTATTTTTAGTTTTTTCTTTCATTGTTTTATTATTTCTTTTGTTATTCGTTTCACCCTTTACTTTTACTTTCTTTTATCACTTCCTTTATTAATTCTTTATTTATTCATTTTTTCTTTGTTCATTCTTTCTTTCACTAATTCATTATTTCTTAGTTCTTTATTTAATGAATTATTTCTTTCATTTTTAAAATCCCACCATTCTCTCTTTTTTGTTAGTTCTTTTAAAAGAGTAATATGTACATAACTTGAGTATTTAGTAATTATTCTCAGTATAGTGAAATTATTGATTTGCCCAGTTGTGTGATGGTAATTATCCGTTTCAGTACCATGTGGCCTGCTCGTGCGGGGGCGCCCAGTACGCGGAGTGCGCCTCCGTTGGGGGGCCCCCGTCCCCGCAGCCTTCAGGACCCGCCTCCGCCGGCAAGGAGCAGCGGCCCCCCGCTCTGCCGCCCCGCCCCCCGCCGCGCCCCCGCCCAAGACATGCCACTCAAGGTGACACATTTATTTATTATTCTTATCAAGTGATTTTTATAAGAGTCTGTGAACTTCACTATCTAAAAAGAAACATTTAGACATCTTATATATTTTAACAATACATATCGAGGATAAACTAAATAATTCAAAATCTGCTCAGTCGTAGATACATACTTATACAATATTGGATTGAATCACCGATACAGATACAATATTGTATTTGTATGCCTTTCTTGAAAGAACTGAGTTTGTATTCGGAAAAAACTATTTATTCATATTCGAAAGCAATAATATTTTAAAGCAAAATTAATTAAATTAAATTAGCAACATCTATGAACAGGCATATTATGAATTATTTTATGTTTACGCTTAACAATTGCTATTGTAAATCCTCCCTCTTTCTCATTTCACATATGTCCGACAAAGATGTTAGAATGGAGCTCTCAATGGTAGAATGTAGAACCATTCTCGACTTCTTTCTTCATGAACATGAAATTGAAAAATATGAAGCAGACAATATATGTCTAGTCTTATTTTTATGGCTTTATTGATTAACCATCTTCTCTGCCGTAGACAAATCTCTTAGCAGGGGTGCCCGAGTTTATGAGTTGATATTGCCCAAGAATTAAAGACCGTTCTTTATTTTCGGCGGCGGTCATTATTTCTCAAAATATGGCGGCACTAGCTTGTAGCTCAGACTTTCCCCTAAAAAACGAGCGGTGATCCGACTTGGTAGCTGCTTCAGTGCGATTGCGATCGATGCTTCGCAGTCGAATCCCGCCAACTGCGAGGTGCGCACAATTATTCGCTTTCTAAGAGGGATTCCGCCCTGTTGAAGTTCGTAAGATCGCAATTTTGATCCCAGACATCAATAAGTCTACCACACAAATGATTTTGAGGGAAAAATGGCATATGCAAATTGCGTGCTTGTTGGGTTCCCAAAATGCTGAAGAGCAAAATAGTATAGAAAGCGCTTGCATCTCCTTTTTCAGTTTTTTGGGTTGAAACAAGGGTTCAGCACCTAACCCCGTAATCAAAAATGCAATCAATGACATGAATCGCAACTTTTTCTTCACCTGAAGCAATATTTGGCCGGAAAACCTTTGGAGACCAACTAGGACGCGGAGGGACAGGTGCCACGGCTCACCAAATCCATCGATCATAACGGGGACTATGTTGAAAAATAGTGGGGATGTGTACCTAAAATGTCATATAATTTTTTTGTTAATATAAATTTTTCCTGATAGAACAGTCTTTAATTCTTGGAAAATCCTTGTAAATTGTCCTAACTTGTTTCTTCAATCTCAACTTCTTTGCTTTTCAAGTCTTTTCAATGGGAAATTACATGACCGTGTCTGTTCCATCATCATGAATTGATATCATTCTCTTGTCCATTCAGGCGGCTCAAGTGGATCCGATCCGCCGGCCCCGTCCAGTGGGGCGGTGACGGCCGCCCCGGGCCCCCGCAAGTACGTGTGGTGGTGCCTGGGCATGGGCGCCACGGCCTGCCTGCTTGGGGGCCTGCTGCTGGCTGCTGCCATGCTGCTGAGGGCGCACACTGACAGCCTGCACCACCTAGAGACCATTCCCACACCAGTTCCTGCAGCTATGGTGAGACACTGATACTTTATGTTCATTACCCAAGATACCATCTCATATACAATATGGTCGTATCGGATGGGGAAGCTCATGCGATTCCACTATAAAACCACTCATAGTACAAAGGGCAAATTCAAAATTATGCTACGAAAGTCCCCATCAGATCTTCTACCGATATATTTTCAAAGACCTGAATTTAATGTCACTGAAACAATTATGTACAAAGATATTCTAATTTACATATTCAAAAACCAGGATTTACACAGACAAACTTGGACCGATTCACAAGATCCACATTACAACACACATTCCACCATCCTACAACTAAAACGATTTTTGGACAAAGAAATATGCAATATTTCTCTAAAAAAATATTTAATACTTCAAAAGAAGCATTAAGACGACAATACACCCTAAATATATTCAGAATCTTAATGACGTAAGTAAAGAAGCATGTATACAAATTGCGACTCGCGACCTGTGTATTGGACGGACCTACTGTCAAATTTGCCCTATCAAAGTAAAGAAGAAGAAGACAAATAATGTGGGAATCTTAACGACGTATGTCTGCGGGTCGGTGTATTGGACGGATGTACGGTCGAATTCACCCCAGCAGGCCTGGAGATTCGACCTTTCCGCCGCGTTCAAATATTTAAAATGTGTCTCCATGTATAGTACTCCCGAAGTTATTAATTCATCGTAATGTTGGCGCAAGCGATTCTGACTTTGTTCTTCATACAAATTCTGTACATAGAAGGGTCAAAATCGCAGACAAACATATTTATTTCGAAATATTTTTTTCGCGCATGCGCACAAGCTGCGCGCATATGAGCGTGTCCGGCCGATTACAGGTTAAAGGGCTCTACATACGACACTGCATGCAGGGACTTCTGCCGCAGAGAGTCTCTGCATGCGTCTCGTTCTAGCGGCCCTTTAACAAACGAGACAGCGCTAGTTCGCTCAAACCCATGCTCTCTGCAGGCAGTGTTGTGTGGAGAGCCTATAAGATATGGATTATGGACATGGGAAAGAAGAATATAGATACAATTTTGCAACTAACAAATATTAATTCTTTTATTGTGCTTTCTTCTAGATATAACTATAATTTTCCTCTTGTAATATTTTAACAAAGGTATTTACTTTTTGGATTAATTCAGACACGTAAACATGTACATTATGACCTTAGAAGACCATAAATTAAGAACCTAATAATCTATTTTGTATACGTAAATAGCTGTTTCTTGTATGAAATGAAGTGTAATTTCCATAATCTGTGCTTAAAAGTGTGGCGGCTTATGGAACATTTAATGTGGTTTCTTTAATCTGTGACCTACTCCCTATTCCTTCTACTTATTAAGCCGGCGCCAGACACGAATTCAAAGAAGTGATCAAATAAGTGTTCACATGTGTGGCACGGGCATTTTATACTGTTGTCACATATTTGATCACTTAAGTGCGCTTTGTCGTTCAGTATCGGTTTTTTAGCGCACATCAAAGGGATCAAAGTCCAAATGTTTGTGTGCCTGCCACACTGCGCGAAGCCCAGTTGCGAGAGCGTCGCCGTGGAGAGATGTCGTTTGTGCGTAAACAACCAAACGAACTAACGATGGAGTGGAATAATGAGAGCCTTTTCGAGTTTATAGAGTTGATGCAAGGAGAGCCAGATATATGGAATCCGAAATGTAAAGGGCATAAAAATCGAAATAACATCGAAACAACAAACTGTGTCGACCAAATTGTCGTCCATGTTATGTGAAGTCTATTTGAAAACTGTGAGCTCAAAGAAGTGATCAAATCTTTGAACACAAATTTGGCAGATACAACAATATGTGACCAAATGTGTGAGCAAAGTCTTCAAAGAAGTGATCACTTCTTTGAACTTCTGTCTGGTGCCGGCATTAGGCCAAGTTTATTTATGTAAATATATATTTAAAATTTCAGTTGGTGGCCACCGGTCTTTGTATAATGAGTCTGGCAAGGAGGAGAAATCGCTACAGTTACTTGGTAAGTACCACTTCTTATTAATTGTCTTGGTATTTTAAAACTTTCTTCTTTATCACTTTTTCACTTTATGGCTGATTACTAAAAAACGTGAATATTTTATTCAATTGTTAAATAATTGTGGCATACGAGGGCTGTCCGTAAAATAAAGTCTTCAAGGTGCTGCGGTCGCGAGGAACAATTTTACGCGCAATCCTGCAACACTGGCGCGTAGCCTGGTTACCCCTTGCCAAATCCCCACCACATTGCTCCCTATGTGACACTCGCCGCACCCGCCATGTTACTTTGTTTTTAAACTGGGATTGTTCATTTATCACTGGTTTCGTGTAGTTTTTCCAGGTCTCATCCCCAGTCACAATTGAGTCCAAGAATTCTTCGCCATCGTATGTCGTAGCATTCAAGGAATTCAAAGGCTGCTTCAACCCGTTAGTGTTTGTGATCTTCCGTGAGCATTTTGGGACCCACCTTAGGAAGACTTTGTGATCTCCCAAATTTTTTGACAAAATCTTGTCAATAGTGGTCTTATTAACATCAGGGATCATATCACAGAGCTCCCAAACTGTCACCCTTCGATCTGCAATCATTGTTTTTTCCACTTTGGCAAATTTTTTTCATCTGAAACCGATGATCGTCCGGCACGCTTTTAAATTCTCTGCACCACTTGTGCACGTTTTCGCACTCATACACTATTTTCCGTACACTTCAAGTAGCTGAGAATGAATTCCTAACGGGGTTTTGTTCTTTGCACAAAAAACTAATTATAGAGCGTAATTTAGACCTGGCGGGTGTGACATGCGGAAGCCTCAACGCGAACGGATGCCACGCCGAGTGCAGCGTGGTGGGGATTTGGCGTAGGGAAACCAGCTGTTGCATCTGAGACTGTTTTGAAATTCAAAATTACAACCTCAAATGCAACTGGCGAAAAATGGACTGCAAATAACAAATACGAAAATGTTTCTGAAGTTGGATGAATGACTGTATTGGTAAATATTGGGGGAGGAATGCAGATCCCGCCAATGTCTGGAAATTAAATAAAAAGGCACTTTCTAGATGAGAAAAGTGTGGAGAAGCTGAATAAAACAAAAATTAAGGCACGCTCGGCAAAATTGAGGGAGATACAACCGTTCAAAGTATTTAAAATTTCACTTCGCGAACTGATATTGACAGTCCGCCCGCCATTTTGTTATAACCTAATACGCTAAACATGGTTTGTGATACAAAAAAAGTGCCCCTTTTGCCCCCCTACTCGCGTCAAGGCAAGAAAAACATCCCAGTTTTCAAGTGGTTTAGCGGCTACGCTAGGTTTGAGTAGCATGGTTTGTGATTCTGGCGTACTATTAATTCTGTATTAGGTCTGGGATCCAACATAAGCAGTGAAAAAATGGCGAACGAACTGTCAATATCAGTTCGCGAAGTGAAATTTTAAATACTTTGAACGGTTGTATCTCCCTCAATTTTGCCGAGCGCGCCTTAATTTATTTTCTATTCATTTTCTCCACACTTTTCTCATCTAAAGAGTGCCTTTTTATTAAATTCCCAGACATTGGCGGGATCTGCATTTCACCCAATATTGGAAAGAAAGGAAGTGAGGAAAACCAAAGGCACTTACCAAAATTCGAAGGCGAACACATTAAAAAACAACTAGTTGGCTGCCAAATGTCAAGTCATCTCACTGTGTTGTATTGGATGTTATTGTGCCTGTTTTGTTTCACCAAGGTGACATTGGTTGGGGAGGGCAGGAAGGAAAAATTACATTCTGGTAGGAACTGTGCATATTGTCATTATTTCAAAACCAAACACCAGCCTACACGCTAATGTTGCCGGATCCCGGGTAAAATTGTTCCTCGTGACAGCAGCACCTTGGAGACCTTATTTTACAGACGGCCCTCGTATAATGAGAAAATTATTTTAATTGACATTTTTGAAATTGGAGCTGATTTTTTGAAGAATTCAGACTATCTTGTGATTTTTCATGAGTGTGCGCTGGTATTTAATAATGCAATATGTGTGATTTTCGTTAAAGTCTGTAGTATAATGTGGCCATTGTGGATTGAGCAGGTTGAAACGTTGCAGATTAAGGTGGTCGGAGCTTGCTGCCTGGTGTGTGCCCTCACCTGCGTCCTGGTTACTATCACCACCACCGTCATACACATGAACAGGTAACAATACAGATATGATTTTAGATTTTCATGGCCAAAAGTATTTTTGTTATTTATTTTTGGGGTGTTATGCCGTGTTGCGCTACCTCCTCCTTTAGCCAACGTTTCGGACAGCGTTACAGTGTCCATAATCACACATCTGCCCTGATGATGGACACTGTAACGCTGTCCGAAACGTTGGCTAAAGGAGGAGGTAACGCAACACGGCATAACACCCCAAAAATAAATAACAAAAAAAAGGTAACAATACAGTAATAATTATTGACTTTCATTTCACTTCATTTATTTAACTAACACATAACATATCACTTTAACTTATAACTAGCAACTAAGTATTGAAACTTAAAACTAGTGACTTACATTTAAACTTACACCTAGTTATTATGTTTGTACCTATTCCCATGTATCAAAAAATTTTGCTAATAAAAAAAAAAATAAAAAAAAAGTTGTCACTTTGGTTGGACAGGGTTTTAACTTCACTTTACCTTATTATGAGATATAAGGTGTCTGTTTCCAAAGACGATTTCTCATTATCCATATACTGATTTCTAATCTTGTATAAAGTATTTTGGTCTAACATATTTGAAATGAAATTTTTTAAATAGGATACATATTTACCATTTAACCCCTCCGAATTTTCGAGAATATTAGCTTTTGGTGTCTTAAACGAAATGACATTTTACGAAAACTTTGTATTATTACCGCTTTACAATTAAAGCTCTATAAATGAAACATTTCTGAACGTAGCCGAATAGTAAAAACTGTTTTAGACAGGTTACAAAATAAGCTTTCGAATTATTATATTACAAATAAATATTAACATTTGTAAATATTAAAATTTAGAATGCAAACATTAAAAAAATGTGAAAATGACTCACGTGATGTTTTTATGTGAAAACGGTACTAAAATCACAGATTATGTTAACAACAATACTTATTCTATTGTATAAATGTGTAATAAACACTTTTGTCACCTCACTTTTTTATCATTTCATATAAAAATATTTAATAGAAATTAACAATGTCGGCCGCCCGTAGGAAATTTGGCGGCATAAATTATGTGTCAGACTGCGCGTCTGACAGAATGTTCTTTTTATGTATTTCTATGGACAACTTGAATAGAGATGTGCAGCATGATTCACTATCGACCTCTCACTTTTTATTTTACGGATGTAACTAAAACAATAACGGAATTATAACGGTTTCTATGGAGACACACGCACTGACGTGTAAACACGCTTATTGTACTTGACTGCTGTCGTATTTTTAACGCATATATCTGCTTACGTTGCGGAGGGGTTAAGAGCATAACAGATTTAATCATGTGCGACCAGATTGAGCATAATAATTCATTGCAAAAGGTTCTGAGTACATTTCCTTAATGCCATTCCAAGATAGGGCCTCGTTCTAATTTAATATTTTCCTAAATATACTAAACTGGGTGAGTAAGCGGAGTAAATTAGTAAACTGTTGAATACAGGTAACCACCGTTAACCGGTCAAAGGCCATGACATTTCGCGGAAATTCGCGGAACTTCGCAAAAAAACACTAAAAAACCACCACTTTGAATTTTGAATTGAATGTTTTGTTGATAAATTTTGAGCTATTGTATATTTTATTAACTGAAACACATTCACATCACAATAAACTATCTACCAAAACCACATTACTTGCATTTATTACGTATATTAATAGGTTTTATGATCGTTAAATTCGTGGCAAATTCTGACATCCGATTGTCATAGAAGAAATCGTTTTAAAAATATTCCAGGGTGACAAGGTGAATGAAACTTGTAGCGTCTACGAGAGTAATAACGGCGCAAGCGATTCTGACACTGTTCTTCATACAAATTGTGTACATAGAAGGGCCAAAATCGTAGACCAAAAGTTTTTTCTCGGAAGTATTATTCAAATATTTGAATTATTTTCTCGCGCATGCGCATATGACGCGCACGCCGGCGCGTCTCCGGCCTCCCAGCGGTTAATCGCGGGAGATGTGTTCTGGACACGACCGCGATAAGCGAAATTCCACGATCAATGGGGGATTTAAAAAAAAAACTGATTTCAGCTGATTCTATGTCTTCTTGTCTTCTAGCCGAATCACTAATCATTTTAATGCAAGTTCCAACATTTTTTAAACCGATCAAACCAACCTTTACGTGCTTTAAAAGCTTCTCCTCCATTTTGAGATTTTAAATGTTCCCAAAGACTTGGCTGGGTTTACATTCGTAAGTAAAATTTACGACTTAATGTAAGTTTTTGACATGTTACTCCCAGGAGCGTTTACATATGCACCCGACTTGTGGTAATTAATGCTTACGGAAGCTATTCGGAAATTCAACGTGTGTAAATACTCATGCGACCGTTTACATCTATAAATTTGTTTGTGGTAAGATGGCTTCCTGTCAACAACGATCTGCTACTGTCAAATTTACGCGATTCTGTCAATAAAGACGAAAAGACCCAAACAAAGAGATGAAATAGAATTTGGCTTTAATTAAACAATTATCCATGCGCTTTTTGTTAAAAACAGAAGCATTGAGAATAGAAAGGATTGGACTGATAATTGAATAGAAAGAAGGATGCTCATTTTCAGAAAACTTAAACAAGTGTAAATAATTACTAGTTTTATAGGAAAATTGATATTAGTTTTACAGAAAAAAATCCTACGTAAACAACTGTCTTTTAATTTTTGACATCTCGTAACAGCGCATTTTGGTACTATTTCTTATGGCAAATCTCTTAGCTTATGAAACTGATTTTATAAGCTGTAAAAAGACCAGAAATTCGCGCGGACGTTATCAGACCTGTCAAAAAACTTCCGAAAGAACAAGTTCTGTAACTTGATATAAATTACATTAAGTGACTTTTGGTATCGTTTACATTGGTAATTTGGCCAGAAATCGCTTACGTGAGTGATTTACGGGAAAAAACTTATGACTATAAAGCATATAAGGCTCACAGGCATTTGGTGTTGTTTTAGATCCTCTCTCCATTGGTTAATAAATTTTCCATTTCTGTCATCAATAAACTTCTGGTTCGTGAAACTTTTGTTGCTGTAATCGGAGTAATGTTGTTGTTGTTTTTTAATTTTGTCTTTTTGGTGCACAATTGATCGCACTGTAGACTCAGGCAATTTGAAATCCCTCCCTACAACTGCAAATTTACCACCATTTTCTATTGCTTCAATTATTTTTTGTTGGTTTTCTAAAGTCACTCCATTGCGAATTTTCTTAACCGGTTTTTCACGTTGTCTGTTTGACGTTTTAAATCGTACAAAGGGATAAAAATACGGAGTGTGCGCTCGACACCGCAGCTAAGATTACGCTGAAGTTGAAGTTAAGGATAGCTGATTGACCCAAACAAGTGTTGTTTAAATTACCGCGTTGTAACGAATCCGCACTCACCGAGGTCGCGATGAACGGGGCGCACCTGTAATTACTTGTCAACTAACTTTAATTGTATAATGTAAGATCAACATGGCAGTAAAATGAGACATTTACTTGACGGGTGAAACAGATAATACACTCTAATCGACGAGAAGCTAATATCTCCTGAACATGGCTATGACTTGTCAATGGAATGCTTTATTTATTACTAATGTTTATCAATTGCTATATTTATTATCAATGTTCTTTAAGACAATAAAATTATTTTAGAGCAATTTTTGCTGTCCATCAAACTTGACAGTCAACATAACGATGTGAATCTTGTTAATTGGTTTTGTGTTACAGATTGCAGACACTGAGGAAGTGCGTGTACACGGAGAAGACCAGAACTTGTACCTGCTACTCTGCCCTCACAGACGGACAGAATCCTGCTGAAGATGAAGAAGGTATTCATATTAATTTTACTAGACATCAGAGATGTCGCTATTTGGCAACGAGGCACATATTCAAATCAATTAAGAATATGACCATTTGTTTTGGTTTGTATAGTATTTTGTAATAATATGGAATATGTTGTTAATATGGAATTGTTGTCTTGGTGACCCTTACAGTTGATTCCCCGACTGTTGGCTCCTCGAAATATAATAATTATTATAAAATTATAATTTTTGTGCATTATTTACCAATATCAAACCTAAAATCAACTTCAAAAATACCTTTTATAATAAGTTGGTATGGATATCAATCAACTTTATTTAACCCCTCCACAACGTAAGCAGATATAAGCGTTAGAAATAGGACGGCAGTCAAGTACAATAAGCGTGTTTATAGGAATCGTTCTAACTCAGTTATTGTTTTGGTTACATCCCTAAACCAAAAAGTAAAAGGTCGATAGTAGATCAAGCTGTACATCCCTATCAAGTTGTCTATAGAAATACATAACAGGAATCAGCTGTCTGTCGCGTAGTTGACAAAAATATTTACCCGCGCAAATTTACTACCGGCGGCTCGTCCGCGCTCGACATTTTTAATTTTTATTAAATATTTTTATATGAAATGATAAAAAAGTGAGGTGACAAAAGTGTTTATTACACATATATACAATAGAATAAGTATTGTTGTTTACATAATCTGTGATTTTAGTACCGTTTTCACATAAAAAACATCACGTGAGTCATTTTTACCTATTTTTAATGTTTGCGTTCTAAATTTTAATATTTACAAATGCTAATATTTATTTGTAATATAACAATTTGAAAGCTTATTTTGTAACCTTTCTAAAACAGTTTTTACTATTCGGCTACGTTCAGAAATGTTTCATTTATAGAGCTTTAATTGTGAAGCGGTAATAACAAAAAGTTTTCGTAAAATGTCATTTCATTTGAGACAGTTTAAGGGCTTAAATGGCGAATTTCGGAGGGGTTAAAGTATCGATTTCTTATATTTGTACGCTGGTATATAGAGTATATAGACAAGTAGTTTTTATCCTTGATGCATTTGAATGAAAATTTTAAATGTTTTATTATTACAAAATTAAATGTAAATGGAAAAATCCTTTAAAGGATTTTATAATCTTCATTATTATGCGAACCACACATCGCGGGAGTTTTTGAAAATATTTCAAATACATTTTAATGCATCTAGGGAAAATTTGCTGATATTCAGCGACTAAGCAAACTTAGATTTTGTAGGTGGTGCTGAAATTCAGCAAAAAGTGCTCCAGTGGCTAATAGGAGTGTCATGTCGTCTTTGGGGATGCTTTACATAGGGTTTTATACAATAATCACTCAATCGAAGGCTACCCAAATTTGGGTGATACAATTAATGCATTTTTGAATTAAAATGAATTTATTTCGAACTTCCCGCAATCAGCTAATATGTTTAGTCACCAGCTACCAAAAGACGTCACTAATATTCCTCTCATGAAATATTCTGGATAATGTAGAGAAACGATCAATGCGATCTACTTTTGCATGTTTTATATGAAATTAATTTGGGACTACAAGAAATACTACAACACTTGCAGGAAAACGATTATTCGAGGAACAATAGGTAGGGGTTTCACTGTACTACCACAGTAAGCGGAAAATGTTGCTGAGCTGAGAAATTGAACACAAAATGCTTGGGTGAAACTGGGTGCGATGCCAACTCGGCCACTGACTGATCTACAAGTACTATTCTCTTTTTTCCTATGCAATATGAATCCGATGGGGGGGGGGGTTTGAACCCACTGAAACCCCCCTTTATTGACGCTCTTGCTCTTTCGCTTGAGTGGCTATATTACAAACATTTAAATATTATTTCATGTTTACTGTAATGTAATTTTAATTTCCAGGTGTCAAATGCGTGTTTGAGGCCGTGGTTGACTGTGGAACGGTGCACGGAGCCCTCTACAAATGCCTGGGTGCAGTGTTCGGGCTTTCGGTGGCCGGGGTGCTGGTCTGCATATGCTCGGCAATGCTGGCCTACCAGTTGCTAAGGTACATCATAACTCTTTACTGACTCACATGACAGGTCTTGAAAGCGAACAAATTAGTGTGAAAGTAATCTCCAAGTGCCATTTTTTTATACAAAGGAATTTATAACCTTGGAGGAATGGAAACATTTTGTTATATATTTGTAATTTAAAATAATATGTTTGAAATTTTAGCCATGAGCGCAAGAAAATGTACTGGGAACAATTAGAGCTGAGGTGTCGTTCTCTGTACCGCCCCGCTGGTACCAGCACTACCACCACACAGGGGGGGACCACCCGGCCACATTCACAGCAACCACAGGTAATTATGTTTCAAACACCCAATCATGTCTGATTACGTCTAAAAGAGATCGAAATGCAAATATAGTTTCCTTCAACGGAAGAAATCTTTCGAACAGGCCCTCCATTGTTATGCTTGGTGTAACTAGCATGGTGGTCGAAAAATCTACAAATGATGTAACCATTCAAAGCAATGAAAAAAGAAAAAAAAAAACTTTAACCTCTTATTTGCTTACTCATGCGCGAGAAAATAATTAAAAAAAAATACGAACAAAAAATGTTTGTCTGCGATTTCGGCCCTTCTATGTACAGAATTTGTATGAAGAACAAGGTCAGAATCCCTTGCGCCAACATTACCCCATATGATGGGTAAAAATTTCATTCACCTTGCAACCCCAGAATATTTTTAAACGATTTTATCTGTGGCATCGAAATGTCAGATTTGCCATGAATTTTAACGGTCAAACTTGATGCGTGTTCCTCGACTAAAACATCGTAAAACCTATTAATTTACGTAATTAACGCAAGTAATGTTGTTTTGGTACATAGTTTATTGTTCTAGGAATGTGTTTCGGTCAATAAAATATACGATAGCTCAAAATTAATCCACAAAACATTCAATTCAAAATTCAAAATCGTGTTTTGTTACGAAATTTCCGTATTTTTCCTGGAATTTGCTGGCCTTTGACGGGTTAAGTGACCAGCTCAGGTACGAGTTCCACCAAAGCTACAGTTAAATTAGCCTCCCAAAAACTGGGCATACTGTACAGGGCCCGCAGATACTTTAAGAGAACACAACTGCTAACCCTGCACAAATCATAAGTGCGCCCCACGGTTGAGTTTGGCAGCCATTTCTGGTCTGGATCTCCAAAATACCCGAAAAAAACATTTGGCTCTGTGCAGAAATGGGCGGTCCGTTTGATAGGTTCTCCCATCTTAACATACGGATTGCAATCTTTAGACCTTTAGAGCATAGGAGTCAAGTGGGAATGCTATTCTTGTTCTACCAGAATTTCAATGGAAGATGCTCCGAAGAACTAGCATCATCGATCGCCTCGGCACCGGTGCATAGTCAGGAAACATGCCAATCGCACACCCAACATATGTACACTGTTGATATTTGTCACATGAGAACGGATTGACTCGTTCTTGAGTTCAACAGTTCGGCTGTGGAATGATTTGCCGGCCTCTGTGTTTCCTTCTTTCTACAAAATGGGTCTCTTCAAGACCAAGGGGGGATCCAGGGGGGGGGGGGGGTCATGGGGGTCATGGGGGTCATGGGGGTCATGAACCCCCCTGGGCTGGGTCCAGGACCTAGGTGGACCACTAATTAAAATTGTTAAACATAATGTTTTATATATTTTTTGTATCTATTATTATCAAAATTATACTACCTACTTTTTACTTGTATCTATCATTATCAAAATTAAATTATAACTTCTTGTGACTTGACCACGACTATGAGACCCCCCCCTGGCGCTATGTGACCCCTCCCTGGTGCCAAAAAAGCTGGATCCGCCCTTGTTCAAGACCAATGTTCATTCCTTCCTCTCCTCAAAAAGACCCTCCTCACAGCATCTCACATGACATAGGCCCTGAGGGAAATTATTTTTCTCAGGGCCTCCTGTGTGCAATTAATGTAAAAAAGTTTTAAATCAAGTGAAGTCAAGAAGTAGAGATTTAAAAAATTTTGATAAGTACAGCTTTTTGTAAAAAAAAACCACCCACAAAGGGCGCTGTAAAACTATGTCCGGAATCTTGCCACTACATGGATGTTAAATACTCAAAACAAGAGATTGGGAGAAGGTTAATTTGTTTCTTTGGAAAGGAATATGGAAAGTTTCAGGGTTTCTTTAGCATAGGACAGGGCTAGATGAATTTGAATAAACATATTAACACATTTTCCCATGTCCAGGTTTGTGGTGAATGCTGTGCCGAGTGCAGAGCTGCTGCAGCGGTTTCTTGGGATCTGCAGCACAGGATTTGGGCTTCAGGTAATTCTATATAAATAGGCATACTGTTGATTTTTGAAATTTTTTTATCTGAATACCTCAAAAGAGTACCAAATTCGTTAGCCCCTCCGCAACGTAAGCAGATATATGCGTTAAAAATACGACAGCACAATAAGCGTGTTTACACGTCAGCGCGTGTGTCTCCATAGAAACCGTTATAACTCCGTTATTGTTTTAGTTACATCCGTAAAATAAAAAGTGAAAG
Source organism: Limnephilus rhombicus (assembly GCA_929108145.2). Classification (NCBI taxonomy): domain Eukaryota; kingdom Metazoa; phylum Arthropoda; class Insecta; order Trichoptera; family Limnephilidae; genus Limnephilus; species Limnephilus rhombicus. The sequence continues at coordinate 12,297,336 of OV815296.1, forward strand.
GTCGATAGTGAATCATGCTGCACATCTCTATTCAAGTTGTCCATAGAAATACATAAAAAGAACATTCTGTCGGACGCGCAGTCTGACACATAATTTATCCCGCCAAATTTCCTACGGGCGCCCGATATTGTTAATTTCTATTAAATATTTTTATATGAAATGATAAAAAAGTGAGGCCACAAAAGTGTTTATTACACATTTATACAATATAATAAGTATTGTTGTTTACATAATCTGTGATTTTAGTACTGTTTTCACATAAAAATATCACGTGAGTCATTTTCACATTTTTTTAATGTTTGCATTCTAAATTTTAATATTTACAAATACTAATATTTATTTGTAATATAATAATTCGAAAGCTTATTTTGTAACCTGTCTAAAACAGTTTTTACTATTCGGCTACGTTCAGAAATGTTTCATTTATAGAGCTTTAATTGTGAAGCGGTAATAATACAAAGTTTTCGTAAAATGTCATTTCGTTAAAGACATTAAAAGTGCATATTGGCGATTTTCTGAGGGGTTAAACTGCTTTCAATGTGACATATCTTTTTAGTCATTAGTCAGAGAGAGATGTAACATAAAACGTTAAAATTTATTAATTATCTTTGAAGTCTCCCTTTTTATGCCTAAGTTGAGATGTGTGTAGTCTTTTCTCTTTCCAACGCATCAATTTGGTATTTCTAAAACAGAGATGTCAATATTTGGTACCTGCAACCTTACAATAACAATAGTCTTTCTCGCCTGCGACCACTCTTCTCACTCTGGAACGTACCGCAAATATACTATACAGGGTGTTAAGGGACGTACTTGACTTACTTTAACCAGTGATTCCTGACATTATTTGAAGTAAAAAATGTAAATGAAATTTTGGTATCCGGTGATTTTTTTTGACGACTTTTTTTTTTTTTTTCAAAAATTTTTTCTTCAAAATCAAACAAAAAAAAAATTCTTCCGCATGTCGTCACTGGTCACTCAGCCGAGTGTCCGACGAACCCCTTACCCCGCCTCCAACTGTTCAACAACTACCATTTTTTTATGTATTTGTAGAAAAAAAAAAAAAAAAACATCAAAAATGTCACCGGAGACCAAAATTTCATTTAAATTTTTTACTCCAAATAATGTCAGGAATCACTGGTTAAAGTAAGTCATGTACGTCCCTTAACACCCTGTATATTACTAAATGAATTAATTGTGAAATAACACATTAATAAAATAAATTTACCCACACCGGGATTCGATCCCGCGACCTTCGGATTGTGAGTCAAGAGCCTTACCCCTCAAATATGGCGGCCGTCAATACGGTTACCTAAAATCTTCAAAACTATTATCCTCCATATGTAATTTTAAATTGAACAATTGCATTAAAAATGCATGGGGTAACAGAGTCATCCCTAATGGCAACCAAGTTTTTTTTGCTCCCTGGCATTAATTTGGGAGGCGGTTATGGTAACCATTTATTGGTTAACCAACACCCCTGCCATAGGTAGCCCCAAGTGGTTAGCTGCGTATGGTGACTTAGCAGGGGTGCCTGTGTTCAATGGTTGAGTTTTGTCTATGTCTTGGCGGCAGATGTGTTTGCCCGCCAACTGCGTGGCTGGCCGGATCAGGAGAGCCAGATTTAGATCTCTCCAGTCGGACTCTCTCGATCCAACGCCTTGCACTGCAGAGGGAGGGGTGGATTTATTATATGCACTCCTGGACACATTGACCCCAGATTCCTACCCATCCCTCGTACCTTTTTCCACCCCAGAAGTTTTTCTCCTTCCTTTCCCTAAAAAGAACCTCCACAGACCATCCTCAAAGATGACATAGGCTCTGAGGGAACATTTTTCCCCAGGTCCTTCTATGTGGAGCTAGGTTAAAAAAAAAATTTAAATGCGAGGGTTAGTAATAATTTATTTGTGTCCAGGTCGTGTCGGCAACCTGTATTCTCCGAACCCTGGCACCGGGAGACGAGTCTCACCCTGGAGCTGGTTTCCTTGGCCAAGGAATTCTAATCAAAGGTCAGTTGCTGTATGATAATAATAAATAATAATAATTGGCTAATTTATATAGCGCCGTTTTTGTGATATACGGTACAATCTCACTAATCCGGCACTATTAAAACCTGAGGGTGCCGGATTATTGGAATGTTCGGATTACTGGATTATAGAGAAAAAATCATAACAAATAAAACAAAGCATTTTATAAAGAGAATATACACACTATTCACACTTCAAACAACAGTTAAATACGTATGCACATGCACAAGAGATAAGTTTTGAGGTTAGACAGTTAGACGACGACGCGGCGATGGAGCACATAGGCGTAGAGGGGCGAGGGAGGCACGGGCGGAGGGTGCCGGATTATTGGACGTATCTATTAAAGTGCCGGATTAGTGAGATTGTACTGTATATGTTTTTGATATTATGATATATATTTCATTACTATTTCTTTTTGTACATATTTCCTTTGTCAACAAAAGATAAATAGTCAATTGCATTCACCAGGTAATTAAATTTATATACCCCAAATTAATATTTTAATAATTTCAATGAAACAACCACTCGAGCGATAGCTACCCAAATTTGCGCAGGTGATTTTTATGAATTAAAATGAATTTATTTTGAACTTGAGTCTCGCTTTTCTCACTCTCGAATACCAAAAGATGTCACTTATGTTCCTCTAGATTAGGGGTGCCCAACCCAAATTGTTCTTCTTCCTCTTGTGCCCTGTCCGTTCAACGGACGTTGGCTATCATGTTGGCTATGCGGACTTTGTTTACTGCGGCCCGGAATAGCTCTACAGTAAACTGGCCAAACCACTGTCTCAGGCTTTTCAGCCATGAGGTTCTCCTTCTTCCAGGGCCCGTCTTCCGGCAATCTTTCCCTGCATTATGAGATGCAGGATCTCATACTTCTCTGGATGTCTCATCACATGTCCCAAATCGTTCAGTGGGCCCACAGATATAACCCTGGGGGGGGGGGGGGGGGGAGTCGGCTTAAATACTGACCATTAACCCGTCAAAGGCCAGGCCATTTCGCGGAAATTCGCGAAAATTCACAAAAAACACAAAAAAAGCACCATTTTGAACTTTGAATTGAATGTTTTGTTGATTAATTTTGAGCTATTGTATATTTTATTGACTGAAACACGTTCACAACACAATAAACTATCTACCAAAACAACATTACTTGCATTTATTACGTAAATTAATAGGTTTTACGATGTTTTATTCGCGGAACACGTATTTATTGCGACAGTTAAAATCGCGGCAAATTCTGACAGCGGATTGTCATAGACGAAATCGTTTTAAAAATATTCCAGGGTTGCAAGGTGAATGAAACTTGTATCGTCTCCGAGAGTAATGATGGCGCAAGCGATTCTGACACTGTTCTTCATACAAATTGTGTATGAAGAACAGTGTCAGTGTCAGACCAAAAGTTTTTTGTCGGAAGTATTATTCAAATATTTGAATTATTTTCTTGCGCATGCGCATATGACGCGCGCGCCGGCGCGTCTCCGGTCTGTCACCGGTTAAGATGATTCAATAATTAAATTAATTATTGATTCCTCGAGGAAAATAATTCCCCTCGAGGCCTATATCATCATTGGGGGTGCTGCGAGGAGGGTCTTTTTAGAAAAGGAAGGAGAGGAAGTTCTGGGAAGTGTATTAGGGGTGGGTAGGAATACCCGCTCCCAAATGAAGATGTATGTATGATTTTTGTAAAAAAAAAAAGAAATCTCTAATCGCTAAAGGTTTTTTTTTAATACGCTATCGCTTGTGTGGTTATATAAAATATACATTCAGTATCTTAATTGGTATTAATATGTAATTTTTATTATAAAAGGTTTAGATTGGTATGTTACTAAGGTGTTTCATACAAATTCAAGTGTAATATTAGCATCAAATGGCCAAACAATGCCATTTTGTTTTTTGACATTGAAAGCTGAAACGCATTTAACAGGTACCTTTCAAATATAAAATTTAAAAAAAACAAATGGCGGTGAATGGCCCATTTGATGAAAAAAGTTTAATTTGAATTTTTGTGAAATACCAAAATCTTTTTAGTTTTATTTCTTTAATCTATTAGAAAACCTCTTTATACGCTATGATTTATTTATGTATGTATTAGAAATATGTATACATATTTATATGCATTATCTTTGCTTTATATTCTAGGGTGGGTGGTAGTTCTTCGGGTGATAGTGCTTACGGGTTTGGTGCCAATTCACCGGGGGGATACTGGCAGCTAGGGCCACCTCCCCCTTACACTCCTCACCACAGGTAAAAAAACTATTTATCTATTATTACATATGTCTGTTATTTTATTAACTACTAGCTGGTACCCGGCATGCGTTGCTGTGACATTTAATAAAGAAATTGTTTCTCCCTGCGTGTCCGTTCCCATTCGTCCCGTTACCCTTCCGCCTCCACTTCCTCTCCCGCGTCTCCTTCCCCTCTCGCATTCCCGCTCGACCTCCTCCACCTTCCATCTCCCCACTCCCCCCTTCCCCCATCCCACAAACGCCCTTCCCGATTCCCCCCCCTCCCGAGTTCCCCTCCCCCCTCCCTGGTTCCCCCCCTCCTCCCGTGAACCCCCTACCTGACTTTCCCTCTCCACTCCCCCACCCGCATTCCATACATTCAGTCCCGGTACATTTATTTTCCTCAGGGCCTCCTGTGTGGAGTTAATGTAAAAAAAAAGACACACAAGACAAGGAGAAGAAGATGGTGAGGTCTGTTGAGCGAGATAATGATGATGTATTTTGTATGTTTTTTTGCAGATATCTTCACCACCACATGCAGCAGATGAGCCACCATCACCACTCCAGCCAACCTAACAGTGCCACCACCAACACACAGCAGAGAAGAGCTTGCCAACACGCTCACAGACCCACCGGTAAATATTATCCCTCAACTCATATTGGGCTTCTCATTTCACCATGACACCACGACTTGTTCAAGATATCACCCGGCAGAACCGATGTTCTAGCACACTATGGTGTAACAGGAGGAATGTTGCTATTTAATGACCTTTCTAAAACAGTAGATATTATAATGAATACAAATATGAATGGTATAAGAAGTTGGAGACGTCCGAGGAAAACATGCCACAATTAACCTCTTATTTGCCGGAGACACGCGCGCGCGCGTATAGTGCGCATGCGCAAAAAAAATATTTCGAAAAAAATATGTTCATCTGCGATTTTGACCCTTCTATGTAGAATTTGTATGAAGAACAAGGTCAGAATCGCTTGCGCCAACATTTCCTCATAAGTTGGGTAAAAATTTCATTAAATCATTTTATCTGTGGCATCAAAATGTCAAATTTGCCGCGAATTTTATCTGTCAATGTCGAAAACATTGTAAAACCTATCAATTAACGTAATTAACGCAAGTAATGTGGTTTTAGTACATAGTTTATTGTTCTAGGAATGTGTTTCGGTCAATAAAATATACGATAGCTCAAAATTAAGGGTATATTACCGCAAGCGCAGCATATTTAGGGATTTTTGAGGCAGTTTTAAGAACATTTCTATATTGTTTATTAGAAAAAAATAATATGTTTTGAAAAAATAAACTATTCTTCTAAATGGTGCGTTAAATAAACGTGTTAAAATGTTTAAAACAATTGCGTGAAAAAATATTTACAAAACCTCTAAAAATAGCTTAAAGTTCGATTATATCTTTTAATTCTAAATACAGGAGAATTATAAAAAATATACATTATCACCACATCAATGTTGTCTAAACGACTGAATAATAAAATTATTTTAAAAAGCATTAAAACAATGCTAAAATAAATAAAAACAGTTTTTCAATATCACGATATTGTTATTTTGTCTCACGCCATTATATAAACCAAGACACGAGTTATTTCCAGTCATTATGCGAGATGATTTCAGAGTGAAAGCACGTCAAATTTTACAAAAAATAAATACGTAAATGTGTAGGCACATAAGAAAAGGAGTCACACTAAAGGTTAGTCGTTATGTTATTGTGTTTTATTTCAGAACCAAGTTGACTTTTTCACTAGAACTTCCATTTCGCGGCCGCCTGTTTGCAACCAGCGGCATAGAATGGTTTAGAGTGCCCCTTTACCCGTATTTTCGTATTCCTAGTTTTATTTATTTACGTCCTACTGTGCTTTTACATAAATTAGGTAAAGATAAAGATATATATAGTATTGTTCACTTTGCAGACATATTATTAGTATTTTTTAGTGAACAAAAGATAATAATTGAGAATAGTAGGGAAAAAGTTTCATAATAACACGAAACGATCCTCACCATATATATCTCCCAGTACGAATCTAACAAACCTTGTAGCAATAATTTATTTTTATTTTTATTTATTTATCTATAATAAAATATATTTACAATGGTTTTATTTGTATGCCTGTCTCACTAGGGTATACCTGTGTCGAGACAGGCGTACATAAATGAATATAGTAGTTACAAGGATATTTCAGGTAAAATACATATTATGAATAGAATTAGAACAGAAGGGTGATTGGAAGGGTGGTAAATCTTTTAAAGAGAGTTATTTTATAAATGTTGGAGATGGAGTAATGAAATAAATTCTGCCTAGTCTATTTATAGGTTAAATTTGACAGGATTCCATTATTTTCGTTTGTTTTATATGGGTTAGGTTGTATGTGAATAGTTATTTCTGTCTATGTGTGATTTATTTTACAGATATGTGTGATAGTGTGGCGTCCAATACTTATAATCCATTTTTTAATATCTTGTTTGAATTTTGTAAAGGAGTCACTTTGTCTGATCGTAGTTGGTAGTGTATTGTATAGTTTGCAAGCTATGTATTTAGAGTGTCTTTGCCCGAAGGTGGTTTTGAAAAAAGGAGTTTGGAGAAGTTCGTTATTTTTGGCTCGGGTATTGTGTATTGTTTGTGTAGCTTTGTATGGTGTTTTGTTGTTTTTGTGTAAATTAAGTAATATGGATCTTGAGTAGAGCTGTTTTATGTCCATAACGTTGAAGGAATTGAAGATAGTATCAGTGCTGGTAGTAAGCGGCATTTTAAGAATTATTTTTATGATTAGTTTTTGTGCTTTCATGATGGGATCAAGGGCATTGGAATATGCATTACCCCAGGCTAGAATTCCGTATTCGATGTGAGATTGGCACAATGAGTAATATACTGTTTTTAAAAGTTTTAGGTTAAGGAAATTGCGTGTTTGTTTGAAAAAGTATATAGATTTTCGGATTTTGTTTGTAGTATTATGTATATGTTGCTTCCAATTCAGGTGTGTATCGAAGGTTACTCCTAAATATTTGATAATGTTTACTTGCTCTAGGCATGGGCAGTCACAGTTTCGGTTTAGAGATGAATTTTTACATTTGTGTATTTTTAATGGCGGGGCTGGGTTTGACTTTGGGATATTGGTGAGACTAGACAGTAAGTATTTGGTTTTCTGTACATTTAGAGTTAATATGTTCGAGTCAAGCCAATATTTTACCTGTTGAATTCCTTCCTCCGCTTTGGAATATGCGGTAAGCCAATCTTTTGCTTGGAAGAGTAGGACAGTGTCATCGGCGAAACTGACAATAGTGGCATCGATATCTAGGTTGCATAACTCGTTAATATATATTAGGAAGAGCGTTGGACCTATAACACTGCCTTGAGGGACCCCGTAACTAATGGGCAAATTCTGGCTCTTTGTGGTATTGAGTTTAACGCATTGGGATCTGTCAGATAAGAAGCTGGAGAGGAGGCCTAATTCTTTGTTCCTAATACCTATATTAAACATTTTGCGTTTTAGTTTGCTGTATGAGATTGTATCAAATGCTTTACATAGGTCGAGAAATACCGATAGACATTTCAAGCCCTTATCCAGGTGGCCAGAAATATGGTCAGTGGCCGTGGCTATAGCATCATTGGTGCTTTTATGTTTTCTGAATCCAAATTGCCGCGGCGATATTAAGTTATTGGTTTCCAGATATTCCATTAGACTATTATTGACGATCTTTTCGAATACCTTTGAGAGGGAATTTAGCAACGTAATAGGACGATAATTACTAATATCAAGTTTGGAGCCAGTTTTAAAAATAGGGATAATGAGACCTTGTTTTAGAATGATGGGAAATAGCCCTTGGCGGATGCTAATATTAAGTAGATGCGTTAATGGTTGAAGTATACCAGGGGCATTTTTTTTAAGAACATTGTTAGATATTTCATCAATGCCGGTTGATGAAGAGTTTTTGAGCGAGTTTATTACTAAAGAAACTTCTTTCTCTGTAATCGTTTTAAGAACAAAGCAATTAAAACTACCAAATGTGAATAACCAACAAATTGTGCTATTTCATATTGAAAAATGTTAGTTCACATTCCTGCCGCAAGTTTTTAACCCCTTGAAGGCCAGGCTATTTGGAAAAATCACGCAGAAATTTCCTCCCTGACACTTTTGCTTATAATCGGTATAAAAAATGTTTATTTATTATTTTTTTTTTTAATTCTGTTTGCCAGATAATATATCTTATTATTCATATTTATTACATTATAATATCATTACAAGTTTTCCTAGAACAGCTAACTTTAACAAAAAAATTATGTAAAAATTTTCCCATTCCGGAAACAAATGGTAAAAAAATATATTTATACAAAAATGAACTGTTTTTTTTATTTCTACACAAACCTGAATAAACACCCTACGTGAAAAAAAATAATCCAGAGGTGTTTTTGAAGAAGTTATGACATTGGTACTTCTTTGAAAAAGTAAAATATTTTCATCTTTTCAAGAAAAATTCGAAAACCAAGTGTGCACTTTCGCATTTTTTTGGGTCTGATTTCTTCAGTTTATGATAACAATTCTTTCATATTTTGATAGTTTATACAATTGTTGTTACTAATAATATTATTTTGTAATAGAAACCCGTAAACAAATAATGCTAAAAATATAATTAGTCATTATGACGTAAAAAATTTGACATTTCTAGGAGAATCTTACAAACTGAATATTTAGGACATTTCGTTTGCGAAATATTTTGAAAATTACATGAAAATAATGTAGATAAAACAATCTTTCTGATGATATCTCAAACTTATTTTTTCCACAATGAATTTATATAAAAAACAATGAAAGAATGTACAGTATACTTTACCAACTTTAGCCATGTTTTGACATTGGTGTAATCCAACATGGCCGCCGCTCCCTATACAGATGAGCTTCAAAGGTACAAAGTGACACAAAAAACATGAAAATAAAAATAATAATATTTTTTAATTATATTTATTTCAATTTCACATACAATGAAAATACACATCATACATTTTTATAATAACAAAATATCCATTTTTATAATAACAAAATATACATTTTTATAATAACAAAATATACATTTTTAAAATAACAAAATATAATTATTTATAATAACAAAAACATACCAATGCAAAGATGCACAATGCACTTGTTTCAGTAAATTTTTTTATTCAAATGTTGCATCGAAAAAAAACCATAAATAACAAAAACATATAAACACAACAAATGGCGACACGCTCCCTGTCTCGCCGTCGTCCCTCCTTCGCTTCAAACCCGGCATCTGAAACTATAAATATTTGTTACACTATGTCTTTCAATTTTGGATGAAAGGATGAACTCATACTAATAGACAACATACCGTCGCAAGGACCGCTTGTTCTTCTCCGGTGCCCTCAAGGTCGTGCTGCTCGGCAAAATCAAACTGCTCGGCCATTCTACAACAATACAAACAATCATGTTTATTCAATTTTATAAGAAAACTCTCTTTTTATAACTTTTGAAGGTTATTCCCATCAATGTAATACTATAATATCATTGAAGAAGAAGATAAAAATAATAATCCAAACGAAAATATGAAAGAATGTGTCTTGTTCTCTTTCATATTTTCCTTTAGATTATTATTATCTTCTTCTTCAATCATTATTATAACCATCACATAATATAATCATCAAAACGCTTGTATTTATAATTTTGCAGAAAAGTTTTTTCCGTAATATAAAAATAAACAAAAAAAAATTTTTAGCACACCCTATCTGATCAATTTTTTTTGATATTCATTACTATTTTTCATAAAACATTGAAAAATAATAAATAATAAAGTTTCACGCCATCCTGTACTGTTTCATACGAAATTGCGTTTCTCGGATCGGACCAACAGATGGAAGCACTGACAAAATCAAATGTTCGAAAAATGACGGCAGGAGGCCTCACACACACATGTAAAGAAATATCAATGTGTGCGTGAGTACGACAGGCGTTGAGAATGCATTTATTTATAATATTTCGGCTAAATATTTACGAAACAAAGGCTTTGAAACATAATCCCGATAGATTTCTCTAAATAATTACGAAGAAACTTTATAATATTATCGAATATTGACGTAAATATTGTTCTAGAAAGGTGACGCTTTTTACCCGCGTAAATATGTTGGCGTCCCGGCCAGGAATTTTATTTTTTGTAAATTCTAAACGAAATGCGAACAAAACAAAGACTTTGATATATAATTTCGATTGATTTTTCTACAAAATGAAATACTAAATATTGCCAAATAAATGATATTATCACTAACAAACTGAAATACTAAACGCAAAATATTTCAAACCAAAAGATGCTATCACTTTGATGTCTTATTTCGTCGGTTTATTTTGACATATCGTATATTATTTTTACCGAAACACATGCGTATGACAATAAAGTATGTATAATAACATCATTACTTACGTTTTTTTGTTAAAATCTTGAGTTTACGGAGTTTTCACCGTGGACTGGAACGCACAAAATGTCGCACAATCCGAACGCCCGAAAAAGCCGTTGAAAGGTGACACCGGGTCCCCATAGATATTTTTTATAAATTATTCCAAGCGACTAGGAACATTGCAGGTTTCGCTATGGTAAAGGGAGAGAATAGAGCAAGCGATTTTGGCCTCATTCTTCATACACTTTCTTTATACGTTAGGGTCAAAATCGCGTTCAAAAGTTTTTTTTTTTTTTTTTTCATACAATTATCACCGGTGTACGATCGGCAAGCGGCGGGAATGAGAACTATGGAATATAATATGAATATTTTCAGAGACCTAGGTATAATGCCAGTAGCCGAAATAACAAATGGTAATATTTTTATAGTCTGAGAGTGCCAAATTCTTTTAATCTCATTTCCTAAATCTATGTATTTTCTAATTTTTCAGAAACAGTTTTTTTTTTAATATTACAGGAATTTGGAATAGCTACATCAATGATATAAGTTATTTTTTTAATTTTGTCATGTAAAACTATATCAGGTCTATTATGACTAATTGTTCTGTCTGTTAGTATAGTTTTATCATAAAATATTTTATAAAATTCATTTTCTAAAATGAATTTGGTTCATATTCATAAAATGGTAGTCAATCGTACGGTCAAGTATTACGGAAGTCAATCAAGTTATGTTTAATTATAATAAACACAATTAAATAACTTTGTTTCAATTTTATGTTTAATTACCAAACTTTGGTGGATTATTTTTAAAACCTGATTGTGCCTAAATGTATACTCGGACGGCGCTAATATAGAACATCCCGATATAATATGTTCTATAGTTTCCGGAAAAGCCAAACATTTTCTACATAAATCATCAATTTGATTTATATCTTTGATTATATGCTTCCTATATTTTTTGTATTAATGACTCTATCTTGAATGGCAAGCATAAATCCTTCTATTTCTGCGCTCAACTCTCCAATACTCAACCATTTGTTTGACGAAAGTTTGTCAACATACGTTTGGTTGAGATAATTGAAGTGTTTTGCATGAATAATTTTATTTGACCAGGAATCTAATAATTCCTGGTTAGTATTTATAAGAATTTTGGCATTCTCGTCATATAAATTTAAAGGTGTAATGTTTATATCTGCCTTGCAAATTATTTTGTGCATTTCTGAGCTATTGGCTTTCCTATGGAAAAAATTTCTAAGCATTTCTACCTGATTGTGTTTCAAAGATGTTATTTTGATTACACCTCTACCTCCTAAATTTCTAGGTAAATTAATTCGTTCTATAGCTGAATTTGGATGATGGCAATTAAAATTTGTTAACGTTGTTCTAATTAATCGTTCTAAACTATCTAAATCTTATTGGACCATTTAATTATGCTAAATGAGTACGTTAGTAGAGGTATTGCCCAAGTATTTATTGCTTTTACAAAATTTTTAGCAGATAGATTGCATTTTAAAAATTTTCTGATCCTAGTTAGAAATTTAATCCTAATATCATTTTTAATACTAGTGTGATCTAATTTGCGGGTATCCTAAATATTTATAAACCTCACCCCCTTTCATACTTTTAATTTTGAAATTTCTAAATATACCCTCGTCTCCATCTACAATTTTGCCTCTCTCTATATGGATCGTTTTACATTTATCTAAACCAAAAGTCATTTTAATATCATCTGAAAAATTTTAACTACCTTAATCATTTTTTTTAAATTTGATTCAGAATTTGAAAATAATTTTATATCATCCATATATAATAGATGTGAAACTATACTAATCTCTCTTGTATTACCGTTAATTTTTATTCCAAACTTGCTTTTAATTAACATTTTAGACAGAGGATTCAATGCTAAGCAAAATCAAAGAGGACTCAATGAGTCTCCTTGAAAAATCCCTCTTTTTATTGAAATGCCCGGTACTACTATTTTCTTACCTTCTAAATTTACTAGTAAATCTGTATTCCAAAAGGACATAATATTTTTCAAAAATCTAATTATAATTGGTTTAACTTTATATATTTTGATTAGCCACGAGTGCGGGACACTATCAAAATATAACTTTTATATAAATATATAATTTTTATATATATAACTTTTTGTAAACAATAATAATAAATATTGAAAATGACCGATATTTTATTTATCTTTCCAATATATTCAGATATAATTATGATCACATATTACGAAAATAATGCGAAATTGAATACCGTATTGTTTTGACATCTGTCAATGAAGAACTAATGCCTACCGTCCAGCAGTGTAGTTGGTTGTATCGAATAATTTATCAAACAAGTTTGATCAAAATCTGATAAAGAGTCATAAAATCATGAGCTCCTCCTCCAATAGGTAATATTTCTATCTAAATTTACCTAAAACATGCGCATTCAATTTAACAAACATAATTTGAAAGATGCCCAATATTTAACGTTTCATGTTCAAATCTTACTCAAGTGTACCATCTAGTCTAGATTCTTCGCTGCTCTGACTTCGTCGGTAGCGCGCAGCGGTTCCCCATTCGAGCATACTTCATACTTCCCCACCCCGAAATATTATTTCGGTTTTGGTAAATTACCCCTTAATCCACAAAACATTCAATTCAAAATTCAAAGTGGTGCTTTTTTAGTGAATTTTCGTGAAAGGGCCTGGCATTTAACAGGTTAAGAGAATCAGATACTTGAGTCGGGCCATGTCAAATGTCAGAAAAATAAAAGAATATGTATGAGACGATCTATGAATGCGAATGAGGCAAAGAGCCAAGACCGAGATGTTTGGCGGTCCTCTCTGCTCTGCCTACCCCTGCGAACGGCATGATGGTTAGATAGTTTAGTTACCATTTATGATATTATATGACAGTAATGTGAATACTATTATTCAGTTTCAGAAGACTTCTCTGAAGAATTGGAGGAAGTCCATCAGCACACTTGCCAGAAATATCAACATCCAGGTAAATGAATCATTCTCACTTTAAGGGGGGAGGGGGTAAGGTTTTAAAACTGTTTTTTTTTTCTTAATGTGAAACGTATCATGTTCGTATAAAAATGTAACCTTGCGGCAGAGCAGAGACCAGGGCTCAGGATAGTGGGCCAAGTAGTTATCTGTCATGTAGGTAGGGTTTTCAATCAAATAAAAGAAGAGGAACTTTATAAAAATGTATTGAATCCAAACCAAAAAGCAACAAGGAAGTGTACAAACTTCATACCAAGGTAACAAAAGGAAATATAAAAAATACACATACCAGATGGACTCCTAATGGACACGCTAAACTAACTATACGGAAATAACCCCGGTAGACAAACGCGATCTTGCTTCGCAGTGAGAGAGCACGAGACGGGACGGGAACTCCAGTCTTCCCATATGGGAACGGCGCGGAATCCAGAGCACCAAGGTCGTCCTTCTAATTGGGCAGGAGGCCGCTATACCTCCAAGGAGCGCATTCAGCCACGGGCCATCTCGACGAACTCCAATCAAAAGGCACGTGGCCCCCAACAGTATCCAAGTCTGGCGTATTACGGTTAGCAGACCGTGACTTTGCGACACGGGGTCGTGAAGGCATATTATAGTAGCCAACACCAGGACCAATTCACTTCACGATTCCTTTTCCAGAAATAATTCCACAAAACGGCCAACCAGCCACATCGGAAAAAAGTGGGACTTTCACGTCATCCACTATAAATAACTCGTACACGAACCTCGCGTGTTACGTAAAAACACCCCGCGTTCTTTTAGGTTTAAAATCGACTTAGATTCTCATGATAAAATCCAATAAAACACTTTTCCAGTGAGTGACCAATTTCCGACCCAACTGCCCAAGTTGATCGGAAGGAAGTGACCATAAACAAAAGGAAACTCTCTCTTTTCCAAAAATTACCAGTGTCCAAAAAAAACACCATAGACAAAATAACCACCTAAGCAAGAACTGCATTAGTCACATAATTATTTATGTGACAAATGTTACAACATGTCGAGAGTATTGTGTCAAAATTTCAAGTAAACCAGAGCAAAACTAACAAAGATACAGCGATTCAAGCGACCGGCCCTCATGCTCGATTCAAGTATATTTCGAGTATAAAAAACTTTGTAAGGTTTTAAAACGGGATTTTTTTTCTGAATGTTACAACATGTCGAGAGTATTGTGTCAAAATTTCAAGTAAACCAGAGCAAAACTAACGAAGATACAGCGATTCAAGCGACCAGCCCTCATGCTCGATTCAAGTATATTTCGAGTATAAAAAACTATGTAAGGTTTTAAAACTGTTTTTTTTTCTGAATGTTATAACATGTCGAGAGTATTGTGTCAAAATTTCAAGTAAACCAGAACAAAACTAACGAAGATACAGCGATTCAAGCGATCAACCCTCATGCTCGATTCAAGTATATTTCGAGTATAAAAAAACTTTAAATCGATTTTTGAAGTTTGTGAACATCATAACTCAAAATCTACTTGACCGATCCTTTTGAAATTTCGTACATTATTTTTACACATAAATCAACCGGTAATCCAGATGGTGTTTTTTTTCCATTTTATAATAACAAATTCACCGAAATTTTTTAGTGAAAATCGCATTTTTCACTTCAAAATTCTGCCAAAAATAAAAAAAAATCGAAAAAAAATAACTCCCTCTGATTACCTAGAAAAACATATCACCTTTTAAACGCATTTCGACTTTTTCGTTTCAAATGATCCGGTAACGAGTTATGGAGTTCACAGCATAACAACTTTTTTTCGAGGCGCCTTCGGAGATTCGCTCTCACGGACTTATTTATTGATATTTTTAATTGAAATTTTTTTCAAAGACACTTCAGATGTTATATTATAATGTGTATATGAAAAAATAAACCAACATTTTTCATATCTCCAAAAAGAAATCATGAAAATATGCCTTTTTTTCGTCTTTAAAACCTTACCCGCCCCCTTAAGTTGTACAGGTTGTTGCGGTAAGGCTTTGTGGGTTAACATGGTACTGTTATATTAGTTCCAGAAGGAGTGGAAGAGACGGTGCTGCAGGGAGAAGAGAATTTGGCCTTCCAGTGTGAGAAACAGTCACCACAAAGGTAAACACAACCTCCTAACATTATTTTTACAGTAGAACCTCTGCAATTTGAATTTTGATTCAAACGATTTAATTTAAATTTAATTAAAATTATTTATTATATATAATGTACATATATTATATTAGAGGCACTGCTGAAAACCAGCAGCATTCCGGAGAAATCCTGAATGTAACTGAGCAGGGACCCATTTGTCAATAGAACAATGTTTTAACCTGTCAAAGGCCAGGCCATTTCACGAAAATTCACAAAAAAACACTAAAAAAGCACCATTTTGAACTTTGAATTGAATGTTTTGTTGATAAATTTTGAGCTATTGTATATTTTATTGACTGAATCACGTTCACAACACAATAAACTATCTACCAAAACAACATTACTTGCATTTATTACGTAAATTAAAAGGTTTTACGATGTTTTATTCGCGGAACGCGTATTTATTGCGACAGTTGAAAGCGCGGCAAATTCTGACAGCCGATTGTCATAGAAGAAATCGTTTTAAAAATATTCCAGGGTTGCAAGGTGAATGAAACTTGGCGCAAGCGATTCTGACACTGTTCTTCATACAAATTGTGTACATAGAAGGGCCAAAATCGCAGACCAAAAGTTTTTGTCGGAAGAATTATTCAAATATTTGAATTATTTTCTCGCGCATGCGCATGTGACACGCGCGCCGGCGCGTCTCCGGTATGTCACCGGTTAAAAAAGATGTTTAGATATATTTAAATGTATGCTAGTTCCATGGTCCACCGTAAATCCACGGTAAATTTAAAGGAGCTCTCGTTTAGGTATTTTATCCAACATAACAACCTTCATATTTAATCTTTATATCGATGATGGAATGGAAAAATGGCTAAAGCAACCCCATACAGCTGTGACATTAAAGATGAACCTACACAATAAGCTTGTGTACATCAAATTTCATTTTAGAGGGGGATATGGGATATGGGTAATGCCACCCAAAGAACCATTTATTGGATAACCAACACCTCTGCCTTAGGTCGTCCCTAGTGGTTCGCTACGTTTGGTGACTTAGCAGGGGTGCCCGGGTTCATGGGGTGAGGTTTGTCCGGATCTTGGCGGATGCGTCTGCCCGCCTGCTGCGGGCCAGATCGAGGGAGACCGGTTGAGGAAATACTTTTGACCTCTCCGGCCAGAATCCCTCGACCCATCACCTTGCACCGCAGTTGGAGGGATGGATTCATACGTCCGTCACTCCTGGACACACTAACCCCCAGATTCCTACCCAACCCCACACATATTTCCTTCCCAGAACTTCCTTTCCTAAAAAAAACCCCCCATGCAGCATCCCTTAAGATGACATAGGCCTTGAGGGAGATTATTTTCCTCAAGGCCTCCTGTGTGGAGTTAATTAAAAAAAAAAATCATGTTTTCTAGAGTTTCCCAGAACATGTGAGTGTAAAATGGCCAAAGTAAAATTGCGCTTTAGCCATTTTCCCTTTCCAACATCGATATATAAAGGATCTTGATTGCGATATGATTAAACTGTGTTTTAACGGTATATTAACAGTATATTAACTGTGAATCTGTGCATATATTATGTGAAATACCCGACTGTATAAATTGTACATATTTAAAATGTATCCACAAGCTCCTCCATCCACAAGCAAATGCTTTTAATGGAGGAAAAGTAACAATATAACATGTTCCATTTTTTAAGATAAATAAAATAAATAAAAAATAAAATATTTAAGCTTGAATGGTAATTTTCCTAATCTAATAATATTGGCATAAAAATTTGAAAATTTTAAGTAACCCTTGATACTAAAAGATCTGATGAACTTGAAACGCGGACAGCGGATATGGTTTAGGACCTACGATGCCACAGACAAGACACATAGACAGACAGACACACAGAAAGTCGGAGGTTGAAAATGAGCTTAGTATATGAATTTATCATTAGGTTAATTTACATGATATTCAATATTAATTTTAATTTATTTTCTAGGCAACAGCAGGCCAGAAGTGGAGAATCGGAGCTCTACTTTGCCGATGTGTCCAGTTGCTGCAATGTTTCATTGAAGGTACACACTAACTTATCATTTTTTATCATTCAAAAACTAGATTTATTATATTTAAATATTAGTAAACATTAAGGGCAGCTTGCACCAAAACTTAAATTTGGTTTAAATATCAAGTTAAACACATTATTTGATTCAAGTTGACTTGGCGTCTTGCACCACAAAATTTAAGTCGTTAAATGCATTTAAGAACTGTCAAAGTTAAATACCCAAAAATGGGTGTTTAACTGAGTTAAACATGTTTTCAAACTCATTTTCCGGATCAAAATAAAATATGTAATACACTATGCAACCAAAACATAACCTCAAAATATTTTGACAGTAACAAATTTAAGCACCTTCCACCTATGATGTTATATAAATAGACTCGCCATAGTCTCACATACTCGCAAAATAATGTGGCAAGTAAGCAACACTCTTTTGTTTTCAGCAGTTTTCAGTAATTTCTTAATTCAAAAGTTATTCATGTATTAAAAAGATATGCTACATCCACACCGAAGCCAAACTTCCAACTCGAACTTCCAATGCACGAACTACCCTTCTACGCAATCGTCCGAAAGTTTGAAGTTGGAAGTTGTCCTCAGTGTGACCGTACCATAAGACAATTAAAGAATGTGTGTTTTTTTCTCAAATGACATACAAAATTGTCAGACGGGGAATATGAAAATTAATTGTATTGCTTATAATAATCGATAATATTAAGTAATTTGTGTGTACATATAAATTAAATGTTATTTCTTCACTTTTACTAATGTTTGCCGTGTAATGGAAACATTTTCTCACCATACAGGAGGGCATTTTGGCGCTTTTTAAATGCAATTTTCCTACTGGTAAGACATGACCTTACTTGACGAGTGACAGTTTAGTACTAAAGTACTAGAAATCGAGAACAGTGCAATTGTCTTACGTTTGGCTTCCCACTTTGAGATTTCTACCCCGCGTCTAAAGTATGTAACGTCTTTGCTTCCACCTATGATGTTATATAAATAGACTCGCCATAGTCTCACATACTCGCAAAATAATGTGGCAAGTAAGCAACACTCTTTTGTTTTCAGCGGTTTTTAGTAATTTCTTAATTCAAAGGTTATTCATGTAAAAAGATATGCTACTTCCACACCGAAGCCAAACATCCAACTCAAACTTCCAACCCAAGAACTACCGTTCTACACAATCGTCCGAAAGTTTGAAGTTGGCCTCAGTGTGGCCGTACCATAAGACAATCAAAGAATGTGTGTTTTTTCTCTAATGACGCACAAAATTGTTGGACGGGTAACATGAAAATTAATTGTATTGCTTATAATAATAAGTAATTTGTACGTACATATAAATGAAATGTTATTTCTTCACTTTTACTACACTGTTTGCTGTGTTTGGAAACACTTTCTCCAACACACAGGAGGGCATTTTGGCGCTTTTTAAATGCAATTTTCCTACTGTTAAGACACGACCTTACTCGACGAGTGACAGTTTAGTACTAAAGTACTAGAAATTGAGACCAGTGCAATTGTCTTGCTTTTGACTTCCCACTTTGAGATTTCTACCCCTCGTCTACAGTATATAACGTCTTTGCCTTCCACACTTGCACTTCGGGCACTTCGGAGCGATTGTTTTCCTCACCACATCAGGCCGCTACGCAGAAAAAAAAAAAAAAAACCACAGTGTGTGTGTGGGGCGTGCTAAGGAATGCCGCAACTGTTTTACTGACGCTAAATAACGTTGACAAAATACCAACTCCAACTGCTTGGTGCAGGACGAATTTAAACACATTTAAGTTAAATGTATTTAGTGACTTAAATTCGTTTTAGTTAAATGCAATTTAAAATTAGCGATAGTTTTAACCACTTTTATTTTTTAACCCCTTTTAGACAAGCATCATGTATACATGCCAACCGATCGAGTGCCTAAAAGACGAGCGTCATCTATACATGACACATGACCCATATGTATGAGAATTTGAAATACCAGTCCATGGGTATCGCAAATTCTTTAATGACATACAGCCTTACTAAAAAAAACCACAGCGCGACCGATTAACTGTGTTATTGCAATAACATAAATAGAGCTCGTATACACTAAAAGACGTTTTATTACCAATAACGTTTCTTTCGTGGTCACGCTGTTAAAACGCATTGAAGATGTTACAACGTTGTATATGGTTTTAATTTACTAGGAAACAATGTTGTTTTAATTTTTCTCCGCAAGGGGCATTATTGGTGCGCATGTGCATATCGGCCCGCGATGACAAAACAGTTCGGTGTGTTTATGGCGGGATATGGAAAATTTTGTTAGTGCCTAAATGTTGTGATTTTACTAAATAATTTCTATTGTAGTGACGAATTTACTCTTCTGTTCACATAATTGATATATTTACCATATTATTTGTGTGGTTTACATCAGTTTAATCAAGTTATTGTACAAACGCCGTACTTTCAAAGTTGAACTGTCAGAATATTGTTTTTTATAGGTTACTTAAGATAAAATTTTCATTTTAAGATCTTTATTTTAAGAGAATTTCTTAAAAGTGATAATTTTTTATAATATTAAAACCTAATACATGTGTTCGTAAACGTATCAAAAAAATTAACGTCTTTAGAGATGCAAGAAATCTGTTTTAAATTTCGGTATTATTTCTAAGTTATTTTTTTGGCAATAAAAAAAACTTTGAAATTTTTTATTATTTTTTTATTGTATACATAATGAAAAAGTGAGGTGATAGTTTCCTTCCAAATTTATTACACAAAGGGACTGTGTTTTTTAAATTTTGATTTTATTTAAATTTCTCTACATTTTGGTCAAAAATGTTGTGGGAGGAAATTTTTTTCCATTTTTTTCCGAGTTTGAATCTTAAAATACGGCAGTTTTTGAAAGCTAAAGTGTATTTCAAATACTCAAATCTAAAAGGTAATTTTATCTAGTTTTCATAAATGGTATTTGTTTTTACGACACCTTCAAAAATAAGAAATATATAGAACATTCAAAATACTATGGAATAATTACAAATATCGTTCGGACATCAATGGTTAAAACAGAGATAAACTACCCTCTCAGGCCGTGGAAACCATGTGTATTTCTTTCAAAGAACAAATTTTTAATTAGTAATGTTTTCACATTCGCGGCCGTTTGTCAATTGAATAAAATTTTCACTGGGTTTTTTAGTAAGGCTGATAGTCTTTAACCTCTGAGTGGCCAGGCCATTTCACGAAAATTCACTAAAAAAGCACCACTTTGAATTGAATGTTTTGTTGATTAATTTTGAGCTATCGTATATTTTATTGACTGAAACACATTCCTAGAACAATAAACTATGTATCAAAACAACATTACTTGCATTAATTACGTAAATTAATAGGTTTTACGATGTTTTAGTCGAGGAACACGCATAAATTTTGACGGCTAAAATTCGTGGCAAAAATGACATTTCTATGTCATAGATAAAATCGTTTAAAAATATTCTGGGGTTGCAAGGTGAATGAAATTTATACGCATCTCGCAGAGTAATGTTGGCGCAAGCGATTCTGACCCTGTTCTTCATACAAATTCTGTACATAGAAGGGCCAAAATCGCAGACAAACAGTTTTTGGTCGAAAATTTTATTCAAATTTTCGAATTATTACAGGTTAAAAGGTAAAAAAAAACCAACATGTTTAATAAGCAATGACTTCACCAGTATTTACTTGAATCTATATTTATTTCATTTGTCTGTATGTTTATTTATTTATTTATCTCCCATTTTCCAATACATTATGAAGTGTATTTTTTACACAGTATTCTGTGAATTGTTGGTGTATTTAGATGTGCTAGGGATTTGTGAATAAGTTTGTCTTTTATTGAGCAGGCTCTGGAGTACTGCGGAGGAGGCATAGGTATTACCATGGACTCCCAGGCAGACTCCTCGTCAGACGAATCCGAGGGAGTGGCGCAGGCTCAGGCTCGGAGCCACCGACACAAGCATCGACACAATATCAACGCCGAAGGTAACACATTTTACATTTAATCCTATAAATTTTCTCATTAAGTTCAATGATGCTATCAAAATTAACTTAGACCAACCGAATCTAAAGGCATTTACAGACGGCTGGCCGGCACAGGTACTAGCCGCTACGTTAAGTCAAGCCTATTGTTCGATGCCTTCCCACATGTTTTCTTAAATCCCATAGATAAACTGCTTGGCAAACCTGTCATCTGTAGTGAGCGGTCTTGATGCCAGGTGTAAAAAGATGACTTTTATCGATTCCGCGACAAAACATCCGCGACAAAATATCCCCGACAAAATATCCTATGGACAAAACATTCCCCAACAAAATATCTATTAAAACCTAACCTAATCTAACCCAATAAAAAAATGGGACAAAAATAATACGGACAACCTATAAAGACAATAAATTATTGTTCAAAAATAGTAAAATGGGACAAAAATAATACAGACATTCTGCCAATAAATTATTGTTAAAAAATAGTAAAATGGGACAAAATAATACAGACATCCTGTAACGACAATAAATTATTGTTAAAAAATAGTAAAATGGGACCTGTAATGACAATAAATTATTGTTAAAAAATAGTAAAATGGGACAAAATAATACAGACATCCTTTAAAGTTATGTTAGGTTAGGTTTTAGTAGATATTTATTGGGGGATCTTTGTCTGTAGGATTTTTTGTCGGGGATATTTTGTCACAGGATGAAAACGCACAGTACCACTTTTATCATGGCAATAGTTTCATCGCTGTTTAAAAATCTCTTGAAATCCCTAAAAAGTTACTTACCCCAATGTCTGCATGCGCACATCTCCATTTACTGCAATGAATTTTGAAACAGTGACTAAACTGTTGCTTTGACAAACTAACTGACTGACCTAACCTGACTAACCAAACACTAACATGGCATGTATTTTTTTTGAAGATTTAACATTTTGTATAAAAGATTCCATAAAATTTTTGTACAAAAAATATTCATAATTTTCATTGGCGCTTTTGTTCTTTGTATCGGCGCTACTGTATCCCTTGGAGGCATTGATAAATAAACTACTAGATTTGGCTTATCGTACAAATTTGCAAGACAATTGTGGTTCACCTGTACGGAGTGCAAATTAACCCCAAATTGCATGATGTAATTTGGTTGCACGTGTCACCATGCATCACAATTACGAAATTGAAACTTAAGAATCCAATTTCATGTGCAACTTCTGTCGCCGCGCCATATACGCACTATACAAGCACTTTATTTTTGATAAATGTTTTTGGAAACCGATTTATTTTGGTTTCGGTGTCATTTTTAAGATCCACATGTCTAGGTACCGTTGGTCGTTGGTTGGAAGAATCCTGGCTGCCTCTAAAAAACACTTTGAATTCCTAACACACAAGGATATATTTAAACAGTTGTCAAACAAATGTCACTTCTTATCATGTACCTTCTTGTTTTGCCAATGTTTTCATATTTGAATAATTTTCCAGGAATGGCAGCTTGCAGTCAGAGTCCCAGCAGGGGAAGACAGAGAAACCCAAACACGACTCACCAATCCAGAGAGACCAACAGAGGAAGCAACATCAGGAGTTGCGACAATCCCGGAGTCAGCGGGAACAACGCTTGCCGATCCAACACCAGGAGCAATCCCAACACCAGGAGTGACCTGCAGTACTCGGAAAACGAGGAAGAAATGTGTCAGAACAATTCTGGAAACTTTTCACACTGCACTAATCCAGAGTGCACGCGATTGCAAGACGAAAACTTAATACGAGGCAGCGAAATACTCAGACGCATTAGCGAAGATAACGGCGAAAACATCGCCGGCGTTTGCCATATGGGCGGTGGCGGCATGTGCCAAAACAGCGGGAACTTCAACAATTGCAGCGGAAACATGGACCGGGCTAGCATGCGAGTCAGACAGAGCCCTAATCGCAGCAGCTTCATATGCAGGAGCCCCGTCAACTTGAGGGCAAACTGCGTCGGCTTGCCCAACAGTGACGAAGACTTTGTGGGCAACCTGAGACGAAGAGACGACCCCATTAACTACGGAGGCGCCACTTCGTCTCTCGCGCAGATTCGGCGCAGAAATCTAGACGAACTGCAAGAAGAACAGTTTAACAGACGGCACACAATCGAAGAGGAGATTTTCAACGCTGCGTTGGACAATGCGTGCGTCTCTTACAAGCGTAAAGCTATCGACGAAAATATGTTGAATGAAAACGCTATTGAGAATCATTTAACAATGCGCCGTCAAGCCATTGAAGATGCAATATTGAATAACTCTTTAGAAATGGTTGATGAAGCAACTTTAGCATCCATGCGAAGAAACGCTTTAGAAGAATCAATTCTTAATTGTTCCGTCAATCAAACCATCGCCAGTTTGCGTATGAAAGACGAAAAGAATGAACAGATCATGAAGCGCAAAGCTATCGATGAATCAATGCTTGACGAAAACATGTCGTTTTCGCCTATTAGACGGAAAAATTTAGACGACAGTAAGGATCAGAATAACGTTTCAATGTCGCCTTTGCGAAGACGCGTATTGGAAGACTCGTTGAACAACGAATTGAATTCTTCTTTTGCGTCCATGCGACGAAAAAACCTCGATGATTCAATCAATGATTCGCCAAATGCGTCAAGTTCTCCGATGCGACGTAAACGCATGGAAGATAACCTGGCAGAGCAAGCTGTTTCTATATCGCAGCTGCGAAAAAAGGGACGCGAAGATTCAATAAGTTCCGATGAGCAAAATGTCTCATTGACCACGCGTCGGAAAGTCAACAATGAAGATGTAGATCAAAACATATCAATGTCACCATTGCGTAGAAAAATTTTAGATGATAAAATGAACCAGGATGTAATAAATGTCTCTCTCACGAAAAAGGCCATCGAAGATTCAATGCTGACCAACGAAATCTTGCGTACGAAAGCATTAGAGGAATTGATAAGTGAACAAAACAACATTTCACGACGCGGCAATAAAAACATCGAAGAGATTTTAAACAATCACGGAGACTCTTCGTTGATTTCAAAATCGAACATTGCGCAAATGGTGCAAAATGGTAATTTCTCCATCAATTTTAACAACAGTATCCATGAGAGCTTGGAGGAATCGTTAGCGGGGGAACTGGGCGGTTCCCGGCGCGGGATTATCGAAGGTGTCTGCCTCGGCCCGGATCTGCGGTACGAACCAGTGCAAGGGTTCGGAGAAGGCATGAATGCCGAGGAATCCAACGGAGAAGCTGGCACCAACAATCCGGTGCATCTCCGGTGCTGCAGCGACAGCAATACCATGGACTCTGGATGGCAATCTGGGTCTGAGAAACACATTACCGACTAAAGCAATATTTAAAATGTATTTTAGAAGAATTGTAACTTAACCTGCATGTTTTCTCTGCCAATACTCAATTATTTACCTATTAAGGTGCACAAGTATTCAGACTCGAGCGAGCAAACAATTTGAGATTATTTTCGTTGTAACGATAACGAATATTTTAATTTTAAGCTTAGTAATAGAATGAAATTCTACAATTTAGAATAATTATTCTTTAACAGTGTGATGGTGATCACAGACTGAGGAACGTTGTGAAACTTGATTGACTGGAAATCGTCAAAAGGAATTTAATTAAACTTGGAAGTATTGTGATTCATTGTTGGGTTATTATGCCACGTTGCATTTCCTGCTTGTTTAGCCAACATTACAGTGTTCATCATCATAGCGGATTGTGTTGAAGTCAACCCCGGATCTACGACTTTTTCAAACCGGGGCAGAAACTTGATAGTGGAGCCCTCTCTCGATGAGTGGCACCCCATCTCGTGAGGTGAGTGATCGTCGCTTCGTTTGATGTTCGACCGCTTGGGTGTATTCAGCTCAGCTCGTGTAGCCCCTAGTTCTAGATGCGACGGGGATTCCCCTGGCAGAGACATCACATACACTGTGTACAAAATGTACACGCATGCACAAAACCAACTGGGCATTTTAAAATCAAATGAATAATCGATAGAACAATGTGCGCTGGATGTCAGGCTCTTTGTGAATCAAGTTTTTTTTTTTCAATCAAACATATAAATTACGATTTTGGCGTGGTTTTTGGCGTTTAGTTTTGGAACTCTTATTGGCGGAAGAAATTTTCAAAAAGATTTTTTTTTAAATGCGATTTTAACCCTTATGTATAAAGAAACTCTATGAAGGACAAGGTCAGAATCACTTGCGCCAATATCATTCGTGATGTAGCCAAAAGTTTCATTTACCTAGCAACACCAGAATATTTTTAAATGAATTATCTATGGAATCTGGCTGTCAGATTTTCCCGCGATTTGAACTCTCGAAAAGTGATATCTCATATCTGCATGATAGTCACAAAAACATCGAAAAACCTATCAAACGCAAGTAATGTTGTTTTTATAGATAGTTTATTGTTCAAGGAATGTGTTTCTATAAATAAAATATACTATAGCTCAAAATAAATCCACTAAATATTACTTAAAAGTTATGCATTCTGTAATAAAAAATGTATTTAAGCGACTTTCCAGTACTTTGCGCAACTTAATTGTGACTTTCAGGAAAAAATTGTCACTTGGGCATTACTTAACGTTTAGAGGGGGGGGGTGTACAGAAAAACGTTACGGCGCGTTACATGGGGGGGGAGGGGGGGTCAAAAATCTTCAAAAATTGCGTTACATAATACTTGGCATAACAGCCCAAAAATTAATCACAATAATATTTTTGGCCGGGAAAATCTCAAACCATATCGAACTGAGAATTGTCAACAGGGATATTGTGATCACCCTGTAGATCTCTGCTTCCTTTATAATAAATTATTTAAGTAGGCAACTTTGTTTGCCTTTCTTCTTTATATTTACCATGATGGCGTTGCTCAGAAGGGTAGGCAGAGAATAAATAACGTCACAAACCTCTGTATTTGATTTATGTACATGAATGTTATTTTTAGTAATTAAACTGTATTATTTTTTGATACAAGCAATTTTTACAACATTACTTTTTTAATTAATGGTATTTATATAAATTTAAATGTTGACAAATAACCTCACTTTATTCTCAAGTTAATAAAATACACTTTTTGGTTTAAAAGTGATTTATTTTGGACTGTTTACTTGATATTATTAAGTCGGATCTCTTCTAACTGAAAACATAAACATTTGCTTTACACATTTCCTTACACATTACTATAAACATTGGCAGGGCGTGGCCTTACTTATTTTTGTATGCGTCTGCAGTAAGGCCATGCCTCCATTGCCAATGTTTACAGTAATGTGTAAACAAATGTTTGTGTTTTCAGTCGGAGGAAACCCGACTTTAGACTAACATCATGCGTTTTATTATTTGGTTTCATAAGTTGTTGCAATTTTATTTTTATTTTTATTATAGATGCATTTCTGAAAATATTATTCAAATTTGTTTAGGAAAGTGTCATCTTAATTGCCTTGTAAAAAATTGCCATTATTATTATTTATAACTGACATTAAAAAATTTTATCACTTCAAATTTCTATCTTTAACCCTTGAAATGCCAAGAAATCCATAGCGATTTTTGACATTTGTTACCGTCATGTGTATCCGTAGCGAATCGCACTTGTCTCAATTTTATTGTATTTTGTACCTTAAAAAGTGCTCCTACCATATTAAAATATGTTTTATTCGTTTGTCTAGGAAATAATGTGTCTTAATATTATCCTAGATCATAGATTCTCAACCTTTTTTTCGCCACTGCCCACTTTGAGAATATTTTTTTTGTAGCGCCCCCCAACTACTATTACTTACCATCTGTCGTTGCGAATCTGAAACCGCTATTGTCACGATTATATTTACACAACGGGGAGGGGAGGGGGCGTAATGGGATGGGATGGGTTTCTCTGGGTCTTCTACCGTCCCCCTGAAAGTCTGACGTTATCGCCCACGTTGAGAACCTATGTCCTAGATTGTTGTTTCGTCACTTGCAAATATATTTATTTTATCTGTGAAAAAGCACATCACAAATTTCATGTCAGTTGTCAATAATTCCTATTTTCAAAAGTCACAGTACTGTATTTATTTACAGCCTAGTGTGACTTATTGTGAAGAACGCTTATTTAGCTGGAAAATATAATAAACTCAAGAATATTTTTGTTTTTCTTCAATATAAATTGTCTGGTAAATTAATATGACATTTTGAAATATCCTACTAGTAACCCAGAAAACATCATCATTTTGTTTAATTCACTACTCAAATTTTTGTGCATTATAATGATTTAGTGCTGTTTATAAGTAATCTGAGTATTGTACCAGATACAGGGTACACTTATATGTAACTGTATACTTAAATCAAATTTCGATTGTTCAAAATAATGATTACTATTTGTCTTTACTGTCCATTTATGATCATAAAATATCAACTTTTGTTTGAAAAAATTAACATACAAATTATGTTTCCTATGGTAGTTATTTTTATTATTAAAATCGTTTTTATTTTCTTCCTATTTTTATATTATTATTATTATTCCTAATTATGCATTTATAAGTAAATGAATTATTTACACAAACACAAATCTCTAGTTTAGGTATAATTATTATTATCCACGCATGTAAATGATACGCATGTGTTTATTGTGGGTCCAATACTTGCCAATATGTAAAATAAACTTTTTTTTATTTAATTTGTTTTTTTATTTTCTTATATTACATTTGATCACTCTATTGTTTATCTTTTTCTGTATCTTTTGCCTTTTACATATTTACATACTACGACCATTCTCAACTCGATGCGCGATTATGTATGCGGAGTTCTCACCTTAAAAATTATGGTCAAGAATTGCCTAAACGTATAATGAAATGTGCACTCATCATAAGTGTAAGCAAAATATTTCCTCGCCCTCTCCATGTAATGTGGGCATGTCAGATTATTCATCCATCAGGTGCCGCATTTCATTAATTAATTATGTTGTGAAAGAAGAATTTTGTATCCTGAATCTTTTCTTAGAAAACCAATTTTTCAATAACATGAAAAAATAACAATGGAACATTGATAAACAGGAAGAAATCAATTCTTATTTTTAATTATTTTACATCCCAAATAGACTATCTGCCATTTGTCGTGCATTCCGGTAAGTATCTACCAGATTTAGTGCACATTATAAGTACATAGAGGCATGAAACATAATCTTTGATGTACAATAAATAGTTCCCGAATAGAATGGATAAAAACACCAAGTCTCATTCCTTCCTGTCCTGTTCCAACTAGAGACGCCACGAATATTAGGCTTCTTTTCGGTATTCGGCCTATTCGGCTACTTTTTTTACTATTTGTAGCAGTGTATATAGTGAGCGGCTATTTTCGGAAGCA
Source organism: Limnephilus rhombicus (assembly GCA_929108145.2). Lineage (NCBI taxonomy): Eukaryota > Metazoa > Arthropoda > Insecta > Trichoptera > Limnephilidae > Limnephilus > Limnephilus rhombicus. Next base: position 12,326,460 of record OV815296.1, read on the forward strand.
GTTATAATTTATGATGAAAAGCGTAATTGTTTGCTATCAACAAATGCTGAAAAAATTGTTTTTATTAATCATAACTTACCACTGATTGATTTTAAGAATTAGGCTAAATATGCTGATTTTTAGTTAAAATAAAGAATTTTGTAAGTTATATTTTATTTATTATACATTTTTTTCATGATTTGATATTTGGTATTCGGCCGAATAGTTCGCAGTATTCGGCCGAACACCAAATATCAAATCATGAAAAAAACATATAATAAATAAAATATTACTTACAAAATTCTTTATTTTAACTAAAAATCAGCATATTTAGCCTAATTCTTAAAATCAATCAGTGGTAAGTTATGATGAATAAAAACAATTTTTTCAGCATTTGTTGATAGCAAACAATTACGCTTTTCAACATAAATTATAACTGCTTCCGAAAATAGCCGCTCACTATATACACTGCTACCGGGAGATGATAAATAGATGTTAGCAAATTCTGCTAGGCTTGGATACTGTTTCGCGTTTGCTGGCCACCACTTGTAATGGTCTGCTGTCCGATCTAGGTGAACAGTTTTCATGTAAAAATCAATTTCATCTGTGAAACGTAATTGATTTTTACATGAAAACTGTTTGCGAAATCTACTAAGTGTCGCCGAATATTCAGGGCTTCGGCCGAGAGTCTAGCGGAATATTCGGTATTCGGCAAAATCACTATTCTTCCACACATTACTCACTTCTTCATCTGCCTGTCTGGGACATTTCAAAGCGGCACCCACAGGTAATAAAAAACACTAAAATAATATTATTTGATTTTATTGCATTGTAAAAAAATGGACGGAATTATTTATATCACCTTTAAAATATATAAAAATATGTGATGATTGGTACAACAACAGAATTATTTAGTTTTATCACAAATAAGCACTAATTATTGGGTACCTACTTAAAGTATTGAATTCATTGTAGAAAATTCCAATTTTAAAATAATATCATAGATAAAAATATTCTTTGCAATTCAAAATATATTTATGGTACTTTTAATAAAATTGCACAATGGTACGAAATTTCTCACATTCTTAACTATTTTGGGTATTTTTTTTTTAACATTTTAAAAAATTTATTGTAATATCTAAAATTATTCAAAAAGTTCGTTTCGGTGTTGTTCCAGAATTTCATTGATTTAAATATATATATATATATATATATTTATAGAATTATAATGGCTTCATTTCATAAAAAACCTACTTAAAATAATACTAAAAATTATAATAAATATACTTGATGCCTCAAAAGTAGAAAAATGGCACATATTTTTAAAATTTGTTGCATATTATTTATTTAAGTAGTGAAAATGTATTGTAATATCAATGAAATAATTATGAAACACACACCGACAACCATTTTGAATAATTATTCGTAATCCTAGCATAGTAAATATGAATATAATAGTAATAGATATTAAAAAAAAAACAAAGAAGTATTAAAAACGTTATTTAAAATTTCGAGGTAAAAAGTTGTAGTCTATAGAAAAATACTTTCAATCTGTCAAAAAATCTATGGTTCCGTGTTTTTTTTTTTAAATAAAAAATTGCTGTAAGTTATAAAACATGCCAAGAAGTAATGTATAAGCACCCTCACCTTTTCTGATTTAAAGAAATAAAATAATAATTGATTGCTCTTTTGGCTAGTCGTAATTTAAACCCAATTAAATAGAATTTCTAACTAAAGATACAATATTCATATTTAAAAAATGGGCAGTTGTCTTATTGAGGGACTTACCATATATTTATGAGATGTAAAAATGGCGTCAAAACTAGAGCATTATTATAAGAAAAGTTTAGTATAAAATAAATAATGCCCTAGACTTCAAAGCCACAAGACCTCTATTTAACTAACACATTTTGTCAGCTTACACATTGAAATTCTATGACAAAAGAAAATAGGTTAGGTTACTTTGAGGAAAATTTATGGTCGGCCCCTCAAAACATCTGGGCCCCTGCGACATTTCTAGCTCTGGGGAACAGATATAGTCAAATTTTAAACTCCCATTCAACTTACATCACCACCTCCATACAATTCAACTCTCCACTCTTTCAATTTTTTCATCATTCAACTCTTTACTCTTTCAATTGTTCTATCGTTCAACTCCACACTCTTTCAAATGTTCTATAGTTCAACTGCCCACAATTGTTCCAACTCCTGACTCTTTCAACACATCCATCATTCAACTCTCCACTCTGTTGTCTCGTCTAACTGTCATGAGAGTAGCCCGTGTTGGTGTAGGGCCCGCTGTAGATGGAGCTGCCCGTGTTGCTGACAGACTTGGTGCCTCTCCTTCTGGCCAGAATGACCAAGATGGCCGTTACTACGGCGAGCATGAGGATGAGTCCGGCGATGCAAATGGCAATGGCGAAATTGCGCTGGGAAATGCAGATGGCATCCTCGGGATTCTGGAACAAAGATTATTTAGATAATATTTTAATTATCGCAATATGAACTTGGAGAGTTCAGACCACTTCTAGGCAATAAATACTTCCACTTGTATTAAATGAAAAAACACACTTTGTAAAACACCACTTTTTATTGGAATTAATATTTAACAGCCAACCGGGTTTCGCTTAGCTCAAGCTTTATCAGGGCTATTATATCAACAAGTTGATATAAAAGTGGTGTTTTACAAAGTGTATTTTTTCATTTAATATATTGTCACACCACAAAGTGTTTGCTTCCTTCGATAAAACTTCCACTTGTGTTGGTCTCTTACCATTAACTCTACCGTCATAAACATAATATAATTCCTGTTTGGTTTTGAAATGATAATATGCGTAGTTCCTACCGGAATGGCATTTTTCCAGTTCCTACCCATAACCATTTCATCTTGCTGAAGAAAGCATTTGAAAATAGAACAATAACAACAACTGAATTGATGTGCATGTTTTTGAAAAAACCAGAAGACTTAGAACATTTGAAAGAACTGGTTGGTGCCATTCGTTTTTATGTGTTGATTTCGACTTCTCAGTGGTAAGTGATTGGTTTTCCCTACTTCCATACATATATATTCACCCAATTCCAGCAATCACCATTTTCGTTTCGTTTTCGTCTAATTTACAGTCCATTTTTCTGTTGCATTTGAAGCTGTGATTTGTAAACAGTTTCAGATGCAACAATTCCCTCAAATTTTGTTCAACATACCTTCTCCTTTGTGACAAAATCAGTGTCAGGTGTAGAGTCAGTAGCCTCGTTCACATACAGTCCGGAGAATACTTCAATCTTGGCAGGAGTCTCTTTCTCATCAGCCTGGCGACGGGCTCGGATATGGTTCTTGCCGTCGCATGCTGGCTCCTGGAATTATATAAGGTTCGGAAATGAATATCAGTATTTAGGAGTTTAGGTCATCAGTGTTTAGGTTATGTTTCATTGCCATGATTAGCCTTAAATATAATATTTTGAAAAGCAGGAAGAAGAAAATGAAAGACCATCTGATTGCCTTAAACATTGCCGAACTACTATTCATTCTGCTGAACATGTCCATTGCGCAGCTAAAATAATGGACATGTTTGTGGGGTTAGAAATATGCAGTTGTTTTACATAGTATAGAGTGAGACCCCAATAGATGAGCCATCATCTTTATCTTTATTACCAAGTATAAAATGAAGTCTCACATACTTACATACGCAGCTGAGACTTGGGTAATAACTAAGAGGAATGAGCAAGCACTGGACGTATCTGCGGACCGGTTTTAGAAAATGGATTTTGGTGCAGACAGTACAACAATGAGCTATATACTCTGTTTAAGGATCTAAACATCACAAAATGTATTAAACTGGGAAGACTTCGGTGGCTGGGTCATGTAGATAGAATGACCGAGCATCAAGCACCAAAGTCCCTGCTGAACTCAAGACCGATAGGGCGAAGGAGCCTGGGAAGACCAAGATTAAGATGGAGCGACAACGTCCTCAAAGATATATCTACCTTGGAGCTTCTAAACTGGAGAGAGCTGGCACAAAACTGAGATGAGTGGAGGAAGACTCTTGAGGAGGCCAAGACCCACCAGGGGTTGTAGAGCCAAGAGTGATGATGATGATGATGATAAAATGAAGACGGATTTTCATGCGGTTTTCACCAGTAGATAGAGTGATTCATGAGGAAGGTTTTTAGGTATATAATTTCTCATGGTTTTGTGTAAATTGGTTGAAATACATAATATATCTGGCCAAGCGGCAGCGGGCAGAGTGGTATGGATTTGATTTAACAGATGGCGTTGGTTATAAAGGTTTCGTTAGCCACAGCAACGTGTGGCCGGGTCTGCCAGTAATATATAAATTAGTGCAATCTCACTCAGCCTCTTTCTATCGAAGTAAGACTTTAGTCCTCCATAATATATTTTATAAATCGATGTATTAATTCAATAGAGAAGAACAGAGTATCATTGAAGAACTCTTTATTAACCAAGTCACACAAATGATAGCACACTTACACACTGCTTGGAGTCCTTGGCGCCACACAGCTTGACGGCGCACTGGTAGTACACGCTGGCCGTGTAGGGGAACTTGTGTGCCTGGAAGGTGACGGAGGCCTGGGAGCCGTCCGCTGAGTAGTAGAACTTGCCCATGATCTCCGTGTCCAGGGGGCATCTAAACAGAAGAGAAAACGTAAAAAACACTCCTTCGAGAAAAGCTAAAAGAAAAACGCAGGCGCTATTTAAAAATATTTTACCTCTTCAAGCACTTGTGCTCCTGGTAGATTATAAATAAACAATATTTAAGGAGACGCACGTAATGAAGATGCTGTCTTTTTATTTACAACGATATAATAAGACTTTATCTCCTAGTGAAGTATTCACAAAACACTACTATCAACTACCAATCCATACAGTTTACTGATTAATATAGTTGTATAGTTAGGAAAATAAACGCCTGTTTAAACATGTATCTGCAAAGCACATAGCTTTACGGTAGTGTTGATTGCAGAACTGAGAAATGCCAGGCGCTTTTTTATTGTATAATATACCTCCTTCGAGCTCTTGTGCTCCTGGTAGATTTTCAACAAATTTTCACCTATTGGACTGGTTAGTTTAGTTCACTCTTGAGAATTTAAAAAATATTTTATTTATTTATTTATTATAGATAGATACAAAAGAAAGTACAAATTACATATATTAGGAAGCTTTGCCTGTCCAACTAGGAAAGTTTCCCGTTCCAGGACAGACAAATTGACATGTTTAGTTCCTATTATTCCTGAAATGTACATAATTACATAACAAAAAAAAAAAGTTTCATTTTTCTCTGAAACTACGTTGTGTAATAAAGAAAATGTATATAATATACATATATAAATATAAGTACACATACATTTGTTGTGACAAAGTAGAAAAAGTAATCTGGTAGCATATATTATAATCGGATTTACCGAATTAACCTCGTAACATATAATATATTAAGATTTACAGAGTATGAGATAAGTAGGTATATTAGTAGTATTGAAAGGTGTAACATGGACCTGATAACAAGATGGAGGAATTAAAATAAGATTTACAACATAAAGATGAAATTGAGTTAGGTTATGTGTATAGAAGTTTGAACTTATAATACATAGTACACTGTTTGCTTGTCACTTCAGCTTTATGCACTAATATAATACACGTATACTTAAAATGTATTTTGAAAGTGGGTTTGAAAATTAATAAAAATAAAAAACTTCCCACTCCAGCATTTTGTGCTCCTGGTATAAAGTGCTTTCAGGGGTAAGTAGAGCTTTGTGATTTGAGTTTTGTGCTTTGAGCTTTTATCTTTATATCACCACCATACTATAAATGCCTTTAACCTATAAGCACATTATTATATTAGTCTCTGTTCCTCACCCATCATCGTTGAGGAGATTCTGCGACGCCCAGCCCAGTCCATCCTTGACTGTGCAGTCAGTCACCTTGATGCCGTGCTTGCCCAGTTCCTTATCGATGGAGATCACCAGGGTCAGAGGGTCACCGATCTTCACGTTGGTTGCAATCTGCAATATCACAAAGTGTTAAAGTTTTAGTCAGTCATTATTATTATAATAAGTCACCAGTTTTAGGTTAGAATCTATATGTCTTAGTCATAAGTCACCAGCTATAAGTCTTAGATGTAAGTCACTAGTTATAATTGTAAATCTTAGTTGTAAGCCAGTAATATTAATTATTTTATATATTATTTGTACAGCGCCCTTGAGGTGATTTTCCACGAAAACGGCGCTATATAAATTAGCCAATTATTAATTATTATTATTATTGTCATTAACTTGAACTGGTGCATTCCTAGTTATGCTTAGTTGTGTTGTAGTTTAGTAATAGGTACAATCCAAGGTATGCGGAGCGTCTACCTCCCTGTCTTTCAATAAATTAATCTGACAGTAAGCCCGGTCTCCTGCGAACTCCAACGGACATTTTTATACATATCACTATAAACAACGGCAATGTGGGCGTGGCCTTACACATGTTTTTCGAGTCAAAAGAAAACTAGAGATTCGGGAAATTTATTAAAGTTCTGGGGGCTATCGCTAAGCTATATCCAGAATCTACCACTACATCAGATGTTATATAGTGGACACTTTCGCACAAAAGGTTGCTGTGGAAAGGAATATGGAAAGTTTTGGGTTTTCTTAGTAGATATTTAGGAAGATAAATATTCTGATCAAATCCTTGTATTATTGTACCACCCGCCAGAAAACTTTACTTTTGCTTTCCAAAATGCGCTCATTAAAGAACACACCAGATTTAAATGTCTGGGTTAAATTTTCCCCAAAGGAAATACTTAAACCTTTCACTCACTTCCAATATTATTGAAATATATTAGGATTAATATTATATTATACACATTTTTAAAACATTATATTATTAATATTTTTACGCACCAGATTTAAATTTCCGGGTTAAATTTTCCCCACAGGAAAAACTAAACCCTTTCACACACTTCCCCAAATGATCATCTAGTCCTAGTCAATCCACGCTATGCAATTGAACTATATAAGTATTACAAATACTAAACAATACAAGAACAACAATCTACCAGAGACCAAATGGGAAAATAATTCACCGACTAGAGGTATTTTCATACAGGTTCGGCTCTGTGGAATTTCTAATTTGACCTATAAATCCTACTGATCCCTCAATATAAATATTTTAAAAAACTTTTGTAATCCTTCATGTATTTTAAAATAGGTACTGATTTTTGCATTTTTACATATAAATTCTTTGACAAATCTAATATGCCTAAATTTTTAAAGAGAGACCTAGGTATAATGCCAGTAGCCGAAATGACAAATGGTAATATTTTTATAGTCTGAGAATGCCAAATTCTTTTAATCTCATTTCCTAAATCTGTATATTTTCTTATTTTTTCAGAAACAGATTTTTGAATATTACAGGAATTTGGAATAGCTACATCAATGATATAAGTTATTTTTTTAAAATTTTGTCATGTAAAACTATATCACATCTATTATGACTAATTGTTCTGTCTGTTAGTATAGTTTTATCATAATATATTTTATAAAATTCATTTTCTAAAAATGAATTTGGCTCATATTCATAATATGGTACTATATTACGGCAATCAATCAAGTTATGTTTAATTACCAAACTTTGGTGAATTATTTTTAAAACCTGATTGTGCCTAAATGTATACTCGGACGGCGCTAATACAGAACATCCCGATATAATATGTTCTATAGTTTCCGGAAAAGCCAAACATTTTCTACATAAATCGTCAATTTGATTTTATTATATCTTTGATTATATGCTTCCTATAATTTTTTGTATTAATGACTCTATCTTGAATGGAAATGTATTATAAGTTTGTACAGCCCTTGAGGTGTTTTGTCACAAAAACGACGCTATACAAATCATCCTAATATTATTATTATTATTAATGATTGATATTGTGGCCAAGAGGGAAGATTCTATAAATGGTTATTTATAAATTTGAAAAGAAAATTTATGTAATTTTTCTGACAACATTAATTTAAAGTTAATCATTTGAAAAATTCTGGAAGTTTCTTATTGTCTAGTGGATAAATAATATAAGATTGTTTTAATCGATGTGTTTACCTCTTTGAGAGCCGGATCTCCTCTGTAAATCTTCATGGAGTAAGCAGGACGACCGTCAATGGGCTGCGTGGAGACACTGAACAAATAATAACCATATTAGTCTAAATCCTAATTAATGATCTTTCTTTGCATATAAACAAATGTATAGACAAAGTCAAGGTCACTTTTAAAACAACAGATGTCTGAAAGAAAAACAAGGTACGGCCATAATAACAACACAATCAAAATTTTATACCAGCAAAGTGCGTCACCTTATTTGGACAGGGTTCTAACTTCACTTTACCTTGTTTTGAGATAGGGGGCGTTCAAGTATTACGTAACGCAATTTTTGAAGATTTTTGACCCCCCCTCCCCCCCATGTAACGCGCCGTAACGTTTTTCCGTATCACCCCCCCCCCCCCCAAACGTTACGTAACGCCCAAGTGACAATTTTTACCTGAAAGTCACAATTAAGTTGCGCAAAGTACTGGAAAGTCGCTAAAATACCTCTTTTTTTGTTTTAATCGCGTTTGCGGTAATAAATAATAAGTAATAAGTGCGCCCCGGGCGGCACTTTTAAGGGGGGCGGCAAATTTTCAAAATAAATAATAACATTATCTTAGAAAAATTTTAACCATTTTAAATCATTATTTGAAAATGTTCTACGATACTTTCGTTCACGAATCTAACCCTTTTTTATTATTTATTAATAATATCAATAATTATATTTTTTTAAGTTGCAAATTTCACAATTCTTAGGAAAACCGTACGCATATTATGAGAGTAATACTAATCAAAGCTGACGCAAACAGATTCACTCTTAATTAAAACCAGAATTGTGTTCAGAATGTATTAACGAATGAATTTCAGTTGTGTATTCATCTGCTGATAGATTTCGAAAAAGACCATTATTTTATTCGAAGTGCGGTAATAAAATTCTAGTTGCAGACTACGTATGTGCTGCCAGAATCAAAGAGAAACCATTTTCATATTCTGAGTGTAGTTTAAATCCGCCAAATACAGATAGACGTAACACGGCATAATACCCCAAAAACTAATAACAAAAATACTTTTGGCCGTGAAAATCTAAAATCGTATCTTAATTTAACCTGTCTAATCACAGGAGACGCAAATTGTCCCACACATTTAATTTTAAAATAAAATTGTGAAATTATGTCCCACACATTTAATTAAAAAATAAATTTGTGATTGCGAAAAAAGTTACGGTACAGTTTTATTACATTTTTTTTAAAGGAAAGGAATCTGTATTTCAAATTTTAAGTTTATTCTATTTTAGGTACTTTAATTCGAATATTCGCAGGCGTGAGCCAATTCAAATTTCCAATATCAAAATTTTAATATTTAGAAACAATAATGTTCTAATAAGCACGTTGGAAAAATTACTTTATCTAGATTTTAGAACAATTTCGTTTTTTGCAAAAGGATAAAAAAAATAAATACGAAGGAAAATTTAAAATGCATGGGAAGAACCGGAAATTTTGTGCGCAAACATTGACAGGCAAAATTTTAAAGATATTTTTTTCTTATTATTCGAAGGGTCAAATCAGTTTTAAATCAGTTTTCCATTGAATTGTGGCAGCAGATAAATTTCAGTTATAAAATTCAGTTATAAATAAAAAATGAATGAAGTTCATTATAAAATTTTTGTTGCAGACTCTGTATGTGCTGCCAGAATCAAAGAAAAACCATTTTCATGTTATGGGTGTAGTTTTAATTCACCGCCCACAAACTGGTTTTGTGTTCAGAATACAACGATAAATTTAAAAAAAGAGTTACATATTCATCGTGCATCGAGTGAAGCTTTACATTTGAGTTAAATAATGCTGTAAAATTCTGAGAAATTGATTGTTGCGTGTGTAACTATTATTTGGGGAATCTAACGCAGTATCAATCAATCAACTTTGGAGTAGAATTTATAAACATGATTTTCCTTGAAAGAATACTCTTCAAATGTGATTATTAAAAAAATCCGGCTCGTATTTAAATAAGTCGTAATAAAAAAATGGATTTCCATATACACCGCCCCCCCCCACCTGCCGCTTTAAGTACCCAAAAAAGGAGGCGGTGAAATTTTCCTCCGCCCCGATGTTCTGAGTGTAGTTTTAATTCACCACATACAGATTTAATTAAAACCAGTTTTGTGTTCAGAATGTAAGTGCCGGTGGAATTAAAGTAAAAAACATTTTCATGTTATGAGCGTAGTTTTAATTCACCGCATACAGATTTAATTAAAACCAGTTTTGTGTTCAGAATGTAAGTGTCGCTAGCAGCAAAGAAAAATCATTTTTATGTTCTGGGTGTAGTTTTGGTACACCGCATATTTAGTTTAATTTAAACCAGTTTTGTGTTATCTATATAACAATAAGTTGCCGATTCATCGGGTAGCGAGTGAAGCTTTGCATTTGAGTTGCATTCCATATGTATGCTTGATAAAGATGCGAAATTCTATCACAAGAATACCATTCTCGATTTCTGAGAGCAGTTATATATATTTGAGTAGAATTTATAAGCAAGATTTTATGGGAAGCGTACTCGGCACATGGGATTATAAAAATCGGCATAAAAAAATAGGATACCTACCCCCCCCCCCCCTCCTCCGGTAAGCGCTTGAAAATCTGTAGAAGTTAGCGAGGGGGGGGGGGGGGGAGGGGCCGAAACCCGCGCTACGCCACTGCCTACTTACTTTAGGACATCTATTTTCCAATTTCTTCCGTAGAACGAATTTCAAAAGTGCGACTATAGTACGGCCCGCCAGCCGTTTTAAATCGCACAAAAATATATTTTCTTTGATTTTCTCGGCTTTTCTCTAATATAATTTACATGTATTATACATATAAACATTCCTCTTCAATCACTCTAACTATTGGCGAAAACCGTATGAAAATCCGTTGCGTAGTTTAAAAGATTAATGCGCACATACATTTTGAGCGACTTCATTTTATACTATGTAATGATGATAATGATGATTAACATAACTTGAATAGAAATTTCGCGGAATTTGAAAATTAAGTTTGAAATTTGATGAATTGTTCGAATTCTGTGCCCGTTCTGTACCGGCCCTAAGTATTTAATAAAATCATTTAAAATACATATTTCCAAGCAATCAAATTTTCAAACCAAAAACACATGATTCTGAATTACGGCGTTGTGCCTCTAAGAGCCATCAACCAGCCAGCGGCCGAGAATTCATATTTCGTCGAAAGATGTTTACGAAAGATTCCAATGAGAAAGATTAATTATTCTCTGTACCAGCTTTTTAAAATTATAGCTCAATATCGATTTTATTTCATTCAATTTTTGCTTTTTTATACCTACATTCAAAAATGCTGAAATGCGTGATTTTTTATTTTTTACATTAGCTCCACACAGGAGGCACCGAGGAAAACAATTTCCCTAGGGGCCTATGTCATCTTTGAGGATGTTGTGTGGAGGGTTTTTTAAGGGAAAGGAAGGAGAAGAAGATATGGGAAGGAAAAAGGTATGAGGGGTAGGTAGGAATCTGGGGGTCAGTGTGGCCAGGAGTGACGGACGTATGAATCTATTCCTCACACTGCGGTGCAAGGTGAAGGGTCGGGAGAATCCGGTTGGAGAGGTCAAAAGGCCTCCCTCAATCAGTCTCCTCCGATCCAGCCCGCCACGCAGTGGTTGGGCAAACGTATCCGCCACCAAGACAAACCTCATCCTAAGAACCCGGACACCCCTGCTAAGTCACCAAACATAGCGAACCACTTGGGGTGACCTGTGACAGGGGTGTTGGTTGTCCAATAAATGGTTCCCGGGGCGGCGGTACCCATACCCGCCTCCCAAATTACAATACAATTAAAACTCTTAAAATTATGTACTGTTTGTAATTATTTTTTGATCACGAGTATTTATAATTTTTCAATAATGTCCAAGCAAAATAAGAATGTAAAAAAATCTTAAATATATATTAGTTTGTAAGACCGTACATAAATAGACAAACTGAAGTATTTTCGTCCCATTTTGTCATTTAAATGATTTTATTAACTAAAATTAAAATTCTGAAACATGGCTTTCCCCGATAATTTAATGATTTATTTTACCGCATGATTATATGATTTGAAATGTGTGTTGTATAATACAAAATTTTGTTTGAAAATTTAACAAATCTGCCAATGACTTACGGTAAAACCTTATTGTACTAAAAATAAACATTTTTTCTTAAAATTTAAGACAGCCTTACTAGATAAAATTACTGTTTTCATAAAATAATTTTATTTTTATTTTATTTGTTAGCGTTATAAACAGTTATTACAAGTTCATATATAACAGTGTTAGAGATAGTCATATCATTGACCAATAAAATAACGACAAAAAATAATGCTCTTAAAATATCCTATACTTGGAGGAAACTTTTCACTTTTTTATCGAAATAACGCAAATTCTGTAATTTTCACACGATTTTCTGGAATTTTAAAGTAAGAACGTATTCATTTCACGTTCTCAAAAGTTTTTTGAGGTTATGTAAAAAAATGACATATAAATAAAAAATTTTAAAATCAAAACATTTTTATGTTTTTTTTTTTTAAATTTTTATTATGTCGCTAGTCGTTCCGCTATAACAGGGTTTCCCAACCAGTGGTCCGCAAGAGGCTAGAAGATGGTCCGCGATGGACCGCCGGTCAATAAATGAGCCATCTCTCGGGCGGTCCCTGGTCGAGAAGTCTGAATAAAAAAAATCGGGCCAATATTCAGTTTATCATTATTGTACCTTGTGGTCAGTGGCCATTATGATATTCTGTTTCGCCCCACCCCATCCTACCCCGTTCTACCCACTCCATTGTGGTAAATAATCTGCTAGAACCCGTCCCACTCTATCCCATTCCGCCCCCTCCGTTGTGGTAAATATTCTGCTAGAACCCGTCCCACTCTATCCCATTCCGCCCCCTCCGTTGTGGTAAATATTCTGCTAGAACCCGTCCCACTCTATCCCATTCCGCCCAATCCGTTATGGTAAATATTCTGCTAGAACCCGTCCCACCCTATCCCATTCCCTCCCTCCGTTGTGGTAAATATTCTGCTAGAACCCGTCCTACCTTAATCCCATTATGACCACAAGCAGTGGTTATAGGGCGGATAACATGGTGTCATCACCCCCTCACCATTAAAGTTGACAAACCCAAATTGGGAACCACTGCGCTATAACATCGTTTAAGAGGGTATAACCAGAGAAAACCGGAAATACGTCATTTTAAAATCAAATTTTAGACGTATTGACTCATTTCCACAAAAATAATATAAATTGATTTCGAAGTAATTTATAATTTTTTTGTGGAAAAGAATCAATAGTCCAAAATTTAATTTTAAAAATATGTATTTCCGGTTTCTGGTTATTCCCTCATAATGTATTTCAAGGAAAGGATATTTTGAGAGCACTATTTTATGAAAACAGTTCTCTTTAAAAATTATAGATGGCAGCACTTCCGTTTGTAACTTGCACGTGATAGAGTGTTAACGACAGACAGTCATCAGATTTCACATGCAGATCTATGTTGCTTACTCAATGTCGTGGTGGTACTCCCTGACGTCGCTGAGGCGGGCCGCCTTGGGCTGGGAGTCCTGCTGCAGGGCGAGGGCTGCGGAGTGAGGGGGAGGACGGCAGGAGACGTGGTGGGCGCGGCCCAGCCCCGTCACAAGGCGCGGGTGTGGTTGAACCATCAGCACGTTGCGGTACTCCACTGAGCCGTCGTCCTGGGGGCATACAAGGAACAATGCTCAATTTATTGTATATATGCCAGCAGTCCACTATGGAGTGCTGATGATAACCCTGATTTGATAAAATAAAGATGAAAGTATACTGAATGCTGCAGAAATGAGATCACCGAGGCGTTTGTGCGGTAAAACAATGGAGATTTGGAAAGAATTCATGACTGATTAATATAAGAGTACCTAATTATAACCGTTAACAAAAGTAACCGACTTCGGTTCACGACGAGTTCATCGAAAACGAATTCATCGAAAATCAATTCATCGAAAATCAATTCATCGAAAGCAAATTCATCGAAAACGAGTTTATCGAAAACCAATTCATCGAAAATCAATTCATCGAAAACCAATTCATCGAAAAAATATATTTTGTTGATATTTGAGAGAAATGCCGAGCGGACCGAGAAGTTAAAAAAGCATTGGTCAACCTAAACTAACCTAACCCAACCTAACCTAACTTAACCTATTTAACCATTTTTTAAATATTTTTTTATCATCACTATTAATGACCTTTCTCAGTTGTTTATGAGTTGGTTTCATTATGGGTTGTCTGGTCACCGTTCCTTAGATATCCCTTTTTTGCAGTATCAGACAATCGGAAATCGAAGAGATTTATTTAATACAAACGGCATAAGTATGCCATAAACATTAATTACATGTCACAAATTCATAATCAAAATATTAGTAATGGTAAAACAGTGCATGTATAACAGTTAATTGTGACGATACATTGGGAAGTGAAACCAGAGATACATTTACATGCAAAAATCTATAATACAAATAAAATATACAAACCTATAAATTTTACATTGTCACTACGAAACTGACAGTTGCTAAACACATTCAACTCTAAATTAACTGGAAACAGAAAAATATTCTGATTTTTCTGTTTCCAGATTTTCGATTGAGTTTCGCTTATATTGTCTTCATTTAATTAAATGTTACAATTTGAGGTTTTACTCATAAAGTTAAAATAAAAATGAAACATTTAACTCAGTTAGACAGACTTTTGGGTATTTAATTTTGACAACTATAATATCTACAAAAAAAATGTTTTTTCCATGAATTGGCGATTTGATGAATTGATCATTCGATGAATTGATTTTCGATGAATTGGTTTTCGATGAACTCGTTTTCGATGAATTTGCTTTCGATGAATTGCTTTTCGATGAACTCGTCGGTTACCTTTTTTAATACAATTTTTGCAGGTTACGAACATTTTTTAGTGTCCTAAAAATAAAATCAGAGCTCGTCCTCAACGGGAGTGAATAACCTTCAATATTAGTTTTTGAATCCTTACTAAAGGCTCCAGGAAAGTATTTGTGGCACTTCCCCAGCTGATAATACCATATTCAAGTGATATTGTATAAGAGCACAGTAAACTTGTTTCAGTTGTTTTCTATTTAATATATCTCTAACATTTTTAAAGAAATAGACGAGTTTCCTCAGTTTTATTGTTAGGTTTGTTTAATGTAGGTTCTTTTCATTTAAGAAGATCATCTATTTGAATACCAAGATATTTAATACTGTCAACTCTACTTCTAGAAGTATGGATTATGGACATGGGAAAGAAGATCATAGATGCAATTATGCAACCTAACAAAGATTAATTCTTGTGTTGAGTTTTCTTCTAGATATTACTTTATAATTTTCCTCTTGTAATATTTTTACATAGGTACTTATAATTCAAACATGTATGGTTGGGCCATAAACTTTTGCACTTTTGTAATCGTTCTAGCGGGGATTCCGAACGGGGAGGAGAGCGCGGTCAAATATGCGTGAATCCTCACTTTTTGGAAATTTAGTCACAATGGATCGCTTTACGGGAGAGCAAGTTGCTTTCTGGGTAAAACATTTTTACAAAAACAATGAATTTGTTCTTTTCTACTCAACAATGATTCTATTCTGTTTTACAAAACAATGATGCACACCGCCTATTTCGTTCGCATCACCAATTACAGAGTATTAATCGGTGCCCAAGTGTTCATTTAATTAAATCATGGTTTAAAAATTTCTAAGAAACCGGCAGGAAATCAAACAGGGCGGCCATGGAGCAAAATAAATTGGTTAAAGAAATTTTCCCTAAAAAACTGATCTCGCGCCGAGGAGATATTCCATGGCCTCCCGCAGCCGGATCTACCCAACTGATTTTTTTAATGGGATATATTTGTGTATACACGGTGTAACAGGACGTACCCGAGGGATTTTAACCATCGATTCCTGACATTATTTGGAGTAAAAAATGTAAATGAAATTTTGGTCTCCGGTGATATTTTTGATGTTGTTTTTTTAAATATCTACAAAAACATTGAAAAATGATAGGTGACAGTTGGAGGCGGGGTAAGGGGTTGGTCGGTTACTCGGCTGAGTGACTAATGACACCAAGTGGAAGAATTTTTTTTAGTTTGAATTTGAACAAAAAAAAAATTTAAAAAAAAATGTCATCAAAAAAGTCACCGGAGACCAAAATTTCATCTACATTTTTTACCCCAAATATGATCAGGAATCGCTGGTTAAAATCCCTCGGGTACGTCCTGTTACACCTTGTATATATATTTTATCATACAAGTCGAGTCTACGTAAATAAACCAGCGTCGGTGCTCCAATTAAAGGAGATCATCAAACAAGAAATGGTCAACATATCCCGAGATTTGTGTCGAAAAGTTTTCGAAAATCTAAGGACCTGATTTGAGGAATGCCAGCGGCGAGATGGCGGCCATTTTGACGAAATCATTTTTACAGAATGATTTTCCAGAACATTTTTGTTCTTATCAATAATCATTTATTTAAATGCAATCTGTATTTTTTTCAAGATTACTTCAAAAGTTCAAATGTTTGTCCTTATAATGGGGTAAGCCAGTAAGGACACATTCTAAACTACAAATAAAATCGTTATTTTTAATTGATAAACTAATGTTTAATACAAGATTTGTATGCGTAGCACAAAGAGTAACAATTATTAAGTAATAGTTATTAGTCTGAAACATCAGAAGGACGCGGGTTCGAGTCCCGTCGGCGGCATGTTTCTTTTCTCGGGAGATTTTTTCAGTGTAGATGAGTGTTTCAGGCTAATAACTATTACTTATAATAATTATTAATAACTATTACTTATAATAGTTATTAATAACTATTACTAAAAACGACATAGAAGACAAATAAACTACATTTAAATAACTTTAGTCCGCCTCGGCACAGGACCCCCTAGTGAGGAGGACTAAGAAATACAATATTTTATACTTAATTTCACCATTACATTGTATGTTCAATTATTTTGTATAGTCGCTAAAATAAAAATAAATTCTTACAAATAAAAATATTTGGTAAAAACTTCTATAAAAAATTATTTATGTTTAATGGCTTAGGCTATTCCGACTCTTGAGTGTTTTCATTTACATAGCTCAGTTACATATTGTACCAAACTAATAATGTGTGAATCATTGACTGAAGGTGTGAATATATTTCGATATTTTTTTGTGGAAAATTATTCAACATATGTCTATTAATCTCTATGCAGGCGCAATTCAACCACATAAAGAGCCCATTAAATTAAAATATATTTGATGTATATTTGGTACAACGTATCCATAGTCCATACCTATAGATATAATAAATTATTGCCAGTCTTTATAAAAATAGGAAATCAATAATGAAAATATAATGTATTTTTAATTGCAATCGATGAATTAATCGATACTTTTAATGTATCGATAAAAATATATCGATTATGTTAATGTATCGATCATTCCCATCACTAATTAATGTTAAACTAATACACTCTCGTAAATGACCTAAATTTACAAAATACGGATGGAAACAGTTCCACGCATACCGTCGGTCGAGCGATGACGTAGCGCTGACGAGCTGGACAGAGGGTCAGCCCAGGATCTCAAACCGGGGCAGAAACTTGATAGTGGCACCCCCCTCTCGTGAGGAGAGTGGTTATCGCTTCGCTTGACTTTCGACCGCTCGGGTTTATTCGGCTCAGCTCGTGAAGCCCCTAGTTCTAGATGTGTCGGGATTCCCCTGGCAGAGGCATCACGAACAGCGAAAAACGTTTTACTCGATTTCTATTTGACCGATTAAAAAAATTGTTATATCATATTGTATGTTATTTTACTAGGATATTTATTTGCTTAATTACTTAACCATCAAATTCACGTGTCACGCATTTATTAATTAATTTCGTGTTATTTTAGTATTTGTGACAAAATCATTGTTTAATAATTTTATCAACTCAAGTTGATTCCATATTAGTGATAAATTTTGAATTAATGCACTCTTATTCTGTATATTTTGTTTTATAATCTTCACAATACCGGAGTAAGTGGGATTGATATGTAGAACGCCCGAGAAACAAGACAAGTTTAATGACGAATACCAAATCAACTCAAAATATTCACGCACTATGACTGCGGTTAATCACGAATACAAGATTAAGTCGAAATAATCCAGTCTTTGCGCGTATTGACAGCACCTTCCCCTACAGCTGGTATATCATAACTGGTGATGCGTTACTATTGTTGGTGGGGGTTTCCGTAGAGCAATTCAGAAAGACTGACTTAAATGCCATCTTCAATTTTATTGATGGAGATTTTTAAACAGGTGTCTTTGTGGTTTGTGTAGTTTTCGACGCAGATTCCGAAAATGGCAATAACTCGATTTTGGATTATTTCGAGTTGTGCTATTCTTTATCTAGGTGTGCGATTTGTACTTTGCAAGCGATCGACGAACGCACTATTTCCATCCAAATAGCCCAAACGACTCACACCTGATTCAATAAGATTATTTCTGTTTCAGTTCCACCTGTTCCTATGTCTACAGTCTTAATTGTGAATCTACTACATATTTCATAATGACTAAGACGCTAAATTTGTAAGTCTTTTTTTCAAGGTCAAACGTAAGAATCGACACTTGCAACCATTTCGTTTTCCACTAACTAACTAACCATCATGCCGTTTCCCCGCAGGGGTAGGCCAGAGAGGACGGACCGCCAAACAACTCGGTCTTGGCACACACTCTTTACCTCACTCACATTCATACATCATCTCATACATACTATTCTATTATTCTGACTTTTGACATGGCCCGACTCAAATATCTGATTCACTTGATCGTGCCATGTCTTCCTCGGGCGTCCCCGACTTCTTCTACCATGAACATTTGCGTCATATATTTTTCTTACACTACTTTCTTCATTCATTCACTCTACATGCCCAAACCATCTGAGAGTCCTTTCTTAATCTTTCTTACTCATTATGCTTAAATACTTAATTCGTTTTTTATTATATTATATTCGTGACATTTAACAGGAGTTCCTCTGTGGTTAATTAAGAATTTTTAAGTGAAAATTCTTTATCCCCGTTGTGATTTGAAATTCGGATGAAACTGAAATGATGCATTACAGTATTTACGAAGCTTCAAACTGAGCTCATTGGCTGCTTTGATTATGACCTCAATTTTCAAGGCTCCTATTGGTTGAGAATGTGTGGGCGAAATTTTGCACTTCAAGCGCGTATGAGCTGCACTCGTTTTTTTTTAATTTAAAATAAAAGTGACACAAACATTCCCGGGTACAAAATACTTGAAAATATTTGAAAAACTTCTACACGATGTTGCTTGTGCAAGTTAAGGAGGATATACCTACCTAGCGGAGGAGTTGAAACAAACATGAACCCTATAGCGTTCAAACAGGGGTTGTAATTAGGCTCGTTGAAAAAGTATCGATATTTTAAATTCAATATATCGATATTTTTAGCCGATATCGAAAATTGTATCAAAAACGATATTTTTATTTATTTATGTATTTAGTCACTACAATCCAAAACCGTATAGGAACGAACGAAAAAAGTAACTGTATTGGGTCATGACATCTGGCGGTTGAAATTTTAACTATTAATAGCTTACTAATCTATTGTTTTTGCATTAGTATTTGTGATCACTAATACCCTCTCATGTGTGTAGGTACATACATAGAAATGTATGCTATTTTTCGCCATTTTTTTCTAAGCCACTCCTATGTGTTTGTTGCGGCGGGTAGCAAATGTTACCTCTCAATGGATCGAGGTGTAGGCACTGCGATTATCATTGTATTATGAGTGAAATGTCATCTTGACGCTGGCAACACTTGGCTGCGCAACAGAATGCGCAGACAGCGGAACTGAGCTCGCGAGTGGAACAAGCTTCGAGACCATTCCGTCTTGAACGTTCCTCTCGCTAGTAAACTATTTTTAATACGCAAATTATTGTCGCGGATAGAATCTTTGTATTATCTCACCTCTGTTACCAAATAAAATATAACTCTACCAATCAGTGTTATGATTTACAAACTAAATTCCGTGACCATTTATTTAGAGTACCCGGATATCTCTGATGAGGTAAGCAGAGATATTCGGCATATACTAAAACTGGTGACCTTTCGACTAAAGAACTAACTTACTAGCGGGAGGAAGAAACGTTCCAAGCCGGAATCCTGGACAGCAAGTAAGTAAATTCTATTGTTTTATTGCATAACTTAACGTAAAATCCCTTTTGAAATAAATGTTCCAGTAATTTTTAATAAATATACGACCGTGTTATTTCGATAGCATTGTCACACGTTCTTGTCAAACACGTGTTTTACACCTAATTATCTATTGAAACATCATCATCCCACTAATGTTTTAGTAACATAATCATTTTTTACAGAATAATAAGTGCGTTTTACATTATTATCCCGCTAAATGTTTTGTTAAAATAAATTGTTCCTTCCTGAATGATAAGTGCGTGTTACCCTCTATTTCAGTGAGAACGGATTGGCGCAGCGATGACCGTAGGAGTTCATCACCAGGGAACGAGGCATCCCGAGTTCATCACCAGGGAACGAGAATCCTGAGATTTCCGCCAGAGAACGCAGGATCCTGAATCCGTCATCAGGGAGACCAGCAGCCAGAATTCATCTGAGAATCGTCGCCGGATAAAATTGGTTCGACATATTTTTACGACAATGACGCCATATTTTTTCTTGAGGTCAAATTAATACAATAATGTTGCAAATAGCACATGTTCTGAAATATTGTTATGATTTTTAAAGTTTCTCTCTTATCATCTAAAACTATTTAATATCATCTAAAACGAGTTTATCTATACAACAAAAATTTTAATAAATTTAAATTTTTAGCAATTTTAACGATTTTTAAAGTTTTTTAAACAACTATCGAATCAACTAATAAATAGTGGAGGTATATAATTCCCACTTATTTTTATCAGAATTATTGTTGAAAAATTTTGTAAGGAAAAAGGCATTAGTGTGGATTTTTATTTTTAATTTAAAAATTGAGAATTTCAATTTTAACTATTATTATCACAAAGGAGTTTATTTCACTGTCGGGTATTCCATATTTTTGTCTCGCCTTAATTGTCTGCACTTAAATGACATCTACCGGAGGGACATCCTCCATTGAACCAAGCGACATAGCTATAGGAACAGAAGAAATATTGCGCAAGGAAAATCCAACACCAAACATGGAATCAAACAACGAGAGCTGTTCTTCGGAAACATCCATCCATCACGTTTCTGTGAGGTTACCCGCCTGTTGGAGAACTAATATTGCGTTATGGTTCGCTCAGGCCGAGGCCCAGTTTACTAACTCCCGCATCAAGGAAGATTTTACTAAATACAACATCATAGTCGCCGCCTTGGACGCTGAAACATTACAATGCGTTAGCGACATAGTGTTAAACCCGCCAGTGAAGGACAAATATTGCATACTCAAGGCATCGCTGATAGACAGACTTCAAGACTCCGAACAGAAGCGGTTAACACGATTATTGACGGGATCGCAATTAGAAGACCGTAAACCAACAGGACTTCTACGACACATGCTCGAGTTAGCTGGACCAACACTAGCGGAGAGCGCTATCGTAAAAACACTATGGCTCCAACGTCTTCCGCAGCATGTACAAGCTATACTATCAGCACTTCCGGACAATAACCTAAACCAACTAGCACTAGCTGCCGATAAGATAGTTGATGTGTACCAGACAACAGAATGTGGCGCGGTTGACCACGACACTAAACCCGGAACTTCAAGATCCGAACGTAATGATACGTCAATGCAAGGCCTTTTAGAGCAGATCGCAGCTCTTACCCACGAGGTGAAACTTTTGAAGATGTCGCAGGTCCATAATCGTGACCATCCATCTACCAACAGCGAGCACAGAAGCCAGAGTCCACGTCGCAACAATATTCGACAAGGTGATCATCAGAATCCTGCTAGAAGACCACGTTCCAGGTCCAGCGGTAGATCGCCCAACAGAAAACCAAATGGGTACTGCAGATTACATGCCAAATTCGGTGAAAATGCCCACCGATGCCAACAACCGTGTACCTTCCGCTCGAAGAGGTCGAGAAACGACGAAAGGAATTCCACAGTAGAGACATGCGAAATTCCTACTCAGACTCGTCGTCTCTTTCTTTATGACCAAGAAACAAGCCAGAAGTTTTTAGTGGACACAGGCGCAGATATTTCTGTGATCCCGAAGACATCGAAAATAGCGAAGAATTACATAACCTCCGACAAGTGCCCCACAACTTTATACGGAGCTAATGGGAATTCCATCCGTACCTACGGCACAAGGACGATTGAACTTAAGTTCGGCCTCCGGAGAACAATGAAATGGCGTTTCATAGTGGCTGATGTGAATAGAGCCATACTTGGTGCTGATTTTCTCCATCATTTTAACTTGTCGGTCAACCTAAAAAAGGGTACACTTACAGACCAGTCTACAGGCTTACGGATTCGAGGCGCAACATCCAATGGACCCTCATCCGGTATCTCCAGTATTTCCTCATCACAAAAATACAGAGAGATTTTAAATAAATATCCAAGCCTGACGCGACCGAATATGCAAGCTCTAAATAGCAAGAAACATACAGTAACGCACTGCATAGAGACCAAGGGACCACCCGTAACCGAACGAGCTCGCAGACTCGCACCAAAACTGTTAGAAGCAGCCAAAAAGGAGTTTAATTACCTTATGGAGCAAGGCATTTGCAGGCCGTCCAAGAGTAACTGGGCGAGCCCTTTACACATGGTGAAGAAGCCTAATGGGGAATGGCGACCGTGCGGTGATTATCGTCGTCTCAACGCCAAAACGATTCCCGACAAATACCCCATTCCGCAGCTCCAGGACTTCTCCCATAAACTCGCAAAAGCAAAAATCTTCACAACAATAGATATGCTGAGGGCATACTACCAGATCCCTGTAGAACCAGAAGATATACCCAAAACGGCTATTATAACACCATTTGGCCTTTTTGAATTTACGACTATGCAATTTGGATTATCCAACGCTGCCCAAAGCTTCCAGCGTTTCATGCATGCCGTAACCAGAGATCTGGATTTTTGCTTTGTTTATCTTGATGATATCCTTATAGCCTCCAGCAATGAAGAGGAGCATAAAAAACATTTGGATATTCTATTTAAAAGATTAGCAGATAATGGTTTGGTAATTAACATTAAAAAATGTCAATTTGGACTCCCGACTGTTAATTTTCTAGGTCATACCATTTCACCGGAAGGGATGACTCCAATTAAAGAGAAAGTGAAAACTATTATTGATTTTCCTCTCCCCAAAACAGCCAAAGGATTAAGACGTTTTTTGGGAATGCTCAATTATTATAGAAGATTTTTACCCAACACTATCAGCGCCCAAACAACACTTTTTGATTGCATTTCTGGATATAAAAAGAATGACAAACGTATTCTTACTTGGACCCCGGAATTAACGGAGGATTTTAACCAATGCAAGCGACATCTCGCTTCTGCCGCATTGTTAGCACATCCAGACCCAAACGCTGAATTAGCAGTTATGGTGGACGCATCCAACCTGGCTATGGGAGCATCATTGCAACAAAATAAAGGTACAGCTTGGCAACCTTTAGGATTTTTTTCAAGAAAATTTACCCCGGCACAGCGTAAATACAGTACGTTTGACCGTGAATTAACCGGTGTTTACGAGGCAGTAAAGTATTTTAGGAGCAACTTAGAAGGTCGAAATTTTACTATTTACACGGACCACAAGCCCATCACTTTCGCTTTCAACAAGAAACGTGCCTCAAGTTCTCCTCGTCAAGAGAGACAATTAGATTATATATCTCAATTTACCACCAACATCAAACATATTTCCGGACACCAGAATACAGTTGCAGATACTCTTTCTCGCATTGAAGAGATAAATAGCCCTTCTGCAATTGACTATGAGAGAATGGGACAAGAGCAGAGTCACGACGACGAAATTACTAAGGCACTTGAGGACTCCTCCCTCTCCCTACGTCAAATGGTGATTCCTGGAACTAATTCTTCATTGTGGTGTGATATCTCTACCGGTCATGTAAGACCCTTCGTACCATCTAATATGAGAAAAGAGGTCATAGAAAATGTACATAATGTTTGTCATCCAGGCATTAATGGGACTGTCAACAGTATTAAATTGAGATTTGTTTGGCCCAACATGGCGAAGGATATAAAGTTCTTTGTCAAACATTGCATAAATTGTCAAAAGGCCAAAATCTCCAGACATACAGTCGCGCCAAGAGCCACGTATGTTCTGCCTGAAGACCGTTTCCGGAACGTCCACATCGACTTGGTTGGACCCCTGCCCGCTTGTAGTGATTATCAATATCTGCTCACCATGATTGACAGATTCACTCGCTGGCCCGAAGCAGTTCCCTTAAAGAATATGTCAGCAGACACAGTCGCCACAGCACTGACAACTCACTGGATTTCGAGGCATGGTGTCCCCGAAACTATTACGACAGATCAGGGACGTCAGTTTGAGTCATGTCTTTTCAAAAAACTCACAGAAAAATTCGGAATCAAGCACACGCGGACAACCGCCTACCACCCTCAAGCTAATGGCATGATAGAAAGGTGGCATAGAACCCTCAAGTCGGCACTTATGGCTAACGGCGACCCGAACTGGTTGGAGACTCTCCCTATTATACTACTTGGATTGAGGTCAACAGTTCGTGATGATTTAAAATGCTCGCCTGCTGAACTTACCTATGGTAGAACGCTGAGGTTACCATGTGATTTCTTCACTCCTACGCCTCGCGAAGAGCCAGATACTTACGTCGGTCGACTACAAAGAAGATTTGAAAATATAAAATCTACTCCTGCCAGTAATCACGGTTCAGGAAAGTTTTTCATACATAAGGACCTACCTTCTTCTACTCACGTTTTTCTGAGAACTGATTCCGCACGAAAATCGCTTCAACTCCCTTACGATGGACCTTACAAAGTGGAAGAACGTAACGAAAAGACATACGTCATTACCATCAATGGAAAACCAAAGCGCGTCTCTATTGATCGCTTGAAACCAGCCTTCGTTCCTTCCGAAGAGAAGTTGAATATCGAAGAACCTGTCGCAGAACAGACCCCGGACAAAATTACTACTACAAGGTCCGGTAGAAGAGTGCATTTTCCAGACAGGTACCAGGCCCTTTAGAAAAAAGGCTGACAGAGACATAGTTTTTCCATATAAATTTTTTTCCGATATAAAATCACTATATACTCCCAAATTCGATTCACAGATATATATCTCATTAGTAAATCCACATTATTGACATAAATTTTGGTAGTATATTTTTAAAGATTACTGTAACTACAAATAACTAGAGACATCAACTTTTGATGGAAGTTGGAACTCTATGTTTATTTAACTATGTTATTCTTTTACATATTTGATAACCTTGTCTTAAGGAAGGGTTATTTTTAAATCTCCATGTTCATAGAACATGATTTCACTATATAATGAAAATAATTAGAGACTACAATTTTTGGTAGAAATTGAACTCTAGGTTTGTTTAACCATCGTCATAATTGATATATTCAATAATCCTGTCTTAAGGAAGGGTTGTTTTTAAAAAATCTCATGTTCATAGAACATGATGTCAACATGTATATTTATACATAACAAAATACCATGTAATATGTGTCGTTTCGTTTTTTTTCCACGCTTTTTTAAGTGCATGATGTATTTTTTCCATACACTTACAAAAGTGTGATGAGTGTTTTCCATGTTTTTATAGGTATGTGATGTATCATTCCACAATACCTGGGAAAACATGATGTAGTTTTGCCATACGTTTTCAGTATGAAAATTCACGTATGTGTAGAAGGTACAATGAACTGCCTTCTCCATTTCCTTATTATATTACCATATTTTGATAGGTGTGTGATGACTGTTTACCTTTCCCACACCTGTCAAAACGTGAAGCATATTGTTATCATGTATTTATAGGTAAATTTTGTACTGCTCTTTCCGTACTTATAAATGTATGACGTAGACCACCCGTGTACACCTGTTAAAGCATTAAAAAATTTTCTATAATTAATTATTAATTATTTTTATAAAAATGTAAAAACATGAAAAATATTTTCAACCTATTTTCAAAATGTAAATAGGAAAAATCTTTTCAACTATTATCATAAAATGATATACCATGTTATAACATGAAGTAACTTTCCAAGATTTTTCTTGAGATGTAGTCTTTCTTCCATGCTAATAAATGCATGATGTATGTAACGTTAGATGAACGTAAATAATAAGATCTAAAAATAATACAAACTATTGTATTCTTTATTCCATGCTGATAAAAGCATGATGTATATAATATTAGATGTATGATCTAAAAATAATACAAACTATTGTATTTCTTTATTCCATGCTAATAAAAGCATGATGTATATAATATTAGATGTATGATCTAAAAATAATACAAACTATTGTATTTCTTTATTCCATGCTAATAAATGCATGATGTATATAATATTAGATGTATGATTTAAAAATAATACAAGCTATATTGCACTCGTTTTCCCATGCTAATAAAGGCATGATGTAATTTTAGATGCACTTAAATGCATGACCTAATTATAATACCAGCTATTGCGTGTAGTATTCCATACTAGTTAATGTATGATGTATGTATGTAATTTTAGTTACACATAAATTTTGATCTGCATAGGTTACAACTTTTCATTATGATATCCCACGATTTACGGGACAGATGTCTAAACACATTTCTTAATATGGTTCACCTTATTTTTATATAGGTTTGATATTTTTATATATTTATATACGTTTCCTGATGTTCTATACATAAAAAAAAAAATGAACTTTATTAATTTTAAAGTACTCAAGTATATGATACCATTCTACTTATGCAGTGAATATCATACCTCATATAGATATGACGTGGTTGCCCCTTTCCTTATCTCTACGAAGTGTGATACCCATTACGTATTTTCTTTCTTGACTTATAAGTTGTGTGAAGTTTTCACATATTTATTTTTTATTTCTGGTTACATGTTTATAATGTAGACACTTGTCACTCATCTTAAATAGATTTGAAGTAATATTGACTTGTTGTGTAAAATTTTCACTTATTAATTTTTATCCCTAGTTGTATGATTATAATGAAGACACACGTCACTCATCTTTAATAGATTTGAAGTAATTTAACTTAACCAACAGGTTACATTTTTTTGTATTAGCACGATGTGGTTTCCCCTTTCCGTAGCTTATGAGACTTATAAAAATTTATTAATTAATTAATAATTATTATTTAATTACAATACTTACACTCAAACTAGGTTGCTTTAGTCAGCATCGAACACGATATATGTAATTTTTGTTTAATTTTAAGTTTTTTTCTTACATATGTGCGTTGGTCGCATAAAATGCTGGGGAGGAGGTATGTAGGCACTGCGATTATCATTGTATTATGAGTGAAATGTCATCTTGACGCTGGCAACACTTGGCTGCGCAACAGAATGCGCAGACAGCGGAACTGAGCTCGCGAGTGGAACAAGCTTCGAGACCATTCCGTCTTGAACGTTCCTCTCGCTAGTAAACTATTTTTAATACGCAAATTATTGTCGCGGATAGAATCTTTGTATTATCTCACCTCTGTTACCAAATAAAATATAACTCTACCAATCAGTGTTATGATTTACAAACTAAATTCCGTGACCATTTATTTAGAGTACCCGGATATCTCTGATGAGGTAAGCAGAGATATTCGGCATATACTAAAGAGGGATCAAATGCTGCGGTATGTTGTGGACTGTATGCGGTTCTTATGTACATATTTTATTATGTTTTAATCGCACTTACCCAGACTGCTCCGCTCCCCTCTTCGTTCAGTGTTCACTGGAAAGGTAGGTATGTTAGTTTGGAGAGATTTTGGAAGGGAATGGCGATTGGGAATGAACGTTTAATCGCGAAATAATAAGCGAGAATAGGTGACGCCTGGCGATGGTACTCGCGAATAGCTGCGGTTTTAGAGTTCCGTTTGCGGTTTGATTACTAAAAAGTAAAAGCGGTGCGGTTCTTAGGACTTGTGTCCCTTGCGGCGAGGCGAATTCAACTGAACTGTTGAGGCGGAGGGCATACAAGAGGTATTTCCAAAGAACCACATGTAACAATAAAGGCGCGAACAGTGTTGGTTCCCAATTGTCTATGATTATTGACTATACCTTTTTCCAAACACGAAGTCCTTTTTGACAGATTAATACGCCAATAGAATGTTACTGAGACGCTTACAAACTTTGTATGCGTCTCAGTTTACATAAAAGTTAGAAGACAGCTTTTTAATTTATGATATTTTTGTAATTATTACCTAATAAAAAAATTAATACTGATAAAAATACCTTTAATTTGTATTCAGATTTTTGTACATTAAAAAAAGCGCATTGTGCATAAAAATTACTATTGATAATATAAATAGACTATTATTTTAAAAACGCAAAATCTCTTCAAAATTTGACCGATATATCGATTCATCGATATTTTTTCCTCGATATATCGACGATGATATTGATATTTTAATAAATATCGATATATCGATATATTTTTTTCACTTTCGACATCCCTAGTTGTAATAGGCATACAAGAAAGTACCTTATTATTACGTCATGTATTAAATTAAGTAATGTATTAAAGTAAGTATTGTCTATAAGACAGTGTAGGCCACTGCATCGGCTAGGGGATTACCGATTGCCTAGGCGGCCGACATGTTTAATCCGGCCCTGACTATAGCACCACGTAGGGATTGTATATTCATTTTATTGCGCCCTCTTCTATTTATTTTTATTTTTATGAACAATGATAATTTTTCATAAAAAAATCGAAAATAAAATTCGCTGGTCCGCCATTTTTTTTTATATATCGAAATTCCCCTACATGGTGCCACAGACTCTGGATTTTCGAACAGTTTAAGAATTGGTGCATGCAAATCGGATGTACAGTTTGTTTAATATGTTGTCAACCAGGTTGAAAAACGCGAAGTTTCGAGAAAAACGCATTCAATGTTTTACTGAAGGATAATTCAAAATACAAACTGTTTCAAACGGTTTCACATAAAATGCTGTAGGTATCTCCGTAAATTTTTCGAATTTATTTAAAACATTTGGTGAGAGCATTTTTAACAGGTGCATCTTTCAGAAAAAGAAATTTAAAAAATGACAATTTTTTTTTAGTGTCCTGGTGCCTTAAAGCCTATAGGATTTGATAAAGGGAAAATGGAGGCTTTTGAAGGTCCCCAGGACCAGAGACCCGGATGAACTGAATAAAGTGCTTCTAAAATTACATCAACTTCTTAAACTAGGGGAGGGGGTCTTAGTTTGTCTTATATCGCCAGAGATATTAGTAACAGGTATAGAAATCGGTGACCCGACAATTCGTCATGCGACAATTCATCCGGCGACAGTTCATCCTGCGACAGTTCATCCGCCCGACAGTTCATCCTGCCGACAGTTCATCCCGCCGACAATTCATCCTGCCTGATCATTTAGAAGATTTTTATTAAGTAAGTATGCAAAGAGGATATACGGCCGTACAACCAAAATCGATATACTTATATCTGAAGGCATCTTGAGTGGAAATCCGCTGTAAAAATATTTTTACTAACAATAATTTCGACTCTCCGAAGAAGCATGCGTGAATAACAAAATACGACATACTTATACTTATAGGTTATACTTATAGGTTAGGTTAGGTTAGGTTAGGTTGAATTGTCAGGATGAATTGTCGCCGGATGAATTGTCGGCGGGATGAACTGTCGGCAGGATGAACTGTCGGCAGGATGAACTGTCGGCCGGATGAACTGTCGCAGGATGAACTGTCGCCGGATGAATTGTCGCAGGATGAACTGTCATGGAACCATAGAAATCGCTGGGCAAACGAAGTCTAGAGATCACGGTTTCAAGCACAAAAGTGGTTTTTATTTATTTCGTGATCAATGTTATGAAAGAAAAAAAAATAACAAATGGAAACTGTCCCAGATAATTTTAGCCTAAAAATTGTATTTAATAAAAGTTGTTTCTTACAAATATGCACATTTCTAATGAAATTTTTTTTTAGATCATGTTTATAAAGTAATTAAGAATTTTATTTTAATTCTAGTCAATGGAAGCGATAGGAGAAGCTTCATTTTTTCCAAAGCACATTTAAAAAAAATTATAATGTATACCGATTCACAGTAAAGATTAATCTAAAATGGAGATTTAGAAGAACTCGGCCTTAAAGGGGGATTCACACTAGCATTGGACCTAACATTGGACGCTAGTATAATTACCTTTTTATATAATAACTTTTATAATTATAGTGACGATTTACGGTAACGGTGCCGTGACGGCAAAATATCGCTATAATGCTGCAGCTCTTTCTTACACATTAAATAATGGTGATACATCACACTAAATAGGTGTGGCTGTTTCCTACAAAGTTCTATGCGACGGGAATTGCGTTTCATTTTCTTCATACGGGTTTTTCTCATTTTCAACCGCTGTTATTTAGTGTGCATGTGAGAAAGAGATGCATAATTATATGTAAGAACAAAAGTAAAACCATCTGCGCATTGACATTTGACGTTTTTGAATTTTTGGAATTCACTCACACTTTAATATTATCCTTGTAATTTTATCCCATACTTTCAAAATTATCGCCACGGCTAGTAGTATTGGTAGGGGTCTGGAGATGCAAGAATATGACATTTTTCCTTTGGAGGAATCAACAGACCTACGTACATTGCGTAACTCATATTTTGAAAGAGTTGCAGCTTTACTATATTAAGGAACGTATGTATATTCTTATTACCTTTTTTATGCCGTCACGGTACCGTTACCTTGAATCGTCACGGCAATTATGGAAGCGTCCATTCGACCACATCGTTCGTTAAAATTCTCGTCACGTCATTTTTCATACTACAAGCAAATTTAAATGCAGTTGTGTTGCAACATCTACTTATAAATCGTAAAATGAATTAATATCAATATTTGAATGCAATCAACTCCTACTCGATGAACTTTGTCGCTGTATTTTCAAAACGAGTTTGATGGCTATCACATCCCACTGGCAAATCTATTTTAAAATTCAACAACGAAAGATGTTTTCCACCAGGCGTTATTATTGAAATCAAATTTCCGAAGACCCTGAGAGTGTTTATTCGTGTAAAATGTTTGTTCTGTTTGTTTGTATCCGATGTCGGTAAAGGTCGAATTGATTATAATTACTGCTAAGTAAATTATTGAACTACCACGTGATGACCTCAGAATGATTCAAGGTATCTTTACAACGTACAAAACAAAGACATTAGATTTGCAAATCTATTATTTCTTTACGTGTATTGAAAGTTTTTTATGTTATTTTATTTTATTTATTTATTTAATCTATATAAAGCATATTTACATGTGATTTTTCGATGCCTGTCTCACTAGGATGTACCTGGGTCAAGACAGTAGTGTAGAGGTAGGTAGTCCAAGTACTGGACCGGGTTCTCTGGGAGTAGTCGAGAAAAAGGAGTAGGAGTAGGATCCGCTTCCAGCGAAGAAGTGTCAGAGCCCAGAGAGGAATTGGGGAATACGTTGGTATGGGCAAAGCACCGCCCGGTTTCCTCTTAAGAGGGCATTACCAGAGAAAGCCTGAAATACGTCATTTTCAAAAAAGTTTTTAGACGTATTGACTCTTTTCCACAAAAAATTATAAATGGATTTCGAAAGATTGTTCTTTTATCTAGCATTCGTATGTAATAAATTTTTAGAATTTTTTTAAATTTTTAGTATAATAAGGTTATTCCATAGGTCGTTGGCAGATTTGTTAAATTTTCAAAAAAGTTTTTGTATTACCACACCCATTTCAAATAATGTAATCATGCCGTAAAATAAATCAATACATTATCTAGCAAAGTTATGTATTAGAATTTTAATTTTAGTTTCAATAAAATCATTAAAAAATATGTACGTACATGTGTTTCTTGACGAAAATTGGTCCATTTGTGTATTTATTTGCGCACTTACAAACTAATATATTTCAGATTTTTTTAACATTCTTATTAAATTTAGACATTATTGAAAAATGATAAATACTTATAATCAAAAAATAACTACAAAAAGTACACTATTTTAATAGTTTTATCATCACGCCTTTCAGCATTTTTGGATGAAGGTATAAATTAAAGCTAATTTGGATTGAAATAAATTCGATATTGAGTTATAATTTAAAAAAGCTGGTACGGAGAATAATTAATCTTTCTCATTGTAACCGTCCTGCACGATCGGAAGAACAACTTTCGACGAAATGTGGATTTTCGTCCGGTGGCTGGTTAAACGCTCTTAAGGCGCCGCATTCGCGACCAAAAATTACGTAATATTATGTAATTACGAATGTTAGAAAATCGCACTAATATTTACCTCGATAAAATCGATGCGAAAATTGTGAAAATGTTTAATAAAACACGACTCGTTTAAAATAGAGCAAAAATCTAGTGGAAGTCATCATAAGTATCATTTAAAGAAACATTGTGAATTTTTTCACAACTATAACTTGTAAAATAACTGAAACAAACGTGTTTATAATAATTTTCGGAGCATACTTAGCGATTTTTTTTCTATCGAGGGAATTTTATATAATTTGCATTTCGGCGTGGAACGCCTTTAGATATTATCTTCAAAAATATCATATGTTTTTTTTAAGAGCTTATAAACTTCAAATGTTTAAGGGAGGTTTGCAAGAAATCGGTAGAAATGCGGGTAGCGGCGCCTTAAAGTTTCGAACCTGTCTGTCATACCTGTGGGTAAGCAACTCGTCATTGAATTACCAATTACCTCTCCTAATATGTATTTTGAATTAAATGTAGGAAACAAATTAGCAAAATGTAATATTTAATACAGAGTTCCGGACAATCTATTATGTCTAAACTCATTGACGTGGGTACCTATACTTGGTCGTAGGTTAGACTATTATATTTATAAATAGCACTTTTTTAATGAAATAATAAGTAACATCTCCAAGATTCTACGGATTTAAAAGTAGAATTATATCTAACAAATTATATTACTATTTTCACCCATTTTTTTTCTCTGTGCGTTTTAAATTTATTCATAATTGTACTGAATGTCAGTTCGTAACTTTGCAAAACCTACAAAAAATCAGTTTAACAAATCGAATTATATATGACAAATTTTATTATTTATGCATTAAACCGCTTACTCGTTAATACGGAATACTTTTTATCCAAACAGTTAGATTTAGCTTTATTTTTACGAAAAGTGAGTATTTATGTCGGGGGAGACCAAAAAACATGCAAAAAATATGCATTTATCATTTTAATTTTGTTAAAATTAATTCACTCTCGCGGTAACGCCATTGTTTATCCATCGTTTTTATTTTAACATTTCATAGACAATGCTGCCAATCATAGAAAAAATATTTTTGCGTAAAACAAAGTGAATGCATCATTGAAAAATTTGTACCTGTATTTATAACAGTAGAACATGGAAAGAAATGTATTAAAATAATTACACAAACCCGCTAGACAAACCCTGCGTAGCCAAACAAACCATTCAAAACCTGGGATGTTTTTTAAAAGTATGATGAAAAGCGAGTTTATTTTAGAGAATTTATTTAATAAGATTGGTACTTCCGACAAATGTCATATTTGATTGTCTATTAGTTAAAAAAGTAATATTCCGTATTATCCGTGCATCAAACTTCGACAACACGAACGTTCCGTATTATCCGTGAGGTGGACTAACTGAATATTTACCCAAATTTTCAAAGGGTCAAAAAAGTGTAACTGAGACCAGTTGATTGATGTGTAAGTTTTTTCAAAGTTGATCACCTTTCGTGGGATGCCTCGCTCACGTTCAAACATAGGCTGTCGTACTCGACACGCAAACGCAGATCGTCAGAGAAGATCAAACCGCACTGATCAAGAACGTTTAGACGATAATGAACATGTTCGAGTTAGAATTGTTCAGAGGCGAGCAGAAGAACTGGTGAATCGTCGGGAAGAAAGACTTAAAAGCTTAAGAGTAGAAGCGCGAAGAAGACGAGCAGCACATTCATCTCAATAACGTCAAGAAGAAATAGATCAACGCCGAAGACGAATGCAAGTGCAACTTTTGAATAACCATGCTTCGTACCATCGAATTGCTTTTTCATACGAACCAGATATTCAATACAATACCTCATGTAAGTTTGTTCAAATCGGTAAAATGGATAAAGTTTGTCCACACTGCAAAGCGATGAAATTTAAAGGAGAAACTCAAAGAATGCGTTGTGCGAGCGGCAAATAATAATAATAATAATATTTGGATGATTTATATAGCGCCATTTTTGTGAAAAATCACCTCAAGGGCGCTGTACAAACTTAAAATACATTTCTAAAATCTAAAAAACTACAAGCTAGGCAAACAATTATAAACAACTTATGGCTAAAAATTGCATACATCGGTTCATTGATCACCGATACGAAAATATGTGTACAATATTTTGACCAATGAACGCGATGCTGCCTAAATTTAATGAAAACAGGACCATACTTACCTGGGAGGTCGCTTGAAATTAACACTGTATATTGTCCATTTAAAGAAATTTAGATAGAGTTCGCACGCAGAGGACATTATTGTGAACAATGGCAAAGTGAAGCTACCTGAAATTGATCAGCCAATAGCACCACTGATAAAAACGTTGCAAGGAATTACTGATGATTCAAAACATTTCCTCAAAAATATTAGAAAATACAATTCATGTTTTCAGCAGATGACTTCATTTGGCGCGAACGTTATAACAGAAAATTTTATGCCGACGTTTAAAATTCAGGGACAAATTTACCATAAAGCTGTCACTTTGCTTCCTTTTCAAAGCAATCAACATAAATTTCTACAAATATATTTCATGAGAGATCAAAATGATCAGTTGAATGCATGCTGTCAAATCTCCAATAAAGTCAAAGGAAATATTGTTGAGTAGTTGAAAAAAAATGTTAGATGATAAAAATAATTTAATTCGAATGTTCAAAAATGCAATTTATCTCATGCCATCAGACAGCCATAAAATATCATTAGTGCTGATCAAACACCAGCAAGTGAGCATGTCAGATGATATAATGCGCCAACAATTAATGAGGTGGGAATTGTCATGGTTGGAGAAGAATTTCATCCTCGCGATATCGTTTTGCAACGCAGAAATGATCAACTACAAAGAATTGCTGACACTAATAGGTGCTAATCTATAATAAAGTGATATTGTAAAAGCATTTAAGGTCTGAATAAATAAATAATTTTAAAAAATTTACGAATGTTTTTTTTCTTCCCTCATATTCTACACTACAGCATAGTCACAGCAGATATTCAATTAAGCAATGTGTCTTCTTGTAAAATGCACAGTTGCTAGACAATTTTTGTTAACTCCTCTAATAATTAAAATCAGACAAAGCCACAGCGAAGCGTGGTCGGGTTCAGCTAGTATATGATAAAGTGGTAGAAACTCGCGGCTTGACTAGTAAAAATTTTCGAATGGTGAGTTCTGACGTCAAGAATTTTGCATAGCCTTTTCTGGATATAACTTCAAGGATAATGCAACTACATGGGATGCGAAACAGGATAAAACGAAAAAAGACAAACACAAACTTCTATAGGTTTTAGCCTTCGAGAGAATGTGATAGTATAATCGATCTCCTCATTGAGCGGTGCTTCGTCTACTTGTCTTCTTTAGTTTTCTAAAGGTTTCACTTCTACAGCTTGTGAATTGCACACTCTGATTTTTTTAGAAGATGCTTCGAGAAAAAATCTTTAAAGCATATTTTATTCGCTGCAATCGAGCTCCAAAAAATATACTACGTGCAATAAATAAAACTTCAAGGAAAAACTGTTTCACAACATCTGCTTTGGCAGTGTTTTCCTCGAAGAATGGCTTATTCAGAGATGTGACAGCGCCAACAGCCTCCGTATCGGGTGGGCGATATAATGTATGCCCGCAACGCCTCGGCTTCTAACTTGCTTCTCCATACACCTGAAGGTCAAACTAATACCTAAGACTTCCTCCCACTGCCATTAACTGCAGGAACAAAGGATGTTTGAATGTGTTTATCGAGTATATAAACAGCGCCTGGCGCGAGTAAAATTTTGGGGTTCCGCGACTTTTCATCCGGAGACAAAATATCGCCAAAAAAACATCGCCGACAAAATATCCTACGGACAAAACATCCCCCAACAAAATATCTACTAAAAATTAACCTAACAAAAAATGGGACACAAATTATGCGACATCCTGTAAAGACAATAAATTATTATTGTTATTTGTATTATTTTTGTTCCATTTTACTATTTTTGAACAATAATTTATAAATTAGAAATTTTAGAGATTAGAAAGAGTGTTAATGCAAATTTAAATATTATTAATAATCAAATATTGTTTTTAAATGACCCATTATTATATCTATTCCCCTTTTAAATTTTTAATTGTTCTATATTGCCCCTTGTCTCCTACACATTATTTTCTTTCAAATTTTATTATTGTTTATGTCTATTATTTTTCTCTATTACCTATGTATGTCTATTTTTAAAATTAGTTCAGTCAAAACCCTCAAGAAGTCAGCTTTGCTGACGAAACATGTCGGTTTTTGTAAATAATTAAGTGGTTAATACAAAGTTATCTATTAATTTAAATAATTTATTGTTTTTACTGGATGTCTGTATGTCAACAAAATATCTACTAAAAACTTAACTTACAAAAAAATGGGACAAAACTTATACAGACGTCATGTAAGACCATAAATTATTGTTATCTGTGTTATTTTTGTCCCATTTTCTATTTTGAACAATAATTTATTGTCTTTACAGGATGTCTGAATTATTTTAGCCCCATTTTTTTGTTAGGTTAGGTTAGGTATTTTTTTGTCTACCGGTAAGGCTCTTGACTCGCAATCGTAGGTCGCGGGATCGAATCCCGGCGTGACAAATAAATTTTATTGGATAAATTTGTGTTATTTCACAATTAATTCATTAAAAGTAATACACATAGTAGGTATATTTGCGGCACGTTCCAGAGTGGAAGATACTCTCAGTATCGCTCCTGTGTAAGACCACCATTCAGAAATGAAACGCTACTTGAAATGGCTTTTAGCCGTGTTTAGTTACCAAATCTGAATAGCCAGGTACTTACCACCTTCCTTATTCCCACCTCTTTCCCCTCCCCACTACCCTCAGTCTCACAACAAACCCCAATCGGGGTTGCCATAGTCTCACTGGCTCCAGACGGGAGCAGTTGGAACTCTTGTGCGGTATTCATATAAAGGTTAAGTTTTAGTAGATATTTTGTCGGAGGGTATTTTGTCGGAGGATATTTTGTCGGAGGGTATTTTGTCGGAGGATATTTTGTCGCGGGATGAAAACACGCATTACCAAATTTTGGCGCCTGTTGTCAAAACCGGTGACCGGACAATTCAGAATGAATTCGACTCAACACCCACTTTGAAAAATAAATTAAAAGTGGATAAAGTTTTTTTTTAATCAAGATTGATCGATTACTTTTCGGACGTTCACAAATATTCAATTTATTTGGATTTTATTGCAAAGCGGAAATATTTTTACCTACTGACAAATTACGCCCGAATTTTGAAGGGCTGGGTCAAAAACGAAGCAAGTTCTGTTTACATATAGCTGGACTACCTGTCTTATAGCAATAGCTCATTTTTTTTTCACTTTTTGAAATACTGGCTAAATTGATAAATTCAGAGCTCCGGGCCAAAAAGGTCACTTTCTCTTTCATCATGAATTTATAATAATGGTTGTTAAAAAAATGGTTTATTTGGTTCTTGCTAAAAATTATTTGCAAGGGGACATGACTGCAATATGGGGAGATTAATCTTTATGGAGGATCTGTTTAGGTTTTTTTTTATGTGCGATACGTATGGTTTTGACTTTCTGGGCGAGGCAGTTTATGGATGCGTTTTCATGGGTGGGAATTCCCGCATAAAATGTTTCCGCGAGAATTAAGATGTGGGCACCCCTGCTAAATCACCAAACGTGGCGAACCACTTGGGGTGACCTATGGCAGAGATGTTGGTTATCCAATAAAGGTTCCCGGGGCGGCGGTACCCATTCCCGCCTCCCAAGTTTTTTTTTAATTCGGGGATTTCAGAAACCGTGGAGTTGGACACCCGTATCCATTTGGGGGCACCCGGGGCTATGCGCATGGCTTTATTCTGGAATGTTTGAAGTTTTTTCAAATGAGACTATGAAGCGTGGGTCCAGATGGGGCTCGCCTAAGGGCCGATTTTATAAACGAAGTACCAAATTTCAGTTACATAACTAACCGTTTTCCGTTAACGGACCGCTATCCGTTCGTTATCTTATTTTACGTATTATAAACAAATGTACATTACTAGCGGTCATCGGTTACATTTAGTCCGAAAGTTTTATTACTTGGGTTATTCTCCGTATAACAATGCACTACTTGTATTGTTATACGCATGCGTCGACTTGGAGATTCCTGTAAAATCGCCAGCTGCTTGCAGCATAGATCCCAGAGCTTAGAAACGTAGTGTTAATAATAACTTATTTTTATTGTTTTAGCTTAATTAGTAGAACCCCATTTCAATTTTATTTTTCTAATATTTTTACTCAATTTATAAATAAAATTATTATTCAATTTAAAAAAAAACAGTTAATGAATGGACAAGTAGTTCTACGTATAGAATATTCATAACAGAACTTGTTTATAAAAATACTGTTTTTATAAATTGAATAATAATATTATTGAATAAATAAAAGAAATAAAGCTGGGCTGGCGTTACTGACTAGTTTCGATAATAAATAAATAACCAAGCGACGAGAACAACTTGCTACTTACAACTGTCAAAAAACGTCAGTAAACGGATCGTTATCCATTTAACTGACCATAATCGGTCCGTAAAGTATTAACCGCTACATAACCGACCGGTAGCCTTGCGATTGTTTATAAAACGGCAAAATCAAGCGGTAGACCAAATATTAGTTAAAAATGGTATCAATCGTGACGAACGGATGGTTATAAAACCGGCCCTAAGTTAGTTTTGCAGCTCGCTATCCTGACTTGAAATACAACCTCATGTGGCTAGGGTATTGATCTACCACATATTATTTTACTTTGTTCCAAGATGGCGTCGAATATAAACATGTGGGCCCCAAGAGATATGTTCACTATATCTTATTTATACACCAATGTCCTCACCACAGCTGCGAATAAGTCTGGCAAGGTCATAAACCCACAAATATTGACACCTACGAAACAATGGACAATGCGAATTTCAGACATTTTTCAGGTCAGAAAAATGCGGGTATTGAATAATTCAATGAGGCCTAAATTCTTCATAATATAACGCGCTTTTGTATATTTATTTTAAACCTGAAATCGATTTTACAGTTCACCTGAAGATGTTGTCAAAATAATATATTATACCTAGTACACGCCAATCTTTAAGACCGGCCTGAACATGGTACTTTTCATTCACGCGCAGGTACTGGCTTTACAATGAGTGTAAGGGAAAGAGAAAGATGCATAAAAACACATGTGCGATAGAGAAAGGCGTTGGTGGAGGGGGGGGGGGGGGGGAGGTATGTCACGTTTCTGTCCTTAAACTCGAGTATCTACTGCGACGATTTCTGATCTACTTCTGGCGTGTACTATGCCCGTAGCGTTTTTGCGGTGATTCATTATGAATACCTGAATATTACCATGTTTTTTTATCTCATTCTGTTCTAATCTTAATTTTTTTAGATATTGTAGGTACCTATAACTTCACTATTAGCTTTACTACCTTAATATTTTTCTAATTAAAAAATTACATGAACAATAGCTGACACGGCAAACGTTGTTCTGCCGTATAAATATTTGTAGTGAATATTTAGGTTGTTAAGGGCCGGTTTTATAACAATCCGTTCGTCACGCTTGATACCATTTTTAACAAATACTTGGTCTACCGCCCGATTTCCACGTTTTATTAACATTCGCCAGGTTACCGGTCGGTTAAGTAGCGGTTAACATTTTACGGGCCGATTTTGGTCAGTTAAATGGATAAGGATCCGTGTGCTGACGTTTTTTGACAGTTGTAGGTAGGAAGATGTTCCCGGCGCACGGTTATTTGGACCCTTGCACTATTTTTAAGAGATAATGTTATGTCAGCCCAGCTTTATATCTTTTATACCTATATTCAATAATATTATTATTCAATTTATAAAAACTGTTTATTTATCAACAAGTTCTGCTAGGTAGTTATTATTTCGCGTGACAGCTATTTCGGCTAGTTTGATATGCCTTCAGAAGGCGAAACAGCTGTCACGCGAAATAATAATTACATAGTAGAACTTATTTATAAATAAACTGTTTTTATATATTGAACTATCTCACCCGACGAACTTCGTACCGCCTCAGAATCAATAGCTGTTTAATTAAATTCAGTTTTTTTATAAGTTAAAAATTACGCAATGAAGCAATTATCAATGCGCAACTGTCCGTGTTTTGTTTTTGTCAGTATCAGAGATGGCGTTGTGTACGGATTTATATTTTTGTGATTTTCTTACTTTTACAATTACTTACCGGAATTCGGGAGGCGGATACGGGTGCCGCCGCCCCGGGAACCATTTATTGAATAACCAACAGCTCTGCCATAGATCACCCCAAGTGGTTCGCTACGTTTGGTGATTTAGAAGGGTTGCCCGGGTTCATGAGGTGACTTATGTCCGGGTCTTGGCAGTTGATGCGCCTGCCCACCTGCTGCGTGGCGGGTCGGATCGAGAGAGCCTGGTTGAGGGAGGCCTTTTGACCTTTCCAG
Organism: Limnephilus rhombicus; assembly: GCA_929108145.2. Classification (NCBI taxonomy): domain Eukaryota; kingdom Metazoa; phylum Arthropoda; class Insecta; order Trichoptera; family Limnephilidae; genus Limnephilus; species Limnephilus rhombicus. The sequence continues at coordinate 12,367,397 of OV815296.1, forward strand.
CCGGACTCTCTCGACCCATTGCCTTGCACCACAATTGGAGGGATGGATTCATACGTCCGTCACTCCCGGACACACTGACCCCAGATTCCTACCCACCCCTCATACCTTTTTCCTTCCCAGAACTTTCTATCCTCCCCATTCCTTAAAAAGATCCTCCACACAGCATCCCCTAATATGACATAGGTCCTGAGAGAAATTATTTTCCTCAGGGCCTCCTGTGTGGAGCTTACATAAAAAAATGCGTTTCATTTCAGAGATTTCTTATAATTATTGTATTTTTCCTTTGGAGGTGTGCAGACATACGTTCACCATTTGTCTCATTTTCGACTATTGACATTGAGTGTGTAAGAAAGAATGGCAGCATTAAATGATTAAAAACAGATGCACAACAATCGACGCATTGACATTTGACGTTTTTGAATGTTTGGAATTCATGAACAGTTCAATATTATACCCCTCACAATATTGCTGCAGTTCTTTCAAAATAGGAGAATTCGTTCCATACAAAATGTATGGGGAAAATAATTTTATTTATAACTATTTATTTCGTTAACTTTTGTGATGTTTTAATAGTTATTATCCTATCCGGGGCGGAGACAAATCCAACAAATCAAAGATCATCAAAATCAGCCCAGCCGTTCTCGAGTTATAAATAGTGTAACTAACCCGACTTTGTTTTATATATTAAGATAAGATATGATATAAGATAAGATAAGATAATAATAAATATTAGAATATATTTAGAATATAAAAGAAATAAAAATTAAAATGGAGGTCCACAAATTAAAAACTTAAAAACAATAAATAAGTTACCATTAACACTACGTTCCTAAGCTCTGGGAACAATGCTGCAAGCAGCTGGCGATTTTACAAGATTCTCCAAGACCACGGCGTGCATTGTTATAAGGAGTAATAAAACTTTGGGACTAAATGTAACCGATGACCGCTAGTAATACCCATTTGTTTATAATACGCTAAATAATAAAACGAACGGAACACAAATAATAAAAAACGGTTCGTTACGTAACAGAAATTTGGTACTTCGTTTATAAAACCGGCCCTAAATAAAGAAATAACTAATATATATCTGTGTGTGGGGATGAGATCTATGACAGAAAGAGGAATGGAGCGCTGTAGACGATGACCGCCGATAAAAACAAACAAAAAACACCAAACATAAATTTTCTCAATTCAATGTATTTCATTAAAGTAACGGACATATTCATTTATGTTAAATGTACCTGTCATTCAACAACATAAATAAATGCGTTCTGTTTGAAGCACGAATTACAGTTAAATTTGTTCATATAAAAAATACTATATGTAATCGCGATAAAAAAATGGGAGGGTGGGGGTAGGACGGTAAAAATTTGGGGTTATAGATATTTTTTTGATACCAAATAAAACAAAATACAAAAAAATGTAATCAAAAAAATTGTTTTTTTTTTCTGGATAGGGACACCCTAATCACATAGCGAGATGAAATATACTTTACGACCTATTTTCATACCTACCAAATATACATAAAAAAATCATAAAGCGACCACAAATACCGTGACACGAGATTTTTATATATATAGATTTATTTAGCGTCAAGTCCGGCATTGAGGGACAATACATTATGAAATTAATAGATAAATATATCGATACACTAGTTAGATACGGTATTATAATATTATATTAGACACAATGCTATTAATACAACAGTCTTTAAGTTGCGCAAGGCCGGACAGTAGAAAGAAATCGCCTTTTGTTATTTCACAATAGAACTGTGTGACATTCAAGTCGCCATTCGCAATTATCCACGTTCTACGGACATAACATTATGTGGGAGGAAATTATTATGAATTAAATATTTTATTAGAATGAATAACTTTCGAAGATTATTCTCACCAATGTAATATGTCATTGAATAAGAAGATAATACTCATAAATCTAGACGAAAATACGAAATACAACAAGATACAGAAAAATAAAAGGGCAACGGTCGCAACTGGGACTCAATCCTAGGACCTCTCGTCATACCGGGACAAGCGCCTCAACCAACTCGGCCGTTGAGACCTCTTATTTTTGATGTGATTTTTAAGTGTTTTTTCGTAAAATAATAAAATTCACGCAACGTATAAAAGAGCAGATAATGAATGCTTTTAAGTTTAGACCTGTGCCAAACACAGTCATTAAAGATCAAAGATCATTTGGCTTAATCTATTTCAGCATATAAATACGCCAAGCTACAAGATTTTTTATCTTTTATAGATGTGTGTGGCACAGGTCTTACCCTTAACAAGCTAAGATTAACGTGTAATTTGAAGTTACGTGTGTATTTGTTGTGAGAGATATCTGGTCCTTCGAGCCGGATTTCACCGATTTGTGTCCACATATTTTCATAGGTTTTTATGTCCATAGGAATGAATGGAACATGGTCATTGTTTGTATCGAGGAATGAATTCACGAGGATTCAAAACCTACTTCGGGAACCCGAGTAGATACCCCACCATATCAATATAAACAGATAAGTAATCTGTAATGTCAAGATTTCCACAATAGATGGATCCATATATATGTAATCAGGTTGTTTTTACCCATTGCTATGTGTAGAGAAACACATCAGATCTATTTATTATGATTGCTTATAGCTAATGACACAATCCGTCTCTAGACCAATAAGGACCTGTTGGGTGGGTGCCGCAGCCAGTCGGTGTGACGTCATGGGCGAAAGTGTCACTATTAGCAAATCATTGGCGACATCGACAACTTAATTTTTTTCTTTGAATTATGTTAAATATAATATTTATTATAATTGAGGAGATAGTTACGGATAATATACGACTGAAACTCGCACGTTACATAAATACGATCCCGAATCAGAATGAATTAAAAATATTATAATTAGTAAAAAGAAACATCGTAGAAGAATATACAGTTCATCTGTTTCCCTATGCTGAACCGAGTGACACCGTCGACTGGCTGAATAACTTCAACATCCCACAATGACCTCCATAAACGACCCCTCACCACACAAAGAAGAAGAGGAAATAAAAGAAACACATTAAACTGTCATAAACATGAGATCTTTGTGGTACCTACTGATAAAGGAAACAAAGATATTCAACACACTTATGATAAAAATTCTACACCGATGAGTACCCTGGAGCAGCGTAAAACATAGCCCAACAAAGAAGAAAATTTCTGAATCTATTTTAGCTCACTTCAAAAACTTTCCTTCCTTCTGACCGGTCAGTGGTTGAGTGGGCATCGCGTTTGGGTCCCACCCAGGCGTTCCGTGTTCGATTCCTCGGCTGGCTAATCCTCCATTTTCGGCTTACTGTGGTGGTAGTAGGAGATTTTCAAATATTGTCGGGTTATTCGTAACCGGGAATGTTGATTATCTCTTTTTTTGAGCCCTGATAGCTTTGAAAATTCTGTAACTTGGATTCCTGAGGGGCGATTATGTTTCTACTCAATGGTAAGGAATTGTCCTTAGCCCTTGACATTAAGTACTTTTTGTCAGCTGTCATCCGAGAGAATTGGATAGCAGTTTACATAAAAGTCGTTAATAATTTTAAGGTTAAGGACAATTCCTTATTCTTAAATAAAACCGGAATCACCCCTGGACATGCTAACATTACAGAAAACGATGTTTCGAACTCTTCAGCAAAACAAACGGCGTCCTTTCATAAATCACACCATTTCGATCTTGGTTAAATTTTAACTAATTGTAAATGAAATTTCGATCTTGGTATAATGTTAATCAATTGAAAATGAAATTTCGATCTTGGTACAATGTAAACCAATTGAAAACGAAATTTCGATCCTGGTACAATTTTAACCAATTGAAAATGAAATTTCGATCTTGGTAAAATGTTAACCAATTGAAAATGAAAATTTCGATCTTGGTACAATGTTAACCAAGAGTTAGTTTTAGCAACTTAACGTCACATGTAGAAGGAGAAGAAGAACTTACCATAGTGTAGGGCATGGTGTTGCAGGCCCTAAGGGGCAGCCTGTAGGTAACTGGCCCTGGAGCCTGGCGGTACTTGGTCAGGCAGCCCCCGGCGCGCCCGAGCCCCCTCGGGTAGATGGATCCACTGAAGCCAGAGCTCTCTCTGCAAAGGAACATTACATCAAACATTACCACTCATTTTATCATGCAAATTTTATAAGAATTCCGTGAAAGTGTTGTTTTTAATAACATAAATGCCATAAGCATATTTAGGTAAATATAAACCCAAGAATTCAACGTTTCCTTTTATATATTTTTTTAATGAATCTTTGGGAATTCCAAGTAAATTTATTATTATTTTTTTTTAATAAACAAGCTAAAAAGTGAAGTGAAAGTTTTCTTGATTTCGTATTCTGTAAAATATTTGGACGTTTGGTAATATACCCATGTATGTAGTACGTAGGTGGTTTAAAAAAATATATTTTTCATGTTTGAAATTAAAATATTTCAATTTATAAATAATATCTGTGTATATTTCAATTACAAATTCTGAAAGGTAATTTTATTTAGTTTCTAAAATGGTATGACATGACATTCAAAAAGAAATAGGTATACGAGTATAGCACATTTGAGTGGAAAATCTTCTCAGTATCCTAGTGTTAGACCACCATTCAGAATTGAAACATTGCTTGAAATGTCTTCGGTCGTTTTTGGTAACCAGATCTGAATAGTCACCTTCCTCTTCCCATCTCCTTCCCCTTCCCACTATCTTCAGCTTCACAACATACCCCAATGAGGATACCATAGTCTCACTGGCTCCAGACGGGAGCAGTTGGGACTCTTCTGCGGTTTTCACATTAAAAAAAAACATTTAGGGCCAATTGTCAAGATCTGTGAAAGTTCTATTCAAGTTTTTCTTTATTTCAGAAGTGTGAAATGACTTAGGGAACGTACCCATACTACGTGACCAACTTTTTGCAATTTTTAACCCCCCCCCCCCCCCCCCCCCCGGTGACCAAAAACCTAACACTCCTAAAACCTAAGCACTCCGCCGCTCATTTGTACCAAGCGTGGTATTTTGAAGACCCCCCCTCCCCCTAAACGTGTCACGTAGTACGGGTACGTTCCCTACCAATAATGATATGATAACGGAACTCGAGTAGAACCTTTATAGAACTTGAAAATTAATTTTGAAATTTGATGAATTATTCAAATTCTGTGAAACAACTAGCCCTTAAAAATACCTCGGAAATATTCCGAAATTCAACGAGAAATTTCAAGTTTGTTCTACAAATAAACTATCCTCTTTCGCTGTAAAAACCATGCGAATAACTTTTTATGACTGTTAAATATCAGTTTACTCAATTTCCGTACATTTGTTAGGTTTTTACACAATGTTTGTTTATCATTAAATTTACACCATGTTTATTAGTAAAGCTATTGTCTATTAGACGTGTGATTTCTAAGAAAGCTGTAGAGATCAGAACGAAGTAATGTTTTGCTAACTATTTTAACTATTTTGTTTATCAATTGAAAACAATTTCAACCACGTTTATTAGTAAATATTTTCTTCAAATACAGAAAATATATTTTCTGGTATCACATTTTTTTAAAATTGAAAAATTAAAAGATTTCCTTGTTTTAACCACTTTTAATGCCTATAAAACCGAGATGTTTCGAGCGCGATGCTTCCTTCCTTCCTAAAAATTATCAGTAAATCTGTTATTGTCTATTGTTGCTATATGTTGTTGTTATATGTTGCTAAATTCCCTCTCAAAAGTATTCGAAAAGATCGTCAATAATAGTCTCATGGAATATCTGGAAACCAATAACTTAATATCGCCGCGGCAATTTGGATTCAGAAAACATAAAAGCACCAATGATGCTATAGCCACGGTCACTGACCATATTTCTGGCCACCTGGATAAGGGCTTGAAATGTCTATCGGTATTTCTCGACCTATGTAAAGCATTTGATACAATCTCACACAGCAAACTAAAACGCAAAATGTTTAATATAGGTATTAGGAACAAAGAATTAGGCCTCCTCTCCAGCTTCTTATCTGAAAATAATTCTTTAAATGCCGCTTACTACCAGCACTGATACTATCTTCAATTCCTTCAACGTTATGGACATAAAACAGCTCTACCATATTACTTAATTTACACAAAAACAACAAAACACCATACAAAGCTACACAAACAATACACAATACCCGAGCCAAAAACAACGAACTTCTCCAAACTCCTTTTTTCAAAACCACCTTCGGGCAAAGACACTCTAAATACATAGCTTGCAAACTATACAATACACTACCAACTACGATCAGACAAAGTGACTCCTTTACAAAATTCAAACAAGATATTAAAAAATGGATTATAAGTATTGGACGCCACTCTATCACAAATATCTGTAAAATAAATCACACATAGACAGAAATAACTATTCACATACAACCTAACCCATATAAAACAAATGAAAATAATGGAATCCTGTCAAATTTAACCTATAAATAGACTAGGCAGAATTTATTTCATTACTCCATCTCCAACATTTATAAAATAACTCTCTTTAAAAGATTTACCACCCTTCCAATCACCCTACTGTTCTAATTCTATTCATAATATGTATTTTACCTGAAATATCCTTGTAACTACTATATTCATTTATGTACGCCTGTCTCGACACTGGTATACCCTAGTGAGACAGGCATACAAATAAAACCATTGTAAATATATTTTATTACAGATAAATAAATAAATAAATAAAAATAAATATTAGGTGTGTGGTTTCTAAGAAAGTGGAAGAGATCGGAACGAAGCAATGTACGAGTTACCGGTGAACATCTTTCCTTCCTCATTTAACCAGTGCCACTTCAAGACCGTATCCCTTACAACATATTGTTATGATATAATTAATTAAATTTTATTTATAATTGATATTATCACAACACTAGACAAGTATTTCGTTAAAATAAATGTATATTATTAGTCTACCCTTTTTTAATGTGGAAAGTAAGCGATTCTCTTATTTTCGAACACTAAGAAAATATTGCAAATTTTGATTATCAGTAAAAAAAGCAATTCACTTGTTGAGAAGAGGTCTTTGGAGGCAGATCGCTTATCGACGGTCGTCTCTAAAAACGTAGAATCATTTAAAGTCAATTGGCGATATTGTCATTCAAACTCGCCCCATGTTGGGCGTCAAATTGTTACCGTAATAAAAAAGGTCCGCATAAGGACGTCAACAACAGAAATTTTTAAACAGTTTGATGTTCCAAGCATACAGATAATCTATGCCAAAAACATTCTAGTACATCACCACAAAAATGATTCAGAGGCAGACACCTCACATGCTCATAAAACACCAAAGTGACATGTTTAATATACCAAAGTGTAACTCTTCATTTGGACAAAGAAGTTCTTAATTTTTAGCAGTAAAGTTATATAACATACTCACACTTAGTATCAAACTAATTAAAACAAAAAATAGCTACATTAAGGACATTAAATGTTGGCTGAAGGAACTATCAGAAAATTATCTTACTTGTATATTTAAAACAACGTCATAGAAGTTTCTAGAAAACCTTATCCGAACAATGAAGTTAAACCATAGAAGTCGCTGAAAACTTATCCAAAGCAAAGTCCCCCTCAGTACAGGATATCCTAGTGAGGAGGACTACGAATATATTTTCTAATTTATATATGTATATACCTAACATGTTTGATATAAAAATATAATAAATGTATAGTTACTAAATAAATAATTTAAAAAAATAGGGAAATGTATTCATATAATTAATAAAATGCGATAAAGGTAAGTTCATAATATTGATAATATCGTCAATCGACTTTAAATGATTCTACGTTTTTAGAGACGGAAAAAAGATCACGTTTGACCGTCGATAAGCGATCTGTCTTCAAAGACCTCTTCTCAACAAGTGAATTGCTTTTTTTACTGATAATCAAAATTTGCATTATTTTCTTAATGTTCGAAAAAAAGAGAATCGCTTACTTTCCACATTTAAAAAAAAGGTATATTAAAAATATACATTTATTTTAACGAAGTACTTGTCTAGTGTTGAGATAATCAATTATAAATAAAATTGAATTAATTATATCATAAGAATTCGTCGCCAAAAGGATTGTTCACATTACAGATAAAACAGATTTTGTGGGGTATCTGCAAAAGGTACCAATGTGAGCAAGGTACTTACTTGGAGTAAATGTCGTTGTCCAGGAAGGACACTCCAGAGGCCTTGGGGCTGACGGAGATGATCATATCGTCCTGCGTGCAGTCCACCGTCACACTGTGCTCCTGCCACCCCGGGGACTCCAGACCCTCGCTCAGGGAGGTGGCTGCAACAAACAACCAAACAAACGGGTAAGGCAAAACTCCTTAAAGTCGATCTGTTCGGCTTTCGGAATAACTCATACATTAATGTCTGATAGAAATCGTTGTGTCTCCCTTACTATCATAGTGAGAAATGTAATTTAAATGGTGTTCGAAAGAAAAAAATACAACGCTTAATCAAAAAAATAACCACAAAAGAAGTAAAATGTAGAACTTTATGAAACCAAAGTTTCGAATCGCAATTTGAAATAAACATATGAAACTGTTTAATAATTATTTTTACATAGAACGACAAAAAAGTAAGATGACAATAACGTTTGTAATACATTTGCCTAATAAAATGTGTATGTTTTTTTTTTGTTATCAGCAATTTTAGTTATAAAAAACGTAATGTGACCCATTTTTAAAACTTTTTTATGTTTGCTGGAAAATTTTTTGTATTTCAAAAATTATATGTTTATTTTGATTTATAAATTTTTAAACTGGATTTTATCACCTATCAAAAACAGTTTTTAATTTTCGAATACGTTAAAAATTATTTCATTTATATAGATTTTATTGTAAAGCGGTAATGTTTGACAAAATATCGTAGAGGCCTGAGGGGTTCAGTCCTAGAAATGATTTGTTGTACCTAATAAAGCTTTATTTGAACCCTGACCACTCTGAACATTTTGTAACTTGGATTTATGAGGGGCGATTCCGGTTCTACAGGAGTAAGGAACTTTTTTTGCTGTCATCCGAGATAACGAAAAAGACTTTCATTTGAAGGTAAATTTTTTTGTTTTTTCTAATGCAATTTTAATCCTTATTTATAAAGAAACTATATAAAAGACAAGATCAGAATCCCTTGCGCCAATATAATTCTTGATATAACCGATGGTTTCATTAATCTAGCTACTCTAGAATATTTTTAATGAATTTTCCATAGAGCAAACGACATAAGAAAAAATAACAATAATTGTCCGCTGACTGCTCCATATTTAGTCTGAAAGGGAAGTGCAAGACCAATGTGTGTGACAAAATAACGAAATAGTTCATGGCTAAATAACATTCTCCAATGGATGGTGGTCGAGGTGTGATGTGACCCAATAAGATATGCGAAGGCCAGAAGAACATATAAGTCCAATATTCAAAGTGAAAATGACAATGCACCATAAATCACAATGCATTGTGAAAGTGGGAATAATCTGAAGATTTATGTGGTTTGACTTTAGCGATATTGAGTCCAGTTGTCTTTACTTCTTCTCAACTTTTCGGGTAGCCTTAAAGTGTTCATCATAAAGGAAGGCATCTCACCTGCCCTGATTATTGACATTTCAAGGTTGTACGATACGTTGAAGGAGTAGAAAGCATAAGGCGGCTCAATCAATACTTCTTCTTATCCTTGTTTTGGGGTGGGATTCTTTGGGATATTTTTAACAGATTCTGAGATTCCTTTCTTTCCAGGTCAATAAGCCGTTATTAGAAAAATATCTCATTTGCTCTGATGATTGAGATTTAAAGGCTGTTCGAAAGGTTGACTGAAGAATGAGTAGAAAGCATAAGGCGGCTCAATACTTCTCCTCACCCTTGAGCCAGCCTTTCGGAAGGCCTTGCGGTGCCCATCGTTAGGAAAGATGTCTCATCTGTTCTGGCGATGGCCACTTTAAAATTGTTTGAAACGTTACCCCAAGAAAGAAGAGTAAGTGCACCATAGCTCAACATGTCATGGGTCATGTCATTCTATAATCCTATTTATCAAAATGGTCAAAAAGCCCAAGAAAGGTTGTTAGAAGATTCCGAGGTTAGGTTTGTTTGGAATGCTCGTCATGTTAATATGATGACCATCTAACCGACGATCGGCGTCATTTTGAGCGTGTTGTTATATTGTAGAAGTTATCTGTCTGTAGTATACAACGACTTTGTTGACTATCCATGTGTGAATTTTTTTATTTAGTTTTGAATTTTTTATAACATGGATATCTTTAATGTTTTTTTCAGTTGACTTTTGCTCGACGATCCGAGACGATCTAAACACTAAACCACTGTTACCCTTCATAGAAAAATCGTAACTGAGGTGAACTGGGCACGTACTAAGAATGTCTGATGACCGAATTCCCAGAAAAACACTTGAGTGCAATTCCAAATGGTAGACGTCCAGTGGGCCGCCCCAGACACAGTTGGGCGAGGCAACTCCAGAAACTGTGTGAGGAGAGGATGGGACTACCATAGACAAACAGTGCAAGACGGGGACGAATGGAGGTGCCTTGTCAATGCAGCGGGTCCCCGACCCGAATAGGAAAAGGTGTTTCAAATAAATTTAAAAAATTTCGAACCAGATTATGGTAAGGTCTTCGTCTATGGGTAGAATTCGTCTTCGCAGTCATGTGTTGATGTCATGTCTATGTCTTGTTTCGTAATTGTGTTGTGCAGTATGATGATTTAGTCTTTCTGGTAATGTATAGATATAATTTTGACGTACAGTTGCTGAATGTATAATACAACGAAATCCTTAAATAACTTTATTGTAAATGTGACGAGAGTTTAAACTCTAAATCAGTTCAGCCCATATTGACTGAAATTAGATGCAATCAGATTTGAGATATTTATTATTACAAAACGGTTTCTCATGGATGATTACAAGACGCGGATTGGGCATTCTTGTTATGCAAACCAATTATTGTGGGAACTGCTCAAAGATAATATGATAAAATTAATGTAACAACATTACACGTTAATTACTTGTGAAGCTACGCTAGCGCAAGACATTTTACGAAATTGGTAGTCGTTGAAAGCAGGGCGAAATCTTTTCTCCAAATTTGAAGAAGTGAAAAGAGAATTAAACAAAATTAGGGTAATACAAAATTACATAATATATAGCTAAATGGGACGGTTACACGACAAAAAGAAGTTATATAAAGTCCTTCAAAGTGAAAAAAAAAACACAAGCCCAAAAAATCTAGCTCACCTAACCTAGTAAATAGTTTTTTCATTACTTTTCATGACTTTACATAACTTTTCAAAAGTGTTATGTTTCGTCCCTGTTCTTTTCTAATCCCTGTTCTAACATAGTTAACAGTTTTTTCATCACTTTACATGACTTTACATAACTTTTCAAAAGTGTTCTGTTTCGTCCCTGTTCTGTTTTGAGATTGAGCTCTTTAGACAAATACGAAAATGCAAGTGGTAGAATAGTTTCTTAAAACTTGCAATGCCTAGTCCCTGTTCTGTTCTAGTCCTTGTTCTAACCTAGTTAACAGGTTTATCATCACTTTTCATGACTTTACATAACTTTTCAAAAGTGTTCTGTTTCGTCCCTGTTCTGTTCTAGTCCTTGTTCTAACCTAGTTAACAGGTTTATCATCACTTTTCATGACTTTACATAACTTTTCAAAAGTGTTCTGTTTCGTCCCTGTTCTGTTTTGAGATTGAGCTCTTTAGACAAATACGAAAATGCAAGTGGTAGAATAGTTTCTTAAAACTTGCAGTGCCTACTTAGAAACTAATTTTGACTGGCAAGGACAAGGGGAAGGGGTGTAATGGGGTTCAACCCCCCCCCCATCGACGACAGTATTATCTAGGAAAAAGAGAACAGTACCAACTCGTTGATTACATTTCTGACAAATACAACAATATTATTTGCTCCATCCCTTTTATCAACTACGTAAATAATAAGTTGTGGTAGAGCTCCCGAAAAACTTTTTAATAATCATTACAACCCCTCCTCCCGTTTCTTCACCACTGCACCCCCCCATGATTGAATCCCCCCCCCCCACCCCCCACGTGAATGATTAGCTACGCCCTTGTTGACTGGTTCTTATTGTGTTCAAAACTCCGCAGGTTTTTATTGCTAAGCCCTGCGGGCGGCTTTTGGTTAGGCTTCGCCCAGTTAGTGCTGGTGACCATTTTATAGATCCAATACAAACTGATTCCAAAAACAGCCCGTTCCTCGGATCCAATGTAGCTAGTCACCGGGACAAAGTAACCGAGACAGAGCAATGACGTCATATGTAAAATATAGTCATGTATACAACATGTACTACCGTCAATCTTTTCATATCCGGAGAGATACCACATATTCACAAATACGTAGCAATTATACCTAGGGGGAGACGTCTCCGTCCGACCTGTTGACGGAAGTAGCGACATCTTGTGTCGAATTATTGAATTCGAAACTGAATTATAACAGTAGCTTTGTGTAAAATTCCAGGTACACAGATGTTATTTGTGGCGCGGCGCGTATGTCGTGGCGTCCGACATGCACTCGGAGCTGGGTTCTGAAATTCAACCACGCAGACGCTACGGTATTAATACTATTCGATTCGATTGCAGCTTATCCTCGACGTAGATACATATATTTTACCCATTTAGCAATGTTTTTGCACCAAATGTATTAAATAAATACATAAATTTTGTGTTTTAACTTTGGATAGTTTTATTCCCAGCTGTTGGATTATACCATTGATGTATACACATTGCCCTCTACTTGAAAAGTCTGTACACCCCTGCTTTTCAATCGCCTTCGTGCCCTTCGGACCAGATGTTTTAGTTCGGTAGAAGACGGAAACTGTCAAACTACCCCCCCCCCCGTAAACCTCCGCAAGCCTGAGATGAATACGAATTTCTAAAATATTTGTAAGGCATGGCTCTGAGGGCATAGCGCCTCTATATAGGGTTGCCATCACTAAAATTTGACAACCAGGACAAGACGCGTGAAACCCGGACATGTCAACAGGTTTTTCTTAGACATAGTCAGTGTAATAAAAAACAGTTGAAAATGTCACAAATCACCTTTTTATTTATTTTCAGACCTTAAAATTAAATTTAGTCATCTTTTATCATCATTTTAAATGTACCCAACAAATCGGAATCTTATTACAGTTTGTTCCAAATTGTTTTAATAATCAATCAGATTTTTTTATTCTTAAAATTAAACCCAAATCATTAATATACCTTGTTATGAAAAAAAACCTTATTTAAATATTAAACCTAACAAAATTCAATTAAATTTTTAAACAAAAACCTTAAAAGTACTGAGACCATTTTAGTATTTAGTCTTACAATTTTGGAGGTAACTCTTTTATTTTCTAGAACTCCATTTTAATTTAATTTTAATTTTATACATTTAATAATATTATTATTCAATGTATAGAGGTCGAAACAGCTGTAACCAAAGATATTGAAACACGTATTATAATAATTACGGAGCAGAAGCAGAACTTGTTTATAATTAACCTGTTTTTATAAATTGAATAATAATATTATTAAATACATATTAAAAAAAAAAACAATAATAATTATCTTCTTTAAATTTTTATCAGCAGCCATTTAAACAACAAATATCTCTTAACATAATATGATAAACATAAAATAACCAAAAACTATACTCATTTATTTGTTTTAATCAACAGCTATATTGTAAATTTCTTTTGCGTAATAAAAACAATCATAACTTTGACTACAAAAATGAAAAGAAATTATTGCACTCCTAAGTACATTATTTGATTATCTAGCTATTAAAGCTTTTTCCACAGCCTCTTGCCTTTTTTACTTTTCAGTTTTTTTTGTATTTATCACTCTTTCCGATAGGTTTTAGAATATCTCCCCTTTTCAAAAGAAATTAGTAAAAATCAAGGCAGCTGTATTCTTGGAAATTGAATTTAATTTTCATTAATGACGAGATTGTTACTACGCTAAGTAATTTTTTTATTTTGTCCATTGTTGTGTATTAATGAGAATATTCTCTCCACGTTGGCATTATGAGCCGGAATGCAAAAAAAGTTCTGTGCAATTTTCATCAATTCCGAATACAAATTCGCATTTGTTGTTTTAAAAAATTGTACCCAAAATTGATTTGAATTTAAAAGCTTACCTTGTTCAGTTAGGTTTCGGCTAAAGGCCTTTAAATTCGCCCACTCGTCAATTAATTTTGCGTCGTCAATATCTATGTTCTTGTCTTTTAAATAAAGCACAATGTCTTCAATAAGAGTCCATTCTGTGTTGTTATTAATTTTCGGCAAAAACATCCAGTCAAATTTCTCAAATTGTTTTAACGGTTTCATCCATTCTTCAATGTACGTTTTGAATTCCTCGTACAAATCATGTGTGCATTTTTTAAACATTTGTTTCGTGTTTTTTTTTTGGTCCAAGACTTTAAATTTTTAAACCCGGAATACAATTGAAACCCCGCCCGGACGCTCCCCGGACGCCCTCTAAACCAGGACAAATCCGGGGAAACCCGGACGGATGGAAACCCTACCTCTATAGCATATCTCTGTGGATTATACCTTACACTTTGCAGAACCTCAACAATGGTTTATGTAGTACCTACCTACCTATTTCACAAACATAATATGTAAAGCCTTTCAGAACAACACAATACAATGAACATAATTCAATGAAAACATCTGGGCGTTTTTACACAACCAGAAATGATTGTGTCGCCATAGTTTAAATGTTAATATTTACATTTAGAGCCCACGCGCTGTGTTTAATTGGTGTTATGTCCTTTCACAATCGATGGATGATACAATTTAGGTTTCACTACACGAAGAACACTTACATATGAAGAAAGTGACAAAGAAGATATAGGTAATAAATGAATCACAGAATCAAGATGATATACATAGCTTGATGTAGTTATTTATTCAGCCGGTGAAAAGAAGAATCGATGACGTCATAAACTCACTCCGCAGGGGTAGGCACAGAGGACGGATCACCAAACCACTCGGTCTTGGCACACACTTTTTGCCTCACTCATATTCATACATCGCCTCATACACAGGCACTCTTCTATTATTCTGACTTTCGATGTGGCCCGACTCAAGTATCTGATTCACTTGATCGTGCCATGTCTTCCTAGGGCGTCCCCGACTTCTTCTACCATTCACATTTGCGTCATACATTCTTCTTACACTACTTTCTTTGTTCATTCGCTCTACGTGCCCAAACCATCTGAGGGTCCCTTTCTTAATCTTACTCATTATGCTTACATCCACCTTGCATTCTTTTCGGATACCCAAATTTCCCACACGATCACACATATGGTTTTACTACACAAACGCTTCAGGAATCTCAATTCGACAGTATTCAGTTTACTTTCATCCTTCGTCTGCCTGTTCCATCCCTCACCGCCATACATCAGGGTAGGTACCAGCACTCCACTGTAGAGTGATAACTTCGCTTCTTTTGATAGTTTTTTAGTAGCGCCAACGGCATTCAATCCTCCATTAATGGAGTTACCTGCATTTATCATTGATATATATATACTAGATGACTAATGACCGCGCCAAAGCATTGCCACTGTACATATGTCCAAAAGCATATGCCCCGCTAACGTCAGTCCAGTGCTCATTGTGACGCCGACCGACTTGTGCCGGACGATACGCGATCAAAACTATCACCAAAATGGTTAAATGCGTCGCGAAAAAATGCGATTCAACATAATAAAGCATGTGGAATTACTTTCCACACCTAAGTTTATTGTTTACATATTCACATTTAATTAAAAAAAGCAGAAAATGAAATAAAATGTCAAATACTCTAATATAGGTTCAGTGTTGCCACTAAAAAGTCGTTTTGGTTTCCTACATTAATGGGAGAATACATAATTTATGGAATAAGTTACTATGGAGGTAACCATATTAAAATACTTAATAAAAATTATGTTTTAATCTTCATACAACATACTTCATTAAAACTTATGTTAGTTTATTAATGAATAATCTAGTAAGTAATTATATTTTTTTACGTATTTTATATTAATAATTTTGCAGGGCACCGTAAGATGCAGCACGCCGTGAGAAGTGGGTGGAAATACTTCGATTGCCGAGAAAAGAACTTTGAAAACACTTTTGAAACAATTTCTGTTTGAGTATTATATACTATTGGTTCAATAAAAAATATTGGAACAAATAATGACTTCATTATTTCATTAGTTGTGCATTCTTTTAGTCATATAATGAAAAATACAAATTAAAAATAATTTAAATAAGTTTATTTTATTACAAACTAACGTAAAAAAAAAAACTATTTCATTGTTTATTTTGGGTAAAATTTCAAATAGTATGCAACACCAAGCCGCTATTGCAGGTTTGCGTTTCTGGCTTTGTCTAATCCTAGCTGTGGTAATGTTCTCGTGACTTGTGCAAGTGAGACAAAGATATGTTTACGTTCAAATGTTTAGTGATTCCAAAGCTGCGTCGTTGAGTTGTAAAGTGGTTACGTTTTTTTCGATGAGCGGTAATGAAGTTTGCTTCTCTATTTATATACCTCAATGGCATTTATCCTATTTTCAATATCTCTATCAGCTCTCCCATATCTCGTAAACATACAACCCAGATACACAAACTCATCCACCTGTTTCAAATATTCATCATTCACAACTATATTACACACAGTTTGTACTCTCTATTTCAAACACCATGATCTTATACTGCTTTTTATTATTCAGCTGTGAATTTTTTCAGAAACCCTTCAAAGATCGCAAATGGATATGGTGAAAAAAAAAATCAACTGTGAAACCCAGATTGTTTATTTTTTTTTTCTAAGCAGGCACCCACATACAATGATATTGTTATTTAGATTACATTTAACCAATTTGCAAATCACAAAAAAAATCTATCTCAATATTTCGTCATACGAATCCCACGATCGGTATTTCCTTCTCATTTCCGCCCGGCGATTCGCATTGGGCGTGAGAGAGACTGCCTTAATTATGTAAAATGCTATTTCTCTATCCCATTGTTTTGACAGGTATTTGCGCGGCAAATAATGGCGGCCGCGGTGCTTTCACTTTTTCACACGAGAACCTGTTTATTTTGGCGAAATTTAAGAGGTTTTAGCCGTGTTTTTGGCAAGCATTACGGACATATTTGTTATTTATGTTAATTGGCGTGAATTGTTTGAGAATTACTTTCAAATATTGTCATGTATGGAAGATGAGACATGAAACATTGTAACACAGCTAAAGTTAGCGAGAAAGGATGGTAAGTATTTATTATTTTTAATGAGTTTTTTATGATGTGTGAATACCGCACAAGAGTCCCAACGGCTAACCACTGACAATAGTTGAACACTATTTCGTAGCTGATTGCGGCATCGAGAGAATGATTAATTTCTCAGACAACTTTTTTGTGAAACACATTCGTGCAATGTAGCACTAACTTTAATTATTATTATTATTTTTTTTTAACTTTATGAGTAAAACCGCAAATTGTAATATTTAATTAAATGTAAACAATATTAGCGAAACTCACATCTGCAGACAGAAAAATCTAAAAAAGATATTGGCACCACTGGGACACAAACCCAGGACCTTCGGCTTTCATGGCCACAGCTCTATCAACTGAGCTAAGGAGTCTATATCCAAATCGGTCACTTTTAACGGTATCATCATACTTCCACTAAGAACTACCAACATTTTCTTAATTTTCTTAACGCATATATTATTGGATGCTATCTAGATAGTGTCTGGATAAATCTTTAACCATTTTATTTTTAATATGCGACATATATTGACTTTTCTGTAAGTCTTGGATAAATATTTATTTTTAACTTTATGGGTAAAACCTAAATATTAAATTAAATGATGACAATATTTACTTCTTCAAACTTCGCAAAATTACTTTGTGGCATCATTAATTATACATATAATGAATAACAGATCACTTTATATAAACCACTTTATATTATAAACAATATCTAATTTTAAAACAGAATCAAATACTATTAAACAAATTGCAATTAATAACGGATATAATTCAAAATTAATAGACAATATGTTAAACAAAAAATATAAGAAAAAGTCTTTTTAGATCTTTTGTTTATCCACACGTTGTTGAAAATGATAATAATTGGAGACATTTTTTATTTTTAAATAATAACATTTCAAATTTAATAATTAAAAACATGCCAAATAATGTAAAGGCAGCTTTTTATACAAATAACAAATTAAAAAATTATTTATTAAATAATAAGGATAAATGTGATTTTTTTAACAAATCTGGGGTTGATAAATTAATTTGTAATGATTGTAACTTTTTTTATATTGGAAAAACTTCTAGAAACTTTAACATTAGAGTTAAGGAACATATAAGATGTTTAAATAATAATAATTATTTTGAATTTGCCAACCATATTTTGGAAACAAGTCATTCTTTTGATATTAATATAGGTCTTAAAATTTTACATACTAAAACTTCTAAACAATTGGATAGTTTAGAAATTTTAGAAATTAGAAAAAGCATTAATAGTAAATTAAATATTATAAATAACCAAACATTTTTTTTAAAATAGCCATCTTTTAAATTTATTTTCTTATTAATACTTACAATTAATTATAATTATTGATTTTTTGATTTAGACTAATTAATTTAATTATTTGATGTTAAAAGTTTTTTATTATCTAAATGCAATTTTATTTTTACTTATTTATTATTATTTCCCACGTTGGGCGCCACTGTAAAGGAAATAATATGCCACTGTTACGGTTATAATAATAAGTTTTACCTATGATCGGTTTATCTAGAATTGCATTGTGTAAATAATTTAATGTATGGCTAGCTACAGTCTGGAAAGTAGAAACATGAAATGAGTCAAGTCCATCGGAATAAAAGAAGGAAATTAATTATACAACATATGATTTATTGATATTAGATTATAAGGACATTGAGAAATATTTAATTAATAGATTCTTAGAAAATTATATGATCTCAGGGGGTGCTTGTAATTCTCGAAGAGAATTGCAACAATCAAACTTATGCGAATATGAATTTAAGTTATGTGGAAGATAACACGAAAAGTTGGACGCCAGAGCATTTAAACTACAATACTCAAGTAATAAAGATTGAAACAAATGGTAACCTTGACAATCTAAATAATATGTTAGGATGAAAATTAACGTTACAAATTCGAGACGCCATGGTGTGTCCGATTCGTCCGCCGCAGGTACGTGCTCCTCTCCTTAGGCTCGTCCAATCCAAACTGAAGCTTGCGGTTCAGTGTTGCCAACAGTTAGCTATGCTAAATTGCTAGACATCTTACAAATGTTGCTAGATTGCCAGTTTTTTTTACCCCAAAAAGTTGCTAGAAGTAGCTAAACGTTACAGTAAGTAGATAAGGGAACGTACCCATACTACGTGACCAACTTTTTGCAATTTTTAACCCCCCCCCCAATCTTCTAAATTCTGACAATCGTTTTATTTCCAGGTTTTATTTGGATAAAACAAAACAACACAAGGTAGAATAAGAGTAGTGCGTACTATTTTGGTTGTATTCTGTCTGTCGTAGCTAGCTAGCGCACAGAACAATATTACAGTGCCACAAAGTTATCTGTTCCGGTGGTGGTGTCGCTAATTGTGAACAAATATGTCATAGAAATATCAAAGATTGTGGCACTGTACTCCAAAAAGGGAGAGCTAGTGCAAAAGGAAACGGGGATTTTCCGGCTAACGCCACTTATACCATAGCGTCTATGACCATAGAGTCGCGTTTGTTTTTTACTTTTAACTATACGACGTAGCGTTTTATGTTCTCTCATGACGAAATCGAAATATCAAACAATGACGAAAAGTTGCTATAAAAAGTAGCTAAAAAGTTTAGCTACAAGTTTCATTAAAATGTAGCTGTCTGACATCAAATAATAGCTAGATCTAGCTATAAAGTTGCTAAGTTGGCATCACTGTTGCGGTTCTCTTCGTATTAGCGAACCCCAGATGCTTACCGCGTACCAACATCAGGAACAAAAGACGTTGTTGCCATTATTTAGGAACCAGCCGGTAGCTACCCGCTATAAAATAATTTTTATATTTAATTTTGTATAACTATTTTTATGATTTGTAAGTAATTAATCACCTCTACTTTTTAATATTTTGTCTATGTTATAGTTTATTCTAATTTGTCTATATTTGTTTGTCATTTATTTTTCTTTATATTAACAAATCCTGATGAAGACAACATTGTTATCGAAACATGTAGATATTGTTTATAATATAGTGGTTTATACAAAGTGATCTGTTATTCATTATATATAGAAGACAATATTAGCTAAATTCAATCGAAAATCTGGAGGCAGAAAAATCAGAAAGAGATACTGGCACCAAAATCTTTTTCTGATTTTTCTGTCTCCAAATTTTCGATTGAGTTTCGCTAATTTTGTCTTCATTTAATTAAATAACTTTAATTATTTTCTTTCCTGTTCCTTTAATTCAGACCTCTTCTATACTGGTATTTACAAATCCTCACAGCCCCTTCCTTAACCGACCTCACAAAGTCGACCAACCGGTTGGATTTAAGACCATTTTTAGAGTTTGGTCAAACTCATTCGGTTTATATTGCATAACGAATTAAGTATGGAAAATAATATTATGTACAGTTATTTCATTAGTACGGCAATACACGTTTCAATATATTTTTTTTATCTATTGGTTAAATTTATCTGCGTATTACGTATAACCTCAAATTTACTACCACTGAATAGCCAAATCGATGGAATATGTTTTGGGCGTGTTTACGTGTCAAAGTAAGCTCTGTTTTCCTTACTTCTCGCGAAATTGATAAAACATGTCAATATATCGAAATTACTTCTTGAACAATTTACTGGTCTAACTAACCAACCATCACGCCGTTTCCCACACAGGGGTAGGTGGAGAAGACGGACCGCTAAACATCTCGGAATTCGCACACACTCCTTGCTTCATTCACATTCATGTAACGTCTCATACATTTCCTTCGGTTAGTCTGACGTGACCTGACTCAAGTGTTTGGTTCACTTGATCGTGCCGTGTCTTCCTCGGGCATCCCGGACTTCTTCTACCGTTCACATTCGCGTCATATATTCTCATTAGGTACTCATTTTTCGTTCATCCGCTCTACATATCCAAAACATTCAAGCAATTTTTTCTTAAATTTACGAATCGCATTAGTTTCTTCACATTTATCACATGGTTTTACCGCACATTCGTCTCAGGGATGTAATTTCTACATCATTCAGTCTATTTTCATTCTTCCCCTGACAGTTCCATGCCATTAATTTAGCTAAAAGACGAGACATAGAATGCAGAATAATTTCGAGGTCGCTCATAACTAGGAGTGGTCCTAAATTAGTTCCCTGGGGAACTCCAGAAAGCAGAAGAAATATTTTTTACAAGAATATTGCTACACGATTTGGTTTGTATATGGTAGGTATGTAGGTCTTCGATATGTAATTAGAATTACCATCTTCGGTTTTCTTTCACACGGTTATAGATTTCACTTCTATGGATTCTCTATTCAGTGTAACTGGGTTACAATGCAAACAACCCAGTTAAAAGTTGAATTAATCCGTTGATTGAGACAGTTTTTACTGATGTTTTTAAGAGCATAATATGCAGCACGACTGGTAGCTGATTTTAAAAGTCGGGGTCAACCGGTGATCAACAAAAAGTGTACGTCTGATACTGGCACGCAACAATACAAAACGTAGAAGTAGCCACGTGGTCCAAAGATGTGGGCATCGCGGGTTCAATTCTCTGGTAGATTAGTTCTCCATCATTGCACAAGTACCATGTCACCACTGTAATGATAGCAGTAGGTGGAATTTACATATTATCAGGTTATTAGTAACCTGAGAGTGTCAGGCTTTCTCTTAAAGAAATACAGGAAAAATAAAAAGCGAAAAAATAAAATATATTTTCATCTGTGCAAACTAATTTCCCGTTTTGGCACACGTAAAGCTTATATTACAAGGACGGGTTATTTCTCAGAAATTCAAATGTAATATTGTTATCAAATGAACATTCAGCGCCATTTTGTATTTTTGACAGTTGCATTATAATATGCGAGCCTGAGGTGTGTAAATAACCCCAGACCCTCTGGTCTTAATACCCAAAGATATGATTATGAAAATCTACTTGCGCGAACAAAATATCACAAGGAATGACAATCAGACAACTCCAGGGAAAATAACAGATCCACCAACCTTGTTTTGTAGTTATATGCAGCTTGGAGGCCTCCGTAATCTTATCCGCTTAAAATTTAGATTTGTAATTCCTTTTGTGACTTGAAACTTGCACAAGAGATGAGATTTGTCAATTAATACACAATTTATAATTATTCACAATGACAAGAAAATTTTCCATAAAAACAGATGATGTCAGTTATTTTTTGTTTAGATTCTATTTTTAAAAACAATCCATTTAGGTGTCTCTGTTAAATCCAAAGAGTGAGTAAGTACCATCCTTGTGATATAAATATATTTATTTAAATTTTCGAACAAACAAAACATATTGCAATGCCTAACCAACAGTTGAAAGGTCGCCGTTAAATGCCGATTCCAAGTCCATTAAAGTTTCCATCTGGCAACAATCGTTGAACGAATCAATTTAATAAGAAACCGTAACAGAGAAAAATGTTATCCATAGCTCATTAGCTCCACACAGGAGGCCCAGAGGAAAATAATTTTCTGGAGGACATATGTCATCTTTGGGGAAGCTGTGTGTAAGGTTTTTTCAGGATATGAAGGACAGGGGGGGCACAGAAGCCGACAAATCGTTCCACAGACGAGCTGAGTAATCAAGAACGAGTTGCAGGGGAACAGGGATACCTAATGGGGGCCAGCGGGTAACGGGAGCGGTTCGACTAGAGACAAAACTATAGCTCGTATTCACTCGGTTGCCACTCGGGCGCCTTCGTCACACTGCGGCCGTGTTCCCCTGCCGCGCTAGGCTCGCCAGTGCCACCCATTATGTGACCACGGATGCTGGTCGATTTTTTGCCCCACGCTTATAAAAAATACGAAATTTCAACGGCCAGGTAAGTGTGGAAGTTATATGTTTGTTACAATCAAACCTGTTTCATTTTATAGCTAATTTTATCAATTTTGAGTATCTGTGCGTATAATTTCATTACAAGCTAAATTGAGGATATAATTTTATTCGATTTCAAGATGGTGGTATTCGGGTAATCAGAGCTTATCAGGCTAGTACTAAGTAGCTCCCATTACACATATGGGAATTTATAGGCTCTCATTTGCCGTAAAGTCGGGTAATGGTCAAATAAGTAAGGATTTAGTTTCTAATAAAAAAGTTCCTTAAGTATCTATAACTTTGCTTTTTATTGAACTTTTTCCTTAGTAGGTTCCAATTCCCCCTGCTCCCCTAGTTATGTGACAAATGTCATCAGTGTTTAAAGGATGAAAGATATTCAATAAATACCTTCTACCGTTTTTTTTGTTGTTGTATATTATTATATAATTTTGATAGCATGCCAACCGGGGTTCTATCACATCAATTGTATTAAATGAACGAGAAGAGAATTTATATTACCTAATTTTGTCAATTTGAATCTAAAGAAATTTAGTTTTCACTTGACAAAGTTGATTTTTAAGATTGTGAAATCTGGTGATGACTTAATCTCCTTTATACGAATATTACTAATTTAACTTTCCTTATATGGGAAAATCTTCGTTGACGGAAAGTCAAAACTTTCTTTCTTAAATTTTTAATACATATTTTATATAATGCTTAATTACCTACTACTTAAAAATATAAATAATAAATTAAAATAAATATATTTACATATAGGTATATTCAAATAATTAACTCTGCGGTGAAAGATTTACATTGAAATCCTAAATATTTTGTATTTCATACAATATGGTCGTACATTCATGTTTTTTTGAAAATTAATAAAACAAAATACATACGCCGATTGGTTTGAACACCTACTTAATTAGATTTAATAGACGATTACTTGAGAAGGATTTCATAACAGTTGATCCCCCGACAGTACAGACGAATGCAGTCGCTTTAGGGAAAATACGGTATACCTACTTACCTACTACTTACAAAAAATAAATGACTGTTTAGTTCCTAAACATAATAAAATAAATCCTACTAATATTATAAAGGCGAAAGTTTGTATGGATGTATGTATGTTTGTTACTCTTTCACGCAAAAACTACTGAATGGATTTTAATGAAACTTTTCAATAATATAGCTCATACATCAGAATAACATATAGGCTATAGCTCAGATCTCTGGCTTATGAAATTTGTATAAAAAAATTGCACCGCGAGCTGTTTGAAAAATGAATTTAACGGGTATGGAGGGGTTGGTGAGGGCGAGGGGATGGAGACGGGGAAGGATAGGGGGTTGAGGTGGTGGAGAAGGGGGTGAATGGGGTGGGGGAAGGGGGAGGGTTGATGGAGGGGGGGAGTGGAGTGGGGATAGGGAAGGTGGAGGAGGCGGAGTGGAAACCCCCATAATACTATGCGAGCGAAGCCGGGTACAAAAACTAGTAATAAAATAAATTTAAAAATATATTCACGCAGGTATAGTAAGTAAGCATTCAAAAAGAAGAGCTTGCTAATATTAAAAAAAACGATAATAATAAAGTGAAAATTGTAAAAATGTTTAACAAAACACCACCCTTGTAACATTGAACAAAAATCTCGTGGGAAATGTCTTATGTAGCATGTAAAGAAACACTTCGATTTTTTTGATACATGTAACTTGTAAATAACAGAAAAAACGTATTTATAATAATATTCGGGGCATACTTTTGCGATTTTTTTTCAATCCAGGGAATTTCTAGATATTGTCTTCAAGAAAAACATATATTTTTCCACTGGAGCGACATGCGAAATAAATAAATTTGCTTCGATTGCTCGAGATTTCCCAGAAGATCATTTCTAAAATTTTTCGCCAACATTGAAAAAATCATACCTTCGAATTTTATCATGGAAATATAAATAGTGCTATATAGATAATGAATTAACCTGTTTTTTACCGTTTATCTCATATTTGTGGAATTTATAAAAAAAAATTGTTAATTTTATTTTTATTTTTAACTTTATGAGTAAAACCTCAAATTGTAATATTTAAATAAATGAAGACAATGTAAGCGAAACTCAATCGAAAATCTGGAAACGGAAAAATCAGAAAAACATATTGCTTAAAGCAAGAGGTCCTGGGTGCGAGTCCCAGAGGTGTCAATTCTGATTTTTCCGTTTCCAGATTTTCGATTGAGTTTCGCTTACATTGTCTTCATTTATTTAAATATTACAATTTGAGGTTTTACTCATAAAGTTAAAAATAAAAATAAAATATTCATCCTAGACTTGCAGAAAAAGTCGATAGATGTCGCATATTAAATAAAATGGATAAAGATTTATCCAGACACTATCTAGAATGCATTTAGTTCGGGTTTGAATCTTGCAATCATACACAAAGATAGTTGCCAATAATATATGCGTTAAATAAAATGAAGATAATGTAGGTGGTTCTTAGTCGAAGTATGGTACAGTTAAACATGACCGAATTTCATATCGACACCGTGGCGCAGTGGTTAGCGCGTTTGCCCGGAAAGCAAGAGGTCCTGGGTTCGAGTCCCAGAGGTTTCAATATGTTTTTCTGATTTTTCTGTTTCCGGATTTTCGATTGAGTTTCGCTTACATTGTCTTCATTTATTTAAAAATTGTTAAGTTTATAACCGCGGGAATCCTGTGTGTTGTTACTTTGAAACTGCCGTTATTAGGGGTACTTATTCGAGTCAACGTATTCGATTTGTGTATGTTGTATGTGGTAAAAAAGGACTTAATTTTTACCGAAACAGCTGATCAAAAATTCGACGTGAAAAAATATTTAATAAAATTATTTTTAACATCGTTCTAAAATAGTCTACGAAGTTCGGATTTGCGACATGTATGGTCATAATTCATAATAGATAAAGCATTTCAAAACCTTCGTTTTAATATAAATGGCTGGTCGGGGAAATGTTTTAAATAATTACAATAAATATTTTACGAAATGTAGGAAATGTGGTCGAATTTTGGACTGCTATCAATCGCAGAAAAATAAAAGTGGTCCATTTTTCGACCATAATCGCTCCAGTGGTTGAGCTTAAAAATTGAAGTGTTTAAGAAAAGTATGTTATAAATTAGTGTCTTCAAGCCAGATCCGCGGTTCATACCTGTTGTTATGTCGATATGTGTTTCACAATGATAAATTCTCAAACCAACCATACCTAGTATCTTGCAATAGAAAAACGTGCTTGAAATTCACAATTAGTTATTCTAGTTTTGAGACCGCTCTATTGGTAACAAGTCCATTTTTGGTATGAGAAAACACTTGACCTGGAGCTTGTTTAGTATGGAAAAATCATGAATTTCACTAAACGGCCTTCGTGGCGTAATGGTTCATACATTTGCATGAAATTGGGAGTTATGGGTTCGATTTTTGATCTCACAGTCACAAAAATACGAATTATATATTTTTTACCAGTGACCCGATTACTATCTTCTTATATATAAAAATGAATCGCTGTATGTATTGCTAAGCGCATAACATATTGGATAATTCTTTTTTTGTGTGTTCGTTTTGTCAGGACAAGGCTTTTATAAAACTTCCAGTGAGCTCTGGCATTTTGTATAAAAAAACTGCTATTGGTGGCACGCGAGGTTTGAAAACTGAATGTATGGAAAGCGGAAGGGAGGGAGAGATTGGGAAGGGGGGAGGAGGAGGGAGGTGCGGGAGAGGGGGGAGCGGGTAGGGGGGAGGGGGGGGGGTGAAGGAGGCGGAGTGAGAACCCCCCTTACACCATGCGAGCGAAGCCGCGGGAAAAAGCTTGTAAATTATTTACGAATTTCAAATCTAAAATCGACTTAAAAATATTTTTAATAATACGTTAGTATGCATAATATGAAAAGAATGTATGCAGATTATTTGTACTTATACGCAGATTTATGCAGTTATACAGACTAGTAGTTTTATTCTTGATGCATTTGAATTAAAATATGTTTTATAATTTTATTATTCGTCCTCTCTGCACACCCCTTCGGGACAATTAGATATATATCGTATTTTCCCTAAACCGACTATATATTGTATGTAAGTATGCCGGGGGGTCAACTATCGGGGAATCAACTGTCATGTAATCATTTTTATTATAGAGACGTAAATTAGAAAAAAATATTTTTATTAATTAATTAATTTAAAAAAAAAAAAACAATATATCGGAAACGTTCAAACTTTTTAAAGACGGAAACGTCACGTGTCAAACTGCCAAAACGCACGTTGCCAGCTCTTTCGCAACCAGTTAATTTTTTTTTCGGTTTAGGCAAATATTCTAAGACATTCCCTAATTTTTTTTCTTAATCGTATTTTTGAAACCCTTGTGATTGTTTGAAAATTTCAATCCGAAAAATCAGACCATTTTTTATAAACCGGGAAGACGGGACATAATTTTATAGGTGCGAAAAAACGATAATTACATAGCCAAAAAAATATTTTTAAGAAAAAGAACTTTTCCACGTGAATGGCACAGGAGAATAACGAGGCATACCAAAAATATTACATCTCATAAATATTTTTTTCCTTGATCCATCTTATTGATCATAAATCATTATAATGTACAACGTTTATATTTACTAAATACAATGTTATATACTTGAACTTCTAAATTATAATAATAATAAGAATATTATAAAATTTGATTTTGTTAAAATCAGCACCATAACCATTAAATCTCTAAAACACGTACCGACATCTAAAATGTACGGGATTCTCTTCATAACATCTGTCAAAAAGTCAAACCAAATGATAAGTTCGCAAAGAACAAACCATAAATTTAGTGAACGTTAAATGTCAAATTCAAAAATTCGCCTGAAATCAAATTGATGCCATATAAAAAAAATAAATCATTGTGAAATTTTACAAAATTAATAGGAAAATTTTCGGAGAGGGGACATTTTCATGTAGTGACGTCACGAGCCCAAATAATGGATTTATTTATTTAAAAAAAAAAAAAAACTCTACATTTCTAAAAAATTATACTAACATTTTCGTAATCTTAGCTAAAAGATCTACCCACACGATTTTTTCCAAGTCGTTATGAAATCCATGCAAGTGGTCTATTATAATCTTTATTCAAAGTGTAACTTTAGAGCGTTTAACCAGCCAGCGGACGAAAATCCACATTTCGTCGAAAGTTGTTCTTCCGATCGTGCAGGACGGTTACAATGAGAAAGATTAATTATTCTCCGTACCAGCTTTTTTAAATTATAACTCAATATCGAATTTATTTCAATCCAAATTAGCTTTAATTTATACCTTCATCCAAAAATGCTGAAAGGCGTGATGATAAAACTATTAAAATAGTGTACTTTTTGTAGTTATTTTTTGATTATAAGTATTTATCATTTTTCAATAATGTCTAAATTTAATAAGAATGTTAAAAAAATCTGAAATATATTAGTTTGTAAGTGCGCAAATAAATACACAAATGGACCAATTTTCGTCAAGAAACACATGTACGTACATATTTTTTAATGATTTTATTGAAACTAAAATTAAAATTCTAAAACATGCGTTTGCTAGATAATGTATTGATTTATTTTACTGCATGATTACATTATTTGAAATGGGTGTGGTATAATACAAAAACTTTTTTGAAAATTTAACAAATCTGCCAACGACCTATGGAATAACCTTATTATACTAAAAATTAAAAAAAAATTCTAAAAATTTATTACATACGAATGCTAGATAAAAGAACAATCTTTCGAAATCCATTTATATTTTTTTGTGGAAAAGAGTCAATACGTCAAAAAACTTTTTTGAAAATGGCGTATTTCAGGCTTTCTCTGGTGATGCCCTCTTAAACAACGTTTTATTGGATTGGGAAGTGTTTTTATAATAGTAAGGATGTGAATGTATAATCAAATTCATTGTCCTGTCTGGGACTCGTGAAAAGGCATTTGTGACCGAAAAGCAATTTATATTCATTATTTCTGGCAACCAAATTTGCAATTCGAATTTATTGGCAGTCTTTCACCAGAGATACATTGATGTTATCTTACAATCGGTTGGTAGATCTGTTAAATGTGAGGTTATGTTACCGCGGAAAGCAGTATGGTATCTTCTCAACATGTCTATGCCTAATGCCAAGTCCCGAGGTCATGCCAAACATGGAAGTCACGACCACGACTCGGACATTAATTTAGAAGTCGGGCTCGAATCATTATTGACGTAACTGACTGGCAAAGCTTGGTCAGACATTTAACAACCAACATTGAGTTTTTTTTAAGTAAAACTTCTTTCACCGATGTGATTTGAAACTCGGTGAAACGGAAACGACACTAAATTGAGACACACATACATCTACAGGATTTAGCTTGCGAGAGAAAGAGATAGACTGAAACTCGTGATACACAAAATTACTAACTGTTAAACTACTAACTGTTAAATTACTAACTCATGATACTCAAAATTACTAACTGTGCGACGGAGTATGCAGAGAGGATGTACCGCCGAATAACAAAAGTATGAAACATATTTTCATTCAAATGCATCAAGGGTAAATCTACTTGTCTATTACAGTGTCGATTATTATATTATATACAGTGTCGATTATTATATTATATACAGTATCGATTATTATATTATATAAAGTGTCGATTATTATATTATACACAGTGTCGATTATTATATTATATACAGTGTCGATTATTATATTATATTACATACAGTGTCGATTATTATATTATATACAGTGTCGATTATTATATTATATTATATACAGTGTCGATTATTATATTATATTACATACAGTGTCGATTATTATATTATATACAGTGTCGATTATTATATTATATAAAGTGTCGATTATTATATTATATTATATACAGTGTCGATTATTATATTATATGTATACAGTGTCGATTATTATATAATATACAGTGTCGATTATTATATTATATACAGTGTCGATTTTTTGCTGATATATTTTATATTCGTTTGATATTCTTACCAACTTATTATTGAGGGTATTTTTGAAGTCGATTTTAAGTTTGAAATTAGTAAATAATGCACAAAAAAAATTATAAAAAACTAGCTGGTTCCCGGCATGCTTTGCTATGCCATTTAATAAATAAATTGATTCTCCCTGCGTGTCCGTTCCCATTCGTACCGTTTCCCTTCCCCCGGCCCGCGAACCCCCATCCCGAGTTCCCCTCCCCCCTCCCAGGTTCCCCTCCCCACTCCCGGGTTCTCCACCCCCCCTCCCACATTCCATACATTCAGTCGCGGTACATTAAGTTTTCAAACAGCTCGCTTGCCACCTATTGCAATTTTTTAGACTAATTTCATAATACCAGAGCTCACCAGTAGTTTTATACAAACCTTGTCCTAATAATAACGAACACAAAAAAACGAGTGTGCTTTAGACCACATACCAGCTTACTCCCCAAGTCAAGCGTGCGTAAAGAAATTTTACTTAAAAAAATATCAAATTTGGTGCTGTATACCATTCATTTTTATTTATATATAGAAGATAGATAGATAGATATCATTTCGGGGGGCCAACTGTCGTGTAACGTTGTGTAGGTATTATGAAAACACAAATTACCGTGGGTCGCTCTCAACTGCGCTGGATAGACGTTTGTGAGACACAGCGCTAGTAGCAGCAGGATGGGTGCCAAAACTCCGTGGTGTCTTTTTGGCGACATGCTGAGATCTGGGGACAATAAATAATAACAGATTAACATGATTACTCATACAATGTAACCGCAAGACCGAGTTAGCTTATTTAAAAAAATAGGTTTAAAAAAATCGAGTGCAGCTCACACGCGGTAGAAGTGAAACCTTCACCCACACAATCTCAACCAACCTTAAAAAGTGAGCTCATAATTAAAGCGACCAATGCGTGCACTTGTAAGTAGGTTTTAAACTATCTCTTTTTTCAGCCCGATTCCACAGATTCCAAAGTCAACATTTTTCACTTTACGCGATCGCTATTTTCATCCCTATTTTCATATCTAGGATTTCAGTTGGCATCACTGCAAACAGCATGGTTCATGTGTTATTTGCAGTGATGACAATTGAAATCATAGATATAATATGTGATCGCGTAAAGCGAAAAATGTTGACTTTGGTCTCTAATTGTTTCATCGAGGAATTGAGTCCAATTATATTGTCAATAATGCTAAGGTACCTATAATATTATAAAACGGGAGTTCTGATGTTAGGTCACAAAGGAATGATATTTGGCGTTTTGTCCTCCGTGACACTTTGCAATGGGCAGGGCACGTAAATATTGCTTCGAAGTTATATTGTAGAATAACAGTTGTTTAAATTAAAACACCGGCATATCAAATGTGCAGCGAAGCATGGAGCGCGCGTTCATAACGTTGTAAGTGTTAAATTATTATAAATACGTCCAAAGATATAAATGTCGAAAACAATACAAAGAAAATAATAGTGAGAGTTACTAATAATTATTATTCAAAAACTAGCTGAACCGACAGGCGTTATACTAACTTAGCTGTGAATATTCAATTCGAACTGGAATAAATAATAATAAAAAAATATTATTTCAAAACATATTGTTTATTGTAATGCTTTTTGATACAATTGTTTTTTTTTATTATTTTTTTTTCATTTATTTTTTCCCATTATATCTTGATACATTTCAAGTTTCTCCCTGCGTGTCCTTTCCCGTCAAGTTCCTCCCTTCCTCTCCCGCGTCCCCTTCCCCTCTCGCATTCCCACTCCCCTCGCCTACGTTCCCCGTCCCGCGAACCCCCTCCCGAGTTCCTCTCCCCCCACCCCCCACCGGTTAGAAATTCATAATTTCACGATGCCAGAACTCACTATTGTATATAAAAACAATCGGGGGCATTCACACATCAAATCCCCAAAGTTTGAATGAAAGTTCTGAAGTTATGGCGTGACCAAGGAAATCAGGGATTCATTTTTATATATTTTTATTTATTTATTTATTGCTTCTTCACAATTTATATACATATATTTTTAGCATGTAATTATTAACCCCACTAGGGTTCGCCTGTATCGGGGTTAATAATTTCACAATTTAATAAAAATAACACACGCAAATATCGGTCATGCAAAACAGTTAAGTAAAAGCAAAATAATAAAATTTAAAAATAAAATGATAAACAGAGAAAATAATAAGTGATAAAAATATATGAATTAATAACAAAGTGTTGAGAGATCAGACAAAATGTTCTCATTCATTATATCATTAGTTCATACCATTTTCAACAATAGATAAAATTGAAAAAAATATAAGTCCTTAGGTTTTTTTTTTAAATATGTGTAAAAAATAAAAAAAATGAAAAAAAACAATGATTTATAAGCCATTACATTAGAGCGAATCTTTCTTCTGCAATATTAAAGTGACTATCAAATAATTATGAAATAAATATGAAAGAAACCGTTTTGATCACAACATTATTGTTTTCATTCCATTTAAGTGACCGTTTTCATTAAAATATGATTGTATTTTATAGCGTAAGTGACACCTTAGAAAGCTTAGAAATGCCATCCGTGTGATGTTTTAGTTTTCACAAAGTTATGGGATACGATAACCCATATATATTTATTGTTTCTTTACCTTTTTAATTTAGGTGTTATTGTTTAAATTGAAATTTTGAACTTCATTTTGACTTGAGATTAACAATTTTATAGAGTATACAAAATAATGTGTTGAAAGACAATATTGTTACAATAATATTTCTCACAGAATGGGCCTCTACTGCACTATAGGAACAAATACATTATAACGTAAAACATGAGTGACCATATGTTGAAATTAGCTTTGAAATAACATTTTTTTTTGCAAGTTGTTTAATCTATAATATTTAAAATTAGGTTCGGTTAGAAAATTAATATGTAATGGTAAGTTAATAAGAAAATAAAAAATAATATATTAACAGTAAATATACTGTAATAAATAATCAATATGCTATTAATTTAGAAATGACAATGTAGAAAAAAACAATTGGCAATCCTCGGCTAATACGAATAATTTAACCATTTTTTTAAAAGTGCACAAGGAATTAGATGACTTAATATGTTCTGGAAGGCTATTAAATATGAGTAGAGCCTGATAGAAGTAATTTCTTTGACCAAAAGAAGATTTAGTTTGAATTGCCATAAAGTTAAAACCAGACCCAATTCTAGTAGTACGAATTTGCTGAGTTCTTTCTGCAATATTAATATTATTAAAAAAATTACAAAGTGTTTGTGTAATATACAGCTGTTTTACATTCATGACATTACATTCCTTATAAAGTATATGAGTTGGATATCTAAATTTTTTCTTGAATATAACTTTAAGAATCAGTTTTTGGGCAATGTTAAGTTGTTCTATATAAGTCCTTTGGCAAGATCCCCAGCACACTATATTATAAGAAAGTAGAGACTGGATTATTGCAAAATAAACCGTCTTCAATTTTTCCTTGTCTAGTATATGTCTGAGTTCTTTAAAGATATAGGTAAGTCTCCTAGTATTATTTACCAACATATTAACATGATCGTTCCAACTTAAAAATTTATCTATTTTTACGCCAGGTATTTGATGCTGACTACATTTTCTAAGGGGTTACAGTTACAGGTTTGCAAACAATTGTGTATTATTAAATTATGAGTGGCGGAAGGTAGACTTTTACTTGAAATGCTAAAAGTGATATATTTGGTTTTTTGTATGTTCAAAGTTAAAATACTATTATTTAACCAACTATTTACCACTCTTAAACCTGTATTACATTTGTTAAATGTTTCATCCCAAGTTTTACTCTCAAATATTAAGGTGGTATCATCTGCAAAACTAAAGATGTTACCAGGAATATTCAGATTACATAAATCATTTATATATATTAAACTGAGGCAGACTCGTAAAAAATTACGGGATACAAAATGAAATAAAAATGCATTTAAAAAAAAACAAAAGTAAATGCATAGGTAAATAGATATGCATAGAAATGTTGAATTTAAAAAAAAAGCCACCGCGGAAAATCGCACCCGATTTATTTCGTGGAAGGCAACTATGATGACCTTTTTCGTGGGAATACCGCAAAAGAGTACCAACTGCTCAAAAATAAAAGAATTTTAAATAAAAGAACGTTACGTTCAGCACAGCAGAAATTATATCGTTTAATAATAATAATAATGAAAAAAATGGTTCTGGCTTTTGGATAGAAAGCATGTTAAATAATAATTTACCAATAAAGATCTTATAAATAGCAACCTTTAAGATTCTGACGCATTTTGACCGCAGATTAAAATAATCTTAAATGCCATCGTAGATAATTAATAGCTGATAAAATTATAAGTTTGATGTGATACTTATATTTTAATAAACTCCAACTCTCCGAAGCCTGTGGCAAAGCGGAAGAAAGTGAGAAAGAGGAGGTTGGGAAGAATAAGAAGTACCTGGCTATTCATATTTGGTCAATAAACTTACTGTTGTAAGCATATCGTCAGGGCGATATTGAAATTATCTTGATGAAATGAGTATTTGTTTGAATTAACAAAAAAACTCTTAATATAAATAACAAAAGGTAGAACAAACTATTATATGTCGCTATTACAAATTCCTGTAATATTTAAAAATCTGTTTCTGAAAAAATAAGAAAATATACAGATTTAGGAAATGAGATTAAAAGAATTTGGCATTCTCAGACTATAAAAATATTACCATTTGTTATTTCGGCTACTGGAATTATACTTAGATCACTCATTCAAAATTTAGACTTATTAGATTTGTCAAAGAATTTATATATAAAAATGCTACAATCAGTCATTTTAAATACATGTAGGATTATGAAAGATTTTTTAAAATAAAATGAAACAATGCAACTTTGTATAAACCACTTATAAAATGTGCAAATCCGACCGGTTTCGGAACAAACGTTCCTTCGTCAGGGAAAGCTTATACTAATTTGACAGTTTAGAACAATGTTTTATTATGGTAGGGGTGGAGCCGTTGTTAGTTAATAATGTAGATTGGGTGGGTAGGTATTAGTGTAGAGTGGGTGGGTAGGGAAACAAATCCATGATTGGGCTATATTATATATATTGGGCTATATATACTATATATAGACCAATCATGGATTGGGCTATATATATATATTGGGCTATATATACTATACAGCCCAATCATGGATTTGTTCCCCTACCCACCCACTCTACACTAATACCTACCCACCCAATCTACATTATTAACTAACAACGGCTCCACCCCTACCATAATAAAACATTGTTCTAAACTGTCAAATTAGTATAAGCTTTCCCTGACGAAGGAACGTTTGTTCCGAAACCGGTCGGATTTGCACATTTTATAAGTGGTTTATACAAAGTTGCATTGTTTCATTTTATTATAATGGATAACCACAAAGTAATAGCTACATTCAAAAATATATTTTTTAAAATATTTATGTTGAGGGATCAGTAGGATTTATTTATCGCCTATAATTGATCGCCTGTCTCGACACAGGTATATCCTAGTGAGACAGGCATAAAAAAACCCAATGTACATATACTTTTTAAAGATAAATAATAAAATAAAATAAAAATAAAAATTATCGGTCCAGCTAGGAGTTCTACCGTGCCGAACCCTCTGATGTGAAAATATCTGGAGTCGGTGAATTATTTTCCCATTTGGCCTCTGGTAGGTTGGCATGTTGTTCTTGCATTATTTTGTATTTATTATACTTATATAGTGCACTTGCATAGCGTCAATTCACAAGATGATCATTTGTGGAAAAGTGTGTGGAAGGGTTTAGTTTTCATGTGGGGAAGATTTAACCCGGACATAAAGTCATAAGAATAGGTTTATACGAGTATATTCTAACTTCAACTCCACACAAGAGGTTCAGTGGAAAATAATTTCCTCCCAGGGTCTAGGCGTATAGGCGGGTATGGGTACCGCCGCCCCGGGAGCCATTTATTGGATAACCAACACCTCTGCCGTAGGCCACCCCAAAGAGTTCGCTACGTTTTATGACTTATTACGTGTGCCCGGGTTCATGGGGTGAGGTTTGTCCGGATCTTGGCACCATCCAACTGCGTGGCAGGGCGGATCGGTAGAGACTGATGGAGAGACACCTTTTGACCTCTCCAGCAGGACTATTTCGGAACATCGCATTGCACCGCAGTGGGAGGGATAGATTCATACATCCGTCACTCTTGGACCCCAAATTCCTACCCATTCTCACGTCTTTTTCCTTCCAAGAACTTCTTCTCCTTCCTTTCCTTAGAAAACCCTCCACACAGCATCCACAAAGTTGACACAGGACCTGAGAAGAATTATTTTCTTCAAGGCCTCTTGTGTGGAGCTAACGAAAAAATATCATCTCTGGGGATGCTGTGTAGGGAGTATTTGTAAATAAAAGTAGGAGATAAAGTTCTGGAAAGAAAATGTTTGAGGGATGGGTAGAAATCTGGGGGTCAGTAAGTCAAGTCAATCCATCCCTCCTACTGCGTGCAAAGGGTCTCCCTCTACCGAACTCTCCCGATCCGGCCTTTCATCCACATCCGCCGCCAAAACACCGACAAACCTCGCCCTATGAATACTTGTCACTTGGGGTGATCTAAGATAAATTCCAGACAGTAAAAAGTCGCCAGAGTTCACGGTACCCGAGTTTTAATTGTCCACACTATTACTTGGGGTTATAGTGTCGACTTGTCTTCAAGTTTATATATATGAAGACAAGTCGTATGTATATATGGTAGTTTTAACAAAACCACTCAATTCAAAAGAGAAAAAACATTTCTTGTGCTTGAATTTTGGAGAGTGCACATAAGTGTACATAAGTGCAGAGAGTAAAATGCACTTATGTATATTTAAAAAAATATATATATTTATATATTATTAAAAAAAATATTTATATATTTGTGTATATATATTTTTTTAAATATAAGTCCATTTTACAATGGCACTCTCCAAAATTCAAGCACGAGAAATGTTTTTTCTCTTTTGAATTGGGTGGTTTTGTTAAAAAGGAATTTATATATTGTAATTAGCTTTAAGAACCATATATTTTACTATAAATCTGTGTATGTATGTGTTTTTTTTAAATAAAAAAAATTAATAATAAAAAAATTAAAACTCAATTATCAATTATCTTCTGTTTTTTTTTCGGATAAGTAATTGGCACAACACTCTCATATAGCGGCAGCCATGAAACATTATGTCATATGAATATTTGCGTTGTATTAACCCAATTGTTTATAACAAATACGGACGTGTGAATAATTTGACGTAATTTTAGTTAAGCAAGTTCCCGCCAAGTTCCTGCTACCGGCACCGCTTTCCTGTCTGTTTCATATACGGAAAGAAGTTTTTACTTATGTTTACATTTGGTTTTCAAAGACTCGCCGAAAAGTTGGTTATACGTAAATAATCTGAAATCGATTGGATTTTCACGGCCTAAACGTGTATTTTTTGTTTGAATGTTAGATCCTTTAATTCACATTTATTAACTACTGCGAGTAAAACACATATTTAAAATAATAAAATAATCTTTTGAAATAATCGAGGATTTTGTTATTATTAATATTTTTGTAAAAAAACTGTAAAACTGCTTTAAAGTTCAAAATCTACTATTTACGGACCTCTTTTCGGTTGTGGTTTTTATTTTATAATGTCATCATGGTAAATTCTTTGGAAAATGTTCGTAAAAATTCTAATCTTTGTGCCTTAACTTCTGGAAGTAAAATAAAATACACTCTTTGTCGAAATTTTTTTCTTGAATAAACCAAAACAGGCGGCTGGTGTTAAACGAGAATTTAAACCTTATGGGCCAATAACCAGCCAGCGACCGAGAATTCATATTTCGGCGAAAGATGTTCTTACGATCGTACAGGGCGGTTCCAATGAGAAAGATTAATTATTTTCCGTATCTACCAGCTTTTTAAAATAATAACTCAATATTGATTTTATTTCATTCAAAATTTGCTTTAATTTATACCTACATTCAAAAATGCTGAAAGTCGTGATGATAACACTATAAAAATGATGTACTTTTTGTAATAATTTTTTGATCATAAGTATTTATAATTTTTCAATAATGTCTAAGCAAAATAAGAATTTAAAAAAAAAAACTTAAAAACTTTTTCGTCACAAAACACGTGTGCTGATCTTTTTTAAAATGATTTTTTTTAAACTAAAATTAAAATTCTG
This sequence comes from Limnephilus rhombicus, assembly GCA_929108145.2. NCBI lineage: Eukaryota > Metazoa > Arthropoda > Insecta > Trichoptera > Limnephilidae > Limnephilus > Limnephilus rhombicus. The sequence goes on from OV815296.1 coordinate 12,405,633, forward strand.
AAACATGGCTTTCCCAGATAATTTATTGATTTATTTTACTACATGATTACATGATTTGAAAGTGTGTTGTATAATACAAAATTTTGTTTGAAAATTTAACAAATCTGCCAACGACCTTCGGAAAAACCTTATTGTACTAAAAATAAACATATTTTCTCAAAATTTAAAACAAAGCTTTACCAGATCTTTCGAAGTGAATTTATAATTTTTGTGGAAAAGAGTCTAAAATTACGTCTAAAATTTGATTAATTGACATATTTCTGGATTTGTTTGGTTATTCCCTCTTAACGCCATCTACATAATACATATTATTGTTATCGGCCTGATCCAGAATTTTACACAACGTCGTGCATCGTCTTAATATGCCGTGTTGCGCTTCATTCTTCTTTAGCAAACGTTTCGAACTGCTTTACATTGTTCATCATCAGGGAAATTATTTAGATTGTGTGTGTTTATGTATGTTGAAGTGATACCGCGTTTTATTGTTATACTGAAATTCCGCGCAAGAGATTAAATTAATGTTGTTTTCGGTATTTAGTTTTAGTGTAGATAATAGAGGTGACGACTGAACTAAGCTTATAGTTCTTGGTATAAGAAGTAGGAAGCGCAAAACGGCATAATAACCCAAAAATGAATCACTGAAGTAGATGTAAGATAAGAAATAAGATTTTTTTTTACATGAGCTCCACACAGGAGGCCCTGAGGAAAATAATTTCCCTCAGGGCCTATGTCATCTTTGAGGATGCTGTGTGGAGGGTTTTTTTTAAGGAAAAGGGAAGGAGAGGAGAGTTCTGGGAAGGAAAAGGGTTTAAGGGGTGGGTAGGAATCTGGGGTTCAGCATGTCCCGGTCAACCGCCTCCAAGACCTAGACAAACCTCACCCCATGAACCCGGGCACCCCTGCTAAATAACCAAACGTAGCGAACCACTTGGGGTGACCTATGGCAGAGGGTTATCCAATAAAGGTTCCCGGGGCGGCGGTACCCATTCCCGCCTCCCAAATTGAAATGAAAGATGATACCAAAGATGATACTAAGCAAGCAACACACCAATTCCTCGAATGGCTAAGCAGGTAGAATGTAACGCCACACAGCACTATATTGGAACTATGATTAACTATGATTATATTCGACAATCAATCGTGCTCTTCATATGTTCAATAATATTGGTCAAAATTCTAACATCGACATTTTCCTTGATTCACTGCCTACATTTAAAAAGAACATCATGTCAATAATATAATTTGTTCAATGCACATACATACTCAAACACACACACACACACACACCTTCCCACTATGCACACCACTCGGTAATTTCTTAATATATACGCATTCTTCTGTTATTTTAACCCCTGGGGAACAGTATTTGATTGACTTGATCATTCCATGTATTTAGAGGCTTCTTCAAATTCTTCATCTATCATTCTTGCCATGCATTGATGTCGCAACGATTAGAATTCCGATGCATCGCAAAGGCGTGTTATAATAATAACCTTTAAGGCAATCGTAATGGCCGATTATCACCATTGTACGATCGGCATGCTTTTTAGTGTTGTGAGCTACATAAAGAAAAAATTGGGATCAAATTCCTTGTTCAGGCAAAAGTCACCAAACCACAACACACATTTTTGAAATACTGCAAATTTAAAAACTAAAAACGTTACATAATCTTTAAAACAGGATATTAAAGTTTATATACAAGTAACGGAAATTTCTAAGTTCTAAATCATTTTTTAAATATTAACTCATACGTCCGTCGCTCCTGGAAACACTGATCCCCAGATTCCTACCCTCCCCTAATATACTTCTTCCATCTCAGTACTTCCTCTCCTCTATTTCCTAAAAAGATTCTGAACACAGCACCCCCAAAATGACATAGGCCCTGAGCCATGGGCGTAGGCACGGTGGGGCAAGGTGGGGCGTTTGGCCCACTCTGGACGGCCGATGCATGACGACCGAGTTCCGTTTTCAAATACAGCACTTCATAGGATGGTTTTTCCTTCTTCCGTTCTTTTACTTATGAATATGTTGTAGAAGCCTAGTTTTTTCGATACCTACTCTAGATTTTAATTTTTTGCCCCACCCTAAATCAAAACCTGAGGGGAATTATTTTCCACAGGGCCTCCTGTGTGGAGCTAATGTAAAACAAGGAGTTCGGCATTTAAATATTGGGATGGTAAAGAAAAACTTCTATTAAATTATTTGGTCATTACACTAAGTTGTCTGCACTGAAATGTATAAGGCGCAATACGTGGTTAGGTGAGGTTAGGTTAGGTTAGGGGTTGACAATATTAGCTGATCATCTTGTTCTAGAAACTAACCTAAACTTGAATATTATGCTGACCGTAGGTACCTACAACAGCCAATTTTTTTGCACACTGAGAAGATGATCGATTTCATAACATCCGAATAAAAAGGAATAGCTTTAACTCTACACCAATTACGGCTTTCCCTTTAGCCACTCAATAGTGCATTCACCCAGCAGGCTGTGATGACATTACTGCTAATACGTTTGGAAAAGTAAAAGGAGTCTCCTCTCCTAGCGCAATGGAGAGATTCTGTTATGAAGTCATCGTCAGCTAAATGCGAAATTTATGCTAATTACTGATTTCTGGTGATGAGATAGCGGGGAGATCTTAGTCTCAACTCAAAGGTTTCACCAGGATTAATGCTGCACAGTCTAACAATATTGATGGTAATTTATGCTAAGAATAATGGGTCAGAGGCGGACATCTAGGTCTGCGAGCCAGTCTAGGGCCTCAAACGTCGCCCTGTGGACCACATGTTCGGTGGTCTGCACCGCACCGCATTCACACATCGCGGACGCTAAGGCTGCGTCTATACATCGTATGGGCACAACGGCTATGGGAGCACCTCATCCTATTGATGGCGGACCAGAGTTTGCGAGGCAATAAGAACCCAGGCTGTCTGTCAGTGGGGTCTTTTACAAGATGGGCATTTTCACGTTGGCCGATTGCCACTCAAGTTTCCACCTATCTTCTTGGATGAGAGGTGATCGAAGGAGTCTTTCTCCTTCTGTCCAAAAGGGTTTTGGGACTTCAAGCGGCATGCCGGGTGAGAGACGACATTATCGCTATTTCGCTTTTTGCTGCGCCTTCTTGTACCCCCTCAGTGTTGCAATCTCTCGCCTGATATTTGGCGGGGTTATGTGTGCAAGTACGGGGAGCCAAGGGAGAGGAGCAGATTATAAAGTTCCGCTGATGGTTCGCATTGTGGCATTAAGCTAAACGTCGACCATGGAAATGTGGGCGCTTCTAACCTGTACCGGACCACAGTATTTAGCTGCTAAGAAAACCAGGGCAATGGATGCCGTTTAGAATAATCATAAAAGGTACCTAGTTATCCTGACAGCTTGAGAAAGCTAATTTTTTTATGTGGCACCTCACAAAAGTTGTGTGTACTCTTGCGAAGCAGGTCAATGTTGGGGCTGTATGAAGGGATTTATTGAAGCGGGTCTTGAGAAGGCCTGGATTATACGAAGGAGAAAAAACAATTGCCAGTAACTTGTTTCACACACGAGCTGACTTATTCAAAAACAAGTCGAAGAACCAACATCTGTGAACCGGTGTTCCGTTCGTGTCCATCTAGTTTTGCTTAAATGCTCGTACATCTAAACCCTGTTTAGAGAATATCATGTAAATTACAAGTTTTTAAAAAGCTACCAAGAAACAAAAGCGTGTAATTTTTAAGCGTGTAAAAATTTGGCATTTGAAATGCTTTAATCATTATGAAGGTACCACACAAAAAGCACCCCAGGGCTTTGTGAATAAAATTATTTTCGATGGCAAAATGCGGGCTAGGGACTTTGAACTTTCTAAATCAATAAATATAATATATTGAATCTACTACGTGATAGCTAGCTTATTATTTAGCAGAACTAACGCATCCTTTTACTTAATAACCTTAGAGGCCCCAAGGAAAATAATTTATTTCATTTAAGAAAAATAATTTATTTATTTAAAGAAAAACATTGAGTGAACCATAGGGAACTAAAGGACTCAAAAAATCAAACTCTGCTATAAAAATATTTAAAATTTTGCAATTATTATTGTAAGTGAAAATAGTTTATGTTTCGTACACCGTTAAATTAATCCTTCTTGTAATTGTGACAGAACCACTAGAATCAAAATATCACCAGACTGCATATTGGTGCAAAAACAATTATACCCGTCTGTATCTCTATCTGTTCGCGATAAACTCGAAAACTATTGAACGGATTTTCATGCGGTTTTCACCAATAGTGTTTCGTGAGGAAGGTTTAGGTATGTAATTTGTCGAAGATTTGTGTAAATTGGTTGAAACATAACGATAATTGTTAGAAGTGTCGGAAAAAGTAAAGCGCCTGGTAGCTTTCATCGAAAACGCTGGCTAATCCTTTTGGGATATAACAAAACAATGCATGGTGGGATATTCCTCTTTTATAGATCTACAATAAGTCCACGAAGGCATATATCTATCTTTTACGGATAGCTTACTATACCCATTCTATCTTCTAAAAAAATGGTCACGTACATTGCGGTAATTGAAAAGTTATTTAGACGGATACAGTATTAATCCTTATTAACTTAAATACTTTAGTTACCTCAAGCATTTCATGCACATTATTATATTCTTTCACACCATCTCTACGTATTATAAATTAAAGTCCTCCGCGGCATCTGTCTGTCTCTTCGCGATAAACTCAAAGACGGCGGTGGTTATAAAGGTTAGATATCCATCTAGTAGATGACGTTGTGTTTTAATAGCCACAGCAACGCGTGGCCGGGTCAGCTAGTATATAATAATTTTCAAAATTATTTAACGTTTTTTTTCTGTGATTTGCTGAATGTCACGCTTTACACAATTTGTGAAGTTTTTTAAACTTTTTAAAGTTGTTTTTTGTGTGTCGACGAGTGTTCAAATCATTCCACTTTCGGAAACGACATTCTAATGGATTGTTTCACAGAATTTGAACAATTCATAAAATTTCCTGTAAAGTCCTGTGAATTTTCTTTAGTCGTGTGAAAGTTCTATTCAAGTTCCGTTATTATTTCAACATATTTAACTGCATTCTTACGGACTTCCCGCATCCTTGTGTACTTGGATTGCCGACTTCTTGAGGGAGAGGTCGATTCAGACGGTAGTCGATGGTTTCACCTCTTCCTCACACCCGATAAATGCTGGCGTCCCGCAGGGATCGGTTCTGTCTCCGACTATGTTTTTGTTGCACATCAACGACCTTTTGTCATGTGCACCAATTCACTGTTACGCGGATGACAGTACAGTTCATGATAGCTTTTTGTTTGACAAGCCTCCAAAGGGCTCACAAACTCCAACAGCTCGTAGGGCTTTGAAGCAAAGAATGGACGGTTACCTCGAGAGTGTTTTCTCTTGGGGTAAAAATAATCTCGTTGAATTTAATGTTTAAAAGACCCAATCTTGTCTGATTACGTCTAAAAGGGATCGAAATGAAAATCTAGTCTCTTTCAACGGAAGCAATCTTCCGAACAGGCCCTCCATTGATATGCTTGGTGTAAAACCCTAAGTGACCAGCTCAGGTATGGGGGCTCCATCGAAGCCAGAGTAAAGTTAGCCTCCCAGAAACTGGGCGTACTGTATAGGGCCCGCAGATACTTTAATAGTGCACAACTGCTAAACCTGTACAAATCGCAAGTGCGCCCCACGGTTGAATTTGACAGCCACCTCTGGTCTGGAGCTCCAAAATACCTGAAAAATTCCTTTGACTCTGTGCAGAAACGGTCGATTCTCCCATCTTAACAGACGGATTGCAATCTTTAGAGCACAGGCGTCGGGTGGGAATGCTATCCTTGTTCTACCGGTATTACAATGGAAGATGCTCCGAGGAACTAGCATCATTGATCCCTTCGGCACCGGTGCATAGTCGGGAAACACGCCAAACGCGTGCCCAACATTTGTACACGGTTGACATTTGTCACATGAGAACGGGTCGTTTCTTCGACTCGTTCTTATGTTCAACAGCTCGGCTGTGGAATGATTTGCCGGCCTCTGTGTTTCCTCCTTCCTACAACATAGGTCTCTTCAAGACCAATGTTCATTCCTTCCTCTCCTCAAAAAGACCCTCCACACAGCATCCCAGATGACATAGGCCCTGAGGGAAATTATTTTCCTCAAGTGTGGAGTTAATGCAAAAAAAAAAAATAGGCCCACTTGAAGTGAAATATCACAAAACTGCGCTATACGAGTATAAATACTACGTTATTATTATTACAGGCCGATTGCTTCATAGTACTTCGATTATAACATAACCTAATAATGTGTCATTTGCTTTCAATTTCATACGAATTAATTAATTGCATTTAGTATATTATTTCATAATATTAATTAATTAATTATTTTATTTAAATTATATTTGCATATATTATTCTTATTGACAAAATATAGTAGGTAGGAATCAAATACCTACAAGTTTAGAAAAATGATTTATAAACCAATTCAAACACAATTCAAAAACTTGTCTTATTTTTTGATATTAAATGGATATTTCAGTTCAGCAGCTCATTATAGAAATGATGTTGCATATTTTGGAGTGACAGAGTGGTGGGATACTTTCAGTATCGCCCGTTTAAAAGCCGCCTTTCAGAAATTGCTTGAAATAGCTTTAGCCATGTTTAGTGACCAGATCTGAATAGCCAGGTATTTCCCCACCTTCCTCTTGTATTTACATCTCTTTCCCTTCCCACTATCTTCAGCCTTACAACATACTCCAATTGGGGATGCCATCGGCTGATATTGTCACTGGTTTCAGACAGACGGTTAGGAGCAGTTGGGTTTCAAGCAATTGAAGTGATTTTGACAAAAAAATCATAGTGCGCAATTCACACACTAGAAAACTAAACTTTAAGAGAATGAGACGAATGCAGAGTACCAGGAGTAGGATAAATGTAGGTTTATTTATTGAAGTGAAACTTGACTTGGGGAGTAAGCTGGTGAAAGCGTGACGAGAGCGTTACGAAAAGTGTGATCGGGCGAGGCGAACGATCTGGCCTTTACGCAGGCTTGACTTGGGGAGTAAGCTGGTGAACGCGTGACGAGAGCGTTACGAAAAGTGTGATCGGGCGAGGCAAACGGAAGTTGAGAGGGATATATAAGTTAGTGAAGTTTTACTTCAGTCGTGTGGTCTAAAGCACACTCGTTTTTTATAGCATTGTTACCAAGTTTTAAAATTATTTTATATTTTATTATACGAGCACCGCACAAAGAGGACACCGAATAGTTTATCTCATTCTCTCGCAGGCTATATAAATCTTATAGATGTATGTGTTTATCTCTTTTTAGTGTCGCTCGTTTTCGTTTCATCTGTGCTAAAGCAGTTTTCACTTCAAAAAAGATTTCATAAAAATAATTAATTTAAAAAGTGAATTTCTAAATTGTAAATCACAAATTTCTAGACTCTCCATACAAAGAAATCTCCTGTTACAAGTGGGCCGTGACCATTGTCCAAATTGAAAATTATAAAAAAAATATACAGTGATATTTTAGAAAGGACTTTGCCAAACGGACTAAATTTAGACAGACACTTCATATATTGAATAAATGTAAATTGCAGGTACAAACACGGGTAGGTACTCAATTTACACTGTCATAGCTGACGTAGACGGGCAGACCTTTCACTGCAAAGTGCTTTAGAGTTGTGAAAAAATAATAATCGTGTGATTCAATGTGTATGGCCCCATTTATGGGATTGTTTTAAGAGATAAATTGTAGCACGAAGTTTATTGCATACATACTTTTGTAGGTATGTGAATACGGCTAACTAAATTTTGATAGGTTTGTAAATGTATTTCACGTAGTGGTCTCACGTTGATGAGCGGCAAAATATTTGGCTATGGACCACAAGTAGGTGGTTCTAAGCCCAGCGATGTTTACAATCGAAACGTTGCTATTAAATTTATTAATTATTGTGATTGGACGCTTTAATATTTACTGTGACGATTCACAGTAACGGAAAATGGCAATAAACATACTTTCCTTATTGCTAAAATCTGCAGCTCTTTCTTATACAACAAATAATGGTGAGATACACAAAATATGTGGGACTGTTTCCAGTGGCGGGCGGCACAACACAATGAGGGTTGACACCCGACCGAGTGTCACCCTCCAAGAGCACGGTCTGTAGGCCTATTGCTCCCCGTGGAGTGCCCCGAAACATGAGAATTTTGTGTCAAACGGTCTTTTTATAGGCGAAACTAGCCTATATTTATGAAGAATTTTTTATCTCAGAAAGTCTCTAGCCGCCCCCCCCCCCCCGCCAGTAGGGGAGCAGGGGGTAATGGGAGCGGTGCGACTAGAGACAAAACTATAGCTCGTATTCCATTTCGTTGTCTGACTGCCGTCCGCGATAGTCGCACCGTGATCCGCGCCTAAACCTACATCTCTTGAGACGCACATGCTCTCGCCAAAAAGTCGGCAGTGCTTCGTTACCTACCCTCAGTGCCGTCTTTCTGCCTAAAAAAGTGGCCCCGTTACGTGTACGTTTATGTGTCCGTGAAAGTTTTTAAAAATCCATCAGTGCCATGTACGCCAAATAAAAACACAGCCAGTGACCCAAATCAGTGCTATTTACAAAAAGTGACGCCATCTTGTTTTACCCGTTCTTAACCAGTGTACCGCCAAATACCTTAGTGTCAACAACCACCCACCCAATGGAAGCCTACATGCTCGAACTAAAAAAAACTCGACCCCCCCATTTCAGCTCTCGAAAACTACATCAAAACCATGAAAACTCCACCGATTGTGATAGTGCCGTCCACCCCTGCCATGCCACCCTTCAATCTCGACCCCAGGAGGAAGAAAAAACTTTCTACCACCACCGCCGCCTCGCCATCGCCGGACACCATCACCGCCTTCAACACCCCCCCCCCCCCCGGGGACTGCCTCGCCATCACCGGACACCATCACCGCCTTCAACACCCCCCTCCCGGGGAGCTCCTCCTCGGACTTCCCCCCTCTCTGGATCACGCCCACCCCTATCCACCAAGACCGTAAGCGCAAAGCCCCTAACACCCCCCCTCAAAAGCCCCAAATACCCACCTCCAACCGCTTCTCCTCCCTACTAACAAACGACACGGAAACAGTGACAAACTCCGACACCAACACTACTGACGGTCACGACAACACCATAAACCAAACCGACACCACCACCCCCAAACGCCGCCCTACCAAAATCCCCCCTATAGTCATAAAATCCGACAAAAACTGGAACTTTTTGAGACGCAAGCTGGAGGATGCGGGCGTAAATATCGCCAACGCAAAAGCCATCCCCCAGGGCATTGTCCTCCACACCAGGGACTCCTCCAGCTTCCGTCTCGCGACCAAACTACTGCAAGAAGACAAAACAAACTTCCATACATTTGAACTCTCAGAAGACAAGACCACCAAAGCCGTCCTACGGGGCATCCCCACCACCATATCCGAGGAGGAGATCAAGGTAGAACTCCTCGACATGTCTCTGCCCGTCATCTCTGTCACCCGCATGCGATCAGGACCGGACCGAACGAACGTCCCCATGGTCCTGGTCCAGCTGAGCCATGGAGAAACTGGCCAGCAGATCTTCAACCTGCAATCCATCTTCCACTTGAAGATAAAGGTGGAATACCTCGACAGGAAGACCGCCCCCACCCAATGCCACCGCTGTCAAAACTTCGGGCACTCCGCCAAGGGCTGCAACCTCCCCCCCCGCTGCGTGAAGTGCACAGGAGGACACTTTACAGCTGAATGCACAAAGCGGAGGGAGGATGGCCCAGCCACCTGCACCAACTGCGCTGGACCCCACCCCGCCAACTACAAGGAGTGCCCGAAGCGCCCCGCCGACCCTACACCCTCTGCTCGCCGAACACAGGTAAACCCCCAAGTCACCTTCAACTCCCACACCACCTCCTCCCATATCTCTTACGCTCAGGCTATGGGCTCAAACCAGCAAACCCAACCCCCCCCTCCCCCCCCAGACTCCGAAGCCACCACCCCCCCAGGCTCCCAAGCCACCACCCCCCCAGCCTCAACCCCCTTCAATATTTTTGATTTTATAAAAAACATTAACTTCTCCAGGATCGGTGACCTCATCGCCGACCTAATCCACAAATTTAAATCTGCCTCTTCCCCGACAGATTATCTCTCCATCATTTTATCAGCAGCTCCTCAATTCTTCGCTCTTTTTACCGTCTAATGGCTAATTCTGCTACTACGTCCTCCGCGCTGCGCATGGCATTCTGGAATGCGAACGGTCTCACCAACAGCTTACAAGAACTCAAATTATTCACCAACACACACAATCTCGATGTACTACTCATAAATGAAACACACTTGAACCCATCAACAACACCAAAAATCGCAAACTATACACTGTACCGAAACGACCGATTACACTCACGAGGTGGTGGCACAGCCATCTTCGTGAAAACTAAACTCGCACACAAACACAATATCACCCCCACGCTTTCATCCATAGAAAGTACCTCTATAACCCTTTTTACCAAGCAAGCTGGCCCTTTGAGAATTAATTCAATATACAATCCACCATCAAAGACTTTACAAAAGTCAGATCTTGAACTACTTCTCGAAGGACAAACGCCTACTATTCTGATGGGAGACTTCAACGCGAAGCATCCAAATTGGAATAGCAGGCGCGCAAATAGCAATGGTAGAATCCTTCTCGAATTCTCCAAATCCCACCCTGATCTGATCGTCGCCGGCCCTGTGGAACCCACACACTTCTCCGCCCAGGGCCATCCACCCGACGTATTAGACATCGCAATAATTAACAAATCACCCTGGGTGTACTGTATCGAATCTATCAACGACCTCGACTCCGACCACAACCCCGTGTTGCTAACTCTAAATAAATTCTCAGACCCCTCCCCCCCCTTAACCTCAAAAAAAACTGATTGGACATATTTTTCACAGATAGTCGGGGATAAATTATCCATAAACCATTCCCTCCAAAACTCGGCCGAACTCGACACAGCGGTTGACACATTCGCTGAGGCTATAATGTCCTCAGTAAATGAAGCCTCTAAAACCCTCCCGGAGCGCTATCAAAATCTCAAAGAAAACCTCCCAAACACAATAAAAGAATTAATAAAAACCAAAAACAATCTTCGCCGCCACTGGCAAAAAAATCAAAACCCCAAACTCAAAACAAATATCAACCGCCTTCAAGCCCTCATTAGGAAAAAACTAACTGAGCACTCAAACACAACATGGAACATGAAAATTCAAGAGGTAAATCCGCAGGATGGCTCCCTGTGGAAATTATCCAAAAATCTCAAATCTACCCCCTCACCGAACCACCCAATTCACGCCGAAACCGGCCTCGTCTTTGACGATCTGGACAAAGCGGAGGCGTTCGCCGACAGTCTAGAAAAACAATTCAGTCCCAGCTTCAAACACGCCGACCTCGATCACATTGCAGATGTCAACCGCCAAGTAAACAGCATCTTTAATTCACTCTCCCCTACAAATATCCACTTCACTACCCCGGCCGAAGTCATACGAGCTATAAAAGGCCGTAAAAACAAGAAAGCTCCCGGCCCGGACGGCGTCACAAATTTCGCTCTTAAAGCCCTCCCCCCAAAAGGAATCCTAGCAATAGTCAATCTCATAAATGCCGCCCTCAGACTGCGCTACTTCCCCAAAAGTTGGAAGCACGCCCACGTTATCGTTCTCCCAAAACCGGGAAAAGACCCCCTCTTCTGTGAAAACCATCGCCCCATCAGCCTCCTGTCGAGCATCGGCAAATTATACGAGAAAATTCTCCTCACCAGGCTCTTAAAGCACATTCACGAGGTATCTACCCTACCTGATGAGCAACACGGTTTTAGATCTGAACATTCCACCCTCCACCAGCTCCTCAGAGTCACGGAACACATCATTGATGGTTTCAATACCCAGCGATCAACTGGCGCCATATTCTTGGATATCGCCAAAGCCTTCGATAAGGTATGGTTAAACGGCCTACTACTCAAACTCCACAACACAGGCATCGACCCCCAATTACTCGGTGTCTTAAAATCTTTTCTCCGCCAGCGTACTTTCCAAGTAAAATACAAAGGCGCTCTCTCCAAAACTAGATTCATGACAGCAGGTGTCCCCCAAGGATCCCTGCTGTCCCCCGTCCTTTTCAATATCTACACACACGATATTCCCCTCTCAGAAGACCATAATTCACTCAAAGCTCTGTACGCAGATGACACAACGGTAATGGTCAGATACAGCTCACCCAGGATGATAACACACCGCCTACAAGAAAACATTAACAGACTCCAAGAATTTTATGACCTGTGGCGTATAGACGTCAACCCCTCCAAGAGCGTGGCGATCCTCTTCTCACGAAGAAGAATCGGCTCGACTCCGGTGGGTGTCGTGACGATGTACGACCAGGTCATACCTTGGCAAAAGACCGCCAAATATCTTGGAGTCACACTAGACACAAAACTCACATGGACACCTCACATCAAAAATACACTCACAAAAGCCAAGAGCATCTCCGGAGCTCTATACCCACTACTACACACAAACTCCAAATCATCCCTCCACAACAAACTCCTCATATACAGATCCCAAATTCGCCCAGTAATCGAATACGCCTCCCTAATCTGGGGGACAGGCAACACCAAGAGACTCGAACAATTCCAGAACGCTGCGCTCAGAAGATATACCAAAAGCCCTTGGTTTGTCCGAAATAGTATCATTAACTCAGGCACGAAAATCCCCCCCCTAAAAACGCACATAGTAGAATTAGCCAAAACGTTCTATTCCAAACTCGCTTCAAACCCAAACCCAAGCATCTCCCGTCTCGGGCACATAAGACCCGACGACCCCCCCACTTACCCCCTACCCGTATCCATCACATTTCCCCCCTGATGTGTGGGCTCTAATAAAAAAAAAGTAAAGTACAACCAGACATACAAAAAAGATTAGTATTACACAAATAATTTAGAAATACCTACCGACAAAAACAAAAATATATTAAAAAAAAAAAAATTAAATACAAAAAAGATAGTATAAAAAAATAAATTCATAAGCCCTCCAAGTTGCCAAAGGCAGCCCACACATCGGGTAGAAAAAAACCATCCTCCAGGTGACTCCAAACTACAGTTCGCGAGACAGAGGGATTGACTTCCCTGAACCTCGTCCAACTTTACAATATGATACGACTCGGTTGCCACTCGGGCACCTTCGTCACACTGCGGCCGTGCTCCCCTGCCGCGCTAGGCTCGCCAGTGCAACGCATGATGTGACCACGGACGCTTGTCCATATTTTGTCCCACGCAATTTCAACGGCCAGGCAAGTGTGAAGTTATTTGTTTGTTACAATCAAACCTGTTTTATTTTATAGCTAATCTTATCAATTTTGAGTAGCTGTGCGTATAATTTCATTACAAGCTAGATTGGGGATATCATTTTATTCAATTTCAAGATGGTGGTATTCCGGTAATCAGAGCTTATTTAGTTAAGTAAAAGCTTATTATGCTAGTACTAAGTAGCTCCCATTACACGTATGGGAATTTATAGGCTCTCATTTCCCGCAAAGTCGCATAATGGGAACGATTCTGTTTTTCTGAAAAAAGTTTATCTGTGGCCAAAGTATCAGTATCGCCCTGGTGCAAGACCACCATTCAGAATTGAAACGTTGCTTGAAAATGGCTTTAGCCGTGTTTAGTGACCAGATCTGAATAGCCAGGTACTTCCCAACCTTCCTCTTCCCCACCTCCTTCCCCTCCCCACTACCTCAAGCCTCACAACATACCCCAATTGGGGATGCCATAGTCTCACTGGCTCCAGACGGGAGCAGTTGAGATTCTTGTGCGGTATTATTCACTGTAAAAAAAAAAAAAAAACGCCTAATAATTAATGTAACGTTGAATAGGGTGGTGACACCATGTTATCCGCCCGGGTGCTACCCATGCTAGCTACGCCACTGACTGATGCTACGGGAATTGCGTTTTATCTTCTTTATACGTATGAGGGAGATGTATGAAAATGAATTTTTGAAATTCATTCATACTTTAATATTATAATTGTAACTATATTCCATACTTTCAAAATTATCGTCACGGCAAGAAGTATTGGTAGGGGTCTACGGAGACGTCACGTGTGAGAGAGATGCAAGAACATGATGACTTTTTTCTTAGGAGGGACCAGACCTCCAGAGGGACAGAGGGCAAGACTCTTGAGTCACAATCCGGAGGTCGCGGGTTCGAACCCGGCACGCGCAAATAAATTTTATTTGATTAATTTGTGTTATTTCACAACTAATTCATTTAAAAATAATATATAGTATATTTGCGGCATGTTCCAGAGTGGAAGATACTATCAGTATCGCCCTGGTGTAAGACCACCATTCAGAATTGAAACGTTGCTTGAAAATGGCTTTAGCCGTGTTTGGTGACCAGATCTGAATAGCCAGGTACTTCCCAACCTTCCTCTTCCCCACCTCCTTCCGCTCCCCACTACCTTCAAGACCTACGCACATTGTGTATCTCATCTTTTGAAAGAGCTGCATCAATATAGTGATAAGGAACGTATGTTTATTGTCTTTTTAATGCCGCCACGATACCGTTACCGTGTAAAAGCGTTCATTCGTATTAATTCCGTGTTGCACTTCCTTCTTATTAAGACAAAGTTTCGGATTGCGTTACAATAACCATCCTCAGGGTAGTTGTGCATATTGTGGTTAAGTGAATGTAGGTATGCATAAGTGTTTTTATGTGAATGCCGCACAAGAGTCCTAACTGCTCACAAACCTACTGCAATCAGTGAGGCCATGGCATCCCCAATTGGGGTACGTTGTAAGGCTGAAAGTAGTGGGAAGAGGAAGGAGATGGGAAAGAGGAAGCTGGATAAGTGCCTGGATATTCAGATTTGGTCAACTAACATGGCTAAATATAATTCAAGCGACTGAATGCTGGTTTTAAACCAGGGCGATATTGAAAGTAATTTACACTCTGAAACGTGCCGCAAATTTTCTGTATATTGGGTATTTTTAATTAATTTATTGTGAAATAACACAAATTAATCAATGAACATTTTTTTTGTTTTCTCTCTCTTTTCCCTCTCCTTCAATAATTTACTAACTTAATTTATCACATAAAAACATAAGTATATATCAGCGACATGTCATTGGTACCAATTATTGTGTTAAATTCTATAACTTTGGAACTATTTTCTACTATGTAATTATGTACTGTTTGTTTCTGCAAAAATAAAAAAAAAATTTGCGTACGCTGAGATTTGAACTCGCGACCTTTGAATTGCTAGTCTCTACGAAGGCCGTGTGGCGTGCGTTAATTATGTTAGCGTCGGTATATTAGTAAAATGAAGGTTTTCGGCGTTTAGTTTTTGTGTAGCCATCAATAACAGGACAAACTATAAAGCTTAGCCAGTTGTATCTATTTATTTATTTATTTATTTATTTAATTATTTATTTATTTATTTATTTATTTATTGATTTATTTATTTATTTATTTATTTACGGACAAATAGTCCAATTAACAATATAACAATAACACGAACCGAAAAGAAAAAAGAGAGATCACAATGAAAGGAGATTACATATAGATGAAGAGCATTGACAAAATACATATAATATAAAAGTACATAGAGAAGATAACTACTATTAATATTAATGCGGTTTTGCGAATTTCAATTACCCCCGTAATTGACTGTGCTCGATGCTTTTTGGGTCTTCCCATGCCTTAAAACAAATCCAAAGTAAAGGCCGGTTTTAATTGGGTATGCTCACTTCTATATGCGTAAATACACATTCCATCATAATCTATACATCTGTCCTGATGATGGACACTGTAACGCTGTCCAAAACGTCGACTAAAGATGTAATGCAATCATCTCCCGCAAAGGCCGATAACCCCATTAAACGTCAAACTCCCAAAATAACCGTGTCCACAATATCCGACAGGTAAAGTTGAGTGGTGAGTTATTACAGATGGTTCCATGCCAACTCAGAAACACCTCAGAAAGGTCATTAAATGCTATGAAAAATTAATTTTAAAATAGCCGGTAACCCTAATTTAACTTAATCTATTTAAAAAAAATTTATCGTCACTCTTAATGACCTTTCTGAGGTGCTTCTGAGTTGTCCGGTCACCATTACAGACATATGCAATATTGAACAACCATCAAAAACTCCGAAAAAAATACTTTGGAAGATACTCTTAGCATCACCCCGGTTAAAGGCCACCATTCCAAATTGAAACATTGCTTGAAATGGCTTTAATGGTTTTTGGTAACCTGATCTGAATAGCTAGATGATTCTAGAACTTTTTCTCCATGTCCGTTACTTCCCCACTCCGTCCTGTCTCACAACGTATCTACCCCAATTGGGATGCCATATTTCCTCTGGCTCCGAGCAGTTGGGACTCTTAAGCCATGAATTATGCTTATTCACATGAAAAAGAGAAGATACGATGGATGTTAGACAGACCCTGTACAAATCTCAAGTTCGTCCAACTGTTGAATTGGGCAGCCACCTCTGAAAGAACCCTTGACTCTGTGCAGAAACGAGTGGTCCGTTTGGTAGTTTCCTCTATCTTAACAAGCATATTGCAATCTTCAGAGCACAGGCGTCAGGTAGGTAAGCTGTCCTTGATCGACCGGTATTACAATGGAAGTTTCGTCGTTGATCCCTTCGACACCATTGCATAGTCGGGAAACACGCTAAAAGCGCGTCCATATACACGGTTGATATTTTTCACATGAGAACGAGACGCTTCTACGACCCGTTCTTGAGTTCAACAGCTCGGCTGTGGAACAATTTGCTGGCCTCTGTATTTCTTCCCTCCAACGACATGGGTCTCTTTAAGATCCACGTTTACTCCTTCCTCCCCTCAAAAAGAACCTACACACAGCATCTTCACAAATGATCCAAAGGAAATTATTTTCCTCAGGGCCTCTTGTGTGAAGTTAACGTAAAAAAACAGAGTGTGCAATTCACATGCTGTATAAGTGAAACCTTCAGAGAACTAAAGTAGACAAGAGTGGAGAGGCTTCGAAGCACCGCACAAAAAGAGAACAGATAGGCTACGAAGAACCGCACAAAAAGGAGACCGTTTATACTATCTCATTCTATCGCAGGCTAAATTCAAAATGTGTTTGTCTCATTTTAGTGTCGCTATTTTCCGTTTCATCGAGTTTTAAATCACAACAATGTTAAAGAAGTTTTCACTTCTAAAAATGAACTTAAGTGTAGGTATATAATGAGCAAGATTAATGCGCAAGGAGGTGGAAAAGAAGACGTTGACGCTCACACAACATTGAAGCTTTCTGTATCACGCGACCACAAAACGGTATTGTAATATTATCTACATATCTTACCAGGAACCATTCTACCATAAACAATTTCCTCCAAAAGTCCAAAAAAATAAATGTATGAAACTGCAAAACCGAAACTTAACAATTTATCTTCATGTCCAACCACTAATTTGTACGCTTCTTAGTGATTTTCGATCATCGATTTTATGCAAGAATACGTTCTTGTGTTTCGATAAAATCACATTAAAAGTTACACAACCACCTTGAAAAATTATTTCTAAATGTCCCAGCAGAAGTTTCAAGAGTTTGTATGGAGTTTGCAGAGCGGGGCGTCGATTTTATTAAATATGTGTTTATGTATTTAAACCACACTGTATTGAAAAGTTACGTAATCAATTTGTATATATATTTCTGCATATCCCAGTTGAAGTTGGAGCAGTTTGTAAGGAGTTTGTGGACTGGGGCATTGATTTTATTAAAATATACGTTCTTGCATTTGGTTGACGCTGCATTGAAGAGTTACATAGTCACGTTGAAGAAATATTTCTGCATGTCCCTGCAGAAGTTTGAGTAATTTGTACGGAGATTGCAGGCTAGGGCGTCGATGTTTTTGGTGGGAGTGATTTTGTATTTCAGACTTATACTGGAAGACACCAACGTCCGGTCAGAGCCAAAACCCGAGAGTTCAACGCACAGGCGAACACGAAACCCAGGAACGCTAACCAAGATTCTCAAACTGTGGGAAAATATTACAAGATTGTATTTTCAATTGATATTATGCAATTATTATAGTATTCTTCATTATATCGCGGGCTTAAATCCCGGCGTGCGCAAGAAAATTTAATTCGATTAAAATCGATTTGTTTTATTTCGCGATTCAATAATTTAATTATAATATAAGGTATATTTGCGATGTATGATCGTAAACAATGATCGTGAACAATGATGAACAATGATGATGATGAAAATGAACAATGATGATCGTGAACAATGATGATGTATGATCGTGTGAGAAATGTGGATATCCGCAAAGAATGTAAGGCTGATGTAAGCATAATGAGTAAGATTAAGAAAGGGACCCTCAGATGGTTTGGGCATGTAGAGCGAATGAACGAAGGAAGTAGTGTAAGAAGAATATACGACGCGAATGTGAATGGTAGAAGAAGTCGGGGACGCCCGAGGAAGACATGGCACGATCAAGTGAATCAGATACTTGAGTCGGGTCATGTCAAAAGTCAGAATAATAGAAGAGAATGTATGAGACGATGTATGAATGTGAGTGAGGCAAAGAGTGTGTGCCAAGACCGAGTTGTTTGGCGGTCCGTCCTCTCTGCCTACCCCTGCGGGGAAACGGCGTGATGGTTAGTTAGTTAGTTAGTTATATTTGCGGTAGGTTCCAGATACTCTCAGTATCGCCCTGGTGTAATACCACCATCCAGAATCTAAACATTGCTTGAAAAGGCTTTAACCATGTTTGATGACCAGATCTAAATAGCCAAGTACTTCCCCACCTTCCTCTTCTCCATCTCCTTCCCCTTCCCACTACCTTCAGTCTTACAACATACCCCAATTGGGGATGACATAGTCCCACTGGCTACAGTTGGGAGCAGTTGGGACTCTTGCACGGTATACACACAAAAAAAGCTCCGAACGGGAGGCCCGCAGGAAAATAAATCAGCTCAGGGCTTATATCATCTTCGATGATGCTGTGTGGAAGGTCTTTTTAGGAAGGAAGCTCTAGGAAGGAAAGGGGTATACGGGATGGCTAGGAATCTAGAGGTAGTCTGTCCAGAAGTGAAGGATGTATAAATCCATCCCTCCCACTCTGTGTGGGAGGGATGGATTCATACGTCCCATTGGATTGGACACATTGACCCCCAGTTTTCTATCCACCATTTCTATCTCATTTTAGTTACACAAAACCAGTTTTAAAACACACATCACTCTCAAACACACATCACTCACATATAATATATACCGATTTTAATTTTATTTAGATAATAAAATAATTCATTTTACTTATAATTTTACCTTAATTATAAATCTTTATTTTTAGTTTAATTTTAGCTTACTTTTTAATGCAGCATTGTATTTATATTATTTTTAATGTACCTATTATAAATTTTTGTTTTATAAAATGGAGGCCTCAACACAGGTGAGCTACTAAGTGAGGATGACATTGATGAATTGTATTTGAAATGGAAGATATCATGTCAAATAAATAAATAATAATAATCATACATTTTTCCTTCCCAGAACATTCTCTCCTTCCTTTTCATAAAACGACCCTCCGCACAGCATCCCCAAAGATGATAAAGGGCCTGAAGGATTTTTTCTTTGCTTTGTGTAGAGCTAACAAAAAATGGAATTTCAGTCGTTACACACGATCAAGCAAAAAAAGGAAAAATTCATATATATATCTAATATAAATGAAATCCTTGTTTGTCACCCCCGTTAACTCCCCTCCACCAAATTTTATACACATAAGCCGAAGTTTTAGGAATAATGTCCCAGTCTGAAGATGGCCTTAATAGGCTGAAACTGGTTACGGTCATAAATAAATTAAGTGAAAAAAAAGTTTTAATATACATATATATTATAAAAAACAATTAATTTATTTGTTTAAATTCCACAAGTTGAGGAGCCGTGTAAATTCTCCACCCATCCCTGTCTATCACGCCTGATGACGCTATCAATAACAACAATCCTCAGTGTTCCATCTCGCTCTAACACAATGGCGTCTCCCATACTAGTATGTATATATTATATGCACCGGATAGAGTGAACACTGAAGACCGGGGAACCGGTTTCGCTCCGGATGGTAACAATAACTTTGCGAAGAATTATTGATGATGTCACTGAGAAGTGTGACGCTGCGCGGATAACTCA
Organism: Limnephilus rhombicus; assembly: GCA_929108145.2. NCBI lineage: Eukaryota > Metazoa > Arthropoda > Insecta > Trichoptera > Limnephilidae > Limnephilus > Limnephilus rhombicus. Next base: position 12,425,829 of record OV815296.1, read on the forward strand.
ATGCCCACTTTATCTCGGTATGAAATATGTTGACTCGTATAAAAATATATTTTACGTGAACACCACACAAGAATTTCAACTGCTCCCAACCATCTGGAGCCATAAGAGACTATGGCATCCCCGAATGGGGTATGTTGCGAGGCTGAAGGTAATGGGAAAGGGAAGGAGATGGTGTAGTATATGTGGCTCCATATCTGGAGAGCGATTCTGTATCTTTTCTGGATGCGGAATCGATTCCATACGTAATCGACCCTCAAATTTGTGTGATTGTCTTTGGCTTGCAATTCCTTTTTCTATGGACTGATATGTCAGCTGTCACCGATTTCAACTAGTTTAAAACACGAAATGGGGCCATTCATTTATTACGTAAGACGATTTAGGGGAGGGGGGTCGACCATGTCTTATTTCTTTCTTACAAAGGGGTGGGAGGGAGTATCGATAGTTCTTACGTAAGATCACAAAAATGGGCAAAGTTAAAATTATACTTTGAAAAAGTACCTATAATTTTAACTTTGTTAACAAAGTTAAAATCATTAGTACCTTTGTACCTAAGTACAAATAAACATTTCTAAAAATTGTTACTTTGAAAAATAAACATTAAAAGAAACCAAACGTGTATTCATTTTTTCCTTTAGATTCTTACGTAATAAATATTAAACAGGGGGGGGGGGGGTTGGCCTATTCTTATTTTTTCTTATAATAGGGGGGGAGGGGGTCGAAAAGTAGCAAAATTCGTCTTACGTAATAAATGAATGACCCCAATGCTGTAAGTATACATGATTATTTATTAATTTAATGTACATAATGTATCACATGAATTTGACATTTGCGAAAATTCGTTTTAATCTAAATACGCGTGAATGACTTAGTTTGCCCAAATATAGATCCTTATCATATTTTATTGCGGACATATCAGCCCATAGAAAACGCAATCACAAGACAATTGCAAGCCAAAAACTGGGCGTACTGTACCGTCACCCACGGCTGGAGTCTAGGAGGTTTTGACTGTACAGGGCCCGCAGATACTTTAATGGTACACAACTGCTAACCCTGTATGTAACAAGTGCGCACCACGGTTGAATTTGGCAGCCACCTCTGGTCTGGAGCTCCAAAATGCTTGAAAAATACCCTCGACTCTGTGCAGAAACGGACGGTCCGTTTGATAGATTCTCCCATCTTAGCAGACGGATTGCAATCTTTAGAGCACCGGCGTCGGGTGGGAATGCTATCCTTGTTCTACCGGCATTACAATGGAAGATGCTCCGAGGAACTAGCGTCATTGATTTCTTCGGCACCGGTGCATAGTCGGGAAATACGCCAAACACGTGCCCAACATTTGTACACGGTTGACATTTGTCACACGAGAACGAGTCGTTTCTTCGACTCGTTCTTGTGTTCAACAGCTCGGCTGTGGATGATTTGTTGGCCTCTGTGTTTCCTCCTTCCTACAACATGGGTCCCTTCAAGACCAATGTTCATTCCTTCCTCTCCTCAAAAACACCCTCCACAAAGCATCCCAGATGACACAGGCCCTGAGGGAAATTATTTTCCTCAGGGCCTCCTGTGTGGAGTTAATGTAAAAAAAGCCATAGACAATTACACAAGTTTGACATCACACATGGAATCGATTCCGTATGCACAAAAGATACAGAATCGCATGGCTGGTTACCAAACACGGCTAAAGCCATTTCAAGCAACGTTTCAATTCCGAATGGGCGATAGACCTAGAGTTAAAGAGCATCTTTAACTCTAGGTTTATAACATATCCGACCATAGATGACGGATTTAACAATTAATATCAGGTTTTATCGAACGTCCGTGATAGACCTCCTGAGTTACCTGAATAGTTTCTCACTCTTTTAACAGCTGTTTCCAAGAGAGCATTCTTTACTTCTTCTTTCATGACCATTTGTGGCATGGAATGGTGTGCAACACTTGTCACTTCGTAACCGAGTCATGTGACCGAGGTATGCCGTTTATCTTTTCCTCATTATAAATGAACAGCCTTCCTTAGTCCCTCTTTTTGCTGAAGGTAGGTACTACCTAAGAACTAGAACCAACTATAATTGGTTGGTCATATACGACTACTATATTTTATGAATTATTACTTATTTAATTGTGTGATTGCCCTAAGCTCCCAATTTGGGAGGCGGGAATGGGTACCGCCGCCCCGGGAACCTTTATTGGGTAACCAACACCTCTGCCATAGGTCACCCCGAGTGGTTCGTTACGTTTGGTGATTTAGCAGGGGTGCCCGGGTTCATGGGGCGAGGTTTGTCTAGTTCTTGGAGGCGGATGACCAGGACACACTGAACCCCAGATTTCTACCCACTCCTTAAACCCTTTTCCTCCCCAGAACTCTCCTCTCCTTCCTTTCCTTAAAAAAACCCCCACACAGCATCCCAAAAGATGACAAGGGCTTCCTGTGTGGAGCTCATGTAAAAAAAAGCTGTCTGATGGCCGACGTGGTCCAACGGTAAAGCTTTTGAATCCCAGCGTGGGCAAATAAATTTTGTTTGATTGTTTTATGTTATTTCACGATTCATTCATTAAAAATAATATATAGTAGGTATATTTGCGGCACGTTCTAGAGTGGAAGATACTCTCGGTATCGCCCTGGTCACTATTCAAAACCACTATTCAAAATTGAAACGTTGCTTGAAATGGCTTTAGCCGTGTTTGGTGACCAGACCCGAATAGCCAGCCCTACCTTTCTCTTCCCCATCTCCTTCCCCTCCCCACTGCCTTCAGCCTCACAACATACCTCAATTGGGGATGCCAAAGTCTCGGTGGCTCCAGACAGGAGCAGCTAAGACTCTTGTGAGGTAGGACTCACATAAAAAATAAATCATTTCTGATTTTGAAGTTGAATCTTGTGTAGTATTTTAATTGAACATATTTTAAAGGAAAATATTTAAATATGACGTAGAGTCTGTCAAATAAGAGTAGAAAATATTAAAAAAATGGAACTATAAAATTTGTAGGCTAGCAAAACATCAATTTACCTGTCAACATTCTTTTAAAGTGCAAAGACAATGAAAATACAGAACACTGTATACACATTTAAAATTACATTTTTGTGTTCTTAAAAAAAAAATTAAATTCAATCGAAGAAGCACTGTTGTTATGTTACCTGCTTAATGACATAAATTTGATTAAATTGTGTTTTACAAAGTGATTGGCTTTCATTTAATTTAACATAAATTTGAATTTAACAGTAGGTAGAAGGGAAGAATCGTTAATGGTGAGTTTAGTTACACTACTTTTAGATCTGAATGAGTTAAATATATTCAGATCTAAAATTAGAGTCATCATAAAAAGCCTGGACAACGCTGGTAGGTACTTAAGCTAATATTAAATAAATGCGAGTAATTTCTAAAGTGTGCTTTATATTTTATTACAATATCGTTATTTTTCATTAAGTTAACACAAAATTGCAAAGATATAATAATAATATGCCTATTTGCAATTTTAGTTTTGAGATCAGTGGAATGTTAAATTTTTTTTCACTTTTATGCTTTTTTCATTTTTAATAAAAACGTAGGTTAGACAGCTTTAGATTACCACCATGATTTTATTTTTGGTATTGCCATTTGAACAACAGTGTCGCCCTCCTATGTTTTCTACTCTTATTTGACAAACTGTATATTTATCGTTTTAGAACATACCTAAACATGCAAATAGAACTATATAGGTACACAGGGTTCTAATTTCATTTTCCGAATGCGATTTCAAGCTAGATTACGAAAATTCGTTTTTGTAAACTTTGAAACCTCAGAACAAGTTAAACCGAAGTTATAACTCTATCCAACCAAAGTGATGAACTATAATGCGCCTCGTAACAACGATAACTGTCAGATACAAACAAAATAGAGAGTGTAAGTGATGTTAGAACCTTGTAAAATAAATGAAACTTGATTTTAGAATCTCATGTTATTATAAGTATCTACGGAAATACAACACAGATGGTTCTGAAAATTATTTTAGTTATAGAAATGAGCAAAAAAAATTTTTTTACATTAACTCCACACAGGAGGCCCTGAGGAAAATAATTTCACTCAAGGCCCATGTCATCTGAGATGCTGTGTGGAGGGTCTTTTTGAGGGAAAGAAGAAAAAAAAGAGGAAAAAAAGGGGAAGGAGGAAAAACAAAGATCAGGAAATCGTTCCACAGCATAGCTGTTGAACACAAGAACGAGTCGTAGAAGCGAACCGTTCTCATGTGTCAACCGTGTACATATGTTGGGCACGCGTTTGGCGTGTTTCCCGACTATGCACCGATGCCAAAGGGATCAATGACGCTAGTTCCTCGGAGCATCTTCCACTAAAATACCTGCACAGAGTCAAGAGCTTTTTCAGTTATTTTGGGGCTCTAGACCAGAGGTGGCTGCCAAATTCAACCGTGGGGCGCACATGTGATTTGTACAGGGTTAGCAGTTGTGTACTATTTAAGTATCTGCTGGCCCTGCACAGTACGCCCAGTTTTTAAGAGGCTAACTTAACTCTGGCTTCGATGGAGCCCTCATATCTGAGCTGGTCACTTAGAGTTAAAATATGTAATAATAATAATAGGATAATTTGCATAGCGCAGTTTTTATGAAAAATCGCCTCAAGGGCGCTGTAGCTTGTAATAAAGCTATCACGGACTGTACTGTCATCCGCGTAACAAAGAACATAGAAATGGTTGAACATCCGCGTAACATAGAAATGGTTTTTAATTCAAATGTCAAATTGAAAAAAGAGTCAGTTAGAATCTTGATACGTTTTAAGATTTTCACGGCCAAAAGTATTTTCCTTATTTGCTTTTGGGGTGTTATGCCGTGTCTGCCCTGATGATGGACACCGCAACGAAGTCCGAAAAGTTGGCTAAAGAAGGAGGTAGCGCAACACGGCATAACACCCCAAAAACAAATAACGAAAAAAAAAAGTTTGCATCTTGTCCAATTGAAGTGAGCTATTGCTTCTTTACTAGAAAATGCTAGATACAACAACGGAAGATACCATAAATAATTATACAAGTGACGTGATCAAGGCATTGAGACCAATCTTCACAAATCTACAACAATAAATCTGCGAAGCAACTATCCATTGAGTGTATATACTAATATACGTGTCCTTGATGGTCTCATGACAATGCATGCCCATGTATTAAAGCAGACAATGACTAAGACACGAAGGAGATGGGTGAAGACGATGTTCGTATGTAAATCGCACAGGAACTGACAATAACAAAACTTTGAGAGTTAACAAAGTGACGGATAAACATTTATCACATTGTAATGACTGACCAACATGTTAACATTGGAAGGATTGAAGCCAGGGTCACTTTAGTAGGTACGCTGTTTGCTGCGGTAGTGTTGATGAAATAGCAGGCAGATGAGGTAATTATATTACTATAATTGTTTCATCGAGGATGTGGGTTGTGGTTTGTGAGGAAAACAATTGAATTAACTTGAAATAGAGAAGAAAAAAAAATTTACCACTCTTTTATTCTCGTATTTTTAAGTTTCTTTGAGTAAGAAAATTTACAAATACTTACAATAAATTATTATCGAAAATCTGAAAATCTATAATATAAAAATGAATCGCTGAATGTGTTGCTAAGCGCATTACTTTCAAACGACTGCACCAAATTGGATATTTTTTTGTGTGTTCGTTATTGTCAGGATAAGGTTTTTATAAAACTTCAGGTGAGCTCTGGCATTATAAAATTTGTATAAAAAAAATTGCTTTTGGTGGCACGCGAGGTGGCGTCTATTGCTATGGAAAGCGGGAGGGAGAGAGAGATGGTGGAGAGGGACCTGGGAGGTGGAGGGAAACTCGGGAGGGGGGTTCGCGGGACGGGGGAAGGGGGGGGGGGAGTGGAGTGGGGAGAGGGAAGGTGGAGGTGACGGAGTGGGAACGCGAGAGGGGAAGAGGACGCAGGAGAAGAAGGGGAGGCGGAAGGGGAACGGGACGAATGGGAAAGGAGACTCAGGGAGAAACAATTTCTTTATTAAATGGCATAGCAACGCGTGCCGGGCTACAACAGCTAGTAGTCAATAAATACGTCAAGTCAATTCGTTCGGTTTTCGGTACAACTCATAAAGGTTTCATAGAAATCGTTGTGTCTCCCTTACTATCATTGTGATAAATATGATACCAACGGTGTTAGAAAGAGAAAATAACACGCTTTATATTCATATATAAAAGTTTACTACTAAAAAAGTAAAATGTAGACCTTTATAAAGACAAAATTTCGGATTGCAATTTGAAAAAACGGTAATTTTTCATAAATTATTTTTACATGAAGCGACAAAAAACCGAGGTTACAATAACGTTTTTATTGTATTTTTCTAATTCTAATAAAACGTGTACCAATGCATTTTTTTTCGCTGTCGGTAATTTTAGTATGATGAGTAATTTTAAAAACTTTTTTTATTTTTGCGTGCAAAATTTTTATATTTCAAACATGATGTTTATTTCTATTTATATAATTTGAAAGCGTATTATATTATTACCTTTCAAAAACAGTTTTTAGTTTTCGGATGCGTTCAGAAATATTTCATTTATTTGGATTTTATTGAAAACCGGAAATATTTTGACCCTCTGATAAAATATGGTCGAGGCCTAAGGGAATAAAAGACAATGATAATTTTCGTTCAGTGGTTATTTTTTTAAAAATGTGAATACCTCGCAAGAGTCCAACGCTTCCGTCTGGAGCCAGTGAGATTATGGCATCCTCATTGAGGTATATGTTGTGAGGTTGAAGGTAGTGGGGAATGGAATTGGATGGGAAGAGGGAATTGGGGATGTACCTAGCTATTCGTCTGGTCATCAAACACGGCTAAAGTCATTTCAAGAAAAGTTTCGATTTTGAATGTAGAAGTGATATGTGAAGTCTTACACTAAGGGGATAGGTACTGAGAGTATCTTCCACTCTGGAACATGTCGCAAATATACTACATATTATTTTTAATGAATTAATTGTGAAACGGCACACATTAATCAAATAAAATTTGTTTGCATAGGCCAGGATTTGAACTCTCGAACTTTGGATTACTAGTCGAGAGGCTTACCCCTCCACCACGGAAGCCGTCTAAATTGTCTAAATTACTATTATTATAAATCATCCGTTTATTGTAAGAGTTTGACATAGGGTACATTATCTTATATTCATATGTAAAGATTTTCATTATTTTGACTGTACATTACGTTAATATTAATGAAGATAAGCTGGTTTAACCACTCGGACCTATATGCTTGTATACACGACAATGTAACTATGTAACATTACTAGACATACGTATGACGTGGTTCCATGCCAACTCAGAATGAAACCAACTCGGAACCACCTCAGAAAGGTCATTAAAAGCAATGAAAAAATAATTTTAAAATAGCCGGTAACCCTAACCTAACGTAACCTATTTAACCATTTTTTTATCATCTTAATGACCTTTCTGAGGTGCTTCTGAGTTGGTTTCATTCTGAGTTGTCCGGTCATTTTTTTATCATCTTAATGACCTTTCTGAGGTGCTTCTGAGTTGGTTTCATTCTGAGTTGTCCGGTCCCGTATGACGTAAGAGGCGCATCTTAGTAAAGTTATTAAACGTATATGATATACAGATATTAGCAAATTACGTATGTAATTAGACTCTAATGTCTAGACTGCACATTGATATCGGACCTTTTCTCAATAATACTTTTAAAACCTTTAAAGTAATTGAAAAACTGGTGAATTATTTTGTCGAGCTGGAAAAATACACATCTACTAAATCTTTATAATTTATTTTAATATGAAATGTGTTCATAAAAACATTTGAAAATTGTGAGGACAGTCATGTTCGTAAGTTTAACATCTTCAATATTTGCTAATTCACTTTGCGATGTCATTTTCAACGAAATGAAAACAAATTACTTTGTAAAACACCACTTATTTAATCAAAATTATCTATATGTTTAAAAACAAAGGAGACATTTAAAAAAAAAATTATTCACAAAAAGATACATAAATTACAATAAATATTATACAATAATTAATTACATAATATATGTATTTGCTTTACCCCCGTAAATAAGCAGGGCTTACTATGGGGGGTGTTATTATATTGGTTTAATTTTTTAATTTTTTAATTTTTTTATTCAGTTTAAATTTTCAGTATAATTTTTAAGCTGAGTTTTAATTTTTTTCATCTTACTGTTCATGTTTCTGATTTTTTCAGGTAGTGAATTAAAAAATTTAACTCCGAGATATTTATGATTTAACTATCCTATTGGTTTTTTACATTTTGGAGTAGGAAGTATTGATGTTTGTCTAAGATTTCTGTTATTTTTAAAGGGTGCAACTTTATTTTGAATATTATCTTTATAAATTTGTGTTGCATGATAAAAGTATAATGCACTTAATTTTATGTTTTTTTTTAAAAATTGTTTTTATTTTTAGTTTTTGTGATACGTAAATTGTTTGTGTTTGATTTGTATATGTACCGTCCCATCCTATAATGCCGCGTTGTATAATTGATTGACAGAAAGCAAAGTATGTGGTTCTAAGTAATTTTTCGATTAAAATATCTCTTAAACATCTAAATATATAAATATGTTATTTTCCTTATTCTGTTGTTCAGAATATTTATGTGTGGGGACCATTTTAAACGCTGGTCTATTATTATGCCCAGGTACTTAATATCGGTCTTGCTTTCTATGTTTGTACATAATATATTGCATTTGTGGTTTTCTGTATTTGTCACAGAGTGGATTATTGTGTTTATTTCTTTGGGTGTTTCTTGTTTTTTAATGAAAAATGGTAAATAATAGGTTTTTTTAGAAATTAAAGTCAACAGGTTTTCATCAAATCATAATTTTAGTGCATTGATATCTATATTTGACATTTTATTTAATTCAGACCATGTGTTTGCTTTTAGTAATAGGACCGTATTAATTAACATTGTTAATGTTATCCTAATGAAGAAACCTTTGGTTTTGAAGCGTGTAGATACTTTTGATTAGTGGTGTTTTACAAAGAAATTGGTTTCATTTGATTAAATAGATAATATTTAAATTTCCGTAAATTAGTTCAAAGCAGTCTTCCAAACTATCCTCTGCCATATTTTTTTTTACATTATCCATAATGTCTTGTCATGTTTGGTGGAGGTTCTCTAAGGCAAGGACGGAGAGAAAAATCTGGGAAGGAAAGGGGCATGAGAGGTGAATAGAAGTCTGTGGGTCAGTGAATATAGGAGTGTATATAGCACTTCGAATATCGATATGTTTAACATCAATGAAGCACAATTTAGACTGTTAGTCTGATTGTGCTTCATTGATGTTTAAATTGCTTAAATCTGCTTGAATCTTAATATTTTCTCTCTTTTAAAAAAAGATTGGCAATTTTGTTTTGTAATGTTTTTAAAATTGAATAAATTGAATTGAATTGTTACTTTAGGTGACATCTGGCAGTTGGTTAGCTAATAAATGGTTTCCGGAGCGGTGCGGTACCCATACCTGCCTCCCAAATCCCAATCTCCACGCTATTTACAACACTCCCCAAATCGGCAATGCCATAATCTAACTGGCTTCACAGCAAACAAGGATAAAACAACAGCTACTTTTTATGACGAGCCAAAAATCAATCAAAATCTAAAATCACCCATTCACGACCTTTAAAAACGAATTCGCAAGTAGGAAGAGGTTTTTTTTAAAGATATCCAGTGGGTGTCGACCAGGTTCGTTGCTCCAGAGTTAGTCATACCCTGATGGCCAGTTCTACCAGAAATACCGCCGTAGCCACAGTGTGGGTTGTCCATATGTAACCAACTTGTGACTTCTGACTTCTAACTTCTTATCCGGGCTACATTCATACGCCTCTCTGTTTGTTAAGTTGGTGCCAGCGGCTATGTGAGGCTGAATTTACCATTACCTTCTGTTGGGTGTTTCCACCAGCCTTGAAAAAGTCATTATCAAGGCACGTATTGCTGGATTCCAAATTTTGCATGGTAATGAATAAGAGGAAGAAGAAGTTGAGTAGGTGGACAACTAATTTACGTGGCTTATGTTATTTTGTAGCGAATTTTATTTTATTTTATATGTAAACGTTTTTCGTGTAAGTGAACAACTCTGGTGTTGTATGTAAATAAAATGGATAGATTCAGATGGGAGTTGAAAGAATCTGCTTAGATACTTTTTGACTCGGAAATTAGTGTAGGTACTGCTGTTAAATTGAGAGCCGAGTGCTTTTGATCTTGGATATTCTGAACAGATTTGAAGAGAAGAGGTGGTTAGACTGCCAGACTTGAAGAGAAATGGTGGTTAGAATGCTAGACTTGCAGAGAAATAGTGGTTAGACTGTCAGACTTGAAGAGAAATGGTGGCTAAAGTACCAGACTTGAAGAAAAATGGTGTTTAGACTGCCAGACTTGAAGAAAAAATTTGGTTAGACTGCCAGACTTGAAGAGAAATTGTGGTTAGACTGCCAGACTTGAAGAGAAATGGTGGTTGGACTGCCAGACTTGAAGAGAAATAATGGTTAGACTGCACGACTTGAAGAGAACTTGTGGTTAGAGTGCCAGACTTGAAGAGAAATGGTGGTTAGACTTCCAGACTTGAAGAGATATGGTGGTTAGACTACCAGACTTGAAGAGATATGGTGGTTAGACTGCCAAAATAATCCAATTAAAAGCATTTTTTCCATTTAAAATTTCGTCAGACCACGTCAATATCTGTCATTTTTGAGGATGCTGTGCATAGGGTTTTTTTATGAAAGGACCGAGGAAACATAATAGCTGATCATTGTTATCGAGTTAACCGAGTTACCGGGAAAGAGAACCGTGTACAAATTTTAGACCCGAGTTTTCACATCAGTTATGTTACAGATCAAAACATTGGTTTTTTGAAAGCGTCCTCTATGGAAATACTGGTAAAGCATACACAGCATTCTCTCCCGACAACTTCAGTCTGAATATTGCAATTCGTTAGTTAAGATAACACCATTTTGTTTTTGTTACATTAGCTCCACACAGGAGGCCCTAAAGAAAATAATTCCCCTTAGGCCCTATGTCATCTTTGGGAATGCTGTGTGGAGAGTCTTTTTCGGAAAGGAAGGAGAGGAAGTTCTGGGAAGGAAAAGGTTATAAGGGGTGGGTAGGAATCTGGGGGTCAGTGTGTCCATCCCTCCCACTGGGGTGCAAGGCGACATTCCGAGAGAGTACGGCTGGAGAAGTCAAAGGGACTCCCTCAACCACTCTCTCCCGATCCGGCCTGCCATGCAGCTGGGGGGCAGATGAATCTGTCGCAAAGACCCGGAAAAACCTCACCCTGCTAAGTCACCAAACGTAGCTAACAACTTGATTGATAGAAGATAAAAAAAAATAGTTGCATATTCCAAGGATTTTTGTATGATTTATGTATAGAAAATAAAAAGCTATTGAGTTCCCATGTTTTATAGAATCCATACTTTTCCAGTGCGTTAGGTACTCTCAGTATCACCCAGTTGAAAGACCATCTTTCAAAATAGAATCATAGTTGCTTGAAAGGGCTTTGACTGTGTATGGTGACCAGATCTTAATCGGTACTTCCCAACCTTCCTCTTCTCCAACTCCTTCTTTACCCACTACCTCCAGCCTCACAACATACCCCGATTGCAGATGGCATAGTCCCACTGGCCCCAGACGGTAGGGAGCAGTAGGGACTTTTGGCTTAAAATATAGGAGATTCAACAATGTGTGGCGCTCTACCCTTTATGCCTACACCCGCAGGACAGCTGTGAATGTCATTATATATACCGCCTGATTTACATAAATCTCCATTTTTTCCCACCATCAAAATGGTGTGTCATATTTCATAATGCATGGATATTCCAAAATACCAGTTTCCTTTTCGGGCAATCCTCTCTTGAAAATGTACCCGTTCCAACAGGTAATAAAGACCCAAAGACAAATCCACAGTTCAGACAAAAACGTCATGCGTTTACATATATATTTTATTTGTTGTACATGTGAGGAAATCAGTGGTGTATTCTAGAATGCAAAGAAAACTTTAATTCAAGATAATCAACACTAACAACGGGTTGTTTCACAGAATTTAAACAATTAAACAAATTTTAAAGTTAAAAACTCACGTTCTGTGAAAATCCTATTCAAGTTCTGTTATTATCCAAGTTTTGTAAAACAACCGGCCTGTGATGAAATAATAACATAGGTACACATTTGAATAGAACTTTAACAGGACATGAAATGATAATTGAAACAACCAAGTTCGCTACGTTTGGTGACTTGCAGTGGTGCCCGGGTTCATGGGTTGAGGTTTGTCCAGGTTTTGGCAGCTAACGCGTCTGCCTGACTGCTGCGTGGTGTGCAGGATCGAGAAAGACCGGTTGGGGGAGGTATTTTATCCTCTCCAGCCGGAATCTCACGACCCATTGCCTTACACTGCGGTTGGAGGGATGGATTCGTACGCCCGTTATGCCTGGATACACTGACCCCCAGATTCCTACCCACCCCTAACACCTATTTTACATCCCAGAACTTCCTCTCCTTCCTTTCGACAAAGGCCCTGAAGGAATTTATTTTCCTCGGGGCCTCCTGTGTGGAGCTAATGTAAAAAAAACATTCTTAAGACACTTGTTTCACAGAATTTGAATTATTCATTAAATTTCAAAGTTTATAAAAAGTTCCACCCGTGTTCTGTTATTATTTCATCATGGGCCGATTGTTTTACAGTACTCAGATAATAACAAAACTTAAATGAAATTTTGTGAAACAATCCTCCCTAATTTTAACCACTTTTAAAACAACCAACATATTTCGTAAACAATTTGTATAGCCTCCTTCTTCAGGGCTTACTTAAAACCAAATTATAAATAATATAAATATATAAGTGTTGATTATTGTTAATTAAAATGGTGCTGGGTTTGAAGAAAATAAAACTTTTTGTAAAAACTAACTAACGATAGTTATATCGTCTCTAAAGTAGTAAGTAGGCAGAGAGGGAGAAACGACACAGCACTCTGTCCGGCACGCAATCATTGTATCGTGTATCATCCACATTCATGGAAAATAAGTTATTGAAATCTTCCAGGTATGTCCTTGATTTTTTCTAGCGCCCGCTTGCGCTAATTATTTCATGATCCCAATGGCATCCATTTTCTATTTTCGTTCATTACGCTTTCATTATCAGACTTGCATTATTATCGAATCTCCTCAATCGGGAGTTTTCACCGAAGGCGAAATTTTCCATTTTTTCGATGAAATTGTTTTTCGGTGTGTTTGAATCCTGAAAGATTCTTATATGAAACATTCTTTACGATATTTTAAACACATAAAACTTGCAAGATTCGTGGACGCAACGTCATTTCCATCATGAACTGCGGAACTTCGAAATATTCATTATTTGTCAATAAATAAGGATACTCATTAAACCGTTTGTTCCATATGCTTGTCAATAATTATATATATTGTCACCTAGTTGCCCATATAATAAGGGTTAACGCCTCTAGCGGTCAAAAATTGAAACAATTTTAATAATTTACAAAATTCGACGAATTTTTACCAATCATATATATCAGGTTAATAGGTTAGCTTCAGATAACACGATCGAATTCCGAGTGCGCCAATATATTTTTTTTACTGTGTGTTTTTGTAATGCACAATTTTATTATTTATTATTACATGCATTGTCATAATTAGGTACTAAAATACGGTTTTAATTGTTAACGAAATAAATTAAAGTTACGTACCTTTTTTATTATTTTCCTAGTAAAGGAATCCTAAATCGTTCTTGTAGAATGTTTACTTCAGTAGAGCACCACTCACAGAGGCGTCAGACTCACTATTTCACTGTTTTGTAAAATGCAAAACACTGTTATAAAAAGGATCTCTTTACTTTGCGGATTTTTTGTCGTTTTTCGTTAATCATTATTCGTAAAAGGGTTTAAATTGGTTCGTTAAATGTGTTATTACATTTTATTCTAAGCTGCAAATGTGGAAAGAAATTTTGAAAAAAATCCCTAACATTTTTTTTAATGTACATATAAAGTTATTCCCAAAATCCTAAGATTTATAGAACAGAACTTTTCACTGAGATAAATTTGTTCCGAAAAGGAAGTCATTCAGTCAGCTGTGCGTATTGAACTCTGCCCCTCCGACTGCTAGCCGAGCGTTCTACCCACAGAACTATCGACCGCCTTTACCTATTGCATTTTATGATATAATTTAAAGAATCGGTTCCAGAATTTTGGTAGTACAAAACTAGGTTAGCATTCGTTCAAGTTGCATTTAGAAAAAAATCTGATTTATAAAAAATAAGTACAAGAATCTGGTATGTTTAAAAAAAACAACGTAAAATTATTAATATTCTTATTATACAGATGAAAGAATTGGTCAATTTAAGTTAGTCTTCTTATTTAATATAGATTCAGATTTGAATCCACCCATGTCGAATGGCCTATGACATCACCGAGTGGCCGTCAAATGCACTTTTTGCTATAACCATCAACAGATGTATTCCTAAAAGCTACAAAATCCAACGAAATACATATTAAATGTCTGCAATAATTCACGCACAACACAACTGATGTTATTTTAAAGAGTTAAAAAGAAACAATGATTTAAAACTGGTAAATTTGAGCAAATTACAATACTCGACAGCCAAATGGCACTCCGCCGCGAAATGTCAAACGACTCGAACTCGACTGGGACTGGCGGCTGTAAAATGGCTAAAGTTCTTCGCGGTGACTTTAAACTACGATATTACAACTAAATACCCGACAAAAAACATGTACATTCTCAAAAAGTATAATACAACTTCATAAATGTTAATAATAACCTCACAATCAAGAAAATACCTTTTGTTTCAAGCGCCATTTTGCTTGTTTTCCGTTCCCGCTCAAACTATTCGTAAACTTTGTATTTTCCGCTGAAACATTTTCGTACAGTTTTTTATCTCCTAGTAAAAATATTGATGTATTTGTATGGTGTCTCAAGGCGTTTTAAGCTAATGATATGATTTTTTGGTGAATATGTTAGTTTTGATTGTTACTATTGGTTTTTGAGTGTAAGGTGTTGTCTCAGCTGTGTAGGAAGCCAAGATGGCGTCTGGAGGTTGCGTTCTGGAAACTGCAACGGATCAAGTTTTTACTTTCAATAGAGTATTTTTTGTTACATAACAAGGCCGGCGGTATAAATAAATTTTATTGGCAATTTATAAAAATAAACCTTTGTATTTTGATATTAAATAACTTTGTGGGGAAAAATTACCAAAACGATTTAATAAAAATTATTGATACCTGATTATTTGTATGAAGAATATTTTTTCCCTCTCTTAAAAATGTGCCAAAATTCGTTGTGTTATTTTTTTGTTATGCGAAAACGATCAAAACTACCTACCTTTTGGCATGAATAGATAACTTATTTAAAACTTCATACGCAATACATTTATAAAAAAACACGGTAGGTACGAATATTGAGTGCTGAACGCGCAGACAAGCGAGGAAATAGACAGATTATTGATTTGAAATGATTGATTTGTTACAGAAGCCGGTTTTAAATTTTGTAATATCACAAATTTCTGAAGGATCAAAAAGCTTTAGAAATACAAATTTGGTGCGAATATCAAATTGCAAAATTTGACCATTCAATTTGGGAGGCGGGAATGGATACCGCCGCTCCGGGAACCTTTATTGGATAACCAACACCTCTGCCATAGGTCACCCCAAGTGGTTCGCTACGTTTGGTGATTTAGCAGGAGTGCCCGGGTTCATGGGGTGAGGTTTGTCTAGGTCTTGGAGACGGATGACCAGGATACACTGAACCCCAGATTCCTACCCACCCTTTAAACCATTTTCCTTCCCAGATCTCTCCTCTCCTTCCTTTCCTTAAAAAAACCCTCTACACAGCATCCCCTCCGCAAAGATGACATAGGCCCTGAGGGAAATTATTTACCTCAAGGCCTCCTGTGTGGGGCACATGTAAAAAAAAAAAATGGCATCGCTTTAAATACGGCAATGTTTATGTAAAATTGCATCCACGTTATCTAAAGTGAAAGATACTTTCATTGTCACCCTTAATAATAATAATAATAATACTTGGCTAATTTATATAGCGCCGTTTTTGTGAGAAATCACCTCAAGGGCGCTGTACATGTATTATAATAAAATTGGTATAACTAAGATTTGTAATTATAACTAATGGCTAAGACTTATGGCTGGTGACTTATGACTAAGACTTATAATAGTTGACTTAAAACTAGTGGCTTAATGACATACATACCTATTTACAACTGTGACTTAATGTTAGAGACTTAAAACTAACCTAAGTACCAACATTTCAAAATACTTGATTTGCCAGTGTGTTGTCAGTGACAGTGATAACATTAAAAACTAAACAAATAAGGTATATGTACTTGTACAAACTCGTAACATAGATAAGTTATTGCTGCGAGTAAAAGCAGTTTGAGGATTCATAAATTTTATACATAAATACACATTATATTTTATTTTTTAGTGTTATTAGCGCCAGAAGAAGGAGGATCACCCTTGTGACTGTTTCTGAGGTTGTTGACCAGTTCTTAAGAGTGAGATTATCCCAACTACTCATTTTTCTCTATCTCACAACTTCACAAAAGTGTATTATGATTGAGGGTGCCACAAAACTAGTTACTCCGGCAATTGGATTTTTATTATTATTTTTTTATTTAATAATCATTATTATTATTCTTCATAAATTTTACTACAATATAATAATATTGATTTACACTTTCCTGATAAAGCAGATTTGGGTGCTTAGACGAGGAGAATTTATATATTACTACTACTTCTTGCAATGTTACAGAGTGACACCTCTAGAGTGAAGTTAAGTGAAAAGTTAGGTATGCAGGTTCATCAACTAAAATAAATAATAATAATTAATAATAATAAAAAATAATCATGCATTTCCAATACAAAATTCTAATCCAAAATTAATTGGAAAGTTTATATAACTATTTTACCATTCAAGATATTTAAATATAATAAATAAAGAAGCCAACATATACAGAAGAAAAGGTAGGATAATTTTATAAGATAATATTTTAAAAAAAGTAGATAAGACATGAATTTGTACTTAAAACGTTAGCAATCATTAATATTTTTTCGCAATTTAACGAAAATGCACTAAATAAATTTAACAAAATATATTTAAAAAGTAAGTAGTTTCGTTGCACGACTCAGGTAACCATTGGTTACCTTATATGACCACAGAGGTTACCTGTTCTATTTCCGTCTCGTTCTGGCCACACGAACCTTTTGTCAGATTATCTCTTTCGCCGCAGAACAGGGGTCTATAAACTTTTTTTATTGCACCAAAAAAGAGTCTTGATTTAAATGGAATATAACAAGAAGCATTAAGAACATGCAATAATTGTATTTTTCTTTTATTCGGATCAGAAATTATATCACCTGGTGTTGCGGTGCTGATATCTAACAGTATGGAAAATCTACAATCGCTCGTATCTAGAAGGAAAGTACTTAGTATTTATTTATGTATTCATTTCAAACGCCCTGATAGGCTTTTACAATACTATACAGGGGTAACAGAACGCACCCGAAGGATTTTAACCAGCGATTTCCGATTCAGCATATTAAAAAAAAAAACAATGTTTTTCAATCACACGTCGCCACTAATCACACTCCTGTACGTCCAGCAGCACGTTCCAGAGTGGAAGATTCTTCCGGTATCGCCCTGGTGTAAGACCATCATTCATAATTGAATCGTTGCTTGAAATGGTTTTAGTTATGTTTGGTGATTAGATCTGAATAGGCAGGTACTTTCCCATCTTCGTCTTTCTCCATCTCCTTCCCCTTCCTACTTATTTTCTGCCTCGCAACATACCCCGATTGGGGGTGCCATAGTCTCTCTGGCTCCAGGCAGTTGGGTGCAGTCGGAATTTTTGTGCGGTATTTAAACAAAAAAATTAATTAGGAAACTCCATTTGGAAGACTGAATGTGGCAGAGGAAGGATAAAAGTTGTCTGAATGCTGTAGAAATGAGATCCCTGAGACACATGTGAGGTAAAAACAAGTGATCATGTGAGAAATGTAGGGATTCGCAAAGAATGCAAGGCTGGTGTGAGCGTAATGAGTAAGATCAAGAATGGCAAGCTTGATGTTTTGGGCATGTATAGAAAATGAATGAAAAAAGAAGCGTAAGGAGAATATATGACGCGAATGTGGATGGTAGAAGAAGTCGTAGACACATGAGAAAGATTCGACACGGTCAAGTGAACCGAATATTTGATGAGTATTCGGTTCACTTGATGAGTCAGGTCTCATCAAGAGTCAGAAAAACTGAAGGGCATGTATGAGACGATGCATGAACGTGAATTAAGCAAGGAGTGTATGTCGAGGTTGAGTCTGGTAGTACATCCTCTCTGCGTGATGGTTATTTGGTTTTAGTCAGTTAGTAAATAATAATAATATTTGGATGATTCGCATAGAGCCGTTTTCGTGAAAAATCACCTCAAGGGCGCTGTTCATACCTACTATATAAACTTGTAATATATTTCTACAATCTTACTTCCAACTACAAACTAGACAAACCATTATAACAACTTGTGGCTAAAAATTGCATCCACCAGTTCATCGATCACTGATACGGACAATGATTTGACCAATGAACGCAATACTTACTGAGATTTACACTACATACACTTGAGATTATTGAGACCGTTTATTATTTATTAAGAGAAATTTAGGTACAGTTCTTACGCAGATGACATAATTGGGAACAAATGATATTTAATCCTGATATATATTTTAATAAAAATATATAATAATGTCCTTTAATGAGAGAATTTTGGAAAGCAAAAGCAAAATTATATGATGGGCGGTACAATAAGTGCCAACAAGGATTTGATCAGAATATTTATCTTTCTAAATGTGATTCGTCCCTCGGTAAGAGAAAGATTGGTGTGTAAGGATTCGATTAATGTTTATCCAATAAGAAAAGTGTGATTAAGACATATCATAGGCAAAACAAAGTTAAAGTAAAACGTCGATGACACAGGGCTAGTTTACAAGCTACTATCTGGGAAATTCACTATCTGTTAGTAAACTCGCCCAGTGTCATCGTGTCACTTGCTAACTAGCAGCAACTAGCAGATTGTTGACAATCTACGAAAAAAAGTTGAAAGGTCTTCAACTTTACTCGCCCACACGCTTGCTCTGCTTGCTCGTGATTGGTTTATTTACGTTTCCAACATGGCTTCCGATAAACAGCTGATTTCGACTGTCAGAAATCTGAAGAATTAGTTCACGCAGGCGTCGTTATTCTTGTTACTGGCGCTAAAAGTGACCTCAGTTTCCTACGCTTCTGAGCGAGTGGACGGTTTTGTGTGTCATCGTGACAATCTCACTTGACGATTTACCCGCTTTTAAAACTTAGTAGATAGTAGCTTGTAACTCGCCGTGTGTCATCGAGGCTTTACTGAAGTCTTCGGATGGGGGTAAACCGTCAAGAATAAAATCAAAATCTGGTCGTCAGAAGAAACACGAAGAAAATGTTGAAAAAAGTAAGAATTCGAGTGCAGTTTACACGCGGTAGAAGCGAAACTTTACCAAAACAATCTCAACCAATACCTGAAAAGTAAGGTCATAATCAAAGCGACCAATGAGCGCAGACCTAGTGTAATTTCCGTGTCATATCTCAACCAATAGTAGCCTTTAAAAGTGACATCATGATCAAAGCGGCCAATGAGCGCAGTTGATGCGTCATAGGTGCAGTAATCGTCATTTCCGTTGGGCTATAGAAGTTTCACTTCAAAAAATTAATTGTTCATTGTAGATCATAAATCGCTGCTTGTCGATACCTGTTATGGCGGAATTATCATAACATAACCTGTTCAGAGCGAAACGGAACACGACCAGACATTCGCCTTCTCTTTCCATTCACCTTTCATGGAATTCCGCATAGCAGCCTATCTTTGTCTCCCTCTGACCCTCTAACTATTGCAAGAAAAAACCGGTTCTGTGTGAAAGAGACATGTCTACAAAGCGCGTTTCCTTTCAGTTGGTGTTACGCCATATTTCGGCATTTTCGTAAAGGCAGGTAAAATGAAGACACTATATTTAAAAAAATACCTATAGTATTGATGTTAAAAGAAAGGTGTTTGAAAATGCTAGCTTCCTTTTTAAAATTACTGGATTATGAAATATTTTTTGCTACACATAAATTTTAAGTATTATATTCAAATGAAATTGGAGGATCGAACGCCATCCATATTTAGGTTGCATTGGATGACATGACGTAGGTGGAAGAATCGTGGACCCCCACAGAAAGTTATGGCACGATCAAGTGAATCAAATACATATTTGAGCCGAGGCGTATCAATAGTTGAATAATATCAAAAGAAGAAGTCTGATAAGATGTTTGAATGTGAATGAAACAAGGAGTTTGTTGCAGCAAAATTAGCTATGCCCCATCCTTTCTGCACACCCTTGCGGAGATACGACGTAGCTACATTATATTTCAATTTGGGAGGCGGGTATGGGTACCATTTATTGAATATCCAACACCTCTGCCATAGGTCACCCCAAATGGTTAGCTACGTTTGGTGACCTCACCCCTGGTTCATGGGGTGAGGTTTGTCCGGGTCTTGGCGGCGGATACGTCTGCCCACCAGCTGCATGGCAGGCCCTATCGCGAGAGACTGGTTGAGGGAGTCCATTTGACTTCTCCAGCCGTACTATCTGGGAACGTTGCCTTGCACCGTAGTGGGAGGGATGGATTCATACGTCCGTCACTCCTGGACACACTGACCCCCAGATTCCTACCAACCCCTAATACTCCTTTATTTTCCAGAACTTCCTCTCATACCTTTCTTAAAAAGACCCTCAAAATTATTTTCCTCGGGGCCTTCTGTGTGGAGCTCATGTAAAAAAATATATCTATATTTCATAACTAGAGTTTTAAACCGTTTAAAATCACGTTTCATAACTTGATTGAGAAAACTGCGAAATTTTGTTTCTGTGGAGTAAAAAAATACACATTTCAAATATGTATTTAAAATACTAATTTCGGTTGTGGATTTGTCTTGAGTGATTTGTAACTCTGGCTCAATGAATTTAAGCATCATTTTCAAAATTGGAACTGATTGTGTTAAGAATTCAGACAAACAACAAAGTACCTACCCACAGTTTAATATTTTTACATCAGAAAATTATTTTAATTTTGCATTTGAAATGTATATGTTTGTGTTTAAATTTCTTAAGGGTTAATCTTGACAAGTAAAGTCAGATTTCGTCAGGTCTGCGCTTGTTCATTCTCCAGAAAGCGTTATTTACCACTAACAAACTAAACATAATATCCCGTGATTTTTCATTTGTCTACTTGAAAAGATTTTATAAAAGATTGATGGTTTTCGTGCAATTTTCATCAAAATTAGATATTTCAAATTATTTACAACGCCGAGATCGAAATGCCTTCATCAACTTTTATTATCAACTTTGACAACTTGTATTACCAACTTCATCAACTTGTATTATCAACTTCGTAAACTTGTATTAGCAACTTCATCAACTTGTATTATCAACTTCGTAAACTTGCATTAGCAACTTCATCAACTTGTATTATGAACTTTGACAACTTGTATTATCAACATCATCAACTTGTATTATCAACTTCGTAAACTTGTATTAGCAACTTGTATCTACTATCAACTCATATTATCAACTTCATCAACTTGTATTATTAACTCGTATTATCAACTTCATCAGCTTGTATTTTCAACTTTTATTTTCAACTTGGATTATCAACTTGTATTATCAACTTCCTCAACTTGTATTAGTGACTTCAACTTATATGTTCAACTTTCTCAACTTGTATTATCAACTTCATCAACTTGTATTTTCAACTTTCTGAACTTGTATTATCGATTTCATCAACGTGTATGATAAACTTCATCAACTTCACTAACTTGTATTATCAACTTCATAAACTTATATATTTTTTTTTAATTTTTTTTTTTATTAGTAATAGAAGGTACATAAATTACAAATAAATTTTATACAGTAATTAATTACATAGTAGATGTATTTGATGTACCCCATAATTAAGCAAGGCTTGTGTGTATGGGGGGGTGTTATTGTATTGCTTTTTTTATATCATTCAGTTTATTTATATCATATTTAAATTACCATTTAAACGAAGTTTTCAGTATAATTTTTAAGGTGAGTTTTAAAATTTTTTATATTGGTATTCATGTTTCTAATTTTTTCTGGTAATGAATTAAAAAATTTTGCTCCGAGATATTTATGACTCAATTGTCCAATTTTTTTTTACATTTTGGAGTGGGAAGTATTGATGTTTGTCTAAGACTTCTATTATTTTTAAATGGTGCAACTTGATTTTTAATATTATCTTTATAAATTTGTAATGTTGCATGATAAAAGTATAATGCACTTAATTTTCTGACTTTAAATTGTTTGAATAAAAGTTCTGACGAATATAGTAATATACGAGTAGGGTTTTTTTAAAATTGTTTTTATTATTAGTTTTTGTGATATGTAAATTGTTTGTGTTTGATTTGTATATGTACCGCCCCATCCTATAATGCCGTATTGTATAATTGATTGACAGAAAGCGAAGTATGTTGTTCTAAGTAATTTTTCGTTTAAAATATCTCTTAAACATCTAAATATATATGTTAGTTTCCTTATTCTGTTGTTCAGAATATTTATGTGTGGAGACCATTTTAAACGCTGGTCTATTGTTATGCCCAGGTACTTAATATCAGTTTTGCTTTCTATTTTTGAACATGATATATTACATTTGTGGTTTTCTGTATTTGTCACAGAGTGGATTATTAAGTTTATTTCTTTAGGTGTTTCTTGTTTTTTAATGAAAAATGGCAAATAATAGGTTTTTTTAGAATTTAAAGTCAACAAGTTTTTATCAAACCATAATTTTAGTGCATTGATATCTGTATTTGCCATTTTGTTTAATTCAGACCAGGTGTTTGCTTTTAGTAGTAGGACTGTGTCGTCAGCGTAGGAGACAATGTCTCCATATTTAGAAATATTGAATATATCATTGACATATATAATAAATAACAATGGTCCCAAAACTGTACCTTGGGGTATTGAAAAATCGCTATATTTTGAATCGCTGACTTGATTTAGTAATTTTACTTGTTGTGGTCTTTCATGTAAATAACTAGCTATCCATGCTAAAACTTTCCCATTAATTCCTATAGATTTTAATTTATTTATTAATTTTTTATGTGATATGCTGTCGAAAGCTTTTTTCAAGTCTATAAATATTCCGATACATTTTTTATCGGAATCTAGGGCCGTATATAAATAGTTGGTTATTTTTGCTATCGCGTCGTGAGTACTTGTATTTTTTTTGAAGCCGAATTGATTATCATTAATTATTTTATTTTCATCTAAGAATGACCAAATTTGTTTTTTTACAATTTTCTCATATATTTTTGATATATTTGATAGAAGGGAAATCGGGCGGTAATTTTGTGGGTCTTTAGGACAGTCTGTTTTATAAATGGGAGTTATAATTGCTCTTTTGTAATTATTGGGAAATTCGCCATTTGCTAGACTTAGGTTTATTATATGTGTTATTGGGAGAATTAAGTATGTTTTCATCTCTTTTATTGTATTAGCATCTATGTTATCAAAGCCGGGGGCAGAACCTCCTTTTAGTTCCGAAATAGTTCTGTCAATGTCGGCTTCTGTGACTGGCTCAAATTTATTTATTTGACATTGTGTTCTGTGTTGTGGATTTGATATATTGGTCGAATTTATGGATTTTGCTAGGTTTTTTCCAACGTTATTAAAATGGTTATTTAAAATATTACAACATTTTTTTGTGTCATTTTGTACATTATATATTAATTTCCCATCTGATATTTCGGATATGTGCTTATATGTTATCTTATATATTATCAACTTACATTTTAATAAGCTATAAATACAAGATTACGTAACTGAAAATTCAGGAAATATTGACGAAGACGCGATTTTTCAAGATACCACATGGCAGAACAGATATTCTAGTACAACACAGCGTGCAAGAGGAATGGTGCTATTGAAAAGGATTTCTAAAATAGTAGATTATATTTAATTAGGTAGGTTTAAAAACCAGAAAATACTTTTTGAAATTTAAAATAAGAATTCCTGTTCTGATATCCTACTGTAAATGAATGATTAATCTGTCGTGCAATAACTTAAATAAATAAAATGGCTTCGAAGCCTACGAGACTGGTACTAGTGCAGTTCCGCTGAGATATACCGGGCTGCAGTCAGCGGGATGAAGATTCCCTGACGATAGCCATCTCCAGATAGGAAAGGAAACCAAAATAAATAAAAAATAGCAACCCGAAGTGTGATCATTACAGAAACATCTGACGTTCTATTCTCTCTGCCTACCCACGACTGTAGCGACATGGGTAGATCTACAACACACTTTTAATTTTTATCTTACACTAGCAGTATTATTTATTTTTATTTCATAAAATTTTATTGGTTGCAGGTTTTTGTTTTTTTTTTATATACCACACTCCCCGTGTTGTGGTAGTCATACATTTAATATTTTAAATAGGAATTAAATAATACTATTTTATTTAAACAGATAATTAAACAAACTAAATAAAAATTAAGAAATACATAAAAGTAAGTGAAAAATAAATAAAAGAAAAATAGAAATAAAAATAAAAATTCAAATTCAAATTTTGAAATACATAAACTAATAATAAAGGTGTTAAGAACTCATGTGTTCTATACAAATATATAAATTAAAATATATATATATATATATATATATATATTTATATATATATATATATATATATATATATATATATATATATATATATATATATAAATTAAAAAATATATATAAATTAAAATCAAAATATATAAAACAAAGTCGGGTTAGTTACACTATTTATAACTCGAGATCGGCTGGACCGATTTTATTGATCTTTGATTTGTTGGATTTGTCTCCGCCCCGGATAACAGAATAACCATTAAAACATCGCAAAAATTCACGAAAAAGAAAGTTATGAAGAAAAATAATTTTTTCATACATTTTGTATCGAACGAATTCTCATATTTTGAAAGACATGCAGCAAACTTGTGATAGGTATAATATTTAACTGTGCGTGAATTCCAAAAATTCAAAAACGTCAAATGTCAACGCGCTAATTGTTTTGCTTTTGTTGTTAATCATATAATGCTGCCCCTCTTTCTTACACACTAAATTTCAATAGTAGAAAATGAGACAAACGGTGAACGTATGTCTCTGCACCCCTCCACAGGAAAAATACAATAATAATAAATCTCTGAAATGAAACGCATTTTTTTACGTAAGTTCCATTCAAGACCTATGTCATCTTAGGGGATGCTGTGTGGAGGGTCTTTTTAAGGAAGAGTAGGATAGGAAGATCTGGGAAGAAAAAGGTATGAGGGGTGGGTTGGAATCTGGAGGTCAGTGTATCCGGGAGTGAATCCATCCCTCCAACTGCGGTGCAAGGCCATTGATTTGACCGGAATTGACTTTTAACCTTGACCTTTCCAGTCGGACTCTTTGGACCCATTGGTCGAGAGAATCCGGCTGGAAAGGTCAAAAGGCCTCCCTCAACCAGTCCATCTCGATCCGGCCCGCCACGCAGCATGTGGGCAGACGCATCCGCTGCCAAGACCAGTACAAAAGTCACCCCATAAACCCGGGCACCCCTGCTAAGTCACCAAACGTAGCGAACCACTCGGGGTGACCTATAGCAGAGGTGTTGGTTATCCAATAAATGGTTCCCGAGCGGCATCACCCGTACCCGCTTCCTTTCAAAAATTCCCGTAAGTAAGTGAAAAAGTAAGAAAATAACAAAAATATAAATCCGTACACAACGCCATCTCTAATACTGACAAAAACAAAAAACGGACAGTTGTGCATCGATAATTGCTTCATTGTGTAATTTTTAACTTAATAAAAAAACTTAATTTAATTCAACAGTACGAGAGGCGGTACAAAGTTCGTCCGGTCAGCTAGTATATATATAAAAATTAAAACATAAATAAAATTAAGTGAAAAACTAAGAGAAAAAAAACAATATCTTAAAAAAAAAAAAGTAAAAATGGAAATATAAATTTTGAGATGCAAAAATTAATAATTAAAATTGTATCCATTAAAGTACGCTCGTCCCCTTCAGAAAATCCAATGTTGTACACTTGCTATATAAAGTGATTTGACTTTATATATATATATAATAAACTTGACTTTATGTCGGTAGACAAAGAATTATACAGGGTGTTAAGGGACGTACTTGACTTACTTTAACCAGTGATTCCTGACATTATTTGGAGTAAAAAATGTAAATGAAATTTTGGTCTCCGGTGACATTTTTGATGTTTTTTTTATTTATTTTTTCTACAAAAACATAAAAAAATGGTAGTTGTTGAACAGTTGGAGGCGGGGTAAGGGGTTCGTCAGACACCCGGCTGAGTGACCAGTGACGATGTGCGGAAGAAATTTTTTTTTGTTTGATTTTGAAGAAAAAAATTTTGAAAAAAAAAAATAAAGTCGTCGAAAAAAGTCACCGGAGACCAAAATTTCATTTACATTTTTTACTCCAAATAATGTCAGGAATCACTGGTTAAATTAAGTCAAGTACGTCCCTTAACACCCTGTATATTTTAGGAGAGATGAACCAGAATAGTCGTTGAGCGAATGTTGTATTAGTTTATGGGACCACGCAACCCAAGTCTGATGAAACGCGGGAGATGATGTTGTAGAGCCATTAGTAGGTTATTTTTTCTTACAAAACAAATGCTCGTTTTAGTAAAAAGCTGTCGAATATCTAAGACACTGATTTTGGCAGAGTTCATTTGGGGGATGGTTAGATTGACATTTAAATATAATTCTCAGAATTAGTTTTTGAACCATAATAATTGGTCTAATAATGGATTCAGTACAACCACCCCATCCCACTATACCGTATGTGGCTATCGATTGGAAAAGGGCAAAGTATACGCTCCGCAGGTTCTTGCTGCCAGGCCCCGGGGGCGGCTTTAACTAATAATTTCATGATATAAGAGCTCACTATTGTACAAAGAAACCATCGCGGGCATGCGCACATCAAATCCCAAAGTTTCATCGCAATCGTATGAACGGTTTAGCAATGCATAATTTCATGATGTCAGAGCTCACTATTTTATACAGAAACCATCGCAGGCATGCGCACGTCAAATCCCCAAAGTTTCGATGCAATCGGATGAACGGTTTAGCAATGCATAATTTCATGATGCCAGAGCTCACTAATGTATACAAAAACCATCGTGGGCTTGCACAAATCTAATCCCCAAAGTTTCATCGCAATCGAATGAAAGGTTTAGCAATGCATAATTTCATGATACCAGATCTCACTATTGTATACATAAACCATCGCGGGCATGCGCACATCAAATCCCCAAAGTTTCATCATAAGCGGATGAATGGTTTAGCAACGCATAGCGGACTTACATTATTTATATAAAAATTTAGGTTCCATATGTTTGTGTTCGCAAACCTCTGAAAGTAATCGATCGATTGACTCAATTTTTTTACAGAACACTGCATTTCAGTATAAGAGTGTTTCCATATATATAATGGTAAGCTCTGGCGTCCTGAAATTGGTTTAAATGAACATGTGTTTATTTCGTACATTTAAGTGGGGAAAGGGTATCGAAGAAGGCAGGAGGAGTGACAAGGGAGGGGGAAGGCAGGGAAGGTGGAAGGGGAACGACGGGTAGGGTAGGGGATGCAGGAGGGGAACGGGGACGAACGGGAAAGGCCACACAGGGAGAAGCAATTTATTTATTTTAATGTGGCAACGCATGCCGGGAACTAGTCGAGAAAATTGCATTTTAGCAGAAGAGTGTTTCTATAAATAATGGTAAGCTCTGGCGTTATGAAATATGTACATAAATGACTACAGATGGTGCGCGTGGTTTGAAAATGCGTGTATTTAATATATTTTAGCAGCAGGGAGGAAAGGCAGGAGGGGGAGGGTAAAGAAAGAGGTGCAGTTCGCGGGAAGGGTTATGAGGGGCGGGGAAGGTGGAAGGGGAACGCAGGAGGGGAAGGGGATGCAGGAGGGCAAGGGGCGACGCATGCAAGGAAAATGTACACTGGCAATGTTGATGAATTGCAATGGGAATGGACATGCAAGGAGAAACAATTTATTGCTTTGAATGGCATCACAACGCATGCCGGGTACCAGCTAGTAACTATATTATATTATTTCTGTTCTTACTCAAAAAAAATTACATTTTCTCCACACAGGAGGCCTTGAAGAAAATAATTTCCTTCAGGATCTATGTCATCTTAGGGGATGCTATGTGGAGGGTTTGGTTTTAAGGAAATAAAGAAGAGGAAGTTCTGGGAAGATATAGGTATGAGGGGTGAGTAGGAATATAATGGTTAGTGTGTCCAGGAGTGACGGACGTATGAATCCATCCCTTCAACTGCGGTGCAAGGCGATGGGTCGAGGGATTCTGGCCGGAGAGGTCAAAAGACCTCCTCAACCAGTCTCTCTCGATCCGGCCCGCCACGCCACAGGTGAGCAGACACCTCAACCTCCAAGTCCTTGACAAACCTCACTCCATGAACCCAGGCATTCCTGCCCCAGCAAAGGTCTACAATTTTTTAAATCTCTTGTAAAATACAGAGAAATCGATAAAGAAGTTGTAGACAAGGCACTGTCTAAAATGATAAATCATCTGTGGTACCTCAATTCTGAGCAAGTCGCATTTTCTTTCTTCGATGAAAATTTAAAAAAAGGTGTCAAAACAAGCATGGCTGTAAAAAGTCCAATTGAAGAAAAAACATGTGATGATTGACAAATTTAATGTATTTTAATTTATTTTTAATTGATTGACCTTTTTGATATTGCTCATCAGGATGCATTAAAAAACACTGTTGAAGAAGACAAGCAGTTTTTGTTACTCCAGTTTTTGATTTTTAAAAAGTTTCAGACTGGATGGTCGAAACTAGACAAGACAAAATACAAAACTGCTATTGAAGATAAAAATATTAGACATAAAATAGGGAATTCAGATGCAATATCAATTTTTCTTACAGCACAATTAACAAACGAACAGCCAAGGGATGATTACAAAGAATTAATTCAACTTTAGTTAGTTGTGTTAGGACGTACTCCACCAAAAGACACTTTTTTCAAAGTACCTGGTGCCATTCATCACCCTAGATGGATGACAAAGGCCATTTATTGTATCAAAATGTATCTTTTCAGGGATCAATTTACATTAACAAATTTAGAAAAAAAAGCTATCACTGACATTTGTTTATTTTTAATAAACATTTATGTTAAAGTGTGGTTTAACGCCCCCAAACCCACTTTGGCCCCCAACAAAGACCTACAATTTTTAAAATCTCATGTAAAATATAGAGAAATCGATAAAGAACTTGCAGACAAGGCACTGTCTACAATGATAAATCATCTGTGGTACCTCAATTCTGAGCAAGTCGCATTTTCTTTCTTCGATGAAAATTTAGAAAAAAGTATCAAAACAAGCATGGCTGTAAAAACGTCTACAATTAATTCCAATTGAAGAAAAAACATGTGATGCTAGGAATGTGAGAGCAAAATTCAGTCTCCATCAAGTGGATAATTTATTGGACAAAGATATTGATTTTTTTTTGTTTCTTATTAAACTCTAATTTTTTTCAAAAGATTTGAAATTGATACCGAATTTTTAAATACGGATCCTGATATGTGGTGTGAAAATGCACATAATTTAAAACCAAAAAAAAATAGTGACCGGTTTCAAGGTTGTCAATGACACAGCTGAAAGAGGGGTAAAATTAATCCAAGACTTCAATTCCTAATTTTTTGTATTTCTTGGGCACTGACTATGTAACAATTTGTAGACATTTTTGTTTTGAAATGTTTTAATTTTCGATGAACATTTGTTACTTTATTTTTTTTTTGCAGGACAGTATGTAGGAATGACTACTAGAAATTTTAAAACTAGAATCAGGGAACATGAACTTTGTTTGAGAAATAATACTACTCCGAGTTTGCTAACCATCTCATAGAGGCAGGTCATAACTTCAAAAAAGAAAAAAAACTAAGTTTAAACATGTAAAATGCAATGTAAATTCATATTTTAATTTGTGCGCTTCAGAAACTTTAGAAATTAACAAAAAAATGAAATCGAAAATTAATTTAGTTAATAAAATAATAGCACCATGTAAATCACCTCTGCTTACGATGTTTCCATGTAATTTTGATTCCTCCCACCGTCCTCCCCCTCCACCAAATTCCCCCCTCCCACTACCCCCGCCTAATTAATTGTGTACTTGTATAGAGTTTTTAAGTTAGTTTTAAGTTTGCTCGTTAATGATACGGACGTATCGAAACCGGTCGCAAAAAAACATCGAAAATTAAAACTCTTCAAAACAAAAATGACTTCAATTCCTGTTTGACAAAAGACGAAGAACAAAGACAGTTTCTGTTACAAGTTGTATCGGAATGTCGAAAAAAATTTCCTGACTCTTCAAAAGCCACGTTATCTAAGACGTTACCACCTTAACCTGATAATTAATTGTAAATTAAAAAAATTATAATAACTTCGTCTTTTTCAATGCTTTCTTTTTTATATTTTAAATAATAAAATTTTGAGTATTTTTCTTCTTGTTATTTACACCTTTTTGCTTTTCTTTTCTCGTAAATCCATCATTTTCAATTTGGACTGTGCTGTATTTACTTTGAAAACTGGTTTAATTACACGCTATTTTATGTACCAATTGAGAAAATAAATAAAGCAAAATCTGGACAGCATATGTAATTAAATCTTGCAATATTGTTAGGTATTTCATTAAAAAAAAACATTTTTATAGAAAGCTAAAACTTCAACCTTGATGAGGCACGGGTTAACCTTATCCAATTGAGCTGAAACTTCGCCAATCTCATTTCTTAGCCAATTGGCAACATTTAGGGGGGGTCACCCAAAAAAAATTCCAACAATGATTTCTTGTGACCACCCTAATGCTCAACCTACGGCCCATTTGAAGATATTTGCAGCCCAAAATGAAGTTTTCAACTTACTATACTAAGTGGGAGTTTGTTATATAACTTTACTGCTAAAAATGCAGAACTTCTTTGACCAAATGAGGAGTTACACTTTGGTATATTAAGTATGTCTGTTTGTTTAGCTCTGGTTTTATGAGCGTGTGAGGTGTCTGCCTCTGAATCATTTTTGTGGTGATGTAGTAGAATGTTTTTGGCATAGATTTTCTGTATGCTTGGAACATCAAACTGTTTAAAAATTTCTGCTGTTGACGTCCTTATGGGGACCTTTAGAATGGTCTTTATAATGCAATTTTGAGTTATCTTAAGTTGTTTTAAGTGATTAGATGCTGCTGAGCCCCATCCTATTACTCCATATTCCAATCGAGAGTGGCATAAAGCATAATATACTCTCTTTAGATCCCTCATCGACAAGATGTTTCTTAATTTTTTGAAGAAGTAGATGAGTTTTGTTAGCTTTTTTGAGGTAAGCTCAATGTGTGAATTCCACTGTAGATTTTCATCAATTTCAATCCCAAGATATTTAATACTTTTGGTTTGGGTTATAGACGGGCAGGAACATTGTGGAAAAGTATTTTGACATTCATGTAATTTGAGGGTATGCACATTCATTGGTTGTCCTCTTTTGTTTTTGGAGAAAGTTAGATATTTAGTTTTACTAACATTTAATGTAAGGGAGTTTACTTTTAGCCAGTTTTGAAGTACAGCCAGGCCATGTTCCGCCTCCTTGTAGGTTCTTGTCCAATCTTGTTCGTGGAATATAATAACAGTGTCATCTGCAAAGCTCATTATGTTTCCATTAATGGGAAGATTCATAAGGTCATTTATATATATCAGAAATAGTATAGGTCCTAATACGCTTCCCTGGGGGACCCCGAATTTAATTGGAAGAGATTTGCTCTTTCTTTTACCAATTTGTTCTCTTCCAGTTAAATAACTTCTAAGTAGGTTTAGAGTTGTTTCGGTTATTCCATTTTTTTTTAGTTTTAAGTACAGTATTTCATGATCAATTGTATCGAAAGCTTTTTGAAGATCAATGAAAACAGCTAAGCATTTTTTGCCTTCATCCAGTTTTCTAATAATGGATGCAGTCTTTCTTTAGAAAACGGTCACTGTGGATACGGTTCACGTAAAATGGTTCCATTCTTTCTTCAGAAAATGGTCACTGTGGATACGTTATACGTGAAATAATTCGAGCCTTTTTTTAGAAAATGGTCACCGTGGATGCAGTTCACGTGAAGTGGTTCCAGTTTTTCTTTTGAAAATGGTCTCTGTGGATACGTTCTACGTGAAATGGTTCCATTCTTTCTTAAGAAAATGGTCACTGTGGATACGGTCTACGTGAAACGGTTCCAGTCTTTCTTTGGAAAATGTTTATTGTTGAACGGTATACGTGAAATGCTTCCAGTCATTCATTAGAAAATGGTCACCGAGGATACGGTCGACGTGAAATGGTTCTAGTCTTTCATCAGAAAATGGTCACTGTAGATACGGTCAGTGTGAAATGGTTCCAGTCTTTCCTCAGAAAATGGTCACTGTGGATATAGTCTACGTGAAATGGTTCCTGACTTTCTTTAGAAAATGGTCACTGTGGATATAGTCTACGTGAAATGGTTCCTGACTTTCTTTAGAAAATGGTCACTGTGGATACGGTTTACGTGAAATGGTTTCAATCTTTCCTTAGAAAATAGTCACTGTGGATTCGGTCTTCGTGAAATTAATAAAATAGCGGTAAATAATGGCTATGAATCGGATTTTATAGTTTTAATCTTAAATAAAAAACTAAAACAAATAGCCATCGTCCTTGTCATCAAATCAATGATAATAATATTAATCATCAATGGCGGCGAATTTTATTCATTAATAATTTTTCTACCTTAAGTGTAAAAAACCTCTCTTCTGAAGTCAGGCCGGCCTTTTATACCAATAACAATCTAGATAAATTTCTAATTAATTCTAAAGATAAGGACGACAAATTAAGTCATTGGGGAATTTATAAATTAAATTGTAATAATTGTTCGGCTTTCTATATCGGTAAGACAACACGTAATGTCAATATTAGGATAAAGGAACATCTCCGTTGCCTTAATAATAACGGTTTTTCTGAATTCGCCAATCATTTGATCGATAAAGATCGTACATTCTGTCATAGCACCGGTGCTAACATCTTACATAAAAACGGGCACGGTAACAGACTAAACAATCTAGAGGCGCTAGAAATAAAAAGTAGTGAAAACCAAAAGTCATATACTTAATAATCAATTAGACATATCAAGTAGTCCTATATTAGGTCTGTTTCCAATAAACCCTTAAAAATAAAAATTCCCAGTGCCCCTTACCACCATGCCAGTTGATGCTTTGTTTCTCCAAATTTATTATTATAACCCATTAGTCTACATAATTATCTTTCAGTTTTTCCCATTACTTGAGTAGGTACTTATTTTAATGTATGTTATGGCCGTCTATGTGTTTGTAATATTTGTATCATGTTGTCTCCCTCTATATTTTGTTATATATAAGCACACATTATGTACTTCTTGTTTTGTATTAATTTGACTTAAGTAAAGCGAAACCGGTCGGTTCAGAAATTAATAAATCTCGTGGTTTTAAACAAAAAAGTATTTTATTTTATTAAATTGTATTTATTGAAATGTAGCAAATTCTACGAGAAAAAATGTATTATAATAGTACTATATCTACTTTGAGACAGGTTTAATGTTATTTCTAGTCAATATTCTGTTTTTTCTTTTGCTAAACTGCTTATTTTTTATACACATTGCATTTCGTTTTATCGTTTGCAGAATGCCTGATGTCAATATTACAGTTAATTTTTTTTTATTTTTGCTCTCACACTTTTTACATTTAGGTTCTTTATCTTTGTTAGCATGTAATCTTTGTAGGAATGATCACCAGCACAGTGTGTACACAATGGTTTGTCCTTTTCTTTATGAAGACACCTGACAGAAGTATGTCCAAAACCCAGGCAATGAAAGCACTGAACTAGAGGACGGGCATACTCTACTTGTATTCTCTGGTACTCCACATAGATTTTACCGGAATAAACTAGTCGTTTTCTTATTTTAGTACTAACTACTATTATGTAATTAGATGTGTTATTATCTATCATCACAGCCTTGATATCTTCGTTCTGTTCGATAATATCTTGTAAAATATCATCCTTATTATAGTCATTGTCATTAGCAATGCCCTTAAGTATTATAGTTGGTCTCTTTTTAATTTCTGTAGCGTTGATGTCTTTGAACTCGTCCCCAATAGCTTTACTCATTTTTTCCGCATCGTACTTTGTCGAACATTTTATAAGTATTCTATTTTTAGATATCGAATTAACACCAATCACTTTGGCACCAATCTTACTTAAGTTAATTTTCTTCCTGAATTTATTTTGCATATTTTCTGAAGATTCCTCAGCATTGTTCAATGAAACTATTAATTTGTAATCAATTTTCAATATTTTATTTTGGTTTTCAGCTACTTTCCCGTATCCTAATTTTGGTTCAATTATTATTTTTATTTTGCTTCAGATAATTGAATAGTTAAATGTCCCATCCAGTTTAATATAGCACTTGTATTTGTTGTAATTAAGTGAATTGGTTCCTTGTTGAATTTATAAACTTTATCTTGAACACAATTCAGAAAATCATCAATTGCCTCCTTCGCAGAATACATAAATTGATGAACCCCTCCTCTTCAGCGGCTGGCTTTGACAGGTTAGCGAGTGACGATAACCACTAGACCAATTCCTAGATGTCGGCCGCCGAGATTTAATATGTTTATTAAAGTTATAAATAATGGTAAATATTTCCCTGTCAAGTCCACGCTCAAAACACACTTTAAAAATTTAAAAAAAAATGTACTAGGTAGATAATGGTTAGTAATAAGTAATTCAGTAACCGGAATTGAAAAATATTGCATTTTAATGTTTTTTTTTAATTTAAAAAACGCGAAATGTAATTTTCCAAGGACCGCCATGTTAATTACGACGATGAAATACGCATTTTTAAAATAAAAAATCAGTTTCTGTCAGTTAGACAATAATAAGTACGAATTGCAATCTTCGGAAATGATAAATAATGCGTATTAATCATTATTTTGTTCGGTTTCATAAACACGAAAAATCACGCGAGACGTTTGCCGTCGTAATTAACAACATGCCGTTCCTTGAGAAATGACATTTCGCATTTTTAAAGATAACAAAATAACCATTGAAATGCAATATTTTCCAATTCCGGTTACTGAATTACTTATTAGTAACTGTAATCTACCTAGAACAATTTGTTTTCATTTTCTAAAGTGTGTTTTGAGCGTGGACTCGATATGGAAATATTTACCTAAATAATAGTTATCAATTTTTTTATTTTTTTATTTCATAGAATTTTTGAAAATACACTTTTATGTTTTTTTCTTGATTACCATACTAGGCTAATGCCCGTGTTAAGGTAATCATACATGATATAAGTTATACAGTGTATGAACTAGAACTTAATTAATTGAAATTTGTATTCTTAGTTGTTTTTAACTCACTTCTCAAGTAAAAAAAAAATATCGTTTTTATTGAGGTTCTAGATTATTTATGATACATTTCATATTTCGTTATGTTTCACTGTATATTATTTATTTACTTTACTATACCGTTGTGTGTTATTGTCATTTTTTCACAAAATATGAAATAGGGCACAGAGTCGCTTTTTTAAGTTTAAAAACGAACAGACAACGCACAATCGCGAAATCAATATATTCTGCACTTTTTGTTCCTTAAATATAGCTTTATTTGTGTTTATTTCTTTAAATTCGTATAAAATTACGAATAGTACAATTTGTTTTAATTTTTTAAAGTGTGTTTTGAGCGTGGACTTGACAGGGAAATATTTACCATTATTTATAATTTTAATAAACCTATTAAATCTCGGCGGCCGACATCTAGGAATTGGTCTAGCGGTTAGTGTCACTCGCTAACCTGTCAAAGCCAGCCGGTGAGGAGGAGGGGTTCATCAATTTATGTATTCTGCGAAGGAGGTAATTGATGATTATCTGAATTGTGTTCAAGACATAGACATATGAATATTATAGTCAAACAGAAACTAAGTGAACGTTCAAAGTCCAGAGTCAGTAATAAAATTTACAGGTAAAGCAACACGAGAAGGTTCACGACTTAAAATTAATTTTACTAAACAAAATGTTTTATTATGTTCGGGACTGAATTTAAGTCTGAATAAGGATTGAATGAAAATGCGTAGGTGTTTAAAAATACCTACAAGGTGTCCGGTAACTCATATTACATATTATATTTTCACTTACGAGTACTAGACTCCAATTCAAACAACTATCCTCCGTTGGTCACCATGATACAGGTAGCTGCCTAGTATGGTGACCTAATGTATCTCCTGAAGTAAATTTATTATGTATGTAACATGTACTTATAAATAAATAAATAAATAAATATATTTCAGAATCAAGAAATTTCTTAGACAGTTTTTATCAGATGCTAATTAATAAAGCGGTTACCAATTTATGAGACATTTAAATTTTAATAATATTTGATTTTTACCCCCGGCTGGGATTTTACAAATTTATTTTTTTAAAGACAAAAATACCTAAATGTGCACATCAACATAAAACAACATACTTTTTACAATACAATGAACTTTTTACATCGATTAATTTTTATTTGTGATTAAAAAATATTTATTTTACATTCCAATCAATCACATAGGGTTCTTCGAGGAATGTCACAAACTTATTTTCAAACCAATTTTTGAAGACTTTGGAATTCATTTCAGAATGGTAATCTGTATTCGACCTAACCTTTTTCGTACGGAATATAAATTTACTCCCCGTGATAAAACCCGTTTTTGCTGAACCACAATGCAAAATGATCAGCCGGCTTCCTTTTCCAACTGGCACTTTTATACCCCCATTGCCCTCACTATTTTGCCACATGTGTGTAATCGAGTGATTTTGATTCACCCAAGTCTCATCCAAAAATACTATTTTTTTTTTACATGAGCTCCACACAGGAAGCCCTGAGGAAAATAATTTCCTTCAGGGCCTTTGTCATCTTTGGGGATGCTGTGTGGAGGGTTTTTTAATGAAAGGGAGGAGAGGAGAGTTCTGGGAAGGAAAAGGGTTTAAGGGGTGGGTAGAAATCTGGGGTTCAGTGTGTCCTAGTCATCCGCCTCCAAGACCTAGACAAACCACACCCCATGAACCCGGGCACCCCTGCTAAATCACCAAACGTAGCGAACCACTTGGGGTGACCTGTGGCAGAGGTGTTGGTTATCCAATTAAGGTTCCCGGGGCGGCGGTACCCATTCCCGCCTCCCAAATTTGCCGCCTGTCGCTAGTTCATTTTCATTTTGATTCATTTTTCTCAAAAAGTCTACACGCGCTGTAGCAATGTCTGATCTTCCAATTAAATACTTTCTTCCATCTTTGCGTATTTTGAATTTTAAACCAATATCATGCAAAATACATCGCAATGACTCATGCGAAAAAAAAAAGTTTTATCCACCAGAACTTTGTTACGATTTGTAAGAGTGGGATATTGTCCATTGTCATAAAAATCCATCACACTGCGACGCACAACATCCTTTTTAAAATCTTCCAATCCCGTTGAGGCCGCAATCCTGCTGCCAATAAATGTACTTGCTTGAAGTTCAATGTTTTGATGTATTCTGGATTGTGATGGATTTTTTGGAGAAACTTGATAACATTATAAACTATCGTTTTTTCACCTGCCTGCAATTCGTATCGTTGATATTAGATCACACAATATGTAATTACAATCACACCGATTAAATAAACGCAGTTAAAATGACATTAATAAAGTATAGGTATTAAATCGAAAATAAAGTAATGGACTGGTTTTTGATTTTATGAAGTCAATACAGTACTTATTACTGAATGTGGAATCATTAATTGTGTGCTTTTATAGTAAGTAGCATGATATAAATAACAATGGAATTTCCAAAGGATTTAGTCGCCTAATTCACGGGAATAACCGCCAATGTAATTTCTAAATTTTGTTTTGCAGCGTGTAATTATTAGACATCGTCTGAAATATTGTTTTTAGAATCCAGTTTAATGTATTTTCGAAAATTGGAATATAAGAGGGACGTATAAATAATAAGAAATGAAAAATATAAAGATATTAATAATATAATGATGGAGTGCCTTTCGAGTTTGGGTTTTTCGGAGTTTTGACTGTACGTTAATCCCCGTGTGAAATTTTGGGAGTGCATTTGGTATCTGTTTGACTATAATTGACCTGCCCTAAGCGATAAAAGCGTATATTTCCCCCTCCCCATACCGGTTCCAGTGGAACCGGCTGGGATCGAGTATGGCTTCGCGTGAATCTAAAAAATGTGACGTCATCATTCTTCTGCGAGCCAGCGTCGAGCACTCATCGGTGCATTTTACGAAATAACACGGCAAAAATAGTGGCTTGTGTTTTGAAAACGTGTAAAAATAGAAGTGAAAAAGAGAATAAACCCAATTGTCGTACTACATTCCATAGGCAAGCATTATTTTACTTTATTATAAGCTTATTCAGATCACATAATATGGTCGTTTTTGTAGCACACCCTATCACTCGAGACACATGGCGTGTGCTCGTTGCTGTTTTGTGGGGTAAGTAAATTATGAAACATTTGTAAAAGTGTCTTATCTAAATACGTCAACAAAATATTGGACTATGAAAATAGGCGAACTTTACTTTGCTGTATTTGGAATTTGTAAATTTGTTCATTTCGCGGCGAGCAATTCGCGCTCCCATGTAAAAAGGTCTATTCATTAAAGAGCAGAGTTTACTTTTAAGAACTAAATGGTGATATTATAATGCGAGATGCCCATATACTCTCAGATTGAGTTATTGACGAATCACATATCACCGAATTCATCTTCCCGCTCTGCGCCCCGCTGTAGTTGGTTTCTTCCCCTCACCTTTATGTTCTGGTGTATTAATATTCATATATCTATGGTTCAAGATAAAGTTTATAAATTCAACAAGGAACAAATTCACTTATTTATGAGCAAAGATGACACGTCTAATCTGTAGGTAGATTGTAGATTATGAAATTATGTAGATTTGAAAATCCTAATGCACCGGGACTGAATATATTGAACGCGGGAGAGGAAGGGGACATGGGGGGGGGGAAGGGGAGGCGGAAGGGGAACGAATGGGAAAAAACGCGCAGGGAGAAACAATTTCTTTATTAGTGGCATTCAAGGCAAGCCGGGAACTGGCTAGTATCTTAAAAATCAAACATTTTTAATTAATAAGAATCATTAGTACCTAATTTAATTGAGGACAATTTAGAGTCATTAAATATTTATTCTGAAAATTTTCCAATAAGAAATCTGATTTAAGTAGGTACCTAATTACTGGCATTTCAAAAAGTCCGACTTGATTTTCAACTACCCCATAATTAATGATGATTGTAGAACTATTAAAAAATCATGATTTATTTAACGAGCAGATTAGGTATGTTTTTTAAATTGATATCCAATAAATGTTCAACTAATTTACTAAATAGAAATATTTCTTAAATCTGTTTAACGTTTAACCTATTATTTCCAGTAGATTCTGACGAAACACTTGTTATTTTTTTTCTGTTTTTCACTTTTTTTACATTACATTATATACCTACGCCCACGTAATCTTTGGGGGTGCTGTATGGAGGGTCGCTTTAAGGAAAGGAAGGAGAGGAAGGAAAAGAAGGTATGATGAGGGGTGGGTTATCTGGGAGTCAATGTGTTCAGGATTGACGAACGTATGAATCTGAATCTATCCATCCCACTGCGGTGCAAGGCGATGGGTCGAGAAAATCTGGAGAGGTCTAGGATAGGTCTCCCTCAACCAGTATTTTCGCAGTAGGTGGGCAAAGACCTAGACGCACCTCACCCATCAACCCAGGCCCCCCGATAAGTCAAACGTAGCCAATCTCTTGGGGTGACCTAAGGCAGAGGTGTTGATTATCCAATAATTGGTTCCCGGTGCGACGGTACCTGCCCGTACCGCTTTCAAAATTGGATATATTTATCCCCCATTATATTGTTTTATGTCACTATACGCATTTGGATGCACTTTGTCTCTGTAAAAGCAGCTGGATAAAAATAATAAATACATCGTAGTTTGAAGCAGATGTATTCGTAAAACTAATTAAAAATCGTATTTTTTATTTATTTATTCGATTTTACCTTTAATCCAGCAGGACTGGGGGGATAATGCAATCCCAGTCTGCAATATTACATGTACAACTATTTTTTTACAGAGACAACTAAAAAATAGGTAAATTGAGATATCATTTTAGGTAAGTAACCAATGATAACATAAAATTAAAATAAAATACATCATATAAATACATAAAATTTAAAAAAAGTATAGGATCATCATAAAGGAGGTCGCCGCATATGAAAATGGTTTTTGTTTGTCAAAATTTTGATGTAAAATATTGCAATTCTCTTTTTTATAACTTTTGAAGGTTATTCCCATCAATGTAATATATCATTGAAGAAGATAACACTAATAATCTAAACGAAAATATGAAAGAGAAAGACACAGAAAAATAGAAAAAGATAACGGTCGCAACTGGGACTCGAACCCAGAACCTCTCATTACCAATTCAGCCATTGCCACCTTCCATCAAACCGTTATAATAAGGAACTCCAGTGAAAAATATACTGGCTTTAAAAAAATATGTTCGTATAGACCAATAAACGCTGATTCTGAATATATTTATTTATAAATATTAAATGCAGAGTTTTTAAAAAATTATTAAAAAGTGCATTTTTAATCGGGTCGTAAAAACACGCCGTCAAGGTGACGTCACTGTTCGACGTGTCGTGACGTCACTGTAAAGTCATTGATGGGAATGTGATATTGTATGGGAATGTGTTATGACACAAGTCATCGTATTAATTTATTCGTTTATTTACATACTGTTTATAGAGATTTAGTTGTTGTGTTTATTGAAACATTATTTAGGCCTAAATAATGTTTTAAAAAGAAAGGTATCTTTTATTAGTTTATCTCTATTATTGAAAATATTCAAAAACTACTGCACAAAAAAATAGTAATGCTATTTCTAGGGAGAATACTTCGAACAACGGAATTCAAAATGGCGGTAGTAGATCAGCTGATTTCCCGATCCTATAGTAATTTTTCAGGAGTGATGACGTCACACGATTCACCTTACTTACGGTGGTTTTCGGGGGGTCTTGAAAAATTAAAACTTTGACAATTATTTTAACCATTACTAACTCTAAAAATAAAAATAAAAATGCGGTTAGTTAGAAGGTCATTATTCATTAAAAAAAATTAACAATTGGACTGGAGTTCTTTATTGTCAATCTCGTATTTCAAATTTTCGAATTAACAACTAATCTACTACTAATTTTTCCATATCAAAGGCAACTACCCTTTTTATTGGAAACAATCGTTCTAAGAACTGGTAAATTGGTAAAAGCGCACGTACCGGTTAGACGAGGGGTTCTGGGTTCGAGTGCCAGTTGCCACCTTTATCTTTTTCTATTTTTCTGTGTCTTGTTCTCTTTCATATATTTTATTTATTTATTGTTTGTTTGTAAATATTACATAATACCAGTTATCCCGTACTCTATTTGTGATTGACATAAAGCGTAGTACACTTTCTTAATGTCATTTATGTTGAGGATGTTACGGATGGCTCTAAAGAAGTAAATGTACCTGGTGAGTTTTTTTGTGATTTTTTCAATGTGTGCGTTCCATCGGAGATTATCATCAATTTCAATACCAAGATATTTGATACTTTTGGAGTGTGCTGTGGTAGGACAGTGGCATGATAAGCCTTGATTTTGATAGTTTTCTTGGCATGTATGTA
This sequence comes from Limnephilus rhombicus, assembly GCA_929108145.2. NCBI lineage: Eukaryota > Metazoa > Arthropoda > Insecta > Trichoptera > Limnephilidae > Limnephilus > Limnephilus rhombicus. The sequence continues at coordinate 12,467,746 of OV815296.1, forward strand.
ATTTGAGATTAAAGTCATCCTCTGGCTGTTATAGAAAATGTCAGATATTTTGTTTTATTGACATTAAGTGTAAGGGAATTTCTCTTAAGCCAGTTTTGCACGAGACCAAGTCCATGTTCCGCTTCTTTGTAGGTACTTCTCCAATCTTTTTCATTGAATTCAATTACTGTATATCTTGTTTTGCATTCGATTAGTATACATTATTTGCGATACTCAAAATACCACCCTAATAAAAGGACTTTGTTGCATGATATGACTTTAGCCGTATTTGGTGACCAGATCTCAATAGCCAACATAACATAAACAACCACAATCATATCTTTATATTATTCCTTTCGCCGCAACCGTCAGCCCTATAGCATAACACAATTATTGGGAATGCAATAGTTTCACTGGCTACAAATGTTTGGGAGCAATTGGGTCTCTTTTGCTGTATTCACTTAAAAAAAATAACAATTTACGCCAGGCTTCTTGAGGGTTAGAATAGGGTGAATATTTAATGAATCTCCTCAAAGACATAAATATAACGATCTTTCAGAATTTCCCATTAAACTCCAATCGTATACAAAGTATCGCGCGTTAATTCAAACATAGTTCACTCAAAAATGTCACAGACCAGTCCCAAAAACGGTTCCCAACCTACTAAGTTAAGAGAAAGTCTGAGTTTTGGTCTGCGCATCATGTATGCGGCAGGGTTCTTCCCGATGGATGAACGAAGAGTAGGATCCAGGAATTACCGTCTGCATTTGCTGTACAGTGTATGTTTCATGTCTGCTTACGTCAGCTGCCTGGCCGCACAGTTTCTGCACTTTGGAATGGTAAATACACATACCAAGTATTAATATTAGGGTTGGAAAAGAGACGCGAAGTTCTAGAGGGTATTTTTAAGGAAAGAAAGGAGAGGAAGCTCTAGGACGTAAAAACGTGTAAGGGGTGGGTAGGAATCTGGGGTCAGTGTTTCCGCAAGGCCGACTAGAGTGCCTACAGACTGTCGCTAAGTAAACTTAATTGTTTAAAGTAGTTTAATCACTTTGTTTACTTTATATAGATAGACAAAGTGCATCTAAAATCCTAAAAACGATTAAAAACATTTTCAACGAATATTCGGAGCATTGACAAGAACTATAATAACTTACTTGTAACACTTGCCGGTTTGAATAATATTTTGTGACGTAATAAATTTAACTGAATGTTGGATTAAATCAAATTACACTCACGAACACATTGTAGGATTTACAGTTTTCAATACACAAAACAATAAAACACAGTCAGATGGAGTAATTGTCTATGTAAAACCCGAGATAGACCCGATTATCTCTGAATTATTCATTCATAATGCTTATTGCCTTAAAATGAAAACCAACAAATCCACAATTCTTGCACCATACAGGTCACCAAAACACAAAATATTTCATTATTCTTTAAATTCTTAGACTTGGCCTTATTTAACTGTACATCAAACGAAGAGCTAATGGTAATCGGTGATATTAATATAGATTTACTTAAGCCTATGGCCACACAAACACACGATTATAAAAATCTGATGACTCAACACGGGCTTGTTTCTCATATTAATGCTCCTACCAGAGTAACCTCACGTACGATTAATTCATGTATCATATATTTCTAAGAATAAAAAAAAATGCCCACGGAACTATCAATCAACCATGACAGACCACTTCTCAGTAGCAATTGGCCTTACATAATAAACCCTTTACTGCAACGTCACGTAATAATATGAAAAAAATTAATTTCCAGAAACTAACTTCTAAAATTAAATTATAAAAATTGACTCTCCACTCTAAATTCCTTTAATACCTTTTCTGAAACCCGCTTGCAACAGATTTCACCGAAGAATTCCCTTCGAATAATTCAAAAAATAAAAAAACTGAAACCATGGATCACAGATGGCCTAATTTTTTATATTAATAATTGGGATAAGCCACACAAACACTTACTCAATAATTCGGATATTTTAGCCCCAGTATTTTAATAAAAATAATAATCCAGTAGTTTATGAAAAATATTGAAATATATCATTATAATATTGAAATATATCATTATATTATATTACCGGCAAAAAATGCTTCAAATTGCTAAAGAGCGCATTGACTACGAATAAATATTGTAAATTTTCATTTCCTCAAACTCTTATCTATAAATTAACAATGAATGATTCTTTATGTAACATAGCATTAGGTAAAAAAGTATGTATTGAAGAAAACTTACATCACTCTATAAGAGATTTCTATTTTATTTGCACTGAAAAAGGATTTACTCAATTTCATAAAAAGATTAAAAGCGTAAAAATTTTTTTTGAAAAATTAATAATATCTTTAAAAGAAATAATTTTTTTCCCGGGCTTGATTGGGTTAACAAAGACCTACTCTACTGGCGAAACTAATTACTCCATTCCAGGGTACCATGTAACAATAATAAGAATAAACAAAAACTCTGATATTGGAATACCTATTTCCAGCCAGTATAATGTTCCCAATATTAATGATTATGATGTTTATATTTTAATGTTTATAGTTTATATTTTAAACATAAAATTTAAAAACGTAAATAAATTATATATTTATATGTTGTTATTTCAGCCATCATATCTATGTAGACATAGTGTATATTTAAAATTCTTTGCCTCTACCATTTGTCATTACAAATTACATAAATGTATCCATAAAATAACTAACCTAAAACTGCAAAATGAATGATTTTTTATGTAACGCTTTGGATAAAAAAATTTGTATAGAAGAAAATTTGTGTCACTCCATAAAAGATTTCAATTTAATTTGTCCTGATAAAGGATTTAGCCTATTTCATGTAAATATTAGAAGCATAGAAAGGAACATGGATGAATTAATAATATCATTAAAAGAATTAAATTATTTCCCGGGCTGCATAGTTTTAACAGAAACTCACTCAGCCGGTGAATTGAATTTCTCTATCCCGGGGTACTCTTACTACACAACAACAACAAAGTTAAACAAAAACTCTGGTATTGGAATATTTGTATCTAACCAATACAATGTACTTAATATTAAAGAGATTCACAGTATTAGTAATGTTAACATATTAAATATTGAATTTAAAGACATAAATAAACATTATAACATTATTGCTATTTATCACACATAGGTCGATAGTGTCACACTTTATTGATGAATTAAAAAATATTTTATTAAATTTTAGAAATAAAAACAATGTTTTGGTTGGAGATATGAATTTAAATATCGCAAGCGACTATTCTAGTAAGGATAAAGATAGCTATCTCAACATGTTAGCAGAACTCAATTATTTATCGTGCATAAATTCGTACACTAGAGACGTTCGAGGTCAACGACCTTCATGCTTAGATCATATTTTTACAAATATACCGGATATCCAAAATATAACAGCAGCTGTCATTCACACAACTATCACTGATCATTATTCTTGTATCTTTAACCACAAAACCAGCAATCCAATATTGCCATCATTTAAACAAACAAAATCTTCCAAAAAAGTACTTAATATGGATACATTAAAAAACAAATTTCAATCAGAAAATTGGATCGAATTATTACAATGTAATGATGTCAATATCTGCTGTAAAATATTTGAAGAAAAAATATCTAAATACATAAATGACTAGTCAAAAAATGTAATTCCCAAACACAAACTGTCTAACTTCAAACCTATAAAACCATGGATTACTCATGGATTAATAGTATCTGTACGACGTAAGCAAGCTCTTTATAAATTAACAACTCAACAACCTAATAATAAAAACTTACTTAATCACTTTAGAGCATATAAAAATAAACTTACATATATCATAAAACATACTAAAGAAAGTTCCTATAAACGGAAGTTGGATCTAGCTGAAAATGATAGTAAAAGAGTATGGACGGTTGTAAATGAAATAATTGACAAGAAAAAGAACAATAATAACGAAATCAATGCTATTAATCATGATAACTCAAAAACATGCTGTAAAGAAAACCCCTCAAAAGCTGCAAATATATTTAACACTTTCTTTGCAAATGTTGGGAAAAATCTCGCCAATCTCATTCACATTGATCCAAATATTATAACATCTCCAGACTGTAATATAAATGCTAAAAATAAAATGACAACATTTGAAGTCACCACAGAGGACGAAATAGTTTCTATCATAACCGATATGAAAGGAGGATCTGCTCCGGGCTTTGATGCAGTCACGGTTGATATTTTAAAAAACATAAAAAATCAAATTTCTAAGCCATTAATGCATATAATAAATACAAGTTTCCAAAGCGGAGTATTTCCATCAATTTACAAACAAACTACTATTACCCCAATATTTAAGTCAGGTAATCCAGAAGAAGTAAATAATTACCGTCCCATATCAGTAATCTCAAATATAGCAAAAATTTTTGAAAAACTAGTTAAAAAAAGAATGAGCCAATTTATAAAATGCAACGATATAATTAATGAAAACCAGTTTGGTTTTATGGAAGGTAGAAGCACACAAGATGCAATTGCAAAATTAAGTAGCCTTGTACATACATAGTTCATTAGATAAATCATTTAAATGCCTGGGAATTTTTATAGATCTCAAAAAAGCATTTGACAGTATATCACATGACAAACTTATAAGTAAATTAAGAAACATTGGATTAAATGGTTCAGCTCTAGAATGGATAAAAAGCTACCTTTTCAAACGTCCCCAAGTTGTAAAAATTAATGGTGTGCTTAGTTCACCAAAAATGAGTCATTTCGGCATACCTCAAGGTACAGTCCTGGGACCGTTACTGTTTATTATCTATGTTAATGACATATTCATACAAAAACTAAACGGAAAAATAATATCTTATGCTGACGATACTGTCATAATAATTGAAGGTACGGATTGGAATACTGTTAATAATCTAGCTAATATTGATATTAACATATTGAAAAATTGGTTCCATAAAAATCTCCTCTCTCTAAACACTGAAAAAACAAAATTTATCCCATTCTCTATCAATAAATTTAAATTAGAACCAAATTTAAACATCATAATACACCAAAGTAAATGTAATAAAACTATCTGCAATCAAGATTGTGCTATACTTAGTCCAACTCCCAAAATCAAATATCTTGGTGTATATATGGATCAACATTTTAAATGGAAAACACATATTTGTGAACTCGTCAAAAGGATTAGGAAATGTATTTATATATTTATTAGACTTAGAAATATTCTTAGCTTAGAAAACCTAAAAAGAGTGTACTATGCAACTGTTTAATCTATATTGCAATATGGTATTATTGGCTGGGGAGGAACATATGACAATATTTTAAATCCCCTCAAAATTGTCCAAAGGTTGATAATTAAGGTAATCTTAAAAAAATCGTCTAAATTTCCTACTGAAATTCTTTTTTCAATATTCAATGTGCCTATAATAGACAAAATCTATAAAAAATATTCAATTCTTCAAATTTACAAAGAAATACAGTTAAATACTCGTAACTTCCAATTCAATACATCAGCAAGATACCAGAAAACTATTAAAATTCCTAAATTTAATACTAAGCACATCCAAAATTCCTATCTTTATCTGGGCATAATCTATTATAACAACCTCCCATTAAAATTAAAAACCATCGAAAATATGCAGGAATTTAAGCCCAAATTAAAAAATTACCTGAAACTACTATAAAAGTCCCAAATATGTTTACTTTGTATCTTAAAGTCTGTGATTTTATAAATCATTTATTCCTTCTTTTTTCTTTCATTTCTTAGTTTCTAAATCTCTGAGTCTACTATTGTATAAATCTTGCGTTCTTTCTTACGTATCCTTTACTTACTTATTACAATAATTTTTGTTACTAACTTACATGATTCTTCCATTTATAATGATTTTTTAATTTATATTATGATTTTTTTAAAACTCTTCAGGATTTTTATTTTTAAATTATACAAGATTTTTTAACCTTCTTATTATTTACAATAGCCGTTATTACTAACTTACACGATCATTAATTTACTAATTGAGCTAGAACTCCCTCACCAAACACAAGAGCATTGTCTCTTTATGGTAAGGAAAGGCAATTTATTTTTATTTTTTGTTAACCTTATGTAACTATGTAACTGTTGTAACTTCATATGTATTTTTAATAAACATTGCCAATAAAAAATAAAAAACTAAAAAAATAAATATGCAATAATATCATTAAACCACAAAAGAAAACTACTATACAGAGAGAAATTATCCAAAGCTGGTAAAATATCAAAAAAATCTGGCAATTATCAGAGAAATACCTAATACTGATCACCTTGTACAATCAATCAATAAATTAAACATCAACGGCCAAGACATCTCTCTAAACCATAGGTTCTCAACGTGGGCGAAAACGCCCCCTTGGGTGCGATTAAGACCTTCAGGGGGCAGTAGAAGGCGAAAAGAAAAACGGGGGTTGTTTCAGACTTTCAGGGGGGCGGTAGGAGATCCAGAGAAACCCATCTCTTCCCATCTTGCGCCATTCCATCCCATTAGCTCCCCCCCCCCCCCGCCCCGTCGTGGTAAATATAATTGTGACGACAATTGATGTTTCAGATTCTCGAGTTAGGGGGCTAGAAAAAAAATTTCTCAAAATGGGCAGTGGCCAAAAAAAGGTTGAGAATCTATGGGTTAGACGTTACATAAAGCTTGAAGAACACTAATTTCAGTCGTCTGTGCGTCTTGCAGAAACTCTGGTTCAATGAACTTATGTCTGCCTTGAATATAAGTGTTATTTTCAAAACTGGTTGGGTGACAAATTCAGACAAGCGATAAAGCTAGAAAATTATTACAACACTCATTTTCAAAATTGGAATTGATTTGTCAAGAATTTAGACTATTTTGTGGTTTTTCACAAGTCTGCACTGTTAATAATAACATAATATTACAATGAAAACTATAAGGTTTTTTAAAATAAAAACACTTAACGTGGGTAAACCTCATGTTTTGGGTTCCAAATAAGGCAATTTTTAAATTACAGTATTCCAAGGATCAATCAAGGTGGCAGAAAACTAAGAGAAAATTAGTGGGCTTTACAGACTTTCACGGGGGCGGTAGCAGACTCAGAGAAACCCATCCCATTCCGCCCCATCCTATCCCATTACGCCCCCCCCCCGTTATGGTAAATATAATTGTGACAATAGCTGTTTCAGATTCACGACGACAGATGGTAAGTAAAAGCAGTTGGGGGGCGCTAGAAAAAAATATATGCTCAAAGTGGGCGGTGGGAAAAAAAGGTTGAGAATCTATGTTCTAAACGATTATCCAGACACTGTGATCAATCGCATAAACGAATACTTTTGTAATATCGATATAAATCTAGCATTACAAATTTTAAATAAGGCATCAACCAGTGAAAACGCTCTTGCCGACATAATCAATCAATCTTTTTTTTTATATGAGCTCCACACAGGAGGCCCTGAGGAAAATAATTTCCCTCAGGACCTATGTCATCTTTCGGGATGCTGTTTGGAGGGGTTTTTTTAGGAAAGGAAGGAGAGGAGAGTTCTGGGAAGGAAAGGGGTTTAAGGGGTGGGTAGGAATCTGGGGTTCAGTGTGTCTTGGTCATCCGCTTCCAAGACCTAGACAAACATCACCCCACGAACCCGGACACCCCTGCTAAATCATCAAACGTAGCGAACCACTTGGGGTGACCTATGGCAGAGGTGTTGGTTATCCAATAAAGGTCTACCAGTTAAACAGACAATATACTCACATTAGACCCCATTAACTGTGCTGAAATTTCACAAACTATCAAACAATTAAAGCTCTCGCATTTATGCAATCATGACAAAATATCCTCAATTATACTAAAAATAGTTAAACCTTTTATAATTCAACCATTAGTACATATCATTAACCTCAGTCTCATTAAAGGTGTATTCCCTAACATATTCAAACTTGCTCAATTCAATCAATTTTTAAGCCCGGAACTCCAACTGACATAACAAACTACAGACCTATTTCTACATTGTCATCACTATCAAAAATTATTGAAAAAATAGAAAAAAAAGACTTATCGACCGTCTTATAAAATACAACATTTTCACAGCTATTTTAGAACTACCATCGCCGGTCAGTGGTTGAGTGGGCATCGCGCTTGGGTCCCACCTGGGCGTCGCGTGTTCGAATCCTCGGCTGGCTAACTCCTCCATCACAACACAAGCAACATTTTTGGCTTTTTGTGGTGGTAGTAGGAGATTTTCAAACATTGTTGGGTTGTTCGTAACCCGGGAATGTTTGTCTTTCTTTTTAAATAAAATATATATATATATATAACACAAGCCCTAGACAAAGGTGATAAATTTTTGGCAATATTTCTGGATTTAGCTTAGCTAAGGCATTTGACACAGTCTCTCATTCAATCCTTCTGACTAAGCTCCAGAAAATTGGAATAAAGAGTAAGGCATTTGATTGGTTCATATTATATCTAACAGACAAAGCAATGCTAAGCTACCATTAGGTACTTAAATCATCTCATCCAACCAGCATCAATTTTGGTGTGGGCCGTGTACTCGGTCCCACACTTTTTTTTCATTTATATTAATAACTTATGTAGACTATCTATTGATGGCAATACAATCACTTTAGCTGATGATACTGCCCTAGTACTAAAAAGTAAGACATGGGAAGAAACATTTCATATAGCCGATCTAATATTGCAAATTACTAAACAGTGGTTGGATAATAATCTACTCACGTTAAACATAACTAAATCGAAATGTTTAACATTTAGTCTTACATTCCAAGTCAGCCTTCAATCAATCATAATCTAAAAATAAATTCTTGTAGAGATATCTCTAGTTGTTAATGCCACTATTTATTTTGAAATTTTTCCGCCGTCAAAAGTGCCGCCCCCACCACGATACGCCACTGCTTCAGACACTATCAAGCGGCTTGTCACAAACTCGTAGTTTTTTGTTTGTGGCAAACTTTTTGACCGTCTCCAAAGCTTGCTTTCAGCTTGTCACAAGCATTGCGCAATAATCTACGTGCTGGCAGCAGACTTGATGCGAATTTATATTTTTTTTGGGAATAGACAAACAAGCATAGACAAAAACATTTACAATGAGTGGTGATTTTAAATATTACGAATCATGTAAAAAAAAATATATATCATTTATAATAACATAATAAACAATGCTTTGTTTTCGTTAGATTCCATTTCGCACAAAATTCTCTTTCGACCCTCTGCGAAATCAGACGAAGGATAAAGGCTTGCCGAAGCAGCTTGATGCACGCGTTAAGCGGCTAAGCATAGACAACAGTAGACAATAATAGACAACAATAGACAATAAATTTACGTGCTAGTTGTCAAGCCGCTTGATAATCTCCGAAGCAATATCAAAAAAATATATACTATCAAAAAAATCAAAACGTACGTTGGATTGGACGCTAGTGGTTGTCATCTACATGGCGCATTTCCCGACTATGCACCGGTGCCGAAGGGATCAATGATGCTAGTTCCACGGAGCATCTTCCATTGTAATACCGGTAGAACAAGGATAGCATTCCCACCCGACGCCTGTGCTCTAAAGATTGCAATCCAATAAGTTAAGATGGGAGAATCTATCAAACGGACCGCCCGTTTCTGCACAGAGTCGAGGGTATTTTTCAGGTATTTTGGAGCTCCAGACCAGAGGTGGTTGCCAAATTCAACCGTGGGGCGCACTTGTGATTTGTACAGGGTTAGCAGTTGTGTACTATTAAAGTATCTGCGGGCCCTGTACAGTACGCCCAGTTTTTGGGAGGCTAACTTTACTCTGGCTTCGATGGAGCCCCCATACCTGAGCTGGTCACTTAGGGTTACACCAAGCATATCAACGGAGGGCTTGTTCGGAAGATTGCTACCGTTGAAAGATACTAGATTTTCATTTCGATCCCCTTTAGACGTAATCAGACAAGATTGGGTCTTTAAAACATTAAATTCAACGAGATTATTTTTACCCCAAGAGAAAACACTCTCGAGGTAACCTATTTGCACTAGTATCAAAATCCAGAGAGGAATTGGGGAATAGGTTTGTTTGTATTAATGTTGATTATTTGGTTACAGAACTGGAAGAACTTGAACGAAACCTCGGCCATGATACCCATGTTGATGATCCAGCTGGTCTGCCTCGGCAAGTTTTACGTCTTCTGGAGCAAGAACTCCAGAATCACTCTGTTGCTGGACAAGCTCGAAAGTAATATATCCTCTTATTGTCAATTTGGGAGGCGAGTACGCTCTGTCATACCAACCAACACCTTTTATTTATTTATTTATATATAATTTGTACATTTATTTATAACAATTACAGGCAATATAGCCTAAGACGTTATAATTGTACCATTTATCCACCACATTCAAAAAGCACGTAGCTCTCCCCACAGGTGAGTTCATAAATAAATTAGTGCGGCTTGCTCTACTATATAGGAGGTTGTGATGACGTCCTCGAGAGTGAGACTCTGGTACAAAAAAAATTAATTGGGCCAGTATCTCATTATTATATAAGTGACCGTTTATTAGTTGAAAAAAATATTTAAGCAAAGCAATACCTCTACGTGTCTCTAGGGAGTGGTAATTGGTCATGCCTAATATATAAATCGATGGGTAAAGCCTAGGGTAATTGTCATAGGTCACTCAAAGTGGTGTTTGCACCCATGCTAGGTCACCAAAGTTTGGTTGATTACCATGGGTGCCCGGTTTCATGGGATGGGATTTGTCCGGAGGCTTTTTGGTGCGGCCCGCGAGCACTTTTAATGCATCATGCTGAAAGAACGGCAAAAAATTTATTAAGAATGTGAGAACGGTTTTGTTTCACGATATGTCAGATGTATTTTCAAATTAGTTAAAAAAAACAGATAAATAAAATGACGATTAAAGGCAACCTTTGTTGAAGGATGGAAACATGCGAACGTCAATAAAGCATTCCAAAATCGCCTTCGTATTGCTTGTAAAATTTTAAAAAGAAGTTCAATTTTTATTTAATCTGGTGGACTCGCAAGCACATTTAAATTTAAGTTAAAACCAATCTTATGTTCAGAATTTTCAGTATTCAATTGCAATAGGCCACTTGCATCACATTAAAAAAAAATTCCGGTTTTTGAAACCCTGGGGATTTTTTGAAAATTTCAATCCGAAAAATCAGACCATTTTTTATAAACCGGAGAGACGGGACATAATTTTATAGGTGCGAAAAAACGATAATTACATAGCCGAACATCATTTAAAAAAAAAGAATGTTTTCCACACGAATGGCACAGGAGAATAACGAGACATACCAAAAATATTACATCTCATAAATATTTTTTTCCTTGATCCATCTTATTGATCATAAATCATTATAATGTACAATGTATATTATATTACTAAATCCAATGTAATATACTTGTACTTGTAAATTATAATAATAATAAGAATATTATAAAATTTGATTTTGTTAAAATCAGCACCATAACCATTATACCTCTAAAACACGTACCAACTTCTAAAATGTACGGGGTTCTCTTCTGTCAAAAAGTCAAACCAAATGATAAGTTCGCAGAGAACAAACAATAAATCTAGTGAACGAATTCAAAAATTCGCCTGAAATCAAAGTGACGCCATATTAAAAAAAATAAATCATTGTGGAATTTTACAAAATTAATAGGAACATTTTCGAAGATGGGACATTTTCATGTAGTGACGTCACGAGCCCAAATAATGGATTTATTTATTTAAAAATAAAAAAAACCGTACATTTCTAAAAAAATTTACTAACATTTTCGCAATCTTAATATAATGATCTATCCACACGATTTTTTCCTAGTCGTTATGAATTCAATGCAAGTGGCCTATTGATTTCGCAATTCACCAAACACGGCTAAAGCCATTTCAAGCAACGTTTCAATTCTGAATGGTGGTCTTAAATCAGGGCGATATTGAGAGTATCTTCCACTCTGGAATGTGCCGCAAATATACTATATTATATTATTTTAAACGAATTAATTGTGAAATAATACAAATTAATCAAATAAAATTTATATGCCACTATGGGATTCGATCCCGCAACCTTCGGATTGCGAGTCAAGAGCCTTGGAACTCGACCACGCCAGCCGTCTTGTATTCTAAATGTAATGTAAAAATGCGAGATCTCCTTTGACAAAACTCAACTTTAGTTGTAGAGTTTATGAGCACGATTTCTGGCCACGAATATTTTTCACGTGCGATGTGATATAAAAAAAAATTGGTTTATTTATAAAAAAATGCAAAATGAAGGCGTAATAATACATTGGCTCGTAACTCACCTTTTCTTTTAGAATGAATTCCCTGAGGCATATTTCTCTTTTTGGGTATTTGGGTACTTTAGATACTCTAAAAAAAGTATTTTCAATTAATTAGTAGGTTATCATCAACGTAATAAATCCTAAATATAATTATTTGTAGGATACATAATTATGTATATAATATGTTGAGATGTTTAATTCCTTTCTATTAATTTATAAATAAAACACTTGTGTTGCAAAGTTTTTAACAAAGAAACGACATTTATATTTATTTATATTACTTTCCTTTGAATGATTTCCTCTAACAAAATCTCATATTTTAAATCAAATAATAGAAAATCAAAACAAGTGACAATTGATAATTGCATTCTAATTGACAATACAGGATTCAAATTTAAATGGAATATATTTCCTTTATATGTATATTTCATAATGAATACACCGTGTAATAAATACACCGTCAAAACACCATACTCAAGTAACGTCCTAAAACTAGATTTTGGAAGATGCGCCACTTAATAATATTGAAGAAAATAATTTAGGTATTATGTGGCGGCGCTAGTAATGCGAAGGTTGCCTCTTATCCAAAGAACCGATAACTGAACGAAATCTGAGGACGCTCCTCCATTTGATCGACGAATTACCTACGTTGCTTGCTTGCTACCCCAGTGTAAGCAGCTAGTCGTTCAGTGTATATACTGTCAGCAGTTGACTTTGTAATCGATGTAAATAGCGCTCCATCAACAAATTCAAAATGCAAAATTCCTCTTAATAAAAAATAAAAAACATTACTAGCTATTCAAATGTGTAAAAACCTTTTAAATCCTCCAAATTACTTATTATTCATTAAATATTTATTCATGTACAGAAATGCAGAAAAAAACATACAGATGATTGATCATTTTTTTCAGTCAGTTATCGATTGATTCTGGTGTAATTGTATTCAAGATTTGAGTTTATTAGTTATTATTATAAGCAATAATTATCAGCCTGAAACACTCATCAACATTGAAAAATCTTCCGAGAAAAGATACTTGCCGCCAACGGGACTTGAACCCGTGTCCTTCTGATTGCCGGTCAGCTGCTCTTGACCACTGAGCTATGGGGGCTTATCAAATACCCGCCAAATAATTCAATATATACTAGTGTTTCATTCAACAATTACTGCTTATTATATTTTTTCCACCTGAAAACAACCAACTTTATTTTTGCGAGAGACATTGTAAGTGTTAAATCCCTCGCTAGGTGGCGTCGAGACAAATTATAACTACATTTATTGGGGAAATACTTAAAGTTGTCAAATATTAATTATTATTTTTAATTTATAAACTAACGTTTAGACAAGATTTTTATGCATAGCACAAAGGGTAACAATTATTATAAGCAATAATTATCAGCCTGAAACACTCATCTTTTCTCGGAAGATTTTTCAATGTTGATGAGTGTTTCAGGCTGATAATTATTGCTTATAATAATTGTTACCCTTTGTGCTATGCATAAAAATCTTGTCTAAACGTTAGTTTATAAATTAAAAATAATAATTATTAGTTATTGTTTATTAATATTAAATTAACTACCCAATCCACTTACCTTGTTTTTGAAATTGGTATTTCAACACTTTTAAAAACACTAACAGAATAACAACTTTTCACGTCAATCAATAGATAACAATTCACTTCACGAGTTCACGTCAATCAATAGATAACAATTCACTTCACGAGTTCACGTCAATCAATAGATAACAATTCACTTCACGAGTTCACGTCAATCACAATGTACGAAAGAAATGAGAATGACACAAGGAATATTTAAGAGAAATCATAGAGCTATGAAAATATAAATTACAAACAGTATTCGTGCGTAAAATATTTTTAAGGTAATAATATACTTTCGTAAGTTTTTTCTTTTTTAGTATCATATTGGGTATTTCCGAGGTGCAGAGAACTCAATCTCTATTTCTCGAGAACTGAGGGTGTAAATGTACCTGGGGGATGGTTTTTTTCTACCCGAAGTGTGGGCTGCCTATAGCAACTTGTAGGGCTTTAATACTTTATTTTTTTGTATTAGTTTTTTTTTTTTTTTGGTCTGTAGGTATTTTTGATTTTGTATAGGTTTGATTAGTGTTGATTTTTTAGTTTTTGTTTTGTAATACTATATTTTTTGTATTTTTGGTTGCGTTTTTTATTTTTTATTTGAGTCCACACTTCAAGGGGGGAATGTGATAGAGACGGGATAGGGGAAGGTCGGGTTTTCGTCGGGTCTTAGACGCCCGAGACAAGCTATACTGGGATTTGGGTGTATAGGAAGTTTTGCATAAAAAGTTTTGGCCAATTCTACCATATGTTGTTTCAGGGGTGGGACATTTGTATCGGAGTTTATGATAGAGTTTCGGACAAACCAGGGACTTTTTGTAAATTTTCTAAGTGTGACATTTTGGTACGATTCGAGTCGTTTGGTGTTACCTGTAGCCCATATGGGCGATGCGTACTCGATGGTCGGTCGGATTTGGGTTTTGTGTACGAGTAGTTTGTTTTGAATTGAAGTCTTTGCGTTTGAATTTAGTAAGGGGTGTAAAGAACCGGATATTTTCTTTGCTTTGGTCAGTGTGTTTTTGATGTGTGTTTTCCAATTTAGTCGTTTGTCAAGTGTGACTCCAAGATATTTGGCGGTGTTTTGCCACGGTATGACCTGGTCGTACATTTTTATCACCTCTCTGGGTATGCTGTCTCCCTTTTTGCGGGAGAAAAATACAGCTACACTTTTTGAGGGATTCACGTCTATACGCGACAGGTCATACCAGTCTTGGAGTTTATTTATGTTGATCTGAAGTCGGTGGGTTATCATCCTGGAAGAACTGTATCTCACCATGGAGGTAGTATCGTCTGCATAGAGAGCGATAAGTGAATTTTTGTCAACTGAGAGGGGGATGTCGTGTGTATAGACATTGAAGAGGATTGGTGATAGCAGTGAGCCTTGTGGCACCCCTGCTGACATGAATCGAGAGGGCGCCCTTGTATTGGGCGCACTTGGAAAGTCCTTTGGCGAAGAAAAGATTTTAGGACACCGAGGAGTTGGGAGTTGAGGGTCGATGCCTGTGTCGTGGAGTTTGAGAAGGAGGCCGTTTGTCCAGACCTTGTCGAAAGCTTTCGCGATGTCTAGGAAAATGGCACCAGTTGAGCGATTTGAATTAAATCCCTCAATGATTATTTCCGAGACTGACAAAAGTTGATGGAGGGTGGAGTGTTTTTCTCTAAAGCCGTGTTGCTCTTCAGGTAGGGTTGATACCTCGTTAATATGCTTGAGGAGCCGAGTGAGTAGGATTTTTTCCTAGATTTTACCTATATTTGAAAGTAGACTGATTGGTCGATGGTTTTCGCAGAAGAGTGGATCTTTTCCCGGTTTCGGGAGAACAATGACGTGCGCGTGTTTCCAGCTTTTGGGGAAATAGCGTAGTCTGAGGGCTGTGTTAATCAGGTTTACTATTGCTAGTATTCCTTTCTTGGGCAGTGCTTTAAGAGCGAAATTAGTGACGCCATCCGGACCGGGAGCTTTCTTATTTTTTCGGCTGTTCACGAATAACTTCGGTCGGAGTCGTGAAGTGGGTGTTTGTGGGGGGGAGGTGATTTAATATGCTATTTATTTTGCGGTTTACATTGGCTATGTGATTTAGATCTGCGTGTTTGAAGCTGGGACTGAATTGAATTTCTAGACTGTCGGCGAACGCCTCCGCCTTGTCCAGGGCGTCAAAAACTAGGCCGTTTTCGGCGTGAATCGGGTGGTTTGGAAAAGGAGTGGCTTGGAGAGTTTTGGATAATTTCCACAGGGATCCGTCCTGTGGGTTTATCTCTTGAAGTTTCATGTTCCACGTAGTGTTTGAATGTTCTTGTAATTTTTTCCTAATGAGGGCTTGAGTGCGATTGATCGTGGTTTTCAATCTTGGATTTTGATATTTTTGCCAGTGGCGGCGAAGGATATTTTTTATTTTTATGAGATCTTTAATTGAGTTTGGGAGGTTTTCCCTGAGATTAATTTGGGGTCGTTCGGGGAGGGGTTTGGAGGAATCCTCTATTGCGGACATAATAGTGTCTGCGAAATTGTCGACCGCAATGTCAAGTTCTGTGGGATTTCGGATGGATGAATTTATTTTTAATTTTTCCCCGACTCTGTGCGAAAAGTACGTCCAATCAGTTTTTTTGTTGATTTTAGTGGGGGGGAGATTTGAGAATTCGTTCAGGGTTAGCAACACGGGGTTGTGATCGGATGCGAGATCGTTGATGGTTTCGATACAGTACGTCCAGGGAGTTTTATATAGTAGTGCAATATCTAAAATATCCGGTCTGTGGCCCATGGATGAAAAGAAAGTCGGTTCCACGGGTCCAGCGATGTTTAAGTCGGGATGAGATGAATAGTATTTATGAAGTATGCGTCCGTTTTGGTTAGTCAGCCTAGAATTCCAATCCGGGTGTTTCGCATTGAAATCACCCGCCAGAATGGTAGGGGTGTCACCTCTGAGAAGTAATTCGATATCGGACTTTTGTAAAGTCTTGTTTGGTGGGTGATAAATCGAATTAATTCTCAGAGGCCCTGAGTGTTTGGTAAAAATGGTGATGGATGTACTTTCTAATGAAGAAAGTGTAGGGGTGATGTTGTGTTGGTGGGCGATTTTTGTCTTCACGTAGATAGCGGTACCGCCACCACGTGAATGTAGTCTGTCGTTTCTGTATAGTGTGTAATTTGCAATTTTTGGTGAATGAGATGGGTTTAGATGGGTTTCGTTGATGAGTAAAATGTCAAGGTTGTGTGTATTGGTAAAAATGCGTAATTCTTGTAAGTTTTTGTCAAGACCGTTTGCGTTCCAAAATGCCAAACGTAGCGCGGAGGGCAGGGTGGTAGAATTAGCCATTAGTTAGAGAAAAGAGAGATGATCTGGGGGGCTGCTGATAGTAAAATCGTTAGGTATTCCGTCGGAGAGACGGCGGATAAGAATTTTGGGAGGAGGTCGGCAATGAGGTTGCCGACTTTGGAAAAGAAATCATTTTTGAATAAGTCAAAAAAGCTAAAGGGGGTTGCTGAGGGCTGGGGGGTGGTGGGTTCTGAGAGGGGGGGTGGGGGGGTGGTTGTGGGGGGGGGTCGGGGGTAGGTATGGATGTTTGGGTGTTTGTGTGGAGTGCCTGAGCATATGATGTGGAAGGGTTGGTTTTGCGGGAGGAGAAAGTGGTTATGGGAGGTACCTCAGTTCGTCGAGAAGAGGGGATCGAGCTCCCTGCAGGTCGTTTTGCGCACTCCTTGAAGTTTGCCGGGTGGGGGCCGCCGCAGTTCGCGCAGGTAGCTGGGCCGTCCTCTCTCTGCTTGCTGCATGCTGCTGTGAAGTGGTCTCCGGCGCATTTCACGCATCTCGGCGGCAGGTGGCAGCCCTTGGCGGAGTGCCCGAAGTATTGGCATCGGTGGCATTGAGTCGGGGCTTCTTTATGGTTGAGATATTCCACCTTGATGCGCAGGTGGAATATGCTCTGCAGTGCGAATATCTTTTTCCCTTCTTCACCGTGTGTCAGTTGGACCAGGACCATCGGGACGTTTGTGCGGTCGGGTCCAGAACGCATTCGGGTTACTGAGATCGCCGGAAGGTCTAGGTCTTGGAGCTCCAGGAGGATTTCCTCTTCCGAGATGGTGGTGGGGATTCCTCGGAGGACCGCTTTTGTGGTTTTGTCCTCCTGGAGCTCGAATGTGTGGAAGTCTGTGTGTTGTTCTTGTAAGATTCTGGTGGCTAGTCGGAAGCTGTACGAGTTGGCTGTGTTGATCACCACCCCTGTCGGAATGGCCTTAGCATGAGTGATTTGGACTCCTGCGTCCTCCAGCTTCTTCCTCATGGTGTTCCAATTGTTGGCAGATTTTGTGATGATTGGTGGGATTTTCGTCGGTCGGGAGACGGTTTTGGTGGCTGGGATGTCAATTTCATCGATTTCGTCGTCTTCGTCTTCTCCGTCATCGTCGGTGGTGTCTGAGTTTGTTATAGTGGGAGGAGAGAGGGCGGTGAATCGATTGGTGGTCTGGACGGGTGATTTCGGTTTTGCGAGGGAGGGCCTTAGGTGTTTCCCGGCAGGAGTGGTCTTCCAGGAGCTGGTGGAAGTGGACGGTAAGGGCGGGAAGTCTTGAGGGAGAGGAGTTTCCTTGGCCAGATGGATGTCAATAGGTATTTTAGGTGTCGACAGGGTGGTGGAAGTGGGTGGTTGTATAGCGGTAGGTCGGTCGGAGGAGGGCGGCAGGGTGGTCGTGGTTGATTTTGTGGATGGCGTGTGAATATACATAGTGGCCGATGGGGTGCTTCCGAGGCCATCAGGGAAGAACGTTACTTTGCCTCGTCTGGCGGTAATGGTGGTCATGTATTGTTTTAGTACTTCTATTGGAGGGTCCAGTCTCGTCAGCTCTTCGATAAAATTCATGGTGATGGTCGGGAGGAGCGGATTTCTGTAACGGTTTGTGGAGCAGGGCGTTTGTCGGTGTTCGTGTGTTCAGGGCGTCGACAGGGGCGGGTTGTAGGGTGCAGGTATGCCTGAGGGTGGCCAGGGGTGTACCAGGTGCATGCAGGTGGGTGTTGGGGAAAGGATGGATTCACAGGCGAGGGGTGGTGCAGGATATCATTCAGGATTCCATGCAGGGTTTCGTGGGCGTGTAGATCAGGGTAGTGCGTGCGGACAAGGGGTGCAACAGGATAGCATGCAGGATGTGTGGATTGCGGCGAACAAGGAGTCAGGGTGCAGCCGGATAGCATGCAGGATGTGTGGATTGCGGCGAACAAGGAGTCTTCTAGGAGTTCGGATTCAGCCGGATAGCATGCAGGATGTGTGGATTGCGGCGAACAAGGCGCTTTTTTAAGTTTTTTCTCCACGTTCGGGTGTCAACCCCCCATCGGATGGCACCGATGGCGGCCGCCCCCGCTGTCCCTCCCTACAAACAGGTTGAGCAGAAGTCTGAGACAATAATGAAAAGCCTTAGGTAGAGATGACTAGATGTTCGAACTATACTAATAAAGTCTTGAATATAGCTAATGGCATCTTTGTGGTTCCAGGTGATAGTTGGAATCAGACGCACCAAGTGCCCCGCTCCCTGATGTACACCCTCCCGGTGGGAATTGGCCTGTTCGCCCTGATGCCGCTCGTCCAAGGTTCGCTCTGGCTGATCTCCCTCCTCCTCAGGTCGCCCAAGCTTCTGCACCTCTTCCCCTTCAAGACCTGGTTGCCTGCGCCCGAATCTCTCACAGTTGGGTAGGATCTTTCATTTACTGCCCTAGTAACTTTAATTGCTGCGGATATATGATCTCTTTTCAAATGCGAGACTTCAAAGAGCACAAAGAAGTTATTAGATGTGCAGTGCGTGAGATTTAAATATTTACCAATCAAGCTCCAATTCCTCCTAATTTAAGGATAATCAAACAAACAAATTCTTCAGTGTTTTCAAAATCACTTTGCAGGGTCATTTGAATTAAGTAAAAATAACAAACTTTGTTTACACCATTATTTAAGAAAAATTATCATTAATTAACATGTTTCAAAACCTTTAGCTTTTTCACTGGGATACAAGTACATACACTAAAAATAGAGAACTCCAGTCCAATTTTTTTAATTTTTTTTAATGAATAAAGACCTTCAAACTTCAATAACTGCATTTTTATTTTTATTTTTATAGTTAGTTTTAATAGTTAAAATAATTGTCAAAGTTTTAATTTTTAAAGACTCCCAGAAACGCACCGTATATGGTGGTCTTCACCCACCGATAGTTTTTTTTACTTTTTAAGTTGTCATTTTGAATCAGTGATGTTATGTCGAGGGAAATTTCCCTAGATCTAGGGGAGAAAAATATTTTTTAGGGATAAGGGAAATCAGGACAAACTGGGGAAGTTTCGAACTCTGGCAAATTTTTTATTACATATGACAATATTACTGGTATTATTTATATATATACATTTATATATAAATATATATTTTTTGGAATTCCCATGAATCTTAATTATTGTTGTACTTACCATGCAATGTTATTTTTAACACTGACAACTCAAAATGATATTATATGTATCTAAAAAGATAAATAGGACCTCTGAAAAAAAATTTAATTTATGTTTTAAGTTCTATTTTTTCGGTGATTGCGATTGATTTTTATTTTGCAAAGTGTTTTTTTTTTTAATTTTGAATTCAGTTTCTAATTCAGTGGTGAGTGTATTCGTACTTTTAAATTATTACTTCACGTAGCAAAAAGTGTTTTATTTGGAAAAGCACAGTATTATTAAGTATATTTACCAAGTTCCGATATCTTTCCAAATTAATTAATCATATTAATTAACATATAACAGGATTAGTGTTACACAATAAGGTGGCTACTTAGGTAATTGGGTAAATGTGAAATTCTAGGGAAATTTCACTTCAAAATCTAGGGAAATAATTTTTTTGGGCAGAGCATCCCTGATTTTGAATTTAAGAAAATGGCGGAATAAAATGAATATAGGTGACTCAATGACTTTTGTGTGAGAAATTGAGGCGTTTTTTATTTAAGATTAACTGCTTTTAATATAGAAAAACATTGGTAAAATGTCCACATTTCACCGCTACTGTTATTGTATTTTAACAAACTACAATATAAAAATAATAAATCATCTTTTTCATTGCAAATACAAGTGACATCGTTCTTCAATTTTGTGTTCAGGCGTGATTTTATACATTGTTTTATGTATAACACATACAGAAACACTGGTATTTATAATACACTGATCATGACGATTGTGTAGTAACTTGTATAAAAAGCCCTATACTAAAAACAATTTGAAAATACAATGTCAAATATGACACGACTTTAACCTCAAATAGGCAAAATTTATTGCAGATTGTCCGCAAATATAGCCCTTTTCGTAAATTGTTGAGGGCCTAAATTATGTTTCAATAAACACAATAACTATTATTTATCTAAATCTCTATAAACAGTATGAAAATAAACCAAAAACACGAAATGTTGAATAGCATACGTGTCAATTTTCAAATGTCAATACAATATTCAACACGGATGCTATTACCAGGTGACAGGTTAACAGTGACGTCATCGTTAACCATTTCAGTAATGCCAACTTGACGCTGTATTTTGAGGAGAGGTTTAAAAATGCACTTTTTAATATTTTTTTAAAAACTCTGCGTTTAATATTATTAAATAAAACTTATATATTCAGAATCAGCGTTTCTTGGTCTATATGAACATATTTTTTTTAAAGCCATAATATTTTTCACTGGAGTTCCTTATTAAGATACATGAGAATATTTATTATTTGGAATTTACAATCAACTGAAACAAACAATTTTTGTGACATAAAAGGGTTAAAATTTTTACATACAGTGATAGGGGTTACAATTAGATAAATTTGGTATTTTGGAAATTATTAAAATGTTAATTCTCAATAAATTTTTAAAATTTATTTTTTTTTAATTTTAGCATATAAAATATATACATTTTTTTTTACAGTGAATACCGCACAAGAATCTCAACTGCTCCCGTCTGGAGCCAGTGAGACTATGGCATCCCCAATTGGGGTATGTTGTGAGGCTGAAGGTAGTGGGGAGGGGAAGGAGGTGAGGAAGAGGAAGGTTGGGAAGTACCTGGCTATTCAGATCTGGTCACCAAACACTGCTAAAGCCATTTTCAAGCAACGTTTCAATTCTGAATGGTGGTCTTACACCAGGGCGATACTAATAGTATCTTCCAATCCAGAACATGCCGCAAATATACTATATATAATTTTAAATGAATTAATTGTGAAATAACACAAATAAATCAGATAAAATTTATTTGCGCATGCCGGGTTTGAACCCGCGACCTCCGGATTGTGAGTCAAGAGTCTTACCCACTGGACTACGGAGGTCGTACAATATAATGTACATTTAGATGATGTAATAATTTGCGTACATGTTCATGTTCAAATATGTTAGTACCACTTTTCCATGGAAACATTAGCTTGTGTCTGGAAGAGTAGTGTTCATTTTTTAATGCTATATTGTATTATAAGTTCTTAAATTACAATGTGAATGTAAAAAACAATAAGTTGTAAGTTCGGTGATATGTAATTATTTATATATATATATTTTTTTTAAAGCGGAGACGGTTTACCATTAGTTCCCGTGAGTACTTAGGCCATGGGCCCATTGTACTTTCTCCCATTTTACCTCAATCCTTTAACAATAACCCAGTCCCTTTAATAAAGTTCACCAGAGTTGTTATGGGATATGTGGCTAGGTCTTCTGGTTCTACAACATGTCTCCCCAGGTATCTGAGCCTAGTTCCCACCAGGGCAGGACATTGGCACCATAAGTGAATTGGAGTCTCTTCATCCTCTTCACATTTTCTACATCTACTGGTGCTTTCCACTCCCAATAGCTGCATGTGTCTCCTGAGATGGCAGTGTCCCGTTAGTAGGCCTACCAGTTCCCTCAGCGAGTTTCTGTCCATATCGAGTAGTTTCCTGGTCCGTCTGGGGTCGGGTCCGTTTATGAGTACTTTGGATTGTCTCATTCCGGGTGCCCTCTCCCATTCCTGCCGGTGCTGGGATTTGACCCACCTCTCGATATGTAATTTGGTGTGGCAAGCTGCTACTCCTACGGCCGGCTCAGATCCTGCAAGTGGTGCTTTCGCCCCTTTCCTTGCTAGTTCGTCGGCCCGCTCATTGCCCTCAATACCCTTATGTCCTGGTACCCATATAAGGGTTATTTTATTGATGGTAGCGAGTTCTGTAAGAACGGTTAGCCATTCCATCACCAGTCTGGAGTCGCATCGGTTACTTTCCAGTGCCATAAGGGCTGCCTGGCTATCAGAACAAATAGTTATGTTCTTATTCCTGTACCCGATACGTATATTCTCCTGTGCGCAGGCCAAGATGGCTTTCATCTCAGCTTGAAACACAGTGCAGTGTATTCCTAGAGGTATACTTAGTTCCCTCTTGGATCCCTGTAAACATACCCCAGCCCCCGTTCCTTCCTCCATTTTGGACCCATCTGTAAACCAGATTAGTTCCTGTCTGGAGGTTGGACCTGGGACCATGTCCCACTCCTCCCGGGTGGGGTACACCACATCAAACTGCTGTCTGAAGAAGTATTCGGCTTGTTTGCCGTCCTGCTTCATTCCAGCTGTCGGGCTAATTGCCCTCAGTCTTGTTCCGATCTCCATTGACCTTTGCATTGTAACCTGTAGGCTGCCGCCATCGCTGCCCCTCTATTTCTAAGTTTAGTGGGGGTAGATCTAGCAGCACTCCCATGGCTAGTATTGGAGTGGTTCGCATAGCTCCTGTGATTCCTCTACATGCAAGTCCCTGTATGTGGTTGAGTGTGGCCATCACTGTTTTCAGTGTTGTTCTCCTCCATCAGACCAAGGCTGCATGCATGAGTCTTGGTTTTACAACGGCTGTGTACAGCCATCGCATCATTTTGGGGTTGAGTCCCCATGTTCTGCCGCAGATTCGCCTAGTTGCCCACATGAGAGGACAGGCTTTTCTGCTTACAGTCTCCACCTGGTTTTTCCAGCTCAATTTGGCATCAATGATGACTCCGACTTAACCGTGTCACAGGGTTCTACTTCCTTTCCGTAGAAGGTTGGATTGCTCCATCCCTCTAGTTTCCTTTTGCGTGTAAAGATGACTAGTTCTGTCTTTTCTGGGTTGACCGACAGCCCTGTTTCTTCACACCATTCTTCCACTGTTGCCAGTGTTGATTGTATGAGGCCTCTGGTCGTGTCTGCATCCCAACACCTTATTATGGTTGCGATGTCATCTGCGTACCCTTGAGTATACAGGCCCTTGTTGTTGAGTTTCCTGATGATGTTGTCCACCACCAGGCTCCACAGCAAAGGTGATAAGACCCCCCCCTGTGGACACCCTCGCGTCACCAATACTCTGAGTATCACCTCACCCCTTTTCATCGTAAGAATCCGACCTGAAAGCATGTTCTTCAACTATCTTCTAGTGGTTTTGTCGAGTCCATGTCTTTCTGCCGCTTCATCGATGGATTTAATAGTGGTGCAATTGAATGCTCCCTCTATGTCCAGGAAAAGTCCCCCGGTTGACTTCAGACCACCAAACGAGAGGCCGAAGAGAAAAGTGTGGCACTATAGGTCAGCAGATTGGTTCAGTCTGCACTGCACATTT
The DNA here is from genome assembly GCA_929108145.2 of Limnephilus rhombicus. Taxonomy (NCBI): domain Eukaryota; kingdom Metazoa; phylum Arthropoda; class Insecta; order Trichoptera; family Limnephilidae; genus Limnephilus; species Limnephilus rhombicus. Next base: position 12,492,166 of record OV815296.1, read on the forward strand.
CCAAGGCCTTTGGCACCGAGGACTTGACAACAAACTGCCTTCTTACGGACTTCCCGCATCCTTGTGTACGTGGATTGCCGACTTCTTGAGGGAGAGGTCGATTCAGACGGTAGTCGATGGTTTCACCTCTTCCTCTCACTCGATAAATGCTGGCGTCCCGCAGGGATCGGTTTTGTCTCCGACTTTGTTTTTGTTGCACATCAACGACCTTTTGTCATGTGCACCAATTCATTGTTACGCGGATGACAGTACAGTTCATGATAGCTTTTTGTTTGACAAGCCCCCAAAGGGCTCACAAACTCCAACAGCTCGTAGGGCTTTGAAGCAAAGAATGGACGGTTACCTCGAGAGTGTTTTCTCTTGGGGTAAAAATAATCTCGTTGAATTTAATGTTTCAAAGACCCAATCTTGTCTGATTACGTCTAAAAGGGATCGAAATGAAAATCTAGTCTCTTTCAACGGAAGCAATCTTCCGAACAGGCCCTCCATCGAAATTTTTTTGTGTAACAGTAATAGTGACCAGCTCAGGTATGGGGGCTCCATCGAAGCCAGAGTAAAGTTAGCCTCCCAAAAACTGGGAGTACTGTACAGGGCCCGCAGATACTTTAATAGTACACAACTGCTAACCCTGTACAAATCACAAGTGCGCCGCAAGGTTGAATTTGGCAGCCACCTCTGGTCTGGAGCTTCAAAATACCTGAAAAATACCCTCGTCTCTGTCAGGCGTCGGGTGGGAATGCTATCCTTGTTCTACCGGTATTACAATGGAAGATGCTCCGAGGAACTAGCATCATTGATCCCTTCGGCACCGGTGCATAGTCGGGAAACATTTGTACACAGTTGACATTTGTCACATGAGAACAGGTCGTTTCTTCGACTCGTTCTTGTGTTCAACAGCTCGGCTGTGGAATGATTTGCCGGCCTCTGTGTTTCCTCCTTCCTACAACATGGGTCTCTTCAAGACCAATGTTCATTCCTTCCTCTCCTCAAAAAGACCCTCCACACAGCATCCCAGATGACATAGGCCCTGAGGGAAATTATTTTCCTCAGGGCCTCCTGTGTGGAGAATGTTAAAAAAAAAAAAGTCGGAAATTTTTTTTTTTTTTTGAGATTATCTTTAAAATATTTTTTAACAGTGTTTATTAATTGGATTTTATCATTAATTTTTCTAATTTCATCCGGCAATCGGTTGAAAATAAGTCTTCCTTGATAAGTATAATAATTTTGTGCGAAGGAAGTGTTTAATTTTGGGCATGAAAAAATATATTTATGTCTAGTACGGTTTTCAGTTATAAATTGATACTTTTCTTTTTCTTTTATAATTTGAATCAATGCAATAAATATTATTAATAGTTGTTGTGTTCTTACACTTTTGAGATTCTCCGACACTTTACTTGTGGAGATGAATTCAATAAATGGTAGTTTCTTGTTGACAATCTGGGTTTATTTATCTTTACGTATTTACAAAGAGAAGGCTTCCAAGTAGCCAACCTGACTGAAGGGAAGCTAGGGCAGGGAAAGAATCGTGGCGCCTCCGCCGGTCATGCAGAGAAGTATTTCCCTGCTGACATCTTGCAGACTAAGAAAGCTTTTATATACATGACATCTTGCGGAGAGGTTTCAAAGCTTTTACATACTCTACAATATTCAAACATTAATTTTGATAAAACCAACCCATAAGTTTTTTACTACAATACTTCTATTTTGAAATGTCTTTTTTAACTTAAAAACAATTTGGTTTGACTGAGAATTTAACCTTCTTATCCAGGAACCGCAGTTCAACGTTTCTATTGTGTAATAGAAACGTTGGGGGGAAAAAGGGGGAGTCTGGTCCAGTCAATTAAAAAATTCGACTTTTTTGCCTAAAAATCTTCCTATACATGTGGAGATTACATTCCCAAAGTTATAGCATCAAATTCGACCTTGAAGTATAGTTAGCAGCGGTACACGCCAAGCAGGGAGAAAGGAGCGGTCCGGTTACAAGCGAAAACTTTAAAAGTTTTTCTCAAAACCACATTTTTTAAGTTGGTTGGAATCGTAGCTCTTTGAATTTTCATCCGATTCACTTCATTCAAAGTTTAAATTAAATTTATATGCGGATGAACCATGCCCAATGCCCAATTATTTCTAAAGGACAAAGTTATTGCAAAATTAAGGTCGATTTTTTTTTTGTCATTTTCATTTCATGTCTGCCAATTTTGCAATCAACAAATTTTTTTGCGAACAACTGTGGTTCATGCACATTCTACATTCATACTAGTTATTGGAAACATTTCTACCAATTTTCAAATTTTTTTTATAATTTTACTTAAATATGTTTACACTTACTAGACTTCATTTCAAAATAACAATCCTCCGTTGGTCACCATGATACAGGCAGCTGCCTAGTATGGTGACCTAATGTATCTTCTCAAGTAAATGAATTAATCATGTAACATATACTAATAAATAAATAAATACTGTAGCGGAATTTTTTTGAATTTCATGTTTCAGATAATTTCCAAGGACTCTAGGATTCCAACCGATTTGGTCAGACCCTCTTTTTGCGGCTGCTGTATCTGTATATATGTAGATATTCAAATCAAATTTTCAATAGTGTTTTTTCTTGTTCTAACGTACTTTTACATGAAACAAAAGTTTCGTGAGTGAAAATAAATTTTATCTTTGAAAAACGCATTTAAAAAAAAGAGTAAATGAATGCTAATCGCCAATGGGTTAACTTCCATTTCCAAGATTTCATTTCATCCATATATGTATATAAAGAAAATAACAAAATAACACATCTACAGTAAGGCCTCGCTAATCCGGATAGGGAAAAACAAGACCCCTTCCGAATTATCGAGGCATCCGGATTATAGTATGCAATTTTATAATAGGAATAAAACACATTTTTAACATTAAAGTAAAAATTTTAAGTCAATTTAGACAAGAGTATGTATGTACGTACAAATGTACTTATAAAAAATTCAAACATGTAAGAAATTTGGGCACGTAACATGAAATAAAAAAAAAAAAAAAACTAAAAGTCAATTAACGAGTGACGGCAAATGATTGAATATTTTCACGTTTTGACCAGCACGCACCCGTCCGGATTACATATGTGCACCGAAGTAACGGGGGTCCGGATTAGCGAGGCTCTACTTTATATATAGGAGGGGGGGTCTTGAATGCCCCCTTGTCTACGCATTGCATTAAGCATAATAAATGTATGAAACCTTCAAAATACCTTTTTTCCACCCTCTGAATTACTAAAACCAAATGACAATACATTTGAAAAGTTTTTTTAATCATTAAGCAGATCTGAATAGCCAGGTACTTCCCCACCTTCCTCTTCCCCATCTCCTTCCCTTCCCCACTACCTTCAGCTTCACAACATACCCCGATTGAGGGTGCCATAGTCTCACTGGTTACACACAAATAGTGGTGTAAACAAAATTTGTTATTTTCATTTAACCTTTCGAACGTTGAGCTGCCGCCATCTAATACCTCCGTAGTGAGCCGAAGGAAAAATTCCTCTAAAAATGTATTAATGTCAAATGCGCCAGCGCTCAATGGATACAAATAAATCTTGAAAAGTTTTATTGTAGGTACTTCATCATGCTGCTGGCCGAGGCGGTGGTGATGTCAACGGCAGCGATAGCCGAGACGGTCATGAACACCTTTATATGTGGCCTCATGGCGCACGCCAGAGCACAGCTCGTCGTGTTGAGAGAAAACCTCCAAGCAATCGGCCGGGGATTCGTCAAAAACAGTGAGACTGGCGGCCATCTTGAATCCACTAAACACAAAATGGCGGCCATTGGAAAAGGGGGGAAAACTGTCACTGAAAATAAAGGAAGACCAGAAATTATTGAAGGTTACAAGAATACTTTTAAGAATTATTACAATCATCTGACAGCTTTGTTTCGTACTCTGGATGTTGAAGAAGATCAAATGGTCATTGAAGAAGCTTACGGTGAAGATCTTCTGAGGAAGTTAAGTTACAGCGAGCTGAAAAAGGATTTCGTCAAGTGTATGGAATATCATTTTAGTATTGTGGAGTAAGTAAATTATATATATTTTTTCTTTTTGACAATATATTTGTTTCTATAGATATTCTATAAGCATATAGCTGAGAAGATGGTATAACTTACCAGGAATATACCATGCTATAGGAATGTATGAATAATAACACTTGGCTACAGCGATTGCAATTATTTGTAGCTTTAACATATTAGGCACAGATCAAATGATTAACCGCGACGATAAGGAACTCCAGTGAAAAATATTATGGCTTTACAAAAATATGTTTATACAGAATAGACCAATAAACGCTGATTCTAAATACACAAGTTTTATTTAATAATATTAAACGCAGAGTTTTTAAAATTTTTTTAAAAAGTCCATTTTTAATCGTATTATTAAAATGTTTAGTGGTGACGTCACTGATCACCGTAAAGTCATTGTATGGGAATGTAGGTCTGACACAAGCCATCGTATTAACAACATTTAATTTATTTGTTTATTTACATACTGTTTATAGAGATTTAGTTGTTGTTTTATTGAAACATTATTTAGGCCTTAATAATTCAGTTTCAAAAATAAAGGTATCTCTTATTAGTTTATCTCTATTATTGAAAATATTCAAAAACTACTGTACAAAAAAAATAGTAATGCTACTTCTAGGGAGAATACTTCGAATTTCAAAATGGCGCCAGTCGAACAGATGATTGCCCAACCTTATAGTAGGGGAGCCCAAGAGGCTAAAAGGGTGCCCCAATAGGTCCACAATTCAATAGATCCCCACAACGGGATTGAGTAAATCCCAAAATCCCCGCTTGGGCTCCCCTACTATTATCAGTTCGGAGCTTCGGTTTCCATTAATATTGATTTCGATCTTAAAAGTCGAAAAAATAACAATTTCAAACAATTTTTATACCATTCTCCCGTAATAATATTGAAAAATGTAATAATATAATAAATGAATAATTCCACCTAAATAATGTTTTAACTTATCGAATAGTATCCGTGTAACTCTCATACAAAATGACAACACCTGTTGAAAATAAAAATAACTTTTCGGGAGTGATGACGTCACACGATTCACTACACATACGGTGGTTTTCGGGGAATCTTGAAAAATTAAAACTTTGACAGTTAATTTAACTATTAAAACTAACTATTTTATAGTACACAACTGCTGACTGTTCAAATTGCAAGTGCGCCCCCGCTGTTGAATTTGGCAAGCACCTCTGAGGCCTGACACCCTAAAATACTAGAAAAAAAACCATCGATTATGTGCAGAAACTGGCAGTCCATTAGACAGATTCCACTGTCTTAAGAAACGGATCACAATGTTTAGAGACCTGGTGTCAGGTGGAATGCTGCCCTTGGTCTACCAGTATTTCTTGGATGTCTTGGTAAATTTAAGATCCAGCCTCCAGGAAAATAAAAGTGTGGCAATCAATATACTTACTGTTGTATAATATGAAGAAGACTAAATGTGTACTGTGTGTTGAACACATGTTACAGATACGTGAAGGAGATAGAGGCGGTGTTCACATGGATGTTCTTTGCCCAGTTTGTTCTGTCGGCCACCATCATCTGTTCTGCCACCATTCAGATAACCCGGGCAAGTTCTATGTAGTGTGGTGTTGTTGCTTTTGTCAGCACATCTGTTATTTTCATCAGAATTTCTGTTGCTTTCATCAGGAAATTTGTTGCTTTCATCAGAACATTTCTTACTTTCTTTAGAATATCTGGTGCTTTCATCAGACTATGTGTTTGTTTTTAATCTTTTCAGATATAGTGTGGAGTTTGTTGCTTTCAATAGAATATCTATTGATTTCATTACAAAATTTGTCACTTTCTTCAGAATTTAATGTTTCAAAGACCCAATCTTGTCTGATTACGTCTAAAAGGGATCGCAATGAAAATCTAGTCTCTTTCAACGGAAGCAATCTTCCGAACAGGCCCTCCATTGATATGCTTGGTGTAACCCTAAGTGACCAGCTCAGGTATGGGGGCTCCATCGAAGCCAGAGTAAGGTTAGCCTCCCAAAAACTGGGCGTACTGTACAGGGCCCGCAGATACTTTAATAGTACACAACTGCTAACCCTGTACAAATCGCAAGTGCGCCCCACGGTTGAATTTGGCAGCCACCTCTGGTCTGGAGCTCCAAAATACCTGAAAAATACCCTCGACTCTGTGCAGAAACGGGCGGTCCGTTTGATAGATTCTCCCATCTTAACAGACGGATTGCAATCTTTAGAGCACAGGCGTCGGGTGGGAATGCTATCCTTGTTCTACCGGTATTACAATGGAAGATGCTCCGAGGAACTAGCATCATTGATCCCTTCGGCACCGGTGCATAGTCGGGAAACACGCCAAACGCGTGCCCAACATTTGTACACAGTTGACATTTGTCACATGAGAACGGGTCGTTTCTTCGACTCGTTCTTGTGTTCAACAGCTCGGCTGTGGAATGATTTGCCGGCCTCTGTGTTTCCTCCTTCCTACAACATGGGTCTCTTCAAGACCAATGTTCATTCCTTCCTCTCCTCAAAAAGACCCTCCACACAGCATCCCAGATGACATAGGCCCTGAGGGAAATTATTTTCCTCAGGGCCTCCTGTGTGGAGTTAATGTAAAAAAAAAAAAAAATTTGGTGCTTTCATCAGAATATAAGTTGGCTTTTAACATTTTCAGATGTAGTGTGGTGTTTGTTTCTTTCATCAGAACATTTGGTGCTTTCATCAGAATATAAGTTGGCTTTTAACATTTCAGATGTAGTGTGGTGTTTGTTTCTTTCATCAGAACATTTGGTGCTTTCATCAGAATATAAGTTGGCTTTTAACATTTTCAGATGTAGTGTGGTGTTTGTTTCTTTCATCAGAACATTTGGTGCATTTGTCAAAATATTTGTTTGCTTTTAAGTCTTTCAGACTGTAATTAAAACAGGCTTTGGTAGAACATACTTAATAATAATTGGTAGTTAAACAAAAAAATTTGCAGCTTTTTTTTTCAATATTTCAAAAGTTATTGCTACTTTTTGAAATAAAATTGACAAATCGTGCACTGTATGTCAAAATATAACATTTATTAAATTTAAAAAATATTTAAATTAAAGAAATATCCTCAAAATTAACATCACAAAAAAATCAGCGGAAAAAATTTGGTTGAACACAAAAATCACATTTCAAATTATTAAAATGGCTACTGCCTGAACTAGTATCTACAATCCAATTTAAAAAATAGCGTGCAATGCAATTATACCAGCAACTGGAAAAGTAAAAAAATAAAACAGAAAAAGTCCAATTTTTATTCACTCTAGATCATAGGTTCCCAACCTTTTTTTCAGCCAACTCAGAATGAAACCAACTCAGAAGCACCTCATAAAGGTCATTAAAGAGTGATGATAAAAAAAATATTGATTAAGTTAGGTTAGGATTACCGGCAATTTTAAATGTATTTTTTCATAGCTTTTAATGACCTTTCTGAGGTGTTGGGTTTTATTGCTCAGAAAGATTACACTTGTGCAGTAATTCACGTGACACGCTACAGTGGTATTGTAGACCAATTTCCGTGTTTTGACGTCTAACTTTCCCTTTATCCTACTTTTCTTTTCATTGTAATTTTTTCTGCAATTTTTTAATTTAACATTTCAAAGTCAGTGTTTAGTTTTAATTTGTTATAGATTATGATTCCTGAGTATTTCATTTCTTCTACTTCTTCAATATTTTGATTTTCTATATTAAGGGTAGTAATTTCGTTGAGTTTCTTCTCTAATACCATGAATTTACTTTTAGTTACATTTATTTTCAGTTTATTCGAAGAAAAAAAAAGTTTTGTTTACTTTTTACCAAGTTGGTTTTTTTTAGTTAGGCGCCAATACGATCTGTTTAGTTTTTTTAGTAAGGCGCGAGGTTCGAGTGGCCTATCAAGCCTGCCTGCGTGTCTGAAATCGAGGAAAACATTATGCATGATCCCAAGATGTTTTGGCACTGTATAAAATCCCTTCGCAAGGATGGCGGTCTTGAACACACCAATGTCAATGATGATAGGTAATCAGGAATTTCGTGGCTTGGGTGTGGCTAGCGCGTTTGCTATCATTTTTAATCGGTCTACAATAGAGACCCTCCACTTCTAGACATTAATAATGCGGCCACATTTAATACCAATAATACCAGAGGAGCTTCAAACGTCGATTAAGATATATTTACGGAATCTGACATTATGAGTGCCATAAGTCTCATGAAAAACTGACACTACATCGGACCAGACATGTTCCCGTATTTTTTAATAAAGGGTGCGCCGAGTTCCTACAAACACCATTATGTCTTTTTTTAACTTAGCTCTTAATACTTCCTTTTCCTGAAGCATGGAAAACTTCCAATAAGTCCTATTTTTAAGAAAGGTTCGAAAAAGTCAATCGAAAATTATAGATCAGTTGCCATACTATCAGCTTCTGCAGAACCATTTGAAAAACTAATTAATAAATTCGTTATGCCTCAGATAGACGCGTACATTATCCCCGAATAGCATAGTTTCAGGAAAGGAAGAACCAATCTGATGGTTTTCACTGACTATGTTGCTAGGTCCCTAGACAGTGGATACCAAGTAGACTGTTCGTATAACGACTTCTCCAACGCCTTTGTTGTGAATCACGATATCTTACTCACAAAACTTGCCCAGATGGGTTTTTCAATTCGGATGTTAAAGGTTTTCAAAAGTTACCTCTAGAACAGAAAGCAATTTGTCACACGGAATCTTCCAATCTGCTGAATTTCTTATTTTTTCTGGGATTCCCCAAGGATCGATCCTAGGGCCTCTTCTCTTTTCCATTTTCATTAATGACATTGCTGGAGTCATCCGTTTTTCTCTTTTTGCTATTCGCTGATGATATAAAATTATTGCTTCTAATAAGAAATATTGAGGACTGCCAGCGCCTTCAAGCTGATGTTGATACATTTCAGAATGGAGTCAACGAAACCAGCTTTATTTCAATGTCTTGAAATGCGTAGTTCTGACTTTTAGCAGAGCATTTAGTCTCACCCACCACAGGTTCACTATGCTCGGTCATAATCTCAAACGCGTTTAAAATATAAAGATCTTGGGATTATGTATGAAAGTAAGTTGACATTTCGTCCTCATATCAAAGGAGTGTACCAGTTGGCCTTAAAAATGTTAGGGTTTGTTCTCCGAACCATCAGAAGATTTTATACTTCTCCTTGGTCCACAGAAGGCTAGAGAGGTGTTCCCATATCTGGACTCCTCATGAGGCAGGGTGCTCCCTCATGTTGGAGAGAGTTAAAAAAAAAATTCTAAGATTTCTCTACATGAGGGAGTACGGCCACCAACTATAGCTCTACCCGACGAACTGGGCATGCTGGGACTTAAGGGGAACATATGCGCGGCCCATTTCGGCCGGTTTCATACAAATCTAACACCCATATGCATAGTCGGTTCCTCGAGATTTCCTCCACTCGACTCAACCTCAAGGATAAATTCGGTATGCAGAACTGAAAAAACTATCCTCGACTCGAGCAAATTCCTCAGTCGAGTCGAGTAATGAACTGTCAAACTCAAGGTACGTCGCGATCTACCTTGAGGTCTCCTCAAAGCTTGTTAACAGTGCGCACCACATTATTTCTGAGGTTATTTCAAGTTTTGTTAGCATAATGAATAATTTTCATGATTTTATTGACTACCTTATGAAGATTTGTATCAATATCGTCCTATAAAGCGGTATTTACGGGATGCAGAAAATCCTCTGGAATATTTCGATTTAGAAAAGATGTAATAATAAACGTCCTCTTGCCACTTTTGAATTTAACACCGAGTGCCAATAACCGAGGTCTCCCAATACCGCCTCTGTTGCAGCTTCTCATAGCAAATTCCTTCTCATACCAAATTCTCTTTGCACTCGACAGTTGAGTTGAATGACAAAATTGACAGATAGCGCCACAGAAGTAGAACACAATCTCAGAGGAAGACAGCCCATAGATGAAAAAAAGTGAACCACAAACGTATTCTATACAGTTTGCCAACATAATAATAAGAAATTTAATGACGTCATTCCTTCACTCAACCTCAACTCGACTTACTGGAGGTTCCTCACTGGAGGGTGAAGCCGTAACTGAACACACTGATTTCAAGGAAGTTTTTAAGATTTCCTTGAGGTGACCTCGACTAAGGTCGAGTGGAGGAGGTCTCGAGGAACCGACTATGCATATGGGTGTTAGATTTGGGTTTGAGATCAAAATACACAACCAAACTGAAAAATAATTTTTCTTTTCAAAAGGTATATTAAATAAATAGTACGGATGAGAGTTATTTTATTTATTTTTGCTTTAATATATAAGATATAGGCCATTAAAGATTTTTATGTTTCTGGATTTTACAGGCGATTTAGGCAATTATTTGTGAGTAAATCAAATTAATTAAAAATATTATTATTTTTATTATATCCCATCTTGCCCCATCCCATTACGCCCCCCCCCCCCCCCCTCCCCCGTTGTGGTTAATATAATCGTGACGACAATTGCTGTTTTAGACTCGGGGGGCGCGGGGAAAAAAATTCTCAAAGTGGGCGGTGGGCAAAAAAAGGTTGAGAATCTATGCTCTAGATCAGGACTTCCAAACCAGGGGGGCGTAGAGAAATGTCAGGGGGGCGTAATAGGTATGTTTGCATTTCCGAAAAAAAAATCTATTTAACGCTTAGGGAAAATAATTTGGGAGGCGGGAATGGGTACCGCCGCTCCGGGAACATTTATTGGATAACCAACACCTCTGCCATAGGTCACCCCAAGTGGTTCGCTGCGTTTGGTGATTTAGCAGGGGTGCCCGGGTTCATGGGATGAGGTTTGTCTAGGTCTGATACCAGGACACACTGAACCCCAGATTCCTACCCACCCCTTAAACCCTTTTCCTTCCCAGAACTCTCCTCTCCTTCCTTTCCCTAAAAAATCCCCCACACAGCATCTCCAAAGATGACATAGGTCCTCAGGGAAATTATTTTCCTCAGGGCCTCCTGTGTGGAGCTCATGTAAAAAAAAGAAAGGTAAATTAACTGTTCAGAATTGCCATTCAATCGCTACAATACAAGTTTCGACAAGTCACAACACGGCGTGTGATGTGCACCCCTGCCCCACCTACCCGCTTAATAAAAAATAATAGTAGAATAATATGTATAATTAAGTCAGTGGTTGAGTGGGCATCGCGCTTGGGTCCGACCCGGGCGTCGTGTGTTCGATTCCTCGGCTGGCTAAGTCCTCCATCACAACACAAGCAACATTTTCGGCTTTCTGTGGTGGTAGTAGGAGATTTTCAAACATTGTTGGGTTTTTCGTAATCTTTCGTTAAAAATAAAATAAAAGTAATTAATGATTAAAAGTATATCTACTCTTCTATTAAAGATCCATCATTACATAGTATAAAATGAAGTCGCACAAAATGTATGTGTGCATAGACCTTTTAAACTACACAACGGATTTTCATGCAGTTTTCACCAATAGATAGAGTGATTCAAGAGGAACGTTTATATGTATAATACAAGCTTATTATAGTGGAGAAAAGCCGAGAAATTCAAATATTCAATTCAGGCAGCGTGCAGCTGGCGGCTGGCAAGCGGGTGGTGTGGATTTTATAAAGGTTGGGTAATGGCGTTGTGTTTCGTTAGCCACAGCAACGTGTGACCGGGTCTGCTAGTAATAAATAAATATATTGTATCTGTATCGTACCTATTAGAAATTCAAATAAATAATTTAGTTAATGTAAAAAATGTGTTTCTTATTTTTGTTGACAATTAAGCGGGGGCATGAAAATATTTTTTTTTGGTTCGGGGAGGCTCGGCGAAATAAAGGTTTGGAAACCCTGCTCTAGATAATCAGGAAAAAAATCTAAAATCTGTGTATTTTCAAATATGTATACACACACACCGTCTGAAAGGGATAATCGATCTTTGTTCAATCCTACAATCCTCCTCCATGTAGTTTATCCACTTCTTTCTCTGCCTGTCTGTGCGTCACTACCATTGGGGCACAAAAACAGACACAACTTCGGTGTCCTTGGGTTAGGTTAGGTTATAAATAAAAGTAGTGTGATTCACATAACACTTTTTTTAAGAAAATATAGTTAGATTCACAAGGTACTCATTACAAAATACAGGTCCTTAAATATATAATTAATGATGTCTAATATAATATAATGTTACTATTATGTTTCTGGCATGTCCCCTCCGGGCACCAACTGGAAAAAAGAAATTAATTCAATATTAAATTTCATTTCCATGTAAAGTACACTGCCCTCATCAGCAAAAACACAGCAGAATTAGGTTGAGGGAGACCTAACCTAGACCTCTCCAGCTGCTCTCTCGACCCATCGCATTGCACCACAGTGGGAGGGATGGTCATTGACCTCAGATTTTACCCACCCCTCATATCTTCTTCATTCCTAGAACTTCCGCACCTTCCTTTTCCTAAAAAGACCCTCCACACAGCATCCCCAAAGATGAGATAGGCCCTGTGTGGAGCTAATGTAAAAATACATATGTACCAGAATATAAGTTTACACTGTAAAGAAATCCATACCAACTTACTATTAAGGGTATTTTTTAAGTGGATTTTAGATTTGAAATTGGTAAATAATGCATAAAAATTATAATTTTTCATAAATATCATTTCGGGGGGCCAACTGTTGGGAGATTAACTGTTAGGTCACCTAGGGCGAATCACCGATAATATCAACTAAAATCTTTATTATGGCAAAGAGAAAAAAAAATGCAATGATTAACACTGCCTTTGAAAGCAAAATAGTTGGCTATGCAACAAGATGAACAAAATAGTTGGCTATGTAACAAGATGAATAAAAAGTTGGCTACATGGCACGATGAACAAAAAATTTGCTATGCGACAAGATGAACAAAAAGTTGGCTATGTAACAAGATGAACAAAATAGTTGGCTATGCAACAAGATGAACAAAATAGTTGGCTATGCAACAAGATGAACAAAATAGTTGGCTATGCAACAAGATGAACAAAATAGTTGGCCATGCAACAAGATCAAGAAAATAGTTTGCTATGCAACAAGATGAACAAAATAGTTTGCTATTCGACAAGATGCACAAATAGTTGGCTATGCGACAAGATAAGAAAAAAAAGGAATATCCTACCATGGTAATGTTGTTTCCGTTGAGCAGGATCTGGTCGAGCTTGGTGACACGTCGCCCCTCGGGGGTGGACTCGTACTCGGTGACATCCTCGAGGAGCATGTTGACAAAGTCATCGAAGCCCAGCAATGTGCCCACGATCTCCTTGTCATTCTTCATGATGATGTGGATTCGGGAGCCGATGCACTTGTCCACCAGCTCTGCCAACATAAACAATTTAAATCAATACGTGGGTAGTTGGTGGAAAAATATTGGGTTCCCATTCAGGCATCGTGGGTTCAAAAATTCCAGCCAATTAAAAAAAAAAGATATATATACATCAATATATAGTAGTCCTATTCAGGTTGGTAAGAAATCAACAAATCCCAATTAAAATACTTAGTAATATTTAAAAAAAAAATCTTTTGAAATAATTTGTACACCGCAGTGGTGAACATATGTGCGAGACTTGACACAAACTTCTAATGCACGCGCCGACCGACCTGTGAGGTAGGTAAAGAAATCGATAACTTTATAACATCGGATCGATTAACGTAACTTTCGATGATTTTATATCGATATCTCGAGTTCGGTTTCACTGTTGACAGCCGAACCGATATTGACAGGGAATAAATAAGAAATCGATTCACACTGGAGGTGTTTTTTTATAAATTCACATTATGAAGCGTCAAACACCAAACAATTACCTAAAACTATCAATAATTTGGCAATGTTGAATTGAACTTTTGTCAGAACCCGCTGACCGATCATAGTGCATTTAAGCCTCTTACGGTATTAATCGTTTTTAAACGACGATTTACTAATTCTAAGTATATAGATTGCATATAATAAAACTGATATATTCAGAATCAGCATTTGTTGGTCTGCGTCATAGATTCTCAACCTTTTTTTGACCACCGCCCACTTTGAGAAGATTTTTATTTCTAGCGCCCCCTAACTTGTGAATCTGAAACAGCAATTGACCACAACGGGTAAATTTGCCACAACGGAGGGGGCATAATGGAATACCACGAGGGGGTTACATTTGCTACAACTGAGGGGGCGTAATGGGTTAGGGAAAATATTTCGGGTGGTATTGGTTTCTCTGGATCTCCTGCCGTCCCCCTGAATGTCTTAAACGCCCGCCAATTTTCTCTTGGTTTTCTACCGCCCCCCTGAAGGTCTGAAAAGCCCCTAAGGGGGCGTTATCGCCCACATTAAGAAACTATGGTCTACATCAATACAATATGTTTTATAAGTCATAGAGACAACGGACCGCCAAACAACTCGGTCTTGGCACACACTCCTTGCCTCATTCACATTCATACATCATTTCATATACACTCTTCTATTATTTTGACTCTTGACATGGCCCGACTAAAGTATCTGATTCTCTTGATCGTGCCATGTCTTTCTCGGGCGTCCCCGACTTCTTCTACCATTCACAGTTGCGTCATATATTCTCTTTACACTCCTTTCTTCACTCATTCACTCTAATTCGGAAATATTTTATAAATTTATACTTTCAGCTTCACAAATCCTACAATTATAATATCCTGTGATTTTTCACAGATCTGCGCTAGTGTAAAAATAAAAAGCATCACCGTTAAACGTTACTTGAAGCGAGGCAGCCATGAATGATCAACCACCGTAAACCGTTATCCATAAACACACTTCTGGGTCCACTAACATCTTTTGGTAAAGTATGGACAAGCCGCCGCATGCCGCTACACTTTAAATAGGCATAAAATTTGAAAAGTAAACTACTTTTAAACTTAATTACCACAAGAACCATCAGTTTCAGTCGGGATAAACGGAAAAATATGCATTAAAATTCGATTTTCATTAAAAGTTTAAAAATCACCATCTCCATTACGGCCATGTTTTTTTGTATGGATTTGACATTGGCGAAGTTTCATTTCAAACTAAAAACGCATGAATTACTTAATTTACCAAGAACCGAATTAAGAAAAGAATTTACTAAGAACCTAATAACTAAAGTCCGGATTAAAAATTTGCAACAAAAACCGCCCAAAATATGCATGCAAATATGCAATAAAAATAGCTAAAATATGCACGAAAATCCATAAAAAGGGCCAAAATATGCAAGATGAAATAATACAGAAAGTCGTATTTTTAAATACATATTTTTTATTTTAGTAAGCAATTAGTTCTCAAGGATAACAATTGTATTTTCGAAAATATCAATTAAAAATTTTATTTAACAATGAAATTTACAATTTACCTTTAAAAACGTATAGGTATGACTAAGTACTATTCTAAATGTTCTGTAGACAAATCGTGTCTACGATCGCTTAATGTATTTTTGTAAGCGGAAAAGGAGCGTTCTACATCTACTGATGTGACTGGACAGAATATAAATTTGGGGCCGATTTTTGAACTTATTGTGTCGGGCAAAATTTCACCAGCCCCGTTGATGAAGCTATCCGTTTGGCGTAAGGGTTCAAACCCTGGGTTAGTGTTCAGTAAGTTTTCAAACTTTTCTTTGATTTTAATCGGGTATAGTTTTGGCAACGGTGAATTCATAAAGCGAATTTTTTTCAGAACCTGAATAGATTCATTCCACGCCTTTCATGAGTTTCAAGCGTTTTTATACTTGCAGGTACGAGTATGTAGGCGAAATGAGTGCAAATCATAGCTAGGTTTTTTTTTAATACTAGCATCGTCGAACGCTTCTTGGAAAACTGTCAAAGCCTCTGCACTATCGAAGTCATTGATAACACCCTTGATGGCCTCAAAATGTTCATGGTAAAATATCGCAGCTTCGATCCATGTACCCCAACGTGTTATTACTGGCTCGGGAGGTAAAGGGACATTGGCAGTTTTTCATTGTAGGCCTTTATACGAGCAGGCACCTTAAGGAACGCTTTCTTTGCTGATGAAATCATTCACGTTCGTAAACGTGGATCTCACTTCTTCGGCGAGTCTGTGTACTCCGTGAGCAAAACACGTCACATGAATCAAATTATACTTGGAGGGTTTTTCCTGATTTGATCATATAGGGGGCAGCATCTCAGAGCAACACATACACATTTTCATCCGCAGAAGATCAGGAAATATTTTTTTTTATACCCTCATTCACAAATCTGGAAATCGTAGAATAATTTGTCTTTTCAAGTTCTCTGCAGGCCACCAAATAGGAAGATGAAGGCTCAAGTTTTAATGTACCAACAATCAAATTTGCAATGTAACGACCGCAAGTGGCGGTGGTTTCGTCAACTGATATCCATATGATTGTTATTCTTGAGTTCATTGCGGATTTCTTCCAGGACATATAGATAAATTGATGGTATGTAATTTTTACGTAAAGTAGATTCATCCGGTATATTTTTATTTCTGCAATGTTTTCTGAGCCACTGTAAAAAGTTTGCTAGCCGCGCGCTTTGCTATCTGACGTTTATATTGTCAATATCTCAATTTTTTGCTAAAATATGCAACTTCCGCTGAAAAGGGTCAAAATATGCAAATATGCATTTGCATATAATCCGGTCTTTACTAATAACCTATTTTGTGTTCGTAAATAGTTGTTTCTTGTAATAATTGTTGAAATGAAGTATAGGTAGGTATCCCACGTAGGTATCCCACGAAGTCGGCTACAATCGTATTAGCTCTTGTTAATTTATCAAGGATACCAACATAACAGTGACAGGTACGGCCGCGGATTTTCGCTGTGTCGGTTCGCGAAGTGAATTTTGGTTTTATGCAATTGAAAATTAAAATGCATTATTTTCCGCCGCCCCAAAGCCAAAAAGTTTCATTTTATAGTAATTAAGGCGAATCTAAAGTTTTTTTCTAAAAATTATTCGTAATAAGCGTGGCCAGTCCGAACCGATAATTACCAATAATATAAAAACGTACCGCCAAAATTGCGTTCGAAGTCAACTAAAAAAAAATCATTTTTACAAAATATGCGTGCATAAAAATCAGACAAAAATGCAGTACTTTTAAAACACTTAAATCTTCTTCGAGTTCTTGTGAATATTGCTGTAAAACCATGTTTAAAACGTAAATAAGCTAAATGTTTGACAACTAACCTAAAGGCAGAAGAGTGGAGGGATTAGCCGGCGTCGTAATTTGGGCCATTGTAAAGTTTAGATAACGTTTATAGAGAACAAATAACTCTTTTAAATAACCGTAATTGTTAAAATGAAGTTATTTATAGTGAAATAAGATTACTTCAACACGATTTTCAAACACATTCGAATCGTTTACAAAAAAGTGACAGCGGAACTTTAGTGTTGCCAAAAAGAGAAAAATAAATTCCAAAACTAATGTTTCTACTTCTTTAATAAGGTACCTACTTCTTATTCATTTATTTAGTAAGTGCATGCAGTGATGCCAACTTAGCAATTTTATAGCTAGATCTAGCTATTATTTTATGTCAGACAGCTACATTTTAATGAAACTTGTAGCTAAACTTTTTAGCTACTTTTTATAGCAACTTTTCGTCATTGTTTGATATTTCGATTTCGTCATGAGAGAACATAAAACGCTACGTCGTATAGTTAAAAGTAAAAAACAAACGCAACTCTATGGTCATAGACGCTATGGTATAAGTGGCGTTAGCCGGAAAATCCCCGTTTCCTGCTGCACTAGCTCTCCCTTTTTGGAGTACAGTGCCACAATCTTTGATATTTCTATGACATATTTGTTCACAACTAGCGACACCACCACCGGAACAGATAACTTTGTGGCACTGTAATATTGTTCTGTGCGCTAGCTAGCTACGACGGACAGAATACAACCAAAATAGTACGCACTACTCTTATTCTACCTTGTGTTGTTTTGTTTTATCCAAATAAAACCTGGAAATAAAACGATTGTCAGAATTTAGAAGATTGGGGGGGGAGGTTAAAAATTGCAAAAAGTTGGTCACGTAGTATGGGTATGTTCCCTTATCTACTTACTGTAACGTTTAGCTACTTCTAGCAACTTTTTGGGGTAAAAAAAAAACTGGCAATCTAGCAACATTTGTAAGATGTCTAGCAATTTAGCATAGCTAACTGTTGGCAACACTGAGTGCATGACGATCAGTGTTGCCAACTTAACGGATTTCCCGTCATATCTGGCGGATTGGAGTGTCCCGAAACGGGAAAATTTTGTGTATAACGGAATATACAGTATGACGGATTTTCTGGCGGATTCGAAAAAAGTGCCAAATTACATACTTTTATAGGTGAAAATCGCCTATATTTATGGATTTATGGAGAAATTTTGATCCCTAAAATTCTCTAGCCACCCCCCCCCCCCCCCCAGAATGGACGAAAATTTGTGTATCTGACGGATTTCTGACCCTTGATCCGTCACGATTTAGCGGGAACAAAGATTTCGAGTTGGCAACACTGATGACGATGACCGTGACCGCGACTCCGTCGCTGAAGAGGTGAAGCCTGTGTCAGGCCTCGTTATAAAACGGCCTTCTCACGTTAAGCTACTGACACACTTGCTCATTAGAAGCCAAAGAGCATGCTATCTAGTAACATGTGTGCGCATGTGTGTCAGTGACATTGCTAGTAATGAGCATGCTCAATTGATTATCGGGTGGAATGGGAAGCCTCTAAGCATGTTATGAGCACGCTTATTTCGATCCGGTCTCAGTTCGCGCCTGCGCATTCTTTGCAAAAATATGAAAAATGGCTCACTGGAGAGACGAAAAAACCTAGCTTTTCGTGATTTATTATGGGAATCTCGAATGTATTTGAAACCCAAGGTCACTAAAATACCCATAATAGATTTCCTAAATCCCCAAACGTTCCTTTAGCTCCAAAATGAAACCACATTCTATTGAAATTACCATTTATTTTTTATTATTTAGTCATTTTCGGATTTGTTGACATCTTGCAGCCAAATCAACCGTTTTATTTTCTTTCGTCAGAAGATTCTTAAATAATCGCAAGCAATAATTTGTTAGTTCTGGGCGAATGGAATTGACTCCATTTGACATGTGTGTTCAATTGTTGGCTTTGAGCATGCTCATTCATGAGAAAGCTCAAACCAAGCCTGCTCTTTTATGAGCAAGTGTGTATAGTTGAAGAGCATGCTCATGAGCCGGCTTATTAATGAGCATGTGTGTAAGTACCATTATTGTTGGCTTTGAGCATGCTCATTCATGAGAATGCTCAAACCAAGCTTGCTCACGTATGAGTAAATGTGTATGAACATACTCATAAATGGGCATGTTCATGAGCTTGCTCATTAATGAGCATGTGTCAGTACCATTAAAGCACTGCTTGTCGAGTATCTGCAAATCAGATTGTTATTTGGCAAAACCGGCAGCCAAATTATTATTATTCCTCTGCCGTGCAGTTGGAACAGGATCATTTGCAATTTACCCCCAATCTTGAGGAAAGAAGCAAGACTTTTGACAAAACCCCCAATTTATTGTCATTTCTCGCTACGCCGAGCTCAGCCGAGCCTCATCGTTCCATGCGGTTGGGATTGATTTATTTATGGTCTATAAATATGCCATTAGACATGTTTCTCAAAAAATTTGGGATACCACAAGGTCCCCGCAAAGTGGGTCCCAAAAATGCTCAATGAAGATCACAAACAACAACGGGTTTAAGCAGCAAGCGATTTTCTTGTGTGATACGACATCGATGGCGAGGAATTGGGCTCAATTATGACTGAGGACAAGACCGGGGTACACTACACGAGATAAAGGAAAAATCCCGTCAGTGGCATCATTCGGTTACCTCGAGAGTGTTTTCTCTTTGGGTAAAAATAATCTTGTTGAATTTAATGTTTCAAAGACCCAATCATGTATGATTACATCTAAAAGGGATCGAAATGAAAATCTAGTCTCCTCCAACGGAAGCAATCTTCCAAATAGGCCCTCCATTGATATGCTTGGTGTAATTGATCTAGTGATCAGCTCAGATATGGGGGCTACATCGAAGCCAGAGTAAAGTTAGCCTCCCAAAAACCGGGTGTACTGTACAGGGCCCACAGATACTTTAATAGTAAACAACTGCTAAACCTGTACAAATCACAAGTGCGCCCCCACGGTTGATTTTGGCAGCCACCTCTGGTCTGGAGCTCCAAAATACCTGAAAAAACCCTTGTCTCCATGCAGTCCATTTGATAACTCTCCTATCTTAACAAACTGATTGCAATCTTTAGAGCACAGGCGTCAGCTGAAAATGCTGTCCTTGTTCTTCCGGTATTTCAATGGAAGATGCTCCGAGGAACTAGCGTCAATGATCCCCTCGGCATCGGTGTAGAGTCGGGAAACATGTGCCCAACATATGTACATGGTTGACATTTATCATATGAGAACATGTCATTTCTAAGACTCGTTATTGAGTTCTACAGCTCGGCTGTGGAACGATTTGTTTCCTTCAAGACCCATGTTCACTCCTTATTCTCCTCAAAAAGACCCTCCCCACAGCAGCTTCAAAGCTTACATAGGTCCCTAGGGAAATTATTTTGTGTAAATGTGAATTAAATTGTGTGGAGCTTATTTAAAAAAAAAAATCCTGATTTTGGAATTTCACACATACGACCCATGCAAAAATATCATGTCACTCAAAAGTACATACATGCTTTTGGCGACTGCTAAAAAACCATGTCTTGTTTGGATGATTTAACCCTTCTAGATTTGAGATTAAATTACTGATACCGCTAATAAAAAAGATGTCTATGGCTGGCAAATTCTTGAGTATTTCGGCATTCCAATAAAATCAAAATAATTTGAATATTTCTGAACATATCCAAAAACTGAAACTGTTTTTGAAATGCAATTAAATACGCTTTCAAATTGAATTATTAGAAGTAATCATGTTATTTTTGAAATATAAAAAATTTTAATGCAAACATTAAAAATTTTCACCTTACATTGTTCTGTGGTGGAAGTTTGACATCATAAATCTGGTTTCTTTTTTTTGCAGATATCTATGGAAACCAAATTGTAGCGTAGTGTTATCTCTTTCTAACACTGCTTAGATCACATTTCTCGTCAGGATAGTAAGGGAGATGTAATGATTTTTATGAGACCATACGAGCTGTCCCCTAAAAGGGTCAAATTTACTCTAACGATAATGGGATGTTTGTCCCCTAAATGTGTCAAATTTTCTCAACCGGTTAAAAAAAACATGGGTTTAAATGATCTAAAAAGTCACGCATCTGGCAATACTGGGATTAAATATATAAATAATATTTTACATGCACCATTTTATAGCCTATGTATAGTTCTTCTTCTTCGTTTCGCGGAGGTAGGGGGTACTCAGGTTATTCAGTCAGTCAGTAGTATATGCAGTATTATTATACAGTCACCTGATTTAGCAGATGTATCTCCAGGAAACTGATGAAGAGATATTCTTCTACAATGTATACTGTAGATTGTATTTATTCACATTCACACACTTGTTTAGGTTCCAATAGTGCAACGTATATGCACACCCTCTGTAACTGCACTGGAAGCGGTTTAGGGAAGCCTAAGTCTTCCGAGGGAGAGAACCCTGCCAGTTTAATAGTTCCAAGAAAGATGCTTGTTTTTCTCGCTCGGCTAAACACTGTCAATAAAATCAATTCAAAATAACCATCAAATTTTACAAAACTTCTTTCCAAAGTTATCTTTCAATAAATCGAGTTTTTTTCAAAGAATACATTTTATTAATTGAAAAAAACATTATTATTACATGTATAGCTGATATCAAAAATAATAAGGTTATTATTTATTAAGATATGATAAGGCAACTCGTGACATTAAAATTACATAATAAACGTAAACAGTTGTAAAATCAATCATTATCATCAATCATCTCCAATCAATCAATAAAAACCTATCAATATGTATATCAAAAATACTTTGGTTATTATTTATTAAGATTGGAATAGCACAACTCGTGATACTAAAATTGATAAGATGTACATAAACCCGATACGATTTTAGATTTTCACGGCCAAAAATATTTTTTTATTGGTTTTTGGGGTATTATGCCGTGTTGCGCTACCTCCTTCTTTAGCCAACGTTTCGGACAGCGTTGCAGTGGACACATCTTCCCTGATGATGGACAATGCTGTCCGAAACGTTGGCTAAAGAAGGAGGTAGCGCAACACGGCATAATACCCCAAAAACTAATAACAAAAATGTACATAAACCGTTGTAAACTCGATAAAATCATCATCAACCATCACCAATCAATCATTCAATTGATTACTAATCAATCATCACAATCAATCATCATAATCATCAATCATTCCAACAATTACTAATTAGTAATGATGATGATTGATTATAATCAATCATCATCATCAATCATGACCAATCAATCAATCATTCAATTAGTTGCTAATAAACCATCATAATCAATCATCAACATCACCAATAAATATAACAAAAATACTTTGGTTATAAATGATGTCCGGAAACTCACAGTACAAACAGAAAAATGGTAAATCTATCAAATAGAAAACCCAAAAAAACTTTTTTCAATCTGAGCATTTTAATTTTTTTTATTCTTTGTTTTCCAGCAACTAAAGAGTTAAAATAAAAAAAAACTCCAACTTTCTCCAACGATCTCCTCGAAAACGAGAGCCTAAACCAAAAATGGTTATCAGCAACAACAAAATCGTGACCAGTTTTCCGCTTGTACTACGATTTTCCGGACACGGTGTATTTATTAAAATTAGAATGGCACAACTCACGATACTAAAATTAATAAGCGTAAACCGTTGTAAGAATCAATCATCATCATAAATCCTCTCCAATCAACCGATTGTCATCAATCAATCAATCATAATTTAATATTTTTGAAAGTAAATCCTTGGAAAGTCATCTGCTTCAGTCGGTGAGATTTGTTGGATTTCCTCGTCCACCCGCATGAAGAACATGTGTGTAGTGGGCAGGTCCTTGAGGGGGGTTGTGTGTCCCAGGTTGTTGATGTGGAAAATGGTGGCTGCTTTGATAGCCGACAGGACTTTCTCGCACCGACCGAACACCTCCCTAGGGTTCCAGGCAAACTGGAAAAAAATTAATCTTTACAATGCTGGCCGTTTCAAGGCAATCTATCCTGTCTTGTATGTGCTTTAGCGATACTTCATGGATTATATATGTGACATCCACATACAGGGATATTGGCTGACGGATCACATTATATTATATGATAGTCGCTTGGTTCTTATATGAGTTAAAAATATGATAGCAGTCAAGTACAATAAGCGTGTTTATACGTCAACGCGTGTGTCTCCATAGAAATCGTTCTAACTCCATTATTGTTTTAGTGACATCCCTAAAACAAAAAGTAAAAGGTCGACAGTGGATCAAGCTGTACATCCCTATTAAAGTTGTCCATAGAAATACATAACAAGAATATTCTGTCATTCGCGCGGTCTGACATATATTTTTACCTGCCAAATTTCCTACGGGCGACTCAACTGCGCTCGACATTGTTAATTTTTATTAAATATTTTTATATGTAAAAAAGTGAGATGACAAAAGTGTTTATTATACATTTATACAATAGAATAAGTATTGTTGTTTACATAATCTGTGATTTTAGTACCGTTTTCACATAAAAACATCACGTGAGTCATTTTTACATTTTTTTAATGTTTGCATTCTAAATTTTAATATTTACAAATGTTAATATTTATTTCTAATATAACAATTTGAAAGCTTATTTTGTAACCTTTCTAAAACAGTTTTTACTATTCAGCTACGTTCAGAAATGTTTGATGTATAGAGCTTTAATTGTGAAGCGGTAATAACACAAAGTTTTCGTAAAATGTCATTTCGTTTGAGACAATATAAGCGAATATTTGCGATTTTCTGAGGGGTTAAGTGAGGGAGGAGAATGAAAAGGTTAGGAAGTACTTGGCTAATCAGAACTGGAAACATACAAATCAAAATAACAAAAGCTATTACCGTCATTAATTTTTGGATTATTATACCTTGTTGTTGTTATATTATACTGCGTTCATTAAAATGAAATCCCTCTTCTGCAATGACAATATCAGCTTAAAACTAAGGCAGAGAATGCTAAAATGTTATGTGTGGTCGGTCTTGCTGTATGGATGTGAAACATGGACCTTGAAAGTAAATACCTAGAGGCTTTTGAAATGTGGCTTCACCGGAGATTGCTCAAGGTCCCATGGACCGACATGATCACCAACACAGAAATTCTCAGGCGGGCTAGAGCAGATAGAGAACTGCTTACATTAATAAAAATCAGGAAAATTTCATATCTGGGTCATGTACTTCGAGGGGAGAAGCATCACTTGCTCCATTTAATATTGAAAGGCAAGATAGAGGGTCGCCGAGGGCCTGGTAGGAGACAAATGTCTTGGTTGCGAAATATACGAGTGGATCGGCATTAGAAGTGTGGAGGAGCTATTCCGGGCAGCGCAAGACAGAGAGACATTTTCAAGAGTGATCGCCAACATTGGGGGGACCTGATAGGGCACACAAAGAAGAAGATACCTTGTTGTACTTCCTCCTTCTTTAGTCAACATTTCAGATAGCGTTACAGCGTCCATCATCAGGGAAGGTGTGTAGATTGTGGTGAAGAGTGTGTTTATGTTATGTAGTGATACCGTGTCACAAAATTAATTCTCTTGTTGTTTTCTTAGCCCCGTCATCCCTATTAAAATTTATGAGGTTTTTGTGGGTTTAAATTGACTTACTTGGATTAGGCTCGTGCAATGCGTTTTGGGTCTTCCCAACACTTTAGAAACAAATCTAAAGTAATGGCCGGTTTCATAAAAGTGGTTGGCAATAGCAAATTTTTTAAATTTTATTATTGATTTTACAAAAAGATTATAAATTCAATAAAAAGATAATGTTAAATAAATTAAATTGAGATGAAATGAAACAAAATACGGCAATGAAAAAAAAGGCAAATATTATGAGGTACGGTTGTATATAATGAAGTGTGTATTTAATATTGTTTTTTAAGTATTACCTTTGAGATGGTTTTCTGTGCTATTTCCGTATGACCGATAGCTGAGTTTGTTGCTCCTCCCCATACAATGATTCCGTATTCTATTATGGATTGACAAAGTGCAAAATATATTGTTTTAGTTTATTTATGTTTCTTATATTTAGGAAATAGTGTATTGTTTTGAAGAGTTTATTTGTGATTTGTTTGACATGTGTCCATCTGAGTTTGTGATCAATTTATGATTCTTAGATATTTTATTTGGCCTGTTTTTTCTAAAGTAGGACAATCGCAGATGTTGGTGTAAAATCATTAGTGTATTTTTATAGTGTTTTTCTTGCTTTTTGGCTGTCCCGTACTAGTTGTACTGTACTTTGTGAGTTTTGTTTTATATATGTTTAGTGTAAGTATGTTTGTGTCTAACCACGTTTTCACTTGCGTGATTCCTAATTCTGCTATATTATACACTTTATTCCATTTTATTTTATTCCATGATGTAAAGAGTAAAACATGTGTGTAAAAATTTGTCACCAGCATAACTAACTATTTTTCCGATACGTTTTTAGATTTTCACGGTCAAAAGTATTTTCATTATTTGTTTTTGGGGTGTTATGCCGTGTTGCCCTATCTCCTTCTGTAGCCAACATTTCGGATAGCGTTATAGTGTCCACATCTGCCCTGATGATGGACACTGTAACCCTTTCCGAAACGTTGGCTAAAAAAGGGGGTAGCGCAACACGGCATAACACCCCAAAAACAAATAACGAAAACTATTTTTCTGTCTATTTCCATACTACGCAGTTCATTTATGTAAATAGTGAATAGAAAGGGCCCTAGTATGCTTCCTTGTGAAACTCCATTTGTAGTCAGCAGAGGTTTCCTAGTATGGTGATTAATTTTGACTTGTGTTCTGTTGGTAATATGTACATATAACTTTTCATTAATTGGAGTTCCTTGAATTTGATTTCAATGTTTTCTAATTTTTTTAATAGAATTTTGTGGCAGATTAAATTAACCGGTTGTTTGCCGTTTGTCACCCGGTGGCCGCGGCACTTTGAAATGCAATTTTGACCCTTATGTATAAAGAAAGTGTATGAAGAACAAAGTCAGAAACGCTTGCTCTATTATCGTCCTTTACCATAGCGAAACCCGCAATGCGTCTAGTCACTCGGAACAATTTATATTTAATTTTTCCGTAGTGCGGGATGTGAACAGTTTCTGCGCATGCGCGGGAAAAAAAATACGTTTTTTCTACTATTTTGACCCTTCTATGTACAAAATTTGTAAAGGAAGTGTCAGAATCGCTTGCGCCAACATTCCCTATGGGATGGGTAAAGATTTCATTCACCTTGTAACCACAGATTATTTTTAAATAATTTTTATCTGTGGGCATCTCGAAAATCTCGTGTCATTTTGGCTGCGTCACATTTATGAGTTCCTCGACTAAAACATCGCAAAACCTATCAATTTACGTAATTAACGCAAGTAATTTTATTTTGGTAGATAGTTTATTGTTCTAGGAATGTGCTTCGGTCAATAAAATATATGATAGGTAAAAATTAATCCACAAAACATTTGATTCAAATTGAAGGTCGTGAAATTTCCGTGTTGTTCCTCCGCGCTCCAAGAGGTTAAAGGCTTTAGCTAGATCTAGATAATATATCACTATGCATTTATGCCCTTGATCTAGGTCGCTACGTATATAATCTATTACATAATATATGCCAATGCTTCTTTGTCCGGATGGCCGAGTTTGCAGGCTCAAAAATGTTCTGAGATATTTTGAAGATGGTCCATTCTGTGATGCTGTCTGAAATGTTAGCTACCAAAGCAGGAAGCGAAAAATTACATAATAACCCAAAAATAATCATGATATAACTTTTGGGCGTAAAAATCTCAAATCGTATATAACAAAAGCTATTTCATGCAATTTTTCAGTTCTGAATGGTGGTTTCTTAAGTGGGCAGTAATGACAATTGGGATTTAAAAAAATAGATTTTCATGGAGATTCACCGAAGTTGTATGTAATGGTGTAGATAAAAGTATGAACAAAAAAATGTACGCAAATTCAATAACATCTTCGCATACCGCACATAATTACGCCGGTCTAGAAATCCTCAAATACTCAAATCATTACAGAAACTTTTTTTTATGTTAATACCGCAAAAGAGTTCCAATTACTCCCATCTGGAGCCAGTGAGACTATGGCATCCCTAATCGGGGTATGTTGTGAGGCTGAAGGTAGTGGGGAGTGAAAGGAGATAGGGATGCGGAAGGTGGGGAAGTACCTGGCTATTCAGATCTGGTCACCAAACACAGCTAAAGCCATTTCAAGCAAAGTTTCAATTCTGAATGGTGGTCTTACACCAGGGTGACACCAAGAGTATCTTACACAATGTGCCGCAAATATACTATATATTAATTTTATTTAATTAATTGTGAAATAACACAAATTAATAAAATTTACTTGGGCACACTAGGATTTGAACCCGCGACCTCTGGATTCCTAGTCGGGAGCCTTACCCATTGACCATGGAGGTCGGATGTTGCAATAAAAGAAAAAACTATATATCTTCTTATCTTCATTCGCCATTTGAGCTGCTTATAGATAAAATATCTGCTATAATCGCATGTTGTTGTTTACAATAATTCATTAGAATGTAATACATAAGAAGGAATGCAAAAGTTATCATTTGTAAACACATACTGATATTGACCTTGTGGTTCATATTCATATACTTTAGCTAACATTGTATAATTTTAAATATCATATTGCAAGTTATCATGTTGTTGCTATGAATCCTTACCAGTTGCGTGCTATTCATTTTGTAAACATGTATTCCGTTTAGTTATTTATTTATTGATATCAATAAACAAGTTCAGCTATGTAATTATTATTATGCGAGACAGCTGTTTTGCCTTCTGAAGGCATTTCTAAGGCATATATAGTTTAAACCACTCACAGATGATACATTAATATCATTTCTAGATGGGTATTTATCGTGAAACACTTTTTGCTTTTATTTTATTACCTATCCTTATTGATTTCCGGTTTAGTTGTAGAAATGTACAGTAAAACTCTCTTAAGAGCCTAGCAGGACAATCAGTTTTGTAGAAATTTGCTAAAATAGTTAAATTTTTTGTTGCTTGTGTCGCCCTCGTCGCTTTTTAAGTCAAGTCTGCCAAAATTTATTGTAAATGGTTACTAATAATGGATTTGATAGTAGTATCCGCTCGTAAAAATCCGAAGTTACACGATCATTCCCGATCACAAATTAAATATTGGCATATATCTTGACCGCTACGTGGTCAACGCTGGATTTCTATTTTTCCCCTTAACGTGGGGAAATTTCCCTTGAGATTCCCTATTTTAAAGAAAATTAATTTAAAAAAATATTATTTGAACAAATTTTTAAAAACTGACGGAAATTCACGATTCAATTTATGATTTTAAAAACAAATCGTGAGTTGTTAATGGGGTTTAACATTACAATCTATGTATATTTTTTTTAATTTAAAAATATTATTAAAGTTCTATAAAAATCTATATCTTCTCAATATGAAAAATATTAGACATTTTCATTTATTTTACATGTGAATCGATATTCCCACATTTTACAAGTAAACTAATTTTCCATAAATACGGGATTTTTTTCGGCTAACTGTCAACCCATAGAACACCTGCATGGTGAACACGCCTTGCGATGAATGTCTCTCCGCCAGTTGAATAGTTCCCAGGGCGTCACAACATAGAAATATAAAACACCATTGAAAAATATATTTGTTTATTTAAAATTTAAGTTTTTACAATAACTAGTCGTTATGTATTATTATTAACATTGTTATTGTTTCCTATAAAATAAAGGTATTCTGCTGTGAAAGCTGTATCATAATGACATATTATATCACACTATCATCATCACTATGTCATTTTAAGGAATGCCGTGAGGAGGTTATTTTAAGGAAAAGAAGGAGAGGAATTTCTGGGAAGGAAATAGATATTAGGGATGGGTAAGAATCTGGGGATCATGTATCCAAGCATAACGATCCATCTCTTCAACCGCGGTGCAAGGCGATAGGTCGAGAGATTCACAGTATGGAAGGTCTACAGTCTCTCGTATCTAGGATGAAAGAAGTATGTATGAAGAATGAGTTTGATGAATGTAAGTAAGTCTAAAGTCATATTTTTGAAAGAGAGAATACGAAAACAATGTGTAACATAGTTGTGAATGATGAATACTTGGAGCAGGTGGATGAGTTTGTGTATTTGGGAAGTACGTTTACGACCGATGAGAAGGCTGATAGAGATATTGAAAGAGGGGTGAATGCAGGTAACTCTATTTATTAATGGAGTACTACAGGGTGGCCACAAAAAACGGATTTCAAAATTCCCTGATAATTCCAGGTTTTCCAGGGCAGTTTCTACATTTTTCCCTGATATGTTTAATTTGATATAAGGGGATATCGTTCCTTAGATAAATAATAAAGGGAATGCCATCATCTACATCATTTATTATTTCTTTGCATCACAATGATCTATTAAAAACAAAATACACTTGTTACAAATTTATGATATTTCGCCTGAAGACTTTTTTCAAGCTTTTGAAACGATAGACAGAGATATAATCATTAAAAAACTATCTAAAAATGGAATAGAAGGAAAGGCATTGAAATGGTTCAAGGATTATTTAACTAATAGATTTCAAACCACAAAAGTGGGTGAGACAATCTCCGAACCAATGAAGATTACATTGGGAGTACCACAAGGGTCTATTCTCGGACCAATTCTTTTTATAATATACATTAATGATATGGTAAAATTATGGCAGACGACGCATTGATATATATAGCAGGAGAATATTATGAACTCATAATGAATCATTTAAATGAAGACCTACATAATATATCAATATGGCTGAAGAAAAATAAACTAAAATTGAATGTAAACAAAACTAAATCTATGAACATTGGAAAACGAGTAACGCAAACAAAAAAAGACACATTGATAGACGGTGAAGTTTTGAAAGAAGTATTTGAAATTAAATATTTGGGAGTAATAATTGACTCCAAATTGACTTTCGCTCAAAATACAAAACCAATTATTAAAAAGATTGCCAAAAAAATTTCGCTGTTGGGAAGAATAAGAAGATTCCTTGACACAGTCTCCAGTAAAAATGTGTACAACGCAATCATTGTACCACACATAAATTACTGTAGCAGCATTCTATTCTTAGCCAACGACGGATTAATGAAACAAATGACAATTCTACAAAACAGAGCATTGAGAACTATATTGAAGAAAAATAGGTGCACTTCAGTCAAGAAAATGTTGAAGGAGTTAAATATCTTGTCATTCAAACAAATTATTTACTTCAATACTATATTGTTAATCTACAAAATAATCAATGGCCATACGTCTATTGAATTCCTAAGAAAAATTGATAAACTACAAAGCAACAACATGAGACGAGGAAAAGAAATGAACTAAGACTCCCCTTCAGGAAAAAAACACAGAGTCAAAAGTCATTGATGTACGGAGCATTGAAGATATTTGGAGAATTACCAGAAGAAATAAAATTGGAAGAGAGCATAAAGGCATTTAAAATTAAATTGCGAAGATATGTGATTGATTTGGTATAGATGTGTTATTTTAAGTGTATGAATATATAAGGATTGTATTAGGACATAGATAACTATGCACCTATTTAAAATACCGCAATAAAACAATAATAAAACAACTTTGAGATTTCACAAATCGCAAAATAACGAATTTAGTTTTATTTTTGGAATTCCCTGACATTTCCCTGATAATTCCAGGTTTGGTAAAATTCCCTGATAATTCAAGGTATTCCAGGTTTTCCAGGTCTGTGGCCACCCTGGTACTGGTACCTACCCTGGTGTATGGCAGTGAGTCGTGGAACTGGCAGAGAAAGGATGAAAGTGGACTGAATGCTGTAGAATGAGATCCCTGAGGTGTATGGCGTATGTGTGGTAAAACCATGTACGATCGTGTGCGAAACATGAAGATCCGCATGTATGTAAGTGTAATGAGCAAGATGAAGAAAGGAACTCTCCGATCGCTTGGGCATGTAGAGCAAATGAACGAGGAAAAGAGTGTAAGGAGAATATATAACGCAAATGTGAATGGTAGAAGAAGTCGTGGACGTCCAAGAAAGACATGGCACGACTAAATGAATCAGATACTTTAGTCGGACCATGTCAAGAGTCAGAATAATAGAAAAGCATGTATGAGACGATGTATGAACGTGAACGAGGCAAGGAATGTGTGCCAAGACCGAGTTGTTTAGCGGTTCGTCCTCTCTGCCTACCCCTGCGGAGAAACGGCGTGATGGTTAGTTAGTTAAATTATGAATAATAATAATTAACCATTTATTTGGACAGCCCTATTTCGTGTGTAACTTAACACTCGCTTTTGAAAAATAAAATAATATTATGACGGATAATATACATGCCTTCTTCGAAAAAGTAAGACAACACGGAAATTTATTTATTGTAAAAGCACTGATGGGTTTTTACAAATATTTAATTTTTACATGGTTTTACTGCCAGATACAGAGATATCGAAAAATATTATACAGTTAGGTACAGTTCTGAATCTCAACTATTAAATAATAATAATTATATGATTTGTATAATGCCGTATTAGTGAAAAATCACCTCTAGGGCGCTGGTTCACTTGATCGTGCCATTCTCCCCCCCCCCCGACTTCTTCTACCATACACATTCACCTCGTTCCTTCTCCTTATACTCTTTTCTTCATTCATCTGCTCCATAATGCATTCATAATTAAATAAACTAAGTAAAAATGGTCAAAAGGAATAAAACTTCCGAATAATAAAAGCTAATTGAAAATAATTAAAGTTTCATTTATTATTGTTTACAAGTAATAGGAGTTTTGTCTACCAAAGTCATTGCCAAATCAACAATTGTTGCCAGTACGCATATAATTAAAATCATTAAAAATATCTAGCAGAACTTAATAAACAGTAATTGATTTCAATGATAACATTAAAAATATTTTTCGAAAGCCCACGTATAAAAATAAACATAAAAGCAGTTAAAAATTGATTCGTAAAACCGAGTGATCACTGTATTCATATTTGGGTCTACGGATATTATTTTTTGCACACAAACAAGGCAATACGTAGGAAGGTGCAAGTATATGACAGTCCGTGTCCTGGACACTATCGTTTTAAAATATATCTTTTTGACATGCTTCATTCACTTTCCCCGTCCAAATTCAGTGGTCGAATTTATTCCCTCCAGAGTATACGTATTCTATACAAAAACTAACACATGCATATATTCTTAATACTACTTTACAGAACAGAGCGTTACGAAACAGCCTCGGCGACTGACTTTCGCGTAATGAAGAGCAGTTGGAAATGGAATCGCTTTTATCTGTTTTGGGTACAGATAAAAATGGAATATTACCATAGACATCAGAATTAAATAGACCAGAAGATACAGACGAGGGGGTAAAACCAAACTATGAAGGGGGAAGAGGGGAAAGATGACTGCGATTCGTTAAACAATCAATCTGACAGTAAATAGGCATCTCGCATTACAATATCACCATTTAGTTCTTAAAAGCAAAATCTGCTTTGAATGAATAGACCTTTTTACATGGGAGCGCGAATTGCTTGCCACGATAATAACATATTTGCTAAGGCCAAATGCTCGCCGCAAAAAGACTCGTCCCAATACACATAGCAATATTTTGTTGCCGTGTTTAGTTACAACACTATTACAAATGTTTCATAATTTACTTACCCCTGTAACCAGCGACGAAAACACTGGAGAACCGCCCACATTCGCTATGTCTATATAATATGTACCTATAATGTATAGCGCAAGCTGCCGTTTTTGGCGTGATATTTCGTAAAACGTATAGACGTTACTTTCGCGCTGGTCACTACAAGAATGATGACGTCACATATTTTAGATTCTCTCCCCTCCCCATGGAGCGAGCTGGCGCCAAGGCGGAGCTTATAGCCGGTTCCATGGGGAGGGGGAAATATTACGTGTTTATCACTTAGGGCAGGTCCAGATATATTCATATGTCCGTGAATATTACACAATAAATCACAAAATTATTTTTATTTAATTATCAGTTTGTATAGTTTAAATACTGTTTTAACACACATTATTTTATTTTTTTCAAATACTTGTTTTTTAATACATAAAATCGATTTCAAAGTACATCGATTTACGTAGTTTTTAAAAATAATTTTACCTCATTATTTGCGCATTTTATAAAAAAATATAAATGTGGGGGTATAGGTTGATGTGTCCTATAACAAAATATTTTTTAATATCTTTTTTCTTTTCGTATATGACGACAAATGGAAAACAATCAGTGGTACATTGACGATTTTTTGAAAACTGATCTTTTATAAACAGTTATAAAGTAAGAAAAAATATTTTTTTAATATTTAATTTTAACTTGGGGCATCGACAAAGCATGTATCTAAAACAACATAGTGATAAACTTTTTTTTTGAGGTGCTATTATCGACACAGATGACTTCGAAAATACGCAAAAATCTGCAAAAATACGAAAAAAAACATTAAATATTGAAAAATCCCTCGCGGGCTCTCAACCCCTCCGAATTTTCGAGAATATTCGCTTTTGGTGTCTTTAACAAAATGACATTTTACAAAAACTTTTTGTTATTACCGCTTCACAATTAAAGCTCTATAAATGAAACATTTCTGAACGTAGCCGAATAGTAAAAACTGTTTTAGAAAGCTTACAAAATAGGCTTTCAAATTATTATATTACAAATAAATATTAGCATTTGTAAATATTAAAATTTAGAACGCAAACATTAAAAATAGGTAAAAATGACTCATGTGATATTTTAATGTGAAAACGGTACTAAAATCACAGATTATGTAAACAACAATACTTATTCTATTGTATATATGTGTAATAAACACTTTTATCACCTCACTTTTTTATCATTTCAGATAAAAATATTTAATAAAAATTTAAAATATGGAGCGCGGTGGAGCTGCCGAAAGCAAATTTACGCGGGTAAATATTTTTGTCAACTACACGACTGACAGCTGATTCCTGTTATGTATTTCCATAGACAACTTGATAGAGATGTGCAACTTGATCTACTATCGACCTTTTACTTTTTGTTTTAGGGATGTAACTAAAACAATAACGGAGTTAGAACGATTTCTATGGAAACACACGCGCAGACGCATAAACACGCTTATTGTACTTGACTGCTGTCCTATTTTTAATGCTTATATCTGCTTACGTTGCGGAGGGGTTAATGGGGTATTCTAGTCTAGAAAAAAAAACAAAATATTTTTTTTTTATTTCCCATTTCGATAGTTTAGATACTTAAGGATATGTCCTCAAAAGGATTTCTCAAAATTCGAATTATTTAAAAAGTTATAGCTGTTTTAGTTCAACCGGTTTAGACGGAATAACTAGAATCTAAATAGAGCAAATCTTTAAATGCGTGTTTCTCCAAACAACTTTTTTTAAGATGGTTGACACGATATCTCAAGTTCTAAACCAATTTACTTGAAATTTAGTAAGCCTTCTCTAAAACTATAACAAAATTAAAAAATTTACTATTTTTAAAAAAATTCGGAGAAGTCAAAAAGAGTGGTACAAAAATGTCTGTTTATTTCAGACAGTCGCCATTTTGCAAAAAAAATATTTTTTTTGCTTTTACTTAGTTCTGACCATAGCAGCATTTGTTTGGATTAAGAATTAATTTGGTTTTTTATTTTTCAATTACTAGGAGGATTGCAATCATGTCAACCAAGACGCACTATTTTTTTGCGAGCCCCCACTTCAACACCCTGTATCTTTTTGAATCTTTAATTTTTCGTTTGATTTTTTTTTTTTAATGCATTATTGTTTAATAAATATTTACTAAAGTAATGGCTATTAAAATATTGTTTTTTTTTATTGCACCTGAAAAAATACCTACAATTCATTCTTCTAGACTAGAATATTCCCTTAACCCATTCCGTCCGGGCTGCCATAATTTAAGCTGGCAATGTTGGAAGGTTCGCAAAGCATGTTTTTTAATTTTTATACACTACTAGCAGATCCGGCCACACGTTGCTGTGGCTAAGGAAACACAATGCCATTACCCAACCTTTATAAAATCCACACCACCCACTTGCCAGGTGCCCGCTGCCTGAATTGAATATTTGAATTTCTTGGCTTTTCTCTACTATAATAAGCATGTATTATACATATAAACCTTCCTCTTGAATCACTCTATCAATTGGTGAAAACCGCATGAAAATCCGTGACGTAGTTTAAAAGATGTATGCGCACATACATTTTGAGCGACTTCATTTTATACTATGTAATGATGATGTAGTATACATTGACATCTTACAGTTTTTTGAGTAGGATAAATGAATCAATAAACCAGGACAAGTTAGCACCAAGATTAATTCAGTTTCAGATAAAATAATTTTGGATGGGATGGGTTAAGAAGTTTACCACAAAAAAACTTCTTAAGCAGAAAAACCTTGTATGTGGGATAAATTGGGCCATTTAGACGCCAAGGGACTGAAAAAACCCATCTTTTTAAGCAAGAAAACTTCTTAAAAGGGTTTCACTGTATTAGTGATTACTGCCGTTGTTAGTGCAGTGAGGATAAAGTTTACAACATAATATGTTTTGAAATTTATTACGTGGTTGTACCGGACGGGACGACGAGGGAAAGAAGATTCCCTTCCGGACGTCTTCTTCCTTTATTTTTAAGAAAAAGTTAAATGTATTTTGTAGACGAAGACGAGGATGAGTTCCCTCACAGGCCGTCCTCGTCTCCTTAAATAACGTAGGCCTAAGGGTTAGAGGCAAATGATATGATAATAATTATGTTCACAATTATAATGTACCCCGTTTGAATAAAGACAAGTTCCCTTACCCAAGAACGGGCCCCTCTTGGTTGCCTTCCCCGGGGGCGAAATCTCCCCGCGTGGACGGGCGGGCACCGCTTCCCTACCCTTCCCCTCACCTTGGCCCCAAGAACGGGCTCCTCTTGGTTGCCTTCGCCGGGGGCGAAATCTCCCCGCGTGGACGGGCGGGCACCGCTTCCCTACCCTTCCCCTCACCTTGGCCCCAAGAACGGGCTCCTCTTGGTTGCCTTCGCCGGGGGCGAAATCCCCCCGCGTGGACGGGCGGGCACCGCTCCCCTACCCTTCCCCTCACCTACCCCCCGGACGGACCAATAGGAACGCTCCGTCTGGTGGAGTAGGTATTTTTGAATCGAAAATACAAGAAAGGTTTCGAATGTTTTGTCAAATTATGAGAGTTCGGTCTAATCTGTCACCCAATAAATGATATGGACAGATAGACCGGACTCTCCTTTATGTGAATAAATATCTCTGGTAAATGTACAATTAATTATGAATTAGATATTTAAGTTTCCCTGACTAAATGTGGGTGCAGGGACCCCAATGAAAGTTACTTGACATGCCATAATAAATTTAAATAAATTACTAGGGGAAAGGTCATGGGGGTCAGACATAAGAGAAGGATAAGGGGAAGAGCTGAGACAATAGCAAACTCTGCTGTATAGCACACAGCAGAGGTTACAGCCCGCCAAAGCTCGGACCGCCGGAAAAGTGGGCAAAAAGTTCGGGCCCGCCCGCGCCGGCGGCAAGGGCAGGGGGCTGACTATAAATAGAGAGGTACCCCGGGAACATGGAGCATTCCAACGCATACACGCATTCTGACAACTCGATCTGGTACCGTCTCAGCACTTCTCCGCCTCTTCTACCTGACCTAAGGACCTCTCCCCGGACTTGACTTGAAAACTTGGATTTCATTTCTGCCCCCCTTGGACGCTGCCTCTTCCTCTTGTGGGCCATCGCCGGGGTTTTATTGACGAGCATCTTGGCGGCTACCCAGGACTACCCAGCCCCCCTATTTTACAGTCTATGTGAGTGGCGGGAAACGTCGCTTACATAGTGGTCCTTCGAGCCGGATCCAGTCACCAGCCGCTACGATGCCCAGGTCCTTGCGGTCAGAAAGAGGAGGTGAAGAAGACGGTGCCGATCGCCCCGGCCCAAGCCCCGCCGGACCAGCTGCGGACACACATGAGGCTAGAGCACGAGCTGCCCCAGTAGCGGCTCTAGCCACCGCACCGCCCGCAGCCCCTGGCCTGTATCCTGCCGGACCAGCTGCGGACACACACGAGGCTAGATCACGAGCTGCCCCAGCAGCGGCTCTAGCCACCGCCGAGGACCGAGGACACCATTCGCCAGCTACAAGAAGAGCTGCGCGAAGTGAGGAAGCGCAACGAGCAGCAAGCGAGAGACTCCGCCCGGCAGATAGGGCAGTTAATCGCCTTGCTGGGAGCTTCATGGCCACCTCCCGAGCCCGCACAGCCGCCTGAGTCCCGACGGCTGCCCGAGGCAACACATACGGAGACGGCGCGGCCCCTCCACATGACACGGTCACTCGAGACAGCACCGCCGCTCGAACCATCGCGGCGGCTCACGACCATACCTACAGCGCCCGGGGTGTCACCAGAATCGATGCCGCTCGACGCACATCAGTCGCCCGCACCAGTGCCTGGCCAGGCAAAGCTCTCAGACAATGGAGAGCTTGCGGAGACTATGAAGGCCGCCTGCTACCCCGCCGGCACCACAGTACCTGACAAGGAGGTGTCCGGCCATGCAGAACCAGACGGCCCCGGCTCGCTCAACGCCAGCCGAAATGACGGGGAGAGCATTGCCCGCGCGCCCGACCGAAATGACATCGGGCCAGTAGAGCACGGCCGCTTGCCCCCCGTACCCCCCGCCGGCACCACAGTACCTGACAAGGAGGTGTCCGGCCATGCAGAGCCAGACGAAGAACGCGACACCGCATCGCCCGGACTCAGAACGCCCGGCCGAAATGACGGGGAGAGCATTGCCCGCGCGCCCGACCGAAATGACATGCCGCTTGCTCCCCGTAGCCCCCGCGGTACCTGGCACGATTCCCGCCAGTTTGGCCGCATACGCCCCCAAGCAGAAAGATGTCGGCCGCCGCTTGGCCGAGCGCATCCCATTCTCCACCCCGGCAGATGAGAAGATTACCGGGCCGGTAGGCTCTCCCTCACACAACGGAGAGCATGCGGGGAAGTTGAACGCCGGCCGCTATACCGAAGTACGCGGCCGCGGAGCGCTCGGACAGAATGACAGCGCGCCCGAAAGAGATGACATCGGCCACCGGCACCTAGACCGTGGCCCCCCACCCCCCGCTCCGCCAATCCCCGACGGCTCGGCAAGCCTCGGGCCCGAGCAATGGAACAGAACCCGCGCGCTACCATCTATTGACGAGGGGATGAAGCTTCCCCCTCCGGCCATATTTGCAGAAGATGGAGGGCGCATGATGCCAGCGCCATCTATGGCTACAGACAAGCGACATTACGCACCGGTGTGCGTTACCACGGAGAACGGAACGTACGCACCGCCACCTACCGAGGAAGGGATGGAGCTTCGCTCTACAATGCAGTCCGGCGCTACGCATAATCCGGAACGCGTGCCGCCGGGCGGCCATTCATCTCAGCGGACAGCCTCGATGGGGAGAGCGCGCATCGGGACCGAGCGTGTCCCACAAACCGGCTTCAGTCAGTATTTCATGTCGGAGATGCGCGACGTGCATCGGAGGAACACGTGCGGCACATGCGCGTACCAAAGCTGGCCCAGCCAGCCCCGGTCCTTGCTTTAGGCGGGCCACACCAAATAGCAACAATGACCGTAGCCCGGAGGGTGCGGTCTCGCAGCACCCGACCCCGAAGTGTCCGGTGCTGCGCGTCGCCAGCGCAGCTGGCAAATAGCCTTGCTTTACGCAGGCCCAGAAGAAGAGAGCCGCATTAGAACGCGCCTCACGACCGAGCGCTGTTCACGAACGAGATGCCGCTCAATTGGGAAGAAGAAGGATCGCAGCCCGGAGGGTGCGGTTTCACAGTATCTTCTTCCCCGCCGAGAGTTCTTGCGAAGCAGGAGAGGGAGCAGCATTAGAACGCGCCTCACAACCGAGCGCTGTTCACGAACGAGATGCCGCTCAATTGGGAAGGAGAGGGATCGCAGCCCGGAGGGTGCGGTTTCGCAGTATCTTCTTCCCCGCCAAGAGCTCTGGCGAAGGAGGAAAAGAGCAGCATTAGAACGCGCCTCGCGACCGAGCGCTGTTCACGAATGAGATGCCGCTCAATTGGGAAGAAGAAGGATCGCAGCCCGGAGGGTGCGGTTTCACAGTATCTTCTTCCCCGCCGAGAGTTCTTGCGAAGCAGGAGAGGGAGCAGCATTGGAACGCGCCTCGTGACCGAGCGCTGTACACCAAACGAGATGCAGCTTAATGAAGGAGAAGGACCGTTGCCCGGAGGGTGCGGTCACGCAGTGTCTTCTCCCCAGCCAAGACGAAGCAGCATTCGAGACCGAGCGCTGCTCGCAAACCAAAGGCTAGCACAGCTGGCACACAGCCTTGCTTTACGCAGGCACAAAGTGAAAGGGGCGACAAAGGTGTCGCGGAGCAGGCAAGAGCAGAGGAGGACGCCCCCGCTCCGGAGAGCACCTCCGCTTCGGCGGAAGAGCAATCTGCTTCGGACAGCGAGCCCTCCACAGAAGACACCCTCCGCCTGCTACAACGAGAGCTACGGGCGGAAAGGAAGCGCAGCAAGCAGCAGGCACGGGACTCCGCTCGGCAAATGGAGCGGCTGATCACCATGCTGGAAGCGTCACGGACATTTCAAGAACCAGCAGAGCCTGCCCAGCGATGCCGGGGCATCACAGCCGAGGCACACCAGCGATGCCGGGGCATCACAGCCGAGGCACACCAGCGATGCCGGGGCATCACAGCCGAGGCACACCAGCGATGCCGGGGCATCAAAGCCGAAGCACACCGGCAACGCCGGAGCAGCACAGCCGAAGCCCGCCGCCGACACCGGGGCCGGCCCAACGCCGCCCGATCTCCCGCCGGCGGCGCCCGCAGCTTCAGTACACACCGGACCCACACCTGGCTCGGTGCACTTCCCGGGGCATCCCACAGCAGAGAAAAGTGAGAGAAGTGAAAAGAGTGTGAAGTGTGCAAAGTGTAATGGCGCTCACACATTGGGCGAGTGCCCGCAGTTCGCCGCCATAGATGTTCCCGCTCGGTGGGAACTCGCGAAAGTAGTGCGTGTGTGTAACAAGTGTTTAGAAAAGGGCCTCTATACCCGTTATTGCAAATCTAAAGTGAGCTGTTGAGTGGGCACGTGCCGTTTCGCCCACCACAGACTATTGCACGACGGGTCGCGGTACCCCGCAAGCAGTGACACCGTGAATACGACGGTGGCCCACGGGCCAAGTAAAGTGTTCCTGAAAGTGGTGCCAGTGAAAGTTTGTGGCCCGAAAGGGCAAGTGATGACACACGCGCTGCTCGATGACGGGTCAACAGTAACCCTTATCGACGCAGGAATAGCGGAACGAGTGGGAGCAAGCGGGCCTCCCTGCGAACTACGCATACACCGGACAACAGGGTGGACAGGCTGGTCAAGCAGCATTTCGCCGTGGATTCGCTGGGCGTGACCACCGCGATCCGGGTGTCCGCGGACATCCAACGAGCAGAGGCACTAATGAAGAGCACCACACGCATAGTAGGGGCAAACCGGTGGGAGACCGGCCTACTATGGAGGGAGGACGACGCCTGGCTGCCCGACAACCGGCAGTGCGCAATAAACCGGCTCGCCTCGCTGGAAAGGAAATTGGGCAGGGAGCCCGAATTGGCAGCGGCGTACACAGGCAAGAAACTACGGACAAACCGCAGGAAAATTGCGCACACCTGCCCCGCCTGCCGCATGCGAAGAGGGAGGCCCCACGCGCCGCTAATGGGTCAATTACCGGCAGCCCGACTAGCCCACCATGTACGCCCGTTTACCAATTGCGGGCTGGACTACTTCGGGCCGATTGACGTTACTATCGGCCGGCGGCGGGAAAAAAGATACGGGGCCCTGTTCACCTGCCTCTCCACCCGAGCGATACACCTGAAGATCGCTCACTCGCTGTCAGCAGATTCCGCCATTATGGCCCTGCGAAGGATGACCGCGAGGAGAGGACAGCCCGAGGCGACCTACTCGGACAACGGAACGAACTTTCGCGGGGCGGACCGCGAGATGAGGGAGGCGCTAAAAGAGCTCCAAGAGGACCCCCGACGGCAGGATCATCTCTCCACGCAAGGAACAGAGTGGCACTTTCTCCCGCCAATGTCACCTCATATGGGGGGAGCTTGGGAGAGACTAGTTGAAACGTTGGACGCCACTGAAACGTATCATGTTCGTATAAAATGTAACCTTGCGGCAGAGCAGAGACCAGGGCTCAGGATAGTGGGCCAAGTAGTTATCTGTCATGTAGGTAGGGTTTTCAGTCAAATAAAAGAAGAGGAACTTTATAAAAATGTATTGAATCCAAACCAAAAAGCAACAAGGAAGTGTACAAACTTCGTACCAAGGTAACAAAAGGAAATATAAAAAAATACACATACCAGATGGACTCCTAATGGACACGCTAAACTAACTATACGGAAATAACCCCGGTAGACGAACGCGATCTTGCTTCGCAGTGAGAAAACACGAGACGGGACGGGAACTCCAGTCTTCCCATATGGGAACGGCGCGGAATCCAGAGCACCAAGGTCGTCCTTCTAATTGGGCAGGAGGCCGCTATACCTCCAAGGAGCGCATTCAGCCACGGGCCATCTCGACGAACTCCAATCAAAAGGCACGTGGCCCCCAACAGTATCCAAGTCTGGCGTATTACGGCTAGCAGACCGTGACTTTGCGACGCGGGGTCGTGAAGGCATATTATAGTAGCCAACACCAGGAGCAATTCACTTCACGATTCCTTTTCCAGAAATAATTCCACAAAACGGCCAACCAGCCACATCGGAAAAAAGTGGGACTTTCACGTCATCCACTATAAATAACTCGTACACGAACCTCGCGTGTTACGTAAAAAACACCCCGCGTTCTTTTAGGTTTAAAATCGACTTAGATTCTCATGATTAAACGTAAATTTAAACACCAGGATGGTGAGTGACCAATTTCCGACCCAACTGCCCAAGTTGATCGGAAGGAAGTGCCCATAAACAAAAAGGAACTCTCTCTTTTCCAAAAATTACCAGTGTCCAAAAAAAACACCATAGACAAAATAACCACCTAAGCAAGAACTGCATTAGTCACATAATTATTTATGTGACATAGTAAAGTCCATGAAACGAGCCCTGGAGGCGGTCCTAAGAGAACGAGCACGGGCGAGTACGTAAGGCCTGCAGTGAAGATCATCGTCCTCCTATCAGCCACGCCACCTCCGACACAGCTTCCAGCGGAAGGCAGACTACGTGCACCAGCGGGCCACAGAGGATCCGGCCGCCAGGGACACCGACGTCGCCGCACCCGTCCTAGCTGAGTAGGGCACAGCTGACGCTGCACCGGGGGGAGTGTACCGGACGGGACGACGAGGGAAAGAAGATTCCCTTCCGGACGTCTTCTTCCTTTATTTTTAAGAAAAAGTTAAATGTATTTTGTAGACGAAGACGAGGATGAGTTCCCTCACAGGCCGTCCTCGTCTCCTTAAATAACGTAGGCCTAAGGGTTAGAGGCAAATGATATGATAATAATTATGTTCACAATTATAATGTACCCCGTTTGAATAAAGACAAGTTCCCTTACCCAAGAACGGGCCCCTCTTGGTTGCCTTCCCCGGGGGCGAAATCTCCCCGCGTGGACGGGCGGGCACCGCTTCCCTACCCTTCCCCTCACCTTGGCCCCAAGAACGGGCTCCTCTTGGTTGCCTTCGCCGGGGGCGAAATCCCACCGCGTGGACGGGCGGGCACCGCTCCCCTACCCTTCCCCTCACCTACCCCCCGGACGGACCAATAGGAACGCTCCGTCTGGTGGAGTAGGTATTTTTGAATCGAAAATACAAGAAAGGTTTCGAATGTTTTGTCAAATTATGAGAGTTCGGTCTAATCTGTCACCCAATAAATGATATGGACAGATAGACCGGACTCTCCTTTATGTGAATAAATATCTCTGGTAAATGTACAATTAATTATGAATTAGATATTTAAGTTTCCCTGACTAAATGTGGGTGCAGGGACCCCAATGAAAGTTACTTGACATGCCATAATAAATTTAAATAAATTACTAGGGGAAAGGTCATGGGGGTCAGACATAAGAGAAGGATAAGGGGAAGAGCTGAGACAATAGCAAACTCTGCTGTATAGCACACAGCAGAGGTTACAGCCCGCCAAAGCTCGGACCGCCGGAAAAGTGGGCAAAAAGTTCGGGCCCGCCCGCGCCGGCGGCAAGGGCAGGGGGCTGACTATAAATAGAGAGGTACCCCGGGAACATGGAGCATTCCAACGCATACACGCATTCTGACAACTCGATCTGGTACCGTCTCAGCACTTCTCCGCCTCTTCTACCTGACCTAAGGACCTCTCCCCGGACTTGACTTGAAAACTTGGATTTCATTTCTGCCCCCCTTGGACGCTGCCTCTTCCTCTTGTGGGCCATCGCCGGGGCTTTATTGACGAGCATCTTGGCGGCTACCCAGGACTACCCAGCCCCCCTATTTTACAGTCTATGTGAGTGGCGGGAAACGTCGCTTACAGTGGTTATTAGTTACCTTAAATATTGTAATGTATTTGTGTTCTTTCTTTTTTTTTGATTTAATATCTACAATTTTTGTATTTTTTGTAAATTACCCGACTTTGCTCAGAGAGTTGATTGAGATTGAACTGACGTTCATACCCACAACGGATCTTGCTTCTTATACCCCTACCAATGTGTAGCCCCACCCAAATAACAGGCTTTGAATGGTTCACAATGTTCCAGAACATTCTACTACATTCGAGAGTGTTATGGAATATTCCACAATGATTTAGGATGTTCCGGGATGTTCCCGAAAGTTCCAGACTATTCCCGAACAGTCCACATCATTCCAAAATGCGAAAGCAACATTCGAGAGCATTCCCCGACAATGCTCTCGAATGTTCTGGACTGTTCTAAAAATTTCTAGAGGGCGAAACTTCCAGCCTTTATATTTTCAAAAACACGCCCTTCAGGTAAATACGGAACCTTCTTCATGGATTAGGAATAGAGCGCTACCGTACCATATAACTCCCTTGATCATACCGGGACTCGTTTCTGAGTTTTAGTGGTATGCACATTGTAAAAAAATTTCTTTTATAATATACGGCATGCGTTGGAATGCAATTCAAAGAAATAAATTGCTTCTCCCTGCATGTCCTTTCCCACGTGCACTTTCCCCGCCTTCCCCCTCCCTTG
Organism: Limnephilus rhombicus; assembly: GCA_929108145.2. NCBI lineage: Eukaryota > Metazoa > Arthropoda > Insecta > Trichoptera > Limnephilidae > Limnephilus > Limnephilus rhombicus. The sequence goes on from OV815296.1 coordinate 12,536,519, forward strand.
TCTCTTCCCTCTCCGTGAACCCCACCTTTCCCCTGTCTTTCCTCCCTGCCACTAAAATATATGAAATACACACATTTTCATTTATACAAATTTCATAATGCTAGAGCTTACCATTCTATACTGCCCATGTTACTCACTGATAAGGGAACGTACCATTACTACGTGACCAACTTTTTGCAATTTTTAACCCCCCCCTCCCGGTGACCAAAAACCCATGGCTCCCGCCGCTCATTTGTACCAAGCGTGGTATTTTAAAGACCCCCCCCCCCCCCTAAACAGGTCACGTAGTATGGGTACGTTCCCTAATGTATCTTTCTATTAGTGAAAGAATTTTTAAAATCGGTTTAGTGGTTTATATGTGAAAGCGTAACAAACAAATACACGCACTTTCGCATTTAGTTTTCTGTTGTAATTTTATATTTATGTAAAAATTTGTCATTAGATTTTATTTGTATTGTTTATAAGTTTATTATATTATATAGATGTAAAAAAAAATCTGTCGATTTCCAAAATAAACATAAATATAAGTAACAGTCGTGCATGACACCATTAAATTATCACATATGATACATCAGGTTTATAATATTTTTAAGAATTCTCACCCGGCTAAGTTTGATAAGCTCCTTGGGAGTAACTTCTTCCACTATCCTCAGGATCCCGTCCATGTCACATTGGCCTGTGACCACTTTGCTGGCTCCGACAAGATGGGCTTGCAACCAAATCATGAGCGACACTTTCTTGCTGAAATGACATGAAAAATACAACCAAATCATGAGTAATACTTTCTTGTTTAAATATTTATTTATTTATTCATTTCTATGCTCTTACATACAGTTAATAAATGCAATGACAATGACATTAGGTGGAAGTAAAACAAAAATATTCTTAAGGCTCCGCAACCAGGCCCGAAAAGAAGAAGATGGAGAGATACGAAATTACAAATGTTAGAGGAGAGCGCTAACATTTACAGCGACAAAATCGATGCGAAAATTGCGAAAATGTTTAATAAAACACGACTCATTTAAAATAGAGTAAAAATCTCGCGGGCATTGTTTAAGAAACAGCATTTAAAGAAACACTGTGATTTTTTTCATACATATAACTTATAAAATAACTGAAACAATTTAGTTTATAATAATTTTTGGAGCATACTTTGCGAATTTTTTCTATGGAGTGAATTTGTGAATGAAGAATAACATATATTTTTTTAAGAGCTTAAAAACTTAACATGTTTAAGGGAGAAATGTAAGAAATCGGTAGTTATTCGGGTAGCGGGCCCTTAATATGAAACATAGTAGGTAGTAGAATGAAATATGATCGGCAACTGTATGTAATTGGTTAAAACGAATGTCGTTATGGATTGTGAACACCTCACTGGGAGAACCCGTGCTGAGGTGTACGCATGTATTATTATGCCATCATAAGTGATAGCACAGTATCCCCCTTGAGACTCTCAAGGAGGACTCTGTAGCACCACCCATTACATATAGTAGGTGTAGGTAGCTGTGTTGAGATAGTCATCTTAATATTATACAGAATAGAACACATAATTGAGAAAATAAAACCAAGGGAAATATCTAAACAAAAAGGTTTATTTTTTAACTTTTGACTCCTATTTTGGTGTCAACGAAATGGTTGATTCAGATTTTCAAAATCAATATATTTACTAGAGATGCCACGAATATTCGGGTACCATTCGGTATTCGGCCACTTTTTTTAATATTCTTGATTTAATATTTGCAATTTTTGTATTTGTTTGTTTTTTTTTTTTTTTTTTACAGTGAATACCGCACAAGAATCTCAACTGCTCCCGTCTGGAGCCAGTGAGACTATGGCATCCCCAATTGGGGTATGTTGTGAGGCTGAAGGTAGTGGGGAGGGGAAGGAGGTGGTGAAGAGGAAGGTTGGGCAGTACCTGGCTATTCAGATCTGGTCACCAAACACGGCTAAAGCCATTTTTAAGCAACGTTTCAATTCTGAATGGTGGTCTTACACCAGGGCGATACTGATAGTATCTTCCACTCTGGAACATGCCGCAAATATACTATATATTATTTTAAATGAATTAATTGTGAAAGGGCTAACGTAGACATGAATGAATTAAAAACATGGTTTGACAATAACCTACTAACATTAAACTCTAAAAAAACACATTACATACCATTTTTCATAAAAAAAACAAACACGCCGAATGAAATAAACATAAGGATCCATTCTGCACCACACACTCAACAACACCACTGTAACTTATTGTGTACTAATATTGAAATGAAAACTTCAACCAAATATCTAGGAATCACTATTGACCAATGTCTAAAATGGATACCGCATATAACCATTCTTAAAAACAGAGTACGAAAATTGACATATATTTTTAGCTGTTTGAGACACATTCTAAGTAAAGAACTACTGAGAATGACGTACTTCGCACTCTGTCAATCCATAATCCAATATGGTATAATAGGTTGGGGTGGCGCCTATAAAACTCACACACAATCTCTTTACATTGCGCAAAAACTAATAATTAAAATAATACTAAAAAAATCATTTCTATATCCATCTGAACTCATATTCAAAGAATTTAAAGTCAGAAAATTAAATACTCTCTTCCTGTATCATTCAACCTTACAAGTTTACAAAGAGGATATCCTAAACAAATCCATACCCTTCAAAAACACAGTAAATTTTAGGCAAAAATACACGTTACCAATTCCCATTTGTAAAAAAACTTTGGGTCAACAAAACTATAAATACTTAGGAACAAATTTCTTTAATAAATTACCAGAAAATATAAGATCCCTTAAGGACAGTTACAAAAATTTCAAAACACAATTAAAAAAATATACTGAAAACTTTAACTAAAAAAAATAAATAATAATTAAAAAAATATATACATATACACATATATGTTTCTCTTATTCTTAATATATACTAAATAAAAAAAAAATCAAAATAACCCCTAACAAATAATACTTCCTCCCATACACACAAGCATTTGCTTATTATGGGAGTACATTTAAAAAAAATATGTATATTTGTATTAAATAATTGTATTAAGTTTTTTTTTTTTTTTATATACTTTCATTATATTTATGTATCTATTGTATGTACTGTACCAAAAAAAAAAATAAAAAAAATAAAAAAAATAACACAAATTAATCAAATAAAATTTATTTGCGCATGCCGGGTTCGAACCCGCGACCTCTGGATTGTGAGTCAAGAGTCTTACCCACAGGACTACGGAGGTCGTAAATACTAGCTGGGGTACCCGACTTCTCTCAGAGGGTTGACATGAGATAGAACTGATGTTTGAGCCCACGACGGATCTTACTTTATATACCCCTACCAATGGGTAGCCCCACCCCAGTAATACCAAATGATGAAAGAAAATGCTTATAAATTTAATGTTAATTGTCTTCACTTCAAATTCCATAATATTCCCAAATAGGTGATTTTTTATTAAATGGTGTCATTTCGTAAAGTTTTTTGCGAACAAACAGACGTGTTAAACACTATAAGTAACACAATTTGATGTAACAATCAACAAATAATGCGTGTTGTGACACGACCTGCTCGCAAATAAAACGTATACGTAGTTACCACACGTACTTCAATGATGCAGGTAAGAACCTGTCACCCGCGAATTGTACGAAGTGTCGCCGAATATTCAGAGCTTCGGCCGAGAACTTAGCCGAACATTCGGTATTACTATTTCTTAGGCTGGGGTTAGACTCGTAATTAAAATTTATGGATTACATAAGATTTTGACAGGTCACTGACAGGAGCGTTCACATATGCATCCGACTTTTGGTAATTAATGATCACGGAAGTTGTTCGGAAGTTCGACCTGTGTAAATGCTCATGCGACCGTTTACATCTGTAAATTTATTTGCGGTAAGATGGTTTCCTGTCAACAACGACGATTTAGCAGGGGTGCCCGGGTTCATGGAATGAGGTGTGTTTAGGTCTGATGACCGGGATACACTGAACCCCAGATTCCTACCCACCCCTTAAACCCTTTTCCTTCCCAGAACCCTCCTCTCTTTCCTTTCCCTAAAAAACCCTCCACACAGCATCCCCAAAGATGACATAGGTCCTCACGGAAATTATTTTCCTCAGGGCCTCCTGTGTGGAGCTCATGTAAAAAAAAAAAAACCTGCTACTGTCAAATTTATGTGATTTTGTCAATAAAGACGAAAAGGCCCAAATAAAGTATTGAAATAGATTTTGGCTTTAATTAAACAATTCTCCATGCACTTTTGTGCCGTCAAAGGCGGCAATTAATTTCATTTCATCCGAATGACAGCTACCTGACATCTGCTGACAGCAACCGACTTTGAATTCAAAATTTCAAACACGTAAATGTTAAAAACAGATACATTAAGATTGGAAAGGATTAGACCGATAATTGAATATAAGGATGCTCATTTTCCAGGAAAAATAAATAAGTGGAAATAAATACTAGTTTTGTAGGAAAAAATCCTACGAAAACAATTGTCTTTTAATTTTTGACGTTCGCAAGAGTGGCAACGGCGCATTTCGGAACTATTTCTTGCGGCAAGTCTCTTAGCTTATCAAACTGATTTTATAAGCAGTAAGAAGGCTAGAAATTCGCGCGGGCGTGATTAGATCTGTCAAAAAACTTCCGAAAGAATAAGTTCTATAACTTGCTATAAATTACGTTAAGTGACTTTTGGTGTCCTTTACATTGGTAATTTGGCAATAAATCGCTAACAAGAGCGATATACAGGAAAAAATTTACGAGTCTAATCCCAGCCTTATATTTACCCGGTTTACGTGGATATATTTTTCATACTTACATTATATAATATAATATTGCAATAAAATAGGCAAGTAAGTAATTTAAAATATCTATTATTATTTTATTTCAATGTAACTGTGTAGGCCCCCAGTTATATAACAAAAGGAATTTTATTTCTGAATTCCTAAAATTACTCAAGGTTAGTAGAAAACACGTTTAACAAGGTTAGTTCATCGAGGGGGTGGAGCGGTGATTGGCTAAAAATCCGTGACGTAGCTTGCAGTCCATGTTTCTTAACTGCAATACAAGTGGCAGTGTTTTACTTCAAGCCAAAAATAATAAAAGATAAAAAAGCTTCTCGAAATTTCGAAAGCGGCCCGAAAAAAAGGCCTGTATGAGCTAACCTTGTTAAAAGCATTTTCTACGAACCTTGGGTATTTTTTATGCATTTTTGAATACGTATCAAAAGTTAAGTATTGCATTAGACATTTTTAAATAAGCATTTTTATATTTTGTTCTGAAGAGTTTTATTTCACTTGTATATTTGTTACTTCATTTTTATTTATCTGCTACCAATAAATACTACAGATCTGTAGCATTTAGGGTAAAAAATCAGTACAAAATGTCTTAAATATAAAAAAGCATTTTTATAATAATATTTTAGGCGAAATTGGGCACTTTAAGACGTAGCAAACATATGTTTTTCTTATTATTTAAACAATAATTTTATTGGAGAACTAAAATAGGGTATTTTGCTTTGTGAAAACCTCACAAGAGTCCCAACTGCTCCCGTCTGGAGCCAGTGGAGCCATTGTATCCCCAATTGGGCATGTTGTGAAGCTGATGGTAGTGGGGAAGGGAAGGAGATGGGGAAGAGAGAAGGTAGGGAAGTACCTGGCTATTCAGATCTGGTCACCAACGCTCTAATTCTGAATGGTGGTCTTACACCAGGGCGATACTAAGACCTTCGGATTGCGAGTCAAGAGCCTTACCGCTAGACTACGCCGGCCATCAACTGGAGCCAATAACCTCAGCATTCCACTTTTACCTCCATCAACTTTCCTCCGCCATATGAAGAAGAGAACAATTCTAATTTGTGCTTAACTCACCCAAATTTGTGCTTATGAGCCGTGTCAATCAGAGTAGAGTGAAGGTCCACGATATCTAATTCATTGAGTTTCTTCACTATCTCGGCTTTGGACAGCAAGCCCTCGAATGGCATTTCCTTCGTCTCGGCGAACGCATCCACCTTCTGGGCAAAGATGATGGAATGGTCCTTCAGGGTGGACTTGAATACGCACATGAACTGCTCGATGCCGGCGAAATCCTCCCTGAAATTGGGCTGACCACCGGGTGTTTCTGAAAACCAATGGTTATAATTATTGGATAAATGTAATTAGCTTAGTTTAGACAGTTCGCAAAAAGCACAATTCACTTTCCCAACTAACAATTAAATAATAAAGCTGTCAAAATGGCAAAATGTAGTGTACAAAATCGTTTGTGACTGTAGCAAGAGATTCAAACCGTTTCTCAAGTGTTCAACTGTTGCTTGATTTATTCGCACTTGTCTAGCTAATGTTTCGCACGCTTATCGGAGTCAGGAATAAGCTGGTGATATTTTATTTATTAATTTATTTTAATTCAACATACGACGCCGTAAGTAAAATTATTTTATTGAAGTCCCCGGCGATGCCCGGGCTTTACACAGAGTTTTCGAAATCAAATGTAGACAGTGACCTTCCTTTGCATACAAATCAAATCCACACCGCCCGCTTGCCAGCCCGCTCGTCCACCACTTACAGACATTCTCCTTTATCTTACTAATATTATGAACGCAAAAGTTTGTATGAATGTATGTGTTTGTTACTTTTTCATGCAAAAACTGCTGAATGGATTTTAATGAATACATTAAAACAATAATATAGCTCATACAATACAATATAGATTTTACAATAATATAGCTCATACATCAGATAACGTATAGGCTATAATTTATAAAGCTGGCTTGGAAAGGGGACGCACGGGAAAGGTGATTCAGGGAGAAACAATGTATTTCTTTGTATATGGCATTGCAACGCTTGCCGGGAACCAGCTAGTTATATTATATATTTCAACCAATTTACACAAAACCTTGACAATTTATATACTAAACCTTTCTCATGAATCACTCTACCTATTGGTGAAGACCGCATGAAAATCCATTCAGTAGTTTTTTCGGAGGACTTTAATTTATAATATGTAGATATAAACAGTGATTTATCCGTAATTTACACAAATTATGATGTAGATAAACCGATGATGTAGCTCCGACGAGCTGGACCAATGGTCCTTGTTCGCAGCGAAATATTTCTCTACAGCTCTTCATTCATTCCTTACATATTGCAAGCAATCGATATACGCAACCGCCGTACACACCGCTCTATTTCTGGCCTTAAAGCAGAAGTGTTCATAGCCTGATTGGCAGGACGCTTGACTAGCAGTCAGACAGGTAGAGTTCGATACTCACGATGGACATTGACTTACATCAAATTAATATAACAGCCGACAAGCACAACACAACCGTTATGCGTAACAGCTCAAAACAATTTGATCAGAGAATGTATACATATTTATTTTTTTACATTAACTCCACACAGAAGGCCCTGAGGAACATAATTACTTTCAGGGCCTATGTCATCTGAGATGCTGTGTCTTTTGAGGAGAGGAAGGAGTGAACATTGGTTTTGAAGAGACTTTTGTTGTAGGAAGGAGGAAACACAAAGGCCTCCAAATCATTCCACAGCCGAGCTGTTGAACTCAAGAATGAGTCGAAGAAGCGACCCGTTCTCATGTGACAAATTTTAACTGTGCACATATGTGCGCGCGTTTGGCGTGTTCCCCGACTATGCACTGGTGCCGGAAGGATCAATGATGCTAGTTCCTAGGAACATATCGGAACATATTCCATTGAAAATTTGCTCTAAAGATTGCAATCCGTTTGTTAAGACTGTCATACCAGCAAATCATAATTTCGGTTCCGACTATAGCGCTCACACATCAGCGGTCGTGAGCGGACGTTTTTGGAACTAGATTTCGTTCCGCAGCAAGCTTGGTTTCGCGTATCTACTAGAACTATCTCACGCGGAGCTAGGGCTGGCTACAGTATGGGTCAGGTGAAGATGTTGAATTCTCGTTTCCAGAATTTTAATTAGTAGTAGGCAGTTATTTGTAATTTGTACATCGAAGTACATAAACATAAATATATACAAATGAAATGCGTAAACACAGTAGGTATAAAGTAGATGATATAATATAGACATGAATAAAAAATTTGTTATAATTTTTAAATATTTTGTTTTTTAATTGTACTTTAACCAAATTAACCGAGTAATATTCAGTTGGGTTGTAAAAAATGTCTCATTTTGAAATATTTATTCGTGTGCACAATGGCATTATTAATAGATTAAAACGGAAAATAATATGAAATATATTGATAATAGATTAATATAATAGTGACTTAGTCATTAGAACAGAAATTATTAACAAAAACACAATTTGAATTACACAATCATAAATTAAAACTGTCATTTTGACGGGAATTTCAAGCGCATGGTGTCTGGCCTCTCTATCGCAGTCCGTTAATGACATTTTTTATTAGTAATAGTTCAAAACAGAAATTTTACAGTATTTATTGAATGTGTAACTATTTTTTGATAATTTTTTACAACGTGCTTACACCATATACCTACTATAATTGTTTAATAGGCCAATTGCATCACATTTAAAAAAAAAATTCCGGTTTAGGCAAATATTCTAAGACATTCTGTATTTTATTTTTAATCGTATTTTTGAAACCCTGGGGATTTTTTGAAAATTTCAATTCGAAAAATCAGACCATTTTTTATAAACCGGAAAGACGGGACATAATTTTATGGGTGCGAAAAAATGATAATTACATGGTCGAAAAACATTAAAAAAATAACGTTTTCCACAAGAAAGGGCACAGGAGAATAACGAGGCATAACAAAAATATTACATCTCATAAATATTTTTTTCCTTGATCCATCTTATTGATCATAAATCAATTATAATATTCAACGTCTATATTACTAAATACAATGTAATATACTTGTACTTGTAAATTATGATAATAATAAGAAAATTATAAAATTTGATTTTATTAAAATCAGTACCACTACCATTATACCTCTAAAACACGTACAGACAGCGTAAAATGTACAGGGTTCTCTTCATAACATCTGTCAAATCAAATGATAAATTCGCAGAGAACAAACAATAAATCTAGAGAACGTTAAATATCAAATTCAAAAATTCGCCTGAAATCAAAGTGTTGCCATATAAAAAAAAACTGTATGAAATTTTACAAAATTAATATGAACATTTTCGGAAACGGGACATTTTCATGTAGTGATGTCACGGGCCCAAATAATGGATTTATTTATTTAAAAATAAAAAAAAAACTGTACATTTCTAAACAATTTTACTAACATTTCCTTAATCTTAGTAAAAAGATCTATCCACATGATTTTTTCCAAGTCGTTATGAAATCGATGCAAGTGGCCTATTATCACTTGATTCATAATCACATAATCATTAACCATTAACAACTTAATATTTTAAATGGAACATAACTAGTTTAAATTATATTCACTATTTTATGTACAATTACTTTATACACAACTGTATGCTTCCTAAATAAACATAAATAAACATAAATAAAATAAAAAAAACACTGTTTAACAGGAAGTAACTTCTAACCAGTGTATAAAAAGTGTTTTAATTTTTTTTTTAAATGTAGATTTGGATTCACCAGTCGTTCTCAATATAAAACACGATCATTAGCTTTCAAAGACATACAGGGTGGGGCAGAGAGGAGTTACTGATTTCAAAAAATCACTGAAGGCCCCCCAGACGGAGCAGAGGGGCGGGGCAGGTGCCGTTAGGTTGAGGAAATGATGCCGTTTATGTTGGTGACCATGCCGTGGTCAGGTAAGTACCGGGACTTTGTTGTGGAGACGTTCCTTAAAAACTGAAAAAAAAGCGTTGTGGCTACGCATGGAGCTTTCCGGGTCCGGTTCGAGTTAAATCGTAATGACAGTTTTTCTCATCCTAAAACCATTCGGAAATGGATCAGTAATGTAAGGTTAACAGGAACTGCAGATTCTAAAATACCAGTTGGGCGATCTAAAAGTGTGCAAACACCTGAAAACATCGCGGTAGTAAGAGCGTCAATTGAAGAGTTTCCAACCCGAGCAGCGCGGAAACATGCCGCTGCGCTTGGAATATCGTCCAGAATTATATGGAAAATCTTACACTCAGACCTTCACCTATACCTCTACAAGATGATGCATACACGGGAATTGAGCCCACAAGATTTTGTGAAACGTAGAGATGCTTGCATTGCAATCGTATCTGCTGTATCAACCATTACATTTATTGAGTTTTTCATCTCACTATTGTGAGATGTTGGAGAACGTTAGGCGTCCCAAAATGAAAGAGTATGGCAAGGAACACGACACAGAAGCCTTCTGGTTTCAACAAGAAGAAGCCATGACCCATGCTGTCCATCGTTTAAGCGAAATGTTGCAAAAGCTCTTTCCAGGTCACCTGATCTCTTTGTGGGGGGATATTCCATGGCCCCCTCGCTCTCCCGATTTGACCCCGAGTGACTTTTTTCTGTAAGGATACGTCAAAGCTGAGGTAAACAAACTTCGATCATGAACCATTGAAGCTCTGAACGAGGCGATTGAGGGCGTCATCGCTGGAATTCCGCAAGATATGCTGGGAAGAGTGGCCGAAAACTTCTTTGAAAGGCTCAATATGTGTATTGCTCGCCAAGGCCTCCACGTCAAACGATATCATTTAAAAAATATCATGAAAAAAACGGCATCATTTCCCCGACGTAACGGCACCCGCCCCGCTCCTCTGCTCAGTCTGGGGAGCCTTCGGTGATTTTTTGAAATCAGTAACTCCTCTCTGCCCCACCCTGTATTATCAATTTTTTTTTTAAATATTTTTTTTTTTTGACAAATTAGAGAGGAGTCAGTAATTTACATTTCGAATAAACGCCGTTAGTAAGCTCGAAAATCATCTGTCAAAAATTTAAATAAAGCAAGTACACATTTCTAATATATAATTATTACTGAAACAAGTGTGTTAAATTAATCTTAGGGTAAAAAATAAGTCAACAATCTAGAAAAGTAGAAAATGACAAATGAATGCTTGCTAAAAGCAAATAAAGATCTTATAAAAATAAAATGTGAATGGATGTGGGTTAACTTTCGAAATCACTGGACACGCATAGGAATATTTTTGTAAAAGACAACCTTTTTTGTTCGGGACGAAGGAAAATACTCCAATCAAAATTTCAATCACGTAAAATAAAAATTTGTTTTCGCCGTACGAGATCGCGACTTTTGACTGGATCATCAGTCCAATGGTTTCGAAAGTTTAGTTGGATGTGTAGGCGTAGGCGTTTACTTCAATATGCAATACAATACAATCACCCAGCGAATAGTTTTCTTTTGCAGCCAGACGTTTTCTTAAGTAAAGACCTTTTTTCCATTTCATCTACTATATATTTGGGATCTCTAATTTGCATATTCCTTGAATGCCTTGGATCCACTATTTCTGACAAAACGCAATCTGTATAAAAGCACTTCAATTGTTGTAACATTTTATCACGCCAAAACACATCGTCTTTTTCTATTAAAACTGTATGCAACGGTTTCTCGGGACCTGTCCATACTGCAAATAAACAGGTACATTTTTCTGCAATATGTAACTGCCCTTGTACTTGATAATACCAATCATGGTTTTTGTTGATTGTTACTTCATTTTTTTCATTGATTTTAAGAAAACTAATTTTCTTCCTCCGAATTGCATCTTCTATATCAAGGCCAGATGCTGACGAAGGGCATTTAATTTCAATGAGTAAGTTATTTGATATTCCATCTGGCGTAGCACCCATGTAATTGTATTCACAATCAATAAAAAGTCCACATTTAGAAATTCGATAGACATTTGTTTGGCAAGTTGGCGAATAGCTGTCTCTTCATTATCTTTTCCATATTTTATAGATCGTACATGTCCCAGATTTTTTCCATACAACAATGTTCGAATTAAGGAGCGCAACTAATATTTCTTCTTCTTTTACAAATTTTACCAAAAAATGAAGCTGTGATCATTTTTCTGCGTAACTCGAGCCATTTTCCACAATCCGCTTGCAAAATAGTGTCTCTTTCAATTCTGAACCTTTGCACATCTGTCAAAGACAAAGATTCCATAAATGTCTTCTTCGCTTCTATGAAAACATCTGCATCCATATCAGGAAGTTGTACGTTACTGCCATAATCTGGATCATTATTTGTTTCACAGTTATTTGCTTTGACTCTGTCGTACGTTCTTTTTGATTGCTTTTTTCTCAAATGCTTAATTTCTAAATGTTTAATTCTTTGACCAGGACTCTGACCAAAAATGGTTTTATGCAAATGGTAATGTGGCCGCTTTGTATTAAAAGATATTACAGCAGCTGCACATCTTCCCGAATAAGATTGTTTAGTGCTGTAATTAATTCTTTTTCCCCCAACAAATTTTGCTACAATACTATTGTACCTTTCAACAACATTACTATCCACATTTACTAGCAAACTCCTCGAATGGGACGCTAACTGATTTGTGAATTGTAGGATTCTTTCCATCATACCAGATGCAACGAGTTCAGGTACATAGTTTATATCTTCTGTACCCATATTTTGTTTACAGAAATATTTTGCGCATTTCGAATGCTCACCAAATACGTGTTTGGAACTATTTGAAATATCCCCATAAAGTAATTTAATTTTCTCACTGTTAGAATAATTTTCCGATAGTCTATAATTTACCGCACATCTTACCGCAGTTCTTAATCTCAGTAATCGACCGGTCAAAAGGCGGCGCTGACTTATTGGGAACCTCGTATCCGCTGTCAAATTACGAAGTTTTGTGCAGTAATTACGTAATAAATGGTTCTTGCATTCTACTTTCTCAACTGTGATGTCCGCATATGGCCGAGCATCTAAAAAATTTTTGTAGGTACTTGAATCCCCATCTGAAATTAGCCTTGAATATATCAGACCGTACATATCTATTGATTTTTTAAAACCTTCCACGAGAATACTGGACTCCATACTCGTAGAACTTCCGGAATGATTTTTGAAACAACGATGTTCCTGCGATGTTACTCCCTTTTTTACTGCACGTGCGCACGTCATACAAAATTTATTTCGTACCTGCATGTATAAAACCTCACCAAAGTGATGTCCTACTATTGCAGCTACGCCTGACAAGGCAGAGTAATTGGTACGATATGATCTTTTTGACCAGCAACCATCGGCGACAACTGTTATTATAGGAATTCCATCTTTTGAGACGTTTCCCAGAGATCTAGCATATTCTGCTTCACGTTTTGCAGCAATTTCCATTCTGTCTGTGGCACCTTTTGACCACCAATCACAAACAGTTTCATGTACTTTAGCATAAGTTTTAACATTTATACATGGAACATCAATGACGGACATAAACTCCTCTAAATTAGAAAAACCACCACCAATGCTCATGATTCCTGAAACGATTGCGTGATTTATATCGATTTTATCAATATCTTTACGTTCCGAACATATTGTAAATGTTGCATTGCACATATTACATTTGACTGAATATTTACTAAAAAAACCTTGACGAGTTTCTGATATAAAACATAAATTTAAAATTGAGCATCCAAATGTTTGACCATGTGTGGCTATTTTCTTGAGCTGTTCAAAGATGAAGGCCATATCAACGATTCGTCGTCCACTCATTGTAAAGTTTGGAATTTTTTTTTCTACATTTTGCATTTCCTGTTGCTGTGTTATATCAGATTGTGGCAGGTAATTTTCATCAATCGATTCTGCTGCACCAATCTATGAAATAAACAATTAATAACATAAGTAAATATACCTAGGCAATAAGCCCGCCCACTAAGGCAAATGTCGTATCATTTTCCACGCTGATGTGCACCCTTAGTCCAGTCAAGGAAGGAAGTGTAGAGTGCGTGAGCAGGAACCTAAGGGATTCGTTCAGAAACTTGTTCAGGGTGCTTAGGGTGTGAACATACTAAAGGTCCTGACGTCTAGTTTGTGAGCTAAGGGGATTGGGGGGAAGGTCCCAATTTTCGGATTTCCGTTTATACTTCGAAAACGGTGGGTCACAGAGAATTTTTTTTTGAAAGTAAAAGCTTGTAAAATTATCTAAAACTTTTATTTTATATGTAATTTTCGAAATTCCAGCCGTTTTTTAGTTACACGCTCCACAAACGTAGATATTTTCGAAAAATCGCACGCGCCACCCGCCCCCCCCCCCCTTCACCCCCAATTTCGACTTCACAAATGGTCCGTACTGGGTTGGGGTGGGAGGGGGGGGGGGGTAGAAATTTCAGAAATAGACTATTTTCGTCAATAAAAAGACCGCCAGGCACAAAATTCTCCCCGTTTCGGGATATTCCACGGGAGTAATATAGCTACGAAAATATTAGTGTCACCCCCTTCGTCGGGTGGCACCTGGGGCGGTCCGCCCCCCCCCCTCCCCCCCCCCCCCCCCCCTACCGTGTACACAAGTCAATGCTGTATGCGTGACATAAGCCAACGTGTATATAAGGTAGTGGGTGTATGCGTGTAACGCCGGGCACGCTAGTAAATTATTGTTTATAATTAACACGGCAATCACAATTGAATTGAGTTATGTACCACGTATTTCCCGACACCGTGTATATGTCGCAGGCCAATCGTAAAATCAGGTAGATCATGATGCGCCGCACATCACGATCTGCCGCCATTTCACGGCGCGGCAGATCATGACGTGGCTAGCCATTTACAGTGATCAAATATACTTGGTCAAAGCCCATTTACATAATAATATAATATAACTAGAAATAATTTACATGGCAGAACAACGTTTGTCAGGTCAGCTAGTAATGTAATAAAAATTTGAATTGCACATACCGATGAAACTTCACAGTCATTATTAACTTTAGAATGTTGATTCTTTTCTCTGTAAATTAAACAACATATTATTATAAAAAATGTACAATAAATCTGACAGATTCGTTCCAACGACCCTGTAGCATATAAGTTATGAACAACGTAAATTGATTATTTAATATTACTAACCTTCGTTCATTCTCGTTATATTTCTCCCAGATATGTTTTTGGTGTAGTGATTTTTTTTTTTTGGTGAAACTTTTGTCTACACGTATTTTTCTCCCCATTTTGAGCGGATGAATAAATTTAAAACGTTATAAACTGGACCGGCGTGGACAACACGACCGCTCGCTGCCGTGAATCGACAGAGACAGAAAACAGAAACACAGATAATAACAGTTTTGGTTGGCGCTGCGCGCGTCAAAATACAGAATAAAATATTGACAAAGGCGTGTCGCAAATTCAATAGAATTATATTAAAAAAAAATACTTTTGGTCACCAATTATTTCTAATATTTCAATAAGGTCCAAGTTAAATTTCTGTGTTAAAAAATTCTGAGAGAAATGAGAGAGTGCGCAAAACAAATCAACAAAGTTTCACGGTAATCGGGTGAATGGTATAATAGAATATATGTATATACATATAATTTCATAACGCCGTAACCACTTTCTCCAGATCCGACCTGCCATGCAGCTGGTGGGCAGACGCATCCGCCGCCAAGACCTGAACAAACCTCACCCAATAAACCCAGGCACCCCTGCTAGTCACCAAACCTTGCGAACCACTTGGGATGACCTATGGCAGACGTGTTGGTTATCTAATAAATGGTTCCCGGGGCGGTGGTACCCATACTCGATTCTCGTGTTTGTTATTTTTGTAATACGAAAAATGGATATAAAAAAGGTCTACCCGCCCACCCCCTCTCAACCCCCCCCCTCATACCCTCCCTCCAATCCCCGCCTCCTTTACCCCCCCTCAGCCACCCCCTCCACCTCATCCCAACTCTTCTTCAACCTCCCTCCCTTGGGAGCTGTTGGACTCTTGTGCGATATAAACATAAAAATTATTTACAATAAAAAAAAAACCCATCCCCATCCCCATCCCCATCCCCATCCCCATCCCCATCCCCATCCCCATACCCCATCCCCAGCCTTGCAACGCATGCCGGGTACCCGCTGTATATAATTTATTTATTTATTTACGGACAAATAGTCCATTAACAATATAACAATAACACGAATAACAAGCGAGCCTAAAGGCCCGACCCGCCTAGCCATTCATCACTGTTCGCATCGATTACCGTTCGCATGTAATTTTTTGTAACCAGCACCACTTTTCGTAACAATCACCACTTTTCGTAACGATTCACCAGTTAACCCCATGTGACGAGCATGCGTAAAGAAGTTTTACTTTAAAAAAATGGGGCATTTGGGACTCTTGAGCAGTCGGGACTCTTGTCTCTTGTATCGTATAATGAGGGACAAATAAAAACATTTCTTTTTAAATATAAAACTTTTTGCATAAAAATATTCAATGAAAATGAAATTCGGTCAACCCTGTAGATATTACGAACGTGAAACAAGGAATTCGTATGTATTTACAGTTTCGTTCCCAAAATATTATTTCAAACTGTTGTGATTCAGAGCGACGTGGACACGTCCTCGTCTGGCCACTTTTCGGGCCGTAATGAACTGTGAAATTTGTGTTACGGCGCCATGATAAAAATCGTGAAATGCGAAGCTGTAAATTAATTAATATTAAATACTTCCTAAAATTATTTTTCGCTCAAACTTATTTATGATTTGTCAATAATGTCTTAGCACAATAAGTATGTAAAAAAATCTGAAATATATTAGTTTATAAGTTCGCAAATAAATACACAAACTGACGAAGTTTCGTCAAGAAACACATGTACGTATATATTTTTTAATGATTTTATTGAAACTAAAATTAAAATTCTAAAACATGCGTTTGCTAGATAATGGATTGATTTATTTTAATGCATGATTATATTATTTGAAATGGGTGTGGTATAATACAAAATATTTTTTGAAAATTTAACAAATCTGCCAACGACCTATGGAATAACCTTATTATACTATAAATTTAAAAAAATTCTCAAAATTTATTACATACGAATGCTAGATAAAAGAACAATCTTTCGAAATCCATTTATATTTTTTTGTGGAAAAGAGTCAATACGTCTAAAATCTGATTTGAAAATGACATATTTCTGGTTTTCTCTGGTAATGCCCTCTTAAGATGGGAGAATCTATCAAACGGATCGCCCGTTTCTGCACAGGGTCAAGGGTTTGGGCTGCCAAATTCAACCGTGGGGCGCACTTGCGATTTGTACAAGATTAGCAGTTGTGTACTATTAAAGTATCTGTGGGCCCTGTACAGTACGCCCAGTTTTTGAGAGGCTAATTTAACTCTGGCTTCGATGGAGCCCACATACCTGAGCAGGTCACTTATAGTTACGAATATGTAGCTTGAATTTAACCTTTTCGATGCTGGCCTTTCCAACTCAATCTTTCCCACCACATTTTGACACAGTGTATGTGCTTTAGTAAAGCTTAGTGGATCACATATATGCGTCATCGATTGATCACATATCCGAGAATGTTCGCTCATAGATCATGTATGCCAAAGATGCATAAATCAGCTTAAAGAAAACATACCTGACAACATGAATTGCTTGAATTTCAAGCCCCAAGGACGATCCATATTCTGTCCGGAGCTTCGATTCTGCGAGTGACCTTGTGTCCGGAAGTCGGTTCTCTGGTTCGGCCAGGGGCTCTGGTGATCGTCCCACGGCCGTGGAATTGATGCGCCTATAGTGGGATTAGAAATACAAAATGAACTCCTGACGGTGTGCTGCTGACTTCCTTCAGTTCCAAGATATCAGAATTTACCTCCACACCAAGCAGCCTGAACTAAGTTCAGGTCTCCAAACACTTTTTTATCTCATGACAGTGTGTGGAAATGGGCCGTTTCATAGATTTCCCTATCTTAACAAACATATTGGAATCTTTAGAGCGCAGGCGCCAGGTAAGAGTTCTTGTTCTACCAGTATTTGAATGGAAGATGATCCGATTGAGATGATAAGATTGTTACGTAAGAATGGGTTGTTTCTACGACTCGTTCTTGAATTTAATAGCTCAGCTGTGGAATGATTTGCTGGCCGGTTTCCTCCCCCCTACAACATGTCTCTTCAAGACCCATGTTCACTTCTTCTTCTCCTCAAAAAGATCCTACTCAAAGCATCTTCAAAGGCCCCGAGGGAAATTAAATTCTTCCTGTGCAGAGTTAACGTAGTTAAGTTGTGGAGAAAAAACGTAGTTAAGTTGTAAAAAAAAGTCAGAAACCACTGTGAAATTCAAACAGAATCCATTGAGCTGCTAACGGAACATCCCACCAAGACCTATTATACAGACCACCCCAATCAGCCGAGCGATTCTACATCTTTTGTGGGATTGTTATTAGATAACGGACGTGATCTCCAGTCAGATTTGTGTGATTTTTACATATTTACTGTTATATATTTTAGAATCAGTTTTAACCAAATTATTGCAAGTACACATGATTATTTATTCATTTAATGTACGTAGTTGTACATAGAAAAACAAATAAATCACACAAATCTGACAGGAGATCATGTCAGTTATCTCATAACGATCCCACAAAAGATATAGAAGAAAAAGCTCTTCAGAAAGAGAATCTGTGTACCACCTTGTATGTACAAAGCCTAATACAAAGTTTTTTTTTTTAATTAATTTAGACAAAAACGAATAGGTAGGTACCTGAAACCATGAGCTGCTTGAAATTGAGTCCCCAGGTCCAAGGCCCGACATCTTTCCTCATAGGAAAGTGATTTTCGCCCCCTCGTGCAGTCTTGTTAAATGGCCTCATTCTCGCGTAAGTTGGTTCGCAGTTGGCCGTTCTCAGGTATATGCTTCCTTGATGGAAGCACGCCGAAATGTTCAAATCACCCGACGTACACAAGTCCTGCAGGGTCTTCTTGGTGCATATGAACGGAATCCCTCGCTCGCCATCCAAAAGCCCTTTGTTTTCAGCTAGAAACCTCTGAAGGCTCTCGAAAACAACGTGCCCGAATTTCCGCGGTCGCGGTGCTTCGCCATTTAAATCAAAAGGCAGTTCAGATTTAGCCAAATCACGCAAATATCTCAACTGAGAGATGTCTTCTACGAACTCGCGGTTCTCTGAGATGCTGTAGAAGCCGACGATTTTAGGGTACCTCTCTTTCAAGATGCGTTTCTTGGAATTCATCGCTGACGGAGTTGATGCCAGATAAACGATACACCAGAATTAAACACACGAAAGTTTAAATGACTCGCGGGACTCTAATTCGAAAGTGAATTTACCAAACAACACTATAACAAGTTATCACTTTGTTGAAAGTCGGACTGCGCCACGTCACGTCAAAGGAATTCCAAGCCAGAAGGAGAAGAAGACGTGAAAGAATAAACAGCAATAACGCGATAAGAAAATTTATGTTTATAGTGCCACCACCGAGAAAATTCCCGCGGTAGAATCAGTAACTACACACACCAACGTCTTGTATATTTTTAGTACCAAATAAATTGTAGTTCCTTATTTCGCCGCGGGCGATGTTCCGTTGAACGGTACACAAACGGCCTCTTCTTCTACTTTGTATGGTTTTCACTGTAGTACGTCATCATAGCTTCCTTTTTGGGAAAGCCATAGAAAAAAGAAAGAAACGCGTCTCACAGTTTTCCATAGATGTGGGGATTCCAATTTGCGCAAAACAGATGAAGTATAATAATAATATACAGTAAAATATTATTATCCTACTAATATTATAAAGGCGAAAGTTTGTATGGATGTATGTATGTTTTTACTCTTTCACGCAAAAACTACTGCATGGATTTTAATGAAACTTTACAGTAATATAGCTCATACATCAGAATAACATATAGGCTGTAGCTCAGAGCTCTGGCATTATGAAATTTATATAAAAAATTGCAATAGGTGGCACGATTAGTAAGATATCCATATTTTTTTTGTTATTTATTTTTGGGGTGTTACGCCGTGTTGTGCTACCTCCTCCTTTAGCCAGGCATCAGGGCAGGTCATTTTCAGGGCAGGCCATTATCAGGGCAGATGTGTCACACATATGCCCTGATGATGGACACTGAAACGCTGTCCGAAACGTTGGCTAAAGGAGGAGGTAGCGCAACACGGCATAACACCCCAAAAGTAAATAACAAAAATACTTTTGACCGTGGTAATCTAAAATCATATTATCTTCTTTATTCGATTCAAATTATTAGAGGAGTACTTCAAATAAATGCGGGAGGGTGGAGTAGGGAGGGATTGGAGGGGGGGAGGGGGGTGGGAGAGGTAGAAGAGGAGAGGTGGTGGGAGAGGGGGGAAGGGGGGGAGGCGGAGTGGGAACCCCCCTAATACCATGCGAGCAAATCCGCGGGAAAAAGCTAGTAGTAAACAATGACATAGCTGTAGAAGCGCAAGCGTTAGTTGGCTTGGCATATTTCAGCATAATTCCCGTTGGGAATGTACGGCGAGCGATATGCCGAAATGGGCCAAGCCAAATAACGCTGGTGCTTTATTTTAGTAATCGAATGATCTTGGCTCATTTAGGTATCTTGGACCGTGGAACAAACTCTCTCGTTTATCATTCAGAGTTAGTTATTTTATAAGGGAGGGAAGATATCATGGATTATAATCCGATTTATATGTAAGTAAGTAAGATTATCCGTAGTAAAAGCTAGTGTTGTATGGACTCCGCACCAAACAAAATATTAATTCAAAGGCGGTATAGACTTCATATTGTTATAAGTGACCAGCTTTTACCTGCGGCCTGGCTCGCATGGTATTAGGGGAAAAAAATTTCACGGGAATGAAATTTTTTTCCGGGATAAAAAGTAGCCAATGTCATTTCCCAGTCATCCAATTCTCTGCGCAAAGCATCACGTCGATCGGTCGCTCCATTTATATTATTATTTTGGATTTTAAATTAGGTACTTTCTATTATACAGGGTGTTAAGGGACGTATTTGACTTACATTAACCAGTGTAAAAAGTGAAAATGAAATTTTGGTCTCCGATGACTTTTTTGGTGACTTTTTTTTCTCAAACAAAAAAAAATCTTCCGCATGTCGTCACTGATCATTCAGCCAAGTAGCCGACAAACCTCTTACCCCGCTTCCAACTGTCCAACTCCTACCATTTTTTATGTTTTTGTAAAAAAAATGTCACAGGAGACGACAATTTCATTTAAATTTTTTATTCCAAATAATGTCAGGAATCACTTGTTAAAGTAAGTCAAGTACGTCCCTTAACACCCTGTATAATTAAATTTACCAAATTTTGACATAGGCATTTACATACAATAGCGAGTTCCCGGGATGCGTTGCTATGCAATTTAAGAAATTCATTCATTCATTTCCCGGCATGCGTTGCCTTCCGTCTCCCCACTCCCTTCGCCCACTTCCCCCTTCCCGTGAACCCCCTTCCCGAATTCCCCTCCTCCCTCTCGGGTTCTCCTCTCCCCTTCCGGGTTCCCCTCCCCCCTTCCCTCTCCCGCGAACACATCAAATCCCCAAAGTTTCATCGCAATCGGATGAATGGTTTAGCAACACATAGCATACCTAGAAACAAACATATTTTGATTTTTATATAATCAGAGAAGTTTATTTCTATCGATGTTTTCCGCCACCAACCAGTGTCCAAAACTAAAATAACAGATCTATACAGTTATTTTAGCTATTAAAACCCGTCTGCTTGGTTCAATTTATTCGCACTTCACAGTCCGGAAGCCTCAGTTTAGCGTGAAAAATCAGAAACCGTCACTTTGGATCGAGATTGTAAAATATCTATGCAAGATAGCTTTCATATTTCAAAGACAATAAGAAGCATTATTTTGTTCTCTTTCTGGTGAAAAGAAAAAATCATATGTTTGCATGAGAGGAAGAGAGATATTTAAAAATGTAAGGTCGCTCGGGACATTTTTGGTCTTATGAAAGTATAACGCGATTACGTGTTTTGGGATGTATTTATTCCCAAACAAGCAGACGGGTTAAGTTAAGTTAAATTAATTTCCAATTACTTAGCTAAATTTGAAAATAATATTACATACTATTTTTCATCCTTGTCCTCGTTAAATAATGAGATTTTTGAAATGGAAACGTCCATAGCACCGTTGTTATTTGAAACTCGATGAAACTCGATTTTGATGTACACTAAAAAGAGACAAACACATACATCTATAGGATTTAGTCTGCGAGAGAAAAAGATGGAATAATCGGTCTCCTCTTTGTGCGGTGCTTTGTAGGCTCCCCACACTTGTCTACTTTAGTTTTCTGATGGTTCATTTCTACCGCATGTGAATTGCACACTTGTATTTGTTTTAAATAATAAGATTTTATTATAGTTCCATTTGCCAAACTAGTTGTTTGGAACATTCACCTTGCTTCTTGGTGGGTATAGTGATCAATGTTTTATTTATGGTTAGAATTTTATTACAATATGGTTACAATTCATTCTCATTTTATTTTTTAAATGAAATTTCTTTAGCACCGTTGTGATTGAAACTCGATGGAACGGAAGCAAGCGACACTAAACAGATATTGATCCATACATTCATAGGGTTTAGCCTGCGAGAGAATGAGGTAGCAATAATATAATACGATAAATCCACGGTCCAACGCAGGACTTATTTAGTCTAGTGGTATAAGGTGCCCGACGAACCATAGCGGCCGGATATTCAGTGGACCAAGGGTCGAATCCTACGAAATCCAAAAGAAATAAATATTTATTTTTTGTAAAATCAATATCCAATGTTCAAACCACTCCAAAATGAACAGGAAACGTAAGAAAACACAAAAGAAAGCGACATCTAGCGATTCCGAAAAAGAAAACACAAATACTAATAAGATGTCCAAATGTATAGGAAAAGGTGCACTGGAATTCGACGACAAAAATATGGAAAAAATCATTTTTCACACTCCCCACTCTTGTGTCTACTTTAGTTTTCTGAAGGTTTAAATTCTACCGCGTGTGAAACGCACACTCTGATTTTTTCCTTTCTCCGTGTAATATTTGTTTTTGTTCGTAGTGATTTAATTTATGCTGCTTCACTTAAATTTGTAAACGTTACCGGCTATTAGTTCTAGTGAGGTTATTTTTTAATGTAATATTAAAAAATATACAGTGATGTAATAAATAAAAAAACGATTGTGCTTTATTATGAAGTAAAACTTCACTAACTTATAAAAGAACATACAATAACATTGACATTGATATTGAAATTGACATTGGAGTGACATATGACCATGGGGTGACCTATGACCGTGGGGTGACCTACGACCTTGGGGTGACCTACGACCTTCGGGTGACCTACGACCTTGGGGTGACCTACGGCCTTTGGGTGACCGTCCTTATCCTCATCCTTATCTTTATCACTCCCCAAGTCAAGCGTGCTTAAAGGCCCGACCGTTCGCCTCGTCATCGATCACACTTTTCGTAACACATCACCACTTTTTGTAACGCATTCACCAGCTTAGCCCCTAAGTCGAGCGTGCGTAAAGAAGTTTTACTTCAAAAAATATATTCATTAATTCATTTGTATATTTTTAGGTATCCACTGCTTCGGTAGAATTCTACTTCAGCATCATTTTCGCTGTGGGAATGTTCATTGAAATGACAATATTCTGTTATTTTGGCGATAATATTATAGAAGAGGTTAGAATTTTGCATAAATTAAACCATTTCCGATAAAAATTAAGAGTCTATTTTTCATTTATTCACAAGTAATCAACACGCTTTGACCATTTAAAATTGTATACATGCAGTGCAAGGTTCGTTGAAAATGCGTTTAACAAGGTTAAACGTTAAACGGGCCTTTTTTGAAAAAAACACGTACGGCTTTCAAAATTTTGAACGCATGACCTAGCTTGAAGTAAAACACTGCCGTTTGTATTGCAGTTAATTCGAGTCTCCCAGTGGAACACGGACTTCAAGCTACGTCATGAATTTTTAGCCAATCACTGCTCGGTGAGCTAGACGTATTTTTTACCCACCTTGCATGCAGCGTAGAATTTTCTTAATTGTTTTTTTTCACGTCCTTAAAAATGAAATATAAAACATAATATTTTTTCTAGAGCTCTTTATTACCGGAAGCTATTTACAAATGCGACTGGCTGTCGACTGACGTGACTTTCCGAAGGTCGATGCTAATTTTCATGGAGACCTCAAAAGTACCAATTACAGTTTCAGCTGGAAAATTCTTTTCACTTTCCAGACAAACGTTTGTCAATGTAAGTAGGTACACTAAATATTAATTGAATATTTAAAAATAATCAATAACAATGCGCTGCTTTCAAAATTAACCGTATCATTTAATTTGTGCTTATATGTGCTTTACCATACATTCTTATGACTTCCGCATAGACATCCAATCATATGTCCGTGGACTTCCGCAAGAGAAATTTGACGGCGACACTTGTTAATTAAGGCTCTGGAAAACATGGATGATATTAAATAATTGCATATTATTGCCTATTGCCGAACAAACTTTTATTATTATTTTTGTTTATATTGATAAATGACGTCGCACAATGTTTCGTTTCATATATGCTAGACGGAAAAAATCTTTAAGGCGGTCATTACACTCCTTGGCCAACTTCACTACCTATGATCCTTTGCGAGATTTTTTTTTTGATGGACAGTTTTTAATGAATATATATTTTTCTTTCAGATATTGAAGTCTTCTTATTCCTATTACGCTGTTTTTAAAGGATTGATGGGAAATGAGAAGACTGGCCATTAAGGAAGAATATAATTCAATATAATAATTGTGGTAAACATTTTCTTATTTTTCTTCATAATGAACCCCTGGCATCCAGCTTTGAACACAGGACTCTCTGAAATAAAATAAAAAATTACAGAGAATTTTTAATTTAATTTTATTCAATTCAAGGGAGATAAGATGATTTTTAGGAGATTTTTTTCATTTCATTTGTTTCATAAATCTTCTAACGCTTCTAAGTAAGTACTACCTGCAGAACAACTGGCTGGTAAAGTTTGCACACGTCGTGTTTTGACAGTTCATAAATAAATAATACAGTACATAGTGACAGGCGACAGCGCTCTCGCCTTGCATTGTTTTAATTTTAATGTTTTCATTTTGCTTCGGCCGCAGTAATTCTGACGGAGGTTTCTTTATTTCTTGAATTTGTTCGTAAATCGTCGCTTTCATCATGGCAGGGCAGAACGCTGGTCCTAAAAAGCGGCAAAACGTGGAGAAAATCAAGCAAAAAAACTTCAAGCCAAATGGGAGACATGATGCTTTCGGGCGGTTAGTACCGCCGGCGATGATGAGGAACTCTTTTGGTCCTCCTGGTTTCCACGCTCCGAGGCAGGGAAGATTTCCTGCAGGACCAATGTTTCGCCCACCGCATATGGGTTTCCCAGGGCCTCCAGGGGGTTTCAATCCACGCCTGCGCGGACCCCCTAGACCTCCCGGGCCTCATAGGCCTCTCGGGCCCCCCAGGCCGCCACCTCCATTCATGCAGCGCCCGCCTTATCAGAGAGACTTCCCGATGCCTCCCCGTCAGGGGCCTCTGCTGTCTAACCCGAGACCCCAAATTAATTTATTACAAAACATGCGTAATCGCAGCAACAATAATAAGAAATCACAAATAAGCACTAATACTAGGCTACAAGAGGACGGAGGACCCTGGCTGAGGGAGCAGATGCTTGTAGAGCAACAGTGGTGTAAGTATTTGCTGCAGGTGGCGAAACGTACCCGTAGACCATGCGACTGGCACGAGGTGAGGAACTCTAGGAAGCGGTCATCCCTGATGATGAAGGCTGTCCAGGAGCGGCACCTGCTGCAGGAGTCGGGGAGGAATTTGACGGCGGCCCAATCCAGCCCAGAGTTAGACTCTAAAGCAGTGGATTTCACAGAAGATTTGAAATTCTAGAAGAATCTTTAACATTTTAAATGTGTCTCATAACAGTCTTTCTTACAGATAAATAATGGTTCTTACAGCTGCCAAAGTTAACTTCTAAATAAAACTATCACTTATTAAACTTAACTATTCAACTACAGAATCAGTGCCTCGGTTCGTTGCTGTAAAATAAATGACAAGACCACTATAAATTAGATTTCCAGTAACTCTTTCTGACTCTCCTTTTTATCTGACCGATTATTGCGTCTTCTACTTTTATTGTTGCAATGACTGCAGAAGATTTCCCACTACCTGATTAATTATTTCATTTTCTACTTTTGTTGTTGTAATGACCACAGAAGATTTCCCACTACCTGAACAATTATTGCATTTTCTACTTTTGTTGTTGTAATGACTACAAAAGATTTCCCAATACCTGACCAATTATTGCTTCTTCTACTTTTGTTGTTGTAATGACCACAGAATATTTCCCACTACCTGACCAATTATTATGTTTTCTACTTTTGTTGTTGTAATGACCACACGAGATTTCCAACTAATCTGACATCAGCTCTGGAGCTAATTACCTTATTAAAACTCTAGAGCTCATGCCCGAGTCTCTATCTTTTGCATCATCCTAACCCTGATTAAATCGGCATTCTTCATCAGTTCTCACAAATGTTGTAGTCCGTATCCCGCAAAAGGGATCTGAACACAATCAACGTCAATCATCAACGTGATTACGTCATTGACAATGCGCATTGAAGTGAGATTGACGGAACTTCAATCGATCGAAACTGTCAATATTTTTGCCTCAGTTGCCTTGTTGACGTCCGCGGAAACAGTGCCTAAAATGTGCGAATACATTGATAATCTTTCGATTTAACTTTTCATAACTCTGGACAATCGTAATATAATGCAATTAAAAGTAAAACAAATCTCATTCTGTGATGAAACTGAATTCTAAAGGGCTCTATAGATAGAATAATAACTGAACTAACGATTTCGATCACTTCAATTGCCTCAATAAACAATGTTGGCAGTTTTCAATTGCATCAATCAAGTAACTATTGACAATTGCTATTGATCGTCTTCTGGGCGCTTTGTCTTGTAATGCTGAGTAACACAAACGAAACGCAAAAGACCTCTGGTGGTATTGTCCGCAATATTGAGAAATATTCATATGTAAAAGAAGATGGACAAATGTTCCAAATAATTTCAAATTTGAATGATTGTACTTCGCCAGGGTGCTACCCAAGGTTCGTAGAAATGTGTTTAACAAGGTTAGCTCATACGGGCCTTTTTTGAAAAAAAATCATCAAAAATTTCGAATGTGACGCAGCTAAAAGTAAAACACTGCCACTTGTATTGCAGTTAATTCAAATCTCCCAGTGGAACATGGACTGCAAGCTACGTCATGAATTTTTAGCCAATCACCGCTCTACCCCTCGATGAGCTAACCTAACCTAACCTTGAGTGCTACCTACTGATTTTTATTTTTTTCTAAGCATTTAAGAATGTTGTCTGGATGTTGTAACGATGTGAACCTTCTAAATTTAACAATAATAATTGTTTGAGGTGGCAAGCAAAGCATATTAAATTAATACATTTTTTAAAAATCCATTGGATTTGGGTCATAAAGAACCATTTTTAGTATTTTATTGTTTTTAAATTTATGCATTTTGTTTTAGTTGGCACGTTTGCAATAGTGCTCCCACTGAAAGATTGTGTTTTAAGTGTGAACTTTAATTGTTGAAGAATGGTGGCCTTCATACAGTTGTTTAAAAAAATTATGCATTTTGTGTTTAAAGCACTGTAGGTTTGTTGACTTAGTTGAAGTATTGTGCAACATCAGGCGAGCGATTCTATATCTTTTGTGGGATCGTTATTAGATAATGGACGTGATCTCCTGTCAGATTTGTGTAATTTTTATGGCTGTTATTTGCTTGTTCTATGTACAACGTACATTAAATGAATAAATAGTCATGCATACTTGCAGGCATTTGTGCTTAAAACGATCTAAACTAAAATATGTGACAGTAAATATGCAAAAAATCACACAAATCTGACAGGAGATCACGTCCGTTATTTAATATCGATCCCACAAAAGATATAGAATCGCTCGGCAGGATTGTAATATGGGTAATATGTGCCCTACCGGTGTCTGTTTCCCACATTAGTATGTATTTTTATCTCACAAGAAGATTAACGTGCCTCTTCGTGGCTTTTTTGTGTTTATATTTTAATGATAAATATCTATGGAGGATGTTTTAATTTCATAGATGATAAAGTCGTGTATTATAAATGTATTTTTTTGCAGGTGAGTAAGAATTGTCTTTGGTCCAATTCCAATTTCCGTACTCCACATATTATTAATATGCACAAATTATCAAAATAACACGTTGTTCCAACTTAATTACTACAAGAAACAACTATTTATATCGGGGGAGATGGAAAACGTGGCATTAAAGTTTCAATTTAAATAGTTAATCCACCTAGATCCGTATATTTCTTGTATTTCAACGCCATGTTTAATCTTGTTAGTATGACGTGACGTTTGCCGAAAGATACGCTTCAATGTAATCCACCCCCTCGATGTAAATATTTGTTTCTTATACTAACCACTAGAGTGTTTTCGGTCACATTTTGGTCAATTTGTAAACACCCACGAACGTCCGGTGGCCAAAATGTGGCCAATTTCAAGGGATATTTTAAAACATTTATTAGAATTATTTCAAAAGTTCCCGCCCTTTGTAATCTTCGATTAATCACAAAAAAAACTTAGTAGTTTCACTTTTTAATAAGAAATGTCTCGCATCTCTTCTGAATTATTTGTTATTGAAATTCTGCAAAATGTAATTATTGAAAAAAATTTCTTGCAAATTATTGACAATGTGCGTATTATAAAATGCACGTTCGAATTTAAATTTTTATCTGCGATTATCAACTAGTTAAACAGAACATAGAGAGGTCATAATATTTAATATTCTTCAAATAGGTACTACGTACGTCAATTTAAAAGTACAAAAAAATGCAATATTCACGAATTTGTAAATTTAACAATTTTTTATGAATTCTAAAATATGGGATAAAAGGTCAAAGAGCTATTTCAATAATTTGGGCATCTTTAGAAGTAAGTGGAGTATGGAAAATTTATTTTACTTTTCCTTTTAACCACATTTTGTATATCTGGTTGGTGGTTAATTGGGAGGCTAATTGGGAGATTAACTTCCCGGCCATTGGGAGGTTAACCTCAAAAAGGATTGTTATTATTTGCAAACCATTATTGCGGGGATTTTACGAGTGGTTTATAACAAAATAATATTATTCTAAATCTAAAAGATACCAAATTGGAAGACTAAGTCTAACAGAGGCATCAACTTTGTTGATCTTTAGCTGTAAGTTTTGTTTAGTATTAAATAAGTGTTTTTTTGTGAGCAGAGAATATAGCAAGCCGCGTTTCTGTGAAAGTCCAGGATTCAGATCTTAATGAGAGAGTAATTAATTAAAGCCTGCTGTCTTAGGGTCTCCTACGGAGAAACTGAAAAGAAACCAGTTCTCAAGGCAATTGCAATCAACCTCCTTAACAAAATCAATATTTTTCTGATCTGACATGTCAAAACTTGAGAGTTCGTGGGCCGCTACCATAGCAGCAATCTGTCAACAATGCAACTGAAAAACCAGCACTGCCGGTCGCCGCGGCAATGGAGTTTCATTTGCATCGTTGACATGTTGCCATGGTAGCGGCTCACGAACTGTCAAGTTTTTACATGTCAGGTCAGAAAAATATTGATTTTGAAAAGGTTGATTGCAATTGTGTTGAGAACTGGTTTCTTTTCAGTTTCTCCATGAGCGGAGGCCCTTACTGGATCAGCATCAATAGGCAATCAAAATAAACCAAAGACCCTGCGCACAAAACTAAAGTTCATCACAGATTGCATTGCAGCCAATGCGGGAATTTTCTGCACAGGTTTACATTGGTTGCTTATTGATACCGAACCAGTGGGAGGCTAAAGTTTACATTGAATGAAAAGCTGGTAATTAACATAAATACTACTTAGTTTTAAATGAATTATTTATACAGTCACTGAAAACATTTATGGTGATTTAAGTTTGTAATATTTAGGGGGCATTTCACAACCTTTGAGTAACAATTCATCGAGTTTCTTTAATTACATAACATGGCGGTAAACCAGTGACCGTTTCACCACCGTCAAATAGCTTCCAATCAGTTAATCGTGGAATTGAGTGCTGCGACGTTTAAACAGGCATTTAATAGGCGGGTAGGGCTATTCAGTAGACAGTTTACTCGAGGTGGTGAAAAGCCCCCCTATTGTTCAATATAATTGAACATGGATTAATTATTATTGTTTGATGATATTGGTGTCGGTAGGTATTAATCCTGTATATTTATTATTGAAACACAACAGATCTATAGAGCAGCCACTTGCAATGCGGAAGGTCCCTAGATCTATTTTCAGTTGTGCAAATATTTTTTTGTTTTTCCAATACATTATATATGGTTTGATAATTATTGATATTTTTTCAAAACTGTTAACATAAATCAATAGATTTTAGAAGTGGTAGGCTATTTCAAAACTAACTAACCACCACACTGTTTCCCTCGAGGGGAATGCAGAGAATATGGGCCTCCACACTACTATATATTATTAAAATTTACCGGATGCAGAGTAAAATTAACTTTATTTTTGTTTAAGTGAGATTAACTAATTTTTATTTCATACAAATGATTAAACAATGTTTAACGTAACACAGTACATAATAATATACATTAATATTATTGTTATTTACATTTAACCTTAAAAAAAGTGTACTTGAGTGTAAACTGATGTGTAATGTGTGTTGTAAAGGGTAAATATTTTCCTATCAAACATTTTAATAAACAAATTATACATGGGAATAATTTTGTTTTATTGGTCGTCCCAGATAGAGATAGAAAAAAACAGAGTGTGCAATTTACACGCGGTAGAAGTGAAACCTTCAGAAAACTAAAGTAGACAAGAGTGGGAAGGCTACGAAGCACCGCACAAAGAGGAGAGTGATTATACTATCTCATTCTCTCGCAGGCTAAATCCTATATATGTTTATTTCGTTTTAGTATCACTATTTTTGTTTCATCGAGTTTCAAATCACAACGTTGCTAAAGAAATTTTCACATCGAAAATGCAAAAATGACAACTTTAGATGTGTTGGGTATCTTCCGATAAGTTTAAGATTTGAATGATTGATTTCTAGTTTGTTTGTTTGGTTGTCGTCAATATTTAAAATAAATATTAAACTGGACTGAAGTCCATACTAGGCTGGACTCTAAGTAGTTCTGTTGCTCTGGCGAGCTGACTGAAAGAGCCCGCCCAATCTCACATTCGGCCATCATCGTAACCATTCTAAGTCACGAACGGCGATAGATGATACTCCTCTGATAATTAACTCAGCTGCCATCTGTTGAGATATAGCAGAACTTTGTATTACAAACTAACTTGACAGAAGCTGAAACTACATAGATAACCAATAACTACATCGATAGACTGGGTTTGTAATGGACCAAGAGCAAGATAGGGACCCCTACAGATTATTAAAGCAATGACTCTCGGAATATAATAATGTGATTTTTTTCACATATATTGGGCAGTTGCTAAGTTTGGTGACCTAGCAGGGGTGCCCGGGTTCATGGGGTGAGATTTGTCTAGGTCTCTGTGGCGAATGAATGTCCACCTACTGCTTAGCGGGCCGGATCGGGAGAGACAGGTTGAGGGAGACCTAACCTAGACCTCTTCAGTCAGACTCTCTCGATCCACGCCTTGCACCGCAGTGGGAGGGATGGATTTATACATCGGGATGGAAGCAGGTAAGTTGGGTTTGGTATCTGTTCTTGACATGAGTGCGGCTTTCGATACAGTAGATCACAGTATTTTATTAAATGTGCTTGAAACCGAATTTGGCGTTCGAGGTGATGTCCTCCAATGGATGACATCGTACCTGTCTGGACGAGTAGCTTCAGTAACTTTCAATAAATATACATCACCTGAAACTCTCATCGAATTTGGAGTTCTCCAGGGTTCTGTCCTGGGTCCCATTCTCTTCATTTTATATATGAATCGTCTGGAACGACTCATTCACTCAGCTGGCTTTGAATCACAAGGCTATGCGGATGATTTTTTTATTTTTAAGTTTTGCTCCCCGGATGAAAAAGACATCCTTAAAAACGAGGTGATTAGCTTCATTAATACAGTTTCAAGTTGGATGTCTGTCAATAAACTCAAACTTAATCCGACAAAGACGGAATTTATTTGGATAGATTCTCCTGGAAGGCAAGCCCTCATCGATTTCAGTCCAATCCGTATTCAGGACACAGATATAATTCCTTCTACAGAAATAAAATTTCTGGGTTTCACTCTAGACAATAGTCTTTCTCTTGAAACACAAATTTCAAAAGCTGTGAGTTCTGGCTTTTTCCATCTACGGCAGATAAAGTCAATCAGGAGATGTCTTCCCTTTGATGGAGCAAAGTCCCTCATAAATTCGTTCGTTATCTCACGAATGGACTTTTGTAATAGTGCATATGCTGGCCTACCTAAGACACAATTAAATAGAATACAGTCCGTTTTCAATGCGGCGGCGAGAATGATTTTTGGCTAATCTAAGTACTGTCATATAACCCCGCTTCTAAGGGATCGTCTTCATTGGCTTCGATGTCCTGAAAGAATAGAGTTCAAGATCTGTTTAATGACCTTCAAAGCATTGCAAGGAATGGCGCCAGCCTATATATCAAAACTATGTATCCGACAAAACTTAAGCGAGAGACAGCTTACTCCAAGGTCAGTAGATCTAGATGTTACTAAAAGTCTAATCGAACTTTCTAGGTCAAATCGAGCTGTTTACTATGATCGCTCTTTTCATGTAACGGGCCCTCTCATTTGGAATAAACTTCCCTCAGCTCTTACTAACGAATCTAATCCAGAAAAAACTAATCCAGAATTTAAACGGGCTTTAAAAACAAAATTATTTAAAAAATCATACCATTCGTGAATCCTAACATCTTTTCAATATACGTAATAATAATAAGCCATGTTCTCAAGTTTCCCGTAATTGTGTGGTTTCAGTTTCCTCATAATTGTATTTTATTTTGTGTTTAATATCCGAATTTATGTCAGAATATTTCTCATTTCTGAACGCAAACTCCCTTCCTGTTAGTATATTATATTTCAGTTTTAAAGTTCTTGTTTTGTCCTGTGTTACAATAGCACCGCTGTTGTCTATTATTATTACTGTCCCGTGTGTGCTATGACAGCACTATCTTTGTTAATTTTGTTCTTCTGTCATTGTTTTGTAAATACTGTATATTCTTTTATTATTTTCTCAATATTATAAGGAGCACTATATACACCCTTCATACCGTTTTCCTTTCCATAATTTCCTCTCCTTCCTTTCCCTATAATAAGACCCTCCACACCGCATCTAAATAGCCAGGTACTTCCCCACCTTCCTCTTCCCTATCTCCTCCGCCTCACAACATACCCCAATTGGGGATGCCATAGTCTCACTGGCTTCAGACGGGAGCAGTTGGGACTCTTGTGCGGTATTCATATAACAAAAAAAAGTCCCAAAGACGATATAAGCCCTGAGGGGAATTATTTTCCTCAGGGCCTCCTGTGTGGAGCTAATGTAAAAAAAAAAGAGTCGGGTTTGGATGCTGTGATGAACGTATGTCACAAAAATATCTTAACAGCTGTCATAAGGGTAATGATAGTAACCGTTTACGAATATCCAAGCTCTTTTTAACCTTCCACTTACCTATCTTCCCTTCCACGTTTCTGTCAGCTTCACAACATTCCCCAAAAAAGGGATAAAATAGTCCCACACGCTCCAGATGGTTGGGTACAGTAATCACAAAAGGCATTTTAATCACCAAATCAATAAAAAAAACATATTTTTTTATAAATCAATTTTAATAAAAAGTCACAAATTATTTTGTTATAAATTAAATATTAATAAAAAGTCATGAGTTCTTATGAATTATTACTTAAAGCTAGAAATAATAAGTTATAGGCTACATAAACATAAACATTTATTAGGTATATTGTAGGAACTGCCAACAACATCAGTTTTAAGGCAAAGGTTTTAAAAAAATATATTAAAAAATTTATTTCAAAATGAGGTTACTAGGTTCAATCATGTTCTAGGAAGTTTCTTCTGTTATGTTTTTAATAGAAAAAAAATATTGTCGGGCAAAATGACAAGTACATTTTTTACTCCAAATATGCTCAGGAATCTCTGGTTAAAGTCCCTAGGGTACGTCCTGTTACACCCTGTATGTGTAGTCAGCTGATTAGGTGTATGACTTGTCCATGAACATTTTTATTAGAGAAATTTTATATATTCTCCGGGTAGTGAGGTTTCAGTAGAGTACACATAAGCAAGGGATTTAGGGAGGGGGAGGGAGGAGGGGGGGGGGGCATGTGCCCCCTCCAGACGGTATTTTTATGTACCGTGGAGATTCCATCACAGTACAGAAAACTGTATTTATTAAACATTTAATTTTTTTATTGTTTTGACACTTTCATAAACCTTCCTATACATACTTGAATTTGTAGAAATAAAAGTGAAGTATGATACTTCAAGATCATTTCTAACAGTAATTGTTGATTTTTTGGCCTGTCCGCCCCTTGCGCCCCCCCCAGAAAAAATCCTGGATCCGCCCTTGCACGCAAGAAATGTCAGTCCCCACTATTGAAGAAATGCTCGAGCCGCCACTGGACACACTAATTTAATGAATGAGAAAATGGTTTTTAATACATATTGGCTTTCTTCTTCAGATATTCTCTCATTGCTGAGGATCGCTACCCCTACTCGAATTTCCCTAGTGAATCTGTGAATCACCCCTATTCGAATTTCCTCTGGGAATCACCCCTCTTTGAATTTGCCTGGTGAATCCGTGAATCACCCTCGAATCTGTGAATCACCCCTATTTGAATTTCTCCAGTAAATCTGTGAATAACCCCTATTCAAATTTCCTTAGTGAATCTGTGGATCACGCCTATTTGAATTTCTCTGGTGAATCACCCCTATTCGAATTTCTCTCCACTAATCGTGGTCTTGCGCTGAAGGGAAACAAATATTTGCTAATAATATCTTAAACTTACAAATAATTTTATTGCTTATGGTACGTTTCCATGCTTGCCACGGCTTGGCAAGCCTCCACAAGTTCCAAGCGTCCACAAATCTCGCTTGGCATTTGGAAGTCGTTTACATGCTTGTGAATGCGTCAGTGCGCTACATACACCCGAGCATGGCGGACGCCGACCTTGTGTCGGATATTGCGTTTGGTTTATCATACTTTTATTTGAAATACAAGCAAAGTGTAACAAAAACAAGGAAAGCTCGACGACCACGAAGATAGTGGATGATACAGATTCATAAAAATCGTACCAGGTCGCTTCACACAAAGAGGAGACATTATCTTACAAGCTAAATGCTAGAGATTTTTGTCTCCTTTTAGTACCACTTTTTTGTTTCATCGAGTTTCAAATCACAACGGTGCTAAAGAAGTTTTCGCTTCAAAAATAATGATCGCAATTGGGACCCGAACTCGAGGATCACTTGTCTTGTATTATAAAAAAAGTTATTCTAACAAAAATCATATATTATTTTACTATAATAAATAGTAAATCATCAATAAAATCTCATTTATTTATTTAGACTTTTTAGGTAAATCCAGTCGCAATAAATTACGTAACATAAGTGCATTAAAATTATGTACTTATACATTTTAATAAGTCTGGCACGCCTCATACGTCATACATATGTCTCGTAATGTTATAAATATTATCATAGACCGCATGGAGGAAAAACGGCGTGCATTCGCCGCCAGTTCGAAAGTTCCACTGAGCGTTTGCCGAAGCTTGCCGCTGGATCCGACCCCGACTGTGGACGCTTGCCGAGGCTTGGCAAGCATGGAAACGCACCATTAGGCTTGCTAGTAATATATTTGTACAGAATAAAATGCTGCACAAAACAGTCTAGAGATTAATATCATCGCATTACATATTGCAGTTTCTCTTGCAAGACCATGTGACTTTACCAAATCGACCCTTTGGAGGTTCCATCATACGATAATGGAATCTATAGTAAGATACTTTAGAGTTCATTATCACAAGACGTTACGGCGACAGATGGAACCTTGTTATTACAAAGGGTCAAAATTTTACAGGGGAAACAAAAAACTTCCCAGTTTTGTTTTCAGATGCATCAATAAACAACGTGGTTAGGCATCCATAATATTGTTTTTTTTTAATCTCGATTATAAATTTAAAATTTTTATATCACAAAATGTTTGTTTGGCGATCTCTATGTGCTTTCAGGGATACTAAAATGTATTGTGCCCGTTTCAACTGCGAATAGACCACCACACACCACAGATGTCGTTGAAGTGTCCTTTTGAATAAGAATGTGAATTATTCAAATATTATTGTGGCATGAAAAAATGCAACTGACAAATGATTGTAATTTTGAATCATTGTGAATTTTACTCTCTCCGGATCGACTTAATAACCTAATCGGTGCCTATCACAAAATATTATTAAATTATGCGTGTGATTCTAACTTGGACTGGAAAACAACAAATCTGCTAATTGCAATTTTGTTGAATATATTTTGTATCCGCGTAAAGTAAATTCATCTGTCAATTTTTAGGGTATTATGTCCGGCGAGTTTGGAATTATTTACACACCCCAGGCTCGCATATTATGATTCACAGCATTTAAATGAATTTTGTGTGACCACGGTTAAACTTATTCACATAGCGATTAGGTTCGGTTGCTCGATTTTTTTATAAAAAATTTGTTAAAATAATATTTTGCTGAATTCTGGCCAATAGCCTTTTGCAAGAGCAACGATGATATGTATAAATAAAATAACAAATGTATAAGCAGCAGAATCAAACCAAATATCACACAGCTTCTTCCTTGCGCTGTCCCAACTCATTGCCTAGGTAGGCTGTTGGGGTCGGCTCTTCTCGTTCTCAGGTTGTAATATCTTCTGTTCTGGGTATCGAACCAAATATCACACAGCATTCTTATATAATTATTAGGGGTTTCCCACTCTGTCACCTCCACCTTCCCTCTCCCCACTCCACTCCCCCCCCCCCCCTTCCACCGTCCCGCGAACCCCCCTCACGAGTTCCCCTTACCCCTCCCAGGTCCTCCTCACCCCTCCCCCATCTCTCCCTCCCTCCCGCTTCCATAGCAATAGCCGCTTCCTCGCGTGCCACCAATAGCAATTTTTTAATACAAATTTCATAATGCCAGAGTTCACCTAAAGTTTTATAAAAAACCTTGTCCTGACAATAACGAACACACAAAAAAAAGAATTATCCAATTTGGTGCAGTCGTTCGAAAGTTATGCTCTTAGTAACACATTCAGCGATTCATTTTTATATTATAGATGTAAAGAATAAAGAACAACATTAGAAATGCTTTCCATGTAGATTTGAATGGAAACCAAAGTCGCTACTGACTTTCTTTTGGTTCTAGTCATACTTTTGGATCACAAAACATGTCCGAATCGCATTTCTTGTGTTATTTTCTTCAAAAACACAACACACTCTTTACCAGTCAAATCCTGTTTAAACTGACACTCTTTTCACACACAAACCCATTCTGAGATTTCTGTGATTTTCTATGGCTTTCAATGGCATGTCTATGATGTCAGTTGGTGTGGATTAATTACCTACTTAAAAACACAAACTACTACTTATTAGATATTATAACTACTTATATATAAGTCTAATAGGCATTCATAAATGACTATCCGTTGGTCGTATTATTTTGATGATTGTAAATGATGAAATTCGATCACAAATTTTTCCGCAATTAACATCCCTTAACGACGATTACAGGCAAACGCGCCGTCATCCCTGGCATTAGCGTAACTACCTTTAAGAGTTGTTGTCTTAACACAAACGCAGTATTTAGCTCGTAAGTGTGATACGGAATACTGCATTTAAGAAAACTGTCAAAATGAGGAGGAATACGGCCGATTTAACATGCGATACTCTGACGCAAATGATACAGAATCAGCCTTCAGTGAATTGAATAAAAATCAGCTACCACAAAATACAAGTGCTCTATACAAAAACTGTATTTTTATCTGCGTTTATGTAAGTCACTACATAATATTTACGTTGTTGTTAACACATGCACAATCAGTGCAATAATTTAATCAAAACGGGCGTGAGCTCACGCCAGAGCAATTAACACTAATTCACTTGTGATGGGCATAAAAAACATTTACATTTTATAGTTTCAGATATACCTGAATACAAAATATTTATCAATAAATTGTTTCAGATAAATCTGATTACATGATGTTTATTAATAAATTGTTTCACATATATCCGAATACGAAATATTTAAATAAATTGTTTCAGATATGTCTGAATACAAAATATTTTATTAACAATATGTTTCATATATATATATATATATCCATATCTGAGCTTTTTGGGCATTTTTTTGCTCAAGGAAGCAATAATATTTTGGCAGGTTATGCGGAAACTTACTTATAATATTGTAGATTTAAATAAGATGTGAATAATATTATAAGTAATATAAGTCTAATATATTACTTATAATATTATTCACATCTTATTTAAATCTACATGTTTGGAAAATACAACCATATTCAAGTATACTTCGGTTAAATACTAAATATTAAAATGGAGTTTTTAGCCTCGTTCAGACTGGCGGTAAAAATCAACACATTACCATTTCTAGTAAATGACAGCCATTAAAAAGATCTCAAATGTTGCCAATGTTATGATTATTATTGTTACCTTGGCAAACATTGGGGACACTTTTCATCGGTTATAAACATAGATAAAATAGAAACAAAGGGAAACATGGCATGGAATCGTGCCGACTGTCACCACGATCAAACAGCACGGAATGTCAAATGAAAGAGCCAATGAAAGTTAAATATTTGGTGTATAGGTAGAAATACAGGCAGGCGCCGCTGTGCGTAGTCGCGATTTGCAGTAGTATGGGTGTACAATGTTGGCGATACTTGCATGATCTATATCCCTTGTTTCTATTATCGACGGGCATAAACAAACTCCGGGTGCTTTTTTGATGCTTTCTAAATGTAGCCTTTATTTGTACATTTGTACATTACCCACACGATTACTACTGACTTGTCCAATTCTCTCGAATAATTCGCCTACGCTTAGCAACAGCGAAAAGATCTTTTTTTTACATAAACTTATTATATATATATAGCTTTTGGGAACAACTCATAGAGGTCTCATAGAAATTCTTGTGTCTCCCTTACTCTTTTTTTTTACATAAACTCATTATTAACCCCTCAGGCTAATTTGTTCGCCTTTGGGAACAACTCGTATAGGTCTCCTAGAAATTCTTGTGTCTCCCTTACTATCATAATGAGAAATATGATCTAAACGGTGTTAGAAAGAGAAAATACCACGCTTTTTATTCAAATCTAAAAGTTAATCACAAAAAAATTCTAATTTACAACATTATGAAACTAAAGTTTCAAACCGAAAATTGAAAAAAAAAATAATGTGAATTTTTTATTCACTATTTTTATATGAAACAACAAAAATGTAGGCGACGATAACATTAATAAAATAGAGTGTTTGTATTTTTTTTTCACCACAGTAATTTTAGTTAAAAAAAAACATAAGGTGAGCCAGTTATAAAACTTTTTTATGTTTGCATTCATAATTTTTATACTTAAAAAAAAGTATATTTCTAATACTAAAATTTGAAAGCATTTTTCATGAACTTTCAAAAACAGTTTTCAGTTTTCGGATACATTCAGAAATATTTCATTCATTTGGATTTTATGGCAAATATATTGGAAATATTTTGAACTTCCGACAGAATATCCCCGAGGCCTGAGAGGTTAAAAAAAAATTTACAAATACTACGCAGCGTAGCACTAATATTTATAAAATATACAACCCAAATAAAAGTGCAATTAAAACAATTCGCCTTCGTAACCGCTTGCGATTCCTTTTCTACCAACGGCCGCTAATTCTACACTAGTATTACCTAAATCTTGCTCTAAACCTTTCCACGATCGATCGTTTATCGCTTTGCCTATACCCAGCTCTGAAACCGCCCAATCTTCTTTCCGCAAAGCGTCCAATTGCATGTCTTTCAAATTCTTCTTATCGAATGTATTATCTATGTTTATATCTCTAAGGTTTCCGGAAATTAAGCTGACGTCCGGCGGGTGGTCACCGTTCTGCTCGACGGGGCAGTGATTCTTTCCTTCAGGGAGCAGCTCATTGAAGTCCGTGGAGTAATTGGTGTCGAACTGATCTCTGTGCTGGTTCAAGGCCAGTTCCAACTCATAGGGATAAATGATCGGGCTGAGAAAGTCTTTGCTCGAATACAGCTCGTTCTCAGGGCACGCCACAAGGACAAAAAGCTGGATCTGAAATAAAACATGTACAATTATGTAATAAATCGATTTTTTATATTTAATTAAATGAAGACAATATTAGTGAAACAATCACATCTGGGACTGGAATCCAGGACCTTCGCCTTGCCTGGGCGCAACTCCAGCAACTGAGCTAATGTGTCGTTATCCGATTCGGTCATATTTAAATGTATCATACCTTTTTATCTCTGTAGCAGGACTTTCGACCCATTGCCCTGCAACGCAGTGGGATGGATGAATTCATACATCCCACTCCTGGACACACTGATCCCCAACCAAATTCCTATCCACCCCACATACTTTTGTTCTTCACAGATCCTCTCCTTCCTCTTCTTAAAAAAGACCCCCCACACGGCATCCTCAAAGATGACAGACCATGAGATGACAATTATGGGTCACAACCATGTGTGTCAGTACAACAAGGGTCTCTTCAAGACCAATGTTCATTCCTTCCTCTCCTGAGGGAAATTATTTTCCTCAGGGTCGCCTGCATAGAGTTAATGTAAAAAAAAAATGCGGCAAGTTCCAGAGTGGTAGATACACTAAAGTATCATGGTGAAAGGCCACAACTCAGCCTTTAGCCATATTTGGTGACCAGATCTCAATAACCTAGGACTTCCCAACCTTCCTCTTTACCATTTCCCTTCCACCCCCACTCCCTCGAACCTCACAACATACCATAGTCCCACTGACTCCGGTCAGATGAGAGGTAATCATATAAAAAAATAGAACAAAGGAAATACAAGACGATATGAAAAATAGTAAATTATTTTACCTCTGATAAATTGGCCAGTTTAGCAACGTTGGGTTTTCCCACGGTGAGCGTGTAGACCTTCTTGCCGCGGGCCCGCACCAGGCGCTTAGCCCGCTGGATTATGTGGAGGTAGTTGGAGACGGAGAGCGTGCAGACCAGCACGCCGATGGTAGTGGCATCCTTGCACTTCTCCACCAGGAAGCGCCGGCGCTTGAACCACTGGCTCTGCGAATAGGCCGACAGGACGCAGGTGGAGGAGTCCAATAGGTGGAGTTCTTTCGCTGCAAAATAACAAAGACATAGAAAATGGACTCTAACCAAGAATAAGTTGACACAAAGAGCCAAACAAGGTATCCTAACTTTTCTACATGGCCATTAAAGTGCATAAAAAACTTCCACGTAACTTTAAATAACTAAACGATATACTCAAATTTAAATCATCCCTAAGAAAAATTCTTTTACACAAATGTCATTACACTATAAATGAATACATAAATAAAATACCTCTGTTTTTTATTTGCATATAATATAACATGAATTTGTTGGGTTAGCTGAAAGAAACAGGATGTACCTATCAGTTATACCTTTTGTACTTTCTATATTTTTTTGCAATAACCACTGGAGCGATTATGGTCGAAAAATGGACCACTTTTATTTTTCTGCGATTGATAGCGGTCCAAAAATGGACCATATTTTCCTACCATTCGTAAAACATTTATAGTAATTATTTAAAACATTTCTCCGGCCAGCCATTTATTTTAAAACGAAGCTATTGAAATGCTTTATCTATTATAACCATAGATGTCGCAAATCCGAACTTCATACACTATTTTAGAACGATGTTAAATTTTTTTTTTTTACATCAAATTTTTGATCTGCTTTTTACGGTTAAAATGAAGTCTTTTTTCCATAGATTTGCACCTTTCATTATCAAGTATACCACAGACAGCATACAGAAATCTAAAATATTCTATTTAGACTCAAATAAGTACCCCTCACGGCAGTTTCAAAGTAACAACACGGGGGATTCGCTCAGTTATAAACTTTACGATTTTTTAACATTTTTTTTA
The DNA here is from genome assembly GCA_929108145.2 of Limnephilus rhombicus. NCBI lineage: Eukaryota > Metazoa > Arthropoda > Insecta > Trichoptera > Limnephilidae > Limnephilus > Limnephilus rhombicus. The sequence continues at coordinate 12,578,536 of OV815296.1, forward strand.
TAAATCCTACAAATATGAGATAAACGGTAAAATACAGGTTAATTCATTGGCTATATAGCACTATGATAAGTTTTTATGTTTCCATGTTATTCGAAGATACTATTTTTTTAAAGTTTGCGAAAAATTTAAAAAAATGATATTCCGTGAAATTGCGAGCAATCGAGGCAAATTTATTTATTTCGCGTGAACTAACTTCAGTGGTTTTACATTTTTTGAATTTTGAATTTCTATCTTCCTGCGATATAGAAAATAACTAGTGAATAAGGAGGAATGGATTTAGCGGTGTTCTGCGTTTTGTTTTTTGACCAGAACTGAGTAGCCAGGTACATTCTAACGATTCTTTCCCCACACATCAATCAGGGATGTCACAGTCTCGCTAGCTAGGAGAAAACACGGATATAGACAGTAATTAACACGATTATATAAAACAAAAATTAGAGTGTTCAGTTCACACGTGGTAGAAGAGAAACCTTCAGAAAACTAAAGTTGACAAGAGTGGAGAGGATACGAAGCACCGCACAAAGAGGAGACCGATTAGTCTATCTCATTCTCTCGCAGGCTAAATTCTATACATGTATCTGTTTGTCTCTTTTTAGTGTCGCTATTTTTCATTTCATTGAATTTAAAATCACAACGCATGTTTGGTTGTGAAATGATGATTTGAATAGCTCCTACCGGGATGTAATTTATCCAGTACCTACCCACCCTAACCATATCACCTTGCTGGAAAAACATTTGAAAATGGAACAATGACAAAAGTGAATTGAAGTGCTTTTGTTTCTGAAAAAAACAGAAGAATATTTTGGATTACATGGAAAGCATTTTTGTTGGTTGTTCGTGTTCATAATATCGTTAATGAACAAAAAAAGAAGGTTTTTGACCTTATCGAGATCGTTTCATAATTATTTGTGTTGTGGTGATAGTTAACCTCGAGTTACCACGGTGGAACCAATGACGTTACATATTATTAGACGAGGGGTAGAAATCTCAAAGTGGGAAGACAAGAACAAGACAATTGTAACGATCTCGATATCTAGTACTTTAGTACTAAACTGCTACGCGTCGAGTAAGGTTGCGTCTTACCAGTAAGTAAATTGCATTTTAAAAAGTGTCAAAATGCCCTCCTGTGTGATGAGAAAATGTTTCAATTACAAGGCAAATAATAGTACAGGCGAATGAATAACATTTCATTTGTAAGTACACGCAAATTACTTAAATATTATCGATTATTATAAATATTACAATTAATTTTCATGCTTCCCGCTCGCGGTTTTACACGTCATTAGAGAAAATTCAAGTCCTACTAAAGTAAAGGGTCTGGACGCGCAACAGCCAAATTTCTGTTGCTAAGTAAACTTTACTGTTTTAAAGTAGACTAATCAGCCTAAACACTCATTTATTTGTTTGCTTGCGGTAAAACAACACATAAATCAGTAGTTCTAACAAGTATTGATGACAATCGCCACCATTTGAAAACTGTCGTTGCCCTATTAATTGTATTTATTACATAGCTCGACATATCAAACTCCGACAGGCAGCCGGACCTTTTATTCTAGTGGGCCTCAAGGAGACAGCGAACGTTCCATTAAAAACTGACAAGCAATACGCCGCCCGCTCATATATATCCATGTCATTCATACACACGCATTATTTGATTGTCTATCTTTATCACACAGGAATAAACTTTTGAATTAAGAAATTGTACTGAAAATCGCTGAAAACAAAAGAGTGTTCCTTACTTTCCACATTATATTGTGAGTATATGAGACTATGGCGAGTCTATTTATTTATATAACGTCATTGGGTGGAACTAAATAAACTATACTTGTAATTGTGTTGTTTGCCTTTGCAGAGGTAAGTGATTGGTTTCCGTCTTCATCGTAATCCATTATTTTTCCCATACACATATTATCACCCAATTCCAGCAAACACAATTTTCTTTTCGTTACATTGTCTAATTTACAGTCCATTTCCAAGTGCATCTGCATCTGTAACTCGGAAACAGTTTCGGATGCAACAGACACATTAGCTCAGTTGGTAGAGTTGGTTAGAGCACTGACCTGGCAAGTCAAAGGTCCTGGGTTCGAGTTCCAGATGTGACCGTATTTTTTCTGATTTTTCTGTTTCAGATTTTTGATTGAGTTTCGCTAAGATTGTCTTATTACTACATAATTAAATATTACAATTTGAGGTTTTACTAATTAACCCGTCAAAGGCCGGAGCCCCGAAACTGCGAGCGTCATATGCGCATGCGCGAGAAAATAATTCAAATATTTGAATAATATTGTCGATGAAAAACTTTGGGTCTGCGATTTTGACCCTTATATGTACAGAATTTGTATGAAGAACAGTGTCAAAATCGCTTGCGCCATCATTACTCTGGGTGGTGTTAAAAGTTTCATTCACCTTGTCACCCTGGAATATTTTTAAAACGATTTTTTCCATGACAATGCGCTGTCATAATTTGCCGCGAATTTAACGGTCGCAATAAATGCGTGTATCGCGAATAAAACGTCGTAAAACCTATTAATTTACGTAATAAATGCAAGTAATGTGGTTTTAGTTGATAGTTTATTGTGTTGTGAACGTGTTTCAGTCAATCAAATATACAATAGCTCAAAATTTATCAACAAAACATTCAATTCAAAATTCAAAGTGGTGGTTTTTTAGTGTATTTTTGGGAAGTTCCGCGAATTTCCGCAAAATGGCCCGGCATTTGACCGGTTAAGTTAAACATAAATAAATATTTTCCATTAAAATATGATAAACTAAAATACTTTATGGAAGATTTAACCTCAAAATCAAAAATTCTTAAATGGTTAAGAAAATTCATCGTTGCAAGTTTTGAAACATCAGCACGAACTATAATGCGCCTCGTAACTAATAATTATTTTGGGTATAGAAATGAGCAAACGAAAGGCTTTGGTATTCAAAAGTCATTTTAGAAAAAAACGAGTGTGCTTTAGACCACACGACTTAAGTAAAACTTCACTAACTTATATCTCCCTCTCAACTTCCGTTCGCCTCGCCTAATCACACTTTTCATAACGCTCTCGTCACACATTCACCAGCTTAATCCCCAAGTCAAGCGTGCGTAAAGGCCCGACCGTTCGCCTCGCCCGATTACACTTTTCGTAACGCTCTCGTCACGAATTCACCAGCTTACTCCCCAAATCAAGCGTGCGTAAAGAAGTTTTACTTAAAAAATGTCAGTTGTATAAATTATTGTTCTGATAGCCAGGCAGCCCTAATGGCACTGGAAAGTAACCGATGCGACTCCAGACTGGTGACGGAATGCAGGACTGTTCTTATAGAACCCGCTACCATCAATAAAATAACCCTGATCTGGGGTACCAGAACGTAAGGGTATTGAGGGCAACGAGCGGGCTGACGAACTAGCAAGGAAAGGGGCGAAAGCACAACTTGTGGGATCCGAGCCGGCCGTAGGAGTAGCAGCTTGCCACACCAACGAGAGGTGGGTCATACATATCTTACATATCGAGAGGTGGGTCAAATCCCAGCACTGGCAGGAATGGGAGAGGGCACCCGGAATGAGACATTCCAAAGTACTCATAAACGGACCGGACCCCAGACGGACCAGGAAACTACTCGACATGGACAGAAACTCGCTGAGGGAACTGGTAGGACTACTAACGGGACACGGCCATCTCAGGAGATACATGCAGCTATTGAGAGTGGAAAGCACCAACAGATGTAAAAAATATGAAGAGGATGAAGGGACTCCAATACACTTATGGTGCCAATGTCCTGCCCTGGGTACCTAACATGGTCTATCGATATAGGTTTTATCGAAAATGTCGGTAACTTGTCATCGCTCCCGAGCACGACTGCAGGCCGTTAACGAACAAACAACAGTTCACAACCACTAAGGGTTCCTAATTTATTTAACGTGAACTGTCATTGGTTCGTTAGCGGCCTGCAGTCGTGCTCGGGAGTGATGAAAAGTTACTGACATTTTCGATAAAACCTATATCGATCGACCATGCTAGATACCCTGGTGGGAACTAGGCTCAGATACCTGGGGAGACATGCTGTAGAACCAGAAGACTTAGCCACATGTCCAATGACAACTCTGGTGAACTTTATTAAAGGAACTGAGTTATTTATTTACGCCCTTGGAGCATTTACATCAATCGCGTAACATTGTAATAATAGAAATAGAAACAATACAATACCAATTATTATTTCTCTTTCTTTCTATTAGTGTTAATAAGAAATAATAATTGGTATTGTATTGTTTGAAAGAAATATTACAATGTTAGCAGTATTAACCTGTAAACGGCCGGAGCCGCGGACTTGCGCGCAGCTTTTGCGCATGCGCAAAAAAAATATTTCGAAATAAAAAAGTTTGACCGCGATTTTGACCCTTCTATGTACAGAATTTGTATGAAAACAAGGTCAGAATCGCTTGCGCCAACATCATTGATGATATAGCCACTAGTTTCATTCATCTGACAACACCAGATTATTTTTAAATGATTTTTATCTGTGGAATCGAAATGTCATTTTTGGCGCAAATTGAAGCTGTCAGTTTTGACGCGTGTTCCTCGACTAAAACATCATAAAACCTATTAATTTACGTAATTAACGCAAGTAATGTTGTTTTGGTGCATAGTTTATTGTTCTAGGAACGTATTTCAGTCAATGAAATATACGATAGCTCAAAATTAATCAACAAAACATTTAATTCAAAATTCAAAATCGTGTTTTGTTACGAAATTTCCGTATTTTTCCTGGAATTTGCGGGCCTTTGACAGGTTAAAAAGAAATAACAGCAAAAACAATATTAAAATTTTGAAATTTGTGATATAAATTTAGGTAAGGAATAAATGAAAATATCAACCGAACTGAATTTATTTCCAAGCCTATGTAGTCTTTGGATTATGGAGTTAATGAAATAGTTAGTTTTAGACAGATAAACAAAGAACAGCTCTGGAAGTCTCGTGTCACGATTTGGTACTCGGAATGTTATTAGTTTTGTTAAGTCAGGTGCGTCAAGTGACCCATTAACCAATTTGAATAAAAGAACCAAATCGCCGAATGGTTCTTCTACACGATAGGTCAGTTAAATTAAGTATTTTCATTAAGTTAACATAATTAATTTGTTCAATGGGTACGGAGAGTTTGAAATTAATGAACCTTAAAAATTTATGTTTTCTCAATTTTTATTTGATGCGCTTTATAGTATGGAAACCAAATAGTGGAATTGTATTCTAAATTAATTCTTACTAAAGCAGTGAAGAGAATTTTACATGAATAAAGTGACGTAAAATCTTTTACTGTTCTTAAAATAAATCCCAAACATTTAATAGCCTTATTAGTAACTTCATTAATAAGTGGAATAAATGTTAATTTTTCATCAAATACGATTCCCAGAAATAAATATTATTATTTATTTATTGTTAAAGGATTGAGGTAAAATGGAAGATAGCTCAATGGGCCTATGGCCTAAGTGCTCACGGGAACTAATCGTAAACCGTCTCCGCAAAGAATAAAAAAAAGTGTACAAATTATGTAAATAAATTTACAAGATGTGTTAAAGAACAAAATAAACATTAACTCACGACTTGTCTAACTACATACATACATACATAAAGTAAATAAATAAAACTGACCTTTGGAACATACTGCCAAGTTGAACAGTGTGGGTCCTTCCGTTCCTATGAAAACTAAATGCGTTTGGTTAAATGCACTGGAATCCATTTCCCTTCCATCTTTATCTATAATACTTCTGCCAAATATCAGCCATTTGTTTCCATTCTCCTTTGGCAACACTCCGATTTGTAAATGAGGGAAGGCTTGGAAGAATTTCTGACACAGCGGCTCTGAAAACAACAAAAATTATGTTAATTTTAGATATATTTTGGACATTTTTATTGTTTGCATGTTATTGGTTTTTATTTTTTATTATATTAATAATGTCATTATGTATGAAGTCCCGCAAGTATTTTAGTATTTTTTTTGTTACAGCTGTTTCGACTTACAAGGCCATTTTTAAACTGTGGTTAAACCACTTTGAGATGACTTATTTATACGATTTTAAATGTCAATTTTTGAAGGTGTCTAAATTGATTTATTACCAGTGTTAAACCAATTTGCTGAGCCACTAATTGAGACAGTAGACACCCTATTATGTGGTGTTTGGAATCTGTTTTCGCCGCACTAAATGTTAGGGTTTTCTTAATTGTTTTATAATGACGTTACTGCTAAGTAGTGGGGAATTAATAATTTTCCTTGCTTTATTAATTAGTGTTAGATTGAGTTAACATTATTAACATTAACACGCTTTCGTGCTTGTAAACTCCGCCACCCTGACAAATCGGCAATCGCCGAGCACTTAATCGAAACCGGCCATTACTTTGGATTTGTTCCGGAAGTCCTGGGAAGACCCAAAACCCATAGAGCACGCCTGATTATGGAGGCAATTGAAATCCACAAAAATCCAATTAATATTAAATAGAGACAACGGAACTAAGTTTAATAGTTCTTGGTATCCGATAATTGACGGCTACACCAAAGCTAAACGCAGAAAACCATTCTGAAATACCGGCTCGGAGTGGAGCTGGCAACACGGTATCGCTCTAAGTACATAAGTATACATTTCAGCACTAAAAATTACACATCTGCCCTGATGATGGACACTGTAACGCTGTCATACATTTCACCACTAAAAATTACACATCTGCCCTGATGATGGGCACTGTAACGCTGTCCGAAACGTTGGTTAAAGGAGGAGGTAGCAAAACCGGTCATTACATTGGATTTGTTCTAGAAGTCCTGGGAAGACCCAAAACCCACGAAGAGCACGCCTGATTTTTTTTAAAATTTTTTATGTCATGTATATTATTCAGGCTTCTGACTCACACAATGTTGTCATTTTTGCCTCATCTGTTTTTAAATTATAATATTATCATTATAATCTCTAATGATCTTTAAAAGTTACTTAGAGTCCTTTTATATTCATTTCGTATAAAAAATCACTTTCAAATATTTTCCAGTTTACATGACCTAATAAATTTCATTATTCTCGATATGGCATGAAACTCAGTTGAGGCTATTAAATTCTGAACTTCCGATGACTTCGAGGTCATTAGTATTGTAGCTCTCTGTCGTTCATATTTAATGCACTTCGATAATGTGTGCTCGACATCTTTTGACTATCCTTTGTCCTGCCTCTGACTACCCAACGCTGAATTTTCTTTTAGTCTTCGGGTATTTTACCCCAAATTTTCAGTTAACATTCTTTGAGGCTTCACTGAGTGGTTGGCTAAGGGACACGGAAGCTAAGTGTAGTTTATGATCAGACCGAAAGCCATTCACATTTTTTGTTGGTACTTGCCAATTGATTTGAGATTTATTGTATTACTTATGTTCTCTATTTTATGCAGGTGCTTGCGGGTTTTTACAGATGCAATGTCGCCTCATGGAGCCTCATGAATGAGTTTTTCTTTTGCCCTGTTTAATTTATCTTTGTCTTACTAACCTATTTTTTGCATTTTGTTTTTCCTGTTAAGCACTTGCATACTGCTTACTAACAACGTATGCATGGACACTGGAGGTCTAGATTCGTTCAAAATAAATAAATGTAGCTTCGTTTAACAAAAAAAATTAGAATCTTGCGAGAGCCTTGAAGGAGTAACCATCAGTTACTTATACCAAGGCGGGTAAGAGGTGGATTACCTCCACTGCTCGACATCTTCAATTTGTTCACATATCGAGCACATTGGAGAATCAGAGAGGCCTATCAAACACAATATTCTTCCCATTAGTGCATGTCCGGATCTTAATCTAAAAATGATTCTCATTTCCGATCTTTTCAGATTAACCTCAGTGAACCATGGTCTTTTAAACGGTTCGTTTTGGAGCTTTCTGTACCATATTCCTTTATTGGTAGACAACATTTCAAAATGATTATTCCACATATTATTACAAACGGAATTTATTTTTTGGCAGTAATCTTCAGCGTCTGGCGTCCAGTCGTAGATGATTCCATTCACACATGCTTCGTTTGCCAACAAATCCGCCTCTTCATTCCCATGTATTCCTACATGAGATGGAATCCATTGTAAACATATGGACACATCTTTCTGCTGTAACCACCTTATTTGTTCAACAATATTGTAGGCTATTTTCCTACAGGGAACTCCTTTCGGAATACTTTTAATATGTTGAAGTGCACTTTTAGTATCACTTAATATTACAATTTGTTTCCACTTATTTTTAATTGCATATTCCACCGCTTCTTTGATTGCTATCAATTCTGCATTCATAATAGTGCAATTTTTATTCAATTTTATTTGATGGGAAAAATTGTTTGTCATTGAGAGGAAAGCTGCTCCAACTGGGTCTGATTGTTTTGATCCATCAGTGAAGATCTGGTTGGATCCAGAATACTTTTTAATTAGCATATCGCTTACAATATTACTAATTTCATTTGGTAAGAGTAGTCTTTTGGGAGAATTAAAATTGTCAATCTCAACTGAAATACATTCCAAATTAAGTGCTCCTACCCAGGTATCGGAGGAGAACATATCTAGACATTTATTGCCTGCCTGATTACGGAGGCAATTGAAATCCACAAAAATACAATTAATATTAATAGAGACAACGGAACTAAGCTTAATATCTTGGTATCCGGTAATTGACGGCTACACCAAAGCTAAACGCAGAAAACCATTCTGAAATACCGACTTGTAGTGGAGTGGAGCTGGCAACGCGGTATTGCTTCTAAGTACATAATAACATTTCACCACTAACAATTACACATCTGCCCTGATGATGGACACTGTAACGGTGTCCGAAACGTTCGTTAAAGGAGGAGGTAGCGCAACACGTCATAACACCTCAAAAATAAATAACAAAAATAGAATAAGACCAGTTGTTTTGAGTTGTATAATATTTAATAATATTATGTTTTATTGTCATAATTTTGGGAGATCATCGACTAATTGACCTGAGGGAAAGACCGCCACTAGCTTTGTCGCGACTCATCACACAAAAATAGTAAGGTTTTTAAAAACCTTACTATTTTTTAAAGGTTTAACCCCTCCGAAAATCGCCAATATGCCTTTATAATGTCTCAAACGAAATGACATTTTAAGAAAACTATTATTGCCATGTTATTACCGCTTCATAATTAAAGCTCTATAAATGAAACATTTCTGAACGTAGCCGAATAGTAAAAACTGTTTTAGAAAGGTTACAAAATAAGCTTTCAAATTGTTATATTACAAATAAATATTAAAATTTAGAATGCAAACATTAAAAATAGGTAAAAATGACTCACATGATGTTTTTATGTGAAAACGGTACTAAAATCACAGATTATGTAAACAACAATACTTATTCTATTGTATAAATGTGTAATAAACACTTTTGTCACCTCACTTTTTTATCATTTCATATAAAAATATTTAATAAAAATTAACAATGTCGAGCGCGGTCGAGCCACCAGTAGTAAATTTGGTGGTTAAAAATTTGTGTCAAATGCGCGACTGACAGCTTATTCTTGTTATGTATTTCTATGGACAACTTGGCAGGGATGTACAGCTTGATCCACTATCGACCTTTTACTTTTTGTTTTAGGGATTTAACTAAAACAATAACGGAGTTAGAACGATTTCTATGGAGACACAAGCGCTGATGTATAAACACGCTTATTGTACTTGACTGCTATTGTATTTCTAAAGCATATATCGTCACCCTACAGCAATAGTGAGATATTTTCGAAAAAACCACTTTTGAGTTAAGTATGCAGTTCGATGTAAAATTGTGAGCTCTACATGATGCATTACTAGGATTTTTTGTAAAAAAAAAATTGCCCGTGTTGCAAGTAAAATCTCAGTATTGAATTTGTCGGTCACTCAGAGCAACACTGAGATATTGAAGTTGTCCCGCTGTTGCTTTCAAAAGGTCGTGGAAAAAAGTGTTGAAATACTGAGAAAAATTTATTGTCTCACTGTAACTCTATTGTATACACCAATTTCAGCAGTCCTGTCATAATTTTGCGCACATTTACTGTCGACTGTCATTCATTTGCTAGTCACTGTTGGAATTTTATTTGGTTTTTTTAATGCCTAATGACAATATATCAACGTTTTTTTGTAAGAGCAAGTTAAACATTTATAACTTCTCTATTTATGATACCACAACTCGACAGGGCAGAAACATTATCTTTTATTCCGATAACCGTGTGACACAGAATAAAAACAAATTTTCATTTTCCATGTATATGCATGCAATACAAACACTTGATATTCAAATCATTACTCAGAAATTTTTAATTGTTGGACACTCAGAGAACGGAGGAGACTCCATCCATTCTTGCATCGAAAGAGAAAGGGTCAGGGTTTTAAAACAATGCCCAATATTTGATCTAACGGATATAGCGATGATTATAAAGTGTTCCAAGAAGAATGAACCTGGTTATAAGTTAACAGAAATGGAAACAACGGACTTCACTGACTGGAAAAAGGTATGTGAGAAGACTGGAAAAAGTTTCTCAATAAACATGGACAAAAATAAGTGTATTTGGAATAAAGTTAATATGTTACTAACTTTAAACTAAAGTTGAACCGTCACTTATCAAATACAAAACCACCTACACCGAGGGCGAGGATCCATTTAATCAGAGTATTAATATGAGAGAGCGACTGAGGAATGTTCGGAATGAGAATATGTAATATAATTCTAGGACAGCTTATACAGGTCCACCTACAATTCCACCCAATAAAAAGCGTAATCTCTTATTTCTTTGCCAAAGTCGTATTATATAATTTTTTTTTTTTTTTTAATTAATTAATACTGCCAATACAGACCGCGATGTGGAAGAAGAAAATAACGATGAAGGTTCATTGTAGGTTTCCAGGGAATCAAGACATATTTGTTTTTTTTATTCTTAAGGTTTTCTGTAAAAAATGATATACTTTTTATGCTTAGGGTTTTCTGTTATTTTTGATATTTACAAATTTTGGTTTTTTGTTAATTTTGTTACATGCTTTTATTATTAAGGTTTTCTGTTATTTTTTTACATACATAATAACACGCTTCTTATAAAAAAACGAGTGTGCTTTACACCACACAACTGAAGTAAACCTTCTGATCCATCTATATGATAGAAAGAGAGAAAGAAAATGTGCGTGCGCACTGCTCTCTCTTGCTCCTACAGTGTGATTCAGACAATAGGCCTGCACTGTGTAACGTAACTGGCTACGAAAGAGAGAAAGAAAATGTGTGCTCGCACTTCGCACCTCTCTCTCTTGCCCCTAGAGTAATATACGAAGCGTAACTCTCTCTCTTTCTATCTTCACTAACTTATATCTCCCACTCAACTACCGTTTGCCTCGCTTTTCGTAAAGCTCTCGTCACGCATTCGCCAGCTTACTCCCCAAGTCAAGCGTGCGTAAAGAAGTTTTACTTCAATAAATTGATAAGCACAATTATATTTTTCTTTCATTTGTATACCACTTTACTCCCATACAATTGTCGTATTGACAAACTGTAAGAGTGACTGGGTGTGTGTACTGTTGAAAATGTATTTATGATTATAAACAGCACGATAAAACACAAAGAAATAATAATAATTAATTTATTTATCCATCCATACTCGTAATATTATTATGCAACACTGAGATAATTTGAGAAGATTACCAAAAACTCCACGCAACAGTGAGATATTTCCAGATTTACGTGTATTTTGTCAAAATTAGTATGAAAAAATTAATTATTTATCTATTTTTACAATTTTGTGATGATGTTAAATAATTTACCTCTCTAATGCTATATCATTAATCTGCAACATTAGTTAATTTGATTCTGCCAGAGCTCACGCAAACCTAAAAGTCCAATTATCTCAGAACAGCATTTTTTAAGATATCCCACTATTGCTGTAGGGTGACGATATCTGCTTAAGTTGCAGACCTCCGTAGTCCAGTGGGTAAGACTCTTGACTCACAATCCGGAGGTCGCGGGTTCGAACCCGGCATGCGCAAATAAATTTTATTTGATTAATTTGTGTTATTTCACAATTAATTCATTTAAAATAATATATAGTATATTTGCGGCATGTTCCAGAGTGGAAGATACTATCAGTATCGCCCTGGTGTAAGACCACCATTCAGAATTGAAACGTTGCTTGAAAATGGCTTTAGCCGTGTTTGGTGACCAGATCTGAATAGCCAGGTACTTCTCAACCTTCCTCTTCCCCACCTCCTTCCCCTCCCCACTACCTTCAGCCTCACAACATACCCCAATTGGGGATGCCATAGTCTCACTGGCTCCAGACGGGAGCAGTTGAGATTCTTGTGCGGTATTCACTGTAAAAAAAAAAAAAAAAAAAAGACCGGTTAAGGAAAAAAAGTAGGGTTTTTAAAAAGAATAGAATAATTGAATCTGGCATTCTTTCCTCGCGGCCAGACCATCGCAGACTTTGTTACTTAGTATTAATTAATTAATTAATTGTTTGTTACTTAAAATCTTACAATAATTGCGATTAAATACAAATCTAATTTGGTAAGATCCATTTTCTAGCGAAGGTTCAACTTTTTATGGTGAAAAATGAATCATTTACCTCTCAAATGCTCCAGTGAAACATCATAGAAAAGCACCACATCCAGACTGTCGACTCCTCTCATGGCATTCACGGCCGCGTCGATGTCCATAGACGCCTTTGGGTAGACATAGAGTACGGGGAAGTTGGTGGGCGATAGACAACTGTGTCCGTAGTGAATGATGGCGTCGGCCTCTATGTGACTGGCGGCTACTTCGTCCACGCAACAGCTGCAAAGATAAAATAGTGTAATGTTTCCACTGCATAAAAGATTATCTGCCGGGAGTCAGTGGTACCATGACATCCTCAATCAGGGGCGTAGCTACCGCCGTATCAATGATACGGGGCCCCCGGGCTACAGAGGCCTTTTGTTTCTTTTGTGAGAAATCTTTATCCTTCATTTGGGCCCCCCAACTAATTTTGATACAGGGCCCCTCCAAGGCACGCTACTCCACTGTCCCCAATATAACATTTCTGCACATTTGTCATATGAGAAACTTTTTTCTTTTTTTAGCTCCACACAGGAGGCCTTGAGGACAATAATTCCTCTCAGGGCCTATGTCATCTTTGGGGATGCTGTGTGGAGGGTCTTTTTAGGAAAGGAAGGAGAAGAAATTATGGGCAGGAAAAGGGTATTCGGGGTGGGTAGGAATCTGGGGGTCAGTGTGTTCAGGAGTGACGGACGTATGAATAATCGTAATCTCTGCCCCTGCGGTACAAGGCGATGTTCCGAGAGATTATGGTTGGAGAAGTCAAAGGGACTCCCTCAACCACTCTCTCCCGATCTGGCCTGCCATGCAGCTGGTGGGCAGACGCATCCGCCACCAAGACCAGGACAAATTTCACTCCATGAACCCGGGCACCCCTACTAAGTCACCAAACGTAGCGAATCACTTGCGGTGGCCTTTGGCAGAGGTGTTGGTTATCCAATAAATGGTTCCCGGGGCGGCGGTACCCATACCCGCCTCCCAAATTGGTAATTTTTGTTTGTCTATTCAAACCATGGCACATTTGTGCATTGTTTAATTTAAAAACAATATATAAAATGAATAAATAGAAGAAGTGTACCTGTTATAGGTAGTGTCAGCAAGAATGAAAACATCTTCATTGTTGAGGAGGGACTTGAGTTTTTTACACACTTCTACACTGTCCCCCAGTAGACTGTCCGGGAGTTGAAGGCAAACCTGAAAATATCAATTCATGGTAAACTTTTTAAATCACTGGACATGCTTAAGAGTGTGCGATTCACACGCGGTACAAGTGAAACCTTCAGAAAACTAAAGTAGACAAGAAGTGGGGAGACTATGAAGATTTTTTTATCAATGTGAAGGATGATTTTTTCCATATCTTGGTGGTCGAATTCCAGTGCACCTTTTCCTATACATTTGGTCATCTTATTAGTACTTTTGTTTTCTACTTCGGAGCCGCTAGATGTCGCTTTTTTGAGTTTTATTTGCCTGTTCATCTTGGAGTGGTTTGAATATTGGATATTGATTTTACAAAAATAAAAATATTTTTTTTTTGGATTTCACAGTCCGGCCTTTAACCACTCAAGATACATAAGCGGATATACACGATAATACAACGATAGCAGTTAATAAGCGTGTTTTCACGTCAACGTGTTTCCAAAGAAATCGTTGTAATTCTGTTATTGTTCTAGTGTCTAAAGCAAAAAGTAGAAGGTCGATAATAAATCAAGCTGCACATCCCTATTCAAGTTGTCCATAGAAATACATAAAAAGACCTGGCGCTTTTTACGCTCTTGTTTTTTTATAGGTTTTACTGAGGATTAAACCTTCCTCCCCAGGGACTGACTAAAATGAGTAAACACCTAAGCCAAATCCTGATTATAGGGTTTATTGTGTGATCTGCTTGTGGTCACATTTTTTTTTACTTAAGGCTGGGCGCAAATGGACGTTTTCCGTGTTCGATTTCCGAATTCGTTTTCCGTATTCAGACATCCGAATGCATGTAATCAGTAGAAAATACATTAACTGACGCACACGTTCGCTTTTTTTCCGAACGGAAAAAATTCCGTACGTACGTTTCGAATGCAAGCCGGCGCGTTCGGAGAAACCTAGTGGAAAAAACCTAATGACGTCATGCGGAATGCAGCGTTTGTGTACATTTTGTTTAGTTCGGAAATTTCTATTCAGTATTGCACCCGCACCGCGTGCATAGGACGTATTCTTTGTATTTGTTAAGCATAGAATCGTAACACGATAATGTGTGAGGCAGAAACTTTCAATATTAATTCTTTACTTTTCATTATTAACAGAAATGCAATTGCTAATAAATCGTCGTCCTCCATCGTCGTGCGTTCACCACGCTATCACTATCTGTACTGACGTGTATACATTCCGAATGCAGAAAAACGAACGTTTGCGCTAGTCTCACGGAATTCCAAATCGGAATTCCGCATTAGGAAATCGAATACGGAAAACGTGCTTTTGCGCCCAGCCTAAGACATAGAATTTTACCATCTTTTGTTTTCTTCTATAGAACTAATTCGAATAGAAAGAAAATAATAAAATTAGGTAGGTACTTGCCTAGAAGTAATTGCCCATAGAACAAGTACCTACTTAATAAACATCAATTTTAACCAAGACCTATTCTGTCAGATACGCGTTAGATACATATTTTTCCCGCCGAATCGCCTACGGGCGCTAGACATTGTAATTTTTTTATCAAATATTCTTGTATGAAATGATAAAAAAGTGAGGAGACTAAATTGTTTATTATACATTTATACGACAGAATAAGCATTGTTTTTCACATAATCCGTGATTTTAGTACCATTTTCACGTAAAAACATCATGTGAGTCATTTTTACATTTTTTTTACGTTTGAATTCTAAATTTTAATATTTACAAATGTTAATATTTATTGGTGATATAACAATTTGAAAGCTTATTTCGTAACCTTTCAAAAACTGTTTTTAGTATTCGGCTACGTTCAGAAATGTTTAATTTATAGAGCTTTAATTGTGAAGCGGTAATAACACAAAGTTTTTGTAAATCTGACATTTCGTTTAAGACGTAAAAGAGTGGTTAAGTTCATCGGGAGATTTATACAACTAGTCTAAAGGAGACTTGCATGGGACCGTGGATTTATCGTATTATATTGAAACCTAGTGAAATGATTAAATATTTCAATGCTATCTCATTCTCTCAGAGGCAAAATCCTATAGATGTACGCGTTTGTCTCTTTTTAGTGTCACTCGCTTCTGTTTCATCGAGTTTCAAATCACAACGGTGCTAAAGAAGTTTTCACTTCAAAAACCTTTTGATTCAGCATGACTATAAAAGACAACTATTTGCATTCGGAGTGATGTAAAATATTCACATTATATAAAAACAAGACAGCTCTCCCGACTGGCATGACCATTGGCAAGTTAGTTCTGCAAGCCGGGAAATAAATCAGTTTATGCTGTTGATGACGGGAATATAGAAACTAATGCTCTTCACGATAGTCGAGTTTTCGAACCATCCTTGAATCAGTCTAAAGAAATGTGTTTTAATGAGCACATCCCTTCTGACCCGTAGATAGTTCATACCAAGCATGCCCAATAGAAAGTGGGTAGGGTAGAGCCACTGGTAGTAGCAATACTCCCTCAGGTAAAGAAATCATTTACCTTCTCCAACATGAGGGACTACTACACTTGGTGCGGGCTCCAAAATACCGATCCACTCTCAAGCCTACTCCTAACCAAAGCATTGTATAATATCTACATGGTTACATTAAATACAGAGAATAGGGACCGTTCAAGTATTACGTAACGCACTTGGGGGGGGGGGGGGGATCTTGTGAAACGTTACTGTGCGTTACGAGGGGGAGTTCGAACAAAGCGTTACGTAACATGTTAACATGTTTTTTTTTATTTAGTTAAAAAAAATAGGTAATTAAAATCTTTCAAGTTGGCAACCCTTTTCATTCTCGAAATCTCTTGTTTTATTTATTGCCGCAAACACAATTAAAACAAGGAAAAAGGTATTTAAGCGACTTTCCAGTACTTTGCGCAACTTAATTGTGACTTTCAGGTAAAAATTGTCACTTAGGCGTTACGTAATGTGTAGGGTGTGGCGGGGGGGGGGGTACGGAAAAACGTTACGGCACGTTACATGGGTGGGGAGCGGGGGTCAAAAATCTTTAAAAATTGCGTTACGTAATACTTGAACGCCCCCATAGATGGATAGAAAAAAAAATCATTTAAGTGATTTTTGTAATAATTTTACAGTGCAACAACTATAAAAATGAGTTGGTTTATTTAACCTAAATCAATAGAGTATTTAAGTAAACATTGTATGATATGTTTATAAGCTATTGTAATGAAACGCACTGGGTTGTGAAATATCACACCCTTGCGCCATCGGAACGGATTATTATTATTGTAAACAGGAAAAACTTTCAGTTTACATGCAAATTTTTATCATCTTTGAATCGCAAACCATATTTTATTGCATTGTGATCTTAGAATGCCTTAGAACAATGCGTTGTTGGATGGTACACGGCTACCGGAAAACACACAAAAAAATTCAGTGACTCGAGTAGAACGAAACTTTGAAGCAATTTTTCCATTTTTCAATAGGTATTTTTTAGGTTAAAAAATAAAATACCTTCGTGTTATCTTTTCACACGCATTTCAAGCAAGTTTTATTTTTATTTAAGTAATATATCAATGTTAAACGTACCCTTTTATAATTGTTGGTCTGCACCCAGTCCACAGTCCTTTTTAAGTCATAAAGCTCCTCAATGTTATGATTCCAAATATGTTCGGTTTTCTCGTGAATGTTGATCGTGCGTTCCATGCATACCTCTGCCGGGGTACTGAACGCCATTTTAATGTAGAATATCAAAAAATTGAGTTAATAAAATGAGTTTACTGGATAATGCTACCGACATTAGCAATTTTCTGTTTATCACGTAGCACAAGACGTCTGTTTTTGACGTTTGTTCCAGGGATGTTCTGCCCAAAAAAATTATTTCCCTAGATTTCAAGGTGAAATTTCCCTAGATTTCGGGGGTACGGGGGGGAGGGGGGGCTGTCAGATAGTTGTTTTAAAAAGTTTTATTTTCTATGTAAATTAATAAAATTGTAATTGTAAAACAAATGTACATAGAATATAAAACTTTTCAAAACAAAATACGTAATAATACTAATAATCATTGTGTATCGGAACTTGGTAGATGTACTTATAATACTGTGCTTTTCTAAATAAAACACTTTTTGCTAAGTGAAATAATAATTTTAAAGTATGTAGGTATACACCCACCACTGAATTAGAAACGGAATTCCACATTAAAAAAAAAACACTTGGCAAAATAAAAATCAACCGCAATCACAGAAAAAATTAAAGTTAACACTTTAATTTTTTTTTTCATGGGTCCCCATTTAGATACATAAAATCATTTTGAGTTGTCAGTGATAAAAATAACATTGCGCGTAAGTACATCAACAATTCATCAGATTCATGGGAATCCCAAAAAATATGTAGGTATATGATACCAGTGATAACGTCATAATATGTAATAAAAATTTTGCCAGAGTTCGAAATTTCCCTAGATTTTGTGCTAATTTCCCTTTTTCTTAAAAAGCATATTTTTCTCCCCTAGATCTAGGGAAATTTCCCTAGAAATACCATCACTGGTTTGTTCACAAAAAACCACAGATAAAGATGTCAAAATTAGTAGAATATTATTTTATAAAAGAGGCTACACAACACACAACATCCCTGTTGTACCCTCAGGGCTGAAAATGCATATTATGGAAATTTGAAATGCTGTAAAAAGGACAAAATGTTAATTGTTCAGGAGAGCGAAAAGAATTTTTTTTGAAGTGAAAACTTCTTTAGCATCGTTGTGATTTGAAACTCGATGAAACGAAAAATAGCGACACTTTATAGAGACAAACACTTACATTTATAGATTTTAGCCTGCGAGAGAATGATATAGGCTGTAGAGCATGGGTCGGCAACCTGCAGCCCCCGGGGCGCATGCGGCCCGCGAGGAGTCTTGGTGTGGCCGCAGATTCTCGCCGCAACGAACGTGACGGACGATATCGTACACAACGAAGAGGAAAGAAATTCGTGACTTCATGGAGATGAAAGGAAAGACAGTGTACGAACTTTCCAATAACCAGTGGGTAGTAGATCTTGGATTTTTAACTGATTTGACTGCCGAACTGAATCTACTCAATACTCGTTTACAGGGAAAAAATAAATTGATATGCCATATGTATTCAGATGTTAAATCATTTGAAATTAAACTATCATTGTTTATTAAGCATATCGATGAAAGGAAACTCGATCATTTTCCGAATTGCAAGAAAGCAGTAGAAGAAGCTGGGATAAATTTTATTCGGGAAAATACTAACATGAAAAGTGCATTACTACAACTTCAAATGCAAATCAACATGATAGATTTGCAAAGTGATAATATCATTAAAATGGCATTTAAGGAAAAAAATAACTTGGTAGATTTCTACGGGAGTTTGCCTTCCGAAAAGTACAAAGAATTAAAAAGGTTTGCTCAGCAAATAATTACTATGTTTGCTAGTACGTATATTTGTGAGCAATCGGAATAATTATAAAGTACTTATATTTTATATTTGTGAGCAATAATTATCGGAAAAACAAACACTGTTCTCGATTATCACATTAACATTTTTTTACGCAATACTACGCGTCTCCACATCAAAAATGCAAGCAAATATTAAAGAACTTGCAAGTCAAATCCAACAACAAAAATCTCATTGCCATTTTAACAACAATAAATGTCGTAAAAATACGAAAACCGTATTTTTAGAACTGAAATGTTGTAGTTATACTGTAATGATACACAGTGGCGTAGCCAGCATGGTCCACCCGGGGCGGATAACGTTGTGTCACCCCCCCCCCCCTTTCGACCCCATAAAAACTACTACCTAGTCAAATGAGATCCGTCCCCGGGGGGAGGGAGGGTGGCTAGAGAATTTTCGTAAGTGCGGCCCGCGCAGGTTCCCAAGTCAAATATTTGGCCTTTGGACCACAAAAGGTTGCCGACCCATGCTGTAGAGCCGTGGTGGTCAAACTGCGGCCCGCGCTGGCATTTTCTTTTTAAATATATATTTTTCAAGTACAATTATACTATACGTTTTTTTGCAGCCCGCACAAATATCTGCCGTTTTCTGTGTAAATATATTTTTTTCGTGTACAATTATAATATCCGTTTTTTTGCGGCCCGCGCAAATATCTGCCGTTTTCTTTTTAACTATATTTTTTTCATGTACGAGTAGGTACAAATATACCTACTATCCGTTTTTTTTGCGGCCCGCACAAATATCTGCCGTTTTATTTTTAACTATATATTTTTTCATGTACGAGTACAATTATACTAACCGTTTTTTTGCGGCCCGCACAAATATCTGCCGTTTTCTTTTAAAATATATTTTTTTTCGTGTACAATTAATCATATTATCCGTTTTTTTTACAATTAATTATATTGTCGTTTGAGACTTTCAGGGGGGCAGTAGAAGACCCAGAGAAAATTGGAGGGCGTAGAGATGGTACAGTGAGGGTGTAGGTAGGTAAAAAAAATGGTCTGAAAAGGACAAAAAAACACACCTACCACGTACTAATAAAGCAAAATAAACTTTAATATTGGTTCATTTTTGTTATCGTATGTATTGTAATCATTTTTATCATGTGTGCGAAAATTCCCATATTTCGATAGTTCGGGAAGTGAATGAAAATTGGATGATTTTGAAATAATGGAAAGATTCCATTACAGACACACACACAATTTTGTTTTAAATTTAATTTAATGATTTTACGTGTGTTATTACTATTGAATAAGGAACTCCAGTGAAAAATATTATGGCTTTAAAAAATATGTCCATATAGACCAAGAAACGCTGATTCTGAATATATGTTTTATTTCATAATATTAAAAGCAGAGTTTTTAAAAAATATTAAAAAGTGCATTTTTAAACCTCTTCTCAAAACACAGCGTTAAGTTGGCATTACTGAAATGGTTAACGGTGACGTCACTGTTAACCTGTCACCTGGTGATAGTGTGTATTGTATTGTATTGACATTTGAAATGACTTGAAGTGCACACGTACCTATGCAATTCAACATTTCGTGTTTTTGGTTTATTTTCATACTGTTTATAGAGATTTAGATAAATAATAGTTATTGTGTTTATTGAAACATAATTTAGGCCCTCAACAATTTACGAAAAGGGCTATATTTGCGGACAATCTGCAATAAATTTTGTCTATTTGAGGTTAAAGTCATGTCATGTTTTGACATTTGGTTATGTATTTTCAAATTGTTTTTAGTGTAGGGCTTTTTATACAAGTTGTTACACACTCGTCATGATCAGTGTATTATAAATACCAGTGTTTCTGTATGTATTATACATAAAACAATGCACCTACAAAGTAACGCCTGACACAAAACACGACGTCACATGTATTTGCAATGAAAGAGATGAATTATTGTTTTTATATTGCACTTTGATTAAATACAATAACAGTAGCGGTGAAATGTGGACATTTTACCAATGTTTTTCTATATTAAAAGCAGTTAATCTTGAATAAAAAACACACCTCACACCTAAAAGTCATTACAAAGCATTCCGCCATGATTCTTCTGGGTTCTTCACAGTGTTGCCAACAGTTAGCTATGCTAAATTGCTAGACATCTTACAAATGTTGCTAGATTGCCAGTTTTTTTACCCCAAAAAGTTGCTAGAAGTAGCTAAACGTTACAGTAAGTAGATAAGGGAACGTACCCATACTACGTGACCAACTTTTTGCAATTTTTAACCCCCCCCCCCCAATCTTCTAAATTCTGACAATCGTTTTGTTTCCAGGTTTTATTTGGATAAAACAAAACAACACAAGGTAGAATAAGAGTAGTGCGTACTATTTTGGTTGTATTCTGTCTGTCGTAGCTAGCTAGCGCACAGAACAATATTACAGTGCCACAAAGTTATCTGTTCCGGTGGTGGTGTCGCTAGTTGTGAACAAATATGTCATAGAAATATCAAAGATTGTGGCACTGTACTCCAAAAAGGGAGAGCTAGTGCAGCAGGAAACGGGGATTTTCCGGCTAACGCCACTTATACCATAGCGTCTATGACCATAGAGTCGCGTTTGTTTTTTACTTTTAACTATACGACGTAGCGTTTTATGTTCTCTCATGACGAAATCGAAATATCAAACAATGACGAAAAGTTGCTATAAAAAGTAGCTAAAAAGTTTAGCTACAAGTTTCATTAAAATGTAGCTGTCTGACATCAAATAATAGCTAGATCTAGCTATAAAGTTGCTAAGTTGGCATCACTGGTTCTTCATTCAAACAGGGATGTTCTGCCCAAAAAAATTATTTCCCTAGATTTCGAAGTGAAATTTCCCTAGAATTTCATATTTACGCAATTACCTACGTAGCCACCCGATTGTGTAACACTAATCCTGTTATATGTTAATTAATATGATAATTAATTGGAAAGATATCGGAACTTGGTAAATATACTAATAATACCGTGACTTTCCAAATAAAACACTAAACAAAAATTTAAAAGTACGAATACACTCACCACTGAATTAGAAACTGAATTTCAAATAAAAAAAAAACACTTTGCAAAATAAAAATCATAAGCAACCCGCCGCTCATTTGTACCAAGAGTGGTATTTTGAAGACCCCCCCCCCCTCCCCCCGAACGTGTCACGTAGTATGGGTACGTTCCTTAATATCATTTTGAGTTGTCAGTGTTAAAAATAACATTGCATGTAAGTACATGAACAATAATTAAGATTCATAGGAATTCCAAAAAATATATATACGTATATATATTTATATAAATAGTACCAGTAATATTGTCATATGTAATAAAAATTTTGCCAGAGTTCGAAATTTCCCTAGATTTTGTCCTGATTTCCCTTATCCCTAAAAAATATTTTTCTCCCCTAGATCTAGGGAAATTTCCTTCGACATAACATCACTGATTCAAAATGACAACTTAAAAAGTAAAAAAACTATCGGTTGGTGAAGACCACCATAGATACGGTGCGTTTCTGGGAGTCTTTAAAAATTAAAACTTTGACAATTATTTTAACTATTAAAACTAATTATAAAAATAAAAATGCAGTTATTTAAGTTTGAAGGTCTTTATTCATTAAAAAAATTGTACTGGAGTTCTCTATGACACTATACCATGAACACAAGAAGAAAGTAGCAACCCGGTACTTAAATACAAAATAATTGCTTTTGTAACTTGCTTAACAAAAAGGTAAAACACCCCCCCCCCCCCCCAAAATCATAAGTGTGCGGCCCGCGGTGATACCTCACATTGTCCTATGTGGCCCTTGACCAGAAAAGTGTGACGTGACGACCGCTGCTGTAGAGTATACCAACCGGTCTTTTATTTGTGCGGTGCTTCGTAGCCTATCGGCTGCTCTTTCTGTGGCGCTTCGTAGCGTATAGGTCTCCTCTTTATGCGGTGCTTTGTAGCCTCCCCACTCTTGTCTACTTTAGTTTTCTGAAGGTTTCACTTCTACCGCGTGTGAACTTCACGTTTTTATTTTTCTTCAAAAAATCATATCTCCTGTTTTTGAAGACCTATAATAATGGATTTATGCTCTCAAATTAGCATTGAATAGATCTTTCAGAATACTTAACATTTAAAATATATCTTTAACAGAATGTGTGAATAGTCAGATACTTCCTCACCTTACTATTCGCCATTTCCTTCCCCTCCCCGTAACAAAATAGCCCGAAATCTTTTCATCACAGCTCCACGGAATAATAAATTCATTATTACATAAATACATCGAAAAAGTAAAATTTTGACATGAATAAAGATAGATATAACATATACATATAATGAATATGTGTATCTACTAGCTGACCCGGAAAACGTTGTTCTGCCAAATAATTTATTTCTAGTGAATATTTTGGTTGTTAAATAAAAAATAACGAATGTATTTGGGAGGCGGGAATGGGTACCGCCGCCCCGGGAACCAACACCTCTGCCATAGGTCACCCCAAGTGGTTCGCTACGTTTGGTGACTAAGCAGGGGTGCCCGGGTTCGTGGGGTGAGGTTTGTCTAGGTCTTGGAGGCGTATGACCAGGACACACTGAACCCCAGATTCCTACCCACCCCTTAAACCATTTTCCTTCTCAGAACTCTCCTCTCCTTCCTTTCCTTAAACCCCCCCCCCACACAGCATCCCCAAAGATGACACAGGTCCTGAGGGAAATTATTTTCCTCAGGGTCTTCAGTGTGGAGCTCATGTGAAAAAAAAGTGTGTGGGGATGGGATCTAAGACAGAAAGAGGAATGGAGCGCTGCACAATGATTCTTTTCATACAAGCTAGACGCTAATAAGTCACTTTTGAATTCCCAAACAATGACATCATGGCGACATTACCAGATAGACAGGATAATAAATGCATGCTTAATTGGGGTGATTAGTGCACACATTGACTCATACCAGAAGCCTAAAGTCGAATAATGTGTTTTGAAATTACCATTTGCATTTATTCGCTCGACGTTTAATATTGAATACTAAGTTTGAAAATTGTTTTTTTTTTCGGTTCTGTAAAATGGTGGCTACTTTGGAAGGTATGTTTTAAAGTTTTTCTTAATACATTAGTGTAAATATTTTTAGTTGTTTTTTAAATAATAAATAAGTTTTGTGTTTTTTTTTGGCCTAAACAATATTAAATTTCTAACTTCTCGAGAGTTTATCTCAGAGAGTATATCAAAATCGCACGATAATTTTCTTTTTTTTTAAATAGTTCAAGTAATATTCTATTCATATCAGTTTTGATATTAACCCACATTATTATTATTTTTTCATTTTACAGGAACCACATACGAAATTTCCAGGCTGGAAATTGTTCGTGACATGGAAGAGTTTGCCGAAGAAAGAAAAGCTTGAGGGAATGTTTAACAAAATTTTAAGTACATTTGAACTTGATAAGCTCAGTGCAAGTGGTGAAAAAAAGTTGAAAAACCAAATAAGGCTATATATCTTTGAATATAAGCAGAAAACGGACCGTAATTTTAGCAATTTATTACAAAATATACTTTTTTTACTTTTAACATATAATTGTTTTATTATAAATCTCAAATACTCTATTCATACATTATTTAAAAATTATAAAAAAATAAATAAAAAAAACGAAAGGAAAAAAAATTAATAATTTTTAACACTAATTTTCATAAAAATTAGTATTGACTACACCTCAATAGAGGGTTAAAAATAATGTAATCATGTGTAAGAGTTTTTAGCGTCTAGCATGTATGAAACGAATCACTGTGCGCTGTAGAAGATGCCCGCCGATAAAAACAAAAAAAATACCAACCAATCATTTTCTCAATTCAATGTATTTCATTAAAGTAACGGACATATTCATTGTTTGATCTCTTAAAACTTAAAAGTTAAATGTAAAATGAAAAATTGTATAATATTTTTTATCTTAAAGTGGGAAAATGAAATAAAGAAAATCAATATTATTTCGAAGAGCAATTAAGTGTACAATATTTTTTGTCAGTCCGTCTTTAGCCACACAAATAAGCTCGATGGTTTGCCCACACGAGAACATAATGCCAAATGAAATATCAAAAAGACGCGACGCTTCTCGTGAATGCCTTGCGCATGTGTGGATGAAAGATTGATGAGGCGGATCTGTCATAAATTAAAACGAAGGAATCAATCAAAAATTGTACTTTCTGCAGATTTTTTGATTGATTCCTGTAAACACTATAGTTTTTAGTTCAAATCCAAAATTTCAGTCGTTTCGGTGCCAAAGCGCCTACGTTATGACCGACCCCAAGTTTTACAAAGTACTAAAACGACCGAACCCAAGAGTTAAAACGATGAATTTAGAACAATAATTTTTAAAAGATTTTTTTGATTAATTCGTGTTCAGACCATGATTCTTATTTATTTATTAATTTTCGGGAAATCGACAGTTTATATTTATTTCAGTTAGTACATAGTATTAAATAGCCAAAATAAAACCAATTACGGATTTCCTTCTTGTGACTTTACTTCTACTGAGACAGCATAATAAGTATAAGTAAATTAATTTTATAAAAAGGAATAAGAATCCAAAATTATATAAACCAAAAATATACATATATGTATACTCAAAACATTTTTTTTAATATAAAATGAAAAATTACAAAACAAAAAATCTATCAATAAATTGGTAGCCATGGAGAGAGGTTGTACATATAAATCAAATCATAATAGAAATATAAACAATAAAAAATAACATTATTCAAGAACCATTAGCGAAACACTCTTTTATGGACCTTTTATATTCAGTAAGTTTGCAATTGAAAATGTCCACATTGGAAAATACGCTATTATAACTATTGCATAGGCGGTTCAGGCAAGAATTCTGCTTACAGTTTGTCTTGCATTGATCCACCCTGAACAGGACAGAAGAGCATGTTGAACGTGCAGGTACATTGAATTGAATTTTTTTTGACTACTTTATACAGGAATAGTGCATCCATATGATGCCTTCGTACACTCAATGAATCAATTTTAAAGTGTGAAGCTGCCTCTGCATAATTATTAAATCTTTCAAACGACTTGTAACAAAGATATTTTAGGAATTTGTTTTGAATAGCCTCGATTTTGTTTATGTGGATTTTGTAAAATGGAGACCAAACAACTGATGCAAACTCCAAATGACTCCGTACATAGGCAAAGTAGAGTTGCTTAATGATATTGATGCTATTAAAAAGTTTTGTGTTTCTTATGATGAAACCTAACATTTTAGAAGCTTTATTTATGATTTTTTGTATATGAAGGGTATATTGTAGTTTACTATCAAGGGTTATTCCAAGATCACAAATATCTGAGACTGTTGCAATGTTGTTATTTATAGAATAATTTCTTGAAAAGGTAATATATGATGACATTTTGAGACATTTAGAAATAGTTGATTTATCTTAGTCTTCTTCTTCAATGGCGCTACAGCCCATTTCGAGCCTTGGCCTCCTTCAAAATAAGCCTCCACCGCCCTCTGCCCTCGGCCGTCGTCTTCCAATCTGCAACATGGAGTAATCCTCTTGCATCCTTCCTGATATCATCCTCCCATCTCAGTCTAGGTCTGCCCGCCTTTCGTTTACCTCCCGGGTGTCCTGTCAGAACCTTCTTCGGTACTCGTGTCCTTAAGTCTGGGAGCTTGGTAAATATCATAGAGCTCATTATTGTGGCGGATTCTGCTGACTTTGCTGTCAGTGTTCCCGCCTCACATCCATAGGCCAAAACCGTTCTGATAATTGTTTTATGCAAGGTTATTTTGGTTTTCCTATGGACGTTTCGGGATTTGAACACTGGCAGCAACGCGAAGTAAGTTTTGTTAGCGGCTGTAATGCGCTTTCTTACTTCTACTGGGTCTTCATTGTCCTGCGTTATGATGGAGCCCAGGTAGGTAAACTCTTCGACCACTTCGAAATTATAATTGTCTTTAAATTTCACTTTATTTTTTATTCTGCGGTGAGGGGTTCTGGTTTGCATCATGATTTTTGTTTTATTTTCATTGATTGGCAAACCCACCTCTCTTGCCGCAGTCTCCAAAGGGTCAAACACTTCTCTTACAGCCTGTAGGGATCTTCCGACAATGTTAAGGTCATCTGCGTAGCCAACTATTTGATTGCTTCTGTAGCAGATGTTTGAGTCGGTACTGATCATTATCTTCCTCACGAGGTGCTCCAGTACAATATTGAAAAGGGTTGGTGCTAAGCCATCAGATCTTAGTAATAATCCAAAATTTCAGTCGGTTCTATTCCATAGGGCCTAAATTATGACCGATCAAAATTTTTACAAATTGTTAAAACGAAAGAACCCAAGTGCAAAAACGATGAATAAAAAAATTTTTTTTCGAAGATTTTCTGATTGATTCGTCTACAGACCATGATTCTTAGTAATATTCCAAAATTTCCGTCGGTTCAGTGCCATTGGGCCTATGTTATGACCGACCTCAAGTTTGACAAAGTGTTAAAACGGCCGAACCCAAGTGTTAAAATGACGATTTTTTTAAATTATTCTTTTTGAAGATTTTTTGATTGATTCGTGTACAAACCGTGATTCTTAGTAATATTCCAAAATTTCCGTCGGTTCCGTGCAATAGGGCCTAAGTTATGACCGACCCCAAGTTTGACAAAGTGTTAAAACGACCGAACCCAAGTGCTAAAACGACGATTTAAAAAAAATATATATTTTTGATGATTTTTTGTTTGATTCGTCTACAATATAAGAAAGAATCCAAAATTTCAGTCGATTCAATGACATAGTGCCTGAGAAAACTACTTTGCAAGTTCGAGCCTTCCAAAACGCCCGTAAAAATGGTGATTTTTGCACAAATGCTACTTTCTTCTGATTTTTTTTATTGATTCCTGTAAATACCATAGTTTTTAGTTCATTTCCAAAATTTCAGTCGGTTCGGTGCCATAGGACTTAAGGCTGTCATACCAGCAAATCATAATTCCGATTCCGACTACAGCGCTCACACATCAGCGGTCGCGAGCGGACGTTTTTGGAACTAGATTTCGTTCCGCTGCAAGCCGGGTTTCACATACCTATTAGTTCACGCGGAACTGGGCCTACAGTATGGTTCAGACGAAGATGTTGAATTCTCGCTTCCAGAATTTTAATTAGTAGTAGTTATTTGTAATTTGTGTATCGAAGTGCATAGACATAAATAGATACAGAAACACAGTAGGTATAAAGTAGATACCTACACACAAAAAAAAAACAAATTTTTATATATTTTTTAAATATTTTGGTTTTTGTTTTTTCATTTTGTTTTACTGCCATTAGAGTGGAAGAATTGAAACGTTACTTGAAATGGCTTTAGCCGTGTTTAGTGACCAGATCTGAAGAGTCAGGTACTTCCCCACCTTCATCTTCCCTAACTCATTCCCCTCCCCCACTACCTTCAGCCTCGCAACATGCCCCAATTGGGGGTGCAATAGTCCCACTGGCTCCAGACGGGAGCAGTTGGGACTCTTGTACAGTATTCATGAAAAAAAGAGTAATATTCAGTTGGATTGTAAAAAATATCTCATTTTGAAATATTTATTCGTGTGCATAATTTTTAATTTTATATTTATGTGAATACCGCACAAGAGACCCAAATGCTCCCGTCTGGAGCCAGTGAGACTATGACATGACTATGGGGTATATTGGGAAGTTGAAGGTGGTGGGGAGGGAAGGAGATTGGGATGAGGAAGTGAGGAATTACCTGGCTATTCAGATCTGGTCACCAAACACGGCCATTTTTAGCAACGTTTCAATTCTGAATGGTGGTCTTACACCAGGGCGATACAAAAGTATCTTCTACTCTGGAACGTGACGCAAATATATTATTTTTAAATGAAATGATTGTGAAATAACCCAAATTAGTCAAATAAAATTTATTTGCCCACGCCGGGATTCGATCCCACAACCAAATTTTGAAATTTTCAGAATATTGTGTGATATCTCATCACACCCCCCCCCCCCCCAGTAATTAGGAAGGCGGGTATGGTTACCGCCGCCCCGGGAACCATGTATTGGATTATCAACACCTCTGCCATAGGTACGGGTAGCCCGGGTTCATGGGGCGAGGTTTGTCAGAATCTCGGCGGCGGTGGCGTCTGCCCACCAACTACCCCCTGCACCCCCCTCTTATCCCTCGCCCTCCTCAGCAACCCCCTCCACCTCATAAAAACACTGCCTCATCCTCCCTCCCTTGGGAGCTGTTGGGACTCTTGTGCGGTATTTAGATAAAATATAAAAATAATTTAAAATAAAAATATATTTGAAAAAAAAATTTTTGGAGCAGTTGGTACTGTTGTGCTGTATTCACTTATCAATACATAATTTACAATCAAAAATATTTAGAATAAAAAAAAAATAAGCATTTGGGACTCTTGTGCTCATAAATTATTGTTATGTGTATTCACATAACAATAATTTACATAAAAAAATATTTCAAAAAAAAAAATTTTTTTGGAGCGTTGGGACTCTTGTGCTCATAAATTATTGTTTTGTGTATTCACATAACAATAATTTTCAATAAAAAAAATTTAAAAAAATTTTTTTTTTAGAGCAGTTGGGACTCTTGTGCTCATAAATTATTGTTATGTGTATTCAATAAAAAAATATTTCAAAAAAAATTTTTTTTGGAGCAGTTGGTACTCTTGTGTGGTATTCACATAACAATAATTTACAAAAAAAAAATTATGTGTATTTTGGAGCAGTTGGGACTACTTCGGTATTCACATAACAATAATATAACACACATACAATAAAAAAATATTCGAAATTTAAAATTTTTTTGCATAAAACTATTCAATAAACATGAAATTTTGCTTTCCGTTCGGTCAACCCTGTAGATTTTATCAACATGAAACAAGGAAATCGTTTACATTCAAATTTTCGTATTATTATTACGCAATTCATCATTTCAAAATGTTATGATATAGAGTGCCGCGAAGACGACCGGAGACAGCGGCTCTTGCCCGCGGAATGAGCTCTGAAATTCTCTTTTGCGAGTATGCGAAAAATCGTGAAATGCGAAGCTGTAAATTAATTAATATTAAATACTTCCTAAAATTATTTTTCGCTCAAACTTATTTATGATTTGTCAATAATGTCTTAGCACAATGTAAAAAAATCTGAAATATATTAGTTTATAAGTTCGTAAATAAATACACAAACTGACTAAGTTTCGTCAAGAAACACATGTACGTATATATTTTTTAATGATTTTATTGAAACTAAAATTAAAATTCTAAAACATGCGTTTGCTAGATAATGTATTGATTTATTTTAGTGCATGATTATATTATTTGAAATGGGTGTGGTATAATACAAAAACTTTTTTGAAAATTTAACAAATCTGCCAACGACCTATGGTATAACCTTATTATAATAAAAATTTTAAAAAATTCTCAAAATTTATTACATACGAATGCTAGATAAAAGAACAATCTTTCGAAATCCATTTATCATTTTTTGTGGAAAAGAGTCAATACGTCTAAAATCTGATTTGAAAATGACATATTTCTGGTTTTCTCTGGTAATGCCCTCTTAATAGTTAAAATAATTGTCAAAGTTTTCTCCCTAGAAGAAGCATTACTATTTTTTTTTGTGCAGTAGTTTTTCAATATTTTAAATAATAGAGATAAACTAATAGAGATGCCTCGAAACTGAATTGTTCAGGCTTAAATATTGTTTCAATAAACACAACAACTAAGTCTCTACAAACAGTACGAAATAAAGAATAACATGAAATGTTGTTAATACTGATGACTTGTGCCATACCTAACAAATCTGCAAACGACCTATGGTATAACCTTATTATACTAAAAATTAAAAAAAAATTCTCAAAATTTATTACATACGAATGAATGCTAGATAAAAGAACAATCTTTCCAAATCCATTTAAAATTATTTTTCGCTCAAACTTATTTATGATTTGTCAATAATGTCTTAGCACAATAAGTATGTAAAAAAATCTGAAATATATTAGTTTATAAGTTCGCAAATAAATACACAAACTGACTAAGTTTCGTCAAGAAACACATGTACGTATATATTTTTTAATGATTTTATTGAAACTAAAATTAAAATTCTAAAACATGCGTTTGCTAGATAATGTATTGATTTATTTTAGTGCATGATTATATTATTTGAAATGGGTGTGGTATAATACAAAAACTTTTTTGAAAATTTAACAAATCTGCCAACACCTATGGAACCTTATTATACTAAAAATTAAAAAAAATTCTCTAAATTTATTACATACGAATGCTAGATAAAAGAACAATCTTTCGAAATCCATTTAAAATTTTTTGTGGAAAAGAGTCAATACGTCTAAAATCTGATTTGAAAATGACATATTTCTGATTTTCTCTGGTAATGCCCTCTTAATAGTTAAAATAATTGTCAAAGTTTTAATTTTTCAAGACCCCCCGAAAACCACCGGAAATATGGTAAATCGTGTGACGTCATCACTCCTGAAAAATTAGTATGGGATTGGGATCAGCTGATCTACTGCCGCCATTTTGAAATCCGTTGTTCCGTTGTTCGAAGTATTCTCCCTAGAAGAAGCATTAATATTTTTTTTTGTGCAGTAGTTTTTCAATATTTTAAATAATAGAGATAAACTAATAGAGATGCCTCGAAACTGAATTGTTCAGGCTTAAATATTGTTTCAATAAACACAACAACTAAGTCTCTATAAATAGTACGAAATAAAGAATAACATGAAATGTCGTTAATACTGATGACTTGTGCCATACCTACATTTCAATTGATTTCAATATAATGTGATAAAATGACTGGTGACGCGTGACGTCAGCACTAACCATTCAATCGTACCAACTTTACAGTGTATTTTAGCGAGATGTTAAAAAATGCACTTTTTAATATTTTTTTACGAACTCTACGTTTAATATTATGAAAAAAAACTTATATATTCAGAATCAGCGTTTATTGGTCTGTATCAACATATTTTTTTTAAAGCCATAATATTTTTCACTGGAGTTCCTTATTGGCGTATGTTGTGCGGCTGAAGGTAGTGGGGAGGGGAAGGAGATGGAGATGGGGAAGAGGAAGGTGGGGAAGTACCTGACTATTTAGATCTGGTCACCAAACATGGCTAAAGCCATTTCAGGCAACGTTTCAATTCTGAATGGTGGTCTTACACCAGGGCGATACTGAGAGTACCTTCCACACTTCTTGATATCAGGCACACTATAGGTAAGTTGGATTCTAATATCTGGTGCGGCGTCGAGCCAGTTCCTGCACTTTGACTTGGTTGCAGCATGATTAAAAAATCCCGCTTCGCATAAACAGCTTGTAGATATCGAAAGTAAAACAATGATATCTTGTTTTGATAAATTGGGGTTACTCTTCTGAGAGCTCGCCCAGAAATCATTTAAAAGCTGATCCTCTACCCGGAAGGTCTAGTAAATAACTTGAGAACTATTGTGATATTTTAAAAATAATAATTTCTTGTGAATAACATTAGTAGTGTTGTAATTATATTAAATTAAATTCTTCCGACAAAATGTCGCGGAACCCCTATTCAGGTTCAGCGGAACACTGGTGTCCGCGGAACACAGTTTGGGAAACCCTGCTCTAATGCAAACATATGTATTTTTCTTTTAACCAGAATGAGAACAAAATAATGCTTCTTATAGTCTTTGAAATATGAAAGCTATCTTGCATAGATGTTTTACAATCTCGATCCAAAGTGACGGTTTCCGATTTTTCGCGCGTAACTGAGGCTTCCGGATTGTGAGGTGCGAATATATTGAACCAAGCAGAATGGTTAACCATGTTTTTCTATTCATATTAAAATACGATGGCGCTTAACATCTCTCTTTGACCTCTTAACTTCTCTTTACAATATTTCAATATGTGACATTAATTTTTGATTTTACTAAAACCTTGGCTCTTCGAGCGACGGCACGCCCTGTAGATTCTCATCGGTATATTTATTATGACTCTAGTCTTGTAATTATATTAATAAATTATGTTTTGCTGTCTCATGCTCTGGATTTTTATAAATACCTACACACTAAGGTGGTCCAGGCTTACATAGTAAATTTTTTTTTCAAATATAGATGTAGCCGCCCATTTAATTTGTTACACCTACCATTCCTATTATGTGTAAAAAATTTCAGCCCCTATCTTATATGTAAGGGGGTGCTCATCGAATTAGAAGTTTCTGACAAAAGTTCTGGATTTTAAGTAAAACACGTAATTTAAGGTTTATTGATCTTACAAGTATTTTAATAAAATAAAATACTTTTTTGTTTAAAACCACGATATTTATTAATTTTTTAACCGACCGGTTTCGCTTAACTTAAGCATCTTCAGGGTACAAATTAATACTAAACAAGAAGTACATAATGTGTGCTTATATATAACAAAATATAGAGGGAGACAACACGATACAAATAAACGGTCATAAAATACATTAACATAACTACTCAAGTAATGGGAAAAAACAGAAAGATAATTATGTAGACTAATTGGTTATAATAATAAATTTGGAGAAACAAAGCATCAACTGGCATGGTGGTAGGGAGCACTGGGAATTTTTATTTTTAAGGGTTTATTGGAAACAGACCTAATATAGGACTACTTGATATGTCTAATTGATTAGTCTAATCTGTCGAGCATGGACGGTACACGACTGAGCAGTAAGTACCTAGCGCATTGAAACAGAGTCGTGGACCTACCTACCTCTCACACATTCCAGAAAAGGTACGAACCATTGTACGCTTGAAATGCACAGTTCCAGCGCTTTCGAGCAACTCGCCGAGTGACGATTTACCACTAATACTCCACTCGTCTGGCCATATAAAAGGCGCCAATCAACAACGAAAGTATCAGTATTCGTTCAACTTACCGAGCAGTCGTCTCGTCTATCCGCAATCAACCTTGACCCAGTGTGTACTATTTAATATCGTAAAACTGTTACGCCGACCGTGTTTGTGTGCTTACGAATTATAATTATTGTGGGAACTCATTAAAGGTTTATTTTATCACGCAATCTCGTTTTTCTACATTCAACCACTAGCCTACACTCGAGTACCTACAGACGCTTCGATTCAAACTTTGGTGTAGATGATAACTAACAAATCGAACTATAGGTTTTTCTTCTCTCTTGATTAAGCGCACTGGTAACGTATTGTGTAAATATGTCACTTGTAGACAGCTCAACGCACTACAATCTCATCTTTGGATTTATCTTCTAATATGCTAGCATTACTAGAAGTGCTACTGAAGCTGCACTCAAGTTCTAACTCTTATCTCGACACCACCGAAGATGAAGCATTACTTTTAGCAGCCATTTCTTTCAATTCTTCAGATCTTTGTTTCTGTTTTAGAGAACTTTCTTTGACCTTTTCTAGTTTCTTGTCAATTGAGGTCATAATCATCTTACGTTTCTCATCTTTGATCGATGAGAAACGCTCTGTCTTCAGCAATTTTTATCAAATTCAAATGGGGAATATCAAAAAGTTTTTCTAGTTCTTTTTTAAACAAATACTCTCCTTTTCTTTGTGCTTCAGAATTTCTTCCTTTATTTTTCTTCAATAGCAGCCAGTTCTTAAGAAACTTAATCAGTTTTTCAATGCAGTGATTTTGTTGTCTGGTCGGAATACTAGATTTACTCCATACTTTTATAAGTTCTTGAATAAATACATGCGCGGAATCTTTCACATTTTTGGAATCATTTAATATGTAGTGATAACGGAGTAAAACTTGCCGAAGAGTAGGATGTTGGTTGAGCCTCATCAATGGCGCAATATCTCGAACCCCAAGTAGAAAAATTTCATATTTTTTTCGAGTAGATGAACACATTTTACTACACTGATTCACTTCACAGTCTACTAAATAAGTATCAAATACTGTTCAAATTTGTCTATAAAACTCTTCAGTAGTATATTTTAATATTTATTTAATAGTTTAACTCATGAAACTGGCCCGTAGCAAAAAGTAAAAATTAAGCATTTTGCACAAAAAATTCAAAAACAACACTCGATTGAGCACCCCTTTCTACTTGAGCTATCTCGCTGAAATTTTACTATGTTATTTCTATGAATACGTGTAACAAATTGACGGGGTAGCCAAATGAAAATAATTTAAAAAAATTTTGGACCACCTTACTACACACACATTTTATAGATGCAATCACACATGGCATTCTATCTTTTTTTATATCTTACATTACATTAATTAATCGACCTTCGCGTCATCTCTTTTATAATACATTAAAAGTTGTTGTACTATTCGATAGAGATAACTGTAGCCCGTTCGGGTCTAAAGTAGGGTAGGGTAGGGCGTTCCAACTGTATCAGCGGTTCTTCCATCTCCTCGTCCGTGTTGCCAAACATGGTAAGTATCCCCTTGGCTACCTGAAACAAGGCCACATACATCATCAATACCAATATAAGAATATTTCATCTGAAAATCTCTTTAACCCCACAGGCTAATTTAACAACTCATATAGGTCTCATAGAAATCGTAGTGTCTTCTTTACTATCATGGTTAGAAATGTGATCTAAACGGTGTAAGCAAGACAAAACACCACGCTTTCCACTCAAATCTAAAAGTTAACCGCAAAATAATTAAAATACACCTTTATGAAACCAAAGTTTCCAAACACAATTTGAAAAAGATGAAACTTTAGGAATGTTTTATTAAATTATTATTTTTACACGAAACGACAAAAAAGTGGATTGACGATAATGTTACTTATGTATGTGTTTTTTTTTTAGTTATCAGTAAACATCGGATTATATGCACTAACAAAGTGCCAAAATATGCACTAAAAAAGGCCGAAATATGCACTAAAAACTCTTGATTTGCCCAAAATATGCACAATACAAAATCAAAAAACCATTTATATTTTTATATATTTTAATTGAAGACCGTACAAAAACAGCGAAATATTCTTAAAATTATGCATAGTTTTTGAGATAATATACAACTAAGTATTTTTCCAAATTTTCGAGCTCAAATTTATGACGTTTGTCACCCAGTATTAATTTGTACGCCGAAAACGACCTCTCTATGTCAACTGACGTCATTGGACAAAATTTAAAATTTGGCGCCATTTCTGGAGATACCTGTTTAAGCAGGGTATGTATGACCTGTGCCGTTGATGTAGGCATTAATGTTCTTCATGTCTTCAAGACTCGGGTTTTTAAGCAAAATAGAGTCTAACTTTTTACGAATCTTTTCTGATATTGAATTAGGAAGGGCGTTGGCGAGTTCGATCTTTGTTTCCAGTATTTCTATTGCTTTAAATAGAGGAAGGTTTTTTGTTTCCAATTTTTTTTTGGCAATTGGTAACTTGTGGAAATGTGTTGAGATGAGGGTGATATTCTGTTTAATGGATGCGTCTTCAAATGCTAGCTTGCTTGAATGAATTGCAATGGCCTCAGAACTGTCAAATTGCCCAACTACTTGTTTTACGACCTCAAAATTTTCAGCATAGAATAATACTGCCTTTAGCCAAGTACCCCATCGAGTAATTATGGGTTCTGGCGGCAATGTTAGATTTGGCAATTGCTCTTTATAAGACTGCACACGCGACGGTGCTTTTAAAAACATTTTTTTGTAGAGGAAATCAATTTATTAACATTCCCATACTCTTGCCGTATCTCTTCTGCAAGGCGATGAAACCCGTGAGCTAAGCAGGTAATGTGTAGTAAATTTGGATAAAAAGTTTGCAAAGCTTGGCCAGCTTTCACGTCAGCCACCGCGCTGATGCCCTACTCGTCATCGTCACCTAGCTCCCTATACGTAGATGATACCTCCCGCTATTAAACGAAATATGCACGGTTTGGGAAAAAAGGCTGAAATATGCATTAACGTCGTAATTAGAGAGTTATATGCATTTGCATATGCAAATATGCAAATGCATATAATCCCATGTCTAGTTATCAGTAATTTTAGTTATGAATAAACGTAAAGTGAGCCAGCCATTTTTTAAATTTTTTAATGTTTGCATGTAAAATTTTTGTATTTAAAAAATTATATGTTTGTATTCATCTTTTATTTATTTGGATTTTATTGCAAAATGGAAATATTTTGACCCTCTGACAAAATACGGTTGAGGTCTGAGGGGTCTAAATCTTGAACACACAACATATTTAGATTTAGAATCTTGAACACACAACCGATGATGGGCCGCACATACAAAGAAAAAATTAGAGGGAAGGTTGACTATGATGTATATAAATAATAATGTAAAAGCTCATTTGGCCATACATAAATAAATAAATGAAGTCCCAGAGTATAACATAAAGAAAGAATGACTTGCATGGTAAGTTTCTTTTTTCTTGACCTCGTCGAGGACACTCTCTTTCTCGGTGCGCATAACTTGCAGTTTCGTCCTGTAGTGGGTCAGCTTCCAGTCGTAATAGCGCGAAATCGCGGTGCGCAGCAGCAGGAATAAGCTGCCGGAAGGAACAACACAACGGATTAGTTGGATATATACACCATTGTAACAACACCAACACCAACTGGATTATTGGATATAATACTAGGGGAGTCAAAAAGTAATGCCTCTTATTATCTACTTAAATAAAGTTAGTTAAGTGAAAATTTCGAATTTGGTGCTATTCCTCAAACCTTCTTCCACAATCTAACTCATAACTAACAATCTAACTGCATAATAACTTTTGCGTTAACAGATGGCAGCACCGCAGTCGCTTGAAAAATGGCAGATATCGATGTTTGTATTAAGCAGCATTCTGTGATTGATTCTTGACTGTTGAAGGTGAAACGCCCATTCACATTCACGAAAGACTGAAAAATATGTACCATGATGCAACAGTGGATGTCAGCCATGCTAGACGATGGGTTCATTGCTGTCACGCAGCTGAAGGATGAACATCGCTGGCTGACAAAAAGCGGAGCGGCAAAGGCCGTTGATTGCAGTTGAATGCACGCAACATTGAGCGAGTTGACGACATCATTCTTGTAACCGACGTGTTACATACCCTCATTTGTTTTTTCGGCAAAAGTCATCGCTGGCGGCATCCTCTACATTTAGTGGTCATTTCTTTGAAATTTCCCTTGAAATTTCTGGCCACTAAGCTCGTTAGTACCATGCCGCCAGCGACGATCTTTTCGCCGAAATATTTATGAATAATTTATCATTTTTATTATGTACAATGCCCCGGTGCAACAAATAAATGCTTACGTGCTAAGGTTTTTTTTTTTTTTTTTACATTAACTCCACACAGGAGGTCCTGAGGAAAATAATTTCCCTCAGGGCCTATGTCATCTGGGATGCTGTGTGGAGGGTCTTTTTGAGGAGAGGAAGGAATGAACATTGGTCTTGAAGAGACCCATGTTGTAGGAAGGAGGAAACACAGAGGCCGGCAAATCATTCCACAGCCGAGCTGTTGAACATAAGAACGAGTCGAAGAAACGACCCGTTCTCATGTGACTAATGTCAACTGTGTACAAATGTTGGGCACGCGTTTGGCGTGTTTCCCGACTATGCACCGGTGCCGAAGGGATCAATGATGCTAGTTCCTCGGAGCATCTTCCATTGTAATACCGGTAGAACATCCACCGGGAGACATTTTAAACTCTTATTATTTACATACTTGCTATTTCCTGTGCTCGGTGGTGATGGCCGTGCAGGAGGCCAACCAGCAAAATATGTTTTTTCACTTAATCAAACTCTCACAACCCGCAGGACGATGAAATTAACATATTTCATTCCAGAGTCCTGCCGGGCATTCAGGGAAAGAGAATTTAAACCTCTAACCCTTAAACTCGCAATGCTAGGGCATTTTTAACTCAGAAAAAAGACTTGGAAGAATTCCTTACAAAAATCAGTTTCTTCCCATTTCAAAAATCCAGGGACCTCGCAAGACGATGAAACAAACAGGTTTCAGTAGCTAGTCTTGCGAGGGACCTGGGAAAAATAGTAGATTCCTTATATAACTTCCCACAATTAGCCAAACATTTAAAAACCTAGCATAAATTGTAAAATTTCCACAAACTCACCAAACTAAAAATCTAGGGATAAGTAATACCCACACAAATATGTTAGCATTAAGACATGTGCATATATATTCCAAATGTAACCTGTATAATTATTTGTAAATCGCAATTTCAAGCAACCACTTTCACGGGCGGCACCGGCAAAATAAGGTATGACGGAAACGCCGCCCTATTTATACGTACGGGCAAGGTCAAACCTCCCACCACA
Organism: Limnephilus rhombicus; assembly: GCA_929108145.2. Taxonomy (NCBI): domain Eukaryota; kingdom Metazoa; phylum Arthropoda; class Insecta; order Trichoptera; family Limnephilidae; genus Limnephilus; species Limnephilus rhombicus. Next base: position 12,617,857 of record OV815296.1, read on the forward strand.
AATTTGTACCACGTGGGCACCCTTTTCCCCAAATTTGGGTATAAAAGGACCCACTTTTTCGATAATAAATCAGTTCACATCTCTACTCAACAAATACTTGTCTTTATTCTTCGGAAGTTTTTATCAACCAGCTGCCTCCCGCCGACTTCTGCCTGTCTTCAGTCCTGGTGCCTACCTCCTGAAGACTAGCCGGCCCTACTTTTGGCAACCGCCAGGTGCCAGGCTCAGGCAGAAGCATCGGCACATCCAGTGTCCTTCACGCATCAGGCACTGGGTGCTAGGGAGGTCAGCCCTTTATTATTTTTTCATCACCCCATCATTCTGACGTGCACTAAGACCGCCCCCTTTTTTACAGTTCTTGTGAAGACGCTGATACGTCTGTTACAATTCTGATGACCCCAGATAACTACAGATGTCGGATTCTCTCCCTCAGTAAAAGCAGTGTGATGACGATTATTCAACAACTTAATAAATAAAAGTTTTTGCAAGATGGGTACCAAGAAAGTTAACCGGCCAGAATAAAGAAACAAGAAAAACAATAGCCACAACAACACTTGTAGCGCTTAGTTTCTGGAAAAAATTGTGACCGAAGATGAAATATGGGTTCATTTTTTTGAACCTGAATCAAAGAGGCAATCAATGGAATGCCATAACACAAACTCAACAAGGACAAAAAAAATCAAAACTGTGTGATCGGCGAGGAAAGTTATGGCGATGGTGTTCTGGATGTGACCGTGCATTTTACAACACTGGGATACATGCCCTTGTTAAAAGATGGACCAAAGCTATGAAAATGTACCAAATTAATCGTCAATAGTGTGGTTTTCAATCCACGAAATTGCATTTTTTATTTCTTGACAATTAAAGGAAAAAAAATAGGAGGCATTACTTTTTGACTGCCCCTAGTACCTTTGTAATACAGGTTGGATGTAATAACATTAGTTGGATATATACACCACAAGAACAATTATAACCTTTTTATGTTTAGTGCGGAGTTCATAAACCATTAGCATACTCTTATTGTAACAGACGTGTTCGCACCCTCAAATTCTCTTTCATCAAAAGTCATCGCTGGTGGCATCCTCTACATTTCGTAGTCATTTCTCGGAAATCTCGCCTGAAATTTCTGGCCTCTAAATACGAATGTAGCGTGCCACCAGCGACTATTTTTGCTGAAAATATTTTATGTTTGTTTTCTAGGTAAAAATTACCAAATCTGAATTCTTTCTAAATTATAATGTAATGTTTTTACTTTAACAATGTACATGTCCCCGGTGCAATAAATAACTGCTACCTTTCACAGGTTGCCACCGGGGACATTGCAAACTCATATTTTTATGTATGATTTTTATGTTTGTTATTTTTTTTTACTTATTTTCATTTTTCTAAACCTGTGAGCCTTGTAGAGCAATGACACTAACAGTTTCATTCCAAAGCCCTGCAAGGCATCCAGGGAAAACAAGCCGGAGTCTTTACTCCTTAAATTACACAAACTAGGGCAATTATTTGCACAGAAAAACACTGTTAATATAAATATTTTGACCCAAAATACTTTTTTCTCATTTTAAAAATCCAGGAACCCCGAAAGATGATGAAATAAACAGGTTTCATTATCCCATCTTACGGGGAACCTAGGAAAAATAACATTTTTTCTCTCAACTATAACATAACTAGCCAAAGGCAAAATAACTCAAATATTTCAAAACGAAATCGAAATTTATCACAAAAACGTGATAAATCCCTCAAAACAAAAATCTACTTGTAAACCTTAGCTTCAGATATATACTGCTACTAAATAATCCACACTTATATGTACAGTAAGTCCTGTATAATTACACAGGTCAGCAAATTGACATTTAAATTTTTTTTTTAAATGGTAATGGGTGAATTATATGTATTTTGGTATGCAGAATTCGAGTATGCCATCCATTTTGACCCACCACGTAAGGATTTTCCGCAAAGTGGAAATTAAAATATAGGCAAAACCCGCCTTACACTACTTCCGTAGGGAATGTTCAAGAGAAAAAAAATCATAAAATTATACAAATTTAATTAATTTTAAGTCATAAAATATTTTATTTACATTATAAATCTATATAAAATCTGCTTTTTTTAGTTTCGAAGCTTTGTTTTGTGCTTTTTCTTTGTGGGACGTTATATTAAAATTGTTGAGGTCCACTGGAGTCGCCCATTTGAAACTCGTCACTAGAACTTTCTTCGGATTCATTTTCTGATGATGGCAAATCGTCTAGGCTTTAGGGTGCTTGTGGTGTAGGAATGCCAGGTCCGTGAGGGACTGGGCGGAGTGCCGAATCCATGTTCGGGTAACAAATTTGTTTTTTATTTTTGGTACTATACCCTTGCACACTGCACAAACAAAAGTAGCAGTCATCGCTGTGGTTTCGAGGCCCTCTCCAGATCATGGGAACACCAAAACTAAAAGATTTAACTTTACCTTTTGACCACATTCTAAGTCCTTCAACACACCCTGAACAAACTCCATGCGGAGCCCAAGATTTGTCCCGGTCCCCTATCTTCACACCAAATACACTTTTTTTTTAACAAAATCAGTAATATTTCTTTGTTTTTTCTACTCCTGTTTAACCTCTTGAAGTCATTTTTGAAACGCACGTTACGAACAGAAATAAATAAATAAAAGGTCATAGAAGGGAGTGGGCAACTTGGGAATTTCGACATTCTCTCATCATACTTACTATGGAAAATACCGATATATATGATTCAACGCTGACTAATTTTATCGTCATGAGTTACTAAACGTTTTGTTTTAGTCTATAAAACATAACATTATCTTATAATAAGTTGGAATTAATAAAAAATATATATTTCGGCAATAAACCCCGTTTTGCGCCTTAAGATAGGTGTATTGAACGTGTCATAGGAATCCGTGTGCATCAAACGAGTGCGCGAAAGCGTATGACAACCGTGGAAATTCAAGAATAGAATTTACGCTCCCACAGAGTACCATGCCGCCAGCACGACAATCTGAGAGCTGCTATTGGCTAGCGGAATAATGTGCATGTGGTGGCCCTTCCAAATGATTTGTCTACAACGCTATTATGTCCTTTAACTAACTAATCAATTAAAAACATAAATGAAATTGATAATGAATACATGCAGCAGCCTCATTGGACTGGAAAATACATCTGAATAACCACCTAATGCTTCCACAAGGGACTCCAGACAGCAATGATCAACGCCAAGGAAATGGCTGACTTTTTACGTCACCCCCAACATGCGACCAGCCGAGCCACTATTGGTCAATTCTGAACAAAGGAAAAATCTGAATCGTAAATATTTACGACAGCGAATTTATCTTCTGAAAAATTTGGAGCTCAATTTCGAGAAATTGGTAATAATTTGGATCAAGAAATAAACATCATCACCTAAAAATGAGTATATGCTACAAAAACAACCCAAAAACTGACGTCTATCAGTGATTGTTGCACTTTAAGAAAAATATTTACTGTTTAAATTGTACCTTATATCACATATGTATACTTGTACCTTTTCTTGTAAACACAATAAAAATGATATGAGGCGTTGGTATCCATGTTGGTAAAATCTTGGCAAAAACTATCACACATAATTTTAACACAGCTGACTTCCAATCGTAGCGACCAGGGAAATTACCTAAAACAAGTACCTTAGAAAAATTAAGGAGGTTCTGTCCCCCAAAAGTCTGACCTGAGTTTGCCCTATAAAAATAGAAGTCAAACCGGTAGGAAGTCAGTTCAAAACTATCAGCCAAGAAGAAACAACACTCAAGATACTAACAGTCTCCAAGTTCAAACCTCTTTTCAAGTGTTTTAATCAGTCTTAGATTCAGTTTACCTCTCCCAGTATCCCAGTAACCTAAAATCCTAAAAACCCCAGTCTCCCACAGTCTCCAAAGTGAAAAATATTTATTTTAATCCAGTACTCAAATCAGTTTTGCCATTATACCTAGAAGCATTTTTTGTCAAAGTAGTAAATTCATTTAAAAAACCAGTGGCGTTCCAAAATCCACTGGCATACCAAACTCCATTGGCGTGTCATTGTGGCCAGCTCCCTATTATATTTAGTTTATGTACAAACGTCTAGTACAATATGCAGGAATTTAAGCCCAAATTAAAAAATTACCTGAAACTACTATAAAAGTCCCAAATATGTTTACTTTGTATCTTAAAGTCTGCTATTTTATAAATCATTTATTCCTTCTTTTTTCTTTCATTTCTTAGTTTCTAAATCTCTGAGTCTACTATTGTATAAATCTTGCGTTCTTTCTTACGTATCCTTTACTTACTTATTACAATAATTTTTGTTACTAACTTACATGATTCTTCCATTTATAATGATTTTTTAATTTATATTATGATTTTTTTAAACTCTTCAGGATTTTTATTTTTAAATTATACAAGATTTTTTAACCTTCTTATTATTTACAATAGCCGTTATTACTAACTTACACGATCATTAATTTACTAATTGAGCTAGAACTCCCTCACCAAACACAAGAGCATTGTCTCTTTATGGTGAGGAAAGGCAATTTATTTTTATTTTTTGTTAACCTTATGTAACTATGTAACTATGTAACTGTTGTAACTTCATATGTATTTTTAATAAACATTGCCAATAAAAAAAAAAAAAAAAAAAAAAAAAATAGGCAATCTCACAGTATTTTGAGTTTTCCGGAAAAACCTTAAGTGATGGAATTTTTTTGATAATTTTTCCGAATTCAGCAACCAAAAATACATGGGAATTACCTCTTATTTCAAAGAAAAAAAAAACAGTTGCAGACCTGTGTTATTTTAAGAATGTAAATTTAATCAACCACTTTCGTGGGCGACACCGCCAAAATGAAGGTGCAGCGTATTTCACGCCCTATTTATACTATACTGAGCGGGGTCTAAAAACCCCTCCACTTTTGTGTGTAACACTGCCCGTTCGCAATCGGGTTCAACAAATAAAATAAATAGGATGAAATTTTTAAAATAAATGAGTTCACCAGTTCACTTCTTCTCTACAAACTCGTTCCTACTTCTGAAAGTCCTACAACCTGCTGCCTCCTGCTGAAGTTCTGCCTGAACGAGTACCTGGTGCCTACCTCTACTTTCTTCTTCTTGTGCCCTGTCCGTTCAACAGACATTGGCTATCATGTTGGCTATGCGGACTTTGTTTACTGCGGCCCGGAACAGCTCCACGGTAGACTGGCCAAACCACTGTCTCAGGTTTTTCAGCCATGAGGTTCTCCTTCTTCCAGGGCCCCGTCTTCCGGCAATCTTTCCCTGCATTATGAGATGCAGGATCTCATACTTCTCTGGATGTCTCATCACATGTCCAAGATATTGAAGTTTTCGGATTTTTATAGTTTTAATTACTTCCTTTTCTTTATTCATCCGAACCATAACATCTTCGTTTGTAACCCTGTCCATCCAGCTTATTTTAAGTATTCTTGTGAAATATGTACCTTTACAGTGGCGACCCACGTGGTTTGAACTAGACGGTAAATTTAATGTTATTGTGGGCTTGAGTAATTTCGCATGATGTATTGGGCAGGTTGTAATATGTTCGCATTCTCTTTTACAATACGAATATGGTTAAAATACGTTGCTTTGTTACATTGTCACGTGTTATATTCAATTAATAGTATGTTATTTCAAGTGTGCAGTCATTTTTCGAGAATTTATTTGACAATTTGAGGTTATTTTGTTGTGTTCCAAAATGGTTGGTTGACCTTGTCAATTTGTAACGTTAATTTTCACATCATAACATTTTTATTTAGGTTAGATATTACATTATCGAGGTTACCATTAGGTTATACCATTTTAAATACTTGTGAGTTGTAGTTTAAATGTTCTGGCGTCCAACTTCTCGTTTTATCTTCCACATAACTTAAATTCATATTCGCATAATACCTAGTTGATTGTTGTAATTCTCTTCGAGAATTACAAGCACCCCTTGAGATCATATAATTTACTAAGAGTCTATTAATTAAATATTTCTCAATGTCCTTATTATCTAATGTCAATAAATCATATGTTATATAATTAATTTCCTTCTTTTATTCCGATGGACTTGACTTATTTCATGTTTCTACTTTCAGACTGTAGCTAGCCATACATTAAATTATTTACACAATGCAATTCTAGATATTACCGCAGATAGGTAAAAACTTTTTATTTATTAACCGTTACAGTGGCAAAATCGAAAACACGTAGCATCTGACAATTCACATTCGTAATCCAAGGTTGAGATCATGACTGCAGAACATTTTTTTCATGCGGATAAAGGTTGCACGAGCTTGCTCAATGCGGCATTTGATTTCAACTGAAGGATCCCATCTATCATTTACATTGCAGCCCAAGTATACAATACTCTGTACCTTCTCTAGTTTTGTTCCAGCAATATAAAGATTTTCATCCAATGTGTTATTTTTGCTTATAAGCATGTATTTTGTCTTATATATATTCAGTTCTAGCCCAAAATTCTCACAAGTCTTCACTACTTGCAAAAGTTGTAAATCCTCAATGTTACTTGTTAGAAGTACTGTATCATCTGCATAACGCAGGTTGTTCAGTACCTCTACAGTCAGCCCTAACTCTGGACACTGCTAAGGCTCAGGCAGAAACTAGGCACATCCAGGGCCACCACCCACTGGATGTAGGGAGGCCAGCTCTAATTACCTACTATCATCATCGGCTTGCAACAAGGGAAGGCGTGCACGAGAGACCGGCCCCCTTCTTTACAGTTCTTGTAGGGACATTACGTCCGTTACACTTATAATACCTTTATACTCACAGTAACGGAGTTATGAGCAGCAGGAAGAAATAAAAGAGGGTGTCGGTCCACGTGGCGGGCTTGTAGTAGAAGTAGAACACCAGCACGGCCAGCACGTACGTGCCCACGAAGGCGTTCATGAGGCCCACCACGCGTCGCCGGGTCTGCTTCGTGCTGCGCACATGCTCGTTCAGGGATTTGTGCTCCTTGTACAGCTCGTAGAGGGTGTCCTCGGTCGTTTTCTTGTCCTGAAAAAACAAAGCCATTATTTTGTAACATATTAATTTCCATACAAGTTATACAAAGTTTTTTTTTTTATTAGTCAGATTGTTTTTATTTTTGGACTGGAAAGGTTGGCGGCATTGAGGCGGAGGCAGGAAGCAGATACGGCAGAGGGTTACCAAACCCTCTGACTTGTTCGCCGACAGTCAGAAACGGCAGAGGGTTACCGGCACAGCTGTATGAATAATTTTTCATACAGCCGTGAATTTGAGCAATTTCATTAAAATGCTTTAACCACTTGGGCAATTTTGGGAAATATTCTTCACAGTAAACAGCCATAGTCTTTTTGGGAGATATTAGACTTCCACCTGACATGGTCTCATTGAAGTTATGCTATCTAATTTTGTATTACTGTAAGAAATATGATTTAAATCATGTTAGAAAGAGAGAACACCGCACTTTCAGTTTGCATACAAAAATTTACCATAAGCGCTCCCTTTCACATTTTACGAAATATTTTAAAAAGTTCTATGAAAAGCGTTTAACGTTTGAAAACTATGTATCTGTCAAGGTTTGCAAATTTAAAAAAAAAAAATTTTTATATTAAATAAAAAATAAGTTTTAATACTAAACTTATTTTCATTTAATATATTAACAGATGATAAACACTGACTGTGATTTACACGTGCTAATAAGGATAGGTGTTAGCGCGCTTGTAGGCGAGGCACGGGGCGGCGAGGCATTAGTGCGTAGGTTTTGTAAACAAAACACTGCGTGTCGTTCTAACCGGACAAATTATCATTAAAATAGGATGAAATAAGTCGCTTTAAGCAGTTGGTCACTTAAAACGGAGTCGTACTAAACGGATGTGTTTTCCTAGTACCTAAACTATGAAACCTAGCTTGAGTTTACATTATCGCGCTAAAAGCGGTAAGCCTTTATAAGCGAAGTCGTTATATCCAAATTCTACTGTATGTTTTCTAGTTGCGTGTAAAGTAGTATTTACTGTTACACAATAAAAACTATCAGGATGAGACTTTAAAAACTTTGTTTGCGTTAAAATCTTTAATACTTTTAATTGCTTGTGTCGATTTTTACTACTAAAATTTGAAAGAGTTTTTCATCTGCTTTCAATGAAAAACAGTATTTTATTTTAAATTGCATTCAACAACAGCAATTTTATCTTGAATTAAATGTAGTGCGAACATGTATTCTGCAGAATCTATATTTTGACAGTTCCCCTAAGAGTAGTACCTACCTAACAAAATACTAGATGTTTTAGGGGTTAATTTATTAAAATTATGAAGAAATGCTACACATTCTACACTTCAACAGCACATACTCGTAAGTACGTACATCATTTTTAACACCTCAGCCGAGCGATTCTATATCTTTTGTGGGATTATTATTAGATAACGGACGTGATCTCCTGTCAGATTTTTTATGGCTGTTATTAGCTTTTTCTATGTACAACTCACATTAATGAATAAATATAATCATGCATACTTGCAGGAATTCCACATTTAAAACGATCTAAACTAAAATATGTGACAGTAAAAATGAAAAAGTTTTACCTTACAATTTTATTTTTATTTTATTTTTATTTTTATTATTACATTTATTACATACAAGATATAACAATATAAAAGGAAGCTTTGACTGTCCAACTAGGAAGGTTTCCCGTTTTAGGACAGTCAAATTGGCAGGTTGCGTGTACATAATTTCACATTAATGGATTCAATAATAATTAACAATAATGGTACATATTGGGGGAGTTACTTAGATATTAGGTACAATATCAGATATAAGTTGTGTTATTCTAGGTATACATCAGTAATAAACAATAAAATCCAGGTAGGTACATGTAAAATATAAAATAAAACAAAAATATAACATATAAATGTAAGAAAGAGAAATAAAAATAAAAATAAAAGTATTTTTTTAGGAAAATACAAATTAGCAGTAATAAACAATAAAATCCAGATAGATACATGTAAAATATAATATATAAATGTAAGAAAGAAAAATTAAAAAAATATATTTTTTAGGAAAATACAAAATACAAAATCGAAGAAATCAACTCAGACTACGTTTTTTAATAATTTTTCAGAATCTGTCCTACCTAAGTCTAATAACCATTTTGTAATTTTAGTACCGAAGGATGATAATTCACACAGTTTAAATTGAGAGGGGATTTTGTTGTATATTTTTGGTCCCAGGTATGAGAAAACTTTTTGATAAGCCGCAGTATTGCTTGTAGGAATGGAAAGGTCGTTTCTGCTCTTACTTCTGGTTTGATGATTATGATCGACTGTTATCGTTTTGCTTATATTTTTGTGGACGCAGATTGTTATTTTTTTTATGTAACATTGTCGAACATCAAGCACATTAAACTCCTTGAAGAGAGCGTCGCTCGAGTATCTGAAGGGTTTCTTCATAATGACGCGTAGAATGGATTTCTGTGCCTTCAGTAGCGAGTATAATATTGTTAATCCTGTTCCACCCCATCCAATGCAACCGTAGGTTATGACGGAGTTACAGAGCCCGTAGTATATTTTTTTAATGTCTTGAGTTTTTATAATTTCCCGCAATGCTATAAATATATAAATAAGCTTGCGCACTTTATTAGCTGTGTTTTCAATTTGTTGTTTCCATTTAAGGTGGTTATCCACTATTATACCTAAATATTTAATAGATTTAACACATTCAAGGGTTTCGCATTTACAAGTATGGTTATTATTTCCAAGGCTACACTTAATATTATGTATTGTGAGGTGATGAGGTGTTTTGGGTTGCCCTGCAAGGGTAGCACTAAATGTGAGATATTTTGTTTTTTGTATGTTTAGTGTAAGCAAATTACTGTCCAGCCACTGTTTTACTCTGTTTTTACCTGTGTTCGCAAGGTGGTGTGTTTCTATCCAATCATCTCCTTCAAACAAAATAACTGTATCGTCAGCGAACGTGATAATTTTGCCACCAATGTGTTGGTTACAAAGTTCGTTTATGTATATAATAAAGAGAAGGGGCCCAAGTGTACTTCCTTGTGGTACCCCAAAAGTGTATTTTAGTGAAGTGCTAATAGCCTCGTTAATTCTGGTTTGTTGAAATCTATTAGATATATAACTTTCTATCCATTGAAAAGCTTTTCCCTTTATTCCTATATTTCTAAGTCTCTGTAAAAGAATTTTATGAGATATTGTGTCAAATGCCTTGGCCAGGTCCAGGAAAAGGGCAATAGTTTTCTTGCCACGGTTCATATTCCCTGCAATAGTTTCCGTGAGACATGCGATGGCATCATCCGTTCCCTTACCCGACCGAAAGCCGTATTGGTTTGGACTTAGAATGTTATGTTCCTCCACATATTCGTTTAACCTAGTTTTGAAAAGCTTTTCAATGACTTTGGATATCGCGCTTAAAAGAGATATTGGCCAGTAGTTTTCTACAAGAGATTTAGGTCCACTTTTGTGAATTGGGACAATTATTGATTTTTTAAAGTGATCAGGAAATATTCCTGATGCAAAACTTAAGTTGTAAATATATGATAGCGGAGCAGAAATCTGATTTTTTATTTTTTTTAGTATTTGTGTATTTAGACTATCTGGACCCTTTGCATGTGTAGTATTAAGGCTGTTGATTATTTTTAAGACCTCTTCTACAGTAGTTGGTTTAATATCAAATGAAAAAGATTGTTCCTTTGTTTCAATTGTCGATGCTAAAGAGTCTTCCGTTTTCTGGGTTTCTAATAAAAATTTTTTTGCTAGATTTGACCCAACAGATGCAAAATATTGATTAGTATGACATGCAATTGATTGATTGTCAGTTATAATCAAATTTCCGGTGTTTAATTCAGTTACCGATGTACTGGTATTTCTTTTACTTTTAGTTATGTCTCTGACAACATTCCACATGTTTTTGCTGGAATTATCTTTATCAAGTAAGAATTTATAATAACGCTCTTTACATTTGCGAATAACGGTTTTGCAAATATTACGGTATCGGTAATAGTTTTGCTGTTTAGTATCGTTCAATGGGTCTCGTTTAGCTATTTTATGAAGGTGATTTCTTTTGTGTATAGATTTAACAATGCCGTTGGTAATCCATGGGGTGAGATGTATTTTACTATATGGAATGCGTTTAATTATTGTGTGTTTTGTTATGAATGTATTGATTTCATTAATAAAATAGTTTAGAGCATTGTTAACTTCAGTCTCTTTATAAACATAATCCCAATTTTTATTTTTAAGATCATTTAATAAAGCCTCATAATTGATAATCTGTTTGTGATTAATTTTATGTTTTTTGGGTATTGAGTTTGGGATACTGATTGCAGTGGTGTAATGATCAGTGATTGTATTATGTATTACAAATGCATTTGAATTTGTTATATTTCTGGTATATATATGATCCAAACATGAGCTTGAGCTACCTTGTACCCTAGTTGGAGAATTAATAATGGAAATAAAATTACTTTCAGCCATAGCACATAAGTAGTCGTCGGACTGCCTATGCAATACTTCTCCTATAGTATTTATATTCATGTCCCCGATCAGTACATATTGTGCGTAATCCTTAGTTTTTTTTAACTCACCAATAATATTTTCCAGGAAATCTTGGATGTCATTGAACGATGGTGATTGGTAGATAGCTAGGATACCTAAATTCTCATTAATGTTAATTTTTAAACAATTACACTGATTTATGTTTATTTCTTGTACTAAGGAATTTAATGTATTGTCGATATATACTACTACTCCGCTATTTTGGTTAATATGCGATGTTGTATGGTATTCGTTATAGCCTGAAATTTGTTTGGCTATGTATGAATCATTTAACCTGCATTCAGTGAGAATTAGTACATGGAACTTTACCACAGATTTTATTTCTTCCAAAAATATAAGAAAATCATCCAAGTTTCCCATCGTTCTAATATTTTGATGAACAATATTAATCCTATTTGATTCCCAATTAAATTGCATAATTTTGTTAATGTTTTCAAAAATTATTTCAGTATTTGGCACTATGATACTATCGATTTCATGTTGAAGATCGTTTATTACCATTAGAATTCAAAAATTAATTGTTGTTTTCTGGGTAAAGTTTTAAAACAGTATTTTATTATCATATCAATACTTGTAGAACGAAATTTGTAGCGACAAAACTGTAAACAAAATGATGTAGTTAGGAAAAATAAATAATATCTGAGTAAGAAATAATATCTGAAATAAAATCCAGGAAATAAATAACGTATGTAGTTAGTGTGTGGCATTTTCTCTTTCAAAAGACAGTAAAAAGTAGTATAAGTATGAAAAATAAGTAATATCTGGGTTATATAAAATATGTTGATTAGAGTTCTCTTTTGCCGAATTATTAGTAATATTACTAATAAATCAATTAATAATCTTGTAATAAGTGTAGTTACCATTCTAGAGAGAATAAAGATTAAAATTAAAGTTAAATTTAGAATTAAAATTATTCCAGTACAAATAGGAGTTATGCAAAATCCTAGGTGTTCATATAATATAGTGCTGTTATGTAATAGAGTATGAAATGGCGATATAAAGCGGTAGTGAGTAGTTTTATCACGATAATTAGAATAAAGAGCAGGTAGTCAGAGCTTCGGTATAGCTTGTTCTGAATCTATTAATATAGGTCGAGAAGAGTCATCTTTTTTCATGTAGATTAGACCTGCTTTCGTCCAAACGTACCTAAATTTACATTCAGTCGCACGTTGGCGAGCTAGATACCAAAGCCGTTTGCCTTTAGACGTGAGGAGTTCTGAGACGTAGATGGGTGTAATGGGGCCAGACAATCCGATTGTTCCCGTGTTTAGTTTGTCCCCAATCTTTTCGCAAGATCTGTTATATTTTTTTATAGCATTAAGGAGCTCCTCTTTTAACGCTATTGAATTAAAATTAATTACCACTGACCTAGGTTTAACTGTTGGAGGAATATTTTTATTTCTTTGTGATACTCTATATATATTATAAATATCATTTGTATTTAGTTGGCAGTCAACTGTTTTACTGGTATTGAATATAATGTCTTTTAAGGTTTGTGATGTTTCCTCTTTGAATTCTGGAAGCCCTCGAAGTTCCAAACAAGTATTGTTAAATCGCCTGTTCCTGTTTTCTTGGTCAATCTCGATCGCTATTAATCTTTTTTCTAGGTCTTCATTTCGTTCTGTCAAGAGACAAATTTTTATTTGATTTTCATTATTTTTTCCGCTTACTTTTTCTAAATCCTCAAGTCTTGAATTTAAGGCTGAGTTTACTTGTTCATGTAGTTTTTCCAAATTATTTATTCGATATTTTAAGTCTTCTTGCTGTTGAGATATGCTTTGAATGGTTTTTAATATTTCATTATTTTGGAGCAGGATTGCATCGTATTTTTTTCCAACAGAATCAATAACGGAGTCTTTAAAATTAGCAATTTCAGTTAAAAATAGCTCGATTGTCAGATTACTGGAGCCATCTGTGGTTGTTGGTGGTAAGTTCACACTGGCGTATGATGAGGCGGCAATTGTAGATTTTGGTGTTGATGATGGTTGTTTATTTGGTTTCTCGGTAGATGTCAGTTCTAGATTTTTTTCAGACGTATTTTTTTTTGAGTTTTTTTGTGTTTTTGTGCAAAATTTGCAGCGCCACTGTAAAATCTTAGTTCCTCGTCGTGAGGTCTCTGCGATATCGGCACAAATGAAGTGGTAGTTTTCGTCGCAGATACAACATGAGATGAAGTCTGACGGGGTGTCAATGTTTTTTTTACAGATGGAGCACAGTGTATTCATTTTAAAGGTAGTTGATTTCAAAATTTCACACAAAAGAAAAAACGACACAATGCTTGTTTCTTGAATGAGAGATGGCAGAGCCTTTGTTATGCTAAAAACGCCTTTGGGATAGGTTTTTTGTGTTTATATAATGATCGAGTCACTTTTGCACTGAGTTGTATTTTGTGGTACAAAACACCAGAATAATGACGAGTATTCCGCCTTAGCGAGATACTTTGTGGGATAAAAAATTCACTGTCCCAACGCGCACTCTCCTGATTAGACGAGTTAACCACTTTTTAGTTTGATTTTCTAGTATTATGATTGTTAAAGCTTGATAAATTGAAGCAGCTGTCAAAATACGTCAACACTATAACCCAACAATAGACAATGATAAATAAAACTTATATTATGTACTTAGCTTTATTTAAAACCTATATAGTGAGATAAACATTACCATTTTGCAGCCAAATCGACGTTTATTACCAATATCCGTGTGAAATTCTCAGTTCAAATCTCCCGCCAATGTCACCTGGCAGTCCCACAAGAATCCGCTAGGCGGCGTTGCCAGCACGGCGTGGGGACGCCAATGATTATGCGTCATTAGATCTCATCAGGCAGCCCTTGCCTAGGTTTTAAATAAAGCTAAGTACATAATATAAGTTTTATTGTAAGGTAAAACTTTTTCATTATGTAGCATAGGCTTTATTTAAAACCTATATAGTGAGATATTGTTTGTTATCGCCTGGTGACATGATGCTAATGTGAATCAATTGCAATATTTATATACTAGAAAATAGAGGCAAGATTTCTAGAAATCAGCTAACCAGTTACAGAGGTTGAAAAAGATTAGCAACTGATGGGTCGTTGATGGTTCGGCCAGCTGATTCTGCAATTTCCCTTCTGTAGAACCTAGCAAAGGTATTGGGAGTTCTCCAGTTGCCACGCGACAGTATGTCATCTAGTTTATATTTCTGCAACCAGTTCAGGGATGCCACCGCTGAACGGATGCTGCCAGGTGGATCCTCTACGCCGGCATCTCTGAGAACTGTCCTAATCCAACCAGCAATCACTGCCCTGGAGGCTGCCTTCGCCGTCCCACAAGTTGTAATAAATAAATTAGGTAATATCGCCTGCGCTCTCCGTTCCCTTGACAGTTCTATGACTTTCTCTGTCCAATAGACGGGGTCTATGTTCCTTGTCTCAGAACGAGCTAGCTTCCACCCTGATTGCTGCCAGTCTGCCGAATCTGTCTTGGCACCAAACACTGGCCAAATGGAGATGCCTTCACTGTCCACTGACAGTCTTTCAGCTGTGCAGTGGAGCAAAGTGAGATCGTGAACTCGGCGCCCTGATGCCAAAAGCAGGATTGTGGCTGCTCTCCTTGATGCTTCAAAGAGAGTTATGTGTTGAGGCAAATTTTTCTCCAGCCATGATGTCACAATTCTCGGGTCCCAAATGGGGGGCTTCGAAGGCTTCAGTCTGGCTAAAGATATCCCTTTTAGTATCTTCTTCACTATTGGATTGGAGTTCAGCTTTCTATTATCCTCTGGAGAGCCTAAGGTACACACCACTGACTTGTGGACTAAAATGGTACTCAGCGATAGCTTCTCTTTGATGTGTAGGTCGGCTAGGAACCTGGCTAGGTCTTCAGTTTTGGGACGTATGGCATCGAGCTGATTCTCTGACGCCCAGTGTTGCCACCTTCGCCATGCCGGAGCATAAGTGCGAAGGGTAGAACTCCTCCACCCGGATCTAAGAAGTTCCTTCTGCTGAGTTGACCAACTTCTTAGGTTTTTATCCCACCCCCACAAAGCCAAATCTCCAGAATGAAGGATTCTACTTGAGGAGGAGGGTTGTTGGTCCTGGTGTCTATCAGTGCTTCTTCTAGATTGTGAATCGTGAGAGGTGGACCTAAGGCCCGACCCTTCAGATCTGCTCTCCAAAATGCCCTCTCCCAACGAGGAGCCACTACCAGGTATAATCCCTTTGCTCTGTTCAAGTGGCAAAGAACCCTCGGCAAGAGGCATGGGGGAGGGAAGATCCAAGCCAGCTGATAGTCCCAGTCCCTGCTCCAAGCGTTGTGGTAGTCTGCTCTGTCGTCCTGAAAATCAAGAGAAACATACCTGTGAACCACGTGGGCTGTCTTAGAGCCAAATAGGTCTATCTCGGGTCGTCCCCATTTTCTTAACGCTACCTCTGTAAAAGAGGGTAGCAAGTGCCATTCGGGTACAGCACGATGACGAGATAGACAGTCCGCAACTTCATTGAAACGACCTGGTAGGTATTGTGCTGTCATGGAGATACAGTGTTTGTCCAAAACATCTAGCACTAGTCGAGTATAGCTCAGGAGTTGAGTTGATCTGGTACCCCCCTCCTTGCGGAGGTAAGATACAACAGACCTGTTATCCGACTGGATCAGAAGACCCGAGCCGGATAGCTCGAGCGCGTGAGGAGACAAGGCAGCCAACACGGCGAGCATCTCCTTCAGATTGGAGTGAAGATTCAGCTGATCCTCCATCCACACACCACTGAGAAGTCTCTCGTCTAGCTGGGCACCCCAGCCCTGGTCCGAGGCATCGGTTGTCAGGTAATGCTCAAACAGCGGCAGATGTATAGGTGACGTCAGGGTGAGCGATCGAACCCACCATCTCAATTCCCGAGCAGCAGCCGCAGGAATCGGTGACGACTTCCAAGGGTGGTAGTGTCTGAGCTCTAGGCACCCTTTCTGTAAATACCGGCTGTTAAGTCTGCCTCTCGGAACTGCAAAACTAGCAAAGTTCAAAGAACCCAAGAGGCTGCGCCCCTTATTTAGTGACCACCTTCCTGTCTGAATCAAACCCCTTAACAGATAAGATAGGGCTAAAACCTTGTTCTGAGGGAGAGACTTTTCGTTAGTTACGGTATTCCAGCTGATACCAAGAAATTGGACTTGTTGTGATGGTTCTAGTATTGACTTATCAAATTGTATTTGCCATCCCAAGTCCTGTAAAAACTCCACCATTTCTCTAGACTGGCGTTTTAAAGTAAGCAGGCATTGGTTTACTAATAAAAAATCATCCAAATATACTAAAATTCTCATCCCTCTCTTCCGCAGTTCCTGCGCTACCCAGTTAGTGATGGTTGCGAATGCCTTAGGTGAGGTGGCTAGGCCAAAGGGGAGGGATGTCATCTGCAAGAGTTCATTCCTATAGATAAGTCTAAGGAAGCATCTATGCTGCTCACTCATAGGCACATGGAAATAAGCGTGCGTTAGATCCACTTTAACCATCCAGTCATTCGGTTGTAGAAAAGTAGGAACTCGATAAACGTTTACCAGACGAAATTTACTAATAGTCAAAAAGTTGTTTAAATACTTTAAGTTAAAGACCGGTCTCTTTGAACCATCTGACTTGGGGACGAGAAACATGTTAGAAATAAATGAGGGAGTGGCAGGTGCCGACTCTAAAACTTTAAGGGCCTTAAGTTTTTCAATTTGTTCCGTCATTGCCACGGAAGTCTTAGTAGCGAACGGGGAATTAGATAAATCAATATTATTATTCAGTGGAGGTTTTGAAGAAAATGGAATCCGGTAGCCCTCTAACATCTTAAGGATGATAGTAGGGGCGCCAAGGTTCCTCCACTTACCTGCGAATGAGCGCAACTGACCCCCTTGAAAAGAGGGGCCTGGGTTAAAACCTCTTACGTTCTGACTTCCCCGCCCTTTCCTTGGGCCTGAACCTGTCTCGGCGAGTAAAAGCTTTAGCCGTTCTACGGGCTGGCTCCTGACCTCGGCTCTCTGGCTGTTCCCTCCTCGTGATGCTCCTCCCCTGCAGCATCTTGGGACGAAAGGGCTGCAAGTTCTGCGCAGGATTTAACGGGCTGGGTTTAACGGGCGGGGCAGGACGCGATGTGCTAGGCTGAGGAGCGAAACACTTCTTCACTCCTCCCAACCTATCCAGCTGCGCTGCCAGGATGATCGGGTCGAAGAGATACTCTGATGTAGGTGGTATCTTTCGCATGGCGTCTCCGACGTACCTGTCACTGATGCCCTGCAATACCCTCTCTCTTCGGTGCTCGATGTGGGCTGCCCGTTTTCCGCAGACCATCTGCATAATGTCTTTGGACACCTTCTGGGACTCAGATCCCGTAGCGAAGAGAGACTGTACCTTCTCATACAGAGTGGAAGTGCTCAGCTTCGTGCCCGGTTCCGCGCTCCAGTTGACCAGCTCCTGCAGGGAGGCCTTCAGGAGATCTGCGTGCAGCGAAAGGGCATTGGACAGGGATCCGCAGAAGGAGTCCGTTGACGTGCTGGCCGACTCCTCCTGGGCTACGCGCTTCAGTTCTGGGTTTAGAGCCAACATTGAGAAGAGAGGGGTTGCGGCATATGACTTCTGGATCTCAAGGTAGCGGACATTATTCCAATTAGCTGTCCCCAGATGCTGAAGGAGCTCCACTCTTTTCACCCTCGCTGGGTCGGCCGACGGTATCTTCGGCTGTTTCAGCTCCGTCGTCCACTCCCCGAGATCCAAGGCGCGAGACGGCAGAGGGCAGGTGAGACCCATCCCTTCATCTCTGTCGGCTTCCTTCGCCAATTCCTCCCGGAGCGATGCGGGGGTGTCCAGGGAGATGCTATCCTCATCGTCTGAGGCGTCACGGATAGGAGCATCCGACCGCTTCTCCAACAACAGATGCAACATCTCCTGCATCTGGGACATCTGCTTCGTAAGCACGTCAATTCGTGGGTCGCCGAGAGTCGGCTCACCAATCTTCTGCCTTTTAGCGTCACCGCAGACCCTCGAACGTTTGCCCCGCGTGTCCGTATGAATAACCTCCATGATTTCTGCCCTCGAAATCTCGGCTTCCCCACAATCTGAACTTTCCGAGTTCGACATAACAAAGGAACAATCACAGAACAATCACAAAGAAGTAAAAAGTCGTAAAAACACACGAAACTGAAATTCAATTTCGGGATTCGAACAGTATCACTGTTAAAATGTTTGGTAAATTAAAATTTTTGCACAAAATACTGTATGAAAGCCACTTCTAGTGTATTTTGTACAATCAAACGTGTTTGACTATCGCAAAAATAAATGCTAATGACGCATAATCATTGGCGTCCCCACGCCGTGCTGGCAACGCCGCCTAGCGGATTCTTGTGGGACTGCCAGGTGACATTGGCGGGAGATTTGAACTGAGAATTTCACACGGATATTGGTAAGAAACGTCGATTTGGCTGCAAAATGGTAATGTTTATCTCACTATATAGGTTTTAAATAAAGCCTATGCTACATAATGTAAAAATCACACAAATCTGACAGGAGATAACGTTCCTTATCTAATAACGATCCAACAAAAGATATAGAATCGCTCGGCAGGTCTCGATCATATTTTGTCACAAAATATTTTCGCTTTGCAATTTTAAAAGGTGATATACATTTTCAAACATCAGAAAACGAAATAAACTTTTAATTTTTAAGTGTTAACCCGTCTGCTTGGTTCAATATATTCACACCTCACAATCCGGAAGCCTCAGATTCACTTTGGATCGAGCTTGTAAAGTATATAGGCAAGATAGCTTTAATATTTTAAAAACAAAAAGAAGCATTATTTCATTCTCTTTCTGTTTAAAAGAAAAATACATATGTTTGCATGAGAGGAAAAGAGATATATAGCTTTTAAAATGTAAGGTCGCTCGGGACGTTTTTGGTCTTATGAAATCATAACGCGATTACATGTTTTGGGATGTATTTATTTCTAAACAAGCAGACGGGTTAACATTTTGCATGCAAACATAAACAAGTTTTTAAAATGGCTCACCCCCATAGACATATGAATATATATAGACCTGCCCTAAGTGATAAAAGTGTATTATTTCCCCCTCTCCATACCGGTTCCATGGAACCGGCTGGGCTTACGAGAGCGTCGCTTGAATCTAAAAAATGTGACGTCATCATTCTTGTCCGGACCAGCGTCGACGTCTGATCGTACATTTTACGAAATAAGATGGTAAAAATGGTAGCTTGTGCTATACATTATACCCTAAACTATGTCGATCATAACGAATGTGGGCGGTGAGGGGTAAGTAAATTATGAAACATTTGTAAAAGTGTCTTAACTAAATACGGCAACAAAATATTCGTCTGTGAAAAGTGGCGAACTTTACTTTGCCGTATTTGGACTTCACAAATAAGTTAATAACGTGGCGAGCAATTCGCGCTCCCATGTAAAAAGGTCTATTCATTCAAAAGCAGATTTTGCTTTTAAGAACGAAATGGTGATATTATAATGCGAGATGCCTATATACTGTCAGAATGATTTTTTAACGAATCACAGTCATCTTTCCCCTCTTCGTCCTCCATAGTTTGGTTTTACCCCTCATCTGTATCTTCTCGTCTATTAAATTTGGATGTCTATGCTCACCCCACTTTTTTTCTAACTAAAATTACTGATTAACGAAAATAAAAACCACATACATATTTTATTAGACAAATATCACCTCATCTTTTTGTCATTCCGTGTAAAAATAATTAATTAAAAATTCCCAAAGTTTCATAATTTTTGGTTTCATAAAGTTTACATTTTATTTATTTATGGTTATCAAATTTAATTTGTAGAACTCCATTTTAATTTTTATATCTTTTATGTATTCAATAATGATGAATACTTGGAGCAGGTGGATGAGTTTGTGTATCTGGGTAGTATGTTTATGAGAGATGGGAAGGCTAATAGAGATATTGAAAGAAGGGTGAATGCCGGTAACTCCATTAATGGTGGACTGAATGCCGTTGGCGCTAATAAAAAACTGTCAAAAGAAGCGAAGCTAGCAGTCCACAATGGAGTCCTGGTACCTACCCTGATGTATGGCTGTGAGGCATGGGACTGGCAGAGGAAGGATGAAAGTAAACTGAATGCTGTTGAAATGAGATCCCTGAGATGTATGTGTGGTAAAACAATGTATGATCGTGTGAGAAATGTGGTGTCGTGCGCCTCGAGCGGAAGTGCCTACCTTCCAGTGGCGTGCACAGAGTTTTTGATCAGGGTAGGCAGTAGGAAAAACGCCGACTTGATTCACATAAATTTAAAATAACGTACTACAAACTCCCTTCGTACAATTTTCGCTAAGTGTGCTTGCTGCTGGTAAGACAACTAGTTTATAGAAATAGATAACAACAGATGTCACTGTCATCACTGATTGCCATTTGCTAATTTTGTTCCAGAAAGCACTGCCTAATACTAACAAAAAACCCCATGGAAGCAAATTCAAAATGACAGTTCTACTCTATGCTATGTGCATTTCGTAAACATTGATATTATAATATCATACAAGATATTATCTTGTATGAAGTTAGCTCCAAGCAGAAATAATTCCTGCTTAGGCCGCATTTTAGTGAGGCAGTCGGAGGGCGCGCGTGTAGTTTCAGTTACAGTTTATGCCACGTTTGTAGTAAGCCGTTTGATGAGGCGCTTGCGTAGTTTCGGTTGCTCAGCTTTTTCGCGCTTATTTTTTAAAGTGTGTATTTATTTTTAGCAATAATTTAATATTCTATTTACATGCTTATGTTTTACAAATACGGTAGGGTAGGCAGTGCTTATGTGTCTATATGGAGTGCACACCCCTGCTACCTTCTGCACCAAGTCTAGCTCAGGGTTTTGCTCGGCAGAGCTGGTGAAATCTCTTTACACCAGGGTCGTAGGTTCCTAGAGTGGTCAAGTGAGAATACATAAAATAAGCCAACACTGCACGTACCTCGTCAGGGAAATAAAACGCTGTCTGGGGTAAACATTACGTGTATTGTTGGTGATTCACAAATACAACCAAGGGTACATCCACAATTAATAATTATGCACAGGTAAGCTAATTGTCTATCTACACATGGGGGGGGGGGGCTGCCAAACCTCTCTCAGCTCGTGCCGACTCTGGGGGGTCAATCATAGATTCGCGAGAAAGAGGGGGACACATATCAAAGGGAGGATTATTTGGTCATTACTCACAGGTGCCGGGGGGGGGCCATCGTCGTAAGGTCCCAGGAATATGCTAGCCAGGCCGCAGGGCGGACTATGCCTGGCAGGAAGGCCATGGTGGGCTTGGGGTCGGCACAGGGAGTGCCCCTATGCGGCGGGAGCCTTGTGCACGCTTCTCGAAGCGCAGCAAAAACATCCCGTTTTGTATCGAGTTAGTATCGAGCGTTATGGAAAGGCGCGAATGTGCGCGTTGGTCCGACCGTGCTTCGGCCAGGGAGGTAGGTGCTCGACTGCCGGGCGGTTTGCGGGCGGCCGTAAGCCGTTTGGAGGAAGGGAGGCGGGGGTACAGCTGGGAGGCCGCTACCTAACAGTGGATATCCACTTTCCATTTGGACATATAGAGCGAATGAACGAAGAAAGTAGTGTAAGAAGAATATACAACGCGAATGTGAATGGTAGAAGAAGTCGAGGACGCCCGAGGAAGACATTGTACGATCAAGTGAATCAGATACTTGAGTCGGGCCATGTCAAAAGTCAGAATAATAGAAGAGTATGTATGAGACGATGTATGAATGTGAGTGAGGCAAAGAGTGTGTGCCAAGACCGAGTTGTTTGGCGGGCGGTCCTCTCTGCCTATCCCTGCGGAGACGGCGTGATGGTTAGTTAGTTACTTATTCAATAATATCATTATTAAATTAATAAAAACAGTTTATTTTTAAACAAGTTCTGCTGCGTAATTATTATTACGCTTCTAGATGTATTCAAACCAATTTTAAATAATTAATTATGCTTGAAAAGAAAACATGAGTCAGTATTTGCAAATGACTTACAATATGATTAGACTGCATAGGGACTTTCAGTCGATGTGGGAACTACAGTAATTGGGAAAATAATAACCATTAATAGTTTCAGTCGTTTTTAATCAGAAATTAGTCATAATAAATACCTATCTACAAATAGTATAAAAAGATCGTCTGTGTGTGGCATGACCACAGTTTGATAATGCCTTCAGAAGGCGAAACAGCTGTCAGGCGTAGTAATAATTACACAGCAGAACTGGTTTAAAAATAAACTGTTTTAATAAAAATTATTTTTTTAAATAATAATATTATTGAATACGTTTTACTTCTTTTGTGGTTAACTTTTTGTTTTTCTTTCTGACACCGTTTATATCATATTTCTCACTATGATAGTAAGGGAGACAACGATTTCTATGAGACCTATATGAGTTGTTCCGAAAAGTGAACAAATTAGCCTGAGGGGTTAAATTCAATGTCAGTTTTAGGGGCCGTTCAAGTATTAAGTAACGCACTTGGGGGGGGGGGTCTTGTGAAATGTTAGTGTGCGTTACGAGGGGGGGTTCGAACAACGCGTTACATAACATGTTTTTCTTTGTTTAGATAAAAAAAACTGGGGAATTAAAATCTTCCAAGTTGGCGCAATCCTTTTCGTTCTCGAAATCTCTTGTTTTATTTATTACCGCAAACGCGATTAAAACAAAAAAAAGGTATATAAGCGACTTTCCAGTACTTTGCGCAACTTAATTGTGACTTTTAGGTAAAAATTGTCACTTGGGCGTTACGTAACGGAAAAACGTTACGGCGCGTTACAAGGGGGGAGGGGGGTCAAAAATCCACAAAAATTGCGTTACGTAATACTTGAACTTTAGGCAGGCAGAGTGAATAGATCGCCACAAAACTCTGTCTTGGCTTGACACACGGCCGGCGTAGTCCAGCAGTAAGGCTCTTGACTCGCACGCCGAAGGTCGCGGGATGGAATCCCGGCGTGGCAAATAAATTTTATTTGATTAATTTGTGTTATTTCAGAATTTATTCATTTAGAATAATAAATAGACGTTCCAGAGTGGAAGATACTCTCAGTATCGCCCTGGTGTAAGACCACCATTCAGAATTGAAACGTTGCTTGAAATGGCATTAGTCGTGTTTGGTGACTAGATCTGAATGGCCAGGTACTTCCCCACCTTCCTCTTCCCTATCTCCTTCCCCTTCTCACTACCTTCAGCCTCATAACATACCCCAATTGGGGATGCCATAGTCTCACTGGCTTCAGACGGGAGCAGTTGAGACTCTTGTGCGGTATTCATATAAAAAAAACACACACACATCAGGACACACATCTCTAATTGATATTTCAAAATAAGTGGATTAACTTTTATTTTGAACCCTTTACTTTATTACCCATTAAACGGGTGCCACACACGGCTATAAAAGATAAAAAAAAACATTGCACGCCCAATAACGCTCTCCATACAATCCCATCAGACCTGTCACCCCTAAGTAGTTTATGCACAGATTAACCATAGACAATTCAGATCTTACGCCGTAATTGCTCCTGAGGCGATATGTGAAAAGTTATGCAATCCCCTCTCCGCCGAAAACAGGAGAGCGGTCATTTTAATTACAGAGCTGCCTAAATGGGCGGTGACTGCTGTCAAATTGACAGATTCAGTACAAAGAAATGGCATTTCGTGGTAGCTATCTAATTCATCTGACCCCCTCGCCAACTATAGGAAAAATATTTGATAATGTCGTGTGACGGTACAACACGCGGTTCAACAGATATCTGCTCATGCTTTTATCTGCGTGGGGGGCTGATGCTTATGCTCACTTATATCAAAATGGAATTCTTTGCTGATAAATAAAATACTTTATCAGTGAATCACGGTTTATAATAATAATAATTCTTTATTCCAGGATGTGGGGAAGATAGTGCAATCCCACATGTCCCATATAGTTATACATATTTATATACGTACACCGTAAATAAACAAGAACATAAATAGAAAAAAAAATTAATTATAACAAAAATAAGTAATCCATTATTATGCAGGGCGTGGTCTTGAGTGCGCTCGGGCCCATCGCTCACTCAGGAGTGGCGCTTGGTGCTGGAAGGCTGCGGTCACCAATGTGTTGTTGGGGGCCATTAGGGGCCATTCAAGTATTACGTAACGCACTTGGGGGAGGGTCTTGTGAAACGTTACTGTGCGTTACGAGGGGGGGTTCGAACAACGCGTTACATAACATGTTTTTCTATATTTAGATTAAAAAAAAACTAGGGAATTAAAATCTTCCAAGTTGGCAACCCTTTACGTCTTCGAAATCTCTTTGTTTTTTTATTACCGCAAACACGATTAAAACAAGAAAAAAGGTATTTACGACTTTCCAGTACTTTGTGCAACTTAATTGTGACTTTCAGGTAAAAATTGTCACTTGAGCATTACGTAACATTTAGGGAGGGGGGGTAGAGAAAAACGTTACGGCGCGTTACAGGGGGGGAGGGGGGGGGTCAAAAATCTTCAAAAATTGTGTTATGTAATATTTGAACGCCCCCTTAGTCGTATCCTGGCTCCGGTGTCTCATCAGACCGGCGAATCTGTGCAATTCTAGCTCCGTAAACATATGAATAGGATAGAATCATGAACATTTCGATAGTTCATTTGTTTTCTAAACTTTCGAATTCAAGTTTCAAGTGACACAACTCTGCCTTAGCATACGCTCCTTGTTTCAATCACATTCAAACATTGTTGGTTGCAAACTCTTCTGTTATTCTGACTATTGATGTCACCCGACTCAAATATTGGATTCACTTGATCAGGTTTTCTTCAGGCGTCCCTGATTTCTTCCATCTTTCATTTTCGGGTTACTTTCTTTTACTTGGTGAAATCGTACATAACCTAACACGGTTTAATAAGGTATCACATAATGGTAAATATCGGTTCGGACTGGCCACGCTTATTACAAATAATTTTTAGAAAAAAACTTTAGATTCGCCTTAATTACTATAAAAGGAAACTTTTTGGCTTTGGGGCGGCGGAAAATAATGCATTTTAATTTTCAATTGCATAAAACCAAAATTCGCTTCGCGACCGACACAGCGAAAATCCGTGGCCGTACCTGTCACTGTGATGTTGGTATCCTCGATAAATTAACAAGAGCTAATACTACTGTAGCCGACTTCGTGGGATAAGACGCGTAATTATGAAATTTGTCTAGCGGGCTTGTTTGTGTAACATGGTTTGTGATACAAAAGAAAGTGCTCCTTTATAACGCCTACTCGCGTCAAGGCAAGAAAAACATCCCAGTTTTCAAGTGGTTTAGCGGCTACGCTAGGTTTGTGTAACATGGTTTGTGATTCGCGGTATTTCATGTAGGTATCCCGCGAAGTCGGCTACAGTCGTATTAGCTCTTGTTAATTTATAAAGGATACCAACATCACAGTGACAGGTACGGCCGCGGATTTTCGCTGTGTCGGATCGCGAAGAGAATTTTGGTTTTATGCAATTGAAAATTAAAATGCATTATTTTCCGCCGCCCCAAAGCCAAAAAGTTTCCTTTTATAGTAATTAAGGCGAATCTAAAGTTTTTTTCTGAAAATTAGTCGTAATAAGCGTGGCCAGTCCGAACCGATAATTACCCACATAATAACTCTGCAGTAACAGAGAGAGAGTACACCGTTATGGATAATATTAAAGGTACCACCTATTAGTTTTAATTAAACAAATTAGATTATAGGTAAAACATTCAATAAAAGTATGCATTATTTTGGTAATTATCGGTTCGGACTGGCCACGCTTATTACGAATAATTTTTAGAAAAAAACTTTAGATTCGCCTTAATTACTATTAAAGGAAACTTTTTGGCTTTGGGGCGGCGGAAAATAATGCATTTTAATTTTCAATTGCATAAAACCAAAATTCACTTCGCGAACCGACGCAGCGAAAATCCGCGGCCGTAGCTGTCACTGTGATGGACTGTAGCTGACTTCGTGGGATACCTACATGAAATACCGCGAATCACAAACCATGTTACACAAACCTAGCGTAGCCGCTAAGCCACTTGAAAACTGGGATGTTTTTCTTGCCTTGACGCGAGTAGGCGTTATAAAGGGGCACTTTCTTTTGTATCACAAACCACGTTACACAAACCTAGCGTAGCCGCTGAACTAATTGAAAACTGGGATGTTTTTCTTGCCTTGACGCGAGTAGGCGTTATAAAGGGGCACTTTCTTTTGTATCACAAACCTTGTTACACAAACAAGCCCGCTAGACTAATTTCATAATTACGCGCCTTATCCCACGAAGTCGGCTACAGTCGTATGAGCTCTTGCTAATTTATCAAGGATACCAACATAACAGTGACATTTACGGCCGCGGAATTTCGCTGGGTCGGTTCGCGAAGTGAATTTTGGTTTTATGCAATTGAAAATTAAAATGCATTATTTTCCGCCGCCCCAAAGCCAAAAAGTTTCCTTTAATAGTAATTAAGGCGAATCTAAAGTTTTTTTCTAAAAATTATTCGTAATAAGCGTGGCCAGTCCGAACCGATATTTACCAAAAATTGTTTCGATGTCAAAACATGGTAATAAAAAAAGTTTAAAAAATGTATTAAAACATTTTACTCACCCCAAAGCTTGATGTTATTTGGCCCATTTTGGATTCTTAATTTCGATTACAATTTGGCGGCAATCGAACACTAAACACAATCAGTTTTTTCAAACTATACTAAAATAATATGGTGTGATTGAAATAGTCGTGTCAAAATCCAGAACCCAACTGAACTCAGTGTTGCCAACAGTTAGCTATGCCAAATTGCTAGACATCTTACAAATGTTGCTAGATTGCCAGTTTTTTTTACCCCAAAAAGTTGCTAGAAGTAGCTAAACGTTAAAGTAGGTAGATAAGGGAACGTACCCATACTACGTGACCAACTTTGTGCAATTTTTAACCCCCCCCCGGTGACCAAAAACCTAAGCACTCCGCCGCTTATTTGTACCAAGCATGGTATTTTGAAGACCCCCCCCCCTAAACGTGTCACGTAGTAAGGGGGCGTTCAAGTATTACGTAACGCAATTTCGGAAGATTTGTATCCCCCCCATGTAACGCACCGTAAGGTTTTTCCGTTTCACCCCCCCCCCCCCCCCCCCTAATAAGGAATAAATAAATACAAATAAATAAATTTGGACAACTTATATAGCGCTGTTTTTGCGAAAAATCGCCTCAAGAGCGCTGTCAATGCCAACTTCGAAGATTTTAATTCTCTCGTTTTTTTATATAAATAAAGAAAATATGTTACGTAACGTGTTGTTCGAACCCCCCCTCCCCCCCCCCCCCCCCCCGTAACGCACAGTAACGTTTCACAAGACCCCCCCTCCCCCCCCAAGTGCGTTAAGTAATACTTGAACGGCCCCCAAGGGTACGTTCCCTAAGTTACAATAAAATGACAAATTCTGACAATCGTTTTTATTTCCAGGTTTTATATGGATAAAACAAAACAACACAAGGTAGAATAAGAGTAGTGCGTACTATTTTGGTTGCATTCTGTCTGTCGTAGCTAGCTAGCGCACAGAACAATATTACAGTGCCACAAAGTTATCTGTTCCGGTGGTGGTGTCGCTAGTTGTGAACAAATATGTCATAGAAATATCAAAGTTTGTGGCACTGTACTCCAAAAAGGGAGAGCTAGTGCAGCAGGAAACGGGGATTTTCCGGCCAACGCCACTTATACCATAGCGTCTATGACCATAGAGTCGCGTTTGGTTTTTACTTTTTACTATACGACGTAGCGTTTTATATTCTCTCATGACGAAATCGAAATGTCAAACAATGACGAAAAGTTGCTATAAAAAGTAGCTAAAAAGTTTAGCTACAAGTTTCATTAAAATGTAGCTGTCTGACATCAAATAATAGCTAGATCTAGCTATAAAGTTGCTAAGTTGGCAACACTGACTGAACTTACACCAAAAATGATAAGTAAGAACGGGGAAAGGGGAAACCCTTCGCCCAATCCCCCTAGATCGAAATCTTCGGGCCTTTACTACGGACAAATGTTGCCATCAACACCATGGATGAACCCATAAGATGAACCGAAATGGCTAAAATAGACTAAAGATAGAAGAAGTTTATTTGTCCACCATAGACAATATAATCGCACTCGACCTACTTCCCCAATATTGTAGGTCTCATGGAAATGGGTGTATCTCCTTTACTATCGTAGTGAGAAATATGATTTAAACGGTGTTAGAAAGAAAAAAAGACCTCGCTTTATATAGGGTGTCCCAAAAGAAAGTTGATATTTGTTTTGCTTTCTGTGTGAACGCAACTTTTCCGAGGGGCGCAGGGGGTATGTCAATGTAGTCTGGCTCTTGGGAATTTAGTCGCTATGAAGCATTTCTCGGGAGCAACCGCGCGTTGTGTGTTCGTGAGTTTTACAAAATGGTGATTTTTAGAAGATTCTGCAATATTTGAGGTTTTAGTCAATTCAATGCGCCAAGCATTCCTCTCATTTGAAAAATGGATCAAAAAGTTTGAAGAGATCGGTACAACGCTGGAAAAACCAAAATCCGGGCGGCAAAGGTCATCGAGAACGGTAGAAAACGTAGAGAGTGTTTATCAGTCTTTTCGCGACCACTCAAACTTTTCGATTCGGAAGCGCGCAAGTGCTTTAACCCGTTTAATCACAGGAGAGCATATTTGTCCCAACGCACATAGGTCTCATATAAAACGCCGTAACTCCCTTACTATCATAGTTAGAAATATGTTCTAATCGGTGTTAGAAAGGAAAAACATCATGCTTTATATTCCAATCTAAAAAATAGCCACCAAAAAAGTATAATGTACACTTTTATGTACACAAAGTTTTGAATCGCAAATTGAAAAAAGAATATGAAACTTCGGGAATTTTTTATAAATTATTTTTCATAGAGCGACAAAAAAGTGAGGTTACAATATGTGTTTGTTATACATTTGTCTAATAAAATATGTATGTGTTTTAATTTTTTTTATTATAAGTAACTTTAGTTACAAAAAACATAAGGTGAGCCATTTTGAAAACTTTTTTATGTTTGTATACAAAAATTTTAAAATTTAAAAAAAAATAATAAATTTCGAATTCTATAATTTGAAAGCGTATTTCATCACCTTTCTAAAACAGTTTTTGGTTTTTGAATGTGTTCAGAAATATTCTAAATATTTGCATTTTATTGTAAAGCGAAAATATTTTGACCATCCGAAAAAAATGCCAAATTTTTGAAGGGTTAAATGTGCATAGATCATCGTTACACAGCATTTTGCACAAATACCTAATGCTGAACCCCTACAAACTTACTGGCTATAACCAAAGAACATGGTTCCAGCAAGATGTAGCAACATTACATACGACCAATACGTCTCTGCCATGAGTTCGTGAAATTTTTCCTGGCAAATTGATCTCCAGGAGAGGTGACATAAATTGACCTCCTCGTGGTCCTGTCCTAACCCCTATGGACTTTTTCCTGTGTGGTTATCTCCAAAAATCCGACTTCCCTGACGCAATTAAAAGAAAATATCCGTCACGAAATGGCAGCCATCACGAAGCCTACCTGGCGGAAAGAATAGATAAGAAATTTTACTCTTCGATTAAATGAATGCCGCGAAAGTGAGGGTTTACAATTGGACGATATTATTTTTCAGAAATAAATTCTCAAATTGTGTATTTTGGTATTTAATAAACATTTTTTCGATAGAACCCTTACTTTTTTTTTAATCGATCCACTAAATATCAACTTTCTTTTGAGAAATCCTGTATTCAAATACAAAAACTAATCAAAAAAGAAGTAAAATGTACACCTTTAAGAAACTAAAGTTTCGATCCGCATGTTGAAATAAATTTGTGAAACTTTGGGATAAAAAAATGATTTTAACATGGAACGACAAAAAGGAAGGTAAATAATAATATTTGTCTAAAAAAATAGGTATGTGTTTTTTTTTCTTTATCCGTAATTTTAAACAGAAAAAAGGAAGGACGTTGTAATTTTTTTTTGTGTTTGCGTGCAAAATTTTTGTATTTCAAAAATTATATGTTTATTTCGATGTATAAAATTTGAAAGCGTATTTTATCATCTTTCTAAAACAGTTTTTAGTTTTTGGATACGTTCAGAAATATTCAATTTATTTGGATTTTAACGTAAAGCAGAATTATTTTGACCCTCTGAAATAATACGTTCGAGGCCTTAAAAACAAAAATGCTTGGAATCAGAAAGCGTGTCTCTGCTTACATTTATTAGACAAATGAAACACAGGGTACATCTTTAAATATTTTTATTTTCAGTAAAGACAATCGATAATCTTATATATAAAAATCTCGTGTCACGGTGTTTGTGATCGCACTCCTCTGAAACGGCTTGACCGATTTTTATGAACTTTTTTTTATATTTGGTAGGTATGAGAATACGTTTCAAATTATATTTCAGAAGCAATAAAAGCAGAAATAAAACAGATTTTTTTGTATTTTTTTTTTATTTGGCATCAAAAAATAACAATAACCCCAAATTTTAACCCTCCTACCCCCACCCTCCCATTTTTTAATAGCGATTTTAGTATTTTTGTAAGAAAAAATTTAACCGTTTTTCGTATTTCAAACAGAACGAAATTATTTATGTTGTTGAATGACAGAGGTGCTAGGTCCGCCTCATCAAACTTTCATCAACACATGCGCAAGACATTCACGCGAAACGTCGCGTCATTTTGATATTTCATTCGGCATCATGTTCTCGCGTGGGTAAACCATCGAGTTTATTTGTGTTGGCGAAAGACCGACTGACAAAAAATATCATACACTCAATTGCTCTTCGAAATTCATATTGATTTTCTTTAATTAATTTTCATACTTTAGTTGGTGTTTTTTTTTTGTTTTAATCGGCGGTCATCGTCTATAGCGCTCCATTCCTCTTTCTGTCATATATCCCACCCCCACACACTTGCAGTACATTCGTTTTTTTTTTTTATTTAACAACCGAAATATTCACTAGAAATAATTTATATGGCAGAACAACGTTAGTCGGGTCAGCTAGTAACACATAAAACACTGGGTCGCAGAACCGACTGAAATTTCTTACTTAAAACAGTCTTTATATAACCTCAAATTGATTTACGGATGAATTAAGCCGCCGCTACCCGAATTTCTACCGATTTCTTACATATATCAGCATTAGACGAATTCCTATTTTTTACATGGAGTTTATGCTTTATTTGTTTATTTGGTAATCTTTTTTATGTTATACTGTTGTTATAAATGAAATTTGTATTTGATATGTAAAAGCCCAACAGGGCGTCAATAAATATATCCCTTAAATATTTGAATTTTTTAAGCTCTTAAAATATTAATGTTATTTTTGAAGATAATACCTAGACGCGTTCCACGCCGAAATGCAAATTATGTGAAATTCCCTCGATAGAAAAAACTCGCAAAGAATCCGAAAATTATTATAAATACGATTGTTTCAGTTATTTTACAAGGTTATAGTTGTGAAAAATTCACAATGTTTCTTTAAATGACACGTATTCAGAGTCGATCCTTAAAGTTGTCAGTCAAGTGTCGGCCTTACCTTAGCAAAGGTAAGAACCGTCCTTACCTTAAACGCTTCTATACAGAGTCCACACTTTGAGCTTCCTTTCCTAAGGTTTTACCTTTACTAGATAAAGTACCTAGCGTTGCCTGTGCTTTAGATCTGAATATATTTAACTCATTCAGATCTAAAAGTACTATAACTAAACTCACCATTAGTGATTCTTCTTTTCTATCTATTGTGAAATTCAAATTTATGTTAAATTAAATTAAAGTAAATCGCTTTATAAATCATCTTTTAATCAAATTGATGTCATGAAGAAAAAATGCTTTTTTAAAATGTGGTTTACTGTGTTCTATACATTCAGTGTCATTGCACTTCAAAAAAATATTTGACAGTTAAATTGGTGTTGCCGGTCTACAAATTTAGTAGTTCCAGTTTTTATATTTCCTACTCTTTTTTGACAGACTATAACATATCTCATTCTGGTTACTTTCTCCAATTTCTCTCGTTGTTTGTTTTTGACTTACTTTTCAATATGTCGATCGTCCAGTTGATTAGTCAGACATCTCCAAATATTAAGTTTTGAGATAATGAATGGAGGAAAGTAATAATATGGTATTCGAATGCTCACAATAAATTACCGCCCGCTCACACGTTATTTGATTGTCTATCTTTATCACACAGGAATAAACTTTTGAATTAAGAAATTATACTGAAAATCGCTGAAAACAAAAGAGTGTTCCTTACTTTCCACATTATTTTGTGAGTATATGAGACTATGGCGAGTCTATTTATTTATATAACGTCATTGAATAGTACCCAGAAAACATCTTATTTTTTATTTTTTTTATTTTACTACAAGTTTTTCTGCATATATTGATTTGATCTGAATATTATACCAGATAGAGGATGCACCTTTACATACAACTGCATATTCAACTCAAATTTCGGTTTTTCGGAGATGTCTGACTAATCAACTGGATGATCAATATATGCAGTTTAGTGTAAAAGGCCACCACTCTTACAGCCAGCAATTTTGTCTACGCCGAAAGAAAGGTGTGACGTCATCCGAAACTTGTAGATGTCCTGCTTCTATGGAAAAAACATGCCCCGTTTTGGGACAATCTGTGTGTTTATCTATGCTGTTATATATGGATTTAATTCAAGCGTCCGTCATAACAGTCATAAACAATAACATCGGCCTGTCAGAAGACTCTTGTTAGTTCTTTCCAGTTCTTTCGTTACGTGTTTCCTAAGTTTCCTTTCGACTAAACAATGAATTCGCGGATTGTAATCACGCCGAGTGAAAGGCAGTGTTTATTAGACTTAATAAACATACATCCTGCCGTTGCCAGCATTTCGACAAACCATATGCAGCTTCGCGAAAAGAAAAATGCGTGGGCCAAGTTGACAGATGAGTTTAACTCCATTGCCGACAATCAAAAGGTTTGTATCTTTTGTTATTGAAATATTAATTAGCCATCACGCCGTTTCCCCGCTGAGATACTCTTTTTTCATTCATATACATACTCTTCTATTGTTCCGACTCCGTAATACTATTATAATACTATATCATTGAATTCTTTTTAGCGGACCCAAGCGCAGCTTAAAAAATGCTGGGACAACATAAAGACGAAAAGGAAGATGGAGCTCTGCGAGGAGAAGAGGAGCAGGATGAAGATGGGAGGGGGCAGGCTGTCACCAACTGTCTCCCATGAGCATAATCCTGTTGACAGCGTGCTGAACTTGGCCACCGATATAGAGTTGAGCTGCAATGACAGCGATACATATGATGGTTAGTTTAAGAAAGTCTTATGAAATATATTGGTTACTTGTTTATTTAACGGTAATTATCGGTTCGGACTGGCCACGCTTATTACGAATAATTTTTAGAAAAAAACTTTAGATTCGCCTTTTACTATAAAAGGAAACTTTTTGGCTTTGGGGCGGCGGAAAATAATGCATTTTAATTTTCAATTGCATAAAACCAAAATTCTCTTCGCGATCCGACACAGCGAAAATCCGCGGCCGTACCTGTCACTGTGATGTTGGTATCCTTTATAAATTAACAAGAGCTAATACGACTGTAGCCGACTTCGCGGGATACCTACATGAAATACCGCGAATCACAAACCATGTTACACAAACCTAGCGTAGCCGCTAAACCACTTGAAAACTGGGATGTTTTTCTTGCCTTGACGCGAGTAGGCGTTATAAAGGGGCACTTTCTTTTGTATCACAAACCATGTTACACAAACAAGCCCGCTAGACAAATTTCATGATTACGCGCATTATCCCACAAAGTCGGCTACAGTCGTATTAGCTCTTGTTAATTTATCAAGGATACCAACATCACAGTGACAGGTACGGCCGCGGATTTTCGCTGTGTCGGTCGCGAAGCGAATTTTAGTTTTATGCAATTGAAAATTAAAATGCATTATTTTCCGCCCCCCCAAAGCCAAAAAGTTTCCTTTTATAGTAATTAAGGCGAATCTAAAGTTTTTTTCTAAAAATTATTCGTAATAAGCGTGGCCAGTCCGAATCGATATTTACCTATTTAACTTTGGCCTTATTTCTTATATATAGTATTGTTTAAGTTTGCCCAGCACGTCTACTTTATTCAATACGCCATGGACTGACAAGTCGGCGGAAGTGCTGGTGTTTGGTAAGTGAATTTTTGGTAATGTAATTGATTCTTTTCAATTTAAAATGTGATTTGTAGTAAGATGGTAGCGTTCGCATTTCTCTATAGGAACTTAATACAAAATATTATTATGTGAATATAATATATTCAAAGTAAACTGAATGCTGTTGAAATGAGATCCCTGAGACGTATGTGTGGTAAAACAATGTATGATCGTGTGAGAAATGTGGATATCCGCAAAGAATGTAAGGCTGATGTAAGCATAATGAGTAAGATTAAGAAAGGGACCCTCAGATGGTTTGGGCATGTAGAGCGAATGAACGAAGAATGTAGTGTAAGAAGAATATATGACGCTAATGTGAATGGTAGAAGAAG
This sequence comes from Limnephilus rhombicus, assembly GCA_929108145.2. Taxonomy (NCBI): domain Eukaryota; kingdom Metazoa; phylum Arthropoda; class Insecta; order Trichoptera; family Limnephilidae; genus Limnephilus; species Limnephilus rhombicus. Next base: position 12,652,926 of record OV815296.1, read on the forward strand.
TCGGGGACGCCCGAGGAAGACATGGCATGATCAAGTGAATCAGATACTTGAGTCAGGCCATGTCAAAAGTCAGAATAATAGAAGAGAATGTATGAGATGATGAATGAAAGTGAGTGAGGCAAAGAGTGTGTGCCAAGACCGAGTTGTTTGGCGGTCCGTCCTCTCTGCCTACCCCTGTGGGGAAACGGCGTGATGGTTAGTTAGTTAGTGAATATAATTTTATCGGTTGTCATGCTATCTTAAATAATATTCGAGATAGAAATATTGCAAAAGTGTTTTTAATTTTCAGATATAACAAAAACACCGGAGGAATGTTCAACACCCCAGCTCAAGACGAAGACACGGTGCATTATTCCCAAGAAAGGTGACTATGTTTACATCTCTATTTGCTATGATTACTTGCACTTCCCTACAAAGGGATAAATAATGCTCGAAGAGCTTTACTTTAACCTCTCGTTCTCCACCATAAAGAATGAGGGACCCTGTTGAAGATACTGTGTGGGGGGTGTTTTTGAGGAAGGAGTGAAGATGGGTCTTGAAGAGACCTATGTCAAAGGAGGGAGGAAAAACAGAGGCCAGCAAATCGTTCCTCAGCCGAGCTGTTGATGACAAATGTCATCTGTGTTCATATTTATGTGGGGCGTGTTTCCTGACTATGCACCGGTGCCGAGGGGATCTATGACGCTAGTTTCTCGGAGCATCTTCCATTGGATATAATATAAATTCAGCGCGGTATAGGTTGTTCAGGGATGCTCTTGCTCCCCGCCATAAGCATTTCATGTAACAGAGGCTAAACACAACCTCTCCTTGGAAAACCTAAACACCTCAGCAGTAGATTGTCATCGGGCACAGAGTGGCCTGAACCCGTTATTTACATTGATGATTAATTGGCTTATAATTGTGTTGTTTCAGACTTGATACCATCTAGTGAGCAGGTGGTTCGGGACGAGGCCGAAGTGCGGTGCCGAAGAAATAGAAATTTGATTATTTACGATGAAGAAATCCACGTAGTAAGGTTGGAGACTGCCCGGGCACAGAGGGAGACTGCCCTGGAGCAGGTTAAAGGAGCCCACCTACAGAACGAGCTTCTAGAACTACAAATTAAAAAAGCAAAGGCAGAACTAGAAAAAGCTCTGGCGAATAAATAGTCTTGAATAAAAAAAATATTAATCTCCAATAGACGTTTTATTTATTTTCCATTCTGTTATTTATTTAATTATGGACAGAGTTTCGCAGTACCTTGATACACACATTATTTATCCATACATAGGTATATATTTAAGATAAATCCTTGTGCTCTTTCATAATTCAATACACAGCATAGTTATAATATATTACAAAAATATGACTTCACTATTCATTACATTAGATATGGTGTCCTTTCACAGTTCATTACACAGCATAATTACTATACATTACAAAAATATGATTTCACTATGTATTTATAACATTACATATGGTGAAGTTTCACAGTTCATTACACAGCTACGCATTATAAAAAAATGACGTCACTATTCATTACATATTATGTAATGAATAGTGACGGCCTGGTTCTACCCACGATTCCAGGATATTCCAAAATAGCGCTTGCCGCCTAAAGTTTGAGGAGAAAAGAATTACAGGCATTCTTCTCGGGGACAGCGGATATGGCCAGACGAATTATATGTTCACACCAGTGTTAAATCCTGCTAAAGAAGCCCAGGAAAAATATAATAAGGCCCAAATTTCAACACGGATTGTAGTAGAAAGATTATTTGGTGTGTGGAAGAGGAGATTTCCTTGTCTGAGGAAATTAGAAAATAAATTATCCAATACTACGAACATTATAGTTGCGTGTGCCATTTTCCTGCGCTTCGTTAGCAGGATTTACTACTGGTGTGAACATATAATTCGTCTGGCCATATCCGCTGTCCCCGAGAAGAATGCCTGTAATTCTTTTCTCCTCAAACTTTAGGCGGCAAGCGCTATTTTGGAATATCCTGGAATCGTGGGTAGAACCAGGCCACCTGGCAACGATGTCCAAAAATTCCAAACGTGGACCTGAAACAGCTCGCACATTCAAAGAGAACCATCTTTTCCTGTTGCCAAAAGATTCCCCTATTGTTCGGCTTGGGCTCTTGATGGTAATGTGGGTACAATCTATGCACCCGACGACTCCTGGAAATTGCGCTCGTGAATAAAAGAGTTTCCGATTTTCAGCGTAGTCCTCGGGCCGTTGAGGAAAATGAATAAATTCCGTTAACCGTTGTGCTAATACAGAGGAAATCTTTTGCACCACTCTGCTGGAGGTTGGTTGGCTCAGCTTGTGAAGATCTCCCGCAACAATCTGGAATCGTATATATATATGTAAGTAAGTAGTTAATGGAAATAATTACAAGATGATCTAGATATTTTATACATATAAGGGCATCTGGTTAATTTTAGGTTCACATCATGTTTTCATTTATGAATTCTTTGTCGATTTCAAATCAGTATTGACATAATGTAAAGAAAAGAAGTTTCATCATAGCTTTTCACATAGAGCAATATTTTAGTTTCAAAAAAATAGAATAGAATTTTACAATAGATATCTAGTAAAAAGATGTATTTACCTGATAGTGTATTGATGTATTTACCAGTAGCGTAGAATCGCAGCGCCATAGCTACCTGAATAACAGGAGGTAGGGGCAAGCCTCTATTATTTACTAAAGAATAATTTGGAAATAATAGAGGAATTAATTACAGTTGTTTTCTCCAACCGATAACGATCCTTAAATTGGATGTCACTGTAAAACTCCATGGGATTTTCAAAATCGCGTAAATATCGCCGTACGCTGCCCATAGTGCCCGTGCCAATGTCGCCATGTGTATGGTATGGATCAACGACGTAATCCAAAAAGTCGTTATCCATTTCCATTATTTTATGTTTACGACAGTAACATGAGTCAAAAAACCCTTCCCACTTCCCACCAACCTTGACTTTTGACAGCTAAAAATCAAAGTAAGCAAGAATGCGCATGCGCAGTATCGTAGAGACTTACGTAGTGACGTCTCTGAATACAAAAATTTTGTAAATCTCAAGGAAGGTAGCCACCTTATTAAGTGACGTCACACCGAACTTAGATGTGTCTCTGAAAACAAAACGGCGTTCCTTAAAGGAAAGGAAGGCTTCTTGAACTAAAGGATCGACTCTGAATATGGGTGAAAGACGCCTTCCACGAGACTTTTGCTCTATTTTAAATGAGTCGTGTTTTATTTAACATTTTCACAATTTTTGCATCGATTTTATCGCTTTATATATTATCTTTTTATTTTTGATCGCGGATGCGGCGCCTTAACCCTCTACTGCATGAATTATTAAGGCGTCGAAAAAAAAAATTTTTCACTGCGGAAATACCTTTATTTATGTACAAATAAGACATATCAAAACAAAAATAATCGAAAATTTTTATATTTTAGATTTTTTTACGGAACCATATATGGGCTGATATGTACCAAGACGAAAAATCACTTAGACATATATATTATCGTATGCAGTAAAACGAAGAATAACAACAAAGAAAAATGTTTGAAAATAATAGAATATTACAGAAAGATATATAATTATTTATCAAATTGAATCCAGCAGTTTCTTTTTTCATTATAGCATAAAAATACTTTACTTCTTTAATTATTCGGAATTTGCTAACCATTTAATTGAATTTAACCATTCATTTGATATAAATACTGGTTTTAAAATTTTACACACTAACGTTAGTGGTTTTCACTTAGATCTTTTAGAAATATTAGAAATTAGGAAAAATGTCAATAGAAATTTAAATATTATTAACAATCAAATTAATTTTGTGAGTAACCCTATCTTAAACATATTTCCATTGTAATTTTTTGTCTTTGTTCTTCTAAGCACCCCCTTTCCACCCCCCCCCCCTCCCTCTTGTTGATCTTCTAAGCACCTCCCCTTTCCACCTTTCTCCTCCCCCACTACTTCCATTTCTACCCACGCCGTTCTATGTTTGATCATTTAGTATTTAGTACATTTTATGTCCTGATGAAGGGAACATCGTTCCTGAAACATGTTGACTTTTAAATAAAGTTTATTGTGGTAAAAACAAAGTGTTTTTAATTATTTCATTAATAAAATACTTTACATTTTGAGCATTTAGTGTATGTTTTCATCGAACATACTTGACAGTGTTGACGATTTTTTTGCCATTCAGGCCAATGTCCTTTATTGTCGGTTTTTACAGAGTTTAGAGGAAATTCTTGATGCTTTTCTGGGATTTTCCTCATCCTTTTAAGATGTAGGAGTTCCAGGATTTGACACTGCAGGGCTCCCCCACGACTAGTTGCTGGTGATTCAGTTATTGAAGCAGCTAAAGAAAGACGTCCTCTTTTTCGTGGAAGAGATTTTCCAGCTTTGCACAGGTGTTCAGATATCGCTTGATTAAAATTAAACAGAGATAAGTACTCATTTTTGTATATATAATTATATACAATTGGGAACTAGCGTGAGACGTTGTCGGATATGTTCTATCAAGGGCCGAATTTTATGGAGTTTGTCGTAATTTTCACGACCAAATGGAATAAATGTTGTATTGTCATTAAAGTGAAGGAAATTTTTTATTGTTTCCCATCTGTTACAGGTCATAGTTTCGTTCACTTGTTGTTGTCCAATACTATTATTCCAGTACATTCTAGCTGCAGGTAATTTTATAATACATAAATATAACAATACCTACGAATAGCTCTATCTCCTCGTTTGTAATATAAGCCGGTTTGTTAACATTATCCTGAATAGATTTTAAATTTGACTCATCTACTATCATTGATATTAAATCATCAGTGAAAATAAATAAAAATAAATCAGCAGGTGTATCCAGGTCCATAATGCACGAAGGTAAGTCTGTATCTCCAGTGAAGGTGCAGTTTTCAGGATTGTGTGGATCCAGTTGATTAGATTCCCATTTAATCTTTTCAGTAGGGGCTTTGCGATGACGCTGGATTGTCTTTTTGTTATTGACAAGGTTTGCTAGAGGGACACTGTCTTCATCTGAACTTTCGTCATCACTTTTGTTATTGGCAAGGTTTGCTAAAGGGACACTGTCTTCATCTGAACTTTCGTCATCACTTTTGTTATTGAAAAGGTTTGCTAGAGGGACACTGTCTTCATCTGAACTTTAGTCATCACTTTTGTTATTGACAAGGTTTGCTAGAGGGACACTGTCTTCATCTGAACTTTCGTCATCACTTTTGTTATTGACAAGGTTTGCTAGAGGGACACTGTCTTCATCTGAACTTTCGTCATCACTTTTGTTATTGACAAGGTTTGCTAGAGGGACACTGTCTTCATCTGAACTTTCGTCATCACTTTTGTTATTGACAAGGTTTGCTAGAGGGACACTGTCTTCATCTGAACTTTCGTCATCACTTTTGTTATTGACAAGGTTTGCTAGAGGGACACTGTCTTCATCTGAACTTTCGTCATCACTTTTGTTATTGACAAGGTTTGCTAGAGGGACACTGTCTTCATCTGAACTTTCGTCATCACTTTTGTTATTGACAAGGTTTGCTAGAGGGACACTGTCTTCATCTGAACTTTCGTCATCACTTTTGTTATTGACAAGGTTTGCTAGAGGGACACTGTCTTCATCTGAACTTTCGTCATCACTTTTGTTATTGACAAGGTTTGCTAGAGGGACACTGTCTTCATCTGAACTTTCCTCATCACTTTTGTTATTGACAAGGTTTGCTAGAGGGACACTGTCTTCATCTGAACTTTCCTCATCACTTTTGTTATTGACAAGGTTTGCTAGAGAGACACTGTCTTCAACTGAACTTTCGTCATCACTTTTGGGAATTATAATTGGTCTCTTGATTGGGACAGGCATCGAAGGAACATCGCTTTCGGAATCTAAATCTTCATCATCGCTAAACATGCCATCACCCGGAATAGAATGAGTGAGAAGGTTTTTACCGTAAAAACCTGCCGGGTTCATTCCGTCAAAAAAAATCAAAAACAAATGTTTGAATTTTACCCCCCCCCCCCTTGTGATATTTCAGTTTTTTTGCTGACCCCCCCCCCCCCCTTTCGAGCCTCACGTAATTAATGGACGATCCCTAAGGGGGGAATGAAAATATTTTTTTTGGTTCGGGGAGGCTCGGCGAAATAAAGGTTGGGAAACCCTGCTCCATCTGATACAATACTCAGATTACCCGTAAACACCACCAAATCAAATTTGCAGAAAAACCTGTAGTGAATTAAATAATAATTTATTTTTTTTTAAAAAGAAAGACAAACATTCCCGGGTAACGAATAACCCAACAATGTTTGAAAATTTTCTACCACCACCACAGTAAGCCGAAAATGTTGCTTGTGTTATGATGGAGGACCTAGCCAGTTGAGGAATCGAACACGCGATGCCCGGGTGGGACCCAAGCGCTATGCCCACTCAAGCACTGACTGGTATGTTGATGTTGTCTAGGTCACTAGTAGGATATTTCAATGTACCAGACCGTTATTATATTCCCCGGTGTTATTTTATAGCATACTAGCTGGTCCCGGCATGCGTTGCTATGCCATTTAATAAAGAAATTGTTTCTCCCTAAGTGTCCTTTCCCATTCGTCCTGTTCCCCTTCCTCTCCTGCGTCCTCTTCCCCTCTCGCGTTCCCACTCTGTCACCTCCACATTCCCTCTCCCCACTCCACTCCCTCCCCCCTTCCCCCCTAGTTCCCCTCCCCCTCCCGCGTTCCCCTTCCATCTTCCCCGCCTTCCCTTTCCCGCTCCCTTGTCCCGCCAACCCTCCTCCCGCGTTCCGTATATTCAATCCCAGTACATTCAGTTTTTAAACATTCCGCATGCCACCTTTTACAATTTTTATTCAAATTTCCATTTTTCATGTATATTAAATTTGGTACCTAAGATAGGTACCTATTTAAAATATCTAAAATTCTTGATTCGATTCAAACTATTAGGGGAGTACCTACTTTAAATAAATTTATCAACTAAAGATTTTCAAAAATAGAATCCTGATTGAACAATCATTGTTTTGTAAAATGTCATTCTCAAACACGCGAACTGTCAAATGTGCGATGTTTTCTGAAATTATCCAATTTTCTGCGCAATTTTCTTAATTTTTCTCTCCGTAAGAACCATCCTCGTACTTCAATGAATATTCTAAAAAAAGAATTAGCGAAATCGGTTCAGCTGCTCTCGAGATTTGCGCTTAGCATTCAGCGATTCATTTTTATATTATAGATTTAATATGTAAAACACAGACTCATGTATTTATTTATTATTGATAAACATACTTCATTAGAAAGTGTTTATGCTTTTATATCAAAGAAGTCATTCATTAGATATAAAATAAAGATTATACAACCAGAAACATATAAACTTCAAATATTTTTAACAGTGTCCCTATATTTATTAGGGGCCTCCCCTGCTAGTAACGCCGCTTGATGGATACAATGGGACTGCCAGATGACATTGGCGGCAGATTTAAACCGAGAATTACACGGATATTTTTATTTACACTTTATAGGTTTTAAATAAAGCTAAGTACATAATATAAGTTTTATTGTGAGGTAAAACTCTTTCATTAAAATAACACTTCAGAAATACAAGGAATGAATTCAAAGCAAGGTATTAAGAAACTCAATAGGACTTTATTCAGACATTAAAATTGCATAAAATAAATAATTAAAATTCATAATAAATAATTAAATATTCCACTTTTTAAATAAAGGGTCAGATTTCATTATTAATACCACTAAAAAGTACCAACTTCCCGGAGCCAGAAGGACTATGGCTATTAACTCTGCCGCAGCCAACTGGGGCTGAAGATAGACCCCAAAATTACTATCTTTCTTACATCTACTTAAATTTAATACATGAAATCTATTTTTAGTAATTTAGGGGGAGTTCAAGTATTACGTAACGCACTTGGGGGGGAGGGGGGGTTCGAACAACGCGTTACATAACATGTTTTTCTTTATTAAGATAAAAAACTAGGGAATTGAAATCTTCCAAGTTGGCAACCCTTTTCGTTCTCGAAATCTCTTGTTTTATTTATTCAAACGAGATTAAAACAAGAAAAAGGGTATTTAAGCGACTTTCCAGTACTTTGCGCAACTTAATTGTGACTTTCAGGTAAAAATTGTCACTTGGGCGTTACGTAACGTTTAGGGGGGGGGGGGGGGGTACGGAAAAACGTTACGGCGCATTACATGGGGGGGAGGGGAGTCAAAAATCTTCAAAAATTGCGTTACGTAATACTTGGAACGCCCCCTTAGGTACTCCTGCGTAAAGGATTAATACATAATGTGCCATTTAAAAATATGTGAAAAAATCTTTAATCGTAGGAAAAAATATTATGTCAAATATAGGTAATATTCCCTGCCCAATAAATAATTGAATATTAAAAGACAAAAAACAAAAAAAAGAAAATAAAAAGGGATATCTATGGTTTAAATGCCCACAAAACAGAAAAATGCATGGGGTCTTCGGCCGACCCACATGGTTACGGACGTTACGTTTGGCATATTGGCCTGTCGAGAGTTAAAAAAACCCAAACCTGAGCCAGGTAGAATGTTCCCGACATTCAAGACAATGTCGTGTCGAAGATGATAATTATTAATAATTATATGTTTATGTCCAAATATTTAATTATTTATTGTTTTTATCTGAATACAGTGCAAGGAGGGTTTCATCAATCTTGTCGCCGATTCCCTGCTGCATTATGTGGAGACTCTCCTCTGGACTGCTGGAGGTGTCCTCCCTATCCGACATGGTGGTCTCCTCATGCGTCAGATCCTGGGGGATATCCTCGAAGGGCGTCTTGGCCCGTCCGGCGCTGCGGGGGATTTGCGGAAGTGGAAAGGAAGCTGAAATAATATTTATTTTTAATATAAAGTCTGTGTACAGATTATATGTTGTAGTATCACCCTGATGTATGGCAGTGAGGCTTGGAACTGGCAGAGGAAGGGTGAAAGTAGACTGAATGTTTTAGAAATGAGATCCTTGAGGCGTATGTATGGTAAAATCATGTACGATCGTGTGAAAAATGTGGAGATGTGGAGAGTAATATTAAGAAAGGGACGATCAGATGGTTTGGGCATGTAAAGCGAATGAACGAAGAAAGGTGTGTAAGGAGAATATATGATGCAAATGTGAATGGTAGAAGTCGGGGACGCCGAGGAAGACATGGCACGACCAAGTGAATCAGATACTTGAGTCGGGCCATGTGAACAGTCGGAATAATAAAAGAGCACGTATGAGACGACGTATGAATGTGAACGAGGCAAGAGTGTGTGCCAAGATCGAGTTGTTTGGCGGTCCGTCCTCTCTGCCTACCCCTGCGGAGAAACGGCGTGATGGTAAGTTAGTTAGTTAGTCACACGAAGCTATAATCTTCCTCCCATCCTTAGCATGTGCTAGAGGGGGAGTGTAAGAATCATTTTTTTATGGTATCTGTCACCTTGACGGTCCCATGACAGTTGATCCGCCGACAATTGGCCCCCTGTCGTACTTATATACAATGTGCAGTCGGTTTAGGGAAAATATGGTATACTCCGAATATCGGTTTATCAAGGGATGTGCCGAGAGGATGTACTGCCGAATAAGAAAAGAATGAAACATATTTTCATTCAAACGCAGCAAGGAAAAATCTGCTTCTCTATATACTACGTAAACCAGTGCATAAGTCCAAAACAAATTACACCATATATTATAAATGTGTTTGTTATCATACCAACTTATTATTAAGGGTATTTTTGATGTCGATTTTACATTTGAAATTGGTAAATAATACACAAAAAATTATAATTTTATATCTAGAAAATATCATTTCGGGGGGACAACTGTCGGGTCACCCACATTGACAACTGACAGCCGCGTGACCACGACAGCTCCCTAATTGATCTCCCATCTTTTCAAATATCGCCCGGCTAGCAGATCTAGGCCACACTCGTAACATATCGTTTATCAATTATATTTATTGGCCTGGCGCTAGTTAAAACCTTAAAGGTAATATTAAATGTTAGGTTGTATCAGCAACTTGGCTCCTTCGCTACTTGGCGTCTTGGCAAGTCGGCAACTGGAACGGACTACTTCCATTGCACCTGCATAGAGCCGGCCCTTTGTGAGATGTCTGTAAGGGATTACATGGCGAGCGATATAGTGATATACAGGCCAGGCCCAAAAAATGCTTAATGCTTCTAGAGTCACCTGACGTAGGCATTAGAGAGGCAAAAAATATAAATTGAGTCCTTGCCCGGAATAATATTGTATCCAAAAAAAGTATCAATGTTGAGTTATTGACGGAATAATGTTGGGCATATTAATATGCATCTTATGGCAGGGATTATGGTAAGGAAAGTTTTTTAGGCCTGTGGCAGCATTTTAAAATTTGTTTTGTGGAAGAATGTTGTATAATGACATTTATCAAAATCACGATGCATGGTTTAGTTAATGAGAATAAATGGAGAAAACAAATGTTTTATGGCTTCAACTAGAAAGTCTTCAAAGCCAAAAAGCTGAAGAATGCAGGAAAGTAGAATTTTTCCAGAAAAAATATGTTTAGCCATTGTAATAGTTTTGTGGAATAATGTTGTATGTTGATCTCGAGACAATATCTAGAACGTAAATGGTATCATTTATTCTTATAATTTTTTTGCTTTTAAAGCCTAAATACATCAATTACTTGTGTACATTTATGTTAGAAGAGCGTGTTGCTTTTTATAAGGTATTATGGCTGCACAACTTTAAAACATTATAAAAGCTAAATTTTACTGACTTGTATCTCTGAGAACCACTCCCCGGTCCAGTACGTGACTAGGCCCGGACTGGGACCATTTGGGGCCCTCCGCTAAAACCTGTAAAGGGGCCCCCTAACGTGGGGTGGGGGGGGGGCTTCAGAAAACGGGGGGTCCTCCCCCGGATAATTTTTGAAAATTAGGTGCTTGAAAACAATGAAAACGCGTTTCTACGCTATATTGGCACCCATAAATAAGAAGAAATTCAGATAGGTTTTTATATGAATATTATGATTTTTGACTTTTGTTGACTTTATTATTTATTGAAATAAGAAATTCACAGTATTTTTAGGACACCACAACACTACTAAACACATGCTGTAGAACTGCCAATAATTATAACGGAGTTCAAAATAAAGGGCAGGATTTTATTCACACCAAAGCATTAATGAATTATGTCATAATTATTTGTGTAGTAAAAATAATGACAAACGGATTTTAGAGATTAGAAAAATAATACTAACATTTAAGAAAAATCCTGTGTGTTTAACAGTTCACAATGTTGTATACTAGAATAGAAGGGGCTTAACTTAACTGAAATGATTCGACATTTTGCTCCCCTAGCCCTAAAGTAACAGTTTCTTTGTAAGCAACTCACTTGTTAAAGCTACTTCATCTATTATTTTATTTTTGTCCAAATTATAAAATATATCCCTTTCAACATTAATAAAAAGCAGACTGGACATAAGGTCTAGGCCTAAGGACGACCGAAGTCGATTTTTGACGATTGTAAGTTTTTAAAAAACTCGTTCACATGCGACTTTTTTTTTTTTTTTTTACATTAACTCCACACAGGAGGCCCTGAGGAAAATAATTTCCCTCAGGGCCTATGTCATCTGGGATGCTGTGTGGAGGGTCTTTTTGAGGAGAGGAAGGAATTACCATTGGTCTTGAAGAGACCCATGTTGTAGGAAGGAGGAAACACAGAGGCCGGCAAATCATTCCACAGCCGAGCTGTTGAACACAAGAACGAGTCGAAGAAACGACCCGTTCTCATGTGACAAATGTCAACTGTGTACAAATGTTGGGCACGCGTTTGGCGTGTTTCCCGACTATGCACCGGTGCCGAAGGGATCAATGATGCTAGTTCCTCGGAGCATCTTCCATTGTAATACCGGTAGAACAAGGATAGCATTCCCACCCGACGCCTGTGCTCTAAAGATTGCAATCCGTCTGTTAAGATGGGAGAATCTATCAAACGGACCGCCCGTTTCTGCACAGAGTCGAGGGTATTTTTCAGGTATTTTGGAGCTCCAGACCAGAGGTGGCTGCCAAATTCAACTGTGGGGCGCACTTGCGATTTGTACAGGGTTAGCAGTTGTGTAATATTAAAGTATCTGTGGGCCCTGTACAGTACGCCCAGTGATTGGGTACAAGGTATGGTAAGAACAAATTTATATACAATTTACAGGTTGGTAAACAGTCCAGATTGAGTAAGTTCAAACAGAACAGAAAAAGCGCATGTCAAACACTGGAAACATTGTCTATTTTCAGAGCAGTAAATGTCAGCATTTGTTTCCGCTGCCGTTGGGTCCAAATCGTCTTCTTCGTCACTGCATCTGTCTCCGCAGTTCTCAGTGGACTCTGCCGCTATGAAGTTGCTGTATTGTTGTGCAAACTGTCGCAGCTCTATCAACAGCCGACTTCTTTCAATTTTACACAGTTTAGAAACACTGTGCAGAGCTTCTGTGGGAAATGTTTGGAGTTTCAAGATAACTTTTTGGGGTCCAACCAAGAGCAATCCTGTAAAACGTCTTTGTTTGCGCAAAATCTTTCTTCAATACTCATCCTCGCACAGTCTAAAATATCAAAATATACAATTTTGTAATGTTGAACCGTTGAAATAGAGTCAGTTTCATCTTTTGATTTTTCACCGGGCATTAATTTTTTCTTTGACGTTCTTTTTCTCTTAAAGTCCAATTCTAACTCGACGTCAATGTTATTTTCGTCTAGATTAAGATTAACTGCACTTACATAGGCTTTTGTTTTTGCGTACAATAATAGGCGTCATTCCTTTTGTCCTTAACTTGATGGATCAGTGTTTGTACTAAGTTCCAAGCTAAAGCATAATCAATGCTTTTACTTTTACCTTGCAAGTACTTAGAAACAGGGGAAGTGACCAAAAACAAATCTAGCAAAACAAACGACATAAACAAGTTTTCAAATTTGGACCATTGACTTATCAGGTTTCTTGCTGTGAATCGATATTTGCTGTCAAAACTTCCATCAGAGATTTCTTTAAACACAGAAATAAAATTAAAGAATTTAGCTGAATTAACACTGTCTTCACTGACTAAGAATTCTTCATCAACAATTGATGAAAGAGCCTTATGTTTGCTCCACCACCCCGTTGCTCCTATTTTTTGCAACCTGTATAACTTGTCGTGAGCAGTATGTTATATTTTTGTTTCCTTTTCCCAGACGGCCATTCTCTTGTGCGATGAGCTTACAAATACTGCAGATTCTTCCACTAATTCAAACAAGTTCTCAGCTTGTAGTAACTTCACTGTTAAGTCAGCTACAACTAGGTTCAGTATGTGTGCCATACAGTGAGTATAAATAAGGTCTTCATTTTCTTTTTTTTAAATGGGCTTGTAGCCCATTGTAACCGCTTTTCATGTTGTTGGCTCCATCAAATGAACAAGCAATAATATTTGACATTGCAATTCCATACTCAGATAATTTAAATTTTATAAGCTCGTACAACGCAAGTCCACTTGAGTCATTAACAACTGCAATCTCTAAAAGTCTTTCATACACTTTTCCATGACTATAGTGGACGCATATTGCCAATTGGTTCATGACACCTATGTATATCTTGGGTGCTGTCCACCATTACGCTGTAGATGATGCTATCCTGGAGGTCTTTCAAAATAATGTTTCGACCCATAGAGCTAATTATCTTGATTAACTTGTTAATGAAAGCCTTTGATAACAAAGTCAACATTGATCCTCGTCCAACGGGCTTTTTAGATTGCTTTCCTGTGGCTTCTTTTTTGTCCTTTATTTTTATTCTGTGCTTTTTGCTGCCTTTGATGCATTTTTTACATGGCTTTGCAAAATTACATCATAATTAGCCACCAACATGACCAGTTCAAGGAAATTACCATGATTTTGTAAATAATCAAGAGCGTAGGCTGCTTCTGCTTTGTCATCTCTGTAGGCAATGCCTTGCCTTCCTATAAACAAAACTACGTCTATCAAACGTTGGATGACCAATCTTCTAGTTTGAATTTCACTTTCTTGCTGTTTAGTTTGGTTGGTATTCAAGAGATTTGAAATATCGTAGCCCTTTTCACTTTGAAAAGCTGCTTTCGCAGCAAGTTCATGATGGGTAGAGTTTTCGTGTATTTCTACCAGTAATGTAGGTAGAGTCTCTGTGTCCTTTATTTCCAAAAGCCATACAGCACAAACAGTACACTTTATTCAGCTGAATTTAATATGATAACCATTTTCGGTGTATTTTTTCACCACTTGGCAAATGTCGGTAATAAAGTTTAGAAGGCTCAAATGGCAATTTTGTACCTTTTCCTTCTACAACTTGAATAGGATGTTTTTCCATGAAAGATTTTTTAATCGTGATTGGATCGACAAATAAAACACCCAAGTTGTTGTTTAGCATCACAGGTCTCCTGATTTTCTTCATCATCTTCTGAATCAGAATTGGAACTTGATTCGCCGACAAGAGACGATGTGATGGTCTATATGTAGCTGATTGCAAGCAGGCCCCTCACCCTTCTCAACTGTACAAGAAGAAGTTGATGCTGTTCACTAGGGAATCCCCTTTACTATACCATACTGTAACTAGAATTAATTATGATTTTCAAAATCATAACTAATTGCAGTTAAAATATAATTAAATGAAACAATTCAACTTTGTTGAACCACTTACATAGTGAGTAAATCCGACCGGTTTCATCAGAACAAACGTCCCTTCTTCAGGGCAAGCGTATATAAAAAAAAAATATATATATATTATTAATTTAAAACATTTCTCGTAATATTATATTTGACCATTGATGAATAAACCGACAAACTACTATCCATATTTTGGATAAATTACCTCCTAATGACGTAGGCCTTAACAAATTTCTATTGTGAATTTATCCCCAAAGTGAGAATGTTTTTTATACAGTTTATTTTGTTTAAATTATAGCAATTAATTAGCCCTATTAGTGAAAACCTATTAGTAAAAAAAGCAAAAACTAATTTTGTTAAGTTCTTAGTACGTGACGTAAAAATGTAGAATAAATAGAACAAAATTTCAAAAAATTACAACCCATAATAAAAATAATAATCTAAAATTTCGATGACCTTACCTACAGTCATGTCATCGTTTATCTCTGAGGTAGAGCTTAATGGTTTTAACCACGTAAACATTGAACTGGCACACTGGAAATCTTCTTGTTTCTTTTTCTTATTTTCCTCTCTTTTTTGAAAACCACTCTTGTAAGTTCTCTTTATTGTTTTTGTTCCGTTTGTAATATTAATTAATCAAATTATGTACCACAACTCAACTCTAAACAAAAAATTTAATTTAACATTAACTAAAAAAAACTGCACTGTAAATTTAGCAAACCGCATCGCATAAAATCGACTTGTAGTGGCTTGAAAACAATAGTGTGGGGTGGATGTTATTATAAATGTAGGAAAAGGAGGAGGAGAAGGATGATATGCGCTTGCGCGGCTCTACTGAGTGATCAGCTGATCTGATAGGACATCGCGGTGCAGTTGTCGGTATTAGTTCATTTATGAGTTGTCTGCTGGACAGTGGACACGCGACACACGTCACCGCGCAGACGATGCGGATGACAGTGGATCGTATAAAGCTTTCATATACACGGCGAGATATAAACAGTCGTTGGACATGTCCTACTTTTGGAAAATGTATTTTTTTTTTCGAAAATGTAAACAAACATTACCAAGAACACAAAATAACTACTAACAAGACAAAAACCTTTTTTTTGTTTTGTGGGGCCCCTTCGCGCCGGGGGCCCTCCGCGATCGCGGACCTGCGGACCTGGCCAGTCCGGGCCTGTACGTGATCCTGCAATTTAGCTCGGTTCGGCTGTTCTACCGTCCCTCTAGTTGTTGCGATTTTAATTCAGTCTAGAGTTTATTGTAAAATAACGTTTCTTGTAAATATATTTGACCCGCATAACCAAGAGATTTTATTGGCAAATTTCCACTACACACGGAGGTCAGTTTGCAGATCTTGAAAGGGCTGTAAGCTGCAAATCCTAACCAGGATTAAAAACCAAAATCTCACCTTTCTAAAGTATCAAGAGTAAAAAAAAACGTTCCGTGGAATAATAGTTGTGTGTGAAATTTGAATATACTACATTATTCCACAAATTCAGCGTACATTCTAGCAATAAACTCTAATTTAGTTGCCTTTCTAAACGAATTTTCATTTAAAACTCTTAAGAATCACGTTTTATGTATTTTAAATATAAAATGTTATGTAACTGGTTTCGTTTTTTCAATTTTTCTCAGAACAAGAATATTGTTGGATACAACCGGAGGGCAAGGGCTCAATTATAATACATGTCATTGCTATTTTTATAAAGAAATCTTTCTGAAATACCAGTAAGTCAGTGATAACATTGATTTCCATTCAATTCTATGTGGAAGGCATTTCTATTGTTAAATTTGTAGAAAAAATTATATTCAATGAATATTATGTAATCTCACCTATAACTCCTTGAAGATGAAACTCCGTCTCCTTCTTTCCATCTGCCTTCTCTTCATTGGCAGCCTTTCTATTCTTAGCCAAAGACCAAACCGGCGGAGGGACATTATAGGCATCCTTCCTCACAATGGGTTCCAACAATCCTCTCCTACTAGCTCTAACACTGGCCCCTACCAAAAATGGATTATTAATATCTTTAATATAATTGGGATCATCTTTGTAACAATAATCCTCTTCATTCTTAAACTCATTATCTATGGAAAACACAGAACCATTATTTGCCGCATCACCGTTTGATTTATTCATATCTATGGTTGAATTAAATTTGGGGTCAGTTGTGTCAGTTCCGCCATTTTGTTTATGATCTGTCATTATTTTTGGAGGGATAAATCGATTTTCCAAGCTGTCGGATCGGTTGTCATCTGTCAGAGGTTTTTGACCGGCGTTATCTATGCTCTCGTTACTGTGTTGGGTGGAGACTGACAGTTTTTGCGAGGTGTTGTTTATGGTTAGAGAGTCTGGGATGTTGCCACTAATGTAGCTGATCATGGTGCCATTGGAATTAGGGGTGACAGGACTCTGCAGAGGTGACATTGTGTGCAGGGGAGGAGCAGACGCCATGTAGTGGTTGACTCCATTCATCATTTCTTCTGTCCTTCTGAAAATTAACGATAAAGAATACTACAATCGAAAGGATAATGAAGGAGTTAAAGTATGAAAATAAAGTCTGAGTTATGAATATTTGGGGTTATAGGCTGGTGGGGCAGAATAAATAGATTGGAAAGATATATATCAACCGGTTAGTGTCTGAATTGGCATTGAATTTGGGTCTCACCCAAACGTCATGTGTTTAATTCCTCAGCTGGCTAAGTCCTCCATCACAACCCAAGCATCATTTTTCACTTAGTGTGGTGGTAGTAGGAGATTTTTAAATGTTGTCAGGTTATTTGTAACCCGGGAATGTTTGTCTTTCATTTAAAAAAATAAAATAAATATATATACATACCCCAATACAGGCGAACCCTAGTGGGGTTAATAATAACATGCTAAAAAAAGTATTAAAATTGTTAAGAAGCAATAAATATAGATACTACAAGCTCCGCCAGGTTCTGATGCTCAATGAGAAGCTGTCTTTAACCATAGTGTCTGTATAATGGTGACCGGCCTACTTAGAATGAAACCAACTCAGAACAACCTCAGAAAAGTCATTAAGAGTGATGTTAAAAAAACATTAAAAAAATCGGTTAAATAGGTTAAGTTAGGTTAGGGTTACCAGCTATTTTAAAATATTTTTTCATAGCTTTTAATGACCTTTTTAAGTTGGTTTCATTCCGAGTTGGCATGGAACCCTTTATAATACACTGTAGGCAAGTCAGTTAACATCTTGTGTTGAATGTGTAGCTAGTCCAGATTGGATAGATTGGTGATTATCTCTGAAAGATCAGACACAATTCAATTTGCGTATCTTGTACGAACATAATAGGAAACATTAACTGCTGGCAAAGATTTTGCGAGTTCTAAAGTTTAAAGAAGTAAAATTCTGACCTAGTAAGGGGTATGATGACAGACTGCTGCGGGTTGTAAATGTGATGGGAGAAGTGGTCCACAGTGGAGTTACCGGCCACCATGCCTACAACTTCCATCACGCCGATCTGCGTTGTGCGCACGTGGTACGGGAAGTTCTTGTTCGCGAACGTGGGCAGCGTCAGCAGCTAGAGCAGAACACACAGTACATACCTTAATATATTCTCCAAACACACCTTTATCTGTCGATCTGCTGACATGTTCAAATCATCTGATCGACCCTTTCCTAATATTGTTAATTGGGTTTTCTTTTCAACATCTGAAAGGTGATTTATTATCTTTTTGCATTAAGTGAGCAAAAGACAAAATCCGTCAGATATCGGAAAGGTCCATTGTGCATTTTATTTTTTTATAGTAATACCTCTCAAGAGCCTCAGGAGGCAATGGGGAGGGTAAGGATATGGGGAAGCGGAAGGTGGGGAAGTACCTGGCTATTCAGATCTGGCCACAGCTAATGTCATTTCAAGCAACGTTTCAATTCTGAATGGTGGTCTTACACCAGGGCGATGAGAGTATCTTCCACTCTGGAACGTGCCGCAAATATACTATACATTATTTTAAATGAATTAATTGTGAAATAACACAAAATAATTAAAATAAAATTTATTTATTTATAAATAAATTTTACAATATTAGCTGAAATATCGGTTGCGATATGTTGATATCAGCTCTAAAGGCTGAGTCTGTTGTAAGGTCCAGCGGACTTACATTGGAAGTGTAGACGAATATTGGTAGGTAGTATTCAAAGAAGAGAGAGTAACGGAATACTGTACTAGTATTTATTGTGGAGCTGCCTAACACAAAAGAGGACGGATCTAGCACGCATCGCCTTATATAGATTCGCGCAAGCATGCTATCTCGCTTGCACTCATACAATTCACACAGACATTACATTAGCGAAACTCAATCGAAAATCTGAGACAGAAAAATCAGAAAAGATATTGGCTGCGCTGGGACTCGAACCCAGGACCCTTTGCTTACATGGCAAGAGCTCTACTGATTGAGCTACGGAACCCATATGAAATTCGGTCACTTTTAACTGTATCATACTTCGACTAAGAACTACCAATATTATCTTCATTTTCTTAACGCACATATTATTGGCTCCTATCTTTATATATGATTGCAAAATTCAACTCAAACTAAATGCAATATAGATAGTGTCTGGAAATTTTTTTTATCCATTTTATTTTTAATACGCGACATCTATTGACTTTTCTGCAAGTCTAGGATGAATATTTATTTTAATTTTTTAAACTTTATGAGTAAAATCTCAGATTATAATATTTAATTATATGAAGACAATATTAGCGAAACTCAATCGAAAATCTGAGACAGAAAAATCAGAAAAGATATTGGCTCCGTTGGGACTCGAACCCAGGACTCATATATAAAGATAGCAGCCAATAATATGTGCGTTAAAAAAATGAAGATAATGTTGGTAATTCTTAGTCGAAGTATGATACAGTTAAAAGTGACCGAATTTCATATGGGTTCCGTAGCTCAATCGGTAGAGCTTTTGCCATGTAAGCAAAGGGTCCTGGGTTCGAGTCCCAGCGGAGCCAATATCTTTTCTGATTTTTCTGTCTCAGATTTTCGATTGAGTTTCGCTAATATTGTCTTCATTTAATTAAATATTATAATTTGAGATTTTCCTCATAAAGTTTAATAAATTAAAATAAATAAAATTTATTTGCCCACGCTGGGGTTCGACCCCGCGTCCTTCGGATTGCGAGTCAAGAGCCTTACCGCTAGACCACGCCGACCGTCGGCCATTATCGGCTGTCAAATTTCTGTGATTTTCTATGGCTTGTCTATGCCTGTTGTGTGTTAAATGAATTAATTACCCACTTAAAAACACGAATGAATATTTATTAGTAATTAAAACTACTTACAGGCGTTCATAAATGAATAATCCGTTTGTATTATTATTTGGATGTTCGTACGCGATGACATTCAATTCGCAAATTTTCCTGCGACTAACATCTCTCAACGAGGATTACACAACAAAACACGAAGTCATCTCTGGCGTTAGGGTATCTATTTTTAATAGTTGGTGTCTTAACGCAAGCTCAGCATTTAGCTTGTTAATGCGGTACAACATACCGCATTTAAGAAAACTGTCAAAATGTGTCATGTACGGACGATTTCACAAGCGTCACACTGTCGCAATAGATAGGTACAGAATCACCGTCCTGATTTATAGTTCATAACTTTGATTATATAAATGTCTAGATATAGCGCTCGAGTGACGAAGCGCCAAAAAAAATATCTGCCAAAGGTTGGCAGATAAGCTCGGCCTGTCCGCTCAGTGGCGACACTATCGTTGTACGGTAAACACGTGTTGTGTGACATTTGAAAATGACGATTTGCGCTATATCAGTGTGCAGGAATTACATAGGACGATTGAAAACAACTAAAAATGTTACCTATCATCGGTTAATAACCTTTAAATAAGCATTCAGTTAAAGAAACAATTCAGTTTTAATAGTGTAATTTGGTCTTAGGACAACGCCGTTTGACCCCATGTTTTGACGCCATGTTTACAGGGTTGCCTGTTCTTCAAATTAAATTTTCCCGATAATTATTTCGAAGTAAAAACCGATCAGATTTACGGTCTTCTGCATCAAGTTAATTTGATAAGTTTGGCCGGAAAAATATTTGGCCTTAAGATATCACTATAAGACAAAATTGGATAATATTAACCGGGATGTAAAATCTATACGAAAACTGTTTAAAAAACAAATTAAAAGGGAAGGTCATTAAGAATAAATAATAACTGTCCATAGCTTTATTTTTAAAAAGTTGCATTGTCTTTTTTAGTGTGACAAGATAGTTTTACCATTTTTAGGGATTTACCTGGATGTGGGCCACCTTCTTTATTTGATGATGATAAAAATTTAAATTTAGACACAACGATACCTGCCGGCCAGTTGGCAGTATCTATGAATGTATCTTTCTTATTTTCTGTATTTCTTATTTATTTTTTAAAAATAATCGAACAAAAATAAATCTCTTTTAACAATGATTTTCTTTTCATTTATATCATTATATGTAGAAAACTATCTTATTAAATGAATTCAAAATTAAACGAATTATAGGTCCCGCTAAACCGAAACATATTTTTTACCCACTTTTATGGGAAATACTCGGGAGCTGGTATCACTCATCACGCCTACAGTGACGTTGAGCGCTTAACGTTAACAATATAAGTTACCTATACTTGTGTGCGTGTCACGCACACAAGCGTTTCAAATCTGGCCTGTTCTTTTTTTCGGAGTTACAGCGCAACACTCTATCTAGACATTTATATAATCAAAGGTTCATAACTTACAAAAAAACAGCTTATATAAAACAAAAATATTAATTTTCAACGTCACTTACAAGCAATTCTTTTGAAACATGCTGCAAAATAGTGAATCTGCCCCCATCACCTTTTTATATTTACTTTTTCTCAAATTTGTATTCTTCTCTGTAATATAATTGGTGTACAACCGTTTTATGGAGAACATGAAGAAATAAATAAATCATATATATTGGTATACATGTGAGGATTTAGGTTATCCTTGTAAAGTTTCTTATGATAATTGTTTAGAAATGAGTTTTATTGTTCCTTAAAACTTATAAGTACGTAAAAGGGAGAGGAAGAGGAAAATAGGATGAGGATAGAAGATGCTCCCGATACATTCTATACTCATGCATTCATTTATAATTGTACGCATTACTTCTGTTCTGAAAAATCAGTTTGTCTGGTTGGTTTTGATGGTACACGATTTTTTTTTTAAATTGGCAAGCTCAGGCTATTAGTTTATTCGAGACACTATTGAAATATTATAATAAAAGTGACTTTATCGTTTTTATTTAGTTTAATAGATAATACAGACTGATTTCTGATCTCATGTGATTTTTTCCAAAAATTATTACACAATATCCAAATTGTCAAATATAAGGTACTTAATGATAAAAGAAGAATTTTATTTTATTTAAATATATTTAAATTGTCCAATAAATAATAATTTGGACCTCAAAATTTTCATGGATCTCTAATATATAAACATTTAAAGTAACGGGCCGCCCAGGCCCCACGTCAGAGCATGGGCGTAGCCAGGGCGGGGGTTTTGGGGGTTCAAACCCCCCCCGAAAAGTTAAGATATCAACATCAAAAATATTAAAAATAAGGAGATGCGGAGAGCGGCATAACTTATTTTATTACTAATTATTACACTAATAATGTATTTTGGATTCGCCCTCTCTACCATTCGCCGCTGGCCGTCGACGATTATCCAATCGCATTCGGTAACCTTTGTACCTATATTTTCGTGCCGTCTAGGGAATTTGACTAGATCTAGGGGAGAAAAATATTTTTTAGGGAAAAGGGAAATCAGCACTAAATTTACGGAAATTTCGACCTGGTAAATTTTTTATTTCATATGACAATATTACTGGTATTATATACCTACCCATATGTTTTTTGGAATTCCCATGAATCTTAAATATTGTTGATGTACTTACAAGAAATTTTTTCAAGCAATGTTATTTTTAACACTGACAACTCAAAATGATATTACGTATTTAAAAAGATAAATGGGGACCTCTGAAAGAAAAAAATAATTTAACTTGCAAGTTCCGTTTTTTCGGTGATTGCGGTTGATTTTTATTTGGAATTCCGATTCTAATGAGGTGACTGCTTAAAATAAGATTTATTTTCTATATACATATGTTATTTTAATTAACCAATGTACATAGAAAATAAAAGTTTTCAACATAAAATGTCCACAAATTGTTATTAGCTAATGCTCAAGAAATACAAAGTCGTCGTCTCGCCCCCCCCCCCCCCCACCCCCCCGACACGAGTTTTGATTTTTGAACCCCCCCCCCCCCCCGATACTAAAACCTGGCTACGCCCGTGCGTCAGAGAATACGTTAAATTTTTTTCTTTCGATTCTTTCAATTATGGGCTTGGAACAAAGGAGTACAGATCATGTGCAGTGTTCTAAGTGGCGTCGGATATATGCGGTGTAAAGGGAGTACAGAATCTTTATGTTGTAGACAGGAAACCATTGTGGACTGCTAGCTTCGCTTCTTTGCACAGTTTCTTGTTAGCAATAACCGCATTCAGTCTCCCATTTAGTCACCTGCATTTACCATTCGGTTCAATATCTCTATCAGCTATCCCATCTCTCGTAAACATATTTCCCAAATGCACAAACTTATCCACCTTCTCCAAGTATTCATCAGTCACAGGTACATTGCACACTGTTTTCAAACACCATGACTTTAGACATTGATAACTTTCTGATTATTCATTTCCGCACCTAAGCCAATAGCTTTCAGTTCTTATTTTTCTTCTTACGGCTATTCATTTAGAGATTGAATAAACAAGATAACATTACATAACCACTTATGGTAAAAAATGCACCACTTTCATTTTTCTGCGATTGGAAGTGGTCCAAAATTGGACCACATTTTCCTACCATTTGTAAAACATTTATTGTAATTATTTAGAATTCCACGGCCAGACATTGATTTTAAAACGAAGTTATTGAAATGCTTCATCTAATATGACCACAGATGTCGCATATCCGAACTTCGTAGACTATTTTAGAACAATGTTAAAAATAAATTTAAAAAATATTTTTTCACACCAAATTTTTGATCAGCTGTTTTCGGTTAAAATTAAATCATTTTTCCATAGATGCGCCTTTCATTATCAAGTATACCACAGACAACATACAGAAATCAAAAATATTCTATGTTGACTCGAATAAGTACCCCTCACGGCAGTTTCAAAGTAACTTTACGGTTTTTTAATATTTTTTATAAATTTTATAAAGTTTTTATGTTAAAATTAGAAGGTATGATTTTTTTAATGTAGGCAAAATTTAAAAAAATGAACTTTTGGGAAATCTGTAGCAATCGAGGCAAATTTATCTATTTCGATTGGTCGCTCCAGTGGATAAACTCGTTTAGCACATTTTGTGAAATCAAAGCACCTTTCAAAATCACTATTCTCTCTAATGTATGAAACGCTTCATGCGATTTCCTGCAAAGCGATATGCAGAAATGTGATTACTGCTCACCAGGAAGGAGCCATGCCCTGCAAAAGCGATGAACAGCAGCACGGCAGTTACAACACTCTCGCGCACCCACTTGTCGATGCAGTTGTTGGCCGCAAGGATGAAGAGGGGGCCGGCGTGGAACCACAGCGAGCCCATCAGGCTGAATGGGTAGTAGAACACGCCCTGTAATCAATTATATTCTCAAAACAATACACCCCACCCCTCCTTTCATAATTACCTTTGGAAGATACATTTGGTTATGTGTAAAATATGCATCGTTGAATTGCTCGCAATTCATTGAAATCTCATGTGAGGTCACCCCAAGTAGTACACTACATTTGGAGGTTTAGCAGGGGTGTCCGGATTCATGGGGTGAGATTTGTCAAGGTCTTGGCAGCGGATGCATCTGCACAACAGCTTAGTGGTGTTTTGGATCAGGAGAGGCTGATTGCGGGAGACTATTTGACCTCTCCAGCCGGACTCTCTTAACCCATCACCTTGCACTGCAGTCGGAGTGATGAATACATTATATGTTTGTCATTCCTGACCTTTTTGTAATTCCTACCCATCAATCATGCCTTTTCCTTCCCACAACTTTCTCTCCTCCTTTTAAAAGTCCCTCCACACTGCAACCCCAAGAGGGAAATTATTTTCCTCAGGGCCTCCTTTTTTTACATTAGCTATACACTCCTCAGGGCCTATGTCTTCTTTGGGTATGCTTTGTGGAGGGTCTTTTCAGAAAAGGAGGGAGAAAAAGTTCTGGGAAGGAAAAAGGTATAAGAGGTGGGTAGTAATCTGAAGATCAGTGTGTCCAGGAGTGACGGGCATAAGAATCTATCCCACCCATTGCGGTGCAAGGCGATGCTCCGAGAGAGTCCTGCTGGAGAGGTCAAAAGATCTCCCTCAACCAGTCTCTCCCGATCCAGCCTGCCACACAGTTGGTGGGCAGATACATCCGCCTCCAAGATCCGGACAAATCTCACCCCATGAATCCGGGCACCCCTGCTAAGTCACCAAACGTAGCTAACTACTTGGCAGAGGTTGGTAATCCAATAAATGGTTTCCGGGGCAGCGTCACTCATCCCCACCTCCCAAATTTAGGTTTAAAAAAACAGTATAAACTTATAAAATCTTCTTTCTCATAGTTCGGTACTATTTATCGGTCTCTTTTGAATTTTTATGCAAAATGACAGTCCAAATTGGCAAAAATTTTAAACGCTTTGCCCTAACAGAAATCTGTTTGCGGTAGTACGTTGCACAACTTTCTTAATAGGTGGATGTAAAATATTTTTACAGATTTTTTTATTTCTTACCTTCTCAGGGTACTTTTTAATGGTGAAAATGATGGAGTAGATGAACATGAACCAAGCCACCACCCTCAGGACTATAAGTCCGTAGCCGGCGGGGCTCTCATATAGGTAGAGAACTTCTCCGGGGTCAAACTCCTGCACAGAAAACGAAAAAGTGAGGTTATTTTGGTTAGTAAAAAAAATGTATCATCTGACAGCAAAATGACATCTACTACTACCAAATATGCTCAGGAACTGCTGGTTAAAATCTTTCAGGTACATGCTGTTACACCCTGTATACTATGTGCTCTAACACCATGTATAACGTATACATTGTTTTTACGGCCAAAGAGGTTTATTTATCTGTCGTATAAACTTGCAATTTCTTATCGAATTTCGGAATGTTCTGGGATACTTTAAATGTGCTATATATTTTTTTATTTTTGAAGATGTCGTAAAAACAAATACCATTTTAAAAAATAGATAAAATTACATATTTTTTTTGAAAAACATATTTAAATTGGAATATTTAAATTTTAAAAATGAAAAAATTTGAAATAAAAAAATCTCATATTTTTACACATAACATCGAAAAATTGTGTAAAACACACTCCTTTTACTAAGAAAATCTTCAACAAAACTGTAATCTTAGTTTTTATCTCATTTATACAATGAAAAAAAATTATGATAATTCCCAGAGCCAATAACCAAAAAAAATGATATATTGGATTCATTGCTGGCGCAATATAAACGTTGATTTCTAGAATTTGTATTTATCTACACATGCATAAGACATTTATGTTATTAAAAAACATCACTTTCATAGAATTCTTCTTAAATTCACAATTCATTCGGTTACAGTCAATTAAAAATGTAACTTGTCTGAAAAAACCTTACTTTATTAAGGCAAGAATTTTGTGTGTCAGTCAACCAAAATGCAAGCATAGTTAAAGACATTTTTTCTTAGTACCAAATCGAATCTGAGCTTGTACAATCTTTATTCAATGGGTAACTAAAACGGAGTTCAACCCCTCAGATTAAATTGTTCAATTTTAGGAACAACTCGTATATGTCTCAGAAATCATGGAGATAAATATGATGTAAACCATAGATTCTCAACCTTTTTTGCCCACCGCCCACATAGAGAATATTTTTATTTCTAGCACCCCCTAACTCGTGAATCTGAAACAGCAATTGTCTTACTACAACGGGGAGGGGGGGGGGGGGGGGGGTGAGGATAGTTTCTCTGGGTCTCCTACTGCCCCCCTGAAAGTCTGAAACGCCCCCCAATTTTCTCTTGGTCTTCTACCGCCCCCCTGAAGGTCTGAAACACCTCCAAGGGGGCGTTATCGCCCACATTGAGAACCTATGATCTAAACGGTGTTAGAAAGAGAAAACACCACGTCTTATATTCAAATCTAAAAGCTAATCACAAAATAATGAGAATGTACACCTTTAGAAAACCAAAGTTTCCGACTCTGATTTAAAAAAAAGTATAATTTTGTGAATTTTTTACTAATTATTATTACATGGAACCACAAAAAAGTGAGGTTAAAATAAAGTTTATAATATATTTGTCTAACAAAACGTATGTGTGTGTGTGTGTGTGTTTTTTTAACCAGTAATTTCGGTTAGAAAAAATGTTAGGAGAGTCATTTTAAAAACTTTTTATGTTTGCATTAAAAAATATATATGTTTATTTCTAATAAAATAACTTGAATGCTTTTTTCATCACCTTTCGTAAACAATTTTTCGTTTTCGGATACATTCAGAAATATTCTATTTATTTGAATTTTATTGCAAAGCGGAAATAATTTGATCATCTGATCAATGAGCTTGAGGCCTGAGGGGTTAAGTGTTTTTTTTTTAGTAAGGCTGTGTATATTTAGCATCAGATAAGTTGTGTTGAGTACCTATTAGATAGGTAGCAAAACACTCACCTGAGCCTGATATATGAAGAGCGCTATGTAGGTGATGAAGTAGCAGCACATGAAGATGGTCAGCTTGACGGTGAATCCAACCTTGAGGCGTGCGCGGGTGATGGTGTACCCCTTGGCCATCAGCACCAGCAGCAGGAGGTACGTCATCTCCGATAGGCCGCATAACAGCTGGCCTGCAAGTTACGTGAAACTCAGCGAACAAATTATTTATAGCCTGCAAGTTAGATCAAACTCAGCGGATATATATTATTTGCTGGCCTGCAAATTACACCAAAGTCATTGAAAAAACTATTTGTTGGCCTTCAGGTTACATCAAACTCATAGAACAAATTATTGGCTAGCCTGAAGGTCGTGTCAAACTCAGCGGATAAATTATTTGCTAGTCTGCAAGTTACATCCAAACTCAGTGAATAAACTATTTGCTGACATGCAGGTTATGTATATTTCAGCGCCCTTGGGGTGATTTTTCACAAAAAGCTCTACAAATTATGCAATTATTATTATTATATCCAACTCGGGGAAAAATTATTTGCTGAAGTGCAGATTACATCAAACTCAGCGAACAAACTATTTGCTGGTCTGCAGGTTATATCAAACACAGCGGACAAATTATTTTCTGGCCTGCAGGTTACATCAAACTCAGCAGTCAAATTATTTGCTGACCTTCAGGTTACATCATACTAAGTGGACAAATTATTTGCTGAACTGCAGGTTACATCGAACTCAGCGGAGAAAAACTTATTTTAAGTAATTGATTAGGATGAAGTCGCTTAGACATGTTCTTTGAATGTCAGAAAAGCGACGTATATTGACAAAATACTGGCGGCAATTCCAGATGGAAGACATGTATGCCTAGCTCATCTGCCCCAGAACAAGTTGGGGAAAACAACTGCAGAAATTGTATCAGGAGAGATTGGATTTGCAATCGACAGAGACTCCTGAAGCGGCTTAGGCCAGGGATGTTTGAAGGCACCTTGTCCAAACAATTTGGATGCTCTTCATCCTAATCTTACATGAATTAGGATTATGAATTTAAATTCAATTTACCAAGTGTTTTAGAACTATTTCCACCATTTCCATTGACTGCGTACTTCACATATGACAGGCCTTGCATGAAGACACCAATCTGTAGAAAAATTGTTATTTAATTAATTTATATTTGAATGGTTACGCTAAATTGACGGCCTCCGTCTTCTAGGGGTAAGGCTCTCGATTCGTAATCCTGAGGCCACGGGTTTAAACCCTGGCATGCGTAAGTAAATTTTATTATAGTAATTTTATTATAACAATTTATTCATTTAAGATAATAGAATACTTGCGGCACGTTCCAGAGTGGAAGATACTCAAAGTATTTCCCTGGTGTAAGACCACCATCAGAATGACTGACTGTAGCCGGTTGGGAGCAATTGAGGCTCTTGTGTGATATTCACATTATTTTTTTTATTTTAAAAACCTAACCTAACCTATAAAATACATTCACACACATATGAACAAAGATGTTTTTATGGGGCATTCTAAATTAACATCATATTCAAACATATTGTTTCCAAATACATACACTGGTAGATATACATGCATGTTTGTTTGCTATGCATAGATTGTCTGTCTGTTTTATTATTACATTTTTTTACGTTAGCTCCACACAGGAGGTCCCGAAGAAAATAATTCCTATCAGGGCCTATGCCATCTTTGGGGATGCCTTGAGTAGGGTCTTTTTAAGAAAAGGAAGGAGGATGTTCTGGGAAGGAAAAGGTATGAGGGATGGCTAGGAATCTGGTGTTCAATGTGTTCAAAAGTGATGGACGAATGAACCTCCCACTGCAACGCAAGGCGATGGATTGAGAGAGTTCGACTAAAAAAAAAAAGATCAAAAGGCCTCCCTCAACCAGTCTCTCCCGATCCAGCCCGCCACGCAGTAGTGCATCTCCCGTCAAGACCTATACAATCTTTAGATACTCCATGAATTCCATACATATTATATCTTAAAATTCAATGTAAAAACACGTACATATTTGGATTTGGTAAATCTGTTAAAATATATGAGTATTTAAAGGAAATATACAATTCGTTGTGTTTACCTGCTGTAGTCCAACAGAGAAGAGGAACAGCTTATAGGTGGTGTGAAGCAGCTGTCTCGACTTGAGCTCTACAGAGCACACCACCAGGGCGATACTGACAAGCAGGTAGGCAAAAGAGAACGCTATCAGGATAGGCAGGACATCTATTGAAAAAAAAAATTACATTTCATTTTGTTCAAAAATAGCCCCTTAAATGATTTAACTCATTTAATATAGAAAATTATTTAAATTTATCCAGGTTAATTCTGTTAGTAAAATACTTACAGAATTCGTCAGCGGAGAAGTGTTCATGCCAGTACTCTCCTGGGGGACCATTGGTCATCAAGAACCTGTATTTCACGTCCAAACCCTGAAAACACACAACCGAAGTTAATATTTTTGATTTTTTATAAGAAAAACTCTCTTTTTATAACTTTTGAAGGTTATTCCCATCAATGTAATATATCATTGAAGAAGAAGATAACAATAATAATCCAAACGAAAATATGAAAGAGAACAAGACACAGAAAAAGACGATGGTCGTAACTGGGACTCGAACCCAGACCTCTCGTCTAACCGAGACATGTGCATAAACCAATTTCGCTCTTGCCACTTTCTGTCAAGCCGTCATATTTCAAATTTTAGAATTAACAGTATTATCTTCAACTAATTCTTTTTCCATATTACGGGCACCTACCCGTTTTATTATTTTTTAAATTTATTTAATGATAAATTGAAGATGTTCAATGACTCGGCGTAAATATTTCCCTCTTGTATTCTGGACTTTGAGGAATAATACATTAGAAGGCTGTACCGGACGGGACGACGAGGGAAAGACGATTCCCTTCCGGACGCCTTCTTCCTTTATTTTCAAAATTAAATATATTTCTTGTAAACGAAGACGAGGATGAGTTCCCTCACAGGCCGTCCTCGTCTTCTTAAATAACGTAGGTTTAAGGGTTGGGAATGGAGGTGATATGATAATAATTATGTTGTATATTATAATGTACCCCGTTTTAAATTAATAAAGACAAGTTTCCTTTACTAAAACGGGCCCTCTAGAGAGGTCGAAGGCGGGAGCGGGCTTTTGCTGAGTCATCTCTCGTTTTTCGATCTCTCCGCCGCCACTGGTTGCCCACCCCGAGGGGCGAAATCTACCCGCGGGGACGGGCGGGCTCCGCTTCCCTACCCTTCCCCTCACCTATCCACCGGGCGGACCAATAGGAACGCTCCGTCTGGTGGACTAGGTATTTTGGCATCAAAAATGCAAGGGAGAATTTGAATGTTTTATCAAATTATGAGAGTTCGGTCTAATCTATCACCGAATAAATGATATGGAGAGATAGACCGGACTCTCCTTTATGTGAACAAATATCTTTTGTAAATGTACAACTAGTTATAAGCTAGATATTTAAGTTTCCCTGAAGAAATGTGGGTGCAGGGACCCCGGTGAAAATTACTTGTCATGCTTTAATAAATCGAAATAAATTACTAGGGGAAAGGTCATGGGGGTCAGACATAAGGGGAAGAGCTGAGACAATAGCGAACTCTGCTGTATAGCACACAGCAGAGGTTACGGCCCGCCAAAACTCGGACCGCCGGAAAAGTGGGCAAAAATTCGGGCCCGCCCACGCCGGCGGCGAGAGCAGGGGGTCGGGCTATAAATAGAGAGGTACCCCGGGAACATCAGGCATTCAAACGCATACACGCATTCATACAACTCGATCTGGTACCGTCTCAGCACTTCTTCGCCTCTTCTGCCTGGCCTTGGACCTTTCCCCGGACTTGACTTGAAAACTTGGATTTCATTTCTGCCCCCCTTGGACGCTGCCTCTTCCTCTTGTGGGCCATCACCCGGGGCTTTTGACGAGCATCTTGGCGGCTAACCAGGACTACCCAGCCCCCCTATTTTACAGTCTATGTGAGTGGCGGAAACGTCGCTTACAGAGGCTCTCTTCCCTCGTGGGGCCTTCAAGGAACCAATGAGGAGTGGAGAGGAGATATTAGGTCATCTTCCCTGTGGGGCCTTCAGGGAATTAAGGAGGAGTGGAGAGGAGAGATGAGGCCCTCTTCCCTCGTGGTACCTTCAGGGAACCAAGGAGTAGTGGAGAGGAGAGATAAGACCTGAGAAGACACATTGTAGAACCATTGTAGAAGATATAACTTCATTTCCAATGACAACCCCGGTGAACTTTATAAAAGGGATTGATGGGTTTCTGTTAAAGGACTGAGGTAAAAAAGGAGATATACGGGAATTATATGTAAACCGTCACCGCGCTTAAAAAAAAAAAAAATTAGGTAGTTTTATTCGTTATTTGTTTTTGGGGTGTTATGCCGTGTTGCGCTACCTCTTTCTTTAGCCAACGTTTCGGACAGCGTTACAGTGTCTATCATCAGGGCAGATGTGTAATTGTTAGTGGTGAAATGTGTGCTTATGTACTTAGAAGCGATACCGTGTTACCAGCTCCACTCCACTACGAGCTGGTATTACAGTATACTTCACAATGGTTTTCTGCATTTAGCTTTGGTGTAGCCGTCAATTACCGGACACCAAGAACTATTGAGCTTAGCTCCTTCGTCTCCATTAATATTAATTGGATTTTTGTGGATTTAAATTGCCTCCGTAATCAGGCGTGCTCTATGGGTTTTGGGTCTTCCCAGAACTTCAGGAACAAATCCAAAGTAATGGCCGGTTTCGATTAAGTGCTTGGCACTCACAACACCCCAAAAACAAATAACGAAAATGCTTTTGGCCGTGAAAATCTAAAATCATATCATTAGGTAGTTAGTCCCAGAATTTCTGCACCAAAATAAATCCCGACTTCTAATATCACATAGTGGAATCCGAAAGCTCATGAATGCAAGCAATTCTGGAGTATCAAATGTGTCATTTAGATTTTTATATAGAAATACCAAGTCAGAAAAAATCCTTCTATCCAACAATTTAAGTATATAACCTACATTTAACCTTTTCTCTGCGTCAAAAATATGTGTCACTTCGTTCACACGCGGGGCTATTTATCACTAATCTAATTTATGGCTTTAAACAATAATCACGAGTGGATTTTAATATTTGTTTTAAAAAATAAATCACTTATGTCTTGAAGTATTTTTTCAAGTGTAAATAAACATTCGGTTTATCAATGGGACTCTATAAATCTTCGACACTTATCTCAGTAGTGTTATGAATACGTTTGGGTCAGGCCGCCATATTAATATTTCAAGGTCAACACAATAAGCATATCAACATACCGGAGTACAGCTCTTCAACTGTGGTGCGATGTCTCGATTGGCTGGATGAATGAAATATTGACACACACTTCAAAAAGGGCCGTATAATAAAAACAACTGCAGCTTCGTAATTGTTATATTCGTCACATTCACTAAGTTGGAAATCATAATCTATTTCTAAAGTTGCCTAATTATTTCGTCGTCATTAAGACTACGACCCGACATTTTGTATGTTGGTAATAAAAATAATTTCAATTATTGATAAAAATTCAAGCGTCTTCAACTTTTCGTAAAGAGTTATAAAATCACTACACTTGATTGTCCACTAAAAACACTCTGAATCACTTATTTTTGTTTAAAAAAAATAATCTAATACTGATCAAATTTTATATTTCTACCACAGTCTGAAAGTATATTTATAAAAAAAACTTATTTTTAAATATGATAAATCAGATAAATGTCCACGTTTATCACAATAGTTCACATCTACAAAAAAGGAAAAATTAATTCGATATAATAATGTATTACTCGGCGAGCCTCTTCGCTTGAGAATCTTACGAGTGCTTATGAGAGGCGCCTGCGCAGTAGCGTGTGTAAAGACGCGGGAAGAATTCAAACTGATTCAATTTTCGCTCTGAGTTGGGAGGTCCCTTCAAATCTCTGTAACTCTGATTAGAATACGTATTACGGATAAATATCGCAAGATGTCAGTAGGGTAAGGATTTGAGAATTTTTAGGAGTATAAATTTTACCATATTCAAGTAAGTTTCGTATACATAACGCCGGAGAAACTTCGCGGCGCACAGACGCGCCGCCCGCGTACAGGGCATGTACGGGGCGACGCAGTGGTGCGCTTCCCGCAGGGAAAGGGTTAAAAGAGTGTTGTAGTTAAACAAAATTGCTGGAAAATCCATTTTTAAACCTTATAAAATTTCTTTCAATACCTTGTATATGAATACTATAATGTGGGTTCCAGTCGATAGAATTGTACTCAAGTTGACTTCTAACAGAGGCAAAATTTAACAGAATAATATAATTTATTGTAATGAATATGCGACTAGCACCTTATAAGAGAGAAGAATAATGAGATAAAAGAAAATTAAGGTTATAAGAATATGCAGAGTTGTCCAGTGTCTCTACGTCATCACCAGTCATCCTACATAATATATTGTGTTATTTACAGTTTATTGAAAATCATTCCACCATCGCAATATCACAGAAAAATCTAAAATGTAAAAGACAAAGACATTAAATTAATTTTATAAAATCTTACTTTGTTTTCTCCGCAGTTACTTATAGCTATGAACCACCATCTTTCTCTCACGGAGCGAAATCGCCTCGCATTATGACAAGTGACTATGAGCCGGCCCGAGTTGCTGGGAGAAAATGACCCCTTGGGCCTGGGCGGGGAAGCGTCGAATTTCCTCGTTTTGGTTCTGTCGTAAAGCTGTTCTAGTAAGGCACTCCTTTTTATTATTTCTCCCTCCTAAATTAAAGAAAAAAATATAGGTTAAGCATTTTTTATTACTTTGGTAGGTATAATTTTGTGACTTTTGTGGTAAGTGATATGCGCACTTGACATTTCAGCTGGTCTCACAGGGTATATTAGTCTAATTATCATATTTTATTTTAAATAGACCTCCGCCGTGGTCAAGGGGTAAGTCTCTTGACTCATATTCTGAAGGTGGCGAGATCGAACCCCGACGTGCACAAGTAAATCTTATTTGATTAATTTGTGTTATTTCATAATTAATTTGGTTAAAAATAATATAACGTTCCAGAGTGGAAGATAAATATATAAGAGACAAATGGCTTTAGCCGTATTTGGTGACCAGATCTGAATAGCCAGATATTTCCCTACCTTCCTCTTCCCCATCTCCTTCCCTTTTCCACTCCCTCCAGCCTCACAACATATCCCAATTAGGAATGCCACAGTTCCACTGCCTTCGGACAGTTGGAATCTTGCGCGGCATTCACGTGTTGCATTTATAAAAGCATATTTAAATAAACAAATATAATATACCTGTATATCCGGCCCAAACATGAATTCAACATCTTCCAAATTCGCAGCGAGATCGGTATCATTAATATTTCCCTCCCTCTCGTGCGTGTTCATTGGTCCTTCGGTATACCCCTCAATAATCTCCACATCGCTGGAGGTGTCATTAACAACCGGCACATCTTCAGACATCAGCTCCAGAGCGGGTGAAGTAACGCTTTCGGTCGACGAGGAGTCGAAGAAACTTTCCTCGGTTGATTTTAGGAACTGGTCAAAGTATCGCGGATCTTGTGTCGTTGCGTTTGGGTCGATCGGGATCTTTGGTCTTTGGGTTGTGGTTTTGTTTTTGGTTTTTTGCGTCGGTTTCGGCGCAGGGCTGTAATAATTAAAATAGGGACTTATTGAATATTTTTGAAAACAGGGCTGTAAAACCAATATAACTGCAGTACAATCTCACTAATCCGGCACTTTAATAGACCGATATGTCCAATAATCCGCCACCCTCAGCCCGCGCCTCCCTCGCCCCTCTACGCCTTTGAGCTCTATTGCCATGTCGTCGTCTAGCAGTCTAACCTCGAAACTTATCTCAGTAATCCGAACATTACAACAATCCGGCACCCTCTAGTTTTTAATAGTGCCGGATTAGTGAGATTGTACTGTACTCAGTTTCTCATCAGTTTCAACTACTTTTTTGACATCTATTTCCCTATTGAAAAGAATAAACAAAATAAAAAGTATGGCATCTTATCTTATTTTATAACTAGTTAAAATGAAAATTAAGATGTTAAGATTCGGATGAATAAACAAAAAGAAGTTATTAAAAGAATAAAAATCTGAAAACTTCAATATCTTGGACATATAATGAGCATCCAGAGAAGTACGAGATCTTGCATCTCATAATGCAGGGAAAGATTTCCGAAAGACGGGGCGGCCCTGGAAGAAGGAGAACCTCATGGCTGAAAAACCTGAGACAGTGGTTTGGCCAGTCTACTGTAGAGTTGTTCCGGGCCGCAGTAAACAAAGTTTGCATAGCCAACATGATCGTTGAACGGACAGGGCACAAGAAAAAAAAGAACTAGTTAATAATTGATATTGCAAATCATGCTGGCAATCATCTTGTGAGCTGAAAATAGTTGCATTGATCTAGAATCTAGACATTTCGGACATTAAAAATTTTATGATGTCGAATCACACCGTTTACGAAATTTTGTCAAGACAAACGAACACATCTTTTGCTTCTGTAGTTAAGATTCTTGCTCTCCAAAGAAACCGATGTTTTGATATGCTTGGAATTCTTTGTCTTCCTGATGGAGGGTTAAATGTCATCATTGCAATCGTAGAATAGAATTAGCTAATAAGATTTGTGGAATAGAATAGAATTTATTTATTTATTTATTTACTATAGATAGATACAAAAGAAAGTACAAATTACATATTAGGAAGCTTTGCCTGTCCAACTAGGAAAGTTTCCCGTTCCAGGACAGACAAATTTACAGGTATAGTTCATATCATACATTACATAATTACATAACAAAAAAAAATAGAAAATGAACCTGGAGGCATATAGTATATTCGGATTTGCCGAATTAACCTGATAACATATAATATATTCAGATTTACAGTGTATGAGATAAGTAGGTGAGTTAGTAGCATTGAAAAGTCAAAAAGTGTAAACCAAGTATCTGATAACAAGTTGGAGGAATTACAACAAGATTTACAATATAGATAGATGAAGTTATGTGTTTAAAAGTGTGAACTTATAATACATAGTTCACTTATAAGAGAAAATACATTAAAATTTACAATATTAGATATAATAATAGATAATATGATTAGTAGAACAAAAAAAAGAATAACAATTTGGGGGGGCGGGTATGGGAACCGCGACCCCGGGTACAATATATTGGATAACACCTCTGCCATAGGTCAGCCCAAGTGGTTCGCTACATTTGGTGACTTAGCAAGGGTGCCCGGGTTCATAGGGTGAGGTTTTTCTGGGTCTCGGCGGTGGATGTGTCTGCCCACCAACTGTGCGGCAGGCCAGATCGTAGAGACTGGTTGAGAAATACCTTTTGACCTCTCCTGCAGGACTCTCTTCGAACATCGCCTTGCATTGCGGTGGGAGGGATGGATTCATATGTCTATCACTCTGTGACCCCCTAAACCTCCTTACCAACCCTTACACCTTTTCCTTCCCAGAACTTCCTCTCCTTCGTATCCTAAAAGGACCCTCCACAAAGGATTCCCAAAAATGACACAGGCCCGGAGGGGAATTATTTATCTTAGGGCCTCCTGTGTGGAGCCAATTTAAAAATAATAAAAAAAATACTATAAAGCTGATAAACTTAGTAGAATAGAATAGAATTAGCTAATAAGCTTAACCATTGAAATGCCGAACTCCCGCGACCTAATACCTCTTTTTCATATCAGATGAGTACTTTTGGCGCTTGAGAAGTTAATAGAATAGAATAGAACTAATTATTAAAAACCCGCTCTGCAGGTTTTTGCTGCTAGGCCCTGTGGGCGGCTTTTGGTTCGGCTTCGCCCAGTTGGAGTGTCGGTGACCATTTTATACATCCGATAGGAACTGATTCCGAAAATAGCCGGTTCCTCAGAAAAATAATCTCAGGTGATCCAGTGACACCTAGTCACCGGGACAAAGTAACCGTGACAGGCAATGACGACATATATAATATATAGATACATATTAGAAATCACAATGTGGTGTTATTATTCACAACTGCCAGTTACAATAATAATCATACCATCCATCTCCCCATACCGGAGAAATTCACGAAAGTACGAATCCAATAGTACTTTCGCCTACCAGTCGACGTTCCTCACGCTAGCTGTTAACGTTAGTGGCGCCATCTTTTGGCATTGCTTTAATTCGGTTATTTTACAAAAGTAGATTTGTAACAAACTCCATGTACGAAAATGGTTTTGCGTAAGGCGTGACGTCAGAGATGTATTCTTAGTCGGATTCTTAAATTTCAACCGTACAGACGTTAGCATTAAAAATGTCAGATGATAGAATGAGCTATTAAGATTAAATGTTTTACCTGACATTATTAACATCCTGGTCTATGTTCTTGAGAACACAGCCGGAGAATTCGTTTTCAGGATACCAGTGCGAGAGTGGAATCATTTGGTTCTGCCCCGCCGTGTTCAGGATTTTCTCACGCTGGGCACAGCTCTGGAAATAGCATAACAGCGCTGCAGTACATATTGAAAGTGAGGTTATGTTTCGATGGTTAAGTTAGATTAGGATCTCAACAACTCGCAATAAATGTACGTTCCTTAAATATATAATGCTGCAGCTCTTTCAAAAGATGAGGTACACAATGTACTTAGGTCTGTTTTCTCCAAAGGAATAAAGTCATCATTTTCTTGCCTCTCACAAACCGCACCGTGGCGTCTCCGTAGACCCTACAATACTACTTGCCGTGAGGATGGTTTTGCTTTTGTTCTTAAATATATGATGCTGCATTCGAAAACAACAGTCGAAAATGAGACAAACGATGAACGTATGTGTGCACCCCCCCTCCCCCCCTTCAAAAGAAACATACAATGATTATCACATGTTTAAAGAAAATAAAATACAATTCCCGGTGCCGTGGCGAAGCCGTAATAAGATGTATCTGTTTTCTCCAAGGGAAAAAAGTATGTAGTACTTTGAAAGAAATAGACATAAAAATAACATATTTTGTGTATCTCATTTTTTGTCCCACCATTATTTAATGTGTAAGAGCTACAGCATTATAGCGATAAGAAACATATGTTTTCTGCTTTTTTTTGCTGTCACGATAATTATAAAAGCGCATATTAGATTATGTTTGTTTAGGAAAATTAGGTTTATAGGTAGCTAGTTTTTGGATGCCAAGATAATAATTTAAATGTATGTCTTACCAACTTGCTGTGGTACACACTAGGCCACTGACTCTCCTCGTCGTAGTACAGCAGCAGGTTGGGCAGTCCTATCTCCCGGTTAAACTCTATCTGGTACTCAAACTGTCCATCGTAGGAGAGGAAGCAAAATCTCGCTAAGAATGCCCAATTCTGGAATATGTTAGGACATTTTTTTAAATATTTCTTGTAACTATGGAACAATTTCTAGACATTTTGTTTTGTAGAGTTTTATTTACAACTAACTGGTCCCGGCATGCGTTGCTATGCCATTTAATAAATAAATTGTTTCTCCCTGAGTGTCCTTTCCCACTCGTCCTGTTCCCCTTCCGCCTCCCCTTCTTCTCCTGCGTCCTCTTCCCCTCTCGCATTCCCACTCCATCACCTCCACCTTCCCTGTCCCCACTCCACTCCCCCCGCTTCCCCCGTCCCGCAAACCCCCCTGCCGAGTTCCCCCCCCCCCTCACACGTCCCCTTCCCCTCCCGCATTCCCCTTCCACCTTCCCCGCCTTCTCTCTTCCCTTTCCCGCTCCCTCGTCCCGCCAACCCTCCTCTCGCGTTCCATATATTCAATTCCAGTACATTCAGTTTTTAAACAGCCCGCGTGCCACCTTTTACAAATTTTATTAAAATTTCCATTTTTCATGTATATTAAATTTGGTACCTAACATAGGTACCTATTTAAAATATCTAAAATTCTTGATTCGATTCAAACTATTAGGGGAGTACCTACTTTAAATAAATTTATCAACTTAAAGATTTTCAAAAATAGAATCCTGATTTAAAATGTCATTCTCAAACACGCGAACTGTCAAACGTGCGACAATCGTTAGGTTTTATAAAATTATCCAATTTTCTGCGCAATTTTCTTAATTTTTCTCTCCGTAAGAACCATCCTCGTACTTCAAGGAATATTCTAAAAAAAGAATTAGCGAAATCGGTTCAGCTGCTCTCGAGATTTGCGCTTAGCAACACATTTAGCGACTCATTTTTATATATAAGATAAGAAGATGTTAGTGAGTTGAGTCTTTATTGACGCTACGTAGCGAAGGTCGATGCGGAGTGAAGTGACAGAGGTGTAGACGGAAGCGTTGTCAGTGATGCTCGGTCGTGAAGACCAGAATGCTGCGGCGGTGAAGATCACGGATCTGCAGGTCGCCAGCATATTGCTCTACACCGAGTGTGGTGGAGGATGACCTGATCTACATCGTAAGGATGGATATGGCGGCTATGACTCTGGTGAGTTGGAGAACACATGTGACGCAGGAAGGAACCTTGTGAGGCAATGAGGATGAACTCTGCGGCAGCGAAACGCGACGGGTTTCGAATGCCAGAGATCAGGTTGCAGCCTAAACAGAAAACGTGGCGGGTTTTGTTGTTGCGGGCGATGGCATCTCAGCCATGGCACGATGGGTCTGACTGCAAGATAGTGGTTGAAGATGGAGGCCTCGAAAGTGTTACAGAGATGTACCCGAAGTCACACTGAATTAACTTGTAATTCACATGATGAACTTAACGTGAATGAACTGACCGACTTATTGTGAATCTCCTTACTACCAGGCGCGGCCGGTGCCTTAGTGCACTCGTGCAACGAACCACCAACAAAGTTGAAAAACAATTTACAGCTCATCGTAATCTTACTTAATGTTTTTAATTATAAAATTAAACAAAGTATTACAAAAATCTTTAAAATTGCAATTAATAACATACTAAATGTAAGAATATTGTAGATAAATACGGCAAAAACACTCCACCCGCGCGGTTAACACTGGCTAGGAACGAGAAACCGAGGTACATATCAATCTGCGCATTAGACCTAAGCGCCCCGTTTGGCTAAATATTATTTTATATGCAGCCCATACGAAACATCTCCGGACCGCGGTTTTGACAAAACGTATCAAGAAAAATACCCCGATAGTGCGCCGCACGGACAGCGGAGATATCCGAACGAAGAATCCAAGAATTCCGAACGTACGGCTCGAGCCAAGTAGGGTTTGAAGAAGTATTTAAGTAAAAGCATAATATTTCTCTTGTAAAATGCAACCTCGGGTCAACGGGTCACTGGTCAGCTTGTGATAGAGTGCTACGGATTTACATACTTGGCATTGACTTTATTATTTGCTTTTTTTGCAGAAAGTAACCTTTTATTTGTGTGCGTTTTTTTTTACTTATTGCAAACTTCATATCGACGCTCATTGGGTCAGTAAACACCCGCCATCGCTTTCATCCTACGCTGCAAATTAAAATTGCTTGTGCTTGTGTTAATTATTGTGATATTAATCAATATCCGAAGGTCTTTCAAAATAAATACCTTCTCTTCTTTGCCACTAATCCTCTAAAACTAATAGATATAATATATAAAGAAATGAACCATAGTGTAAAATAGCAAATATTTTATGATTTCTGAAATTTTTTAATGCAGTATCCCCGCTTGCAAAGTTGTATCTTCCAAGCAAAAACTAATACAAATGTTTAAACTAATATAATGACGAAGGAACGTTTGTTCCGAAACCGGTCGGATTTGCACACTATATAAGTGGTTTTTACAAAGTTATATTGTTGCATTTTTTTTAAATATAAATGTGTTTATCGGATAACGAATTTGTCAGGTGAGTATATCTGTCTCTGTTTGCAAATAAAATTGGATGATTGAAGTCTTCGCTCGGCAAAAGGATCGAAGAATTGATCTTCTCTATAAATAAGTAAGACAGTGCATTTATATAAATTACATACATTACGTTTTTGATGAAATCGGTGAACCACCAAAAATTTAAGGCACCGGCCGCGCCTGCTTACTACACTGTACTGTTATCACTAATGTGCACGGTGTATGTGTGAGTCGACCGTTGAGACAGACTGGACTAGTATCGGCCGGCACTGCTGCTGCTTATATAGGCGACGTAGAGTACTACCTGAATGCTGGATAAAAGTGCGAATACACACAAAGTGTAGTGGCACTCGAACATTCCGCTGCTGTACTGGCGAGCGGCTGTTAACTCCAGACCTTTCGGCGTGTTTCCCAAATATTGCTCGGCGCTCTGCGGCGAACACCAATAACTGTGGGTATGTATCTCGTCTGGTATATTCTTATACCAGTGGCGGCGCAATGAATTTAGCAGAAGCGGGGCGCTACAGTACAAAAATCCTCCCTGTTTTTTTATGGAGTCCTATTACAAAGT
Organism: Limnephilus rhombicus; assembly: GCA_929108145.2. Taxonomy (NCBI): domain Eukaryota; kingdom Metazoa; phylum Arthropoda; class Insecta; order Trichoptera; family Limnephilidae; genus Limnephilus; species Limnephilus rhombicus. Next base: position 12,694,654 of record OV815296.1, read on the forward strand.
TAGGCTATAATTTTGGAAAACACTTTTATAGTAGGGATGTAGTGAGTACTAGATAAAAAATTCATTAATGTACCGGTTTAAAACAAATTCCATTTTCTCGAACGGGTTCCTAGTTTTCGCCCGTCTGAAGTGCGTTGAGGGAAATAATTTCTACTTATTAGCTAAAAATGGTATATTTTCAACGATTTTTCAGTAGTTCTTATATTTTTATGAAAAATCCCTTTTACATGGTCCATTCTTACTGTCTTACTTTGTCCAGCCTTAATATTGACCTTATTACGTGCATAAAACAATATTGACGTGCGACACTGTCATAAATACAAATTGCAACAATATTGACGTGCGACACAGTCATATACAAATTGCAACAATTTTGACATGTGACTCTGTCATAAATACAAATTGCAACAATATTGACGTGCAAAACTGTCATAAATACAAATTGCAACAATATTGATGTGCGACACTGTCATAAATACAAATTGCAACAATATTGACATGTGACACTGTCATAAAAACAAATTGTAACAGTATTGATGTGCGACTACCATAAATACAAATTGCAACAATATTGACATGTGACACTGTCATAAAAACAAATAGCAACAGTATTGATGTGTGACTACCATAAATACAAATTGCAACAATATTGACATGTGACACTGTCATAAAAACAAATTGCAACAGTATTGATGTGCGACTACCATAAATACAAATTGCAACAATATTGACATGTGACACTGTCATAAAAACAAATTGCAACAGTATTGATGTGCGACTACCATAAATACAAATTGCAACAATATTGACATGTGACACTGTCATAAAAACAAATAGCAACAGTATTGATGTGTGACTACCATAAATACAAATTGCAACAATATTCACATGTGACACTGTCATAAAAACAAATTGCAACAGTATTGATGTGCGACTACCATAAATACAAATTGCAACAATATTGACATGTGACACTGTCATAAAAACAAATAGCAACAGTATTGATGTGTGACTACCATAAATACAAATTGCAACAATATTGACATGTGACACTGTCATAAAAACAAATTGCAACAGTATTGATGTGCGACTATCATAAATACAAATTACAAGAATATTGATAGTACTCACCTTAGTGGTTTTCAAGTGTCCTTCCACCCATTTAGGTGTTGCCGTAGGCAGTTGAAATAACAATAACAGTATTGCCATAACAACACCAATCATGTTGTAACCTATCACCACCATTTTAACTTAAAAATATAATATAACTTCACTTTTTCAAAATATTAAAAATAACTTTATTCGTCCACATTTTATGCGTGAAGAAATCACTTTTAATGCTACATCTAAAACAAATTGAAGAAAGAAACACAGTAAATGTATATCCCTGATTGCACCATTATAACCTGTCTTCCTCTCTCATAAATTAAACTTATATTAGAAAGGTTACAATGGAGCTCTCAGAAACACAACCATTGGTAGAAAAGAATGAACATCAACTACTTTTGCAAAGCAATATTTTTATTGAAGTATTTTTACTAAATGTATGAAATTGGCTGATAAGTTCTAATTTGGAAAAACTTTTAAATATTAGGTTTCCCCAACAGCTGAAGTTGACACATAACAACATTATGTACATGTTTTTTATTGACAAATTTGCTATGCAAAAGTTGCACATGTGATTGGACAGAACTTAGATATCACAATAAATTATTATCATCAACATGCAATGTGAATTGTGGTGAATGGGTTATTTCCTATAATTATCTAATACACTGTGTCAATTGTGGTTAATTTACCGGATATGACGAATTAGGTGATGATTTACGGTATATCAATAATAGTTCATTGGACGAGAAACTTCAAAAAATAAAAAAGGTGTTTTTGTTAATTTTGTTGTTCCCAATCCTTCTGATCAACTGCTGAGCCGAAATTTTGGCTCAACACTCCTCAAATTGGTCAGCTGTATTTAAAAAAGCTATAAACTTCGTAATTACTTATTTTTTTATTGAAAAAAATATTAACTTCGTTAAAAAATGGTTAGATATCAACACGCTTACCCTTAACACGAAGAAAACAAAATATGTCACTTCAAGCATCAATACTACAGGCCAACCTAATGATGATTACTCCATAAAAATACACAGCTGTACGAATTCCAATGAATGCAGTGAGTGCCCCAGTATAGAGCGCACTTTACAGATGAAGTACCTCGGCCTCACCATTGACCCATACCTCAAATGGAATCTACACACTCAGATCATTGCAAATTAAATTAGAAAAACAATACACTTCTTCTCCTACAACTCCTAAAAACGATTTATTTTGCAATGTATCATTGAGTATGGTATCATTGCATGGGGAGGGGGCACTTCATCAGCTCTAGATCCCGTCGAAAAGGCGCAGAAAACAATAATGAAAATTATTCTCAAACTTCCTCTAACTGCAAACAGTGACCTAATATTCAAAATAATGAGAGTATTTTATGTTGAGAGATTTATGTAAAAACTATCCTCATACATCTCTTTAAAAACAAACATGTGCTTTATGAAAAAAAAAAAAACTTAAGATTTACACGTAATTCGAACAAAGACATATTGCAAGTTCTAGCACTCTCTTCTATCTTTGGTCAACGTAGCTTTAGATACTTTGCCACAGAAATATTCAACATGCTCCCAGAAAACATCAAACTGAGTCAAACACAGAAAGACTTTAAAAAATATGTTAAAATTTGGATATATTCTAATGATCGAGCCTATACTGGTGCCCTCACCCAAACGCCTTGTCATCGACAGTTGTTATTGTAGTAATAACCTTGCAGTTTTTCTATTGTGTGTATGCAAACAATAATGTAAACTAAAATAAAGCTTTGCTGTATTGCAGTTTTGCTATACCTATATTATACATTTATAAAATAAGCATAGATAAAATGCGAGAAACAACATACAAAAAATTCTGCCTCAATACAGGTTCAACTAGTGCACAACTAAAAATATTGTATAATTATGCTACTTCTATATAACCGTTCTTACATTACTTTCTGTTTGTTATTTTTTTTGTACTGATGTAATCTATTTGTGAACTACATTGAACATGTACTTTTTTAGTTGTAATGTTGCCAATTTCATTGAATAAAGATATATTATTATTACAAAAAAGACATGAACTAACTATACCGAATATGATGCTGTCACAATAAAGAACTCCAGTCCAATTTAAATTTTTTTTTTTAATGAATAATGACCTTCTAACTTAAATAACTGCATTTTTATTTTTATTTTTAGAGTTAGTTTTAATAGTTAAAATAATTGTCAAAGTTTTAATTTTTCAAGATCCCCCTAAGACCACCGTATGCACGGTGAATCGTGTGACGTCATCACTCCTGAAAAATTACTATAGGATTGGGCAATCAGCTGATCAAGTGCCGCCATTTTGAATACCGTTATTCGAAGCATTCTCCCTAGAAGTAGCATTACTATTGTTTTAGTTTTTCAATATTTTAAATAATAGAGATAACTAATAGAGATACTTAATTAAATGAAGACAATATAAGCGAAACTCAATAGAAAATCTGAAAACAGAAAAATCAGAAAAAGATATTGACACCTCTGGGACTCGAACCCAGGACCTCTTGCTTTCCGGGCAAACGCGGTAACCACTGCGCCACGGTGTCGATATCAAATTCGGTCATTTTTAACTGTATCATACTTCGACTAAGAACCACCCACATTATCTTCATTTTCTTAACACATATACTATTGGCTACTATCTTTATGTATGATTGCAAGATTCAAATCCGAACTAAATACTCTCTAGATAGTGTCTGGATAATGCTTTATCCATTTTATTTAATATGCGACATCTATTGACTTTTCTGCAAATCTAGGATGAATATTTTATTTTTATTTTAACTTTATGAGTAAAACCTCAAATTTTAATATTTAATTAAATGAAGACAATATAAGCCACCTCTGACACTATTGACACCTCTGGGACTCGAGTCCCAGAGGTGTCAATATCTTTTTCTGATTTTTCTGTTTTCAGATTTTCTATTGAGTTTCGCTTATTTTGTCTTCATTTAATTAAATATAAAAATTTGAGGTTTTACTCATAAAGTTAAAATAAAAATAAAATAATAGAGATACCTTTATTTTTGATACTGGATTATTTAGGCTTAAATATTGTTTCAATAAACACAACAACTAAATCTCTATAAACAGTATGAAATAACGAATAACATGAAATGTTGTTAATACTGACGGCTTATGTCATACCTACATAATCAAAGATTTCAATACAATGACTGGTGACGCGTGACGTCAGCACTAACCACTCGGTAATACCAACTTTACAGTGTGTTTTGACGAGAGGTTCAAAAATGCATTTTTTAATAATTTTTTAAGAACTCTCCGTTAAATATTATGAAATTAATATTATTGGTCTATATGAACATATTTTTTTAAAGCCATAATATTTTTCACTGGAGTTCCTTATTGCTGTGCGTATTGATGCTCAAATGGGGCCTAACATACTCTAAATTGTGTTGAAGTGGACAATGTGGATATATTAAAACAACAGAATGCATTATGTAGAAGAACGTCCCCTTCATCAGTCCCTAAGGCACATCTCTGCTGAACCAAGTGACTTCTGATGCCATCGACTGTCTGAATAACTTCAGAATCCCAATTTGACCTCCACCAAATTTCCTCCACCATTGGAAGAAGAAGAGAAGTCTAATATTTTTATTTTATTGTGTCATTAAGCACAGAAATCGTTATATTAGTTTTATTTTTATTATAACAATATGTTTTAACGTAAAAATGACATTAAAACAAAACATGAGACGGAAAAAATCATTAATTCCTATCAATATTTATAAATATGGTTCATGAAAACACACTGAATTGACTGTCAGCCTATTTTTAAAACTTATTCCACATATCTTTGGTTTTAATTTCATTATTATAACGTGTTTTTTGCATTATTTGAGCAAATAATTCACCAGACGTGAATTATTTTTATAAATGTTGTATATTTTAATGTAAAATTGATATTAAAACCTTTGAAATAGAGCACTGAACTACTAACGTTGAGCAAACTATATTAGAGGGATGTTTTTATGTTATTTAGGGGTTGATGTATTCATGGTAACCATGACAACTTAGAATCAAAACAAATAACCTATTATGTGTGTACATCTTTCAGTAATGACATTGAAACCATCAACTCAGCATATATAATATGCATGTTATGGATTACAGTGAAACCCTCTTAAGAAGTTCTCTCTGAAGACGTTCGTGGCTTAAGAAGTTTGGTTTTTTCGGTTCCTCGGCCCAAAATTGGCCTAATTTTGCATGGTATAAAGTTTTCCTTCTTAAGAAATGTTTTTTACGGTCCCTTCGAAAACTTCTTAAAAGAGTTTCACTGTACTTACTTATCGCTTATCGGATTGTACAGTAGACAATAAATCCAAAAATAAGTTAAATATGTCATTTTTCTCCGCTTTTTTTCTCTTTCAATCTGCATTATCGAAATATTTCTACGAAAATAAGGGCATCTTTTACTGTTTTATATTTTTTTTTACATTAGTTCCACACTGGAGGCCCTAAGGAAAATAATTCCACTCAGGGCCTATTTCATCATTGGGAATGCTGTGTGGGGGGTCTTTAGGGGCCATCCACAAATTACATCACAGTAATTTCATGATTTTTTGACCCCCCCGTCCCTGTCCACGTCATCACATTTGAGAGACAGACCCCAGTGGCTTGGTCCTCCGACCTGGGGGGGGTGGTGGCACCCCTCATCGGGTGGCACCCGGGGCAGGCCGTCCTCTAGCTACGCCAATGCCCTTCCCCTTAGTATGACATCACATATTATGCAATTTACAATTGACGTCTCATGTTTACATCTAAAAATAATCAAAACAGTACTTCAAATTTTTTTACATGTGACGTCACAGAGCTGATGTCCCCCCACCCCTTGTCACACTTCTCTACTCCTCTCCCCCTCCATTAAGGTGTGACGTAATTTATGGATGGCCCCTTATGGGAAGAAGAGAGAAAATTCTGGGAAGAAAAAAGGTATGAGGGGTGGTAAAGGTAGGAATTTTGGGGTCAGGTGTGTCCAGGAGTGACAGATGAATGAATCCATCCTTTCCTCTGCGATGCAAGGCAATGTTCCGAGAGAGTCCTGCTGGAGAAGTCTAAAGATCTCCCTCAACCAGCCTCTCCACTGACCCGGCCTGCCACACTGTTGGTGGCAGACACATCCGCCACCAAGATCCAGACAAACCTGACCCATGAACCCGGGCACCCCTGCTAAGTCACCAAACATAGCAAACCACTTGTTTAAAAGGGTAAAGGGTTTAGCTTTCTTAAGTGACCAGATCTGAACAGTCCATTTACTGTACAGCATTTCTCTTCCCCTTTCCCTCTCCTATGTTCAAAGAATTTAGATATTTGAAAATATTTGAACAATTTCACCAAAAGTAAGGAAAAATTTACCTTACTTTGGGCACATAGTTACGCCCACAACACACTTGGTCCACCCTTTGGGTTGCAATAGATACCTTGCTCTAACCATCAGGCCTCTTGTGTAGTATAGAATATAATGAAACAACTCAGTGAAATGAATATATAAATTTATTATCATCTACATACAGAGATGACCAATATAAAATTTTAAAATTTATTATACAAAAAGAAAACTTAATTATGAGACCAAATTCAGAAATTTTGAAAATATTTTTTTAGAAAATGTTGCATTTTCCAATCTATCTTTCTTTTCAAAATCTCTGAAAATAGAGCAACTTTCTATAAAAACGTAATTCTATGAAATAATAAACACCGATACTCCATTTTCAAACGCAAAATAACCATAGATTCGACATTTAAAAATAAAACACATGACCATATATTTTTTAACTCTATGAAAAAAAATGCCATAGATAAAAATTTACGACAAACAAAAATTTTTTTACGCTTTATTTTGCGTTTGAAAATAAGAAGTTTTCTAATATTAATTAAACTATAAGTTAAAATAAAATAGGAAAAAAACTGTCAAACTGACATAATATTTGACTATCATAAAAATATATTTTAAACTATAGTCAGTCACGAAATAGGAAATAAAATATTTTTCAATGACTTATTGAGAATAATAGCGGTGCAAGTCAATTTTTAATAATTTTTGTGACTTTTTTGTTTTGGATAATTTAGATTTCAAATTTACTTTCACCGCTTTATTATTAGTACTTAAATTTTCTAGAATATACATTTTTTCTTTCACAAGATAAACAAATTATAAATTTGATTTATTACCCAATTTTTTTTTCTTAAAAATACGAAAACAGAGTACTTAATGGTTTTTTTTTAATAAAATTTTATTTTAGAAAATAATATTTTTTTTTATAATTTTGATCTTCGATATTAATTTATGACAAAAAAGGAAGAAAAATACAGTCTTAAAGAATTAAAATTAATTGTTCATGTTAGTATTTTATAATATACCTACTAGAACAAAAAAAAAATAAGTACCTACCTAACTTAAAAAATATTAAAGATCTTTTAAAACAAGTGTGTAGGTATGTATATTTATGATATTTCTTCAGAATATGTATTTAAAATAAAAACTAAATATTTAAGTGAAAAACATTAAAATAGTAAGGCCCAGGTGTTCGAACTCCTGTCATATTTGAAGTAATCACCGATCGGCATTCGTTGAAAAGAGTTCGAACAACTAGACCTAAATGTATTTAACAAAAATAATATCCTTTTATTTTTTTTTTTAACTGAAATCATAATTTCATCATTTTGAAACTTTAGAATAAAATAAAAATTAATAGTACATAATAATATAATATAGGAAAATAGATTACAATTGTTGTGTAGTGGAATGTTGAAACCAAATTTCTACGAAATAATTTTTTCCGAATAATATACATTTATTGGTTGGCGGCGGCCACTTTGGTTACCACGGAAACAAGTCGGGCATTTTGGAAATGTTATTGTAAAAAAGAAAAAACAATGGCCTTTATGGTTGCCATGAAGAGAAGGTGGTTAAATTCAGTCATTTTGGTTGTCGTGGAAACAAGACCACTAAAATCAGCCATTTGGTTACCATGGGTACAAGATTATTAAAAGTAACGAAACGAGACCATTTAAGTCGGCACCTTTTGATTACCACGGAAACAGACCATTAAAGTCAGCCATTTTGGTAACGACAGAAATAAGACGGTTATCTTTGGCCTTTTTGGTTACCATGGAAACGAGAAAGTTAAAGTTGACCATTTCAGTAGCCATGGAAACAAGACATTTAGTCAGCCATTTTGGTTCTCAAGGAAACAAGATCACAAAGTTGCCCTTTTAGTAAACGTGGAAATAAGACAGTAGTTTAACATTGGCCATATTGGTTACCATGGAAATAAGTCAGTTTCAGATCGCCATTTTGTAAATTGACACCAAGAAACCAAGATGTTTAAAATCGGACATCTAGGAAAACCTTGTTAGATGTCTTTGAAATAAGATAATTCAAATTCGGCCTTTTTAGCTACAATGTAAACTAACCATTTCGCTTACCGTGAAATTTTACATTTTATTTACCACGGAAATTAAACCACTAAACAAGAGTGGCATCAATACGTATGATAGAGTCCTTCCGCCAAGAGCTCCGTTGCGACCTCTACCTCTAGCGCATGCACTGTTGATGAGAGAGGGAGAGAGGTCACACGGGGGCTATCGGCGGTACGCCTTTGCTGGTACTACTGACATTCCTGGAGCGCAATGAGAGATCTACGGAAGAGTTCCTGCTGGGCGCGAGCATGTTTTATCTCAAGTTCTGCCATCTCCACAAGGCTGGAAAGAACAGACAAATTATTATTCAAAAGATTACAGTGAAATCTACATATTATAGGTTCTCACATAATAAGATATCATGCTTAACCTCTGGCATGCCGGCGTTGCCCATAGGATACCCAAACATTGTGCCAGTCGTGTATAGGTACATCCTTAACCCATCGGCATATCAGCCGCCAAGATATGGCGGCTTGTAATATTTTACGCTAGCATACCGGCCGCCAAACGTTGGCGGTTTTAGCCACTCCCCCGCCCGTGTGTAGATCATATTATACCGTAACTTTTTTTGTGTGACATCTATAAATCAGTAGAGAAAACTTTTGATAATTATTGGTTGAAGATTATTTCATATTATTTTTAAACTTATTTACGGAACTTGACAAAAGATGTCACTATGAGGAAAGAATCAGCCCTTTGATTAAAAATACCAACTAACATCAGTTGAAATTCGAATGTTTACACCGCAGTCGTAATGTTTTTCGGGGTTTTATTTTCGAGTTTTATCGACAATTTATCAGATTTCTGATCTAGACACTTGAGTAATTACGTGCGTAATAGTTATTAGCACTGTATTTATTGCTAAAACGGCAATAGTTGTAGTTTTTTGAGACAGTTTATTATTGTGTCGGTGGAATTTGAACACTTTTGACGTTTCAAAAGTACATGTGAGTGTGCCGCGCGTGCGCGTTCTGATTGGTTCAACTAATATTTACCACAAAAATTAAACTGTTTAGTGCGTGTTACCCTTTTCTGCGTAGATTATTTCTATATTATCTCGTTTTTTCGGGTACAAAATAAAAACCATTATACTATTATAAGGAACGTTATTATTTTAAACTGTTTTGTGTTAGTGAAAATATCAAAACTTTTTTATACCTACTGGTGTCTTTTTTTAGAGTGATTTACATTTAAAAAGTTAAGTAGTTAGTGTTTAAAATCTATCAAAATGAGCAGGAGGTCACAAAATAATTTATCAGAGGATGAAATTCTTTCTAAATTGCTTTTATCGGACAGTGATACTGAGGGTCATTCTGAAGATAGCATTGATCCTGGTTGCGAGACTGAAGAGTCTGAATCATCTGAAAGTGATGATTCCCAAACTGAATCTGAGGCTCGACCCCCAAAAAAGCAAAAAGTGGATCTGGAATCATGGAAGTGGAATCCTACTTGCCCGCCTACTGACGTTCCTACCAAAATCCAATCATCGTGCCAAGCCAAAATTCATCAATCCATTATGAGAAATTTGCCAGAAGAAATAAGATGTATTGATGTATTTGATAAATTTTTGGAGAAGGATTTTTGGGATTTCTTGACCATGCAGACAAATAAATACGCCGGAGAAAAGGGTGCTGCAAGCACTGAATGGTTTGACACCACTAGTGATGAACTACAAGCCTATATTGCCCTGTGCATCTTACAATCGCAAGTAAAAAAGGATACCCTGCAATCTTATTGGTCATCAAGAAAGAGCATTGAGACACCTTTTTTCGCATCAGTAATGCCTTTCAAACGATATACTCAGATATGTAAGTACCTACATCTGGTTGATAATGCTACAGCGGATACTAGGGATCTTTTACATAAAGTAAAATATGTAATCGACTACGTCAATGAAAAATTTCCTTATTTATATGTTCCCGAACAAGATATTGCCATCGATGAGAGTCTTATGAAATTTCGTGGTGCACTTTCATTTATTCAATACAATCCCTCAAAAAGGGCTCGTTTTGGTTTGAAATACTACAAAATGTGTGAATCTGTCAGTGGGTACTGTGTTCAGTTTCGTATTTACGCCGGGAAAAAAATTGGAGATGCTCAATTGCCATCTTCAGATGCTATTGTCATGGAGCTGATGACACCTTATCTCTCCAAAGGGTACACATTATTTCTTGATAATTGGTATTCCTCGCCACTGCTTTACCAACGTTTACAAGAAGGAGGGACAAATGTTTTAGGAACAGTGCGAACGAATAGAAAACAAATGCCGCCCAATTTCAAAACATTAAAGCTGAAAAAGGGTGAAGTTGAAGCCCAATTTAGTCACAAAATGATGGCATTGAAATGGCAAGATAAAAAACCAGTTTGCATTTTATCCACGATGCATGATTCTGCTGAAATGACTTCAACACGAAAACGAAGATCAACAGCTACAGTGATGAAACCATTACCTGTTGTTGAATATAACAAAGGTATGGGGGGAGTAGATAAAATGGACCAACAACTTGCCTCGTTTCCATTGATGCGACGATACTTGAAAGGGTATAAAAAAAATTTTTTTTATATCCTTGATATGTGTCTTTTCAATTCATACTGCTTATACAAAAAAATCTCCAAAAAGAATTTGAAGTATTGTCAATTTCGGCTGATAGTGGCAGAGCAACTTATAGAAAGAGTAAAATTAGCAGCTTACGCCAGAATAGGGCGTCCTGCGGCTGACAGTGAAATGAGACTTCAGGCAGCCCATTGGGCACACTTTGCTCGACCTATACCCGTGACTGCACAAGGGAACGCCATTGCCAAACGCCAATGCAGAGTATGTTCCGCAAAAAAGAAAAAGAGCACTAGCAGATGGGAGTGTGAACGTTGTGGAGTAGCCTTGCATATGCCGGAATGCTTTAAAATTTATCACACGCAAAAGAACCTAAGTTTATAAGTTAATTAAAGTTTCATTAGTATTATTTTTGTTGTTTTGTTGTGAATTAAAATGTGCTTCGTATATAATATGTACTCCAACAGTTTTTTTTGTGAACCAAAACTTATATAAATTTAATGTGTGTCAAGAACCAATCTACTCACCAACGTGTTTGTGTAACTAATACTTTGAAAATGACCAAGTTTTCAGCAAAGATTCTCTTCTGGTAAGTGATAATACTGTTTTCTGTTTTTTTGTATCATATTTAATATCTAAGTTTAGCGCGCCACAGTTTGACGAACCATGTCACATCCCCTCCGGGCGGGGCTATTTTTATGATTTTGGGGATAAATTAAATTAGTATATTTGTGTACATACTTTCTTCAAAATAATGATACGCGGATGGGTTAAGGTTACGGCATTAGCATTAAATTTTCATGGGTTTTGTAATATTAATTAGTAGCATATTAAAATGAAATAAAACTGGAAAACATCTTAATATTTCTGTAATTAACTTTTTTAGAAACAGGGGAAAGAAAAAACCATTTCTCTGAATATATTTAACCCTTCGAATAATAAGAAAATAATTTTCTGTAAAATTTTGCCTATCAAGGTTTCCGCGCAAAATTCCTGGTTCTTCCCATGCATTTTAAATGTTCCTATTTATTGGTTTTTTTTAACGCTTTTGCAAAAACAAAAATTGTTCTAAAATCTAGATAAAATAATCTTTCCGGTGTGTTTATTAGAAATCAACATTTTTGTTTCTAAATATTAAAATTTTAATATTGAAAATTTAAATTGGCTAAAAAATGCATACCTGCGAATATTCGAATTAAAGTAATTAAAATAGAATAAACTTATAATTTAAAATACAGACTCCTTTTCAAAATAAAATTTGTAATAAAACTGTCACCTCACTTTTTATCACTTTCATACAATTTTATTTTAAAATTAAATGTGTGATACGTCACAAATTGGCGAAAAATTAAACCGTCACTTTTGATCGGGTTTGTAAAATATCTGAAAAACCTAGCTCATATAACTCTAAGACAATGAGAAGCATTATTTCATTCCGTTTCTAACATAAAAGAAATCACAAATATTCGCATGACAGGAAGAGAGATATCTAACTTTTAATAATGCACTGTCGCTCTGGGACAATCTGGGTCTCCTGTTATTATAACGGCATATGATGTTTTGGGACAACTTGGGTCTCCTGTGATTAGACGGGTTAACTATTCTGCGAAAACCACTAGCATACAATTTTTATAAATATATAATTCATAATAAGTTGGTACAATTTACAAAATCATAATATTCAGTCACCAAGCGCGGTTCCATGACAGTTGACCTCCCGACAGTTAGCCCCCCGGCATACTTATATACAAAATGCAATCGGCTTAGGGAAATCCGAAAATACGGTATTCCTACTTACACAAAATATAACTTAGTGCCTCCGTTCACGGAGATACTTACAAGATACTCGATCCTCATGCGCGTATCATACGCGCCGATCGTGAGTACCCCCCGTACGATTTTGCTTGTGTCCGTTCACAGTGCTACGCGGTGGCTGTCAGTTTCCAATCAGTATAACGATACCGACAGTGCTGATCGCGCGCGACACGTCGCATAATTTGTGTCTGATACTTATTCGTTTGATGTTTGAGAGAAATGGCATCGGAACATGAAAGTAATGTTAGATTTGTTCTGGAAGTGGAAAAAATGCATGTTTATATAACTATACTCAACCATAATACGTAAGAAAGGATTTAGTGGAGAAGGCATAGATTGATGTTGGAAAAAAAGCCATACGACATCGCTTGACAGCGTGTTAACTCCACGGCTGCAAGTGAAAAATGATCAAGTTCAGTACATTTCGGATAGCGCCGTGTACGGAGACTAGCATTAAAAAGTAGTATATGAGCGGAGTACTTGTGGTTTCGTGACAATTACGTAGATTGTAAGTATCTCCATGAACGGAGGGCCTTAGCGTTCGAAGGGGTGTGCAGAGAGGATGTACCAAAGGTATAAAAAATATTTTTATTCAAATACATCAAGAAAAACTACTTGTCTACATACTATATATACCAGTGTAAACATGTACAAAAAATCAAGCCTGTAGATAAATTCGTTTGATATCCATCCATACCAACTTATTAACCGGTCAGCAACGTAAGCAGATATATGCGTTAAAAATACGACAGCAGTCAAGTACAATAAGCGTGTTTACACGTCAGCGCGTGTGTCTCCATAGAAACCGTTATAACTCCGTTATTGTTTTAGTTACATCCGTAAAATAAAAAGTGAAAGGTCGATAGTGAATCATGCTGTACATCTCTATTCAAGTTGTCCATAGAAATACATAAAAAGAACATTCTGTCAGACGCGCAGTCTGACACATAATTTATACCGCCGAATTTCCTATGGGCGCCCGACATTGTTAATTTCTATTAAATATTTTTATATGAAATGATAAAAAGTGAGGCGACAAAAGTGTTTATTACACATTTATACAATAGAATACGTATTGTTCTTTACATAATCTGTGATTTTAGTACCGTTTTCACATAAAAAACATCACGTGAGTCATTTTCACATTTTTTTAATGTTTGCATTCTAAATTTTAATATTTACAAATGTTAATATTTATTTGTAATATAATAATTCGAAAGCTTATTTTGTAACCTGTCTAAAACAGTTTTTACTATTCGGCTACGTTCAGAAATGTTTCATTTATAGTGCTTTAATTGTGAAGCGGTTATAACTAAAAGTTTTCGTAAAATGTCATTTCGTTTAAGACACCAAAAGCTAATATTCTCGAAAATTCGGAGGGGTTAATAATAATAATAATAATCTTTATTCAATGAAATAACAACAATATAACTAAAAAAAAAAATTACATACTCAATGTAGTTTACAAATAGATTACATCAATCAGTACAGAAAAATTAACAAACAGAAAGTAACGTAAGAAAGGTTACACAGGAGTAGTATAGTTATACAGTATTTTTAGTTGTGCATTGCCTGCCTCACTAGGTGAACCTGTATTGAGGCAGAAATTTTGTTAATTGTTTCTCGCAATTTTATCTATGGTTTTTTTATAAATGTGTAAAGTAGGTTTCCATACAGCAAAAACTTTATTTTAGTTAACATTATTGTTTGCATATACCTACACAATTCATAAACTGCAAGGTTATTACTACAATAACAACTGTCAATGACTGGGCGTTTGGGTGAGGGCACCAGTATAGGCTCGATCATTAGAATGTATCCATATTTTAACATATTTTTTAAACTCTCTCTGTGTTTGACTCAGTTTGATGTTTTCTGGGAGAAGGTTGAATATTTTTGTGGCAAAGTATCTAAAGCTACGTTGACCAAAGGTGGAAGAGAGTACTGGAACTGGCAATATGTCTTTGTTGGAGTTACGTGTAAATCTTAAGTTTATTTTTTTTTCGTAAAGCACATGTTTGTTTTTAAAGAGATGCATGAGGATAGTTTTTACATAGATCTGTCGAACATCAAATACTCTCATTATTTTGAATATAAGGTCACTGTCTGCATTAAATATATATATTATTAAAGGTATTTTAAGTTTGACATTGGTAAATAATGCACTAAAAATTATAATTCTATAATAATTATAATTTCGGGGGGCCAAAAGTCAGGGATCAACTGTCAGGTCACCACGGTGTGCAGAACTTTTTTTTTCCCAACACACAATGGAAGATGTGGAGTCCGGCATATAAAAGTTTATGAAGAAATTGTTTCAAACCCTCGAAAAACCAACATGATCCAAGATGACTACGTAACATCTGAGGTGTCCATAACCGAGATCGAATAGTAAATGATTAGTTTACCTTTTCCTGAAGGCTTGAACCCTCCGTGCGCGGAAGTCGAGAAGTTCTTCCCTTCCCCGAGCCGACATGGCTTCGAACCTGCTGCAGGCTGCTGTCTGGGCTTGCTCCGCCTGACAAATAACACATAATATTATGTACCATTAGGAAAAAAATAAAAAAATTGTATCGTGCTATAGTGAAAATGAAGGCATTTCAAGAGAAGAGAAGAAACATTTCAGTACCCGAGAGGTTAAGATATGGAGTGACAGAGGCATAACAAAGAACACTAAGATGAAACATGTCTGAGTGTTGATTTTTCCCATACTTCTGAAAGAAAGCGGATAGACACACTCAAAATGGACATCTAAGGACAGCCAGACATACAAATGTGTTCATTCTGTAAGAGCTAGGCATCCACAATAGGCTTTCAACTATCTGCCTATAATGCATCTTAAGATCGACAGCACAGACTGTTTTATCTCCCGCTTGCAGAATTAATTTGCCAATGGTCATGCCAATCGGGAGGGCTGCCTTGTTGTTAAATAGAATCATTTCGAATATTGATATGTTTAACATCAATGAAGCACAATTCAAACGGCAAGCTTTGTTGCTGTTAGTTTAAATCTGGTTAAATCGGTTTAAATCTGGTCTCAAATCTAAAATATTTTCTCTTTTAAAAACGCTTTGAAATTTTAATTTTGTAATGTTTTTAAAATGAATAAATTGAATTGAAGAAATTTTGGCACATTGCTCGCCACACTGAGGACTCCAACTTGGAGAAACTAGTCATTGGCAAAGTGGACGGCAGAAGCAGAGAAAGATCACCAGTTATCACTGACGTCGGTGTCCACAGTTCTCCATGCGGCGCAGGACCACGAGGAGTAGAGGGGCCTTGTCCACCATGGAAATTGGAGTCTCTCAAGGCCCTATGTAAATTGGCGACACCAGTTTTCTACCAAATCAGTATAAATGACATTTCTATTTTTTTTTTTAACACATTAGGTGCTTTAAAAATACATACCTCTTGAACTTCCAAAGGCTGGCGATGAACAAGCGGACAAAATCAAATATATAGGTTAGTGTTTTACTTTTACATTATATTATTAAAGTTATTTTATTATAGTTGATTTGAGTCAATTCTTAAGTGATAATCAGTCAGACTTACAGCATGGACATCTTTGTTCTTAGCTCTGGCCTTCTCCAGGCTGCGATTGGCCGCCTCGTATGTCTGGAGGCATCTGGAATATTTCCACAATATTAGTTTGTTATTGACACAACAATAAGGGTAAGGGAACGTACCCATACTACGTGACCAACTTTTTGCAATTTTTAACCCCCCCCCCCCCCCCCCCCCCGGTGACCAAAAACCTAAGCAACCCGCCACTCATTTGTATGGAGCGTGACATTTTGAAGACCCCCCCCCCCTAAACATGTCACGTAGTATGGGTACGTTCCCTAAGTACATGCATACAAACGTAATTTTTTTTACACTAATTCCACATAGGAGGCCGTGAAGGAAATAATTTCCCTCAGGGCCTATTTTGTCTTTGGGGATGCTGTGTGGAATATCTTTTTTTGGAAAGGAAGGAATGAATCTGAGACCCATGTTGTAGGGAGGATGAAACGTAGAGGCCGCCGGCAAATTGTTCCACAGCAGAGCTGTTGAACTCAAGAACGAGATGCAGAAATGACCCATTCTCTTAAGACAAATGTCAACTGTGTACAAAGGTCAACTGTGTACAAATGTCAACTGTGTACAAATGCCAACTGTGTACAAATGTTCAACTGTGTACAAATGTCTACTGTGTATAAATGTCAATTGTGTACAAATGTAAACTATGTACAAATGTCAACTGTATACAAATGTCAACTGTATACAAATGTCAACTGTATACAAATGTCAACTGTGCACAAATGTCAACTGTGTACATATGTCAACTGTGTACAAATGTCAACTGTGTACAAATGTCAACTATGTACAAATGTAAAATATGTACAAATGTCAACTGAATACAAATGTCAACTGTGTACAAATGTCAACTGTGTACAAATGTAAAATATGTACAAATGTCAACTGAATACAAATGTCAACTGTATACAAATGTCAACTGTGTACAAATGTCAACTGTGTACAAATGTCAACCGTGTACAAATGTCAACTGTGTACAAATGTCAACTATGTACAAATGTCAACTGTGTACAAATGTCAACTATGTACAAATGTCAACTGTGTACAAATGTCAACTGTGTACAAAAGTCAACTGTGTACAAATGTCAACTGCGGTGGGCATCTGGTGTGTTTTTTTACTATGCACCGGTGCCAAAGAAATCAATGACGCTAGAAGAACAAGGACTGCATTCCCACCCAATGCCTGTACTCTAAAGGAGAATCTATTAAATAGACCACCCGTTTCTGCACAGAGTCGAGGGTTTTTTCAGGTATTTTGAGGCTCCAGACCAGAGATAACTGCCAAATTCAACCGTGGGGCACATTTGAGATTTGAACAGGGTCAGCAGTTGCGTACTATTAAAGTATCTGCGGGCCCTGCACAGTACGCCCAGTTTCTAGTAGGCTAACTTGACTCTGGCTTCGATGGAGCCAACATACCTGAGCTGGTTCCTTTGCGTTTACACCATTTGATATATGCAAAAATAATCCTTACTCATCTATACATAAATACTATGAAAAAAGATTAAATACTCGCTGTACTCGAAACAACGACAAAGACTTACTACAAATCCCCAAAACGCATATTACTTTTGGTCAACGAAATTTCAGATACCTTGCAACAAGACTTTACAACATTCTTCCAGATAGAATAAAAAAATGTGATTCCCAAAAACATTTAAAAAAATAACATAAAAATTTGGATCAAAAATAATGATAGGGCCTTTACCGGTGCACTCACCCAAATTCGAAATTATTAATGATTTGGTATTATACAATGGAAATATACAAGCAACGTATTGGTTGCTTTTATTTAAAATTATTATTAATGTAACCAATCTATTATGTGATTACTTTTTTAATAAAAGTGTGGGTATGTTTGATTTAAAAATTACTGCCTCAACACAGGCTAGCCTAGTGAGGCAGATTACTGAAAAACCAAAATTTATAACTATTTTCTAATTTTAATTTATCTACTGTTCATATTTATATATTTTTTCTGTTGATATCCTTTTGTACTTATGTAATTTTAAACCACTTTTTTTTTTTTTTTTTTTTTTAAAAAGAAAGACAAACATTCCCGGTTACGAATAACCCAACAATGTTTGAAAATCTCCTACTACCACCACAGAAAGCCGAAAATGTTGCTTGTGTTGTGATGGAGGACTTAGCCAGCCGAGGAATCGAACACGCGACGCTCGGGTGGCACCCAAGCGCTGTGCCCACTCAACCACTGTAAACATTAACACTGAATATGTACTTTTTAGTTATAATCTTGCAAATTTCATACAATAAAGATATATATTATTATACCAAGACAATCAATGGAAGGCCTGTTCAGAAGATTGCTTCCGTCAAATGAGCGGAGGAGCTATGAACTCAGAGAATTTTTGCCAAACTAAAAATTCCCAAGCACTGAAGAATCTACAAAATTTCCAACTCGCCACATATTTCGACCACCAGCTCCCACTGGGCAGGAGTGGAGGTGTTTTTATGGTTCCATGACAGTTGATCCGCCGACAATAGGCCACTTGCATAACATTTAAAAAAAAAAAATTCCGGTTTAGACAAATATTCTAAGACATTCTGTATTTTTTTTTTTTTTAATTGTATTTTTGAAACCCTGGGGATTTTTTGAAAATTTCAATCCTAAAAATCAGACCATTTTTTATAAACCGGAAAGACGGGACCTAATTTTATAGGTGCGAAAAAACGATAATTACATAGCCGAAAATCATTTAAAAAAAAAGAATGTTTTCTACACGAATGGCACAGGAGAATAACGAGGCGTACCAAAAATATTACATCTCATAAATATTTTTTTCCTTGATCCATCTTATTGATCATAAATTATTATAATGTACAACGTATATATTACCAAATCCAATGTAATATACTTGTACTTGTAAATAATAATAATAATAAGAATATTATAAAATTTGATTTTGTTAAAATCAGCACCATAACCATTATACCTCTAAAACACGTACAGACTTCTAAAATGTAAGGGGTTCTCTTCAGAATATCTGTCTAAAAGTCAAACCAAATGATAAGTTCGCAGAGAACAAACAATAAATCTAGTGAACGAATTCAAAAATTCGCCTGAAATCAAAGTGATGCCATATAAAAAAAAAATCAGTGTGGAATTTTACAAAATTAATAGGAACATTTTCGGAGATGGGACATTTTCATGTAGTGACGTCACTAGCCCAAATTATGGATTTATTTATTTAAAAAAAATAAAAAAACTGTACATTTCTAAAAATTTTTTCCAATATTTTCGCAATCTTAATAAAAAAATCTATCCACACGATTTTTTCCAAGTCGTTATGAATTCAATGCAAGTGGCCTATTGGACCCCTATTGTACTTATATACAATGTGCAGTCGGTTTAGGAAAAATACGGTATACCTAATTACACAAAATATAACTTAGTGACCCCGAAGGGATGTGCAGAGAGGATGTACCGCCGTACAACAAAAGTATAAAACATATTTTCATTCAAATGCATCAAGGAAAAATCTGCTTCTCTATATACTGTGTACACCAGCGCATAAGTACAAAAAACGACACTGTGTGTAAATTCTTTTGATATTCATACCAACTTAGAGCAAACACGCAAAATAAATAAATTTGCCTCGATTACTCCACCACAAAATTTTTCACCACATTAAAAAAAATCATACCTCCAAATTTTAACATGGAGGCATAAAAACTTATTATAGTGCTATATAGCCAATGAATTAACCGGTACTTTATCTCATGTTTGTAGGATTTATAAAAAAAATATAAAAAAAAGTTTATAACCGCGTGAATACTTAAAATTAAATACGTACTTTAACCTCTAATAGGCTGGAGACGCGCGGGCGCGCGCGTATTGTGCGCATGCGCGAGAAAATAATTCGAAAAAATATCAAACAAAAAATGTTTGTCTGCGATTTTGGCCCTTCTATGTACAAAATTTGTATGAAGAACAGGGTCAGAATCGCTTGCGCCAACATTACACCATAAGATGTGTCAAAATTTCATTCACCTTGCAACCTCAGAATATTTTTTAACGATTTTATCTGTGACATAGAAATGTCATTTTTGCCGCGAATTTTAGCTGTCAAAATTAATGCGTGTTCCTCGACTAAAACATTGTAAAACCTATTAATTTACGTAAATAATGCAAGGAATGTTGTTTTGGTACATAGTTTATTGTTCTAGGAACGTGTTTCAGTCAATAAAATATATGATAGCTCAAAATTAATCCACAAAACATTTAATTCAAAATTCAAAGTGGTGCTTTTTTAGTGAAATTTCGTGAAATGGCGTGGCCACCCAGAGGTTAAAAGCAGCTTCACTGATGCTAAATATGTCGATATCCGAATTAATTCTGTTCAACAGCAAGATTGCTCTCCCGACTGGCATAACCATTGGCAAGTTAGTTCTGCAAGCCGGGAGATAAAACAGTCTATGCTGTCGATGACGGAGATAACCATCGGGAACATAGAAATTATTATAGTGCTATATAGCCAATGAATTAACCTGTACTTTATCTCATGTTTGTAGGATTTATAAAAAAAGTTTATAACCGCGTGAATACTTAAAATTAAATACGTACTTTAAAACTGCCGTGAGGGGTACATATTCGAGTCAACATAGAATATTTTCGATTTCCGTATGTTGTCTGTGGTAAACTTAGTAATGAAGGGTGCATATCTATGGAAAAAGGACTTAATTTTAACCGTAAACAGCAGATCAAAAATTCAAAATATTATTTTTTACATCGTTCTAAAATAGTCCACGAAGTTCGGATTTGCGACATCTGTGGTCATAATAGATAAAGCATTTCAATAACTTCCTTTTAAAATAAGTGGCTAGCCATGGAAATGTTTTAAATAATTACAACGAATGGTAGGAAAATGTGATATATTATTTTTCTGCGATTGATAGCGGTCCAATTTTGGACCAATTAGCGGTCCAAAATTGGACCGCTATCAATCGCAGAAAAATAAAAGTGGTCTATTTTTTACGATAATCGCTCCAGTGGTTAAGGGTATTTTTGAAGTCGATTTTACTTTTGAAATTGGTAAATAATACACAAAAAATTATAATTTTATAGTAAATATCATTTCGGGGGGACAACTGTCGGTGTATCAACTGTCACCGTTACCGGTCTTCAACGGTCACCGTCTTCTTTAATGAGCGAGACAATGATAATGATTGTGTGATATAATATGATGATCTACCTCAATCTTCTGACGAGCAGACATTTAGCAGCGTGAGAGTCGCGCTGGTAGTACCGGAAGGTGTCGGCCAGCTTCAAGTCCTGGTCCGTCGCTACTCTGCCCTCAATTTTCTAAACAAATCATTAACAACAATTATAATCAAACAGATTTTCAAATGGTAAAAGAAACACAAAATACTGTCAATTCCCCTTACTTGATACACCAGTTTATTGGGACAGTCACTAGGACAAAAGCCAAGAAACAGAAACCAAATCAAGAAACTGATACTAATTTACTTTGGATATCTGGGACACCATTCTCTTTAATTGGGGCAAATTTCGATAGTAGATGCAAAACACGCCTCAGTAAATAAATTTTAATTAACCGCTCAGGCCTTGGGCCTATTTTGTCAGAAGGTCAAAATATTTCCGCTGTTTTTAAAAGGTGATGAAATACGCTTTCAAATTTTATAATTCGAATTATACATATATTAAAATTTTTGAAACATAAAATTTTTGAATGAAACAATAAAAAAATTTAAAATAAAATTCTTATGTGAATACCTCAAAAGAATCCCAGCTGCTCCCGTCTGGAGAAAGTGAGACTTTGGCATTTGGCGACTAGATGATCATATAAACAAGTATATACTCACGCGGCATTTCTCGAAGGTCTCCGAGACCTTGGTGAGGAATCTCTCCATGGGCGGCTGTTCCAGAGTGGCCTGGTGAAGGATGCAGCTAGACAACTTGATGTAGGAGTCCGCCACCTCTGGACAATGACAAAGCAAGAGTCATAAATAATTGCCAAACTATTTTTTATTTAGGACATAAATATATTTGAAAAATAAAATACTTTGGCTGTCCAATGACTATCCCTTATAGCGAGTAACTCGTTACTTGACTGGCCGAAAAGCGTTAGCATTACGGTCGAGTAGAGTACATTAGTGAGCCGCGCGTTGCAAGATGACGGGCAGCAATGCAACAAAGTAAATCCGCTAATTAAGATGATTGTAAAGCTTATTTTAGAAGAGGTGGAAGAAAAAATTTGTGAGATGAAAATAAATAAACTATAAAACGAAAAGAGATTAATAGCACCAAATTAAAGAATTTAAGGTTAGTTTGTTTAAAAAAAATTGATGAATTCATCAAATATTTGAAGTTAATTTTCACGTTCTGTGTAAGTTCTATTCAAGTTCTGTGATTATTTCAGTTTCATACAGCAACTGGCATATAATGATATAATAACAGAACTTGAATAGATCCTCCACAGAAAGTGAAAATTAAGTTCAAATATTTGATGAACTCATCAATTTTTTTGAAACAACCCGTCCTTATAGTGACATCTTCGCTTTAACTGGACGACATATCTGCTCCTACTAATGAACTCTACTAAAACGATGGGTTCGTGCATGTCAGTGCGCAGGCACGTGTAGTGTGGGGTGTTACTCGCCCGAAAAAATAGAACGAAACGTATTAACTCTACTACAGACCTGACTAAACTACTCTACTAAAATTGTGGTGTTCGGACGCGTTAAGTTACTAAATACTCGCTACTCGACGAAACTACTTGCTCAGTGCAAAACGGGTCTTTACAGCAATTCCTCTTCAGTAAATAAATAATTTTCCCTAACGAGGAAGACATGATAAAATCTATTGCCAGCGCAAGATCAGTGCTTTTATTTATATTAATTTATGCCTATACTGCAAACTGAACGCAAATTTCGATTTTTCGGAGATGTCTGACTAATCAACTTGACAATCAATATGAATTTTATTATACAGAGTCATGAACAACCTAATTAACAGCCCTGCCATCGTTGCTACTATTAAACTCCTTGTACCGACAAGGAATACTAACAAAATATAACATTCTTTTGCAACACATACAAAACCAACTATCAATCACACTCACTTACCAAAAGGATGCATGGTATTGTAGATATATTCGCTGATTCCCTTTATAATCTAAAATGCAATTTAAAACAACACTTTGTGGAATCCTACAAATTATTTTAACGTGGGTATAATATATTTAACGATTTGATGTGTTATTGTAATGTGTTATATTACATTTTGTTATATGTTATCGTCAAACATTATATTGTTTAAAATATTACACAGTTTTACACCATATTCTTCAAAAACTACTTTAACTTTAACCGCTGGGAGGCCGGAGACGCGCCGGCGCGCGCGTCATATGCGCATGCGCGAGAAAATAATTCAAATATTTGAATAATACTTCCGACAAAAAACTTTTGGTCGACGATTTTGGCCCTTCTATGTACACAATTTGTATGGAGAACAGTGTCAGAATCGCTTGCGCTGTCATTACTCTCGGAGACGCTACAAGTTTCATTCACCTTGTCACCCTGGAATATTTTTAAAACGATTTCTTCTATGACAATCGGCTGTCAGAATTTGCCACGAATTTAACGGTCGCAATTAATGGGTGTATCGCGAATAAAACGATCATAAAACCTATTAATTAACGTAATAAATGCAAGTAATGTGGTTTTCGTAGATAGTTTATTGTGATGTGAACGTGTTTCAGTTAATAAAATATACAATAGCTCAAAATTTATCAACAAAACATTCAATTCAAAATTCAAAGTGGTGGTTTTTTAGTGTTTTTTTTGCGAAGTTCCGCGAATTTCCGCTAAATGTCATGGCCTTTGACCGGTTAACTAAATTTTTCACTTTTGGTATAAATTCTATATATGTGTAATCCTCGATAACTTAAAATATTATTTGATAATCTAAAAGCCCCTATGGGCGTATAACAACAATAAATACAGTCATCTATAGTTTTTATAGATTTAGATCATCCATGAAAAGCAACACTTCAAATCTTATCTTACCAAAAATATTGACAATATCATTTATAAAAAGAATATGTATTAATGTAGTTAATTAATGGAAGTAGATGACGTAGATGGGAAAAGACGGCGTACCTTTGTGTTTGCTGGTCATCTTGTCAGACCTCTGGGTGGCTTCCTTGAGGTGGTTGTTGTACTCCGACAAGAAGCTCATTTCCTGCTCGAAGAAGTCGTTGACATCCCGTACAGTGGCGCTGAGATACAGCTCGTCCGTTGTGTTTCCAAATGACTTTACCTACAACACAGATCGTATCGCGTACATTAGCAAATATTCTCCCACAGAAGATGCACCAATCTACTAATTCTGGAAGAGCAAAGCTTCCAAAATAGACTATCAACAGTCTGCCTGAAACGTAACCTAAGATATGTACTTTTGACACGTCGTTCACCAAACTGAAAACTCACAAATTGAAGTTCATTCGCCACGTTTGGCAGGAGAAGCAAGGAAGACCACACAAGCGATGGAGTCAGAGGCTGTCCTTCACGTCAATTGGTCAAAGACCTCCCAAAATTATAAATGACAATAAAACATAATATTATTATGAAATATTATGCAAATCAAAACAACTGGTATTATTCTAATGTATTTGAAATGCACTGTGTGATAGCAGGCAGCGGCAACTGACATCATAAATGGAAGCTTTCTTTCCCACGCACTATGATTGGCTGGGTCAATTTATCAAATGTCCCAACATCATGTCTTCTATCTCTTTACGCGCTAAACAATAAACGAGATGGCACTATGTCGCCTAGTAAAAATACTTTTGGATTCTGAAGACAGTTTGGGTCATTGCCATGAGGGAGAGAGCATGATGAATATTATGCGTCTGAAGGCAATGGTTTGATAAACGTAGGTTGATTTTGCATATTGTTTCGGCTTAGAGTTACAATCTTTGGCAATTAACTTCTGCGTAAATACAATGGCAACAAAATATATTGGAAGACTCACGGAAGATAAAAGGGAGCAGGTTTATCTGAAATGTAGTTGTTTGCTTGATGAGATCACCATTTAAGTTGCAGTTCTCTTTTTTAAACTGAATTATTGTTAATATTTTTAATTGTTAAACTAACGTTTAAGACAAGATTTTTATGCATATCACAAAGGGTAACAATTATTATAAGCAATAATAGATACATGACGCCAACGGGTTGACACATGACGGGTTGGCGTCATGTATTTTCTCGGAAGATTTTTCAATGTGGATGAGTGTTTCAGGCTGATAATTATTGCTTATAATAATTGAATTATTGTTGTTAATGCGAATAGTTTTTGCAAGAATGCACTGCGACAAGATAATTGCGGTAGTTTTATGCGAGTTATATAACTAGGACTGCGTCCCGCTGCGATGATTGTCAATAATAAAACTTCGAGCACCGAATACTTGCGAGTTGATCGAAATCGTGACATCAGGGAATGAGGGGCGCGGGGGAAGGGAGATATTCATTGCCATAGAAAATAAATAATATTTAAATCCAAAATAAACACAAAGGCAATCCGCCGAGCGCAGCCAATTATACTCGGCGCTAACACACATTGTAATGTAATCTGCGTGTCCATGAGTAATGAACATATGAATCCAACCCTCCCACTGCGGTGCTAGGCGATGATCCGAGAGATTCCTGCTGGAAGATCAAAAGGTCTCCCTCATCCAGTCTCTCCCTATCTGGCCGCAGTGGGTGGGCAGGTGCAAATGTCGCCAAGACCCGGACAAACCTCACCCCCCAACACCCTTGTTAAGTCACCAAACGTAGCGAACCACTCGGGGTGAAGGAAGGTGAATGAAGGAGGCCACCCAAATTGAAATTATTACTAGCATGCAAGTATGAAGGACTCACGAATCCGCCGAGGATATCCATCTTCCGCTTGGGCTTGGCACAGAGGTCCTGGTCATACTCCAGGAAAACGTGGAGGTGACTGTCCTTGCGGAACATGGGGTGTGCAGCCAGTCGCGTGAGGAACACCTCGTGCATGGCCACCGTCTTCTTGAACGTGGCCAGATATTCGCTAGAACATAAATATTACATTGTTTAATTCAAACAGAAACTCGGTCAAGCAATATCGCCTTTAGGGAGAGCCAACACGCCGTTTGCTCGTTTGGCTTTGTAAATAAAATCTTATAATTACCTTGTGAAACAAAGCCTCGTCAAAAATGGCACTACATCACAGGATAATGAAATATACAGATATGTAATATATACAGGGTGTTAAGGGACGTACTTGACTTACTTTAACCAGTGATTCCTGACATTATTTGGAGTAAAAAATGTAAATGAAATTTTGGTCTCCGGTGACTTTTTTTGACGACTTTTTTTTTTTTTTTTCAAAAATTTTTCTTCAAAATCAAACAAAAAATTTTTTTTTCCGCATGTCGTCACTGGTCACTCAGCCGGGTGTCCGAAAAACTCCTTACCCCGCCTTCAACTATTCAACAACTATCATTTTTTTATGTTTTTGTAGAAAAAAAAAAAAAAAAAAACATCAAAAATGTCACCGGAGACCAAAATTTCATTTACATTTTTTACTCCAAATAATGTCAGGAATCACTGGTTAAAGTAAGTCAAGTACGTCCCTTAACACCCTGTATATCTCATATAAACAATAATACAGCCTTTGCAAGTGAAGGGAAGAAACCAACATGCACGGGGCAGGCATCAGTGGAAGTCGGTGACTTTTCGTGTAAGGGATGCTGAAGTAATTACTTATCAAATATAAAATCTGTAGACTACGCCAGACTACACAAAAATAATACGTCAAATTAGCCTCTCAGGTCAATTTGTTCAGTTTTCTGACTTTTTGTATAAGGTATGCTGAAGTAAACACTTATCAAACATAAAATCTGTAGATTACGCCACGAACAAGATGACAAAAATAATACGTCAAATTAGTCTGTCAAGTCAATTTGTTCGGTTTTCGGAACAACTAATATAGGTCTCATAGAAATCGTTGTATCTCCCTTACTATCATGATTAGAATGATGTTAGAAAAAGAAAATACCTCGCTTTATATCCAAATCTAAAAATTAACCGCAAAATAATTAAAAAGTACACCTTTATGAATTCAAAGTATCCAACCAAAATTTGAAAAAAAAAATTTTAAAACTTTTCACATGAAGTAATTAATAAATTTTTCAAGAAAGAACAAAAAAGTGAATTAATGACAACGTTTATAATATATTTGCCTAATAAATGAAATATGTGGTTTTATTTTATTTCATTATCAGTAATTTTAGCTATGGCGGCGGTTAATACAGAAGATGACTTACTCTTCCAGTTCTTCCTTCATCTTGAGGAACTCCCCGCGGGTGAGGGCCCCCTCTCCCTCGCCCAGCCGCTGCAACTTCTCACGGCTGGCGTCAAAGTCGGGCCGCGGGGGCGCAGGGGGGATCTGCAAACACACACAAAGGGGGCAATCAACGTTAATCCGATGACAAGTGAAGGGAACACAAGTTAATAAGATCAAAACACAATTTATCATTATTGGAAATATAAGAAAACCTTTAAAAAAAATACTAACTACTAAAAATAATCAGAAATTTTTTATAAACTTTGCATTGTGGGAGGAAGGTATTGGCACCACCGCCCCGGGAACAATTTTTTGGATCACCAACACCTCTGCCATAGGTCTCCCCAAGCAGGGAAGCAATTGCTTAGCAGGGGTGCCCGGGTTCATGGGGTGAGGTTTATCAGTCTTGGCGGCCCTTGTGTCTGCCCACCTGATGCATGGCGGACGGGATTGAGAGAGACTGGTTGAGGAGGAATCCCTCGACCCATCGCCTTGCACCGCCGTTGAAGGGATAGATTCATACGTCTGTCACTCCTGGACACACTGACCCCCAGATTCCTATCCACCCCTCAACCAATTTCCTTCTCAGAACTTCCTCTTCTTCCTTTCCTTAAAAAAAACACTCCACACAGCATCCCCTGAGAGAAATTGTTTTCTTCAGAGCCTCCTGTGTGGAGCTAATGTAAAAAAAAGAATAGCGGTGCCACCACATGTTGAATTAAATATTTGTGCTTGAACTTCGTAAAATAAAATAAAATACTTTTGGCTAGGTTTTTTTCTGGCATAAATCAAAGCAGGTGGCTGGTGTTAAGTGGGAATTTAAACCTTCTACATATAAGGAGTGTTATTATTAGAGGCCTGATTAAAAATGTCACACGACGCGGTGCACTGCCTTAAATATGAAATATCTCACAATAAATCCGGCATAGTCCTCATTTTCTTCGAAGCGATCATGCAGCCAAATGAACTCCTCGTGTTGCCGCACCACGAAGAAGTCCGACTTCTGGAATTCAGGCAGCGAGGTGCGCGTGTGCACCGTGAACTTCACCTTGTCCTTCTCACTCAGGGCATCCGAAATGTCCACCTGCGATAATGGATAACATCAATAATTTAAAGGGGAACGGGACAAATGGGAAAGGACACGCAGAGAGAAACAATTTCTCTATTAAGTGGCTTTGCAACGCATGCCGGGAACTCGCTGGTTTATCATATTTGTGAACACAGGGAAAATAATGTTCTAAGAGAAAATAAAGGGGCATGAACTCAAGACTTTGGAATTCATCATAATGAAAAAAAGGGGCAACCAGAATTTATGCCAACCTAAGAATTTGCTATCTGAAATCCGTGTTAAAGCAAGACTGTGCAATCTGGTATACATTTAAAACCAAGAATTTGGAACCTGGAATTCACGTCAACCAAGAATTTACAATCTGAAATTCATGTAAACCAAGACTTTGCAATCTGGTACACATTTAAAACCAAGACTTTGGAACCGGGAATTCACGTCAACCAAGAATTTACAATCTGAAATGCATGTAAACCAGGACTTTGTAATCTGGTACACATTTAAAACCAAGTATTTGGATTATTATTTTTAATTTTTAAACTAACGTTTAAGACAAGATTTTTATGCATAGCACAAAGGGTAACAATTATTATAAGCAATAATTATCAGCCTGAAACACTCATCCACATTGAAAAAATCTTCCGAGAAAAGATACATGATGCCAACGGGACGTTGGTTGACGTTGACGTCCCGTTGGCGTCAAGTTTCTTTTCTCGGAAGATTTTTTCAATGTGGATGAGTGTTTCAGGCTGATAATTATTGCTTATAATAATTGTTACCCACAAGAATTTGGAACCTGGAATTCACTTCAACCAAGAATTTACAATCAAAATGCATGTAAACCACAGGATTTGTAACACACGTCATGCAGTGCTTGTATTATCAGCATGATCCATTATCTGCATACTATTTATGCGTATTATACAGAGTTCTGTGAATAAATGAGATGACAAGTAAAATAAACAAATTGTAGCAGAAAAACTGACAAATAAATCTTTAATAACAATGCTAACTTAAAATGATGAAAACTGAGATTATTTCACTTGAGATATCATGTACCCGATCGAACTGGTACCGATATGAATAGGACATGTTGTAAGTTTCATAACAATATTACTTTATAAGCATCATATACACTTGCTATCCCTCTTCGGCTAGTGACAATAAGTAGGCATATGCAAGACAAGAGGCTGCTCCTCGCCAGTGGAAGCCAAATACATTCAATGCTAAGCTTTTTTATTGCAGCCAACTCTCAATATAATAATATAATATAAACTTTTAATCATATAACTGTTTTTTCCTCATTACTTATTTTATTTTCAGATGGTTTCTTCAACTGGTTATAGCCGTTATTTTTCTTTTTCTTTTACTAACGCTATTATCTCTTTTTGATGTTACCTATTTCAGAAGAATTATTCCACGGACTGCTACTTCTGTTTATCATTTGTATAATGTTAATGTAAGTACTTGCATACTGCTTACTAACCCCGTATGCATGGACATTGGAGTGTCTAGAGTCGTTCAAATAAATGTAGCTTTGTTAAAAAAAAAAGTAGAGTCTTGACGTTTGCGGTGAAGGAGGAAACCATATGTTTCCTTATAACGCCATTGGGAAAGTGGTGGGGTCCCCTCTAATGTAGCCAACTCTCGTTGCCTTACAATAACAAGACAATATTCAGGAAATCATTCTTACCAGCAGACTATTGTCAGTAAGTGAGACATTCTCGCTGGGCTTTCCAGTCTTGCCCTGCTGCAGGGTCTTGCTCTCCGAGGGTTGGAAGGGCGAGGACTTGCTGTTCAGGCTACTGTCGGTATCCTCAACGCTTTCCTGGAACAATAGACAAAAATACAAAATGTAGGTATATTTTTTGCAAAAATACAAACAGTTAAACTTGGTTATAAAGAACACAGTCAAACTACTTCTACATACAGTAGAGCCTCGCTAATCCGGACCCCCGTTACTTCGGTGCACGCCGTAATCCGGACGGGTGTGTGCTGGTCAAAACGTGTCTATATTCAATCATTTGCCGTCACTCGTTAATTAACTTTTTTTTTTTTTTTTTTCATGTTAAGTGCCCAAATTTCTTACATGTTTGAATTTTGTAGAAGTACATTTGCACCAAAGATATTGAAATATAAGTAGATGTGCTATCTGCTGTTTTTACTATGTGGGTCTGCGCTTCCGGGTGTCGCCGATATTGTTTACCAATTAACAAATAAACTAAAAGAACAAATAGTTAACGAATAAACCAAACGAACGTTAAACTAAATGAACGAATTCTTTCCTAATATTTCTATTTTTGAGAGTGATATTTCATGGTGGAATTCCATTATAATATATTATAATAAAACGAATATAAAACTTTATTCCACTTAATTTTATTGGACCGTAACCGGTTTCAGCTCGTCAAAGCCATCTTCAGACTGGTACAAATATTTCCTAGTCTACGGTTTATATACACAACATATTGGGGAGGGGGAGGGGGGTGGTCTACAAGGATTTTAATCAAGACTTAGAATTTAATTTAATTTAGAATTCTTTCCTTATTCAAAATATATTGTTAACCAATATTAATGCACATTTTCAAAAAATCAACGAAATGAACAAATTTTTTTTGTATGAAAACTACGCTAATTAGCGCGTAGTCCGGCGACAGTTGCGCGGACACCATAGCATATCTTTTCTGTATTTGAATATCTTTGGTTTGTATGTACATACATATTCTAGTCTAAATTGACTTTAAATTTTTACATTATAAATGAAATCCAAGTTAAAAATGTGTTTTATTCCTATTCAAAAAAAATTGCATACTATAAACCGGACGCTTCGATAATTCGGAAGGGGTCTTGTTTTTTCCTATCCGGATTAGAGAGGCCCTACTGTAGTTGTAAGTACACAATAAACACTTCTTCACTTTTGACCGGTTCCATGACAGCTGAACCATCAACAATTGGTAATTATATTGCGTAATTATATACAATGTGCAGTCGGTTTAGGAAAAATACGGTGTACCTAATTACACAAAATATAACTAAGTGACCCCGGAGGGACATGCAGAGAGGATGTACCGCCCAATAACAAAAATATAAAACACTAAAATAAATTGATTCTCCCTGCATGTCCTTTCCCGTGTATCCCCGTTCCCTTCCACCTTCCCCCTCCCTCGTGTCTTCCGTCTCCGCAAACCCCACTTTCCCCCTGCCTTTCCTCCCTGCCGCTAAAATATATGAAATACACACATTTTCATTTATACAAATTTCATAACGTCAGAGCTTACCATTATATACAGCCTATGTTACTCGTTGATAATGTAGCTTTCTAACGGTAAAAGAATTTTCACAAGTACAAAAAATCAACACTGTATAAATTCGTTTGATATTCATACCAACTTATTATCACAGGTATTTTTGAGGTCGATTTTATTTTTTGAAATTGGTAAATAATACAGAAAAAAATTATAATTTTGTAGTAAACTCGCTGGCCCAGCCACACATTGCTGTGGTTAACGAAGCACAACACCATCTACTGGATGGTTACAACTTTTATAATCACGATAAATTAACTCACACCGCCATCTGTTGATTTGCATACAAATCAAATCCACACCGCCCGCTTGCCAGCCCGCTCATACACCATGTACAGACATTCTCCTTTAATTATATATTTCAACCAATTTACACAAAACCTTGACAAATTATATACCTAAACGTCCCTCATGAATCACTCTATCTATTGGTGAAAACCGCATGAAAATCTGTTGAGTAGTTTTTGAGTTTGTCGCAAACAGACAGACAGATGCGGCGGAGGAATTTAATTTATAATATGTAGAGATATGATTTCGGGGGGCCGACTGTCGGGTCACTCTTTTGACCAGCCAGTGGCTGAGTTAGCGTCGCGCCTGGCGTTGAATTCCTCGGCTAGCTAAGTCCTCCATCACTACAAAAGAAACATTTTCCACTTAATGTGGAGGTGATAGGAGATTTCCAAATATTGTCATGAATTGTTATTAAAACACTGAAGTCCAGGCCCTTGGTAAGTGGCACAGCGCACCCCTACACCATAGATGGAGAATTTCCTTCAAGCCACCAGAGTTCAAGTCGTAATATGTTTAACATGTTAACTTTTTATATTCAACTAGCTGACCTGGCCACGCGTTGTTGTGGCTAACTAAACACAACGCCATCTACTGGATGGTTATCCAACCTTTTTAACCACCACCATCTTTGACTTCATTGCGAAGAGACAGAGAGACGCCGCGGAGGATTTTAATTTATAATATGTAGAGATGGTGCAAAAGATTATAATAATGTGCATGAAATGCTTGAGGTAACTAACATATTTAAGTTTATAAGGATTAATATTGTATCCGTCTAAATAACTTTCCAACTACCGCATTGTACGTGACCATTTTTTTAAGAGATAGAATGCTATATAGTAAGCTATCCGTAAAAGATAGATATTTGCCATCTTGGAATTTTTAATAGATCTATAGAAGAGGAATATCTCACCATGCATTGTTTTGTTATATCTCAAAGGGATTAGGCAGTGTTTTCGATGAAAGCTACCAGGCGGCTTGACTTTTTCCGACACTTCTAACAATTATCGTAATGATTCAACCAATTTACACAAATCCTTGACAAATTATATACCTACACCTTCCTCACAAAACACTCTTATCTATTGGTGAAAACGGCATGAAAATCCGTTCAGCAGTTTTTGAGTTTATCGCGAACAAACAAACAGACAGACAGACAGACGACACGGAGGACTTTAATTTATAATATGTAGAGATAGAGATTATATTCAATGCACAACACGATTAAACAATAAATAAAATTGTAATTAAATTACACACTGATACGTAATGTGTCCGATTGAGCCATCTACTGCGCACCAATAAAACTTTCTGATTTAAATCAATTAAGAAACAAACAGCACTCATTATTTATGGCTAATTATGGTCAATTTAACCAATAAATAAAAGATGTATGTGGCTCAGAGCGACAACAGAGTTACACTAATCAAATATAATATTGATTTCAATTGTTATTTTGTTTGGGATGGGTAACGCCCCTTAATTGGCGCAGATTTGAACTTAATATTGTTAACTAGCTTACTTTTTTTGGTAAATATTTTCCTATTGAGTCCACGCTCAAAACACACTTTAAAAAAATTTAAAAGCGTTTAATGGGTTATTTTTTTATTTAAAAAACGCGAAATGTAATTTTACCGCCATGTTAATTACGACGATGAAATACGCACTTTTATAAGGAAAAATCACTTTCTGTCAGTTAGACAATAATAAGTACAAATTGCAATCTTCGGAAATGATAAATGATGCGTATTAATCAATTTTTTGTTCGATTTAATAAACACGAAAAATCAAGCGAGATGTTTGCCATCGTAATTAATAACATGGCGGCCCTTGAGAAATGACATTTCGCATTTTTAAAGATAACAAAACAACCATTAAAATGCAATATTTTTCAATTCCGGTTACTGAATTACTTATTACTAACTGTTATCTACCTAGTACAATTTAAAAAAAAAATTATGTGTGTATTGAGCATGGACTCAATAGGGAAATATTTACCCTTTTTTTATTTGTTCCACACAGGAGGCCCTAAGGAAAAAAATTCCCTCAGAGCTTGTATCAATTTTGAGGATGCTGTGTGGAGGGACTTGTTAGGTAAAAGAAAGAGAGGAAGTTCTGAGAAGAAAAAGGTAGGAAACTGGGGGTCAATGTGTCCAGGAGTGATGGGTGTATGAATCCATCTCTACCACTGCAGTGTAAGGTGATAAGTTTTGAGAGTCCGGCTGGAGAGGTCTAGATTAGGTTTCCCTCAAACAGTCTCCCGATCCGGCCCGCCATGCAGTAGGTGGGCAAACGCATTGGCCGCCAACACCTAGACAAACCTCACCCCATGAACCCGGGCACTCGTGTTACATCACCAAACGTAGCGAACCACTTGTGATGACCTATGGCAGAGCTGTTATTCGATTTCCGGGACGACGGTACCAATACCCGCCTCCCAAATTAACTAATAATAATCGTGTCTGCATTAGAGCGTTGGAGACCAAATTGGACGGAAAAAATTGAAACCTATTTTTTTACTTCATTTATTTATTTAATTTCAATGGTATACATATACCATCATGACTCAACAAATAGATTTTCTGATTATGACAAACAAATAGTTAAGAACGTGTTTGTAACATGTTATTGAATTAATAATCTACAGAAGGTAGGTATCCTGGTTTATAACTCCTCAGGGCTGCTATTCTCCCAGCCAGGTCGCTCGCAATCACCGTCGAAAGTACGTATATTGGTCTACTTAATTTTTTTTTTTTTAATACATATACATGTAATATAATCATGAGTAATTACATTTTCAGGTTACAAACGGATTTCATATATTCTCAATCTTTTTTTGCCCATCGCCCACTTTGACAATATTTTTATTTCTAGCGCCCCCTAACTCGTGAATCCGGTTAAAACGTGAATCCGGTTGAAACGTGAATCCGGTATTTTATTAGACATATTATAAACGTTGCCGTCTGAATCCGGTATTTTATTAGACATATTTATTGGCCGTTCGGTTTCGGCCTAGTTTCGGCCAAAAAACGAGTTTCGGCTTAGTTTCGATTTCGGTCCCGGTCGAAAGGTTCCCGGGGTGGCGGTACCCATATCCGCTTCCCAAATTATTTTGTTCTTAAGATGAAAGAGTATTTTTTGTTTAGTGTACCTAAACAAATTAGGTTTAAAAAAAGAAAATTTGTTTTCTACCTTTTATTTATGTTATTTGTTAAGAATGTTCAAATAGATAATACATACTATTTTTTTTTTAATATTATTTACGAAGCGATTTACGATTACGATTTCAAAAAGTATAAATAATTTATTTGAAATAAGGAGTAATAATTATGTTATGTTTATTTTTAGTTCAAATATCAGAGACTGAATGATTAATACATGATTTAAAAATAAAGGCTGATTGATTGACTATTTTTTTCCACGAAAACATGACCTTATACGGAAGTTTCGGTTTCGGTTTCGGCCGAACCTAAGACCGAAATCGAAACTCAGTTTCGGTTTCGGCCGTAAAACTAGTTTCGGTCGGACACTAGACGTATTATAAACGTTACTGTCTGAATCCGGTGAATCGTGAATCTGGTATTTTATTAGACGTATTATAAACATTACTGTCTGAATCCGGTGAATTGTGAATCCGGTATTTTATTAGACATATTATAAACATTACTGTCTTCACAAAGGACTACATTTAACTTATTTTGCAGTTAACTTTAATAAAGCGTGGTGTTTTCTCTTACTAACACCGTTAATATCATATTTCTCACTATGATATTGAGGGAAACACAACGATTTCTGTGAGACCTGTATGAGTTGTTCCAAAAAAGCGAACAAATTAGCCTGACGGGTTAAATTAAGCGAGTTTGAATTACAATAATTTTATATGTATTCAAATGCAGAATTATCTGAATATAAAGTGATTTGTCATCGTTAAAATAACAATAAAAAAATTATATAAATCTTATTCAAAATGCTTTTCAATTAAATGTATTGACAATCTTATTATTATTCACAGATGATTCATAATGATAAATTGATATAAACATGTAGGTTCTATGAAGAGGGAAATTAGAGCATGCACACTATGCGCAAAATTTATACACTTCAATTATAGCCAATGATATTACATAGACCTGATATTATATATCTCAAAATTGACCACTCAGGTATTTTGCGATTGTGCAAGTTTTTTGTTTTAAACGAACTGTCAGATTTATAAAAACTTTGTGTTATTTCCGCTTCGCAATTAAAGCTCTATAAATGAAACATTTCTGAACGTAGCCGAATATTAAAAACTGTTTTTGAAAGGTTATTAAATAATAAATAAGCTTTCAAATTATTCCCCCCCCCCCCTTCTTCGTCCGTGTCACATATCACATTTGTGTGACCCCTTCCCCCTTAGTGTGACATCACTTATTTTGCAATTTCACATCTAATTAATAATCAAAAAAGTAGTTCAAAATATTTTTACATGTAACGTCACAGAGCTGATGACTCCCCCATACCCCTTGTCACACTTCTCTACTCCCCCCCCCCCTTAAGGTGTGGCGTAATTTATGGATGGCCCCTAACGGTAAAAATGAAATTACGCAGAATCCTTATCAGTGAAAAAGAGATAGCATGAAATTATTGCTAACAAAAATATACCTAATCTGTATTATGAATCATACTAACAACAAAGTCACAAAGAAACCGTATTCATGAAATTGGGGGAATTATGTTTTAACTAGAGGTGGACTAACAGTCGCTGTGCGTATATAATGCACAAAATTCAAACATAACGTAATGTAGAAGAATGTTCCCTTCACATTTATTCTTTGTTTCATTTTTAAGCGATTTCAAAAAGGAGGAGGTTCTCAATTCGACTGTATTTTAAAAAATTTTTTTTTTATGTTTGTTACCTCAGAACTTTTTACTGAGTGAACTAATATTGATGATTCTTTTTTTATTTGAAAGTTGGTGCTTCCCGTGTGGTCCCATTTTAATATAAGTCTTAAATTTGCATTAAGTATGTGCGCGACAAACGGACGAATAACTCAATATCACGCCAACCGATTATGATGATTCTTTTTTTATTGGAAAGGATGTACTTCAATGGTAGTTTGATGAGAGTTTGGTTAGGTTCTCATTATGGGATCCATGGCAAAGTAACGGAACTCTTCAATTCTTAGGAGCAAATTAACGATACTCGGCCGAATCTTTTACAGGCTATCCGCATCTTTAAGTCACCTACTGTAACGTCGTTATGGTCAAGTAATTTCTCTCTCATATGAGCAGCACGTTTAGTAGGTCTACCCATATTCGGACAAATTAGTTAGTGTACTTCAGATTCACTAAAAATCAAAAAATAAACAAAAAATTTAACAAAACAAAAAAACGTCTTAAAAAAAATGCATTAAAAAATAAAAAAATAATTTCGTATTTTTCTACAACTTGATAATCAACTTACTTTTTCTACTCATCAATATGAAGGTACGATTGTTATTTTTGGAGTCGGTGTCAGCCAAGGTACCCGGCCCGGCGTGTTCACTTGACAGCTCTATGTATGTAGTTACAAACCTACCTTGACTGACACCGACTCCAAAAATAACAATCGTACCTACATATTGATGAGTAGAAAAAGTAAGTTGATTACTAAGTTGGAGAAGAATACGAAATTATTTTTTTATATTTTAGTGCACTTTTTGAAGTCGTTTTTTTGTTTTGTTAAAATTTTTGTTTATTCCCCTTCACATACTGTACACCTGTGTCGAAGCAAGTGACTCTTGATGCCGTTGACTGGCTAACCCGTGAAGTCTATTTGATCAGTTTTCGGAACAATTCATACAGGTCTTACAGAAATGGTTGTATCTCCCTAACTATCATAGTGAGAAATATGATATAAACGTTGTTAGAAAGAAAAAACACCACACTTTACATTCACAAAAGAAGTAAAATATATCTACACTTTTATCAAACCAAAGTTTGGAATCGCAATTTGAAATAAATTTATGAAACTTTGAGAATTTTTATTAATTATTTTTACATGACAACAACGTTTGTAATACATTTGTCTAATAAAATAAATACACATGTGTTTTCATATTTTTTCGTTATCAGTAATTTTAGTTAGAAAAACTGTAAACTGTTTGCGTGCAAAATTTTTATATTACAAAAATTATATGTTTATTTTGATTTATAAAATTTGAAACCATATTTTATCACCTTTCAAAAACAGTTTTTACTTTTGGGATACATTCAGAAATATTCCATTTATTTGGATTTTATTGCTAAGCGGAAATATTTTGACCCTCAGACATAAAAACGGTCGGGGCTTGAGGGGTTGAATAACCTCAGCATCCCCCTTTGATCTCCACTAACTCTTCCTCCGTAAAACCAAGCAGTACGTTCAAATGATTAATACATTACTGTGCACGTTTTACAGCTGCTTTTATTAACACCAGATTACGTTGTGGTATTTACAATTAAGCTAAAATCATTTTCAATGACGATTGTATATCTTTATAATATACAATTGCCTCTGACTAAACGATTTCTTAACTAACAACATTATATAACGATACGATAATTAATTAACAACAACTCTATGTACCCATGCATATTCACGTTCGATGGTTCTACGCTCCATTCACTCAATGCATTTTTGTTCGATATCGAGTCGACGGCTCGATGCAAATTATGGTAAATATTTTGGTAACACTTTTAATAGGCACAGATTTTGGAAATTACACTATTTCATTAGTCAAAGAAACAACTAATTACGTTTGGATAGATGCTAAAAGATGCATTAAAATTCCATTTTTATTCAAAATTCAAAATTTTCCATATAAAATGATAACTTTACCGCCATTTTAATTACTTTTTCTATGGTTTTGCCATTTGCAAAGTTTTATTTCAATATAAATACGCATAAATTACTTAGTTTACCCAAACTACGAATCTAATAACCTATTTTGTGCACATAATTGTTAAAATGAAGTGTAATTTCCATAATCTGTGTCTAAAAGTGTGGCGGTTAGTGGAATACTTAATCAAAATAAATGTAGGTTCATAATTCTTGATGTTCGAAAAGAATTCAGCCGAGCATGACTCAACGTGTAGACAACGCATCGAACATGTTAATCGCCCGTCTCGAATTCGATGCGTTTATTGTCCTTGTCATTGTAGAACAAAAATGGATATTTGGAGTTTTCCTTGAGATTTTATTTCTACATCACGAAGAAGAGTACTTATGGAATACGAAGTCAACAGATTTGAAATTTGACCATAAATAAACCAATCACAGTTGACCATAGATATCTGAGCCGATTGAGCGGAGTTTCGTGTCGAGCTGCACGACACAAGTTGCGTATGTGGACTGAACGACGATCATAGTTCCGAGTAAACATGTTCGATCAAGCCAAACCGTCGAACATGAACGGGCATAGGTACAAGCATTTAGTTACGAACTTGCCAACTTAAAATGGCAATGTTTTCAATGACTAACAATCAAAACATACGCTTTATAAATCTGTTTTTCAACACTCATTATATACGCATAACCTTAGAATTAGAACAATCAATTTAAAACATGTCCTCACATTACATTTCCATATTGTTTATCTTGGATTTTTGGTCATACAGCGTAATGTTATTCTGACGTCTTTCATTTCACCAAATACATATTGTTATTTATCCAACAAGTACACAATTAAAATACGTTCAAAATGTGTAAACGACTCACCATTTTGCTAGCTCCGGTGTCTGTCAAAGCTTGGTATTGTTAATAAAGTATTTATTGGTTTAATTGAATGACAATCACGTAAAATATATTCACTCTGTATGAAATCTGCTCGTTTTGACAGATGATAGCAAATTGCACAGTAAGCTGAGTTGGCTGCCGGCTCGGTGTGGCCACTAAGAAAAAATTATATTAATTTTTAAAAATATTTTCTTGACTAGATAAAATGAATAACCTCTAAAGCAGGTCTGGCCAACTCAAATTGCACCACGGGCCGCATTGGCGATCTAAAATTTACTAAGGGTCGCCCGGGTACTTGCATGGTACTTGGATGATACAGATACACGCCGCTGCCGCACCCAAGGGCGTCGCGGGCCGCACCTACCGGCCCTGATCTAAAGTATTGTGGTTCGTATCCAAGATTCGTGCAAAATGTATACATATAACACATATTCTACTAACCTTGCCTACATCCCGATTTATATGAATCTGAAGAGTAAACAACATTTCATTGCAGTTGCCGCCTTGAG
Source organism: Limnephilus rhombicus (assembly GCA_929108145.2). Classification (NCBI taxonomy): domain Eukaryota; kingdom Metazoa; phylum Arthropoda; class Insecta; order Trichoptera; family Limnephilidae; genus Limnephilus; species Limnephilus rhombicus. Next base: position 12,735,425 of record OV815296.1, read on the forward strand.
ATTTTACAGACCAATTTCTAATCAGATAATCAGTACAAATTAATTTTACTAGAATTAGTTTTTTTTCCTTTACAGCGGTTGGTGACAGCTTAAAAAAAACCTATTTATTATCATAACACGTTCCAGATCTTCAGTTCTTCATTCTGTACAAAAAATAATCGACAATAATTCAGTGAAAATGTCGGGAGAATTAGTTTCGCGTGCTGGCAACACTTTTAGCGGTCTTTTGCTGATTTGAAATGTTTGGTTTTTTTGGACAATAAAATGCGCCCTAAAGACGAGTGGTTTTCTGGTTGAGTTAAAAGTAAAGTTGAACCGTATGGATATATGGATGCGATAATGGGCGTGGCTATCAAGTTGAATGGTTGAATGCCAGAACATCCAACTACCCAACCGCCCAAGGGCGCTGAAGAAAAAAAAATGCATACTAAAACACACACAATCCCACCACACCATCACATTGTTAGAAAAGCGGATCCTGCCCAAACCAACTAAAATATGCAACGGTTATCCCAATCAATATAAGTGACGATAAACAAATATTGCAAACTATTGGCCCCTCTCATTGTTAAGTGTCTTGTCAAAAATCAATAAATTGTTAAAAGTACACTTGTCTCTCGCCTGGAAACCCAAGAGATTCTCTCGCCTAATCAGTTTGGCTTCCAAAAAAAACAAATACACAATTAGACAGAAGCTTAGACAGCGACTTAGCAGCTACCAACACCCAACACGTGCAGATTACTGCAGAGGGCAGACATGTGCCGATAGGTACGCAGTGTAGGGACCCACGACTTCTTTGATGTGCCGTCAAAAATTCATTCAGCCAAATTAGTCGTTTTTGTAGCGTTTTAATTAATTAAAATGCACAATTATTTTTAGGTAATCACAAATAGCCTTTATTTGGAGTAGACAGAATCAATTTACAAGTATGGCACAGTTTAATAATAGTAAAACAGTACCAAACTATAAAAATAACCGGATACTTCGAGTATTCTAGTCTATAAGCATGAATTGTAGGTATTTTTGAAGGTGCAATTAAAAAAACTGATAATATTTTAGTTGCAATTATTTTACCAAATATTTATTAAACAAATCAAACGAAAAAATTCTAAATTCTAAAAGTTACAGGGTGTTGGGGTAGGGGGTCTCAAAAAAATGGCGCGCCCTGGTTGACACGATTGCAACCCTCCTAGTAATAAAAAAAATCTTTATAACAATAGAGAATTCCAGTCCAATTTTTTTTATTTTTTTTAATGAATAAAAACCTTCAAACTTAAATAACTGCATTTTTATTTTTATTTTTATAGTTAGTTTTAATAGTTAAAATAATTGCCAAAGTTTTAATTTTTAAAGACTCCCAGAAACGCACCGTATCTATGGTGGTCTTCACCCACCGTTAGTTTTTTTACTTTTTAAGTTGTCATTTTGAATCAGTGATGTCATGTCGAGGGAAATTTCCCTAGATCTAGGGGAGAAAAATATTTTTTAGGGATAAGGGAAATCAGGACAAAATCTAGGGAAATTTCGAACTCTGGCAAAAATTTTATTACATATGACAATATTACTGGTATTATTTATATATATATTGGAATTCCTATGAATCTTAATTATTGTTCATTTACTTACATGCCATGTTATTTTTAACACTGACAACTCAAAATGATATTAGGGAACGTACCCCCCGTACCGTACGGGGGGTCTTCAAAATACCACGCTTGGTACAAATGAGCGGCGGGTTGCTTATGATTTTTATTTTGCAAAGTGTTTTTTTTTAATTTGGAATTTAGTTTCTAATTCAGTGGTGAGTGTATTCGTACTTTTAAATTATTACTTCACGTAGCAAAAAGTGTTTTATTTGGAAAATCACGGTATTATTAGTATATTTACCAAGTTCCGATACCTTTCCAATTAATTATCATATTAATTAACATATAACAGGATTAGTGTTACACAATCAGGTGGCTACGTAGGTAATTGCGTAAATGTGAAATTCTAGGGAAATTTCACTTCGAAATCTAGGGAAATAATTTTTTTGGGCAGAACATCCCTGTTTGCGGTCATGGCGGAGGCGGAATGCTTTGTAATGACTTTTAGGTGTGAGGTGTGTTTTTTATTCAAGATTAACTGCTTTTAATATAGAAAAACACTGGTAAAATGTCCACATTTCACCGCTACTGTTATTGTATTTAATCAAAGTGCAATATAAAAACAATAAATCATCTCTTTCATTGCAAATACATGTGACATCGTGTTTTGTGTCAGGCGTTACTTTGTAGGTACATTGTTTTATGTATAATACATACAGAAACACTGGTATTTATAATACACTGATCATGACGAGTGTGTAACAACTTGTATAAAAAGCCCTATACTAAAAACAATTTGAAAATACATATGAATTAAAGTCGTGTCAAAATATGACACGACTTTAACCTCAAATAGACAAAATTTATTGCAGATTGTCCGCAAATATAGCCCTTTTCGTAAATTGTTGAGGGCCTAAATTATGTTTCAATAAACACAATAACTATTATTTATCTAAATCTCTATAAACAGTATGAAAATAAACCAAAAACACGAAATGTTGAATTGCATAGGTACGTGTGCACTTCAAGTCATTTCAAATGTCAATACAATACACACTATCACCAAGTGACAGGTTTAGAGTGACGTCACCGTTAACCATTTCAGTAATGCCAACTTAACGCTGTGTTTTGAGGAGAGGTTTAAAAATGCACTTTTTAATAATTTTTTAAAAACTCTGCGTTTAATATTATGAAATAAAACTTATATATTCAGAATCAGCGTTTCTTGGTCTATATGAACATATTTTTTTAAAGCCATAATATTTTTCACTGGAGTTCCTTATTGCTGCTATGGCCCGAACCTCGGAACAATTGCTGCTATGGCCCGAACCTCGGAAAAGTCAATTTTTTTTTCGCAAAATGGTGGCTGTCTGAAATAAAGAGACAGGTTTTAACCAGTTTTTTTTGACTTGTCCGAATTTTTAAAAAAATAGTAAAAATTGAAATTTTGTTATAGTTTTGGTTCATGCGATGGAGTAGTGTGTAGAGAAGGCTCACATCAAATTTCAAGTAAATTGGTTCAGAGGAAAATGCTTTTAAAGTTTTGTTCTATTTAGATTATAGTTAGATTCCGTCTAAATCTATAACTTTTAAAATAATTCAAATTTCGAAAAATCCTTTTAAGGAAATATTTTTGAATATCCTAAATTACATTTTCAATTTGTTCGCCGGTCTCAGAGGGTAGGGAACAAATATACATATTGGGTTTCAAATATCTTTGGTAGGGAATATACAGAGCATTTTTTCTTGATCTTTAGTGTAAACGGTAATTCGTTTTCACCATTTACACCAAAAGAATACCAACAGACAAGAACTAGAATTCTCGCAAATGCTCTAGGGATCTCATTCTTCAACAATAAGTGGTAGTGTTCACTACACAATGCCCGACATTGAGAGCTTTACCTAATATGAGTTAAAGTGCTGCATTTTTTGTCATCACCCGATTATCGAAAAAGTAAAGATGAAAGAAACTTTTTTGTGTGAATACCGCACAAGAGTCCCAGCTACTCCCAACAACCAGGAGCCAGTGAGACTATGGCATCCCGATTGAGGGATGTTGAGAGGCTGGAGGTAGTGTGGAGGGGAAGGAGATGGGGAGCAGGAGGATTGTTAACCCATTGGCCACAGAATTAAAGAGATAAAAAATTGGCCCTCACCACTGAATTAATTTTGTACCAAAAATTGAAAACCTGCATTGGTGTACTAAATCTATTGTATCTTTTGAACCATGTGTTCAAATGAATTAATTTCTTTAAATTTGTTTACATATAGGATTAAAGAAAAACTTTAAAAATAAAAATTCAAAAAATATTAAAATATTTGTAAATAAGGATACAAATATTACTTTCTCTTTTTTCGTAAGTTTTTTTAACATTTTTATTCATAAAGTTACAAAAAAACATAATATTCATAAATCGAACATTAATAATTTTTGTTTTTTTACATTCAAGTATACTGATAACTTATAAAATAGTTCGGTATGATGGTCCTCCAAGTAATCAGGGACGTGCAGGGTCACTGCCAAAAGCCTAGAACCACTCGTAATTTTGAAATAAATAAATGGCGGCTGGCTGTACACAAAATTTGGAACACAAATTTCAGGGAAAAAACATAAGAAACATATTATTGCCAATTATACGAAATGAATGATTAATTACCTACAGAGGGTTCGGCATTAAAAATATATTTTTTAAATGTCACTGTCGTGCGCATTTCGCGTTTTTTGGCGAACCTACACTAGCCCGTCAGCGCGCCGGGGTTTGTGGTTAAGTACCTGAGTTGCACACCCGACAGGCTGCCGGGGTTTGTGGCCAATGGGTTAAGTACCTACCCGTTTTTCAGATCTGAATGGTGGTCTTACAAACAGGGCGATACTTAGAGAATCTTCCACTTTGGAAACACATTTGACGCAAAAATATCTGATATTATTTTAAATGATTTAATTGTGAAAATAAAATTTACAATCGCACGCCGGGAATTGAACCCACGATCTACGAATTGCTAGTCGAGAGCCTTACCCCTCGACCACGGAGGCCTTATTTTTATAATTTCTATAAGTTGGATCCAACCAAAGATATATGTATTCAAATACAAAACAACAGACATTTTAAATGAATTGAATGACATTTTTTGAAGTAAAACTTTTTTACGCACGCTCGACTTGGGGGGTAAGCTGGTGAATGCGTTACGAAAAGTGGTGATGTGTTTCGAAAAGTGGTGATGTGTTACATAAAGTGTGATGCGAACGGTAATCGATGCGCCTTCGATCGGGCCTTTACGCACGCTTGACTTGGGGAGTGATTAGGATAAGGATAAGGATGGTCACCCCAAGGTTGTAGGTCACCCCAAGGTCGTAGGTCACCCCAAGGTCTTAGGTCACCCCAAGGTCGTAGGTCACCCCAAGGTCGTAGGTCACCCCAAGGTCGTAGGTCACCCCATGGTCATATTTCACCCCTTTGTCATATGTCACCCCTAGGTCATAGGTCACCCCGTTCGCTACGTTTGGTAACTTAGCAGGGATACCTGGGTTCATGGGGCGAGGTTTGTTTTGTAGTTTTACTTCAGTCGTGTGGTCTAAAGCACATTCGTTTTTTTTTACAATAAATAGTCTCCACACAAGAGGCACCGATGGATCAGATATGCAACACTCCCTAATCCCTTATCTTGATGGTGTGTGGAGGATCTTTTTAGGGGAAAGAAGGACCGGAATTTCTGGGAAGGAAAAGGTATGAGAGGTGGGTAGGAATTTGCTGGTCAATGTGTCCAGGAGTGAGAGACACGTATGAATCCATCCTTCCCACTGCGGTGCAAGACAATGGGTCGAGAGAGTCCGGCTGGAGAAGTCTAGATTATGTCTGCCTCAGGAACTCTCTCCCGATCAGGCCCACCACGCAGTGGGTGAGCAAATGCATTCGCCACTAAGGCCCAGATAAAGCTCACCCCAAGAATCCGGGCACCCCTGCTAAATCACACAAACGTAGCAAACCACTTGGGGTGACCTATGGCAAGGGTGTTTGATTATCCTATAAATGGTTCCCGGGGTAGCGGTACCCATACCACCTCCCAAATTACTCCAATCCATAATTATTAATACCTACAAAAAAGTCCAAGAACCCTTTGAAGAGACCTTGATTCGATGAGCGATTTCGTCCAAACACGAAAGAATGCTCTAAGAAACTGTTTGGGCGCACTTGTTTCGTTTACTTAAAAAAACGAACGAGATTCCTAGAACATTCTACTAAATTTCAGAAAATAAATACACCCAAGAATGCTCTAAAACTGTTTACACCAAAATAATTTGCAAGAGCGGACTAGAATGAGCATCGCGTGTACAAATAGGTGGCATATTACCTACCTGCTTAATTTGGAATATTTTGGTATTTTTTCCTGAATATATAATGTTGAACTCTTTTAGAACAATAGCACGTGAACCAAAATTAACAGACTATTGTTTTATGACTTATGACGGTAATATTATTTTAATAGTCTGGCTAAACTGTTTAATGACAGTCAAAATTAAAATATGTACAGTTACTCACTGTCGGGTCAACGGGTGACCGAATCACAATTATTATTAAAATTTTGATTGTCTTATAATGTCACTATTTATGTACTGGCTACTGGCTAGTACCCGGCACCCGTTGCAATGCAGCTCAAGGAAAGAAAGTATGTTTTAATTCTGTTTAATGAAGTGCTTTTAGATACACAATATTTTTTTTTGTTTTTCTGTCTGGTGCATACACGAACAGATCAGAAGGTTTTACGAAGTGTGAGCAGGCCACTACAACTGCCCGAGTGAGAAACATGGAGGGGAACTCGGGTAGGGGGTTTGCGGGAGGGGTGGAGGGGAACCTGGGAGGGGGGAGGGGAACTCGGGAGGGTGTTCGCGGGACGGGGAAGGGGGGGAGTGTAGTGAGGAGAGGGAAGGTGAAGGAGGCGGAGTGGGAACGCGAGAGGGGAAGGGGATTCGGAACGGGAACGGGACGAACGAGAAAGGACACACAGGGAGAAACAATTTCTTTATTAAATGGCATATCAACGCATGCCGGGTACCAGCTAGTAAAATTATAAATGTGAAAGTGCGTGGGTTTGTTTGTTACGCTTTCACGTCTAAATCACTAAACCGATTATTTTTTTATTTTTTTTACATTAACTCCACACAGGAGGCCCCGAGGAAAATAACTTCCCTCAGGGCCTATGTCATCTTTGAAGATGCTGTGTGGAGGGTATTTTTGAGGAAAGGAAGGAGTGAACACGGGTCTTGAAGAGACCCATGTTGTAGGAGGGAGGATTAATTTTTGGAGATCGCTGGCAACGGTTAATATGCACTTTTAAAAAAAAACCCTTTTGATTCGCCTTAATTACATTAAAAGGCAACTATTTGCATTGGGGGAAGTGGAAAATATTTCATTCTAAATTTCGATTACGTAAAATTGAAATTAGCTTTCGTCTTGTGAGATTGTACGCCATTAGTTATTAGCTCATTCGCTGTCACTTTGGTATGTTGGTATTCCTGATACACTTGAATGTATAACGAACGGCTAGAAGATTTTGAAGGTACGGGGCACTTTCTTTTGAATCACAAACCATGTTACACAAACCTAGCGTAGCCGCTAAACTACTTGAAAACTGGGATGTTTTTCTTGCCTTGACGCGAGTAGGCGTTATAAAGGGGCACTCTCTTTTGTATCACAAACCATGTTACACAAACCTAGAATTCCCATGAAGTCTTTCGAATTCCCATGAAGTCTTTCCCATGAAGTCTTCCCATGAAGTCTCCACGCTTTGCTCTAGCATCTTTTCGTAAGTAACAAGAATACCAACATAACAAAATGACGTTTGAAAATAATGTTTGAAAATAGACGGTCTCGTTTCACAGAATGAAAGCGAATTTTAATTTTACGTAATCGAAATTTAGAATGAAATATTTTCCACTTCCCCCAATGCAAATAGTCAAAAGATTTTTTAAAAAATGCGTATTAACCATTGCCAGCGATCTCAAAAAATTACCGAGGGAGGAAACACAGAGGCCGGCAAATCGTTCCACAGCCGAGCCGTTGGACTCAAGAACGAGTCATAGAAACGACCCGTTCTCATGTGACTAATGTCAACTGTGTACAAATGTTGAGCGCGTGTTTGGCGTGTTTCCCGACTATGCACCGGTGCCGAGGGGATCAATGACGCTAGTTCCTCGGAGCATCTTCCATTGTAATACCGGTAGAACAAGGACAGCATTCCCACCTGACGCCTGTGCTCTAAAGATTGCAGTGCGTCTGTTAAGATGGGAGAATCTATCAAACGGACCGCCCGTTTCTGCACAGAGTCAAGGGTTTTTTTTGGGTATTTTGGAGCTCCAGACCAGAGGTGGCTGCCAAATTCAACCGTGGGGCGCACTTGCGATTGGTACAGGGTTAGCAGTTGTGTACTATTAAAGTATCTGCGGGCCCTGTAAAGTACGCCCAGTTTCTGAGAGGCTAACTTAACTCTGGTTTCGATGGAGCCCCCGTACGTGAGCTGGTCACTTACACCAAGCATATCGATTATAAAAATTCTTTCAGCAATAGAAAGCTACATAATCAGCGAGTAACACAGACTGAATAAAATGGTAAGCTCTGGCTTTATGAAATGTGTTTAAATGAAAATGTGCGTATTTCATATATTTTAGCGGCAGGGAAGAAAGGCAGGGGAAGGTGGGGTTCGCGGAGAGGGAAGAGACGAGGTTGGGGAAAGGCGGGAATGGTGGAAGGGAACGGGGACTCGCAGGAAAGGACATGCTGGGAGAATCAATTTATTTCTTTGAATGGCAGTGCAACGCATGCCTGGTAACAACTAGTACATAATAAAAACATAAATAAGTATAAAAAATCATAATAATACTTCTAAAAATTTGAAAGTGCACTAGGAGTCAGTCAATACAGAAAATCTGATTCCAATAGTCATGTTTTTATCAAAAGCGCAAATTTAGGTGTCGTGCAACATTTTTTCAAATCAAATGGCATCATATTAAATATAAGTGGTAGGTACAATGTATTCAAAAGTTCGTTGGCCGTGTTTATTAGAAAATCTAGGTACTATGATCCCTTCATTTTGTGTGAGCCTAGTATTGTATAGTCTGTCAAATAAGAGTAGAAAACATGGGAGGGCGCCACTGTTGATCAAATGGCAATACTAAAAATACAACACATGGTGGCGATGTAAAGCTGTGTAACCTACATTTCTTGTAAAAAATCAAAAACACATAAAAGTGGGAAAAATATTTTTAATTGCAATTTCGATGCCTACTGATCTCAAAATTAGAATTGCATATGAGTATATTATACCTTTGCAATTTTTGTTAATACAATGAAGAATAACGATATTGTAGTAAAATAAAAAGCACAGTTAGAAATTGCTCACATTTATTTAATACTAGTTTAAATACTCAGCGTTGCCCGGGTTTTAGAGCATGTCTCTAATTTTAGATCTGAATATATATTTAACTCATTCAGACCCTCAAAGTAGTGTAACTAAACTCACCATTAGTGATTCTTCCTTTCTACCTAATGTTAAATTCAAATTTATATTAAATTAAATTAATGCAATCAAATTTTATGAGGTACCTTCAACGGTGCTTCTTTGAATTATTATTTTTTCTTTAAGAACAAAAAATGTTATTTTAAATATGACTTACAGTGTTTTATACATTCAGTGTCATTGCGATTTAAAATAATATTTGACAGTTAAATTGGTGTTGCCGGCCTACAAAATTTTGTAGTTCAATTTTTAATATTTTCTACTCTTATTTGACAGACTCTACACGTGATCCACCATTGTTTTGTATGGGCTATCTAGGATATGTTAAATTAAATATTTGAAAAAAAAAACTATGTCTGAATGCAAATGAAGCGAGGAGTATGCGCCTACACAAAGGGCGCAGGTAGTTAACATCTCAATGTTGTATACTTGCTACTGAGCCACTTCGGTCGCCGGGTCAAAGCGTTCAGTATTTTATTTGGAAAACCAACAGTGCCTTATCTGACAAAAAGGGGCATAGGATCTTACTGCTCAATTTTCACTGTGCCATTCAGGTTGTGCAGGTTGATACGCGTAATTTGATACCAATAACGCCTAATTTCCTGTTCCAAAAAAGACTCCTATCACTGAGCCACTTAGGCCAACTTAGTTCTTAGGTTGTATGGATTGTTAGTATCTTCTACGGGTACCTTGCAGGTTTCTCCTAATTCTTTTTTACTTTATGTATCTTTAAGTTAATTGTTTAATTATCGATTGTTTCGTTAATTTCGTTTTATTATTTTGGTATTTTTTTCTAAGTACGCTATATATATTTCACTTGTTTTTGGCTGATTCCAGATTTCTTGCCTATTCTCTTCTGTTATTCCACAGTTTTTTAGTTCAAAATTTAGTCTGAATCTGTCTCCATCAAAGATAGAGCATTTTTCTAGTACATGGATGCTGTTCTGTGTTGATGTTTTGTCGCACGGGCATTTGTCATCATCTATTATTTTAAAACGTTTGAGATATTCTTTGAAGCACCCATGTCCTGTCAAGATTTGGGTTGCAGTAAAGCTGTTTTTAACGTAAGAGTGTCTCTTTAAGATGAATATACACGTGAAATCCTATTTAGATACTATTTTGATTAATCTTTACTACGGATCGGCTTACAGTATGAACATCAAAAAATATGCTACGGATAAATCGAAGTTTTTACTAGCTTTTCTATGTATTGGAATTACAATAAAATTATTATTTACGTAACAAAAAATATAAGCGTAAACCACCAAAAAAAAAGTTTTTTCATGACTTAACTATGAAGTAATACAAGAAACAATTTTAAAAAAATACACCTTTATGGCTAAGACTATTTTTGAGGTTTTCCATGTTTTAACTTTTTTTCGTTCTTATAAAATTATGCACAAAATAAATAAAAATCACTTTTTCGCTTACTTGCCTCGTGCAAAAAGACGCTCAATTTTAAAATTTTGCAGGCATGAGATTCGAAATATTTCTAGCGTTTATATTCCTCTTAAACGGCCCAGGGAGCCTACCGCTCAATTCAGTACACCTGCTACTGAGCCCTTTCGGTTGCCCGGCTCAGTAAGGGCCTTTCCTTTCTATTGATAAATCTTTTGTCAATTGACCGTGTTAGATACCCTGGTCACAAGGTTACCTATACCAAGTATGTCAATGGGACATGTTAGGGTTATTGATTGTAAGATAAAATTTCCCTTACTTAACACACGTAAGTACACTACCTACATACCACTTCAGTGAACAATCATATTGCCGCTTCAGAAAACTAATACTCAAGAGTTTCATACTCAAGGACTGTAGAGTTGTTAGTGAAGCTGTCATAAATTATCTTACGAAATTAAGAAAATACTCTTTTAAAAAATAAATTGTGAACCATGCTGTACTTGAGGAACTTCATAAGAAACTCGCAATTAACGTTCAATTATCCTGTTTGTCTTGAGAGGACGATTCCAAGTCACACGCCGCAGTTAATATTTTAATTTTTTTTGAAGTAACGTTTTTTTATACACAAATTTGTACAGGAATTTATTTTTATTTTTTATTATAGCGACTATATAATTTTTTTTTACATACAAAATGCAATGTGAAATTAAGTATAAAATATTGTATTTCTTAGTCCTCCTCACTAGGGGGTCCTGTGCCGAGGCGGACTAAAGTTATTTAAATATAGTTCATTTGTCTTCTATGTCGTTTTAGCGTCTTCGCTAGGGTTTTCTCATTGACTTCTTCAAGCCATATTTTTATTCTTGATTTGTATTCAATTGGATTTTTTTATTAGTTTTATGTCTTGGGGAAGAATGTTATGGAGTTTTATTGCAAAGTATGTATAGTTTCTTTGTCCAAATGTGGTTTTATAACTTGGAATATTTTTAATATCATTTTTATTCGATCTAGTGTTATGCATACAGGGTCTAGTAGAGGATTCATTATTTTTGAAGAGCTTCAATAATATATTTTTGGCATATATTTGTTGTTCATTTGGTACGTCAAAGTTATTGAAAATTTTAAATGAAGGCTTTCTAATTGGCACTTTCAACATGGTCTTTATGATTCCTTTATGAATCGTATTCAGGCTGTTTAGGTACGTATTTGCAGCAGATCCCAGAATTGAATTGAATCCGAACAGGGAAAGCGTTGCTGCTGCTATTGCTGTAGAATTTTTCAATTAGTGTAATTATTTTCGTCTGAATTTTTGTTTGCGCTTGCCGGCATTTAAGCCGAGTTTGAACACTTTTTAAGTTTCCAAACAATATTTAAAAAAATAACATCTATACATTTGCCAGGCCGAAACGGTAATTATATGAAATTTCCTGGATAGAAAAAAATCGCAAATTATGCTCCGAAAATTATTATTAACACGTTTTCTTCTATTATTTTATAAGTAACTAGCTGGTTCCCGGCATGCGTTGCTATGCCACTCAAAGAAATAAATTGATTCTCCCTGCGTGTCCATTTGGATGCGTCCTCGTTCCCCTCCCGCCCCCCTCCTCCTCCTGCGTTTTCCTGCCACCTTCCACTTTCCCCGCCTTCCCCCTCTCTCGTCACCCTCCCCGCGAACCCCACAGCCTTCGTTAACCTCCTGCCTTCCCTCCCTGCCGCTAAAATATATGAAATACACACATTTTCAAACCACTCGCGCACCAAATGTAGTATTTTTTAATACAAATTATACCTATATATATAGAAATACTCTTCTGCTAAAATGCAACGTTCTGTAAAAAAATTTGAGTCAAACATCGATTATTTTCCGAGATTTTCAGATCCAAACATACGCAACCTAAATTTAAATTTTTTTATACAAATTACATAACTCCAGAGCTTAAACTTATTTACAGAAATACTCTTTTGCTAAAATGCAATGTTCTGTAAAATGTTGTTCTGAAAATGAGATTTGCGCACCCAAACATACGGAAACTAGTTTTAAAATACAAATTTCATTATGAATATTAATATTCAAATGCTTACCATTATACATAGAAACACCATTCTGTTGAAAAGCAATATTCTGTAAAAAAAATTGAGTCATTCCATCGTTTACTTTTCGAGATTTGCGAACGCAAACACACTAACTAACTAACCATCACACCGTTTCCCCGCAGGGGTAGGCAGAGAGGACGGACCGCCAAACAACTCGGTCTTGGCACACACTCTTTGCCTCACTCACATTCATACATCGTCTCATACATACTCTTCTATTATTCTGACTTTTGACGTGGCCCGTCTCAAGTATCTGATTTACTTGATCGTGCCATGTCTTCCTCGGGCGTCCCCGACTTCTTCTACCATTCACATTTGCATCATATATTCTTTTAACACTACTTTCTTCGTTCATTCGCTCTACGTGCCCAAACCATCTGAGGGTCCCTTTCTTAATTTTGCTCATTATACTTACATCAGCCTTACATTCTTTGCGGATATCCACATTTCTAACACGATCATACATGGTTTTACCACACATACGTCTCAGGGATCTCATTTCAACAGCATTCAGTTTACTTTCATCCTTCCTCTGCCAGTTCCATGCCTCACTGCCATACATCAGGGTAGGTACCGGGACTCTATTGTGGACTGCTAGATTCGCTTTTATTGAAAGTTTTTTATTAGCTCCAACGGCATTTAGTCCTCCATTAATGGAGTTACCGGCATTTACCCTCCTTTCAATATCTCTATTAGCCTTCCCATCTCTCGTAAACATACTACCCAGATAAACAAACACACGGAACCCAAATTTTTATATACATATACTCGTAGATACTCGTGTGTATGAAAAAAATCACAATGTTTCTTTAAGAGCGTAGCAGCCCTTTGAATATTTTCAAATTCGGTGATTTTAGTTTCGCACATTCACGTAACGTCGCCCGTGTCGTTTCTTGAATTTGGAAACGCAAAATCCTCGACGAATCTGTAAATAATTTCATAACGCCTCTTCTAATCTAATTCCGCGGCATTTGTTCCTCGCGTCAAGTCGTAAGGCGTCGACTTTACCGTGAAACTCATGTGTAATTATGTTCACAAAAGAATCACCGTTCTCAGGGGTATAAAATCAGTTTTATTTGAGTTTTGGCACAAAGGAATATATTTCAATGGAAATTATGTCTTATGCTGTTTCAGACATTTCCTACAAGATTTTTTCTCTATCACAAGCGTGTCGTGTTTTATACATTTTCATAATTTTTGCTCAAATATTATCGTTTTTAATATTAGCACGCTCTCTCTAAAATTCGTATTTACACATCTCCCCTTCTTCGTTTTGAGGGCTTCCTACCAGGACTTAAGGACAGAAGCAAGAGTCAGTGGCTGAGTTGGTATTGCGTCTACTGATTTCACTTTCTCGGCTGGATAAAGGGCTAAGCATACTGTGATGTAAGGAGTAAGAGATGTTCAAATATTATAAGCTTATTCGTATTTCGGAAATGTTCCTACTTCTTTTTTTTTAAATAAATACTTTTTTTACATTAACTCCACATAGGAGGCCCCGAGGAAAATAATTTCCCTCAGGGCTAATGTCATCTTTGAAGATGCTGTGTAAGGGTCTTTTTGAGGAAAGGTTTTTTTTTTACAGTGAATACCGCACAAGAATCTCAACTGCTCCCGTCTGGAGCCAGTGAGACTATGGCATCCCCAATTGGGGTATGTTGTGAGGCTGAAGATAATGGGGAGGGGAAGGAGGTGGGGAAGAGGAAGGTTGGGAAGTACCTGGCCATTCAGATCTGGTCACTAAACACGGCTAAGGTCATTTTCAAGCAACGTTTCAATTCTGAATGGTGGTCTTACACCAGGGCGATACTGATAGAATCTTCCACTCTGGAACATGCCGCAAATATACTATATATTATTTTAAATGAATTAATTGTGAAATAACACAAATTAATCAAATAAAATTTATTTGTGCATGCCGGTTTCGAACCCGCGACCTCCGGATTGTGAGTCAAGAGTCTTACCCACTGTACTACGGAGGTCGTCGGAGGTAGGAGTGAACATGGGTCTTGAAGAGACCCATGTTGTAGGAGGGAGTAAACACAGAGGCCGGCAAATCGTTTCACAGCATGCCTTCATAATACTGTATTAATAATATAATATGTGTATTTAACTAGCTGGTACCCGGCATGCGTTGCAATGACATTCAAAGAAATACATTGAATCTCCCTGCACGACCTTTCGCGTGCGTCCCCGATCTCCCCCCCGAGTCCCCTTCCCCTCCCGCTTTCCCCTTCCACCTTCTCCTCTCCCCCCTCCCTTAAATTTTCTTAATTATTCTTTCCGTAAGAACCTTCTACAAAGTATTAGAAAACTTAAAAAAAAAGATGAATGAAATAGATAAAGTCGTTCTGAAGTTATGGCGTGACCAAGGGAAACAGGGATTAATTTATATACATATATATATAAATAAATGTTATTCTGTCTTGCCATGTGAGTTTTTTTTGTTTTGAATAGTTTTCTTACAAATTTCAATTATTTAATATCATGTAATGTAATGACTAAACAAAATATCTAATTCGTATGTATGTGGAACGCTACCAGAATATGTTTTTCTCTCCTTCATATAATCTCCTTGCCTATTCTGCCTCACAACGCTGCCCAACCGGGTGGCGACATAGTTCACCTATCTTTACATCTGGGCAGACAGAGAAGTTCGTGTGAGATGTGACAAAATTTAAAAAATAAACCAAGTGCGATGAGCATTGCGCATGGAACTCACCCCGCCAAATTTGAAAGTCCAACAGGCTTTACTCACTAATATTAGCTTTAGACATATTATTACATTCTTTAAACTCAAAACGCAATGTCGTCGATTTAAACCTCTTTCGACACTCACTGACTAAACTTAAATGCCAAGAACTGTCTATTATAAATATATTTAATTAAAAAAACATACCTATCGCACTTTACCCAAATTTGCAACACCAGATAATAATAAAATATTAATCTGTTATAAAAATAAAGCTAAATATGAGCAAAAAGTAAGTTTAAAAACATCTCGGATAAAGAACTGTGTTTTGATTGATATTTCCGTGTAATATATAAGTACCTCAGTACGAGTATGTGGCTGTATTTTAGTACGTATTGGTAGCTTTATGTAAATGTGAGCCGGTGGTCAATTTCGATTTTTATTTACAGTTTGTGCTTCGACAAATCAACATCTGTTTTCGCGATGGAAGCGCCTGACGTATTGGAAGACGCACTTACTGAAGGTAGCCACTTAAATTATTGATCTTTTGGTGATTTATTACATGGTTTGTGTTTAAAAATAAGAACTCTTATTGTATTATTATCAAGGAGAACGCATATTAGTGCGGTTTGGATCATTTTGTCTGTGGTTTTTGATTAAAAAATGTAGATGTCTTATTTTGTAATTTATGGCTAAAGTACCTACCGCTACCTACCCAAAATTTAGATTCGACCATCCCGAAGAACGATGTCGGGTGTGCGATTTTATAGTTTTGCAGTAGAGCTGCATTTTACTGTTTTTGAGATCAAGAAATGCAGTGTTGTTTTGATATATCGCATTTAATTTTATTTTATTAAAAATTGCGAAAATACAGACTTTTAAATTAAACAAAATAAGCCCACAAAACAGTTCAAATTTTATAGCAGACCCGTTATTGTTCTACGGAACAGTCGAATTGTTTATTTTTTAAATTTTGTCTGTGGTTGTTCTGTTTAAAATTTCGAATTCCGTTTGTGGTAGGCAATTAATTAGAAGAAAGTACCTACCTACCTATCTGCTACTAACGTTATTTTTGCAATCTTTTTGGGTTTGCATAAATATTGAATCCATTTTTTTTACATCGTTGGATTTTCGTTATTTGTTTTTGGGGTGTTATGCCGTGTTGCGCTACCTCCTTCTTTAGCCAACGTTAAATTTAGTTTATCGTTGGATTTAGTTAAATAAAAAAAAACTCTTTTTATGTGTATATGTACATATATACCTCACAAGAGTCCCAACTGCTCCAGTCTGGAGCCAGTGAGACTGTCCCCAACTGGGGTATGTTGTGAGGCTATAGGTAAGTGGGATGTAATGAGTTTTTGTTTGCCAGAGTGTCATTATTAAAAAAATGGCATTTTTGTGTTGTAGCCGAAAACGTTTGTTTTTTTTGAAAATTCTGTTTTCTTGTGTGAAGATTTGCACTGCCAAACTAAAATTTTCTGAAAATCTTCATACAAAAACTCAATTTTCGAAAAACAAAAAAACACGTTTTCAGCTACAACAAAATCAATACTGCCAATTTATTATAACAATTAGCACTCTAGCACACCCAAAAGTCACGAGCCGTCACTGCGAGGAGGGGAAGGAGATGGGGAAGAGGAAGGTGGGGAGGTACCCAGTTATTCGGACCTACTCACCAATTACGACTAAAACCATTTCAAGCAACGTTTCAATTCTGAATGGTGGTCTTACATTAGGGCTATCTGAGAGTGTCTTCCACTAGGGAACGTGTCGCAAATATACCAAATATTATTTTAAATGATTCAATAGTGAAAACACAAATCAATCCAAAAATATATCTGCGCACGCCGGGTCGAGAGCCTTGCCCTTCGACCACGGAGGCCGTCTAGAACGTCTTACCTGTCGAGAAGCAGGTAACTTGCGAGTTGAACGAAAACGAGAATGTTTTACAGTTTATTTACTAAAAATCATGCAATATTCTTGCAATCTTATTCAAGTTGCATAATAAATAATTGCACTTTTATTATGTACTTCGGAGCGTTCGCAAAAAACCTGTCTTTTAAAATGCGACCAGCCCAAATAAAGGTTACGTTTCTACCTTGACGTTCAAATACATCAATACGAAGTAGACATGGGCAGACTCATTCCCAGGAGTGAATCGATTCATTGTGATTCCCTCGGCCTTTTGAATTGATTCATTTTATTCATTCCTTTAATTCCAAAAAAAAAAAAAAACCCTCGCTTATATTTTATGAGGCTACGAAGCCAAAGAGGAGACCAATAATGCTATCTCATTCTCTCGCAGACTACTTTATTTCTTAGTTCTCCTTTAGATGCATGTGTTTGCTCTTTTTAGTGTCGTTATTTTTCGTTTCATCGAGTTTCAAATCACAACGGTGATAAAGAAGTTTTCACTACGCAAAGCACTCTTCTTAGGGTAAATTATGTTGTTCTGAAAAATCGTAGGTACTAAAAACGACGCGCGACGAGGTTAATGAAATATTTCAATGTGTACTTAGATATTATTTTGCCCAAAAGACAAATTTTTGACAAGAAAAATGTGTTTATATTAGGCTATCAATTAAATCTTAAAATTAAACAGTTTTTGTGGTTAACCCCTAAAGTTTTACTAATTTTTATATGTTTATTAATCTTAAAATTGTTTCACTTCACGTGATCTAAACTTCCCACTACCTTCAGCCTCACAAAATATCCCAATTGGGGATTCCATAGTTTCATTAGCTCCAGACGGGACTTGGGCGGAATTCACATAAAAGCCATACTATTATCGCGCTTTCATAGGTATATCCGGACCGGTCACCTGGAATTAGCTTCACTCAAATATACATATATATATATTTTAAATGCACCTACCTCAATGGTGAAGTTAATACCATGCGCCGAATAAAAACTAATTAAAAGCCCTGGCGACACGCGTCGTATAATTTGTTACCAAAATATAAAGGAACATTTATCAGTATCACGGTTCGATAGCGACTTATGTATTGTTTACGGCTAGAGTAGACAGAGACAGATACCATAAAAAAACAATAATTCGCTTTTAGATTTTTATTAACGTTCAGGGTCCGAAGCGGGAAGTTTCACCCTAAGATGACGGCTTGGCCGCGCGGGGACTAACGACGAACCGATTCTCTGCGGGCATCAAGAAATGAATTAGGAACTTCTGACTAATAAGTGTCTTTTGTCTTGCTGTGACTTGAATAACTTGCATTCCGCGGACCGGCCGGATCGACTCGACACGTGGGACCCGGGGACCCGTGGGACTACGACGTCACAAATGAATAAGAAATAAATGTTTTGATTCCTTGAATAAGTGAAACAGAGATTGGGGTTGCGGATTGAGTTCGCACAGACCGAACAGCTTGTAGGACTATGACCACGGAGGAATCGTTCCTCCGTGGTGACTGACTGGCGGGACAACTGTGAAACAGACGCGACTCTCGGAGCTCAGAATTATTTGGATCTTGGCTGACTCGCTTGTCTGTTGGCGGTTTTGTCACTTGGATTGGGGACGGGGACTCTGGCCTACGGGGTTTTTTGTAGGTATAAGATTTACTGCGCGGGATACTACACAGTACACGTGATAGGCAATTTCGCGGCGCGCATCGCCTGTAGTAGGTGTACCTATCCGCGCAACAAATATCCAGAATAATATTTTATTTAATTCCTACGAAACACTACAATATTTATAGAGCACATTATTATTTTCTTACCTCAATATAACATGAAATATTTAACTGTAAAATAAATTAATCGAAATAAAAATTAATAAATATGGTGCTGTTAAAAAATCGTAAGATGCAAGGCCAAGGGTAAGGAATAAAGATTTAATTCCTTTTGAAAATGAGAATCAGATCGAGTGTGTTACAAGATTGAATTTATTCATTTAATTCAGTCATTCAATTTTGCCCACGTCTAATACGAAGTTGCACTCGTCATTGCCAAAGAAAAACTACAACGAAAAATATAAATATAAAATGTTTTCTTGATTGGATGAATATATCGACCACGGACATTAGAAATGCTGTAAAGGACAAAATGTAATTCTTCCGGAGGGCGAAAATATTTATTTTTTATTTTTTCAAAAACCCGCATGTCCTGTTTTTGTAGAACTATAATTATGATATTTGTGATCACGGAAATTCGAAATGTAATTCTTCAGGAGAGCGAAAATATTTATTTAATAATTCTTATTTTAAAAAAGAAAGACAAACATTCCCGGGTTACGAATAACCCAACAATGTTTGAAAATCTCCTACTACCACCACAGAAAGCCGAAAATGTTGCTTGTGTTGTGATGGAGGATTTAGCCAGCCGAGGAATCGAACACGCGACGCTCGGGTGGGACCCAAGCGCTATGCCCACTCAACCACTGACCAGTCAAAAATATATATTTTTTATTTTTCAAAAAACCGTATGTCCTATTTTTTAGACCCATAATAGAGAACTCCGTCCAATTTTTTTATTTTTTTTTAAATGAATAATGACCTTCTAAATTAAATAATTGCATTTTTATTCTTATTTTTAGAGTTAGTTTTAATAGTTAAAATAATTGTCAAAGTTTTAATTTTTCAAGATCCCCCTAAGACCACCGTATGTACGGTGAATCGTGTGACGTCATCACTCCTGAAAAATTACTGTAGGATTGGGCAATCAGCTGATCAAGTCCCGCCATTTTGAATGCAGTTATTGGAAGCATTCTCCCTAGAAGTAGAATTACTATTTTTTTGTGCAGTAGTTTTTCAATATTTTAAATAATAGAGATAAACTAATAGAGATACCTCTATTTTTGATACTGAATTATTTAGGCTTAAATATTGTTTCAATAAACACAACAACTAAATCTCTATAAACAGTATGAAATAACGAATAACATGAAATGTTGTTAATACTGACGGCTTATGTCATACCTACATAATCAAAGATTTCAATACAATGACTGGTGACGCGTGACGTCAGCACTAACCATTCAGTAATACCAACTTTACAGTGTTTTTTGACAAGAGGTTTAAAAATGCACTTTTTAATATTTTTTAAGAACTCTACGTTTAATATTATGAAATAAAACTTATATATTCAGAATCAGCGTTCATTGGTCTATATCAGAGGTTCCCAAACTTATTTTTCTCGTAGACCCCTTTCAAAATTTTACTGATTTCGGTGGACCCCCTGCTGCGACATTTCTACCACATTCCCAGAACTCGTCAAAAAATGTGAAGATTAGATCTAACGATGGAAATTTGCGTCGCAGCTAGTTCCAACCCTAAAATCGGAGTGGTATTAATAAAAAGAAAAATAGTGTGTTTTCTTGTGTTCTATTTATTAAAATAATATCATTACAGACTTAGGGGAAAATACATGGAAATGACTCAAAAAATGTTTTTTTATTTCATAAATTGTTAGTATAACTGTTTAAGAATTTGCTCCCAATGTTTTAAATAAAAATTTCAATTCGTTCCGGTGTTATGACGGTGTTTGTGCCGAACCACGTGGTAAACTTGAAACACATTTTTCTCGAAACAACTTTTTTGAATTTGTGAGCACTCTAGCTCAGAAATTTTTTAACCAAACTTTTTGAAAATTTGCAAATACGTTACTTATACATATAATTACGCTCTATCTATGTAAACGGAAATTCGTAGTAATATCATTGTGAATCGTGTTTTTTTTATTGCAAAAAAATGTAAAAAAATGGCTAAAAATCAAGGTTTCCTGTTTACACTTTACACACCTGTAAAAAATTTAATTTACATTTTTTGGGAAAGGTAAGGTTAACATAGAAGAGACATATGTTCTTAAAATAAATTCAAAACCCTATTGATTTGCGATGAAAACTATGGCCTCCAAAATGCACACAAAAGCTACGTCTGATGGTGACGTTCGCTGTATAGCAGCTGATAATTTTCATATTTTCCGAGGAAATTCTTTGAAAAATTTACAATGTTTTCTTAAATATTAATTAATTCAAAGTTTCAATAAAATATACACATTTCTTCCATGCCAAAAAATTCATGAAAATCATTAAAAGAAACGTTGTCCTGTATTTCCTACCTTAATAGAATTAAAAATCGTATATGCAAGTTTTTACAAGTAACAGTCGCTGACCTTCTTAAAATAAACTATTCAAAGAAATTAAGGGAGGTTTTAAAAAAAAGGAAATTATTGCTAAATATTAAGGCTATCTGATCCATAAGCCCGCATAACTGAAAAAAAAATTTCAAGCCCGTAGACCAAAAAATTTGTAAAATTATTTTTTCGCACTATCTATTAGGATTGCATGAGAACCGTAGCTCCTAAAAAAAATTTGAATCTTAAAGCGTAAAATACTTTTTTTAAAGTCTCAATATAACAATTTTTCACCGAAATACAGTCTGTCAAAAATCACCGAAAAATTTTGTTTTTTTTTGAGTAGCATTATCTGCCTACATTGACAGGCAAAGCCAAGTCAACATTTTGGTTCTTTACTATCGAAACCGAATAAATTTTCGTGGACCCCCACATACAACTTGTGGACCCCCATTTTTTTATCACGCTAACGTAGACCCCCGTCGAGTCCCCCGTGGACCCCTGGGGGTCCACCTGGACCAATTTGGGAACCACTGGTCTATATGAACATATTTTTTTAAAGGCATAATATTTTTCACTGGAGTTCTTTATTATGTCTGTTTTCTCGATTGAATAAATATATCGATCATGGAAATTTGAAATACTTTAAAGGACACTATTATTTAATTGTTCAGTAAGACTCTTGACTCACAATCCGGAGGTCGCGGGTTGGAACCCGGCATGCGCAAATAAATTTTATTTGATTAATTTGTGTTATTTCACAATTAATTCATTTAAAATAATATATAGTATATTTGCGGCATGTTCCAGAGTGGAAGATACTATCAGTATCGCCCTGGTGTAAGACCACCATTCAGAATTGAAACGTTGCTTGAAAATGGCTTTAGCCGTGTTTAGTAACCAGATCTGAATAGCCAGGTACTTCCCAACCTTCCTCTTCCCCACCTCCTTACCCTCCCCACTACCTTCAGCCTCACAACATACCCCAATTGGGGATGCCATAGTCTCACTGGCTCCAGACGGGAGCAGTTGAGATTCTTGTGCGGTATACACTGTAAAAAAAAAAAAAATACTATCACAACTAAATCACATATTTTACAGTAATACTATCACAACTAAATCACACATTTTACAGTAATACCTACTATCACAACTAAATCACAGATTTTACAGTAATACTATCACAACTAAATCACACATTTTACAGTAATACCTACTATCACAACTAAATCACAAATTTTACAGTAATACTATCACAACTAAATCACACATTTTACAGTAATACCTACTATCACAACTAAATCACAGATTTTACAGTAATACTATCACAACTAAATCACACATTTTACACTAATACTATCCCAACTAAATCACACATTTTACAGTAATACCTACTATCACAACTAAATCACATATTTTACAGTAATACTATCACAACTAAATCACACATTTTACAGTAATACCTACTATCACAACTAAATCACAGATTTTACAGTAATACTATCACAACTAAATCACACATTTTACACTAATACTATCCCAACTAAATCACACATTTTACAGTAATACTCTCACAACTAATATCACAACTAAATAGCTTATAATGGAAAGCCGTTGCAAGATAAAAAATATTCCTGCCAATACAGAAAATCTGCACATATTTGTAAAGTATAAAACCCTGTAAGGTAACTATTTAGGTACCTACTTGCACACCAGTTACTAAATATGGGCCACTTATGATCGATTCAATTACTTTAATAAATCTGTCTTTTTTGAAATAATTGAAGGTTTAAAGATGACCTTCTTGACATTTCTGCACAATTGACTTTTCACATGAAACCTGCCACAGTGCGAATTTTAAAATGTTTACTTTTGGAGTGAAATTTCTTTAGCACCGTTGTGATTTGAAACTCGATGAAACGGAAACGAGTGACATTAAACAGAGACAAACACATACATCTACAGAATTTAGCCTGAGAGAGAATGAGATAGAATGAAACCTTACCTATGTACAGTACCTACGAACCGTCGCGCTCTGTCAAGATGTAGCATTAGCCGCTTCGATTATGAGCCCACTTTTCAAGGTTCCTATTGGTTGAAATTTTGTGGGTGAAGGTTTCACTTCTACCGTGTGTGAACTAAATTCGATTTTTATTTAATTTAATGTAAATCAAATGTATTAATGTTATTATTGAGTTCTGCCAACATTTTAGTTTTTGAAGTGAAAACTTCTTTAGCGCCATTGTGATTTGAAACTCGATGAAACGAGAAATAGCAAAAATATTTAGCATAAATATAATAAAAAGGAACAAACACATATATCTATAGGGTTTAGCATGAAAGAGAATGATATAGTATAATCGGTCTCCTCTTTGTGCGGTGCTTCGTAGCCTTCCCACTCTTGTCTACTTTAGTTTTCTGAAGGTTTCACATCGACCGCGTGTGAATTGCACACTCAGATTTTTTTAAATTATTATAACAGCTATTTCGGCATTCAAGGCCATTTTTAAACCTAGGTTAGGCCATATTGAGATGACTTACTTATATGATTCTACTTATATGATGAGCCATATAAATTATTTCCACTGAATATTTTAGTTGTTAACCACTCGGACCCATAAGCTTGTATTCAAGATAATATAACATTACCAGACATATGTATGACCTATGAGGCGTACCTGACTTATTAAATAAATAAAGTAACAAATGTATTGTAAGTGTCTGGGGATGGGATCTATGACAGAAAGAGTAATGGAATGACGCGAAACTTCTCGAGAATGACTTGCGCATGTGTGGATGACAGTTCGATGAGACCGTTTTTATCGGTTTTCTCGCTTACTACATTTCTGAAGTAAGTGAACATCATAACTCAAAATCTTGACTTGACTCGACCGATGCTTTTGAAATTTTGTACACTATTTCTACACATAAATTAACAGGTAGTCAGAGGGAGTTTTTTTCGATTTTATAATAACAAATTCACCGAAATTTTTTTGCAAAAATCGCGTTTTTTCACTTCAAAATGCTGCCAAAAAAAAATCGAAAATAAACTCCATCTGACTACCTTAGAAAACATATCACCTTTTAAACGCATTTCGATTTTTTGTTTCAAATAATTATTTGATTATAATCCGGTGAAGAGCTATGGAGTTCACCGCATAACAACTTTTTTCCAGGCGCCTCCGGAGATTCGCTCTCACGGACTTATTTATTGATATTTTTTATTGAAACTTTTTTCAAAATTACTTCAGATGTTATAATATAAAATGTGTATGAAATAAATAAAACCAAATTATTCATATCTCAAAAAAAATCATGACAATATGCTTTTATTTCGCCTTTAAAACCTTAAGGGGGGCCTTAAGGCACCAGAACACTGTAAAAAATACTTTTGTAATTTTTTAAATTTATTTCATTTTCTGAAAGATGCATTTGTTAAAAATGCTGTAACCAAATGTTTTAAAGAAATTCGAAAAATTGACGGAGATTCAGCATTTTATGTGAAACCATTTGAAACAGTTTGTATGTTATGGTATGAGTCATACCTACCAAATAAACACAAAAAAATTCATAAAAATTGGTCAAGCTGTTTCGAAGGAGTGCGACCACCAACACCGTTACACGAGATTTTTATATTTTATTTTATTTTATTTTATTTATTTATATATAGGTATATATGTAGATTAGATAACCGATTATGAGTACAAAAAAGTTTAATATTCATACCAACTTATTTTTACGTTCAAGTCAATTTTACGTTCTAAAATCGTGAATAATGCACTAAAAATTATAATTCTACTAATAAATATCATTTCCGATGGTTGTTGGGGATCAACTGTTGGGTCACCCGAAAATTGACTTAATGCAACAAATACAGAATAGATATGCTATGGTGTCCGCGCAACTGTCGCCGGACTACGCGCTAATTAGCGTAGTTTTCATACAAAAAGAATTGGTTCATTTTGTTGATTTTTTGAAAATCTGCATTAATATTGGTTAACAATATATTTTGAATAAGGAAAGAATTCGTTCATTTAGTTTAACGTTCGTTTGGTTTATTCGTTAATTATTTGTTCTTTTAGTTTATTTGTTAATTGGTAAACAATATCGGCGACACCCGGAAGCGCAGACCCACGTAGTAAAAACAGCAGATAGCACATCTACTTATATTTCAATATCTTTGACTTAATGTCACATAATTAGGCTTTTTAGAACCGTCTACAGCAGGAGTGCCCAACCCAAGTCGTGTAGTGGGCCAAAAAAATATTACTGAGCTTAGGTTGGATTCCGGGGGAGGGGGGGGGGCGGGGGTATATGTATCTACGGGTGTCATTTGCACTCACCCTCCACTTTTTAAGAAAAGGTCGTCAAAAATTCGTTCTTCCGAGATATGTGCGGTAAAATAGTGTAGTGTAATAATAGGTGGCGGTTGAAATTGATTGCGAAAATAAATTCCTAGTGCTGCCATGCGCCTGGCACTTTTCAAGCAATAAATCAAAACCCCCATCGAGAGTCCAAGGTCTAATAATAAGAAAGTTCTAATTTCACAAAATCTATATATATACCTGAATCAAAATATGTTTGTAAGTATGTGTGTTTCTTTTGCGTTGAAACTTACAATAGTGAGCCCTGGCGTCATGAAATTATGCGTTGCTAAACCGTTCATCCGATTGTGATAAAACTGTGAGTTGTTGTGAGCACGCCCGCAAATGTTTCTATGTGTATATATAAACGGAAATGTATGTAATCCGTCATTGTATTCAAATCCTAGGAAATGTATGTAGTTCCTAAAATCGCCCGGAAATGTGTGAAACAAATTATATTAGACACATTTCCTAGGAAAGCTGTACATTTCCTAAATAGCAATCGGAAAGGTAAAACATTTAAGATATCAATGGGTTCGCAGGGATAGCGGGCTAACCTAACCTAACCTAACCTAACCTGCAATCCACTGGAACCGGCCAAGGATTTAAAAAGTGCCTTTGCAAGAAGAACTGTATTACAGCACGATGTCTGTACTATAAAAATAAACTATTGTGTACTTCTAAGTGCCATTCCAGCTTAACCTGCAAAAATAAATAGCCATAGAACATTCTTTTTATAGGTACATTTCCTAATACGACATTGGAATTATATACAATTACTAGGAAATGTATACATTTCTCAGGATATGTATGTATTAAATAATTTTTAAACAACATTTTATACACTTCCTAAATAGCTTCGGAAATGTATATATTTCCTAGGAGTTGTATACAATTCCTAGATTTCATTCATTTCCGGTAACGGCGGTAACATATATACTACTGAGCTCTGGCATAATGACTATCAGACAGACTAGTTAAGTGATAGCTAATAATGTATAATTTTTTTTTTCTCCAAAATTATTATTTTTAAACCAAAGATTTATTATTGATTCTCTAACTGGCAGCCCTGAAAAGCTGAACTAATTAGCAGTACCTGTAGTAATTTTAAACTTCAGTCATTTCAACTGAAGGTAACAATAATATCATTACTAAGTTAGTCCATTTTAGCCAATTCCTAGAATCCAACAATACGAACAAATAAAAGTAAAGTAGGTATATTATACTTGATGTTGAGAATTTTTCTAAGAATTCACCTTTATTTACTTATGTTTATTCTGCATAAAAATGTGTATTTTGTATGAGCTCATATTCATTTTTGTTTGTTATAATCATAACCTATGTATATCCACTATTTATACCACTGTGTATCATGTATCACAGGATGTAATAGCCATTTATGGCGTTGAAATAAATAAATAAATAAATAATGAAATTTGTATAAAAAATTGCAATAGGTGGCACGCGAGCTGTTTGAAAACTGAATGTATCGGGACTGAATGTGTGGACTGCGGGAAAGGGGATGGGAACTCGGGAGGTGGGTTCGCGGAACTCGCTAGCATAATATAAATATGATAAATTTACGAGAACATTTTTTTTCGTTTTTTGTATGAATTCCAATATCCAAAACATAGAAAGCTATAAACTTTAACTCAATTGGGCCGCATTTGGTCCACGGGCCGCAGGTGGCCACGCCTGGTCTACAAGTACACTTCGTTGTTTTAGGTCAAGCGACGAAATACCTACAAGAATTGTCAAAAGAATTGTTACAAAATTCCAATTGAATGATTCGTTTATGAAAAATGATTTAGTGTTTAAATGAATTGTTAATATTAAGTTTTTATTATTTACCTACGTAATTAACGCTGTGGAGCTAATATAAACATCACACAGATAGTCGCAAAAATTTATAATAAAGCTGTGTTGATAGCAGTGGCGTAGCGTGGGTTTCGGCCGTACAAGCCAAAAACTGGAGAAACTGCATTACATTATTTGGAGTGGATTTTGTAGTATATTTTTTTAAATTTATTTCAGCCTTCGTTCTCGAGTTAATCAAGTCCGAAATTAGATTTTGTTTGGTTTAATTTCTAAAAAAATTGTCGATTTCATAATATATCAGCTGTTTAATGTATTTTAAAATACGTCAAAACGAACCTTTTTTTAGAAAGTTTAAAAACAAAATGCTCTGATCGAAAAAATAAGTGTTTTGGGTTCTTTAAGCGTTCTAGATACTATTGTGTACTATGAGTTTCCGGACATCTTGTACACAGCAAGCAACAATCATTCAGGTTGTTGTTTTTTGCGCCCAAATCTTGCATACAAATGTTGAAAAACCACTAAAGATATGCAAATTTGAATAAAATAACGTGGCTTTCTACTTTTCTAGTCCAATTCTTATCTTGGTTATAGTTATTTCTGTATTGGGGGCTTCCGTGGTCGAGGGGTATAGCTCTCGACTAGCAATCCGAAGGTGGCGAGTTTAGAACCAGAGTGCGAAAATTTTTTTTTTTTTTAAATTTGTTATTCATCCAATATACATAATGTACACTTTATTCATCCAATACAGTGGTTAGATATATTTGCGGGACTTTCCAGAGTGGAAGATACTGTATCGCCCTGGTGTAAGACCATCATTCAGAATTGAAAATTGCTTAAAATAGCTTTAGCCGTGTTGAGTGATCAGATCTGACTGACTTCAGAGGGGAGCAGTTGGGAATCTTTTGCGGTATTCACATATGACGCCGTCCATAAATTACAACACATGAATTTCATGATTTTTTTACCCCCCCTCCCCGTCTCTGTCACACATCGTCACATTCGTGAGACCCCCTCCCTCCTAATGTGACGTCAAATATTTTGCAATTTTACATCTAAAAATAATCAAAACAGTAATCAATTTTTTATTTTTTTTTATTTAAATTTTTACATGTGACGTCACAAAGCTGATGATCCCCATACCCCTTGTCACACAATGTCACATTTCTCTACTCCCCCCCCCCCCCTTTAAGTTGTGACGTAATTTATGGATGGCCCCTATGTATATATATATATGTTGACATGTTTAACACATCACTCACTAAATATAAACAAGTCATTGCCAAATTTATATCGGAAAGGAGAACATCATTAGAACATCAGTTATTTAATTTAATTTAATAAGTTAAACGAACTACGTAGCTCTGCTTCGATTTATCGTACCATCTTACCAATGTATTTAATGTTACATACTATTTATACTAATTATACTATTTATATTATTCATACTACTTATACTATTCATACTATTCAAACTATTTATACTATTCATACTATTTATGCTATTTATACTATTTACACTATTCATACTATTTATACTAATTATACTATTTATACTATTCATACTACTTATAATATTCATACTATTTATGCTATTCATACACTTTATACCATTTACACTATTTATACTAATTATACTATTTATACTATTCATACTATTCATACTATTTATACTATTTATACTATTCATACTATTTATAATATCCACACTATTTATGCTATTCATACTATTTATACTATTCATACTATTTACACTATTTATTCTTTTTATACTATTTATACTATTTACACTATTTATACTATTTATACTTTTTTATAAATTTTTCAACTTTGCAGGGTGGAGTATTTTGTTTTTTGTATTTTATTTAGTTTTAGACTTTGTTTTAGATTTTGTCTTTGATTTAGTTTTTGACTTTATTTTGATTTCGTTTTTTGATTTTTTCGTACTTATTTATATGTTCTTTGTAATAAAAAAATAACGTGTAAAAGCCCAGACGTAATCCCAGACGGGCGTGAAATTCAAAATGTAATATATATTTTTATAAAGTTTGGCAATATGATGTAATTGTAAAAATAATAATTTTATGTTTTTTTTTCTAGGGAGTGAAATAAAAAAGTTTTTCAAAGGATCATGTGTCTTCGTGACGGGAGCCACGGGCTTCTTGGGCAAAGGTAAGATATTAATTTACCTTATTAATTATCAACGCAATCAGCCATTATCTTTTAACTGTTGATTGCAACCAGCAACCAGAAGCATCCACGTCTTTGACTGGAACCTCTGACGGCCATACACCTACATCAGCAAAGGAGTCACAGCCTTCGAGCAAACCGACCTCGGCAGGGCCATCACGCCCAGCGGATCGCGACCAACAGTGGACAAGTGTAATAGGTAACTTAAAGGAGCAAGGTACCCATACTTATTTCCACCTGAACCCGCTACATCCTGAAACCTCGATCAACGATTTAACCTCGTATCTTCAGTCAATTGTAAGTACCGCCTCATTTAAAGTCTCTAAAATTAAATCAAAGGGAGAATATGCCTCATTTAAGTTAGGAATCCCAAATTCCGTGAAAACCGAAGTTCTAAAACCGGAACATTGGCCCAAATATTCATACCTTAAAGAATGGAAAAATAAAATTAATGCACCGCGGCTTCCAGGTTTAAAACCCTGTTGACTTGCGGATAATTTAGATTTTTTTAAATCAAAATGTTAGAGGACTAAAGAGTAAATGTGCCTCATTTTACTCTAATGTTTTGATAAACAATTATGATGTAATTGGACTCACTGAGACGTGGCTAAACTCAAGTGTGTTTAACCCAGAGCTCTTCGATGACAGCTTCAAAGTATTTAGAAAAGACAGAGACAGTGGAAGTGGCCGTAGACAGGGAGGAGGCTGTCTATTAGCCGTAAAGAGTGCGAATGGCCTTATTAAGGTAGAGCACTTACCTGCTCTGGAAACTGTCAACGAGGACTTGTGGGTCAAAATTACATACAAATCGTGTGTAACTTTTATATGTATAGTTTATTTTCCACCTGCATCTCACTTTGAAACAAATAAATTATTTTTTGATACAATACAACGAAATGTAGATGTTATTGGTGGAAAGAATGTAATTGTTCTCGGAGATTTCAATATGCACTCCGCAAGAGGTTCCGTAGAAACGAAAAACGACATTAATTTTCTATGCGCCGTTTTTGGTCTCTCCCAATATAATAACATTCAAAACATAAACTAAACTAAAGAGTTTTAGATTTAATTTTATGCAACATATCCATAAATGTTATTCATTGCGATTCTCCCCTTGTTACCGAAGATAAACATCACCCTGCACTAGAATTTATTTTTTCATGCAAAAAAAACATTAAAATTTCAAACATTCCAAAAAATGACAAGAATGCTTTGCGTGGATGTAATTTTGGGCAGAGCGATGTTTATGAACTGTACAATATGATGAGTCAACTAGATTGGCAAGAACTGTACAATTTTAGCACTATAAATGAGGCGGTATATCATTTTTATGCTTATATTTACAATATTTTTGATTCCTATTTCTCTAGGAAACCTCCCAGTAGAGGTGGTCGTCGATATCCGAAGTGGTTCTGTCAAGATACCATCGCGAGCATTAGGAAGAAACATGCTCTCCATAAAAAATGGAAGGCTACCGGCTGTCGAGGTGACTATGATTTGTTCAGTGTGCATAGAGCCGTGGTTAGGCGCAATATACGCACTGCTTTCCAATTATATGTAAATTCCATTGAACACGATATCAAGCATGATCCCAACATGTTTTGGGACTACGTCAAATCGCTGAGAAAAGATGGTGGTATTCAAGACACCACGACGCATCGTGATCGGGAAGTTCGTGGAGTAGACGTAGCTAACGCTTTTGCAACACACTTCCAATCCGTGTATAGTAATGAGTCTCCATTACTAGATACAAGTATTGCTGCCAAGTTGAATATAAAGGGAGCCCAGAATATATTAATATATCGATATTAATCAAATTGATGAATCAGATATAGAAACTTCCATTAGAAAAATGAAAAATACATATTCACTTGGTGCAGTATAATAATACTGGAAGAAATTCCAGTATTATTCTTTAAAGGTTGTGCCGAGTTTTAAAAAAAGCCACTTAGTTTCTTATTTAATCTTTCCCTGGAAACCGGTGTATTTCCTGATTCCTGGAAAATTTCGAAGATTTGTCCGATTTATAAAAGCGGTACAAAGACCTCTGTAGAAAATTTTAGACCAGTAGCAATACTATCTGCACCGGCCAAACTGTTCGAATCGATTATTCATAAATACACACTGCCACAAGTGGAGCCGTACTTAATTTCAGAACAGCACGGATTTAGAAAAGGTCGATCTATAGAAACCAACTTATTAGTCTTTACTGATTACGTATCAAAATCTTTAGATAAAGGCCATCAGGTAGACTGTTCATATAACGACTTTTCAAAAGCCTTCGATACTGTTAATCACGACGTCTTACTCAATAAACTGGCTGAAATAGGATTCTCCATGAGACTACTCACCTTTTTTGCTAGCTATTTTGCAGACAGGAAACAGTTTGTATCTCATGGACTATTCCAGTCTATTCTATTTTTTGTACGATCAGGAGTACCCCAAGGTTCTAATTTAGGCCCACTCTTTTTTTCCATATTTATTAATATTTCAGAAGTAATTCTGCACTCCAGGTTTCTTCTTTTTGCTGATGACTTGAAACTTTCCTTAGAAATACTAATCCTAGAAGACTGCAATCGACTCCAGTCAGATATTGATAGAATTATTGGCTGGAGTAAAAGAAATCGGATTGAGTTCAATATATCTAAATGTTTAATTTTGTCATTCACTAGGGCGTGTCATACCTGGTATTACCGGTATACGACTGACGCCCGAAGTCTAAAACGTGTCTCCGCCATGAAGGACCTTGGAATCATGTTTGATAGTAGGCTGACAATTCATACTCATATTCAGATGGTTTGTAGCACTTCATTGAGAATGCTGGGCTTTGTTCTGCGTACTGCAAGGAATTTTAGAGATACCCGGGTTCTCATAATCCTATTCAATTCCCTAGTAAGGAGTAGACTCGAAAGTGGGTCAGTAATTTGGAGTCCGCACCAAATAAAATATTCCCTCATGTTGGAGAGAGTTCAGAAAAAAATTCTGAGATTTCTGTACATGAGGGAGTACGGCTATTACCTGTGGCTCTTTCCTACCGACTTTCTTTTGGGTATGCTCGGAATGAACCATCTACGTCTCAGAAGGGATGTACACATTGCTACGCATTTCTTCAAATTGATTCGCGGATGGTTTGAAAACTCAGCTATCTTGGAGAGCATTCATTTCTATGTTCCCGATGGTTATCTTCGCCACCGACAGCATAGGCTGTTCTATCTTCCGGCCTGCAGGACTAACTTGCCAATGGTCATGCCGGTCGGGAGAGCAATCTTGCTGTTGAATAGAATTAATTCGGATATCGACATATTTAGCGTTAGTGAAGCTGCTTTTAAAAGGCAAACTCTATTAATGCTTGTATAGTTTTTAGCCTACCATTCTACCATTTATGTTTAATGTAATACTGTTACAATTGTATTTTAAAAACACATTAAAATTTTTAATTTTGTTATGTTTTTGAAAGAATAAATAATTTGAATTGAATTGAATTGAATTGATTGGAATCTCTACGGTACAGCATGACAAATGCACAAAGCACGCAAATGACACAGTTCACGAGTTGAAATAATACCTCAACGGCGATGACCCCACAATTGATTCCCCAACAGTTGGCCCCCGAAATTTTAATTATTATAAAATACATATATATTACTTTATGAGTAAAATCTCAAATTATAATATTTAATTAAAAGAAGACCATATTAGCGAAACTCAATCCAAGATCTGGAGACAGAAAATTCAGAAAAAGATATTGGCACCTCTGGGACTCGAACCCAGGACCTTCCGCTTACATGGCAAATGCTCTACCAACTGAGCTAAGGTGTCACTATTAGGTAGGTATGAGGGAGGGGAAAGCGGGAAGGGGAGGCATCACAGGACGGGATGATGTGGGGGGAAGGTAGAAGGGGACTAGGGGCGGGAACAGGGACGCATGGAAAAGATTAAACAATTTCTTTCATTGAGTGGCAACACATGCCGGGTACTCGCTAATTAATCAATATATTTTAAATGATTTAGATCCCCAAAACAATTAAAGTATGTATCATAACTGTCATATCATGCAAACGATATCCAACTATACCAGCGCCATCTGCACACAGCTTCCCAGTTTACCTGTCATTCCGACAGTCCACCTTTGTCCAGACACCCCATTAAACGAAATAAAAAGCCAAAATATTGACAAAAAATGTTTACTAAAAATACCAAAGTTTGCACTCTGATGCAAAATACGCGTGCAAATACGCACTGAAAATTCTAAAATGCACACTAACCTGGCAAAAACCTGCACTACCATTGCCAAAAGATGCATTTATGAACAATGTGAAAATATGCATACAAATGCCAAATTATATACCATCACTGCCAAAATATGCAATAGCAATGTCAAAATATGTACAATGAAACCCTTTTAAGAAGTTTTCTAAGGGACCGGAAAAAATAAACTTCTTAAGCAGGAAAACCTTATATGTGGGAAAGATTGGGCCAATTTTGGGCCGAGGAACCGAAAAAACCAAACTTCTTAAGAGAGAACTTCTTAAGAGGGTTGATGTACTTGATGCCAAAATATGCATGCAAATATGCATTGAAAAAAAAAGACCAAAAATTGACATAAAATTCAAAAATATACATTGGCACTGCACAAATATACACTAACAATGCCATAATACGTACAGGGTGTCCGGGGTTAAAGTGCACAAACTTCGGGAGATGATTCGTACATTGATAGTACAAGTAAAAAAGATAAATAACTTTTTTCGAAATTCCTACTTTTTTTCCTGAACTAAAATATTTTTCCATAGACGACTATTATTTTTTCCATACAAACAATTCAACTTCTTTACCCGAAAACTGCCTTAAGGGCCTGCAACCCGGATTTGTACCGATTTATTACATATTTCCCTTAAACACGGTAAGTTTTAAAGCTGTTAAAAAAATATACGTTATTCTTGAAGATAATATCTAGACTTTGCCCGCGCCGAAACGCAAATTATATAAAATTCTCTCGATAGAAAAAAATCGCAAAGTACGCTCCAAAAATTATTATTAACACATGTGTTTCAGTTATTTTACAAGTTATATGTATGATTAAAATCACAGTGTTTCTTCAAATGCTGTTTAAGATAATGCCCGCGAGATTTTTGCTCTATTTTAAACGAGTCGTGTTTTATTAAACATTTTCGCAATTTTCGCATCGATTTTGTCGCTGTAAATGTTAGCGCTCTCCTCTAACATTCGTAATTTCGTATCTCTCCATCTTCTTCTTTTCGGGCCTGGTTGCAGAGCCTTAATAGGTAGGAATTTGAAAAAAAGTTAATTATATTTTTTATTTGTACTGTCATGTAGAATCATCTACCGAAATAGGTGATCACTTTACCTCCGGACACCTTGCATATATACTGATTATGCAAAAATGTGTGTTTACAATGTCAAAGTATGGTTTCAAATGCCAAAATATATTATATCAACACTGCAAAACACACAATTCTGTAATATACACTGAATACTCCAAAATGTTCACAACATTTTGCTTAGGCATTCTCAAGTTCCTGTTTGTCACTTACGATTGAGTCACATTAAAGTAAAGTTAGGTAACATTTCTGTAGTGTTTGTCCAATGACAACACTTCCTGGACTGAAATAATTGACCTTTAACTCATCAATGCCTAACACGAATAATTTAATCAAATTTCTAACAGTCAAAAACTTATTTCAGTATAAAGCTACTGGCCTAAAATGATATAATAAATGAACTCTAATAGACTTACACAGAATGTGAAAATTACTTAAAAAATTTGATAAATTGTTCAAATTTTTTGAAGCAACCCGTCCTTGATGTTGTGTACGTATATACAAATTCACAGGGGCTGTATGGAACGTGTCGTAGGAATCCGTGTGCATCTAACGAGTGCGCGAAAGCTTTTGACAACCATGGAAATTCAAGAATGGAATTTACGCTCCCACAGAGTACCATGCCGCCAGCACGACAATCTGAGAGCTGCTATTGGCTAGCGGAATTATGTGCATGTGGTGCCCCTTCCAAATGACTTGTCTACAACGCTATTATGTCCTTTAACTAACTAATCAATTGAAAACATAAATGAAATTGATAATGAATACATGCAGCAGCCTCATTGGACTGGAAAACACATCTGAATAACCACCTAATGCTTCCACAAGGGACTCCAGACAGCAATGATCAACGCCAAGGAAATGGCTGACTATTTACGTCACCCCCACCATGCGACCAGCCGAGCCACTATT
Organism: Limnephilus rhombicus; assembly: GCA_929108145.2. Taxonomy (NCBI): domain Eukaryota; kingdom Metazoa; phylum Arthropoda; class Insecta; order Trichoptera; family Limnephilidae; genus Limnephilus; species Limnephilus rhombicus. Next base: position 12,771,420 of record OV815296.1, read on the forward strand.
GGTCAATTCTGAACAAAGGAAAAATCTGAATCGTAAATATTTACGACAGCGAATTCATCTTCCGAAAAATTTGGAGCTCAATTTCGAGAAATTGGGAATAATTTGGATCAAGAAATAAACATCATCACCTAAAAATGAGTATGTACTACAAAAACAACCCAAAAACTGACGTCTATCAGTGATTGTTGCACTTTAAGAAAAATATTTACTGTTTAAAATTGTACCTTATATCACATATGTATACTTGTACCTTTTCTTGTAAACACAATAAAAATGATGTGAAGCTTTGGGATCCTGAGTTGGTAAAATCTTGGCAAAAACTATCACACATAATTTTAACACAGCTGACTTCCAATCGTAGCGACCAGGGAAATTACCTAAAACAAGTACCTTAGAAAAATTAAGGAGGTTCTGTCCCCCAAAAGTCCGACCTGAGTTTGTCCTATAAAAATAGAAGTCAAACCGGTAGGAAGTCAGTTCAAAACTATCAGCCAAGAAGAAACAATACCTACTCAAGATACCAACAGTCTCCAAGTTCAAACCTCTTTTCAAGTGTTTTAATCAGTCTTAGATTCAGTTTACCTCTCCCAGTATCCCAGTAACCTAAAATCCTAAAAACCCCAGTCTCCCACAGTCTCCAAAGTGAAAAATATTTATTTTAATCCAGTACTCAAATCAGTTTTGCCATTATACCTAGAAGCATTTTTTGTCAAAGTAGTAAATTCATTTAAAAGACCAGTGGCATTCCAAAATCCACTGGCGTACCAAACTCCATTGGCGTGTCATTGTGGCCAGCTCCCTATTATATTTAGTTTATGTACAAACGTCTAGTACATTTGGTCCTTCGAGCCGGATCCACACATAACACGCCTTCAGTCTTACCCAGTGGAAATGCCGTCTCTTCGCAGTGGCCGTAAGACCCCGACATCTTCCGAAACATCGCTGTCTAAACCTAACGCCCCGGGAACAAGCCGAAACATGCCAGTGGCACCCCGTCGGACCCCGGGCCCACGCACCGTAGACATCGATGAGACGCCATCCAGCGGAACCCGCCACGATCTATCTGGTGCGAACCCTGCCAGGAACCCTGACCTCATCACTCTTGACCAACCTGCTCCAGAATGTGTCGCCAAGAGCCTTCACGGATCCAACAGTAAAAGCAGCGAAACAACTTCTGAATCAACTGAAGACTCCCTGCGATTGCTGCGCCGAGAGATGCGCATCCGGGACAGACGTCACGCCAAGCAGACAACCAATCTGCTCGCAGCCCTGAACGCTGCAACACGCCAAGCAGTCAGCCAACCTACCCAGGAGCCCGCACCAACCAGCCCGACCCTGCGAGCCAACCTCGGTCAGGCAGTAATTCAAACCCAGGCACCAACCGGCCCGTCTACGAACGAGTTCGCAACGAGATATGCCACTCGAGTACACACGTCAGACGGCCCGTCTACCGGAGAGTTTGCAACGAGATATGCAACAACTCAAGTGCACGCACCAACCGGCTCTTCTACTAATGAGTTCGCAACGAGATATGCCACTCAAGTACACAAGCCAGCCGAAGAGTTTGCAACGAGATATGCAACTACTCAAGTGCATGCACCAACCGGCCCTTCTACTAATGAGTTTGCAACGAGATATGCCACTCAAGTTCACAAGCCGGCCGAAGAGTTTGCAACGAGATATGCAACTACTCAAATGGACACACCAGCCGGTCAGCCTACCAATGAATTTGCTGTAACCGATCCAACCGGATACGCCGCCGCCGCCACCCAAGAGTACACACTACTGACGGGCCCTGCGAAGAACATCCCTACGGCCGAATACAGCCATATCGGACCCGAGCGCCCACTTTACAACACAGCAGGGTACCAGCATCAGCCAGCCTCCTCCGGCCAGGATTCCCCATTATTTACACCACCGCACACAGCCAATCAGACAGCACGGCACACCCGAGAATGGTTGCAGCATGGCAACGACCCACTGGCCCAGATCGCCTCTGTGATGGCAGAGGCCCTTCGCTCTTCCAGAACGCAAGATAGCCCCCGCACATTAGAAGATGATTCAAGAATGGCTGCCCTCATTGCCAGGCAATCCACAGCAAAAGATTTGCCTACCTTCTCCGGAGACCCCCTGGAGTGGCCCACCTGGAAGGCGCAGTACGCTCAATCCACCGCCACCTGCCAAATGACTCCAAGCGAAAATCTCATTCGGCTGCAGCGCGCCCTCAAAGGCAAGGCACGAGATACCGTGGGTCCCCTACTAATGGATCCTGCGCAAGTCCCAGAGATCATCAGCGTCCTCGAGCAGCGATACGGCAGCGCTAACTCCATAGCAAAATTTATGCTAGACAAGGTTAAAAAACTACCTTACCTCACGACCGAGGTATCACTCGAGGACCTGGCAGATTTCTCCGGAACGGTACAAAACCTGGTGGCATCTCTCCGGATCCTGAAAACCGAAGGTTATCTCACCAATCCTGCATTAATGAATGACGTCACTGACAAAATGCCAAGTTCCCTGCGTCTGGCATGGCTAATCGAGATCCGCAAACAACACGCTCCGGCCACCATAACCCAGCTCGCTGCCTTTCTGAAAGAGGTGTCAAACGCAATTCCAAACAGTGGGATGGTGGACCACATACGATCTCGACCACGCCGTGAACAAATACATGCCGGGTACCAGGAGGAAGAAGAGAGTGATCGCATGCGACTTCTACCGAGCCATGAGCAAATACATGCCGGACATCAAGAAGAAATCAGGGATGGCCCAAAAGAAAAGATTGCCCCCATAAAACGCAAAGTAAACGAGGAACATACTTACCCTGGACCAAGCCGAAAAAGAAAAACTGCTGATGAAAGCTGCGCCCAATGTGGCGGCGATCATAAAACCCGCGAATGCAAAGAATTCGCAGCCAAAGATGTTGAACTCCGATGGGAAACTGTACGCACGGGAAGATTATGCCGCAAGTGCTTAGAAAAACACCACTCACGAAGCTGCAAAATAAACCAATGGTGCAAAGTAGGAGATTGCAGATCCCCACACCACCCCCTGCTACATAATCCCGAGTTCGTACGAAAAAGCGCCGTGGAAAATGTCAATTTGTGACGCCAGGACTCCGGACAGAGAGTACTATTAAAAATTGCGCCAGTCATATTAAGCGCTCCAAACAAAGAAGAAGTGTCAGTGTTCGCTCTCCTGGATGAAGGATCCACAGTAACACTTGTCGACGCTGACACCGCAATACAAGTCGGAGCAAACGGCCCAGTTCACGGACTGCGAATCCACGGCGCGAAAGGAATGTGCACCTCCGACAATCTCTCCCAACGAGTGAGACTAAGAATACGAGGTGCAGGCAACAGTAATACATTCCACATATCTGCCAGCACAATAAGCAACCTCAACCTGCCGGAGCAACAGACCCAAGGAAGGTCGGTCGTCCCGAAGCTGCTAATAGGCCAAGATAACGCTCACCTGATCGTGTCAAGGGAAGTTCGTGAATGCAATGATACTACGCGAATAGCATCACGCACCGCACTAGGATGGATCGCTCATGGGGGAGTCAACCCCAGAGATAATAACACGACCACCACTTTGGCACTACAACCAGAAACGGCCGCAGACATACAGTTGAGGGAGCTAGTAAAAACCAACTTCGCCATCGACTCCCTCGGAGTAACATCAGCCACCAGAGTCAATGCAAGCGAACAACAGGCAATTGCACTTATGAATGCAACTACCCGTCCTCTTCCTGTAGGAAGGTGGGAAACCGGTCTACTATGGCGCAAACCAGAAGCCACGTTACCTGACAATCGGCAGTGTGCGCTGAAACGACTTCTGTCCCTGGAGAAAAAGCTAGAAAAAGACAAAAATCTAGCAGTGGCCTACAACGACAAAATAAATCAACTTATCAACAAAGGCTATGCCAAGAAGTTATCAAGCCATGAAGCTTCCACCACCACACCTCGCAAATGGTACCTGCCCCACTTTGCAGTAATCAACCCAAATAAGCCAGGAAAAATCAGAGTGGTGTTCGATGCCGCAAGCCGATGCCGAGGAACCTCCCTCAACGACCAGCTGCTTACTGGTCCTGACCTGCTGTCCTCCCTCCTGGGGAATATAATACGTTTCCGGGAAGGAAACATCGCTATTGCTGCAGACATCAAAGAAATGTTCCTGCAAATAAAAATAAGGCGAGAAGATCAGTCGTCCCAGCTATTCCTGTGGAGGACATCACCCCATCACGAACCAGACACCTATCAAATGTCATCGATGATGTTCGGAGCCACCTGTTCCCCAAGCAGTGCCCAATTCGTCCGAAATAAAGTGGCTGAAACATACGAGCACGAGTACCCGGCCGCCGCAAAAGCCGTACGCACCAAGTTCTACATGGACGATTACCTAGATGCAGCAGACACACCCAATGAAGCTGCTGCACTCGCCCAAAGTGTAAGTGCCCTGCTCGCGAAAGGAGGGTTCCACTTGACAAATTGGGCGTCCAACAGCCCGGCGGCCCTAGCTAGCGTACCTATAGAAGACCGTGCCAGCTCCACGATACAAATCAGCAGCGGAGGTCCGGAAACAGAGCGAGTGCTTGGTTTAATCTGGGACCCCACCACAGACCGCTTCCTGTACTCATTTCGTGAGGCAATCTCCCACGACACGGCCACACAACCTACCAAGCGGCAACTATTATCTATAGTAATGAAGATCTTCGACCCAGTCGGCTTCGTTGCCTGCCTTACCATCAGATCTAAGATGCTACTGCAAGCAGTGTGGCGCTCAAGCGTCGGCTGGGATGAACCCATTGCCCCTGAACACGCCCAGAGATGGACAGACTGGCTAAATCTGTTGCACACGAACAGCATCTCAATCCCGAGACGTTGCCTCTACAACAAACTAAACAACGTAACACTACACCTTTTCTGCGATGCATCCGAGCAAGCTTGCTGTGCCGTGGCCTACTTCACCGAAAAAATAGATGGATCCTTACGAGTAACATTCCTTGCAAGTAAATGCAAGGTAGCGCCACTGAAGCCTCTCTCCATTCCACGCCTCGAGCTTCAAGCCGCCCTCATAGCAGCGAGACTAGCCCAGACGATCCAAAAAGAAAGCAAAGCCCTGATATCCCGCACCTGCTTCTGGACAGACTCCACAACTGTACTATGCTGGTTACGCACCGACCCACGCGCCTACTCAACCTTTGTGGCAAACCGATTGGGGGAAATAGACGAACTAACCAACATACCCGACTGGAAATGGGTACCCACAAAACTCAATCCCGCTGACATAGGAACACGAGACTTAGAGGTACCAGACTTAACACCAGAAGGAAGATGGTTTACTGGCCCAGCCTTTCTCACTTCCCCGGAGGGTGCGTGGCCAAAAGAACGGGCACCCGCCCACAGGCCTGACGACCTGACACTAGAAGTCAAACCTCACTACGTTGGCCTTGTGTCCACCAGGGGCGAAGCACTCCCATCAGTAGAGCGGTTCTCCTCATGGCACCGGCTGATTCGCTCCACAGCTTGGATCCTCCGATTTATCAGACGATGCAAGATGGGGCCCAATAAACCAGTAGAAGGCCCACTACTAGCCGATGAGATAAAAGCAGCAGAACACAGATGGATCAAAAGGTCCCAGGAAGACGCTTTCACAACTGATCTACACATCATCCGACAAGGTCAAAAACTGCCTGCTGGCAGCCGCCTCAACTCCCTGAACCCATTCTTTGGACCAGATGACCTACTACGAATGGGGACCCGACTACAAGCCTTGGAAAGAACAAAGAGTGTGGCCCGAACTCCCATAATACTGGACGGCGACGAACCCTACACTCGACTTCTTATCAGTCACTACCACAAAGAGGCGGATCATCCTAGTACTGAGAAAACAGTAGCAGAAATACGCAATCATTTCTTCATAATACGACTACGCACAACAAGCAGGAAGATAACGCACGCCTGCCCCACTTGCTTCATACGACGCAGCAAACCGACTCCACCTCTGATGGGCGCATTACCACCACCCCGCCTGATGCATCACGTCCGCCCATTCACACACTGTGGGCTTGACTATTTCGGCCCTATGGCTATCACGGTCGGTAGGCATCGAGGAAAACGATATGGAGCCATCTTCACCTGCCTCTCGACACGCGCCATTCACCTAGAACTAGCCGCTTCACTGACTGCTGACTCGGCCATCATGGCCCTGCAAAGAATGACCGCCCGCAGAGGACAACCAGCAGCCATGTACTCGGACAACGGGACAAACTTTCACGGAGCTGACACCGAGATGAGGGACGCCCTGCTGTCAATAAGTCAAGACGCCAGAATGATTGACGCAATAGCTACCCAGGGCATCGAGTGGCACTTCATACCACCACTAAGTCCGCACATGGGGGGAGCTTGGGAAAGATTAGTACGATCAGTAAAGAAAGCCCTAAGCGCTACACTAAAGGAAAGAGCACCAAAAGAAGAAACGCTACGCACCGCACTTGCAGAAGCTGAGTTTGTGGTAAATAATCGTCCACTCACCCACATTTCAGTTGACCCACGTGATGAAGAACCTCTAACACCCAACCACTTTTTGCTAGGGTCAGCCGGGAAGCGCCCTCAATTATCCTTCTACGACAAAAAAGAAGAGGAAACATGCCTACGCCGCCAGTGGCGCATCGGACAACAACTTGCAGACACCTTCTGGAGGCGATGGCTGCGGGAATACCTACCTACCATGGCTGTCCGGCAAAAATGGCACCATCCAACTACACCAATTAAGAAGGATGACCTAGTGATCATCATGGACCCAGCACTGCCTCGAAACAGTTGGCCACGTGGCCGTATCATCGAAGCAATACCTGCAGCTGATGGACAAGTCAGAACTGCCCGGATCCAAACCAGCACTGGGATATACGTAAGGCCGGCAGTCAAAATCGCCGTCATTCTGCCTGCCACGCCAGCAACTGATGAAACTGTACACTCTGCGAAGACACCCGACTCAAAACTCAGACATCGGAAAAGGACACGCCCGACGAAGTAGCTGAGCACAGTCGAGACTGCACTGAGGGGAGTGTATGGAACGTGTCGTAGGAATCCGTGTGCATCTAACGAGTGCGCGAAAGCTTTTGACAACCATGGAAATTCAAGAATGGAATTTACGCTCCCACAGAGTACCATGCCGCCAGCACGACAATCTGAGAGCTGCTATTGGCTAGCGGAATTATGTGCATGTGGTGCCCCTTCCAAATGACTTGTCTACAACGCTATTATGTCCTTTAACTAACTAATCAATTGAAAACATAAATGAAATTGATAATGAATACATGCAGCAGCCTCATTGGACTGGAAAACACATCTGAATAACCACCTAATGCTTCCACAAGGGACTCCAGACAGCAATGATCAACGCCAAGGAAATGGCTGACTATTTACGTCACCCCCACCATGCGACCAGCCGAGCCACTATTGGTCAATTCTGAACAAAGGAAAAATCTGAATCGTAAATATTTACGACAGCGAATTCATCTTCCGAAAAATTTGGAGCTCAATTTCGAGAAATTGGGAATAATTTGGATCAAGAAATAAACATCATCACCTAAAAATGAGTATGTACTACAAAAACAACCCAAAAACTGACGTCTATCAGTGATTGTTGCACTTTAAGAAAAATATTTACTGTTTAAAATTGTACCTTATATCACATATGTATACTTGTACCTTTTCTTGTAAACACAATAAAAATGATGTGAAGCTTTGGGATCCTGAGTTGGTAAAATCTTGGCAAAAACTATCACACATAATTTTAACACAGCTGACTTCCAATCGTAGCGACCAGGGAAATTACCTAAAACAAGTACCTTAGAAAAATTAAGGAGGTTCTGTCCCCCAAAAGTCCGACCTGAGTTTGTCCTATAAAAATAGAAGTCAAACCGGTAGGAAGTCAGTTCAAAACTATCAGCCAAGAAGAAACAATACCTACTCAAGATACCAACAGTCTCCAAGTTCAAACCTCTTTTCAAGTGTTTTAATCAGTCTTAGATTCAGTTTACCTCTCCCAGTATCCCAGTAACCTAAAATCCTAAAAACCCCAGTCTCCCACAGTCTCCAAAGTGAAAAATATTTATTTTAATCCAGTACTCAAATCAGTTTTGCCATTATACCTAGAAGCATTTTTTGTCAAAGTAGTAAATTCATTTAAAAGACCAGTGGCATTCCAAAATCCACTGGCGTACCAAACTCCATTGGCGTGTCATTGTGGCCAGCTCCCTATTATATTTAGTTTATGTACAAACGTCTAGTACAGGGGCAGATTGGGTATAAAGGGGATATTTGAAAGACTCCAGATACTAATATCTACAGCCTGTATGTCGCACGAATATCTACAGCTCATATGTTGAACTAATATCTACGAACTTCAGAGTGTTGACTAATATCTACAGAGCTAAGGTCGGACGAATATCTATGACGGTCCCAGTGTTGACTAGCTAAAAGTGTCCAATAGTCCGATATTAGGGATTTTTACATACATACTTACATAAATTAAGTTTTTTAAACTGCATACGCAATATTACGTTATTCCAATATGCTATACATAATTGCAAATCCAACCCAGTGCTGTAGATATTCGTCAACACTTTGGTTCTGATAGATATTAGTTCGATTTTTTCAGTTTTTGGAATTCCTGTAGATATTAGTAGACGCCTCCTATTTGAAATAATAATAACTAATCGAAGTAACCATAGACTATTGTCGTGAAACCATCTGAAGTTTATCGAATATTAATCATTATTTTTTTAATTGATAAATTAATGTTTAAGACGAGATTTTTATGCATAGCACAAAGGGTAACAATTATTATAAGCACTCGTGAAAACAACTGAAACACTCATCTACATTGAAGAAATCTCCCGAGAAAAGATACATGCCGCCGACAGGACTCGAACTTGCGTCCTTCTGATATTCGGTCAACTGCTCTTAACCACTGTGCTACGTCAGCTTATCTCCTACCTGCCAAATAATTCAATATATACTAGTGTTTCATTCAACAATTACTGCTTATTACATTTTTCCAACTGCAAACAACCAACTTTATTTTTATATGGGAAAGGCATTGTAAGTGCTAAATCTCCCAAACTAAACATTCATCTACATTGAAAAAATCTCCTGAGAAAAGATACATGCCGCCGACGGGACTCGAACCCGCGTCCTTCTGATATACGGTCAACTGGTCTTAACCACTGAGCTACGTCGGCTTATCTCCTACCCGCCAAATAATTCAATTTATACTAGTGTTTCTTTCAACAAGCAAGTTTAAGATGAATATGTACGTGAAATCCTATTTAGATACTATTTTGATTAATCTTTACGACGAATCGGTTTACAGTACAAAACGAAGCATTTACTAGCTTTTTTATGTATTAGAAAAAAAAAAAAATATTATTTACGTAACAAAAAAAATAAGCGTAAACCACAAAAAAAAGAAGTTTTTTCATGACTTAACTATGAAGTAATACAAGAAACAATTTTTGAAAAATACCCCTTCATGGCTAAGACTATTTTTGAGGTTTTCCATGTTCTAACTTTTTTTCGTTCTTATAAAATTATGTACAAAATAAATAAAAACCACTTTTTCGCTTACTAGCCTCGTGCAAAAAGACGATCGATTTTAAAATTTTGCAGGCATGAGATTCGAAATATTTCTAACTTTTATATTCCTCTTAAGAGCAGTTGACCGGATATCAGAAGGACGCGGGTTCGAGTGCCGTCGGCGACATGTATCTTTTCTCTGGAGATTTTTTCAATGTAGATGAGTTTTTTAGGCTAACAATTATTGCTTATAATAATTTTTATCGAATATATCCACATTTAAATGTGTTTAAATTTGAGGTATTTATGTATATTATGTTTTTTATTGTTTTTCCAGTGCTTTTGGAAAAACTTCTTCGTTCCTGTTCTGATGTGGAGATTATTTATGTGTTGCTCAGAGGAAAGAAAGATAAACACATCCAGGAGAGAATGAAAGCCCTTCTAAATGACCAGGTAAATTACTATAACGAATTCAATATCTAATATTAATCAAACTGTAAATAAAAGACAGATAATAATAGACATCACGAAATCATGATGGTGCTTATTTTTAAGGATTATGTACAGCAGGACACTTGTTTAGTGTTTTGGGAGTTCTGACAAGGTAGACAAAATCTTTTTGCAATTCTTTTCTGGCTAGGTCAAAAGGCCCAGAATCGTAAGATGGTCAATCAGGCCCGGACTGGCCAGGTCCGCAGGTCCGCATTCGCGGAGGGCCCCCGGCGCGAGGGGGCCCCGAAGAGGCCCCACAAAACGTATAAAAAAAGTTTTTGTCTTGTTAGTAGTTATTTTGTGTTCTTGGTAATGTTTGTTTACATATTCGAAAAAAAAAATAGATTTTCCAAAAGTAGAACATGTTCAACAATTGTTTATATCTCGCCGTGTATATGAAAGCTTTGTACGATCCACTGTCATCCGCATCGTCTGCGCGGTGACGTGTGTCGTGTGTCGTGTCGTGTGTCGTGTGTCGTGTGTCGTGTGTCGTGTGTCGTGTGTCGTGTGTCGTGTGTCGTGTGTCGTGTGTCGTGTGTCGTGTGTCGTGTGTCGTGTGTCGTGTGTCGTGTGTCGTGTGTCGTGTGTCGTGTGTCGTGTGTCGTGTGTCGTGTGTCGTGTGTCGTGTGTCGTGTGTCGTGTGTCGTGTGTCGTGTGTCGTGTGTCGTGTGTCGTGTGTCCACTGTCCAGCAGACAACTTATAAATGAATAATACCGACAACTGCACCGCGATGTCCTATCAGATCAGCTGATCACTCAGTAAGGCCGCGCAAGCGCATATCGTCCTTCCCCTCCCCCTTTCCTATATTTATAATAATATCCACCCCACACTATTATTTTCAAGCCACTACAAGTAGATTTTATGGGATGCGGTTTGCTAAATTTAGGTTCCATGATAGTTGGTCCGGTGACATTTGATCCGGCCGACATTTGATCCGGTCGACCCTTGATCCGGCGGACAGTTGATCCGGCGGACAGTTAATCCGGCGACAATTGGTCCGGCCTAATCCTTTAGAAGATTTTTTTTTCAAGTGAGTATGTAAAGAGGATAATACGGCCGTACAACCAAAGTCGATGTACTTATATCTGAAGGCATCTTGAGTGAAAATCCGCTGTAAAAATATTTTTACTAACAATAATTTCGACTCTCCAAAAAAGCTTGCGGCAATACAAAATACGACATACTTATACGTGAAGTCGGTTTTACAAAAAAACCGCAAAAGTTTCCTACTTGCGTATAACTTTTTTATCTGAAAATAACACTAGAGTCCTAACTGCTCTCAACCGTCTCGAGCCAGTGAGTGCCGATGGCATCCCCAATTTTGGTATGGTGTGATACTGAAGGTAGTGGGGAGGGAAAGGAGATGTGGAAAACGTACCTGGCTATTCAGATCTAGTCACGTAATTTCAAATAATCTGACTAAACCTACATACACTGTACACCAGCGAAAAAATTACAAAAATCATGATATACATTTTTTTATATTTTTATTTTTTAGAACTTTTATCATAACACAAGAGTCCCAACTGCTCCCAACCGTCTGGAGCTAGTGAGACTATGGCATTCCTAATTTTGATATGTTGTGAGGCTGAAGATAGTGAGGAGGAGAAGGATATGTGAAAAATTTTCCTGGCTATTCAGATCTAGTCACCAAACACGCCTAAAGCCATTTCCAGTAACTTTTCAATTCTGAATGAATACTGAAGAATAGCAAAATACGACATTCTTATTAAGATTTAGGAGGCGGATAAGTTTACCGTCGCCCCGGGAACCATTTATTGGATAACCAACATTCCTGTCATAGGTTGTAACTTTTTTCATATATTATATATAATACAAGAGTCCCTACTGCTTCTAACCGTCTGGAACCAGTGAGACTATGTCATTCCCGATTTTGATATGTTATGAGGCTGAAGATAGTGGGGAGGGGAAGGAGATGTGAAACATTTTGCTGATATGAAAAAATGCTATTTAGATCTAGTCACCAAACACGGCTAAAGTCATTTCACGGCTCCAGACGGTTAGAAGCAGTTAGGACTCTTGTGTTATATATAATATATACAAAAAGTTACAACACATGATTTAAAATTTTTGTTCGCTGTTGTTCAGTGTATGTAGGTTTAGTCTGATTACTTGAAATGGCTCTAGCCGTGTATGGTGACTAGATAGACCGTAGTTCTATCTGCAAATTTTTAATTGAAATTGGTGTTAAAGCTCAGATCTGATCTAGAGGTGCGTAACTGGTGGTCTGTTGTTCAAATGACAGCACTGAACCAGAGTTGTCTGTGAGTTTTTGGTGTCCAAACTCTTCGTTTTTGACATAAATGAACCAAACGTCAGACACAATAACAACATAGAAATAATACAATAATAACATAGAGTATTAGTGCCAGTGTTCAACCTTTCCTACTACAAAGAATACAAAACCAAAAAAAAAATGTCTGCTGACAAAAACCTTCGAAGCAAAGGACAAATGCCCATGTCAACGAGCCTGAACACAGATGTATCTTCTCAAATTGATGTATTAATCGAGAAAATGGAAAAAAAATGGTAACAAAACTGGAAGCTTTTAAATTGGCGATTATAAAAAAAATTGAAGATGAAAACCTAGAGAGTAGAAACTCGAGAGATTTCATCAGCCGACAATATGACGATCTAATTGCCAAAATGGAAACCATTACTCAATTGGTTTCTGAAGTAGAGTCACTGAGGAATACACTTGCAGAAAAGGACAAACAAATAAAGTGCCTAGAAGTCAAATTGGCGGAAGTTGATCAAAGATCACAAGATGATTCACTGGAGTTTTCCGGCCTCATTCCAAAAAATGACGAGCAGACCTTTGATGCTATAAAACGGGTGGCTTCAATTGCAGGAGTTGATATAAAAGGAGAAGATATCGTGGAAATGAAGAGGATCCCTGATAAACGACCGGGAGTAACTCCGAAATTTCATGTTAAACTAAACAATCGACAAAAGAGATACCAACTTCTTACAAACAGGAAACTTTTAAACTCACCCACCTCGCAGGATCCAGGAAGTCAACGAATCTATATCAGCGAAATTCTCAGTCCTTATTACAAAGACCTTCTATGGAGAACAAAATCAAAGGCGAAAGAAACGGGATTTAATTATGTGTGGTACAAAGATTCAAAAATTATGATTAGAAAAAAAGAAGGAGAAAAAATAATCTACATTAAACACGCTGATGATCTGATAAAAATGGTTTAGTTGTTTCTGGAGAGCTCCAGTTCCGGTTAGTTATTGCCCCGATCACCCTTCATTATCAAATGGTAAGGAGAAACTTTAAACATATTGTTTCGAACTACAACAATAATAATTATCCACTTAGCTAATTCATTATCTATAATTAGGGTGAAACTCCCGGTTATTGCCATGGACAGTGGAGCTCCCATAAACAAATAAACAATTTTTTTGCTGCATAATTACTTTTCAACATGCCTTTCACAATGGAATATTTAGATGAGGAAATGCATAACAAAAACCAGTCTTACACAACTTCAGATACTAATATATGTAAACGCCTTATTGAGAATGGTATCTATACCAAAATTATGCATCAAAACATAAGATCTATAAATAAAAACTTTGATGAACTCTTAATACAACTTCACCACATAAATGTCGATTTCGACATAATCATCCTGACCGAATGCTGGTTGTCAAACACATATACACCCAAAATCATCAAAAACTACACATCGCATAATTCAACTCTTTTTGATAATCAGAACGATGGAATTGTTGTATACACAAAAAATAATCAAAACTTCACAGTAACCGAACTAAAAATTCAGAATGCAAGTTGCACGCAAATAAAATACAACAATGATACTGTAATCCTGGCTATTTACCGCTCGCCATCGTTTCGTAACATTACGCCTTTCCTAAACAGTCTTAGTTGCATACTTTCAAATCTCTCCAATGCTAAAAATATTATAATAATAGGTGATTTAAATATCAACATACTACCGGGCAACCAACACCATCAAAGCCAAGATTATATTAACATGCTAGAATTCCATGGATTAGTGAGTACCGTCAACTCACCAACAAGAACGACTAATGGATCTATATCATGCATTGACCACATTATGGTAAAGTCCAAAAAACCATCCAAAAGTATCGTCTACAAATCAACAATCACGGATCATTTTTCAACAATTTTTGCAATACAAACAGCTACCAAAATAAATAAATGTAACATGCCTTTAGCATACAATAAAATCAATTTTCAAAACCTAATAAAAAACTTTAAGAACAAATCCTGGTACAAACTCTTCCAAATTAAACAATCAGAGGACGCATGGATATACTTTGTTAACTATTTGAAAAACGAACTACACTACCATTCCACGACGTTGACCAAAAACATAACAAATAAACTGAAACCCCTGAAACCTTGGATTAACCACTCCATTATAAATTGCATACACAAGAGAAACATGCTACACAAAAAAACCAAAGATAATCCATATGACCAAATAACATCCAACCACTATAAAAGATATAGAAACATGTGTTGTAACGTCATCAGAAAAGCAAAAGAAATTTACTACTCAGCAAAAATTACAGAAAGTAACAACAATCCCAAAAAAATATGGGAAATACTAAGAGAAGCCACAAACTCACAAACTACAAAAGAGAAACAAAGCATAAATAAACTTTCTATTGATGGACATATTGTCGAAACCTCAAAAAATCCTAAACTCGTTGCTGATCATGTAAACAATTTTTTATTAACATTGGTCCAAATCTTGCTTCTCAAATCCCCCAGAGTGGAATCACCCAATCTACCAATTCAGAGGATCAAGCAAATAAAAAAAATATAAAATTTCTCTTCCGAACTGAACAAAAGAAGAAATTCTCAGTACAATTAAATCTCTAAAAAACACTTCTTCCGCTGGACCAGATGAAATTACGACCAAAATCCTTAAAATGCTGTCTTCGGAGATTACATTGCCACTGGAATACCTTATAAACCTAAGCATTACACAGGGCTACTTCCCCTCTAACCTAAAACAAAGTATCGTAATTCCCATCTACAAATCTGGAAACAAGACAGATATCAACAACTATAGACCAATTACTCTACTAAATAGCTTGTCTAAAGTTTTTGAAAACCTCATTAATGCACAACTTTTAAAATTTGTCGAGAGCCATAAAATACTTTCAATTAATCAATATGGTTTTCAAAAAAACAAAAGTACATCAGATGCCATTGCCAGTGTGACTGACTTCATTGTAAAAAGCCTTGATAAAGGAAATAAATGTATCTCAATCTTTTTAGACCTTTCTAAAGCTTTTGATACAATATCACACATTAAACTAATTAAAAAACTAGAGAACATCGGCATTTCGGACAAAGAGCTAAACTTCTTCAAAAGCTACTTAAATGGACGCCAACAACAGGTTAAAATACAGAATACTCTCAGTAATCAGCGCTCAACTGACTATGGAATTCCACAAGGAAGCGTTTTGGGACCGACTCTGTTCTTACTGTATATTAACAACTTTTGCAACCTTGAAAGTCAAGGACACATTGTTAGCTTTGCAGACGATACCGTCTTATTATTCGAAGACAATAATTGGTCAGCTGTATTTAAAAAAGCTGAAGAAAATATTAACTTCATTAAAAAATGGCTAGATATAAACACACTTACCCTTAATACGAAGAAAACTAAATATGTTACTTCAAGCATCAATACTACAGGCCAACCTAATGATGATTACTCCATAAAAATTCATAGCTGTACGAATTCCAATGAATGTAGTGAGTGCCCCAGTGTAGAGCGCACTTCACAGATAAAGTACCTTGGCCTCACCATTGACCAATACCTCAAATGGAACCTACATACCCAGATCATTGCAAATAAAATTAGAAAAACAATACACTTCTTCAGATCCATAAGGAACTTTCTTAACTTACAACTCTTAAAAACGATTTATTTTGCAATCACCCAATCTATCATTGAGTATGGTATCATTGCATGGGGAGGGGGCACTTCATCAGCTCTAGATCCTGTCGAAAAGGCACAGAAAACAATTATGAAAATTATTCTCAAACTTCCTCTAACTGCAGACAGTGACCTTATATTCAAAATAATGAGAGTATTTGATGTTCGACAGATCTATGTAAAAACTATCCTCATGCATCTCTTTAAAAACAAACATGTGCTTTACGAAAAAAAATAAACTTAAGGTTTACACGTAACTCCAACAAAGACATATTGCAAGTTCCAGCACTCTCTTCCACCTTTGGTCAACGTAGCTTTAGATACTTTGCCACAAAAATATTCAACATTCTCCCAGAAAACATCAAACTGAGTCAAACACAGAGAGAGTTTAAAAAATATGTTAAAATATGGATACATTCTAATGATCGAGCCTATACTGGTGCCCTCACCCAAACGCCCAGTCATTGACAGTTGTTATTGTAGTAATAACCTTGCAGTTTATGAATTGAGTAGGTATATGCAAACAATAATGTTAACTAAAATAAAGTTTTTGCTGTATGGAAACCTACTTTACACATTTATAAAAAAACCATAGATAAAATTGCGAGAAACAATTAACAAAATTTCTGCCTCAATACAGGTTCACCTAGTGAGGCAGGCAATGCACAACTAAAAATACTGTATAACTATACTACTCCTGTGTAACCTTTCTTACATTACTTTCTGTTTGTTAATTTTTCTGTACTGATTGATGTAATCTGTTTGTAAACTACATTTCGTTTGTAATTTTTTTTTTTTTTTTTTTTTTTAGTTATATTGTTGTTATTTCATTGAATAAAGATTATAAAAAAAAAAAAAAGATCTGAATAGCCAGAAAAATTGCGGTGCAAGGCGATTGGTCGAGAAAATTCGGCTAGAGAGGTCCTGATTATGTCTGCCTCAAGCAATCTCTCCCGATCCGGACAGCCACGCAGTAGGTGAGAAAAAGCACTCGCCACCAAGACCTGGACAAACATCACTCCAAGAACCCGGGCAACCCTTATAATTCACCAAACGTAGCGAACCACTTGGGATGACCTATGGCAGGAATGTTGGTTATCCAATACATGGTTCCCGGGGCGACGGTAAACATATCCGCCTCCTAAATGGTAAGTAGATGTTGCACATATAAGAATGACGTATTTTGCTATTCTTCAGTATATATTGAGAATTGAAACGTTACTTGAAATGGCTTTAGGCGTGTTTGGTGACTAGATCTGAATAGCCACGAACATTTTTCACACATCCTTCTCCTCCCCACTATCTTCAGCCTCACAACATATCAAACTTAGGAATGCCATAGTCTCACTGGCTCCAGACGGTTGGGAGCAGTTGGGACTCTTGTGTTATGATAAAAGTTCTAAAAACTAAAAATAAAAATATAAAAAAAATTATATCACATGATTTTTGTAATTTGTTCGCTGGTGTACAGTGTATGCAGGTTTAATCGGATTACTTGAAATGACGTGACGAGATCTGAATAGCCAGGTACGTTTTCCACATCTTCTTCCCCTCGGTTGTACGGCCGTATATCCTCTTTACATACTTACTTGAAGAAAAAATCTTCTAAGGGATCAGGCCGGACCAATTGTCGCCGGATCAAATGTCCGCCGGATCAACTGTCCGTCGGATCAAGTGTCGGCCGGATCAAATGTCAGCAGAATCAAATGTCGCCGGACCAACTGTCGCCGGACCAAATGTCGCCGGATCAAATGTCGGGTCAAAATCAAATGTCAGCTTAAATTGTTAAATTAAATTTTTTGTTTAGAGTTGAGTTGTGGTAAACTATTTGATTAATTAAAATTACGAACGGAACAAAAACAATGAAGAGAACTTACAAGAGTGGTTTTCAAAAAAGAGGATAATACGAAAAAGAAACAAGAAGATTTCCAGTGTGCCAGTTCAATGTTTACGTGTTTAAAACCATCAATCTTTACCTCAGAGATAAACGATGACACGACTGTAGGTAAGGTCATCGAAATTTTGTTTTATTATTTGCATAATGGGTTGTAATTTTTTGAAATTTTGTTCTTTTTATTCCACATTTTTACGTCACGTACTAAGAACTTAACAATATTAGTTTTGGCTTTTTTTTTACTTTAAAGGTTTTTACTAAGAGGGCTAAATTAATTGTTATAATTTAAACAAAATAAACTGTATAAAAAACTTTCTCACATTGGGGATAAATTCACAATAGAAATGTGTTAAGGCCTACGTTATTAGGAGGTACTTTATGCAAAATATGGATAGTAGTTTGTCGGTTTATTCATCAATGGTCAAAATATAATTATTACGAGCAATGTTTTATAATTATATTGTAACTACAATTAGTTATGATTTTGAAAATCATAATTTGTTCTAGTTACAGTATGGTATAGTAAAGGGGATTCCCTAGTGAACAGCATCAACTTCTTCTTGTACAGTTGAGAGGGGTGAGGCGCCTGCTTGCAATCAGCCACATATAGACCATCATCCATCGTCTCTTGTCGGCGAATCAAGCTCCAATTCTGATTCAGAAGATGACGAAGAAAATCAGGAGACCTGTGATGCAGCTAAACAACAACTTGGGTGTTTCATTTGTCCATACGAAAGTGATCCAATCACTATTAAAAAAGCTTTCATGGAAAAAAATTCTATTCAAGTTGTAGAAGGAAAAGGTACAAAATTGCCATTTGAGCCTTCTAAACTTTATTAGCGACATTTGCTAAGTGGTGAAAAAATACACCGAAAATGGTTATCATATTCAATTCAGCTGAATAAAGTGTACTGTTTGTGCTGTATGGCTTTTGGAGATAAAGGACACAGAGACGCTACCTACATTACTGGTTATGATGTTTCTTAAAAAAATGTGTGTAAATCAGTAGAAATACACGAAAACTCTACCCATCATGAACTTGCTGCGAAAGCAGCTTTTCAAAGTCAAAAGGGCTACGATATTTCAAATCTACCGAATACCAACCAAACTAAACAGCAAGAAAGTGAAATTCAAACTAGAAGATTGGTCATCCAACGTTTGATAGACGTAGTTTTGTTTATAGGAAGGCAAGGCATTTCCTACAGAGGTGACAAAGAAGAAGCAGCCTAGGCTCTTGATTCTTTACAAAATCATGGTAATTTCCTTGAACTGGTCATGTTGGTGGCTAATTATGACGTAATTTTGCAAAGCCATGTAAAAAAATGTATCAAAGACAGCAAAAAGTACAGAATAAAAATAAAGGACAAAAGAGAACCACAGGAAAGCAATCTAAAAAGCCCATTGGACGAAGATCAATGTTGACTTTGTTATCAAAGACTTTCATTAATAAGTTAATCAAGATAATTAGCTCGATGGGTCGAAACATTATTTTGAAAGACCTCCAGGATAGCATCATCTACAGCGTAATGGCGAAGAGCACCCAAGATATAGCTGTCATGGACCAATTGGCAATATGAGGTCAATAATAAAGTCAACAAAAGTCGAAAATCATAATATTCGTATGAAAACCTATCTGAATTTCTTCTTCTTTATAGGTGCCAATATAGCGTAGAAACGCGTTTTCATTGTTTTCAAGCACCTAATTTTCAAAAATTATCCGAGGGAGGCCCCCGGACCCCCCGTTTTCTGAAGCCCCCCTCCCCCATCCCACGTTAGGGGGCCCCTTTACAGGTTTTAGCGGAGGGCCCCAAATGGCCCCAGTCCGGGCTGTGGTCAATCCTGGGCCAGAAGATTTCTATATCGTTTTGAAAATTTAAATTTTATTGTATAGTAAATATTATTTTTATGCAATGAAGAATTGTGTCAAATATTACAAATAGCTTGTCCACAAGACATTAGTTTGACAATATTGTATTTAAAAAAAACATCAACAAAATTTATCATATACAGCACCACAATATGACAGTTTTGCTACAGTGATAAGTGATAACACTGATAATAGACTAAAGTTTCAATCATTGGGAGTTCAAACAGTAATTAATATTGAATTCTCCTCATGCCACCTTGTACCCCTGTACCTTCTTCTTCATTGAATATATTATATGGAGCCACGTCAATTCGAAAGTTGTGAGAGATAGGCATTAAATAGAGAGCCAGTCACCATTCTGGAATCTAATTTTACTTTCAGCAGGCCCATGTGGGATTATGCCTAGTGGCAATTTCTGCCAACCAACCGTTATTATTTACAAAAATTATATGAATCTCCATCCAGGTGTTTGAGACCCTCCCAGGCCAGTGGAGGTCCAAACTACAGGCAGTGGAGGGTGAACTCGGAGTACCAGACCTGGGGATGACACAAGAAACCAGAGACCTTCTCACCAGCACTGTCAACATTGTGATGCACTGCGCTGCTACCGTAAGGTGAGTAATCTCTATATATTGCAATGAAACTTTGGGGATTTGATGTGTGCATGCCCGCGATGGTTTCTGTGTACAATAGTAAGCTCTGGCATTATGAAATTATGCATTGCTAAATCGTTCATCCGATTGCGATGAAACTTTGGTGAGTTGTTGTGAGCACGTCCACGAAGGTTTCTATATATGCTGATGAGCTCTGACAACATGAAATTTCTATTTAAAAAATTTGCAATAGGTGGCACGCAAGCTGTTTGAAAACTGAATGTACCGGGACTGAATGTATGGAATACGGGAGGGGAGGGGAACTCAGGAGGGGGGTTCGCGGGACGGGGGAAGCAGGAGAGGGGAGTGGGGAGAGGGAAGGCGGAGAGGAAACGCTTGAGGGGGAGGGGATGCGGGAGACGAAGAGGAGGCAGAAGGGGAACAGGACGAATGGGAAAGGATATGCAGGGAGAAACAATATCTTTATTAAGTGGCATTGCAATGCATGCCGGGAACTCGCTAGTATATTATAATTTTCTCTCTTCTCCCTTCTCCTTTCTCTCTTCTCCCTTCTCCCTTCTCCCTTCTCCCTTCTCCCTTCTCCCTTCTCCCTTCTCCCTTCTCCCTTCTCCCTTCTCCCTTCTCCCTTCTCCCTTCTCCCTTCTCCCTTCTCCCTTCTCCCTTCTCCCTTCTCCCTTCTCCCTTCTCCCTTCTCCCTTCTCCCTTCTCCCTTCTCCCTTCTCCCTTCTCCCTTCTCCCTTCTCCCTTCTCCCTTCTCCCTTCTCCCTTCTCCCTTCTCCCTTCTCCCTTCTCCCTTCTCCCTTCTCCCTTCTCCCTTCTCCCTTCTCCCTTCTCCCTTCTCCCTTCTCCCTTCTCCCTTCTCCCTTCTCCCTTCTCCCTTCTCCCTTCTCCCTTCTCCCTTCTCCCTTCTCCCTTCTCCCTTCTCCCTTCTCCCTTCTCCCTTCTCCCTTCTCCCTTCTCCCTTCTCCCTTCTCCCTTCTCCCTTCTCCCTTCTCCCTTCTCCCTTCTCCCTTCTCCCTTCTCCCTTCTCCCTTCTCCCTTCTCCCTTCTCCCTTCTCCCTTCTCCCTTCTCCCTTCTCCCTTCTCCCTTCTCCCTTCTCCCTTCTCCCTTCTCCCTTCTCCCTTCTCCCTTCTCCCTTCTCCCTTCTCCCTTCTCCCTTCTCCCTTCTCCCTTCTCCCTTCTCCCTTCTCCCTTCTCCCTTCTCCCTTCTCCCTTCTCCCTTCTCCCTTCTCCCTTCTCCCTTCTCCCTTCTCCCTTCTCCCTTCTCCCTTCTCCCTTCTCCCTTCTCCCTTCTCCCTTCTCCCTTCTCCCTTCTCCCTTCTCCCTTCTCCCTTCTCCCTTCTCCCTTCTCCCTTCTCCCTTCTCCCTTCTCCCTTCTCCCTTCTCCCTTCTCCCTTCTCCCTTCTCCCTTCTCCCTTCTCCCTTCTCCCTTCTCCCTTCTCCCTTCTCCCTTCTCCCTTCTCCCTTCTCCCTTCTCCCTTCTCCCTTCTCCCTTCTCCCTTCTCCCTTCTCCCTTCTCCCTTCTCCCTTCTCCCTTCTCCCTTCTCCCTTCTCACTTCTCCTCTAAAAACAGGACTTCGATACTCTGTTAATAATATTTAGTAATATGTGTTCAGGTTTGACGAGCCCCTGAAGAGAGCCATCAAGGTCAACGTCATGGGAACAGCAGACATCATCTCCTTGTGCAAAAAAATGGACAACTTGAAGGTATACAAACAACAACGTTAAAAGACACGTGCATTGTTCAGCTTGTTCACTTATTTCATCTCTAATTCCATAAGTAGTTTAGTAGTAGTAAGAAGGAGAGAAAATCAAATACTCCAAAACTAAAAACAACATTTTGTTATCATATACCACCAAAACATAATAACAATAGATTGGTCCCCTCACACTTAATTCCAATCTAAAAATAAAACCACCGAAGAATAATTTCAAAATACAACTCTTCATTGAATTCCGATGCCTTGCTTCGAAAGCCGGCCTAGATAAAAATGCAAGTTCCACAATATAAAACAGAGCACAAGTATCGCTCAATCCCATGTTGTAATTTGCTAATTTTATCGGCCAATAGCAAACCTTAAAGGCATCGCATCGCAACAACTTAACAACCCGAATTGTTGCAAAAATGTACTTGAAACCAACGAAGATCGATAATTTTGTTGCAAAAAAATGTCGTAATTTATTGCATGACTTGGGTGTTTCGCTAGAAAGAAATGTAAGATTTTTATCAATTTTTACATTAATTGACACAGTTGCGGCGTCCTTTATATATATTTTTTGCAGAGACGGTTTACAACTAGTTCCTGTGAGCACTCAGGCTACAGGCCCATTGCTCTATCTCCCATTTTGCCTCAATCGTTTAACAATAACCCAGTCCCTTTTACAAAGTTCACCAGAGTGGTCATTTTATAAACGGCTAAGTCTTCTAGTTCTACAGTGCGTCTCCGCAGGTATCTGAGCTTAGTTCCCACCAGGGCAGGACATTGGCACCATAAGTGAATTGGAATCTCTTCATTCTCTTCACATTTTCTACATCTTTTGGTGCTTTCCACTCCCAATACCTGCATGTGTCTCCTGAGATGGCAGTGTCCCGGTAGTAGTCCACCAGTTCCCTCAGCGAGTTTCTGTCCAGTAGATTGCCTCATTCCGGGTGCCCTTTCCCATTTCTTCCAGTGCTTTAACGTAATTTGGTGTGGTAAGCTGCTATTCCTACGGCTGGCTCGGATCCCACAAGTCCCTTTCCTTGCTGGTTCGTCAGCCTGCTTGTTGTACTCAATACCCTTACGTCCTGGTACCCATATCAGGGTTATTTTAATGATAGTAGCGAGTTCTGTAAGAACAGTCCTGCATTTTATCACCAGTTTGGAGTCACATGGGTTACTTTCCAGTGTCATTAGGGCTGCCTGGCTATCAGATTTTTAATATTCATATAGCTGTTAAATAAGTAGTATAATTGTTAAATAAGTAGTCTGCGAGATCACCTACCTAAAAATATTGCTAACTGCCTCAAATTCATGTTTGAAAAATGACCTTCTCAAGGTTCAGGGAACGAACTTTCCGGAAGACAAATTTTCTCTGCGCAGACCAACCTAAAGTGTTGCTCTTTCCGATCATTCGCCTGCGATAAAAAGCAACACTTTCTTTTTGATAAAAAGCAACATTTTTGGTTTTGGTGTTAATTTTAAGGTTCACACGCACCGGTCCATGTCATGTACCCTATTCTGAAGTACTAACACAGAAGTGATAACTGAAGTTCCTTTCTTAGTCTTGTACATTTTATAGTCCATGGTGTACGTGTCAACGGCGTTCTCCCACTGCGAGCGGATGGAGCAGGGAACGAATGAGGAGTTTTATCCTCCTGGCATATCTCCCAAGACGGCACTCGCTCTGGCGGACTTTGAAAATGACGATGTTCTCAACACGCTGACACCTGGGTAACTATTTTATTTGAATGGTTAAAATCCAATTGAAATAGAAAAATCCATTATTTTATTTTTATTTTTATTATTAACCAAAATATTACAATATAATATATTAAATAATATATCAAAATACAATATAATTTTTTTTGGTATATACCGCCTCACTAGGCTGAGCCTGTTCCGAGGTGGCAGGAATTTAAACTAATTTTGATATCTTAATCTTGGAAGAAAATTAAGATAAAAATAAAAATATTTTAATTTAAATAGATAAATAGAATAAAATAACAATAAAAGAAATGAAAAAGATAAGAGCAATGGAAAAAAAGAAAAAAAAAATGAAATAAACAAATTAGAAACACAAAAATAATTGTGAGGATAAGAGAAAAAATACAGGTGTTGAGTGTGTTTTTGTATTGTTCAAGTTATCTGCCCGCAGTATGCAATACCTTTGTTGATTATCCACTTATGCATTTTGTGTTTTGTCATGTGGATATCTTTAACATCTTTTTTAATTAAATAAAAAAATTTTGGAGCCAGATTATGATAATGTCTTTGTCCATATGTAGTATTTGTCTTCGGAAACATGTGTTGATGTTTATGTCTTGTGTCGTAATTGTGTTGTGCCGTATGATGGTTTAGTTTGTCTTTTTGGTAATGTATAGATATAATTTTGATGTACAGTTGCTGTATGTTCAATACAGCAAAGTCTTTAAATAACTGTATTGTCGAGAATCTATAAGTTTTTTTTAATAATAACTTTAATTAAGGCCTTTTGCGCTTTGTTGGGTGGGTCCATATTAGCTTTCGCAGCACCACCCCAACCGATCATACCATGGGTGATGATTGATTGGACTAACGCGTAGTATATAGTTTTTAAAGTCTTCACTGGCATTATGTTAATAATTATTATTATTTAAATAATTACTTTACTTTTATCCCTTTTACACAAACTTTTTTGAGAATCGTTTTGAAACAGAAAATACGAACTACCACCGTCGACAATATTTGAATGCGCAATTTCTGGAAGACATTTTCCTTGAACAGTGGCACTGGATAATAGACTTCACATGACCAGTTGCCAGTAAACTGACTACCTTGCTGGTTTTTTTACTGGGACCCGATGTGTATGTCAACTTAGCAATAACCTGTAAATTAAGACTAGGCCTTCCTCTAAGTTCATTAACAGTTTGTACATTTCAATTAAATAATATAATCGCGTCATGTACAGGATGTTCTTGACTTACACCGGTGATTCATGACATTATTTAGAGTAAAAAATGTAAATGAAATTTTGGTCTACGGTGACACATTTGATTTTTTTTTGTTTTTCTACAAAAACATTAAAAAATAGTAGTTGTTGGACAGTTAGGGGCAGGGTAAGAGGTTGGGCGGTTACTCGGCTGAGTGACCAGTGACGAGATGCGGAAGAAAATTTTATTCTTTGGTTTTTAATTTTAAAAATTTGACAAAAAAAAGACACCAGACACTAAAATTTCGTTTACATTTTTTACTCCAAATAATGTCGGGAATCACTGGTAAAAGTAAGTCAATTTCCAACTGGGAATATAATCAAAAATTATGCCGTACATTCCCATTGGGAATAGACCAAGCCATGAGGGTGTAGCGCAAGTTTGTCAGCCCTACTGACTTTAAAATTTCAGTAAGCGAAAGATGCGTAAAAAATATGTGCGACAGAGAAAGGGGTCGACGGGGATGCATGCCTCTTTTCTGACCTTAAACTCGCCTATTGTACGATTTCTGAATCAGGTAGGTATTAAAGGGGGTGTTCAAGTATTACGTAACGCAATTTTTGAAGATTTTGGACCCCCCCTCCCCCCCTGTAACGCGCCGTAACATTTTCCTTTTACCCCCCCCCCCCCCCTAAACGTTACGTAACACCAAAGTGACAATTTTTACCTGAAAGTCACAATTAAGCTGCGCAACGTACTGAAATGTCACTTAAATACCCCTTTTCTTGATAATCGAGTTTGCGGAAACAAATAAATAAAACTCGCGATATATGCGTATTGCGTGGGTATATTGTTCATTTTATTTATTCAAATTGTTATTGATAAAAAAAATTAGAAATTATTGTTATTTTTATCGGCCTTGTATTCCTTCCGGATTTCCACAATTTAACACTGACCTATTATATACCTACATGGTTTTACAACACGTACATTTTTACATTAGCTGCACTGAGGAGGCCCTAAGAAAGTAAATTTCCTGTTTTTTCCCTGTGGAGAAATTCTTTACTCCACTATGATTCACAAGCTGACTCATAGTGTAATAAAACCTTTTTCATGTTCTGAATGCAATTATACAAGTTCTCAAAGGGGAAGATTTAAAAATCCACAGTGTGATTCACAGAAGTAAAAAACCTTTTTCATGTCCTGACTGCAACTATTCGTGTCCTCAAAATGGATATCTAAGAAGTCACTTGCTGACCCATAGTGGAGAAAAACCCTTTTCGTGTTCCGACTGCAACTCTTCATGTACTACGAAGAGAAATCTAAAAATCACATGTTTACTCACAGCGGAGATTTTTACTCACGGCCGGTTTCGCTTCGACTAAGCTTCCTCAGGATATAATAATAACAGTTATTATTTTATATATCGACCGGTTTCGCTTCGACCAAGCTTCCTCAGGATATAATAATAACAGTTATTATTATATCCTGAGGAAGCTTGGTCGAAGCGAAACCGGTCGGTATATAAAATAATAAATTCGTGGTTAAATACAAAGTGTTTGTTTTATTTTTTATAATATAATGTCTAACCACAAAGTAATTACTTCTCATGAAAAAAAACCTTTTTCATGTCCCGACTGCAATTATTTATGTTGTACAAAGGAACTTCTTAGAAATCATTTGCTGACTTACAGTGATATAAAACCTCTTCCATGTTTCTACTGCGAATATTCATGTTATAAAAAGAGGCACCAAAAAAGACACATGTTTACCTTCAGTATTCCTTTAACTAACTTTCACATGTATTCCTTTAACTAACCTGTGTGTAATAACTAAAAAGCATTGTTCTAACTAAAAACTCTGGTATAACATTACTCATATGTTCCATAAATTTTTCATTATTTTATTTATTTTTTCTTTTGTTTTTTTCCAAATTTCATTGTCATTTTTTTGGTTGCGCTGCTCTGGCAAGTCATCATGAGAACCTGTATAGGCCAATAACAGCTGATGATGTAAATCTCCCGCTTTTCAGGACATTATAGTAACTTCAAACTCACTTTAACAACACTGACTACAGAAATTTGTGTTTATACGTATTTCGTGTTTAGAACACTAATGACTACTGACAACGAAAATAAAATAAAAATGACGCACAATACAGTCGAGGAATTAATTCCCCGTACAACATAGACGAAAAGGGTTGCAAACTTGGAAGATTTTAATTTCCTGGTTTTTTTTTATTTAAATAAAGAAAAATATGTTACGTAATGCATTGCATATATGGTTTATTTAACGCAGAAATATCCAATATTTTTAATAGTACCGAAAAAAATACAAAAAAAGTTTTTCACACATTTTTTTCAAACAATTATTTATTAACATTTTGTTTTCTATAGCCTCATAGTTAATTTTAGTTAATTTGAATCATTAGTATGTTTACACCGTATAATTGTTTTGTAATTTTTTAAACATGAAAAATATTTATTATGTTTATTTAGCGTAAATAATGAATGATGCACTGTTTTTCAGTCTACTGATGGGCTGGCCAAACACCTACACCTTTACCAAGGCCATCGCCGAGGAGGTGGTGCGGCTAGAGGCTAGTGGATTACCGGCTGCTGTGTTTAGGCCTGGCATTGGTAACTACCTATTTCATTGGCTACGTCCACACGACATCCGCACAACCTATTGAACCTCTCCCAACCAGAAAATAAATTATTAAGCATTGAAGAAAAAGATGTTACATAAAAATAATGTAACAAGTGAACTATCTGTGTATGGGTACTTTTGGTGTGAAGTTTGTTAACATTCAACATCTTTATATTGGTAGCATTGAAATGTTTACCTTTGCTCAGTTGGTGATACTGAGGATCTGCACAGAGGGGTGCACTATGCAGGACTGGCCTTGAGCTCGCCATTCTTTGAGCAGCCACAGGTGACCATGGCCACCGTCCCTGTGGCGGGTCGACGTAATCAAATATTAATAGTTCGCCATTATTTTAACATGTGAAGATTGATAAATCCGCGCCCACCAGCGGCATCCATTATTGAAGACCATCAGGACAATTATTAAAATCCTGGATCAGCAGCGGAGTACCATGGGAGCACATTATTTCTGCTGGATTAAAACCACATCCAGCATCTGCAGACACAGTCATGACAAGACCTTCCGACTATACCAGGAGCCAGAGGTGCTCGCAGGGATGCGGCCGAAGATCGCCCACCTTGGCCGCCATCAACATAGTCGGCTGGCTGGCAACCGCCCTTGGACGGGACGTCGCTGGGAAACCGCGGGACTGGAGGCCTGTTCGTCGCTCCAGCCTGCCGTTCAGCACATGTCAGCAGCGGAGGGAACTAACCGCCCATCTCCGAAGGCAGCAAGCAGCAGCATGGATCGCCTACATATGGCTTTCACCCATTCATCAACTCCTCAAGATTAAACGGTACTAACGCTCCATAATATGCCCATTCAGAATTTAGTCTAGCCCTGATTATTATTTGTACTTAATTAATAAATTAATTTAACTGTGTCAAAGCACAATACTATTTCATTTAAATAACCTATCCTAATACAAAGTATTACACAGCCGCCTGCTTAAGGTCCACGCCTGAGAAGTTCTCCAGTAATAATTACACTTGTCTCATGCTCTCCATGTATTATATTCCTAACATTTTAGCTTCCAATATGAAAGTTAAATATCTTCATTACATTTTGGCGTCCTACGCAAATATTTTCCTAACATTTTGGCGCTCCAACGTTTGTTGGGCTCGATTGGCTAATACTTTGTGTGAGAGGGTTATTTTTTTATAATCTCTGAAAAAAATAACTTCGATAGATGTGTAAATCATTGTAAAAATATCTTATATTATCTTTACAGTTAATCTCAGTTTATTGTAACATTTTTTGTTGGCAAATCTACAATGCTAATTTCTGTTCAATCTACCTACCTTGCCATCTATTTAAAGTTCAAATACTGATAAAGTAATAATATTCAAATTCAACTCTTACAAATAATAATGTTACATTTTTGCTACCTGCTAATCTTTTCAGTTTATTTTTCTGCTAATTATCAATTCTGTCGTATTTTCAATAATAAAGCATCATGTATTTTACGCAGTCTATATTAAGAATTATTTTCGACAATAATTTCTTTCGTTGTAGGTAGTCGGTAACATTATGGCGCTCAACATAATTTGATATATTCTATTGAGATAATATAGTCATACATTTTAATATTTTATTGCTTGATGGTAAATTTCTTGTTCGACACTATGTCACATTTCAATTGTACCTAAAGATTCCCGCATGGTTTCTTTTGTAAAGATGGATTTTCAATTCATATGTAACAATCATATTGTTGTTTGCGATTATGGCGATTTTATTTCATACATACTATTGGTAAATTTTACGGTTGTGTTAATGCTTTTTTTTATTTTCGTGTGCGTCGCTTTATTATCAATTGTCGATTCGCGTATGTTATTTTTAATCCCAAAGAAGTTGATATCAAAGTCATTGTGTGCATTATAAAATGTCTTTATTTTACACAGGTATTTCAAATTGATTTAATGTCATTACTATCGCGACGTACATTGCTTATCAAATGTTCTTGCATTATATAATAATTATTGAGGTTATATTATGCAGTGGAGTTACAAAGGTGAATACCAACTTACAAATATAAAAAATTTTGCAATACTTCTTTTTCATTGGGTTAATAAAATGTGAAACTTTTCAATATCGTGCAAAAGTTTTTAAAAAGACTATTCTATTATATTCAAATATCTTTTATGGTATTATTATTACGATTCTATATTATTATTCGTTTTAAATATTTTCGGGACTTGATTTCAAAGCAACAGCTGTTACCTGTCAAAATAATACACTGTTAACATTTTCAAATTTCAATCTGACATTTCATAGTTCATAAATAATGTTGTTTACAATCTCAAAATGACAGTTCTGTTATAATGTGGTTTGTGAATTATTTTGTTTACTTTTCACTTTCATTCTAAATAATTATTCTTTGCTTAATAGAAAACGGTCTTACATTCTATTTCATTAGCTACGAAATATTATGTGACAATTGTTACTATATCTCATCACAGCAACAAATTTACAAACATTTATTTTAAATTGTCAACGCGAAGAGGGTACATTCATTTGTAATTAACGTAAGAATGCAGGAGTTTTTGAACCGTCATAACATTATTCAAATAATTTTAAATCCAGGTTTGGCACAAATTAATACATTTTCTTCAACATCATTTAACAACAACATCAATTATGAACAATAACAAAGCTGTGTTATTTCTACGTTAAGAGGATTATGACAACAATTCGGAAAATTCTTTTGGATGAATTTAATATCTGGTTTCTGTTAATCATGACATTTTCATAAATTTGATAATTATTTCATTTTTTTTCAATTACGGGCTTAATGTTTTAGTATATTTGTGGACTTAGAGAATTCAAAAAAAATTTTTTTTTTTAATGGACGTCGATGTTGTTTAACCAGGGTTTTTGTTTTCCTGCCGTGCTTGAAGTACCGCGAGAAACATGTTTACACTCAGTTAATAAATACATCATTATAAAATTATGGGAGTACAATTCGGAGATTGATACTTTTCCATGTTTTGTTTACAAGTTCCGAAGAGATGAGAGTAGTGTATGCCGCTACCTACTCGTAACGTTTCGAATTCTTCGATCGTTCATCTTCATTCCAGGAGACGGAGTAACTATGGACAGATTGATATGAGAGTCTGTGCCATAGCAGGGCCGTTGCCTGACGTTTCGGAACCGATCAGAGTGAAGACGGAGGATCTATTGTCTGCGGATGTTTTCCCTGCAGAAGGTAGAAGGGCCGTTGTCACGCTGATCATTAATGGACATACCAAAGTAACAGCGTGTAATGTCTCGAGTTTGTTCGGTTTTTTTTTCGATTTAAAGTATTGTCAATCCTAACAACTCGC
Source organism: Limnephilus rhombicus (assembly GCA_929108145.2). Classification (NCBI taxonomy): domain Eukaryota; kingdom Metazoa; phylum Arthropoda; class Insecta; order Trichoptera; family Limnephilidae; genus Limnephilus; species Limnephilus rhombicus. The sequence continues at coordinate 12,802,427 of OV815296.1, forward strand.
TCTTATCATATTACTCTATTGAAAAATCGAGTTATGTATGCATAGCACGTTACTACTAAAAGTGATAAATAAATCACTTCACAATTCTCACATCAAGTCACAAAAAACACAATAAAGCTATTTACATTATCTTATATTGAGCTCTTGGAAAGAGACAGATAATGTTTTTGAGCCCCATACATTCAGCAAACACGCTTTTACCTAATACTTAAAATAAATAAAAATAAATAAAAAAACAATAATAGTCATAAACTCAATATTTATTGTCTAACTAATCAATCGTAACCAAGTTTCATAATATTCTAGTTTCAAAACTTTGTTTGTTCGCATTAATTTACACTTGCTTCTCATTCGTAAGATTTTACAATAGTATGTCTCGTATAGTATGTTCAGTATATTTTACAAAAGTATGACTATTATAGTATGTCTAGTATAGTATATCTAGTATAGTATGTCTCGTATAGTATGTCTAGTATATTTTACAATAGTATATATTTTACAACAATATATTTACAAGTATATTTAGTATGTTTACAATAATATTTTTACAAAATAATGTTTATTTTATGATTAATTCATACTTTTATTTTTTGTTCTCAAATTTAGAATACATTTATGATTATGTAAAAATACAATCTTGCCTTTTATATTACTTGATTCTGTTTTGAATTTGTTTTTTAAATTTTTCTTTTGCAAATACCTACAGAATTGTTTTGGTGTTTTTCAGGGGTCGCTGTGACAGGGTTGGGTGCTTCAATTCCATTGAAGACGTTCGCCTCTAGCTTCGCGAAAACCTCGAGAGTTCGTCCAGATGGCATTGGATCGTCCATTTCTTCACATGCGGGCACCCATCTACTATGGTTTATAATCATCTGTTATTGTATAGTTTTTACATATGCTTATTTTTGCTTTGAGTTTAGCTTAGATTTCTAGTGGGCTTGTGTTTTTTTAGGGAGTGTTTTAAAAAAAAAAATTATGGATAATTTTTTTTTTTGTGTGGGAAGGGCGGAAATGTTACATAAAAATAATGTAACAAGTGAACTATCTGTGTATGGGTACTTTTGGTGTGAAGTTTGTTAACATTCAACATCTTTATATTGGTAGCATTGAAATGTTTACCTTTGCTCAGTTGGTGATACTGAGGATCTGCACAGAGGGGTGCACTATGCAGGACTGGCCTTGAGCTCGCCATTCTTTGAGCAGCCACAGGTGACCATGGCCACCGTCCCTGTGGCGGGTCGACGTAATCAAATATTAATAGTTCGCCATTATTTTAACATGTGAAGATTGATAAATCCGCGCCCACCAGCGGCATCCATTATTGAAGACCATCAGGACAATTATTAAAATCCTGGATCAGCAGCGGAGTACCATGGGAGCACATTATTTCTGCTGGATTAAAACCACATCCAGCATCTGCAGACACAGTCATGACAAGACCTTCCGACTATACCAGGAGCCAGAGGTGCTCGCAGGGATGCGGCCGAAGATCGCCCACCTTGGCCGCCATCAACATAGTCGGCTGGCTGGCAACCGCCCTTGGACGGGACGTCGCTGGGAAACCGCGGGACTGGAGGCCTGTTCGTCGCTCCAGCCTGCCGTTCAGCACATGTCAGCAGCGGAGGGAACTAACCGCCCATCTCCGAAGGCAGCAAGCAGCAGCATGGATCGCCTACATATGGCTTTCACCCATTCATCAACTCCTCAAGATTAAACGGTACTAACGCTCCATAATATGCCCATTCAGAATTTAGTCTAGCCCTGATTATTATTTGTACTTAATTAATAAATTAATTTAACTGTGTCAAAGCACAATACTATTTCATTTAAATAACCTATCCTAATACAAAGTATTACACAGCCGCCTGCTTAAGGTCCACGCCTGAGAAGTTCTCCAGTAATAATTACACTTGTCTCATGCTCTCCATGTATTATATTCCTAACATTTTAGCTTCCAATATGAAAGTTAAATATCTTCATTACATTTTGGCGTCCAACGCAAATCTCTTCATAACAAAGATAACACTAATAATCTAAACGAAAATTGGAAAGAGAACAAGACACTTTTATAAAAAAGGTATATGTTCCATATTAATAAATTCGGATGTATTTATCTGAGATGCTATCTAGGTTACAAACCAGTTCTTAGAATGATTGTTTCCAATGAAAAAGGTAGTTGTCTTTGATATGGAAAAAATTTGGTTTGATGGAAGGTGGCAATGGCTGAATTGGTGAAAGTGCACGTCCCAGTTAGACGAGAGGTTCTGGGTTCGAGTCCCAGTTGCGACCATTATCTTTTTCTATTTTTCTGTGTCTTGTTCTCTTTCATGTTTTCGTTTAGATTATTAGTATTATCTTCTTCTTCAATGATATATATACACAGGAATAACCTTCGAAAGTTGTAAAAAGAGAGTTGTTCTTATAAAAAAATTGAATTAACTAAGCATCCAAAAGAGCTATATGTACATAGTGTCTGAAATCAATTGTCACTATAATAGTGTTTTCGGTCCTTTACATCAATGTTCAAGTATTTATTAACTTTCTTGCAAAAGTGGCTCAGTGTGTTGTGCGGGCGTCGTGTGAACAGAACCATTGGTTTGTACTTATGAACAGATTATTTGTGAATGCAAACCCGTACACCATAAGCAATTCTTCTTCTTCTCTGCCCTGCCCATTCAACAGACGTTGGCTATCATGTTGGCTATGCGGACTTTGTTTACTGCGACCCGGAACAGCTCTACAGTAGACTAGCCAAACCAACGTCTCAGGTTTTTCACCCAAGAGGTTCTCCTTCTTCCAAGGCTCCGTCTTCCGGCAATCTTTCCCCGCATTATGAGATGCAAAATCTCCTACTTCTCTGGATGTCTCATCACATGTCAAAGATATTGATGTATTTGGATTTTTATAGTTTTAATAACTTCTTTTTCTTTATTCATCCGAACCATAACAATTGTACCTATTTTTTCTGAGAATACTCTCAAGAGTCTCAACTGCCTGGAGCCAGGAAGACTATGGCATCCCCAATAAGGAACGCCAATTCCGAATGTATAAGTTTTATTACGCAGAATTAATAAATAGTTATTTAAAAAATAACAAAATATATCGCTTTAAAACGCACTGATGTTTTTAATATTACAAACGGACATAGGCATTTAAAAATATAAAATATATGATTTAAAAAATCACACTAAGCAAAAATCTGCTTGTTTTGTGATGGAGTACTTAGCCAGCCTATGAAAAAATTGAACTCACAACGGCTGGGTGAGAACCCCGATGGGTTACTAACTCAGCCATTAACAACTTCTTGCTATGAGAAATTAGGTGACGAAACCGTAAAATAATATTATGGAGTTTCAAAAACAAATCGAGATGCGTGTATTTGGCATTACCTTATGATTCAGTGTTGGAAAATCATAAAGAGGACAACAACTTAGGTGTACTCATTTGATTAGAGTTAATTTTCAGTGCACTCTGGCTGCCTTTTGCACACACAAATATAATTTTTTTTATCATTTACAGTAACTGTTTATGAAAAAAATTGTTATTTGTCAAAGTCATCAATAATGTTTTTACATGTTGCAAACCTCGTGACAATGACAAGATGTAGGAATTATTCAATTAACTTACGATGGCAAAGTTGTCAGTGAAATCACCATTTACGATTAATCTTTATCGATTAATCTAATAATATGATTTGGTTGAATATTTTCATTATTTGTTTTTGGGGTGTTGTGCCGTGTTGCAGGGCAGATGATGCATCATGGACACTGCAACGCTGTCAGAAACGTTGGCTTAAGAAGGAGGTAGAGCAACACGGCATAACACCCCAAAAACAATTAACGAAAATACTTTTGGCCGTGAAAATCTAAAAAACGTATCTGGTTGAGTACTGATCGGTTTATTCCATATTTGTAGTTGTCGGCACATCAGGAGAATCTGCAGTGCCAGGATTTGTTGACAATCTGTACGGGCCAACTGGTTTTGTGGTTGGGATCGGGTATGGCGTTATCAAGTAAGTTCAAAATAAATATTATATTTAATTTATCAGCCTCATAGTGATATTTGTATTTCGGCATATCGCTCGCCGTACATTCCCAATGGGAATATATGACGAGCGATATGTTGAAATAGGCCAAGCCACATCTTTTATAGTTGTGTGTGGCACCGTCTTAATCGTCGCAGAAGATAATATCAACAACTCTCAATAAAATATGAAATAGACCAAAAATAAAAAGGTAACAGTCGAGCCCTTTAAATAGATTTAAGAAATCAGTGCATACCCGTGGAAAATCACAGCATATGTTGAATTCTTGATAAATCAGTTCCAATTTTGTAAATATAGAAAAAAATCTATTCAGTATATAAAGCCGGGTACAGATTGCTGTAACGTAACATGCAATGTAACACGCAATGAAAGAATTTGCCGTCCACATTGTCGCAATGTATCATGCAATGTAACAGAATTCTCATAGTTTGGACGACTTGCGCTCACGAACCGTGCACACTACGCGCACAAACAGAGCATCTCAACTCATGCGCGCTGCAATCCGCCAAGTTTCGGTTTTATCGCCGAACACAAAAGGGCGCGCAGTGTGCACGGAGAACGCGCGCGAACAATGGAGAACTTGTTCCCGGCAGACTGAGCTATGTTCACCACGCGCATGCCGGAAACAGATGCGAGGAGGTACATGCTCGGTTCGTGCGCGCTCGGCGTCCACACTTATGAAATGTTCCTTTCATATTTATTTATTTATTATTTATTTATTGTTTCTTTACACTGCAGGTAAAAATGTTTACAATACAATTTGTTACCTCACTAGGACAAGCGCGTGTTGAGGTTAACAATAATTATACAAGTTAACAAAATAACACAAAATTATACAGATTTTGAAAGAACAATATTGTTGTATTTCTTACAGATTGAGATTAGATTATGGGTACCTACTAAACTGATGGCGCTAGGTAGTACATTAATGTAGACTTTTAGGGTGACCATAGTTTTGAGATCTGATTTAAAATAAAATAAAATAAAGTTTTTTTTTTTTTTTTTAAGGATTAAGTTGTGAATAATAAATATCTGTATATAATTTAACATGCTGTAGATTTGGCAAGAGGAAGATGAACAAAAACGGTTCAAACACAAATAATATTATTTTAGATTATTATTATAAACATACTCATTTAGCTAATAATTTAGAAAGGACAAAGTAGAGAAAATCATTTGGCAATCCTCGACTAACACAAATAATTTAAGATCCTTTTTAAAAGTGTACAAGGAATTAGATGACTTTATATGTTCTGGAAGGCTATTAAATATGAGTGGAGCTTGATAAAAATAATTTATTTGACCAAAAGAAGATTTAGTTTGAATTGCCATAAATTTCAGACCAGAGCCAATTCTCGTAGTACGAATTTGCTGTGTTCTTTCTGCAAAATTAATATTATTAAAAAATCTACAAAGCGTTTGTGTAATATATAACTGTTTTACGTTCATTATATTACATTCCTTAAAAAGTAAATGAGTTGGATATTTAATTTTTTTCTTGAACATGACTTTAAGAATCATTTTTTGGGCAATATTAAGTGGTTCTATATAAGTCTTTGGGCAGGATCCCCAGCACACAATATTATAAGAAAGCAGAGACTGGATTATTGCAAAATAAACAGTTTTTAATTTTTCTTTGTCTAGTATATGTCTCAGTTCTTTAAAGATATAGGTAAGTCTCCTAGTTTTATTTAATAACATATTAATATATTAATATTACATTGCCTGTTACGTTACAGCAATCTGTACCCGGCTTTACATCGTAGTAAAGTATTTTATCATTTGTCTGAAAGTCCAGAAAAACAATTTTACTAAAGTTTATATCATTGATTCTACACTTGTTATTGTGTAATATTTTTTCCTTCTCTAGTATGTATGTACGTAATTTAATTATTTATTTTTGTATCCAATACTCAACGCACGAAGAGCACATTTTGTGAATAGGTTGATGACCTTATGTTTATTTTTCTGCCATATATAGGTAAGTATGTATTATTCATTACCACTCTGTTAAATGTTCCTAATAAATGATAAACAATGCGTACCTCTGAAATTAGTAGCTCTTCTGGAATCTTTTTTCTAATACACTATATTAGAATTTTACTTATTACTAGCTATAAATTATTTCTAGAATGAATGTGAATGACTTGCGCATGTGTGGATGAAAGTTTGATGAGGCGGACGTAGCGCCATCTGTCATTCAACAACATAAATAATTTCGATCTGTTTGAAATACTAACGACGGTAAAATTTGCTCCTACAAAAATACTAAAATCGCGATTAAAAAATGGGAGGGCGGGGGTGGAAGGGTGTGTTTTTTGATGCCAAAAAAAAATTTGTAAAAAAATATAAAAAAAATAATGGATAGGGACACCCTAATCACCTAGCGGTATGAAATATACCTTACGACCTATTCTCATACCTACCAAATATACATAAAAAATTTCATAAAAATCGGTCGAGCCGTTTCGGAGGAGTGCGACCACAGACACCGTGACACGAGATTTTTATATTTACATAAATAGATTCTTTAGTTAGCTCACATCATTGTGTGTACTAATAATTTGAGAAAAATAAATGTATAGTACCTACCTATATATAAAATTTACAATTTTTCGCAAATATAAAATAACTTTAAATATTTTTAATTTAATTGTATTCAATCACTAACAAAACATCAATATTTGAGATGGAAAAACTTGCATAATTTCATTTTAAATTTAAACATATTTTTCAATTCAACTCTTACAAGAAGATTACATTGAACTTTTGAAATGGTCTCATGATTCTGGTTTAATTATAAATGCAAAAAAAAACTAAATTGATACATATTAGATCACCCAATGCCAAGACAAATATTATTACACCTGAAATTAAAACACACACTTCAGATTGCTTACATGTCGGTATCTCTACATTGTGCACATGTGAAAATATTGAACTGGTTAAAGAATATGTTTATTTAGGTGTTATTATTGACTGTTTTTTCAAATGGGATTCACAAATAAATAAAGTCTTTGAACGATCAGATCTATTGTTAGCAGATTATATAAATTAAAATTATATGTTCCAATAAGCACACTTCGAATAATTTATTTATCATTAGCTGAATCTATTATAAGGTTTGGAATTGCAGCGGGGACTTTCCTGTAACACAAATGTAAATCATGTTCGATTGGTTCAAAAGTCATTAGTTAAATTATTAGCCCATAAAAGTTTATACGAATAAAGACATAATTTATTTATTTATTTGTTTATTAAGACATACACAGTACATTATAATACAGATTATAAGGTATGTTAAATTAAATTATTACATGGTTATGTACCTATTACGTAAGTCCATAGAATGTCATTTGGTAATTACGCCTGAGATATGAACCGGTCTTAAAACTTAATTATTGAATGAATGAGTAATAATAATAAAAAGGAAGAAAAAGGGGGGGGCGGGGGGGGGGGGGGGGGAGATAAGGAGAAATTTTAAAATCAAGAATTATATGCTCACTAATTGTAATTGACTGATTAAAGTTTAATGAAAAGTTAAGTGTAAGTAATTTAAAAAAAAATTATATCACGCCAAGAAATTTAATAAATTAGTTATGTATGTTTGCAAGGAATCATGAAAGTAGTGTAGTACTTTTTCATAGTGGGTATAAGTTATGATTGCGCGAGTAATTGGTGAGTTATTCGCTGCATTAGTGTTATTGGATTCTATATGAAAAAGAGAAGTGTGCCTGGTACGCCTCATTGGGACATTTAAACCAATAGTGGATAGCAATTCAGGACTATATATTTTATTATTTAGCAGGTTATACAGAAACAGCAGATCTGATAATGTGCGTCTTTTTTGTAAACTAAACATGTTATTTGTAGTTTTGTTGTATTTCTTGAATAAATATTTAGATAATTTATTCTGTATACTTTCTACTATATCTATGTACACCTTATATTGAGGATTCCATACCGGGGACGCATACTCCAGTGGACTTCTGACCAATGAACAAAACAACATTTCAAGAGTCTTAGCACTTTTGAAAACTTTACATATTGTGCCCTGTGGTTGGAAAAAAGCGGTTATCCACCCTATTCCAAAGAAGGGTGACCGCTCCAACCCGGCCAACTACCGCCCCATAGCGATCACATCAGTTCTGTCTAAGGTGATGGAACGAGTGATCAACGACAAACTGCTCACATACCTCGAGAAGAACAAAATTATTAACGACCGTCAATACGGATTCCGGCGGAACCGCTCGTGCGGTGATCATCTCGCGTATGTGACGCATGTTTGGGGGCGATGCCTGGAACGTTTCGGTGAGACCCAAACGGTTGCACTGGACATATCCAAGGCCTTTGACCGGGTTTGGCACCGAGGACTTGTCAACAAACTGCATTCTTACGGACTTCCCGCATCCTTGTGTACGTGGATTGCCGACTTCTTGAGGGAGAGGTCGATTCAGACGGTAGTCGATGGTTTCACCTCTTCCTCTCACTCGATAAATGCTGGCGTCCCGCAGGGATCGGTTCTGTCTCCGACTCTGTTTTTGTTGCACATCAACGATCTTTTGTCATGTGCACCAATTCATTGTTACGCGGATGACAGTACAGTTCATGATAGCTTTTTGTTTGACAAGCCCCCAAAGGGCTCACAAACTCCAACAGCTCGTAAGGCTTTGAAGCAAAGAATGGACGGTTACCTCGAGAGTGTTTTCTCTTGGGGTAAAAATAATCTCGTTGAATTTAATGTTTCAAAGACCCAATCTTGTCTGATTACGTTTAAAAGGGATCGCAATGAAAATCTAGTCTCTTTCAACGGAAGCAATCTGCCGAACAGGCCCTCCATTGATATGCTTGGTGTAACCCTAAGTGACCAGCTCAGGTATGGGGGCTCCATCGAAGCCAGAGTAAAGTTAGCCTCCCAAAAACTGGGTGTACTGTACAGGGCCCGCAGATACTTTAATAGTACACAAACCTAACCTGCTAACCCTGTACAAATCGCAAGTGCGCCCCACGGTTGAATTTGGCAGTCACCTCTGGTCTGGAGCTCCAAAATACCTGAAAAATACCCTCGACTCTGTGCAGAAACGGGCGGTCCGTTTGATAGATTCTCCCATCTTAACAGACGGATTGCAATCTTTAGAGCACAGGCGTCGGGTGGGAATGCTATCCTTGTTCTACTGGTATTACAATGGAAGATGCTCCGAGGAACTAGCATCATTGATCCCTTCGGCACCGGTGCATAGTCGGGAAACACGCCAAACGCGTGCCCAACATTTGTACACGGTAGACATTTGTCACATGAGAACGGGTCGTTTCTTCGACTCGTTCTTGTGTTCAACAGCTCGGCTGTGGAATGATTTGCCGGCCTCTGTGTTTCCTCCTTCCTACAACATGGGTCTCTTCAAGACCAATGTTCATTCCTTCCTCTCCTCAAAAAGACCCTCCACACAGCATCCCAGATGACATAGGCCCTGAGGGAAATTGTTTTCCTCGGGGCCTCCTGTGTGGAGTTAATGTAAAAAAAAATATATATATATTCTTAATAGGAAACCTAGCATCTTGTAGGATTTTGATATTATGTGTTCGATATGCTTATCAAAAATTATTTTGTTGTCTAAATAAACACCTATATCTTTACACGTAGACGTAGATTGTAAAGGTTTATTATTCAAGTTGTAAGAATAGATGATTTTATTTTTATTTCTAGTAAATGTAATTGAGTGACACTTAGAAATGTTTAAGGAGAGTAAATTTGATTCACAATACGCGCACAAATGATCAAGATCGCTTTGTAATTCTATACAATCAGATAAAGACTGTACAGGTTTAAAAAATTTCATATCATCCGCATATAACACAAAATAACTATTTTGAAACCATACATAGATGTCATTTATGTAAATATTAAATAAGAGTGGTCCGAGATGCGACCCCTGGGGCACACCCGACACGATTTCCGTTAAACAGGATGCGAAACCGTTGACAACCGTGATTTGGTGCCGATTACTGACATATGATGCGATCCATCTATAGAGATCACCGAGAATTCCTAGACTAAATAACTTCTGTAAAAGAATATAGTGATTAACACGGTCGAATGCTTTGGAATAATCAGTATAGATGGCATCTACCTGGCATCGCATATACATTTGAGCATAAAGAAAATTTATAAAGGACACAAGATTCGAGGTTGTGGAGCGTTTTCTCATAAAGCCATGTTGATTAGTTAAGAGTGAAGGTGAGATGGTAGAATATAATTGATCATAAACAATTTTTTCCAAAACTTTACTTAGAATGGGTAATTTGGATATAGGTCGATAGTTGGAGACATCATTTTTACTACCATTTTTAAAGATTGGGGTAATCAAGGCTGTTTTCCACTTCTCAGGAAATGTTCCTTCAGATAGCGATAGTTTGAAAATGGCAAAAATGGGGGGTGTCAATTGTTTACTACAATAATTTATAAAGATTCCTGGAAGTTGGTCGTTCCCCGGTCTCTTTTTGATATCGATGGACTTAAGGTATTTGAAAGTTATATCTTCATTGATCTCGATTGAGCTAATAAAGCTATTTGAATTAAAACAGTCACTGGCATTGCTTGTATGAGCAGGTTGAACATTCGAAAATACAGAACCAAAATACTCGGAAAATAAATTGGCTACTCCTTTACTGTCATTAGCAGTTTTTTCACCATAAATCATATGATCGGGGATGGTAGGAGATTTTTTTTGAGAATTGACATAGGACCATATTTTTCTAACATTATGCTGTATGCCGGATTCTATCGTAGAAATATAGGTTTTGTAAGCCGCTGAAGCGACCGTTTTTTGTCTTTTGCGAAGCAAAGAAAATGACAGATAATCAAGAGGGTTCCGGTGACGCTTCCATGCTCTAAAGAATTTCAATTTTTCATAAGTTATTTTTATTAAGGCTGCCGTGTACCATAGTGGATATTTTCCAGATTTCACATTTTTCTTGGGAATAAACGCATCGACAATTTGTTTAATTATAACGTAAAATGAATGTAACGCTGTATTTACATCCGGTGCATTTATAACGATAGACCAGTCGGTCTCATTCAGTTTCTCATTAATCTCGGTGTAATCTGCTTTATGGAATAATTTTATTGTTCGAGGAGTTGAGAGGATTGCATTAGTGGATCGAAATTCTAGCTCTATAACCAATGATTTATGATGAGCATCCTCTTTAACTAAAGGGTGATCGGCAAGCGACACCTTAGCTGGAGTATTACAGAAAACGAGGTCCAAAATTCGTCCATAGTTATTAGGTAAATTATTAAATTGGGTTAAATTTGCAAAATATAAGCAGTTAAGTAACGTAAGTGAACATTGGCCTCTGTTAGTTGACATTTGTTGATTATTCCATTTAAAATTTGGCATGTTATAGTCGCCTATGATTAGAAACTGGTCATTGGGAAAACGGATTGTTAAGTCAGAAATAGTATTTGTATGACTGGTGAATAATGCTAATCTTTCTGAAGACGTTAATTTTGGACCGACACTAGGTAAGTACACGCAGCACATATGGATGTTATGACAATGATGATTTGATTTTGGTGTATTGACAGTTATCCAAATATCTTCAGCGTCTGAATTCCAAGAGCGGGGGGTAACAAAAAAATCTTTTTTAATACCTATGATTACGCCTCCACCAGTTGATTTACCAGTTCGATGGATATCCCTATCATTTCTGTAAACAGAATAGCGGTTATCAAATAATTCCTCATCTAGGATGCTATCAACCAACCAACTTTCGGTAATGAAAATCAAGTCATAATTATAGAGCAGCACATTCTGATGAAATTCCAACGTTTTTGAGCGCAAACCTCTTGCATTTTGATAAAAAATTATTAAAGAATCAAGCACTGAGAAGTATTGTTAATTACTTATGTAACCTTGTTTTCTATAAAATATTTTTGAAGAACATCATATTCATGAATTATGTTCATAGTCATAAGTCCACTGGGCAAAGCAAAACACACAACTATCAATTAAGGTGCGTGAGTACATTATAGAATGCATTAGTGAGCAATGAGCAGGTTGGGTTAATGTAAAAATATGTGATTGATGGGTGATATTTATAAAATTAATTAAGTGATTTTGCATTAGTGAGCAATGAGCAGGTTGGGTTAATGTAAAAAGGGTGATATTTATAAAATTAATTAAGTGATTTTGCATTAGTGAGCAATGAGCAGGTTGGGTTAATGTAAAAAGGGTGATATTTATAAAATTAAGAAAAAAATCAGGAGAAAAATAGTGGTTACAGGATAGATGATTTAACATGGTAATGGTGATTATATAAGGTTTTTTAGCTGTGATTCGCATGAGACATGTATGGGAGGTGAAGTGACGTTTTTCCGTAGGTAGATTTTTCCGCTTCTTACCCATAAAAACTGATACATGTGTTCATTTTTAAAGCCTTTGGCGAACCTCAGTATAGATTTATTCTTCCGCGTGAGATGGTCGTTAACGAAAATCCTCTGATCAGCTCCAGCCATTCCGACGCCCTTAGTAGTGATTCCTTTTTTCTTCTTAATGGCCGCCAGCAACTCATCCTTCTTCCTTTTGCTGACAAATTTAGCCACCATATTCCGAGGGCGGGCGTCACGGGGAGCCGCTGCTATTCGCTCTTCAGGATGTTGGCGTGGTTTGGCTCTGGTGATAAATTCAATGTCCTCTTCCTTAATAATTAGGCCGACATTTGACGCAATTTTGGTTAGAGTGGAAAATAGGTTTTCATCTTGCTTTTCGGTCAGACCGAAGATTTCAATGTTATTGATGAGCGACTGTTGTTCTCTATCATTGTTTGTTTTGTCCAGATACGTAACGATCTTTTTTAATTCAATTACTTCGGCTCCAAGTTTGTCCACTTTTTTTAGTTTTTCTTCCAGTACCAGAATTTTATTGGTGTAGTCTTCAATTGTGCTGTTATTGTAGACGATTGTTTGTTCAAAAGAAACCAGTTTTGAATTCATCGAGTGCAGTTGTGAGGAGAGTTTCTTTATTTCGCTGAGAAGAATTGTCGAGTCGTTAGAGTTGAGATTGCTGGAGAGCGGTGAATAATAATGTTCCGTACTTTTACCAGAATCTCAAAATTCTCTCAGTAAGGGCAATTCTGTGGTATAAAATTATATCTCAGCATATAAATAGCCTTATATACAAACATAAACTGGACCACACTTACAATACCCGTTTTACGCTAAATGAAGGACTAATTGTACCTAAGTACTCAAACAAATATGGACAAAGAACGCTGTACTACATGATACCAAATTTATTAAATATGTTACCTGCTGAAATTAAAAAATGTACAAATGGTAAAACAAATATTATGTTGAGGAATTGGCTCGCCGAAAGAAAAAAATTGTATTAGACACTAAAACAAAAATTGTAACTGCAAATTAAGTTTATTTATATCTTCAAAGTAAAAGCACCCATTGACAAACTATTAAAAAGTAGTTTATTGGGACTTTTATTTTTTCTGTAAAATATTTATATTTTTTACTGTCATATTGTATTACCTTGTCTTTATAATAAATAAATAAAAAAACAAATCTCAGTAATTTAGTTGAGTTATAAATTAGGACGGCCTATTACATAATTATTTCTGGGTGCTTGCTTTCTTTCTTGTTAGCAATTTAATTTTCTTTGTATCTCTCGTCCCGTGTTCATGTGTATCGTGATTATAAGTTATACTTCTTTTCATTCCTTAGACACCATCCCCATGTTAATTTCATGAATAAAAATAAGTACATTCAAATATGTTTTGATTCACTGTCATAAAATCTATCTCCCATATAACTCTTATCCATATGTACCTATTACCTATATATTGTACATTGCTTTATTTTGCAATATTTCCATTTTTATTGTTTTCTCTTTATTGCAGAGAAAAAGGATACTTGAAGAGTGTAATATCTCCAATGTTCTCTTCAGGGACATAAGTTATTTCTAAGTACTGGGACCAGTATTATCCAGTACTACAGGATCCTTATTGAAAGACTTAGGTTCTTCGAATCACAGTGACTGTTTATTGAAGTTTCATAATTTATAATTATAATTTGGAGTACTAAAGTCCTTTCTGACTGGAAGCTAGGTTTTGGCTGCGGAGCTCTAGAATTATAATGACTATGACATCTACTTTCGGCATATTTCGGAAACGAGACTATGTGACTCAAAGAGCCCATAGACAACTAAAGAAATGTGAGAACATCATAGACTAAAAATTATGATGCATTACAAACAGTAATTAAAGTGTGGTGATATTTGTATTGTATTTTATCTGACATTAATTGACAATAATTCTTGAATTATTTTTGTATTGTTTTACTTTGTTCAGAGCGACCTACGGAAAGGATGAGTTCCCCGCGCAGTTGGTACCGGCAGACTTGTGTATCAACGGTATGATTGCTGCGGCTTGGCGAGTTGGCACCAAAAAGTAACTTTACAACTTTTTATTATTTATTGTTAAAAGACCAAAATGAATCTCTCTAAAACACTCACCGGATCGTGCAAAGCTACAGCTTGGTGTTCTGGACACCACAATGAACATTTAAAAAATGTGTAATATAGATTGATGTAATGCTATTACAATGTACATGACATCATTTACGTAACTTTGAACATAATAAATGAAAAAAATAACATTAATATATTTTAGAGTTCTTGCCTAAATTGGTTCTCTATAAATTTAACATTGTTGAAGCGTTATGTTATGTTGTTAATAAAGACTAAGGACCTAAATGGCTACCTGGCGGTAGACCACTATAGGCGTAGAATTTTTTGGTTTTTGTTTCATTTTCACTTTAACACATAGTTTTCTTTCAGTCAGATAGTTAGCGAACCAAATTAACAATTTTCTCTGTATTCCTAAGGCCTTTAGTTTGTGAAGAAATATACTAATAATCTGTATACACACCATCGACTACAAATGTTTTGGTAAGGAAGCAAACTCATAGTTGTCGACCTACCTTTTACAAATTCACATTGTTTTTTTTATCTTTTTTTTTTTTTTTTTTTTTTTTTTTTTTTTTTTTTTTTTTTTTAACTTTAGCTCCTTTAGGAGACCCTGAGGAAAATAATTCCCCTCAGGGCCTATGTTATCTTTGGGGATGCTGTGTGGAGGGTCTTTTTAGGAAAGGAAGGAAGTTCTGGGAAAGAAAACGGTAATGTGGGTAGGTAGGAATCTGGGGTCTCCCACTGCAGTACAAGGCAATGTTCCGAGAAAGTACAGCTAGAGAAGTCAAAGGGACTCCCTCAACCATTCTTTCCCGATCCGGCCTGCCATACAGCTGGTGGACAGATGCATCACCGCCAAGACCCGGACAAACCTCACCCCGTGAACCCGGGCACGCCTGCTAAGTCACCAAACGTAGCGAACCACTTAAGGTGACCTAAGGCAGAGGTGTTGGTTATCCAATAAATGGTTCCCGGGGCGGCGGTACCCATACCCGCCTCCCAAATTTCTTTCAAGTTAAATCCTCTCCTTCCATGAAGTGTCAGAGATATCTGTTTGTGAGAACACAACACAAGGACCAAAGTAACTTTCCTTCCACTTTGAGGGGAAATGCTCAGCCGAGTGATTCTATATATCTTTTATAGGATCGTTATTAGATAACGGACCTGATCTCCTGTCAGATTTGTGTGATTTTTTACATATTTACTGTCACATATTTTAGTTTAGATCGTTTTAAACACGAATTCCTGCAAGTATGCATTTATTTATTTATTTATTTATACTGCGTTTTTACAGGTTGTTCACACACATGTGAGAACAACCCAGTTATAAAAACTCAGTTAATTATACAAATAGATAAAGTAACAATTTATACACAATCAATTAACCAAATAATAAGATAATAATTTTGGAACAGATTAAATAAAAATTAGATAAAAAAAAAAAAAAGTTACATATAGAATTTAACAAAAAAATCAAAGTTTACTCAAATAACAATTAAAGAGAGGCAAGATAAGAGACATAATTAGAGACAAACATGATACACATAATAATTTATCACATATTTTTCAGCAATTGGAGAGCATTTTTTTTGAATCCATATAAATTATCAACAAAAATATCTACTTCAGCACACTCTATCTTATTATACAGTCGACACATTTGGGTCAGAGGGCTAAAATAGGCGATATTGTTTTTAAATGTATTCAGGTGAAACATATTATGGCGTCTTAAGCAATGGGAATTGGCAACATTTATATCAATGTTGCTAAGACACAATGAAGTATCAAGATGGCCGTGAATTATTTTATGTAAACATATTAGATCAGTCCATTGCCTTCTGATTTTAAGTGTATTAATTTTGAAGTATTTAAGTCGCATGTCGTACGATCTAAGATGTTCATGTAATTGACATTTAAAAGATAACAGTCTTAGCATTTTTTTTTGAACTGATTCTACAATGTTTTCATACTTGCAGTAATGTGGATTCCAAATAGTGCTTCCATATTCAAGTTTACTTCTAATTAAGGCATTGTAAAGGGTTAGAATTGATAGAGGATCTTTGAAAGGTTTACATATTCTATGAATAAATCCCATCATTTTAAATGATTTGCACTTAATGTCGTTAATGTGTACATCAAATATGAATTTCGAATCAAGAGTGATTCCTAGATCTCTTATGGAAAACACTTTTTTAAGAATAGTATTATTTATAACATAGGAAAAATCCTTTATTATTCTGTTACGAGTGAAGTTTAAAGTGAAACATTTTTCAACATTTAAGTGCATATCATTGACAGTACACCAGTTATTGAGTGTGTCAAGGTCATTTTGAAGCAGTTGATGATCAGAAACAGATTTAATTTTACGAAAAATTTTAAGATCATCGGCGAAAAAAGCATAATCACAGTTTAATTTTGAACTAAGGTCATTTATAAATATTAGAAAAAGAAGAGGACCCAGATTTGACCCCTGAGGTACACCAGAAGTTGCATTTATAGGGGATGATTTGTATCCATTAATAAATACTAGTTGCGTTCTGTTACATAAATATGATTTCACCCAGCGAAATAGGTCTCCATGTATTCCTATTTGATCAAGCTTTTTAAGTAAGATGGAGTGGTTAACTTTATCAAAAGCTTTTTGGAAATCGGTATAAATAGCATCTACTTGTAATCTTTCATTAAAAGAGTTACACACATAATCACAGAATTCCAAAAGATTTGAAGTAATAGATCTGTGAGGAACAAACCCATGTTGCCTAGTGCAGAGAAGGGGTTTAAAGTGAGAAAAAATATTTTTATATATCAGAGATTCAAAAACCTTAGCAAAACATGATAGTATACTAATTGGTCTATAATTTTTTATTAAAGATTGGTCACCCGATTTGAATACTGGTACCACATGCGCTTTTTTCCACAAGTCAGGAAAAGTTCCAGAGGTTAAAGATTCATTGAAAATAATAAAAAGTGGTAAACATAATGAATCGGCACAGCATCTGACAAAGAAAGGTGGAATACCGTCGGGGCCGGAGCCCTTATTGGAATCTATTTTACTCAAAAAACATTTTATTTCAACTGCACTAATATGAATTTTACCGAGATTGCTTTGGTTGTGTTCAGTAATATTTAACATTGAATCATTATCAGGTGATTCCGAATTAGTATAAACAGATGAAAAATATTTGGAGAACATGTTTGCTATGTGTTCTCCATCGTTTGCGGAAATATCATCAAGATGCATTACTTTAGGAATACAATTAGTTTTTCGTAATGATTTTGAGTATGACCAGAATACCTTTATGTTATCTTGCAGACCACTTTCGACAGAGTTGATGTATGATTTATAACATTCAATTTGCACTTTTTTGGCCATTTTCCGTAAATTAGAGAATTCTTTATAATCTGAAACGTTGCCATGTTTTTTTGCCTTAAGTCTAATTTTATTTTTTTTCTTAAGAAGATCAACCAATTGCTGATTAAACCAGATAGGGTATTGGTTTTTTGATTTAATAACATATTTTTTAAAATTTTTGTCAATTATTTCCCATAGTTTTTCATAAAACAAGACAACCATACTATTCACATTTTTATATTTAAAAAGAGTTATCCAATTAACAGCTAATAAATCCTGTCGACATTCATTCATGCATGATTATTTATTCATTTAACACTAGAAAGATAACCTTATTTTTTAGTACTAAAAAGATAAACATGAGCCCGAGAGGCGCACAGTTTTAAAAACTGATTTATTGACAAAATGAAATAATTTTACTTTTTTTTATAACTTCAATCAAGTGTTATATTATTAATAAGTGAATAAAACCAAAATATGTATTGTTATTATTTAATTTTAAGGAAATATGTAAGATTTTACAAAAAGGAACACAAATTAGAGGTATTTATAGTAGTAACTATATATAAGGATATTTTTTTAAAAATAGTACACTTTTTAGTATTTTGTCTTACTAACTAATTAATTACGATATTATCAGTCTCAAATTACAAAAAATACTGAAAAAATCAAAAGTTATAGAAAGTCATCATACAGTCATAAAAGTTACACAGAAGATAAACATGCGCCTCTCGATGCGTTGTCATACCAACAAAACTGTGGTATTTACCGAACATCTACAGTCGTCCTTCGGCAGTGTTGACCGATGACTGAGTTGGCTCGGAAACACAAGCTCGTACACGCGAGGGTTAAAAAAAGACAGCTATATATCGGTTTCGCGGGCGCCTCTGAGGCGCACGTTATCTTTCTAGGGTTAATGTAAGTTGTATAAAGAAAAAGCAAATAACAGCCATAAAAATTACACAAATCTGATATGAGATCACGTCCGTTATCTAATAACGATCCTACAAAAGATATAGCATCGCTCGGCAGTTTACAGAATGTTATTAAAGAGTGTAGGAAGTGGATGTGCTAGTACATTTGCATATTGTTTAAAAAAATGGGGGAATTTTATCTTGTCCCGTAGACAGGAGTTGTTGACATATTGATTGTTTATTCAAATTTATATAACGGTATCCTATAATCAGTGATATATTATAATGATACCTTTTGAAATCAAGACAAATATCAGTTAGTAAATATATTAAAATAAAACTTTTATTTCCAGATATGAGGAGCCTCCCATATACAACTTCACTCCTTCCCCTGAAAACCTCTGCATCTGGTCTAGTCTACTCAGGGAAGGTTTGAAATATGGCCATACGGTCCCTCTACCGGATTGCATGTGGTAAGATATTAGAATAATCAATTCAGTACTTACCATCTGCAGTCATGAATCTGAAACAGCAATACTAACGATTATATTTACCACAACGGGGGGCGTAATGGAAAAGGGTGGGGCGGGATGGGATAGGTTGGGATGGGTTTCTCTGGGTCTCCGTCGTTGAGAACCTATGCACTTTATCCACGGTCGGGTGTCACCCCTGATAGAATGGCACCGGGCCGCCCCCCCTAGCTATGCCACTGGACATGACCATAGTGTTGATTAACTGCCATTTCCACGCCTCATGCCATATACCAAGATAGGAATCAGCGCTCCATTGTGGACTGCTAGCTTCGTTTCTTAGCACAGATAAAATAGGTTTTACAGATGACAAAATTCGTGCATTCGTAAAAGTTTTGGCATAGGTACATTTATTTATCTTGGCAATCAAAGAAGATCTGAAGAGTTGCTCAAAAAAGTGGTCGAACACCCCTCTAGGCTACTCTAGGGGGAGGGAAATTTTCTAAACATATTTTCAGATGCTTGAGAGCAATTTTGTCTTTTTTTTTCTTTTGTCGTTTTTTTCTCATGATCACTAAGTGGCACTTTAGGAATAAAGACCACTGCCTAAAGGAGCAGCCATTATCATTTTTTATCATCTCTAATGACTACTTAAAAATTGCTCTCCTGTACAATTGTAAGCAATTGCATACTGCTTCCTATCACTGTATGCAGGGACAAATGAAAGTCTTGCTTTGTTCGTATAGATATTCAATCGTTTTTTCAAAAAAAATTTAATCCTGGCGAAAGCCTTGGAGAAGTAACCGTAAGTTACTTATATTATACCCGGGCGGGAAAGTGGTGCGGCCCTCCAAATGCCTAGAAGAATGTATGAGTAAATTTTCATGTCTGTACGAATTTTGTCATTTTTTTGTGCATATTGATATTGTTTTACCTGTACCATCTTTATCACAGGTAAAACATTCATAATTGGCATAGAAGAATCGATCTTCAACTTATCTATGGATATAGATGATATCTATGGATATAGATAAGTTAAGGGTTATTTTCTTTCTGAGTATTATTAATTATAAACCTTTTAACTATTTTTTCAGGTATAATTTTATATACATAACTAACAGCATGTTCATATACAAGCTGCTGTGGTTTTTCCTCCATTTTATTCCCGCTCTGCTTCTGGACACATTCCTCGTGGCTACGGGAAACAAACCCAAGTAAGTTCTAACTTATTACTAACCATTATTTATTTATTACGCGCCTTATGTCTAATTTAAAAAATAAGTAACACAAAATTTGAAATAAAAAACGTAAATTTTAAGGAAAGGATAAAAAATAAAATATGAAAGTAAATAAAACAGATAAAGATATATACATTAGGAAATGTAGTAACAAATGATCTTGCTAGAAGTCATAATCTTTTTATAGTTTCATGTAAAAATCAATCCCTCTCACTGATGGGTCGAGAGAGTTCGGCTGGAGAGGACTAGGTTAGTTCTCCCTCCAATACCGTCTTCACCATAAGAGCACACGGGGCCCGTGCCCAGGGCCCCCATGGACAGGGGGCCCCGAAGGACCAATAATTTCTCTCGCGAAACGCGAAAATGCGGGCGGTGTGTGCGCATGCGCGCGGAAAAAATTTCGTTTTTTTTTTTTTTAATGCGATTTTGACCCTTCTGTGTTCAGAATTTGTATGAAGAACAAGGTCAGAATCGCTTGCGCCAACATCATTTATTTTTTTTTATTTTATTTATTTATTTAAACGCCCATAGGGCTTTTACATAGAATGCAGTACATTTTTTTAATTACAGTGAAAAGAATGGGTTTACAAAATACAATACACAATAAAAGTAACATAATATTTGTTAAAAACAAAATATAGGTTACATAAAATATAAGGGTTAAAAAAAAATTTAAAAAAAAATTTAGGTTACATAAAATATAAGCGTTAACAAAATACAGGTAACATAAAATATAAGAAACAAAATATAGTCCATAAAATATAGTAGTTGACATAAAGTAGGTAATTTTTAAAATTGTTGTTCTCATTAGTTTACGGGATAGGTAGAAATAAATAGTTGGCACATATGGCGTTTGAAGTTTGCTAAGTTCAAATTATTGTCAAATACATCCAGATTGTTTAAGTATTTGTTACCAAGACTATGCAAACGTTGTATTGGAGAATGTAAATCATAGTTCGAATGAGATGTACGTACATAAAATGTCAATGTTTGTCTAGTTGTTCGTGTAGGTACATGTAGATTTATTAATTGCAGAAGTTCACAACTGTCGAATTTAGAGTTTAATAATTTTAATAAAAAAGTTAGGTCGTTTATTTTTCGTCGGTTTTCTAATGTTGGAATATTTAAAGTATTCATTAACGACGGATAATTTATGTGCTCTAAAGGGATGTTAAGTTTAAAATTTACAAAACGTAGAAATTTTCTTTGAATTCTTTCAATAGTATGAAATTGAATTTTATAGAAGGGTGACCACACTATGGAGTTATATTCTATTAGGCTTCTAACAAGGGATGTATACAGTAGTTTAATGATTTGTAACGATTCAAAGTTTTTAATTGTTCTTAACACAAATCCTAAAGTTTTCATACCCTTATTTGCAGTTTGTTGAATGTGAACCGTGAAGTCTAGTTTCTCATCCATTATTATGCCAAGATACCGCATTTCCAATACTCTTTCTAAATTTATTTTATTTATTGAATAGTCGAATAACAGTGATGTTTTTTTTCTGGAAAAGGTCAAAGTTTTGCATTTTTCTACATTCAAATATAGATTGTTTTGTGAGCACCAAATTTTTAGCATGTCTATATTTGATTGAAGAATTTCACAGTGATTAAGGATAGTTATCTTTTTATATAATTTAATGTCATCAGTGAAAAGCAACACACAACATTGATGATATGGCCACTAGTTTCATTCACCTGGCATACAACACTAGAGGCAAGGAAAAGTTTCATGTAGATACTTTCATTCTCATAATTTACACATTAAATACACTTTGGCGGTAATGGATGGGTGATATTCCTGCCATAATACTTACGTGGGCTTCAGCTCCGTTGCCAATAAGGTGGTCGGTATATTTTAATAAATAGAATGACAAACGTTGGACTTGCATTTATTTCCCAAACCGACACAGGTTATTATTAAAATTTATCAGAAGGATTTTTATTATACGAAGAAGGCAGCGCACAAATGCGACTCGACAACCGGGCCGCGAAAACAGAATGATCGGCCAGTTCGCCGTGGTTCTAGTGCCGGGTTACTAATGTTGCCCGATCAACAAAACATTTATAAGGCTATTAAATTCGTTCGCTGCCTTCCGCTACACACCTCTACCCCAGTTTGTAAAACGATAACAAATATAATATTTTAATATAATGGAAAACTTAGTAAATCTTAAAATTAGGTACATGTAATACTTGAATTTAAGAGTTATATAAAAATTTTAAAGTATAGTTTTTAACTTCGACGCGTACAGCGGAGTGGTTAGAAGTACATGTTACTTTTTAAATCGCAAAGTGCGTACTAAAAATTTTATGTAGGAATGGATACATGTAATAAATATGTGTTATATTGAGTTTGTGGTCAATAGGACATATTATGTTCTGATAATGTAACAGTGTTATAATAACTGTAGCTTCTTATTCATATAAAGTATATATTCTATTACTGAAATATGATGAGGTACATGGCTAAAACTAATTATTATACAATACAGGTTTAGAATGTTTGATCTTAAACTAATCAAATATTTCAGATTTGGAAAGTAGTAGATATTATAAATGTAAAAAATATTCCTTCTTTATGAACATGAGATATGAAATCCTTAATCTATCATATTTTAGAGTAATAATATCTCATCAATTGTTTACAAGTGTAGTTTATATAATTTTTATACTGGTTTTTATAAATGAACTTGATATGTATTTGCTAATACCTTTGTAAACATTTAAGGAGTAACTTATAGATAAAAAATATTTCATCAACACACTCTATCAGGTGAGGGACATGTACACTTGATAGGATATGGATAAAAAACAATCATATTGTTATAAACAATTACATTTCATTAAAAGAAATGGTATAAAAATTATTGTATGATTTAAATGTTAAAATCTCAACAACATGTTCGTTCGGATGTGTGGATGTCATCAAACTTTTGACTGAACATGGTTAAATTCCATAATATTATAAAAGTACGTAAAACGTAATTAACATTAGTTAAAAGTTACTAAAAATACATGTGAAAATCAACGCGTCTAGCGGAATGGTTTGAAACTTGGATAAGTTATTCATGTATGGATACATTAATGTGTGTTATTTTGTTAACATGATCAATATTACATACATTATGTTCTAGTTATAATTAAAAGTTATCTTAAGTACATGTTGAATTATAGTAGGATATAAACGATATGTGCTATATTAAAGCATGATATATTATGTTTGGTTCTGTTATTGTAAAACCTACTAAGATAATGCTTATCTTAGCGTTAAATGATTTCTTATACATAGATGTTTTATCGTGTGATATACGATTGTAAAGTTGACTTAAAACTAGCTACATGTTATTTACATGGTTGAAGAATGAAAAAATTTTCATTAGCTACACGAATTATTATAGTACTAATACTAGAGCTCAAAATTTTATCAAAATTTGTAGACTTTAGTATCTGTTCAGTAATTTTTAAAAAAGAAAATATGCTTTTTGGAATTCGAATGAGTTTTTCTATGTGTTTTATACTTATTTTTTATAAATCTGTTTTGCATGAATCATTTTAGATTTGATAAGGGATTGTAAGAATATAAATAAGAGAAAGAATTTATATTGCCTTAGTGCCATTTATTTGCGTACTGACTGGTATCTGTCAGGGAAATGCACCCTTCGACCAGATCTTGTTCTTGTTATGTTTTCTGGGAGTGGTTCCTGTACAGATGTAGAAATAGATACGTTGTCTTCTACTGGTATAAAAGCGGGCTTTAGGCGTTCTATCGAGACACGCTTCGGTTTCCCATTTACGCTGATGACAAATGTTTTTTCATCGCGTTCTTCGACCTTGTAAGGTCCTTCGTAAGGGCTTTGGAGCGATCTTCTTCCTCCATCAGTTCTGAGGAATACATGGGTAGAAGTAGGCAGATCTTTGTGTATAAAGATTTTTCTTGTACCATGAGCACTTGCAGGAGTTGATTTTATGTTATCAAATTTTCTTTGTAGACGTCCAACATAAGTGTCAGGTTCTTCCCTTGGAGTCTCAGTGAAGAAATCACAAGGTAACCTGAGAGTTCTACCGTATGTGAGTTCAGCTGGTGAACATTTTAA
This sequence comes from Limnephilus rhombicus, assembly GCA_929108145.2. Taxonomy (NCBI): domain Eukaryota; kingdom Metazoa; phylum Arthropoda; class Insecta; order Trichoptera; family Limnephilidae; genus Limnephilus; species Limnephilus rhombicus. The sequence goes on from OV815296.1 coordinate 12,827,020, forward strand.
ATCGTCCCGAACTGTCGATCTTAAACCGAGTAGGATAAGAGGGAGACTCTCTAACCAGTTTGGGTCTCCGCTTGCTATGAGACTAGCTTTTAATGTACGATGCCATCTTTCGATCATACCATTGGCTTGCGGGTGATATGCGGTAGTTCTTGTATGCTCGATTCCAAACTTCTCAGTCAATTTTCTAAATAAAAAACTCTCAAACTGTCTTCCTTGGTCTGTTGTGATGGTCAACGGGGTCCCGTGACGAGCAATCCAGTGAGTCGTCAGGGCAGTAGCGACGGTTTCCGCTGACATGTCTTTTAGAGGTATAGCTTCGGGCCAGCGAGTAAATCTGTCAATCATGGTTAACAGGTATCGATACTCGTTGCAAGCTGGAAGAGGGCCCACTATGTCGATATGGACATGTCGGAAACGATCTTCAGGCAAAACATAAGTTGCTGGTGGCGTTACCGTATGTTTGGTGACTTTGGCTTTTTGGCACGCAATACAGTGTTTGACGAAGTTTTTTATATCTTTCGCCATGTTGGGCCAAACAAATCTTTGTTTTATAGTGTTAGTTGTTCCGAGGATGCCTGGATGGCAAACATTATGGATGCTTTCAATCACTTGATCTCTCATGCAGGCTGGAACGAAAGGTCTGACATGGCCTGTGGATATGTCACACCAGACTGAAACATCTGTACCAGGTATTACCATTTGACGTAAGGCGAGGGTGGTGTCATCTTTTGCCTTATTAAGTTCGTCAGTTTGACACTGCACTAATCCCATCTGCCTGTAGTCAATTTCAGTAGGGCAATTAATCTCATAGATTCGAGATAGTGCGTCTGCTACTACGTTCTGTGATCCAGAAACATGCCTGATGTCTGTGGAGAATTGAGCAATAAAATCCAACTGTCTTTCTTGACGTGGAGAGCTAGATGCTCGCTTTTTGCTAAAGGCAAAGGTGAGTGGCTTGTGGTCAGTATAGATTGAAAAATTTCGACCTTCAATGTGGTTCCTGAAATACTTTACAGCTTCGTAAACGCCAGTAAGTTCACGGTCAAAGGTGCTGTACTTCCGCTGTGCGGGTGTAAATTTTTTCGAGAAGAATCCTAGGGGTTCCCAAGAATTGTTGTTGAGTTGTTGCAGTGTTGCTCCCATGGCTATATCACTGGCGTCAACCATTATTGAAATTCTTGCTGTCGGGATTGGATACGCAAGTAAAGCTGCATTTGCTAATTGCTGCTTACAATTCTCGAATGCTTCTGTGAGTTCTTGATCCCATGTGATTATCCTTTTGTCATTCTTTTTGTAACCATTTATACAGTTGAATAACTTAGTCTGTATGTTTATGGAATTGGGTAGGAATCTGCGATAATAATTTAACATTCCTAAAAAGCGTCTTAAGTCTTTCGCTGTTTTAGGTAATGGAAACTCTGTGACTGCTGTCACCTTTTCCTTAATAGGTGACATTCCTTTTTGGGTGATCGTGTGACCCAAGAAGTTCACTGTGTGTACACCAAATTTGCACTTATGTAGATTTATAACCAGATCATATTCTGCGAGACGTTTTAGTAGTAAATCTAGATGCCTTTTGTGCTCTTCTTCGTTTTTGGAAGCGATGAGGATGTCATCCAGGTAAACGAAGCAAAAATCCAGGTCCCTTGTTACAGAATGCATAAATCTTTGAAAGCTTTGTGCTGCGTTTGATAGCCCGAATTGCATAGACGTAAATTCGAATAGGCCAAACGGGGTAATGATCGCAGTCTTTGGTATATCGGCCTCTTCGACCGGTATTTGGTGATAAGCGCGAGACATGTCTATGGTGCTAAATATGGTAGCGTCAGCTAATTTATGTGCAAAATCATTTAGTTGCGGTATGGGATATTTGTCCGGAATTGTCTGGGCGTTCAAGCGGCGATAGACCCCACATGGACGCCATTCGCCATTCGGTTTCCTAACCATGTGCAAGGGGCTGGCCCAATTACTCTTTGATGGCCTGCAAATCCCCTGCTCCATAAGGTATTTAAATTCCTTTTTGGCTGCTTCAAGTAGAGCTGGTGCGAGTCTACGAGCACGCTCAGTAACAGGAGGTCCCTTGGTCTCAATACAATGTGTTATAGTGTGTCTTTTTTTATCAGGGATTTTCATGTTAGGCCTTGTTAAGTTCGGGTATTTATTCAGGATGTCCCTATATTTTTGTGTAGTAGAAATAGTAGAGATTCCAGAAGTTGGTCCTTTGTAGGTTATTCCCCTGATTAATAGTCCTGTAGATTGGTCTGCAATGGTTGCTTTCTTGAGATCCACTGTTAAGTTAAAATTGTGAAGAAAATCAGCTCCTAGTATGGGTCTCGAAACATCAGCGACGATGAATCGCCATTTTAATGCTCGTCGAAGGCCAAAATTGAGTTCGACGGTCCTTGTACCATATGTTTTGATTGGATTTCCATTCGCACCATACAGGGTAGTTGGGCAGTTGTCAGAAGTTACATTATTCTTGTTATAAGACTGGTTTCTTGGGAGGACTGATATATCTGCGCCCGTGTCGACAAGGAATTTTTGCCTAGTTTGTTGGTCATATACGAAGAGACGACAAGTTTTGCTGGGAATCTCACATGTCCCTACTGTGAGGTTCCTTTTGTCGTTTTCCGAGTTTTTCTTGGTAAATGAACAAGGTTGTAAACACCTGTATGCTTTTTCCCCGAATCTTCTGTGGAAACTGCAGATGCCATTATTGTTTCTATTTGGAGATTTATCACGAGACCTAGACCTAGGTCTGCTTGTGAAGTTCATCTGCGTCGAATTTTGATACGAGTAGTTCCTACGAGGACTTTGATTTCGTTTTCTTTGAAAGTTTGAAGATTGGTTAGTTTGAGCAAGCTTCAATTGAGATACTTCTCGGGTTAATGCGGAAATTTGTTGCTGAAGTTGAAGTAATATTGAAGTTTCCGTGGGTTCCGATCTTGATGTGCATGTTTTATTATTGCGGTCGACGACACTACAATCTGTCGATTTGTAAACATCCAATATTTTGTCAGCCGTGGACGCCAGTTGGCTCACATTATTTTCCGTGAGTGCTGACAATATTGCCTGCACATGTTGCGGTAGGCGCTGCAGCCATAATGTGCGGACTATTGCGCTCTCTGCTAAAGCTGGGCCAGCTAGTTCCAACATGTGCCTTAAGAGTTCTGTAGGTTTCCGGTCTTCAAGTTGAATTCCCGTAAGCAAGTGAGTTAGGCGCTTCTCCGCAGAATCCTGCAGACGATCAATAAGCGCGGCCTTGAGGGCGGTATATTTTAATAAATAGAATGACAAACGTTGGACTTGCATTTATGTCCCAAACCGACACAGGTTATTATTAAAATTTATCAGAAGGATTATACGAAGAAGGCAGCGCACAAATGCGACTCGACAACCGGGCCGCGAAAACAGAATGATCGGCCAGTTCGCCGTGGTTCTAGTGCCGGGTTACTAATGTTGCCCGATCAACAAAACATTTATAAGGCTATTAAATTCTTTCGCTGCCTTCCGCTACAACACATTTAAAAAAACGTTCGGCAACATACCAAGAAATTGATAAGTCGATTTAATTTTCTTTGTCAGTTAACAACAATCGAATCTGGTGACTTGACCAAAAAATGCAAAGTATTTGCAGAATTTTATCATGAAGACATTAATGCAGATGAGCTCAAAACAGAATGTTTTCATTTAAGCCAATTTTTAAAAAACATAGCAAAACAATCAGCGGATTTAAATATCTCAACCTTACATAACCTAATAAAATCAGATAAATTGGAAGAAACTTTTCCAAACGTAGAAATTGCTACAAGAATATTTCTTTGCCTAATAATGGTTACCAATTGTAGTAGAGAGCGGTCATTTTCGCAGCTTAAGAGAATAAAAAATGAATTGCGAACAACAATTGCGAACAACTGAGTAATTTGTCAATTATGTGCATAGAAAGTGATATCCTTAAAAAAATTGACTTTAAGGATATTATTGGGATCGGGCAATATTTCAATAAAGTCGAGTCAGATTTCATTCAAAATAAAGGATTACTTTTATTAACCAAAATACACTGCACATTATTTGACAAATAACCGAAAGGGAACAGTAGCGCCACTTACGGCCAAGAAACAGAACATAAATAAAGCATTTATAAACACACCTTTGAATTTATCAACTGAAATCCCGAATGAAACCGTTATAGTAATCGTAACCAAAAAACCAGCAGCATTCTAATATCATTAATGACATATTATATCATACTGTATTTGATTACCTTTAATAAATAGTCATACTTAGTAAAAAATGTTATTATAATTCGCTTTTTTTACTTTCCAAAAAAGCCCCAAATTCTTGTGTGCCTACGGGCCCCAGCCTAGTTTAAGACGGCCCTGTCTCCCTCAACCAGTCTCTCCCGATTTAGTACGCCCGCAGTAGGTGGGCAAACGCATTAGCCGCCAAGACCCTCGCAAACCTAACCAAATGTAGCGAAGCACTTGGGGTACCCATATCCGCCTCCCAAATTGTAATGAATATAAGGCGTAGGCTACACATTCAATATTTATCACGATATTGATGGATCGTGACCCGTCAATACGGATCGGATTGCTACCCTACACGGTCGACATTTATTGTGATCCATCAATATTTATCAAATATTGTCATATTTATTGAACATGTAGGTTAGCGTATTGATGGAAAACAATATGGATTACAGGATTTCTAGATTCAGTTATCGAATAATTAAAAGTTTATCGGTTGATTAGAATTCGGAATTCCTGATCGTGATACGAATCATGTTGTGATAAATATTGAACGTGTAGACAACGCAATATTTATCAAGATCCGTGGGTTCACGATATTTTATATTCAGGAATCGAGACATCTTTAATCCATTCTAAACCATTCATCTGATTGCGGTGAAACTTTGGGGATTTGATCAGCGCTTGGCGTTATGAACTTATTTTCCATACTACTCATCTGAATGCGATGAAACTTTTATGAGCTGTGTTATGAAATTTGTATAAAATAAAATTTGTATAAAAACACAATAGGTGGCGCACGAATTGTTTGAAAATGAGTGAAATTCGTGTAGTGTAGTAGCAGGGAGGGTAGGCGGGAGGGGGAGGGGAATCCAGGAGGGGAATGAATTGGAAGGAGTTTCGCGGGAGGGGGGTCGAGGGAGGGGGGATAGCAGGGAAAGTGGAGTGGGGGGATGCGGGAGGGGGGGGAGTTCGTGGGTCGAGTGGAAGCGGAAAAGGGAAGGGAGAAAGGCGAGGAAGGTGGAAGGGGAATAGGGGAGGGGAAGAGGAGGCGGAAAGGGAACAGGGACAAATTGGAAAGGACACGCAGGGAAACACCACATCTTTATTTAAGTGGTGTTGCAACGCATGCCGGGAACTCGCTAGTTAATTATAAATGTTTAGCGTGTAAGATTCGTCTAAGAAAAAAAAATTTAAAGATACAAATTTATAGCTAATATGTGAAAGTCGACCATTTCTGGACTCCATTTGCCAAGTGATTTTTGTGAATATGCATACCAAGAATATTTCAGATTTTTGGTTTGTGCATTCCCTTACAGCCTAAGATCGTTTTATCTACTGCTTTCAGGATGGTAAACGCCCACAAAAAAATTGATAAGTTCCTCGACGCTCTGCAGTTCTTCGGGCTGGTGAACTGGTCCTTCGGGCAGGACAACGTGAAGCAGCTGCTGGGATCCATGTCTCCCAGAGACCAGTCAGAGTTCTACATGGATATGAAGACTGTCAGATGGAATGAATATACAAAGACAATGCTAGATGGGATCAGACTGTACCTGCTCAAACAAAAACCTGATAATATTCCGGAATGTAGGGCGAGATATAATAGGTAACTTTGGTGTTTTTGTGTTAATATATAATAATACATTCAAGCGATAGCTACCCAAATTTCGATAGCAGCACTAATGTCCGCTAATGAGGAAAGGCTGTGAGGCCTTTTCCATACAAATTAATTTTGGATTTGATGCCAAAATACCCAACCAAATTACCTAAATAATATTTTTTTTAACCAAAAGGTACAGTTTGTCAAATAATAGTAGAAAACATAGGAGGGCACCACTATTGTTCAAATGGCAAAACAAAAAATATAATCATGGTGGTAATCTAAAGCTGTGTAACCTACATTTTTATAAAAAAATAAAAAGACCTTAAAGTGAAAAAAATATTTTTTCATTCCACTGATCTCAAAATTAGAATTGCATATAGGTATATTATTATTATATCTTTGCAATTTTGTGTTAACATAATGAAGAATAACTAAAGCACACTTTAACAATTGCTCACATTTATTTAATATTAGCTTAAGTACCTAGGTACCAGCGTTGTCCAGGCTTTCAATCATGTCTCTAATTTTAGATCGGAATATATTTAACCCATTCAGATCTAAAAGTAGTGTAACTAAACTCACCATTAATGATTCTTCCTTTCAACCTACTGTTAAATTCAAATTTATGTTAGATTAAATGAAAGCCACTTTGTAAAACACAATTAAATCAAATTTATATCATTAATTAGGTAACTTAACAACAGTGCTTCTTCGATTTAATTTTTTTAAGAACAAAAAAATGTTTTTTTAAATGTGTGTACAGTGTTCTGTATTTTCAGTGCAATTGCACTTTAAAATAATATTTGACAGGTAAATTGCCAGCCTACAAATTTTGTAGGCTGGCAACACCATATTTTTTATATTTTCTACTCTTATTTGACAGACTCTACCTGTCACAAATGGTGACTGGCCAACTCAGAATGAAACCAACTCAGAAACACCTCAGAAAGGTCATTAAGAGTGATGATAAAAAATCAAATAGGTTACCTAAGTTAGGTTAGGGTTATGGGCTATTTTAAAATTAATTTTTCATAGCTTTTAATGACCTTTCTGAGTTGGTTTCATTCTGAGTTGGCATGGAAACTTCGCAAAAATCTAGTGGGAATAAGTGTTACTTTATTTATTTGTGTTTTAAAATATAAAATACTAGCAAACCCGGTTAACGAAACACAATGCCACGCCATTATCCAACCTTTATAACCAACATCAAATTCACACCGCTCGCTTGCCAGAATGCTGCCCGCTGCCTGCTTGCTATCCCGCTCCCTTTATTTATATATTTCAGCCAATTTACATTCACAAAACCTTGACAAATCATATACCTAAAAACCTTCCTCATGAATCACTCTATCTATTGGTGAAAACCGCATGAAAATCCATTGCGAGTTGGGGAGCTACTTCATTTTTTACTAAGTAAAGATAGATCATTAAAGCGATCAATTTTTCACGATTTTAGAGACAATTAATGCTCTAAAGATTGCAATCCGTCTATTAAGATTGGAGAATCTACCAAACGGACCGCCCGTTTTTGCACAGAGTCGAGGGTATTTTGCAGGTATTTTGGAGCTCCAGGCCAGAGGTGGCTGCCAAATTCAACCGTGGGGCGCACTTGTGATTTGTACAGGGTTAGCAGTTGTGTACTATTAAAGTATCTGCGGGCCCTGTACAGTACGCCCAGTTTTTGGGAGGCTAACTTTACTCTGGCTTCGATTGAGCCCCCGTTCCTGAGCTGGTCACTTATGGTTACACCAAGCATATCAATGGAGGGCCTGTTCGGAAGATTGCTTCCGTTGAAAGAGACCAGATTTTCATTTTGATCCCTTTTAGACGTAATCAGACAAGATTGAGTCTTTGAAACGTTAAATTAATTAAATTAAATTATTTTTACCCCAAGAGAAAACACTCTCGAGGTAACCGTTCATTCTTTGCTTCAATTTTGAGGTTATGAAAATCTAACCGTATTTTTACTTTCAGACTTAAGATGATCCACTACGCGGTGAAGTACGCCCTTATAGCCCTTGCGCTGTACTCCATATGGACTATTTTAGCATGCTGTCCTTGGGTCAGGCTGCAAGAAAACAACCTTCTACAGAAAATCTTCTAAAATTGTTATTTAGTTTACTTAATCATTTTAGTTAGTTTGTAAAAATTAATAAATGTGTGCAATTTAATTTTATTGAATAAAATGTTAGTTTGGTAATAAAAATATAGAAACAATGTTTTAAAATAAGTAAAGCCTTAGTGATATAAATTTTATACATTTTTGATAAACAACCTTGTCGGAAAAAACTTCACCAAATCACCATTGACTAAACTTTTTTTTTATGTTAGCTCCACTTTCGTTGAGGAAAATAATTTCGATTAGGGCCTTAGGGGACGCTGTATGGAGGGTCTTTTTGAGGAAAGGAAGGAGAAGAATTTCTGGGAAGGAAAAAGGGTGACCGGAAAGCTCAGAATGAAATCAACTGAGAAAGTCCTTTGAAAAGTTTAATGACTTTTCAAATGTGAAGAAAAAAAATATATAAAAAATTGGTGTTACGTTAGATTAGGGTTATAGGCTATTTTAAAATTGTTTTTTTTTCAAAGCTTTTAATGACTTTTCAAAGAGGTGTTGAGTTGACTTGATTCTGAGTTGGCATTGAACCGGAAAAATGGTATGAGGTGTGGGCAGGAATATGTGGATCAATGTCCAAGAGTGACAGAGGTATGAATCCATCCCTCCCACTGCGGTGCAAGGCGATGGGTTGAAAGAGGCCGGTTGGAGAAGTTAAAAGGCTTCTCTCAACCACCTCTTGATCCGACCCGTTACGCAGCAGGTGGGCAGACGCATCCGCTGCCAAAACCCGGACAAACCTCACCCCATAAACCGGGCACCCCTGCAAAGTCAATAAACATAGCGGACCACTATGGCAGAGGTGTTGGTTATCCAATAAATGGTTCCCGGGCGGCGGTACCCATACCCTCCTCCCAAATGGAAAACTGATATTTAACTAACATAAAAAGTTTTACATTGTAAATAAATTATTTTCATTCCATAATTTTTTTTTTTTTTTTACCTGAGCTCCACACAGGAGGCCCTGAGGAAAATAATTTCCCTCAGGGCCTATGTCATCTTTGGGGATGCTGTGTGGAGGTTTTTTTTTAAGGAAAGGAAGGAGGAGAGTTCTGGGAAGGAAAAGGGTTTAAGGGATGGGTAGGAATCTGGGGTTCAGTATGTCCTGATCATCCTCCTCCAAGACCTAGACAAACCTCACCCCATGAACCCGGGTACCCCTGCTAAATCACCAAACGTAGCGAACCACTTGGGGTGACCAATAGCAGAGGTGTTGGTTATCCAATAAAGATTCCCGGGGCGGCGGTACCCATTCCCGCCTCCCAAATTGTATAAAAATACTTTTTTCCAACCAATACTGTAATATTACCTGTCCTGCTCTTCCTCAATCAGCACTCGATTAATTACGGTTATAACTCACCACTGTCCAGAATGTGTAGAATGGTCAACAGACGTCAAGACCTTGATTTTTTGGTATAAGCTTAAATGATTTCTGTTGCTCTAACAATTGAAGATATTTTATTAAGTTTTCCAAAATCTTTACTTCAAGCTTCTTTTTTCTTCTATTTTCTCTATTTGTCTTTGCTTTCATTTACCATTCTTTATCCTTGGTTACGCATTGCAATATGTTTTGTTTGTTCGAAAATTTAAATAAATATATATCACAAAGAGGGTACTTACTCACTCCTTGGATTTAGCAGAGACACCTAAATGGATTGTTTTCAAAAATAGAATCTAAAACAAGAAAATAACTGACACTGTTTGTTTCTTGGAAAATTTTTATCATTGTGAAAACTTATGAGTTTGTGTATTGATTGACAAATTTCATCTCTTGAAGTCACCTTAGGATTGCATTGATGGAATTTAACTATTGATTGGATGATATTACGGAGGCCTCCAAGCTACAAAAACTACAAAACAAGGTTGGTGGATCTGATATTTTCCCTGGAGTTTTTTCTTCGTGCCATTTCTTTGTGATATATTTGTTCGCGCAAGTAGAGTTTTCATAATCATATCCGCGAGTATTAGGCTCAGAGGGTTTGAGATTATTTACACATCTCAAACTCATATTTATAATGCAATCCTTACAATGTTAATTTCCAAATTTCATGATACTTTGTTGTAAATTGGACGCAAGTCCGTTAATAAATAAATAAATAAATTACAAATTATTTAAAGATATAGTTGTGAATGATGAATACTTGGAGCAGGTGGTTGAGTTTGTTTATCTGGGTAGTATGTTTACGAGAGATGGGAAGGCTAATAGAGATATTGAAAGATGGGTAAATGACGGGGTAAGTTTTGGGGATCGCTGGCAACGGTTAATACGCACTTTTTTTTGAAAAATCTTTTGATTCACCTTAATTACATTAAAAGACAACTATTTGCATTGGGGGAAGTGGAAAATATTTTTGTATAACATGGTTTGTGATACAAAAGAAAGTGCCCCTTTATAACGCCTACTCGCGTCAAGGCAAGAAAAACATCCCAGTTTTCAAGTAGTTTAGCGGCTACGCTAGGTTTGTGTAACATGGTTTGTGATTCTGGCGTACAATCTCACAAGACGAAAGCTAATTTTAATTTTGCGTAATGAAATTTAGAATGAAATATTTTCCACTTCCCCCAATGCAAATAGTTGCCTTTTAATGTAATTAAGGTGAATCAAAAGGTTTTTTTTTTTAAAAGTGCATATCAACCGTTGCCAGCGATCCCCAAAAATTAATAATGCCGGTAACTCCATTAATGTAGGACTGAATGCCGTTGGCGCTAATAAAAAACTGTCAAAAAAAAGCGAAGCTAGCAGTCCACAATGGAGTCCTGGTGCCTACCCTGATGTATGGCAGTGAGGCATGGAACTGGCAGAGGAAGGATGAAAGTAAACTGAATGCTGTTGAAATGAGATCCCTGAGACGTATGTGTGGTAAAACCATGTATGATCGTGTTAGAAATGTGGATATCCGCAAAGAATGTAAGGCTGATGTAAGTATAATGAGCAAAATTAAGAAAGGGACCCTCAGATGGTTTGGGCACGTAGAGCGAATGAGCAAAGAAAGTAGTGTAAAAAGAATATATGATGCAAATGTGAATGGTAGAAGAAGTCGGGGACGCCCGAGGAAGACATGGCACGATCAAGTGAATCAGATACTTGAGACGGGCCATGTCAAAAGTCAGAATAATAGAAGAGTATGTATGAGACGATGTATGAATGTGAGTGAGGCAAAGAGTGTGTGCCAAGACCGAGTTGTTTGGCGGTCCGTCCTCTCTGCCTACCCCTGCGGGGAAACGGCGTAATGGTTAGTTAGTTAGTTAGATAGCAAATTATTTATTAAAAATGAGGACGCTGCAACTGAGAACCGTTTTCACCCCAAACGAATTTTTCATGTAGTAGTCTTCGAATTGACTATATTCAGATAAACTGTCTTGACTTAACGCCTTCATAAATCTGAAAGCTCTGGCAAAAATATGGGTCTTGTAGTAAACCAGCAAAAGACCAAATACATGGGCGTAGGATGCACCCAACAAATCCTAACTCTCTCATGTGGAAACCAAAATTTCGAAACGGTACCAAGATTCACATACCTAGGCTCCCTGATAACAAACGACAATAATACCACAGAGGAGATCCAGAAGCGCATAGTGAACGCAAATCGCTGTTATTTCCGCCTACAAAACCTATTAAAGTCCAGACTGCTGTCCAGAAACACGAAGATATTAGTGTACAAAACACTTATCGGACCAGTACTTACGTACGCAGCTGAGACTTGGGTACTAACTAAGAGGAATGAGCGAGCACTGGACATTTTTGAAAAAAAAAATTGAGGCGCATCTTCGGACCGGTTCTAGAAAATGGATTTTGGCGCAGACGTTATAACAATGAGCTCTATACTTTGTTTAAGGAGCTAAAGGTCGCAAAATTTATAAAACTGGGAAGATATTTATTTATTGTTATTAAGTTTATTTTGTAGAACTCCATTTTAATTTTTTATTTATTTTATGTATTTAATAATATTATTATTCAATGTATAAAAACAGTTTATTATAAACAAGTTCTGCTTCGTAATTATTATTATGCGTTACGGCTGTTTCGCCCTCTGAAGGCATTATCACACTGTGCTTGATACCACCTACAGACGATGTATTTATGTCATTTCTAGACAGGTACTTATGATGACAAAATGAATAGCTTTTTATTTTTATTACCTGTGCCCCTAAACTTCTAAGTAAAATGACTGAAATATTAATGGTTAAGTTTCCCAATTACTGGATTGTTTAAATTTGACTGAAGGTCGTTAATTATTCTATAAAATAAACCCTTGATGATTCATCAGGATTTACCTAATAACACAATTAATACAATTGATATTTGAAAAGGTCATTATTATGCTCTTGGATAACCCACGATGACTCATGTATTTACTTAATAGCACAGTTAGGTATTTGGACTGGGTTTAAATATATCTAAAAGTGGCGAGCGAATTATATTTGTTGTTCATTAATTAAAATAGCTTTCTGATTATTAGAGTTTTTATTAATTTCTAACTGCTCTAACAGATTGAGTTTGCGTCCTTTATTTTGTAAGTGCAACGGAAATGGTTTATTATTATCTCTAAGTGAGTGATTGTTTTCTAAGAGATGTTTAGCAAATTGTGATTCTATTTAATTATTATTTTTAAACGATCGCATGTGTTCTTTGAATCTAGTGTTAAAGGACCGACCAGTTTGTCCAACATAAACAGCGTTGCATTCATCCCACTGGAGTTTAATGCCACTATTTTTTAGTTTGGGTATTTTATTTTTTGAGTATTTAAGAGATGATCCTAAAGTTTTATTTGTGCGGAAGGCAACATCTAAGCCACAATTTTGAGAACTTTAGCTATTTTATTAGATGTCGGTCCGACAAATTCAAAACATCCAAATTTATTATTTGTTTTATTGTTAGTCGCTGGGTAAATTAAGTTAAGATTATTTTTGTGTTTTTTGTGACTAATTATTTTTTCAATGTCTCTACCTTTGAAGTAGTTATTTTGAGCAATAGTTAAAATTATATTTTTTCCCTCTCGTAAGCCATATTGTCAAGCGGGATGTTGGTAAGTCTATATATCATTGAGTGGTAAGCGGATAATTTATGTGCCCATGGGTGCAAAGATTTATAATTAATGCTCGTGTCGGTAAACGTAGGCTTATGGAAAATTTCAAAAGTATGTTTATTATTTTCTCTACCGATTGTTAAATCTAAAAAGTTGATTTTCTTATTACACTCCCTTTCAACAGTAAAGCAGATTTTACGGTTGATGGAGTTGGCTAAACTAACAAAAAGATCTAATTGTCTGTTGGTACCTTGCCAACAGATAAGAATATAATCAACATAGCGAACGTAGTATATTATGTATTTACTAGAGACTGAATTTAAAATTTGTTTTTCAATATAGTCCATGAATATTTCGGCAAGAAGGGGACTAAGCGGGGATCCCATGGGCAAGCCATCGTTTTGTTGGTAGAATTTATCATTAAATATAAAATATTTGGTTTCAACACATATTTTTAAGAGATCGAATAAGTCTTTTTTTATGACTGGGTTTATTTTAGATTTATCTAGTATATCTTCTATGATTTTAAGGCACTCTTGGACAGGGACATTGCTAAAAAGGCTTACTACGTCTAAAGATAAAAATTGACAAAAAATCAAAAAAAAAAAAAAAACTGGGAAGACTTCGGTGGCTGGATCATGTGGAGAGAATGACCGAGCATCAAGCACCAAAGTCCCTGCTGAGTTCAAGACCAATAGGGCGAAGGAGCCTGGGAAGACCAAGACTAAGATGGAGCGACAACTATCTTGGAACTTCTGAACTGGAGAGAGCTGGCACAAAACCGAGATGAGTGGAGGAAGACTCTTGAAGAGGCCAAGACCCACCAGGGGTTGTAGAGCCAAGAGTGATGATGATCTTGACTTAATTTAACTATAAGATCCTGACATTATTTTGAGTAAAAAATGTAATTGAAGTATTGGTCTCCGGTGACATTTTGATTTTTTTTATTTTTTTCCCCTCATTAACCCTCATTCTCCCGCGTCCAATAACTACTGTTTTTTTAATATAAATATCCCCAAAGATGACATCGGCTCTGGGGAATTATTTTCCTCAGCGCATCCCGTATGGAGCTAACGAAATTTTTTTTATTGGGATGCTATGAAGTGGGTCTTTTTAGGAAAGGAAGGAGAGGATGTTCTGAGATGGAAAAATGTTTTGTTTTTTTTTTACATGAATACCTCACAGGAGTCTCAGCTGCTTCCGACTAGAGTCAGTGAGACTATGGGCTTCCCAATTGACACACACACTTCCCAATCACAGGAATTGGCAAATGGAAGGATAAGTCCCTACCTTTTGATGGGTTCATCCGCTGTTTCTGGACCGATCCTGGTGATGGCTGCTCTCCACGAAACGGCACAACTATATGTCACAGTTACCGACACTTTTTTGATATATTACTAGTATTTTTTATGGTTATTAGCAAGAATTCAATGGCGAGATGTGACCGACGCTCGACGTCACTTCGATTTTTCAACTCATGTAGTTAATTTTAAATTTTGGTGCCAATATTGTGGATGGGTTCCACGTAGGTATGAAAACATCTTCTTCTTTTCCTAATAAGTAGGGAATTTCACGGAAAGGAAGAAGACAAAGGAATAAATGAACAATGAAGGACTTGGGAACATGGGTTTAGCTTTTAAACTGTTTCAGAACTAAACATGAACAGTATAATCATAAATAATGCTGCCAAGCTTTAAATAAATCGCAGAAAATAAAAGTAATTAACGAAAATTAGCAATGAAAGCAGTCAATTATCAAATAATAAACATTAGCAAAAATAATTAATTCAGTATGACTCTACAAGCAATACAAACAACTGTAATTCAATCATATTTATGTCAACAAGAGATAAGGCAAAGATAATATGCTCTATTTCGTGGGTAAAGATTTACTCTCATTCAAGTAAGGGACACCATCAAATTAAGTGGTCCGATGTGACTTAAGTTTTAATTAGCTGTATGTAACTTATACATTCAGGTATGTAACCGTTTTTCACTTATTTCTTTTACCAGTGGGGCAGTGAAGGGTTTGCCTACAATTAAATATTTTATTATAGGCAATGTAAGCGAAATTACTCTAACTTTCTTAATTAATTTAACGCCTATTCGTAAAGAGACGCTTTACTAATCACATGAATTGGTTGGCTGAGGTCAGATTCTGTACGCAGGTACATACACTTCACTAACTTCTAATCGCAAATAATCAAAGTTGTTGAAAAAATCGATATTGGCCTACATTTTACAATTTTAAACAAAAAAATACCTATCCGTACAACTTTTTATATAAACAACTAGCTGACCCGACAAACGTTGTTCTGCCATATAAATTATTTCTAGCGAATATTTCGGTAGTTAATTAAAAAAATGAATGTATTTTAAGTGTGTGGGGATGGGATCTATGACAGAAAGAGGAATGAAGCACTGTAGACGATGACCTCCGATAAAAACAAAAAAAACGCAAACCATTCATTTTCTCAATTCATTCTATTTCATTAAAGTAACGGACATATTTGTTGTTTGATATCTTAAAAGTTAAATATAAAGTGTTCTGTGTTTTTTATCCTAAAGTAAGAAAATGAAATAAAGAAAATCAATATTAATTTCGAAGAGCAATTATTGAGTGTACGATATTTTTTGTGAGTCCGTCTTTAGCCAACACAAATAAGCTCGATGGTTTGCCCACGCGAGAACATGATGCCGAAAGAAATATCAAAATGACGCGACGCTTCTCGTGAATGTCTTGCGCATGTGTGGATGAAAGTTCGGTGAGGCGGACGTAGCGCCATCTGTCATTCAACAACATAAATAATTTCATTATATTTGAAATACGAACGACGACAGTTAAATTTGTTCATACAAAAATACAAAAATCGCGATTAAAAAATGGGAGGGTGGGGGTAGGAGGATTGAAATTTGGAATTATAGGTATTTTTTACGCCAAATAAAAAAAATTACAAAAAAATTAATTTAACAAAAAAATAGATTTTTTTTTCTGGATAGGGACACCCTAAACACCTAGCGGTATGAAATTTACTTAAAACCTATTCTCATACCTACCAAATAAACATAAAAAGTTTCATAACAATCGGTCAAGCCGTTTCGGAGGAGTGCGACCACAAACACCATGACACGAGATTTTTATATACAAGATATTATTTAGTTTGGTTTATATTTTGGCATCAAATCCAATTTTAAGTTTTGTATGAGAAAGGCCGCGCGACCTTTCCTTTCATAGGGTTTGCCTGGAAAGTTGCGGGAAAACATTTTGCAATTAGGTACATTCCGTGACCAGAAAATCAATCAATTAATTTTCAGTTATGTAAACATAATTCACTTTTTTCTTACCTTTAAGGCACCGCAACCGGGCTCAAAAAGAAGAAGATGGAGAGATATGAAATTACGAATGTTAGGGGAGCGAGCTAGTATTTAAAGCGATAAAATCGATGCGAAAATTGTGAAAATGTTCAATAAAACACGACTCGTTTAAAATAGAGCAAAAATCTAGCGGAGGTTGTCAGCATTTAAAGAAACGCTGTGAATTTTTTCATGCTTATA
Source organism: Limnephilus rhombicus (assembly GCA_929108145.2). Taxonomy (NCBI): domain Eukaryota; kingdom Metazoa; phylum Arthropoda; class Insecta; order Trichoptera; family Limnephilidae; genus Limnephilus; species Limnephilus rhombicus. The sequence goes on from OV815296.1 coordinate 12,843,567, forward strand.
ACTTGTAAAATAACTGAAACAAACGTGTTAATAATAATTTTCGGAGCACACTTTGCGATTTTTTTCTGTCGAGGGAATTTTATATAATTTGCGTTTCGGCGCGGGGAATGTCTAGATATTATCTTCAAGAATAACATATATTTTTTAGGAGCTTTAAAACTTAACGTGTTAAAGGGAAAACGGTAGAAATTCGGGTAGCGGAGTCTTAACCCCGCGGGTTTGAAGGCACGCTTCACAAGCTTTACTAAAGGGGTGTACCGGTGTTACCTGAGTTAAGTTACGTGGAAAACGTTTTTTTATCCGGTTTTCTTTGAAAGAATGTAATTTATGAGTGAATTGCGATGTGTTCTTTTTATATGAATACCGCACAAGAGTCACAACTGAAGAAGAGAAAGAGATGTGGCAGAGGAAGGTGGGGAAGTTCCTGGCTCCTATACACGGCTAAAGCCATTTCAAGCTGCGTTTCAATTCTAAATGTTAAGAGAATGTATGAGACGATGTATGAATGTGAGTGAGGCAAAGAGTGTGTGCCAAGACCGAGTTGTTTGGCGGTCCGTCCTCTCTGCCTACCATTGCGGAGAAACGGCGTGATGGTTAGTTTTTTAATTTTTTTTTTATTTAGTAACTATATAATATTTTTTACATTTTTATATGAAACATGTTAGTTAGATGTATATATAAAATATATTCGTAGTCCTCCTCACTAGGAGATCCTGTGCTGAGGGGGACTATGCTTTGGATAAGTTTTTCAGCGACTTCTATGGTTTAACTTCATTGATTGGATAAGGTTTTCCAGAAACTTATATGATGTTTTAAGTATACTAGTAAGTTCATTTTCCGATAGATTCTTCAGGATGTCCTTAATGTAGCTATTTTTTTTTAAAATTTGTTTGATACTAAGTGGGAGTTTGTAACATAACTTTACTGCTAAAAATGCAGAACTTCTTTGACCAAATGAAGAGTTACACTTTGGTATATTAAGTATGTCTGTTTGTTTGGCTCTGGTTTTATGAGCATGTGAGGTGTCTGCCTCTGAATCATTTTTGTGGTGATGTACTAGAATGTTTTTGGCATAGATTTTCTGTATGCTTGGAACATCAAACTGTTTAAAAATTTCTGTTGTTGACGTCCTTATGGGGACCTTTAGAATGGTCTTTATAATGCAATTCTGAGTTATCTTAAGTTGTTTTAAGTGATTAGATGCTGCTCAGCCCCATCCTATTACTCCTACTAGTTAGTTAGTTAGTTAGGTATATTTAATTACATTGTTGTTTTTCCCATAATTTTTCACACTGTGGCAATAACAATGATAATAATAATTCGTAGAAATGTCACGTATACTGGTTTGAAAGAAAACGGTTGGGCTTGTTTACATAAGTCCTCTCGACTCGAGGGCTTTAGATAGGCCAATCTCTTGAACTATTGAATTTGGGAGGCGGGTACAGCCGCCCCAGGAAAGGTCACCCCAAGTGAGTCGCTATGTTTAGTGTCTTAGCAGGTGTGAGAATGGTTTTGGAGGTACTCCTGCTTTTCAAATGTGCAAGAGCGAGACGGAAGAAACAGGGTATAAAAGGTGATGGATGTTCCTGCTCGCTCTCCTTAATCTCTGATAGCTCTATTAGCCAGCACGTAGCTTTACAACAAAGTCTTGTTAATATTGTGCAAATAAATAACCAACTCGTCCACGCGCGTTTCATTAAGATCTGTAAGATCTCATCTGCGCCTACACCAACAGTCTAAATAACAGCAGGGGTATTCGTGTTAATGGGGTGAAGTTATTGATCTTGGAAGCGGAAGCGTCTGCCCACCGGTGACCGGACAACTCAGAAAGAAACCAACTCAGAAGCACCAAAGGTCATTAAGACTGATGATAAAAAAAATGGTTAAATAAGTTAAGTTAGGTTAGGGTTACAGGCAATTTTTAAATTATTTTTTCATAGCTTTTAACGACCTTTCTGAGGTGTTTCTGAGTTGGTTTCATTCTGAGTTGGCATGGAACCCTGCCCACCATCTGTATTGTGGTGGGAGGGATGAATTCATACATTCGTCACTCCTAGACACACTGATCCGCAGATTCCAACCCATCGTCATACATTTTTTCTTCCAAGAACTTCATCTTATTCCTTTTCAGCATCCCCATAGATGTAACAGCTCCTGAGGGAAATTAGTTTTCCTCGGTGGAGAAAACATAAAAAAATCAATATTTGAACATTTTTGTTCAATTTCACAAGAAGTAAGTCAAAATTGAACATACTTCGGTCATACGGACATATCCAAAACACACTTCTCTCCGTTTATCTCAACAGTGGCAAGTAACTACTTTTTAGATTTCTATTTCTTTCTTTCTCTTCTTAAGGCGCCGCAACCGGGCTCAAAAAGAAGATGGAGAGATATGAAATTATGAATGTTAGAGGAGGGCGCTAGTATTTAAAGCGATAAAATCGATGCGAAAATTGTGAAAATGTTTAATAAAACACGACTCGTTTAAAATAGAGCAAAATTCTCGCGGGGGTTGTCATAAACAGCATTTAAAGAAACACTGTGAATTTTTTCATACATATAACTTGTAAAATAACTGAAACAAACGTGTTTATAATAATTTTTGGAGCACACTTTGCGATTTTTTTCTATCGAGGGAATTTTATATAATTTGCGTTTCGGCGCGGCAAAGTCTAGATATTATCTTCAAGAATAACATATATTTTTTAAGAGCTTTAAAACTTAACGTGAAGAAATCGGTAGTAATTCGGGTAGCGGCGGCTTATAATTTAATTCCGCATAAATAAAAACTGAAGTAAAATTAAATAATAATGAACGAATATAAATAAAAAAATGATTGCAGTTCTTTTACGTGAATTTGTTCGCAAAATGCTGAACAACAAACAAAAATAAATGTACCTAGTGATACAAACAAAGTCTTTATTGTATCTAATCTCAATGCAGCTCTTTTTTGGGATCAATTTTTATATACTAACAATGTTATTCGTTTCATAAAAACCAAGCAATTTTATCGAAAAACATTTAACAAGCCAATTATAAGAGATTTAAAATAATATCTCCAAATTTTAATTTACGCCTCATTAAAATGAATAATGTTCTGTAATGGCCGCTAATTATATAATGAATCATGACTGTCCACTTGTGAATGTCAACTTCTGAGATAAAGATATTAGGGGTCACGCCACATGTGATTTACTGGCCGACAATAAATTAATATTGTGTATAAAAGGGGTTTTCAACTTTTTCAGGTCGCGACCCCATTTGACAAAAGACAAATGACCGCGACCCCTGTTTTATCTGCCTTATTCTTAACATGAAAACACAAGCAAAAAATCACCACACATATGGATAATAGGCATAAAAATCGTTTGGCAAACTAACGGAGACTAGTCAATTTTAGCGAAAAGGTGTTATTATTTATTTTGTTCAGAATTTTACTGGAAAGAAAAGAGTAAATCAAGGGAAACAATCACAATTGTAGTGAAAAAATTTATTTTTAAGTTGTTTCTTAGACGCCTTTATTTATTTCTTATGAAAAATACATTTTTTAGTAGTCCTTTTTAATTTTTTATAAAGTAACTAGCAGTTAAAAACCTGTTCCGCGGGCGGCTTTTACTTCCACTTCTTGTTCCCGAGTTCCCCTCCTCCCCCCCCCACCGCATCCTTCCGAGTTCCCCTTTTCCCCCTCCCCTCCGCACCTTTCCGAGTTCCCCTTTTCCCCTTCCCCCTCCCCCCACTCCCTCCCCCCACTCCCACCCCCTCCCCATCCTTCAACCCCCTCCCTCCACCTCCTCCACCCTCCGACCTCTCCCTTCCCCCACCCATCCCCCCCCTCCCCCCCCCCTCCCCCCCCCCCCTCCCCCTCCGCCCCTCCCCCATACCACCACTCCCCCTCCCCCCCCCCTCCCCCCACCCCTACCCCCACCGCACTCCACCCTCCCGCTCCCCCTCCCCACTCCTCCATACAAATCGTCAAATTTTAATCGCAATCGGATGAACGATTTAGCAATGCATAATTTCATGATGCCAGAGCTCACTATTGTATACAGAAATCATCGCGGGCATGCGCACATAAAATCCCCAAAGTTTCAGCGCAATCGGATGAATGGTTTAGCAATGCATAGCGGACATACATTTATACGTACATGCATACAAACCCAGAAACAAACATATTTTGATTTTTATGTGCGTAGATTAAAATTTTTATTTTTATTCGACTCGAGCGAAACGATAGGAAAAGCTTTCATTTATACAACACTCATTATTCATTATATAAAATGATTGGTTTTTCTTTTTCACACTACGCCTGAAAATTCTCTCAAAAAATTAATGTCAAATTTGTATTACTTCATTGAACTTCGATATCAGTTTGATACAAATGGCAGATGATGGAACCTTGTTGTTTTAAGGAAACGACTATAGGAGAACTCCAGGCCACCATGTGATCGGAAATTCGCGCAAAATAACTTTACCGACATTATTAGATTTATTCAAACTTTAAGACGGATGCTATTTAAAAATTAACATAATAATTGTAAAATCTACTGTTTCCAAATGGGGTCGCTACCCATAAATTGGAAACCTATGATTTATGTAACCTATGATGCTTGTACGATGATTATTTAAAATCTTACTTGTTAATTAAATACTACTTATAATAAATAAGTAGCTAAATAAAGTGACTAGAAAGATGTCAACTATGTGATTACCAGGTACTAAGTGCACTACTTAAGCAAAATGTTATTCTGCTTCGTAAATTGCAATAACATTATAAAACCTTTTTTTTTCAGAGGAAACCGGGCGGCGTTTTGTCGGTAAAAACGTATTCCCCAATTTCTTTTCTAGATTTTGACTCTAGTGCTAGTATTTTTCTTTTTTGATAAATTCTTTTTATTATAATCTATTCTTAGCCACTGGAGCGCTTTTCGCCACAATATGGCACTATTTAAAACACCTCGGATTGCTTAGCTGCCAATTTTGGCAAATTTCCCCTTATTTGTAAGTAATTAAGTAGAAAAATGAAACAATACAACTTTGTATAAACCACTTATATAATGTGCAAATCCAACCGGTTTCGGAACAAACGTTCCTTCGTCAGGGAAAGCTTATACTAATTTGACAGTTTAGAACAATGTTTTATTATGATAGGGGTGGAGCCGTTGCTAGTTAATAATGTAGTTAATAATAATTATTTATTAGTTAATAATATTTTTAATTTCCAAAGATTCTAAGTTATTAAACGTTTAGATAACTTAGAAGCTTTGGAAATCAAAAAATCCCTTAAAAATAATGAATCTATTATCAACAATATTACCGTAGACCGTCGCGCGATACACACGTTTTACCGTCGCGCTGTCATTCAAAAAAAATTTCGCGAGTTTTATTCACTCTTGTAAGGAATAATGAGTGACGCCGTGCTCATCGAATTAAGGAGCATCATTCTCGAGCAAAGCAGGACGATAAACGAGTTGCTAGACCGTGTAAAGGCCATAGAAGCAACATTGAATCGCCAGGTGACAAACAATGAAGACAAAAATGTACTACCTACGAATCCCTCTACACAGCGCTGGGCTGACGTAGCGGCCCTCGCAGCCCCCGCGGCCCCCGCCGTCCCCCACACCGCGTCCGCTAACCCGTCCGCAGTGGCACAAACCAAGGAAAGGATGCGTACTAGGGCGGCCACCAAAGCTAAAAATAACGACATTCAATTTGAAACCGCATCTTTTAGCGGCGCGATCCCTAAAACACACACAACAGAACCACACATTCCAATTTCCGAGCACGAATCGAAAACCACTCCTAATCAGGAAGAATGGACGAACGTTAAACGCAGACAACGGACAGCGAAGAACTTGATTGTTGGGAACTCCGATAAGTCTTCAAGTGTAAAAGCATTTCCAAGGATAAGGAATATTATTGTGTCCAGAATTTTAAAGGACACAACAGAAGAAGAGATCCGGGCGCACCTGGAGAAAAATAAGATACCGAAATGCGAAATTCAAAAATTCATCGCACATTCTCAAAAATACGCAGCTTTCAGGATAGGTGTAACGGAGGATCTGTACGATAAACTCTTACAGGAAAATTTATGGCCAAGAGGAGTACCGATAAGACATTATCGATACATAAAACCGAGACAAAATCCAATTGATACTAACCAGAACCGGCCCAAACCGAACGATGATGCCGCCCCGAAATGACTAGAGAACCCCCTAAAAGCAAATTCTCTCCCTTGCACAATTTATTACCAAAATGTGCGGGGATTAAGATCCAAGACTGATGATTTCATACAAAGTGTGATAATACAAAACAACGACCTTATACTACTTTCAGAGACATGGCTTAATGACAGCATTTACAATGGTCAACTCTTCGATCAACGGTATGACGTCTTCAGAAAGGATAGAACCTCGGGTCATTCAAGGGGAGGAGGAGTACTGCTAGCCGCGAGACGTGACCGCGCCACCCTAACCCAGAGACTTACCTATTTGGAAAGTGAAGACGAGAATATGTGGATAAAGACATACCTAAATGATTTTGGTGTAATTTACATTTGTGTTGTGTACATTCCGCCGGCGTCGCCAAATAAAACATACACCGATTTTTTTGATAAGGTTACAGAGAACTTCAATTTTTTAATTAATAAAAAAATTGTTGTGATTGGCGACTTTAATCTGAACTCAAGTAACAAAGGCACCCAAATGGATCTCCTTTATTTTATGAATCTTTTTCAAATGAAGCAGAGTAACTCTATTACAAATGTGAAGGGAAGCACGCTGGACATTGTACTCAGTAACTTTAATTTAAAAGTATACAAATCCTTATACTCACTAGTCAAAGAAGACGCTTATCATCCATCGTTATGTATAGAGATTTCGCCGAACAAAAACACAACCAATTGTCAAACCCGAAACTTCTCGAATAATACTGATAATAGTGTTAGGCGAGGATGGAACTTCGAACATGGTGATTTTAAGGCTCTTTATTGCCATTTACAATCCCATGATTGGCAACCTTTGAAAGACATAAATGATGTTAATTTAGCGACAAACTTTTTCTATTCTATAATTTATAAATACTTTGATATGTGTTTCAAAATTAAGCGCACTCCGAGGAATGGTAGGAAATATCCTAAATGGTTTTCTAGTGAGGTTGTTAGCGACATAAAGCTCAAATTCAAACATTACAAAAAATGGAAGAAAACTGGAATGGTAAGTGAACGGGACATGTTTTGTCTACTTAGAACAAAAATAAAACGCAGTATTCGATTAGCACATGTGCAATATATTAATTCTGTTGAAAAAAATATCAGATGTGATCCCAAATCTTTCTGGAAATATATCTCGTCCAAGAGAAGTGATGGCGGGTTTGTTGACCATGTTACTTGGAATGATCAGTCTTTCTCAGGAGCAGATATTCCAGAAGCATTTGCAGACTATTTTAAATCAACTTATAGTAAGGAAGCTGCGGACTTGAAATCTTTTATACCTGGAAAAAATACGCCACTAATAGCGCAGAATGTTGATATTCAAAACATCACAAACATTGACATCACCGCGGCTGCTAAAAAATTAAAAGCCAAAACTTCTTTTGGACCGGATCTTATTCCGTCATTCGTGTTAAAGGGCTGTTTTGAGCCCTTATTAACACCTCTCGCATATATTTATAATCTCTCACTTAACTCCGGAATATTCCCAGACTTGTGGAAGATCTCCAAAGTTACACCGTTACATAAAACTGGTGATAAGGCTCCTGTCTCTAATTACAGACCAGTGGCGATCCTATCCTCTCCAGCCAAGTTGTTTGAACTAATAATTCATAAATTCATTTATACTCAAGTTGAACCCTTTATAATTGACCAGCAACACGGTTTTAGGTCTGGCAGATCTACTGTGTCTAATCTAATGGTTTTTACGGAGTACATATCTCAAGCTCTTGATAGCAACAATCAAGTAGATGTATCATACAACGACTTCGCAAAAGCCTTTGACTCGGTAGATCCGCTTATTCTCCTAAATAAACTCGACCAATTTGGATTTTCAGCGAAACTTCTACGTCTATTTCTAAGTTATTTCTCAAACAGACAGCAATACGTAACTTATGGTATATTTAACTCTTCCAACTTCATCACAAACTCTGGAGTTCCGCAGGGGTCAAATCTTGGACCCTTACTTTTCTCTCTATTTATCAACGACATTTATCATTGCATAAAATTTTCTAAGTTTCTCTTATTCGCGGATGACCTTAAATTATTCCTTTTAATAAAATCTTTGGAAAATTGCTTGCAGCTACAAAGTGATATAAATTCTATCGTCGAATGGAGTCACACCAATAAATTAGGATTTAATATTAAGAAATGCTCTATCATGTGCTACACCAAGGCGAACAAAACGATTTACTATAACTACAAAATGGCTTATTCGTCTCTTCAGCACATCGTTATTTTGAGAGATTTGGGAATCACATTTGATGCGCACCTAACATTTCACGTCCACATAGAAACGATATGCAGCAAAGCTCTAAGAATGCTAGGATTTGTGCTAAGCAACTCCAGACACTTTTGCAGCTCAGCCGCGATTCGTTTGCTATACTATAGTTTAGTACGTAGCATTTTGGAAAGTGGTTCAGTAATATGGGGACCAGTGGATTTAACATACTCTCAAATGATTGAGAAAGTGCAAAAGAAGTTTCTGAGATATTTATATCTTAGAGACTTCGGATATTATCCCTGGTTATATCCATCAGCCTTTTTGTCCGGCATGCTGGTATTAATAGCCTCGCCGAAAGAAGGAAAACTGCTTTGCTGACAACAGCATATAAACTTTTAAACGGTAACATCTGTGTTCCCGATATATTACAAAAATTTGAATTTTATGTCCCCGACAACTTCACAAGAGCGCGCAGACACAGAACTTTTGTTGTTCCGAGATGCAGAACTAACTTACCATTAGTAATGCCGCTCGGAAAAATGATTATTTTACTAAATTTCCTGCCCCCTGACATAGATATTTTTAAACTAAATATTCATCAATTCAAAAACGCTATAATTACTTAATAAAATAAAATGTATGTTTATTATTGGTTATGTATAACTGTAAATGTGCATTTAAAATAAAATAAAATAAATGAAAAATAAATAAACAAACAAAAAATATTGTCATATTATTTTATTTTTTTTACAGTGAATGCCGCACAAGAATCTCAACTGCTCCCGTCTGGAGCCAGTGAGACTATGGCATCCCCAATTGGGGTATGTTGTGAGGCTGAAGGTAGTGGGGAGGGGAAGGAGTTGGGGAAGAGGAAGGTTGGGAAGTACCTGGCTATTCAGATCTGGTCACCAAACACGGCTAAAGCCATTTTCAAGCAACGTTTCAATTCTGAATGGTGGTTTTACACCAGGGTGATACTGATAGTATCTTCCACTCTGGAACATGCCGCAAATATACTATATATTATTTTAAATGAATTAATTGTGAAATAACACAAATTAATCAAATAAAATTTATTTGCGCATGCCGGGTTCGAACCCGCGACCTCCGGATCGTGAGTCAAGAGTCTTACCCACTGGACTACGGAGGTCAATAGCCCAATCATGAATTTGTTCCCCTACCCACCCACTCTACACTAATACCTACCCACCCAATCTACATTATTAACTAGCAACGGCTCCACCCCCTACCATAATAAAACATTGTTCTAAACTGTCAAATTAGTATAAGCTTTCCCTGACGAAGGAACGTTTGTTCCGAAACTGGTCGGATTTGCACATTATATAAGTGGTTTATACAAAGTTGTATTGTTTCATTTTTCTATAATGGATAACCACAAAGTAATAGCTACATTCAAAAATATAATTAAGTAGAAGTTTACGATTTTATAATATTTTTTTATAAATCCTAGAAATATGTGATAAACGACAAAAGATGGACGAATTCATTGGCTATATAGAAGTATAATCAGTTTGTATGACTCTATAATAAAATTCAGAGGCATGATTTTCTTAATGTGTGTGGAAAATATTCAACCAAAAATCTCGATCAATCAGAGAAAAAAGTTTTAAATTGCGTTGTCGCTCCAGTGGTTACTGGAGCGACAACGCAAGAACAACGAGCGACAGTTAGGATCTTCCGAAAATCTTTAAGGTCCATTAACCATCCAGCGGCCGAGAAATCAAAAATCAGGAGTTGGCTCCAATCAAATATTTTAACAATGAATGTAAAAACAACGGGATACATGATATTAAGTTCTTAAGCTCAACCCGTAAAATAATTCCTCCTCATGATCCAGGAAAAAATATCTGGGGTTATGCATTGATCAGCATTTGACATTTAAACAAATCATCCCCTTAATTAGCGTATTTAGCCGGCAGTCATATCTTTTGCCAAATAAATTTAAAAATGGTTTATATTATAGTCTCGTACACTCACGTTTAAATTATTTGATAGAAATCTGGGGAAATGCGTGTGAAACATACATAAATGAATTACAGATAATAACAAAACAAGGTAATCAAAAAACAATTTCAATACAAGCCCATCCATACAGAACATCCACAAAAACATTATCTATGGAAACAAAACTATTAACATTAAGAAAACTATATGAATACAATACATGTCTACTTATTTACAAAATAAACAATGAACTCGTACACATACAAACACAGAATTCATTAAAATGTCCGAAGTGCACACTGCACAAACACTTTACACGACAACACGATAACATACATTTAAACACCTTCCACACTGATATGATTTTAGATTTTCACGGCCAAAAGTATTTTTGTTGTTTGTTTTTGGGGTGTTATGCCGTGTTACGCTACCTGCTCCTTTAGCCAACGTTTCGGACAGCGTTACAGTGTCCATCATCACACACATCTGCCCTGATGATGGACACTGTAACGCTGTCCGAAACGTTGGCTAAAGGAGGAGGTAGCGTCACACGGCATAACACCCCAAAAACAAACAACCTTCCACACTAACTATGGTAAATAATCCACTGGTTACGAGGGGTAAACTTATATAATTGCAATAATTGCATCCCAAGCGACATTAAAAACGATAAAAAGCTGGGTAAATTTAAAAAAAAATATATTGTTTATTCTCGATCAAATAGCGCTGTATTTAGTTTAGTTAAGTTTAGTTTAGTGTTTAATTATTTCAAGTTAAATGAGTGAAAATGCAATGTTCTTTTTTAATGGAATAAAAAAAATATATTATCGGAAATTCGCGCAAAATAACTTTTCCGACATTATTAGATTTATTCAAACTTGAAGACGTTAACGAAGACTTTAAATATTATAACATATTAATTATAAAATCTACTAAATGGAATCGCTAACCGTAAATTGGAAACCCGTGATTTAGGCAACCTATGATGTACTATGTACGATGATTTAAAATCTTACTTGTTAATTAAATACTACTTATTATAAGTAGTTAAATATATTGACTAGAAAGATTTGAACTATGTGATTACTAGGTACTAAGTGCCTACTTAAGCAAAATGTTATTCTGCTTCGTAAATTGCAATAATATTATAACACTTTTTTTCATTAAGAGGAAACAGGGCGGCGTTTTGTCCGTACAAATGTTTTCCTTAATTTCTTCTCTGGATTTTGACATTAGAGCAAATATTTTGCTTTTTTGATAAATTACTTCTTATAGGAATTGGGATCTTACAAAAATCTTTAAGGGCCATTAACCAGCCAGCGACTGAGAATTCATATTTCGCCGAAAGATGTTCTTACGATCGCACAGGGCGATTCAAATAAGAAATATTAAATATTCTCCGTACCAGCTTTTAAAAATAATAACTCAATATCGATTTTATTTCATTCAAAATTTGCTTTAATTTATACCTACATTCAAAAATTCCGAAAGGCGTGAAGATAAAACTATTAAAATGATGTACTTTTTGTAATTATTTTTTGATCATAACTATTTATCATTTCATCAACATCCTAAAAAAGATAACATTAAAACTATAACAAAATTAAGTAAAGAAATCAGACAGAACATCAGGAAAGATAGGAAGACCAAGAGGCTGCAAACATTAGAAAAGCATATAGTGAAAACAGGGGAGTGAAAAAAGCGCTTAAAGAATTGAGAGAATCAAATAAAGTATGGATACCAAAATTAAACAAAAGGGGGAATACTTCTTCAAATAGAAAAAACATAAACGAAATAGCCACAAAATTTTACCAGGACCTCTACTCAAGCCCAGACGACAAACAAAAACGTGATCCGAAGAAAGACGTCAATAAAGAGCAGGAAAACGTTGTAACTGAACCAAAAATACTTTCCAGAGAAGTAGAAAAAGCCATATACAGTCAGAAGATGGAAAAAGCCCCAGGTCCAGACAAAGTGACAAACGAACTTCTTAAAGGCACCATGGAAGAACTACTACCAATACTAACTTCAATATTCAATGATATACTTACAACTGGTCTAATACCTACACAGTGGAAAACATCAAACATTATTCTTATATTCAAGAAAGGACAAAAGGAAGATATAGGGAACTACAGACCTATAAGTTTGATGTCAAATATATACAAAGTATTTTCCAAAGTTATCCTGGAAAGAATAAGTAAAAAGTAAGACGAAAATCAACCACGGGAGCAAGCCGGCTTTAGACAAAAATACCCTACCCTGGACCACATACACACGGTGAAACAAATAGTAGAAAAATATAATGAGTATAATAAGAAACTATACATGGCATTCATCGATTACTCCAAAGCTTTCGACAGCATAAGACACATAGCTATATGGGATAGCCTTGAACAGCAGGGGATACCTTTAAACTACATCAATATTATAAAAAACATATACTTGAATTGCGAAGCGAGGATCCAACTAGAAACCTTGGGAAAAAAGTTCAAGATCGAGAGAGGAGTAAGACAGGGAGACCCTCTATCACCAAAATTGTTCTCGGCTGCTCTGGAAAGTATCTTCCGCAAACTAGCTTGGGAAAAATATGGTATCAACGTACAAGGTGTAAAACTTAACCACCTAAGATTTGCAGACGATATAGTCCTATTCGAGGAAAACCCAATGCACCTAATTAGAATGATAGAATCACTAAACGAGGAAAGTGTGAAAGTCGGCCTATGCATGAACAAAGACAAAACAAAATTGCTTACAAACTCTGAACCAGTAAACTATAAAAATTGACAACCAACCACTCGAATATGTGTCAGATTACATCTATTTAGGACAGATAATATCTCACAAAGATCAAACCACTAAAGAAATCGAGAGAAGAGTAGCAAATGGATGGAAGAAATACTGGTCTTTGAAAGAAGTCTTGAAATCTAACGAGCTAAGTATGCAAATAAAAAGGAAAGTCTTCAACACGTGTATACTTCCAGTCATCACCTATAGATGTGAAACTTGGGCACTCACCAAATGCCACAGAGAAAAGTTGGAACGCTGCCAGAGAGCCATGGAGAGAAGGTTGACAGGAACAAGGAAACAGGACAGAGTGAGAGGTAGCACAATAAGGGAGAAAACTAAAGTTGCCGATGTAGTTACCCGAATAGACCAACAAAAGTGGAGATGGACAGGACACATGATACGCGATGCACAAGAGAAATGGTGCAAAAATGTCACTGACTGGTATCCCAGAGATGGCAAGAAAAGTAGTAAGATGGGAAAATGACCTAAAACTCACTGCTGGACATCAATGGAGAAGAGTAGCGCGTGACAGGTCCCAATGGAAAATGTTAGAGGAGGCCTATGCCAAGAGGCAAACTGAGCTTCGGGATATACTATAACAAATAAGATCATGTCTAATACATACCTAACAGAAGTCCAGAATAAAAAGGCTTATTATTATTATTATTATTAGTGATCACGGTGTCCCCTACGCCAGGTAAGTATATTATTATTATTATTATATTTATCATTTTTCAACAACATCTAAGCAAAATGATAAATATAATAATAATATTAAATATATTAATTTGTAAGACCGTAAATAGATATACAAAATAGAGAAATTTTCGTATAAATAGGTATTTGGATATATTTTTTAATGATTTTATTTGAACTAAAATTAAAATTTTGAAACAAAAATTTACTAGATAACGTATTGATTTACAATAATGTATGATTACATGCTATGAAATATGTCTTGTAAAATAATATTTTTCGTTTGAAAATTTAACAAATCTGCCAACGACCTATGGTATAACCTTATTATACTAAAATAATAATAAATAATTACAAAAAGTACATATTTTTAACAGTTTTATCATAACGCCTTTCAGCATTTTTGGATGAAGGTATAAATTAAAGCAAATTTGGAATTAAAGAAAATCGATATAGAATTATAATTTTTAAAAGCTGGTACGGAGAATAATTAATCTTTCTCATTGGAACCGCCCTTTCGACGAAATGTGGATTTTCGGCCGCTGGCTGGTTAAACGCCCTTACATTTAGTATACCCTTAACGGTCATGGAATCCCCTTAATACCCTGTATGTATACATACTTCCCAGTACGTATACATGTCAAGAGACGCTACAACAGATGAATATGTATGGTAATAATGTGTGGCGAAGCCAACACTCAGGTACGTACCTACTTAAGGTATGTACCTGTGCAACATGGTGACATCGCCGCCCGGTACAACTGAGAACGGAACATGCTGAAATATCTGGCATCTCGTCGCACTTTATGGAAAGTACCGGAGCATTCATATTCCCTGTACATTAGGCGTTAGAACCATCGAGAAACGTATCGTATTCTCTCGATATTACCAGCCAAATTATTAAACCATTACCTCCGCCACGGCATTATAAAAGCCGGAGTAATGGTTTGACCGAGTGAGTCGATAGAATAGCAAGCCAAACAACTTGTCCCGTTATTCACTACTGTCACGCTCCGTTTAAATTGTGAATTATTAATTCTTATTAATAAACGATCAACATCTGGTTGCTACAAATGTGTGAATATGATTGAAGCGAGGAGCTAGTACCAAGAGAGCTGTCTGGCGGTCTATCCTCTCTAACTACCCCTGCACGCAAACAGCGTGATGATTTTAGTTAGTCAAATTGTTTTTATCAGCCTAAGTTCAAGTCGAAATTTATTCCAAGTTTCGGGATCGAATAACGCCGCGCGCCGCCACAACTAAACAATTTTATTATTGCTTTTTAATGTGAGATAATAATAATCTCATGATAAAAACATTATGATTAATGCTGCAAATTGGCTGATCATTTAATACGTTTAAAAAACAATTATTATTAATTGAGATATTAAAACAATTACTTGGTAATTGGTTATTAAATATCTAATCACTAATCATTATCAAACCATTTTCTTTCCCAGAACTCTCCTATCCTTCCTTTCCTTAAAAAAAACCCGCTACACAGCATCCCCAAATTGGGAAATTATTTTCCTCAGGGCCTCCTGCGTGGAAAAAACAAAAACAAAAACAAAAACAGTAATAATAGCATAGCGACTGTACGGTTAAAGTTTAAAAATCCGGCTAAGAATACAGCTCTGACGCCGCGCCTTACGCAAAACCGTTTTCGAACGTGGAGTTTGAGTACAAATCTACTCTTGTATTAGAACCGAATAAAGCAATGCTGAAAGATGACGCCACTTATGTTAACAGCTATCGTGAGGAGCTTCGCCTGGAAGGCGTTTGTAATTTACTGGATTTGTAATTTCTTAACTAACTAACTAATCATCATGCCGTTTCCCCAGGGGTAGGCAGAGAAGACGGACCACCAAACATGTAATTTCTTGATATGATTATTATTGTAACTGGCAGTTGTAATTAATAATAGCACGCGTTTTTATATTATATATGACATCATTGCCCGTCGCGGTTACTTTGTCCCGGTGACTAGCTGTCATTGGATCCCAGTGGATCCGATATTATTTTTGGAACCAGTTCCTATCGGATTTATAAAATGTTCACCAACACTCAAACTGGGGGGTCCACCAGAAGCAGTCTGATCCAAACTGTCGTCAACCTATGATTTAATAAAATGCCCAAGAGAAGAACTTGGCATACTTTAGTAATGAAGACTCTGCAAAATTCTTCAATATGCAGACGTTAACTTTCCGAAGAAATATAGCAGATTCGGTTATGTTATTTAAAATTATACATAACCTGATTGATAGTCCTGATCTTCTTCAACGCCTATCATTCCATGTTCCAAATCGCAACAGCAGACAGTCACTTACTTTTAATCTCCCTCTTTGCAAGACCAACTCCAAACAGAACTCATTTATCTATAGATCCACACACTCATTTAACTTAAATTATTACCACATTGACTTCTTTAACTCGACTTTACATGACATAAAACGAAAACTCACTAAGCAACATGACTCAAACTAGAATGTTTAATCCCTATATATTCCCATCCTTTGCCTCTTAATCCTAATTCTATGTTCCTCCTCCCCCATATCATATATTATATCTATTATATATTGTAAAAAAATAATAATAATAATTTAAGAAAACACCGTTATAATGTCACACTTAATTATTCATTCACTATCATCAGTGGAAAGTTCATAATTGGCATAATTAACTATCTTACTATTGTTTTATTGTGTAATCTCAGATCTGCTGTCGACTTTCCCTAAAATAAATAAATAAATTTAAAAAAAATTCCGATCCAAATACATATTGAACATTCTGTCTAAACGGTTATACAAAAATAGCGTTACATTCCATGGTTATTAATCAGTTTATATGGCAAGTAATAAATATTGGTTCCATCTTGGTCGCCATTTTTGTATAGGTCACATTTTCCGTTTGGACAGAATGTTTTATTGGTTTGCCCTCTTACGGTATTTTACTTAGTCATTATCATCAATCCATCTTTGAATTTGAGAATGTTCGAAAGTCATACAATTTGGACCACTTTCAATATGTTTGGTAACCGCAACTAGTTCAAAGCCGTCATTTGCGAGCTATAGCACTTTGGAATATCCGTTTTAATTGTTCCCAATATGAAGTTAAGCATTTTTTTGAATTTGTTTAATTAGATAAAACTATCTCGAAAAGAGTATGCCGCTCAGGCTTGAAACCGGGTGGCAAATCGTTACGTCCAGTGAACGATCCTTGCGCGCACGACAAATAATTGTGTTTTTTAATTCTCTCTGGGCTTGTGGCATCTTTGGGAATGCTGTGTGGAGGGTCTTTTTAGGGAAAGGAAGGAGAGAAAGTTCTAGGAAGGAAAATATTTGAGGGGTGTGTTATGGTGGGGGAAAAGAGGTTGAGTGTCATGTTATGGTACGGGTTGCTTAGGGTTATCTAAAGGGTATTTAATATAAGGGTAATAACACTGGAAGTGTTTGTGTATTGTGTTATGTAGTACCAACTATGTGGTCATGTTATCATGACATATACACCTCTTATTGAGTGGGTGTATTAGATGTTATAGTTACAGGGTATACATAAAGGTACACAGTTATCAGCTTTAATCCTATGGGATCTTGGACGCCAAATCTCGTTGGTAAGAGATATGCTGAACTGCGTAGTCGGTAGGCATGTGTTCCTCCCATCAGAGCGTGGGCACTGTTATTTTTATCAATGTTGTGAAACTTGGAAATATAAATAAAAGAGTGGATGTATAATAAAAACATATTACATATAAAAAGATATTTTATTTAATTTATCGGGGGGCTAGAATTCCAATAATCCATGCGCTTGATAGCTGCAAGACGAGTTGTTATCTAGCCTCCTAAGTTAAGTAAATTCTAATGTAAAATCCATGCTAATTTGTACACCGCTCTTGAGGCGATTTTTCGCGAAAACAGCGCTATATAAGTTCTCCAAATTTATTATTATTATAACAAAGATATATATTAAAAGTTTATGCGTACTTGTGGACGATTCCTATAAAGCTACTAGCTAAAACCTATTACGTTTGATGCGTCGATTCCGGATGCCTACTATTGCATAGTGAGGGGACCCTACCTCCCTCACGTAGCATCAGCGCCAGATTTGCGAGCTTCTCCATCCATCTCAGGTGATTGTTAAGTATGGGAACGCCATGCCCATGGCGTCCTCCATTATGTGGTTGTTGCAGTACAAGTCCCATCAGGTTGCAGAAATATACGACGTGGAATAAGCGGACGGGTTGTGTGCCGTTGTATTAATAGTAATTCATCTCGTCGGATGACGGATGGTGTATATAATCGATGATTATAATAAACTTGCTCGGTCAAGCCGCCATTTTAGCACATCGGGATTTTACACAAGAATACCCGGAAAACAAAGGTTCTACAGTCGCGATCACATTGTACCGGCTGAGAATTAAATAAGCTTATCTTTCACATGTTAAATTAAAACTGATAAACCCACCGATTAAACAATTTCCATATTAAATTTAAATCCACATTGACTGTCGGATTCACGTCCTGCCCTTAAGTAACGGAAATCGATACAGAACCCTCTGTCGTTCGAAAGTTCAACTACGTGGAGAAAAGGTGAAACCATAAGTGGCCAGTAAAAATAATCGGGATTATTAATGTAAAGAAACATTAATAATCCTGGGGTAATTTAGAACTGGAAAATAATTAATTACTTGGGCATTCTAATTATTTTCATAACAGACCCACCTGTTATGGAATCTGGGGGACAGTGGGTCCTGGAATAACGGATGTATGAATCCATCCCTTTCAATGCGAAGCGAGACGATGGGTGGGTTGAGAGAGTCAAATGGTCTCCCTCAAACAGTCTCTCCCGATCCGAACTGCTACATGGTGAGTACCGCCGCCGCATCAGCCACCAAGACCTAGACAAACTTCACCTTAAAAAACCCGGGCACTCCTGCTAAGTCACCAAAAGGATTGAACGTATTGGGGTGACCTAAGGCAGAAGGTGTTTATCCAATAAATGGTTACCAGAGGGTGTGTGCCCATACCAAATTGAAATTATATTTTTCACTAAATCACGGGCGAAACCGGGTAGTAAATCCAGATTATTATCATCGTAAGTATTATTAACCAATAATTAACACCTAGGATTGAGCTAAGGCAGAGGTGTCAATTATTCAATAAATGGTTCCCGGGGCGGTGGTGCCCATTACCCATACCAAATTGAAATTATATTTTTCACTAAATTTCGGGCGAAACCGGGTAGTACATCCAAATTATTATCATTGTAAGTTTTATTAACCAATTAATCATGAAGATGATAAATCCAGTAGATTGTTTAATTTTTTATTGGTTTTCTTGCAGTCATGGCGTTCATCCTTTCTTTCTTGTTGAACCTGCTCATCTTCCTACTAAGCGCTATCCTCGTTGGCTATGTCTACTTCACCTGGCACTTCGGCCATTGGAAGAAGAAAAACATCCCATTTATCCCACCGGTGCCAGTTCTGGGCAACTTCGGGAGCTGGGCCATGCTGAGGACAGACATCGGTGGCATGTTCAGAGAAATATACCAAAAAGCAAAAGGAAATGAATCAGGAATAGTCGGAATCTGGGTTTTCAGAAAGCCAGCCTTGGTTGTGACAAGTCCTGAAATGATCAAAGCCATCTTGGTTAAGGATTTCAATCACTTTGCAGATAGAAGCGCGCAGGCTGATAAAGAATATGACCCTCTTGGAGCTGACAATCTTTTCTTTGGCAAAAACCCACACTGGAAATTAATGAGGGTTAAATTGACCCATCTCTTCTCTTCTGCAAAGATGAAGAACATGTTTGGGCTTATGAACGAGATTGGTAAAGATCTGGAGACTTGTATAGCGGAGCATGGGTCGGATCCTGTTGAAGTAAGAGATACTTGTGCAAGGTTTACCACTGATGTTATTGCTACAACTGCCTATGGACTGAAGGCTAACGCACTGTTGGATAGACAAGCTCCGTTCAATGTCTTCAGGAAGAAGCTCTTGGACTTCAGATGGTTCAGATCTGTCGAGTTCATGTCCATCTTCTTTATGCAGGGATTCGCTAAATGGAGGAAGTAAGTTGTTGTTTTATTTCATTTTCAGTATCTCGTTTATTTTCCTGATGAACCATTTTGGTGGGTATTTTTGTATGTCCATATATTATTTTTGCTTGAGCGTTTTGTATTCTACCACTTAATTAAATCGATTTAATAAAGAGATGATTTATGGTCATCCGAACTTCCGATTTGATAGCCATAAACTTGTTTCATTCACTCTGTCATGTTTACTTGGCAGTCCAAATCCAAAAAGTCAACTTAAATAATCCGGTAATACCTGATTACGAAATTCTATATTGTTCTATCTCGTCCATTTCATACGCTGCCTAGGATTACCTGCGTTTGTTTTGGTTTTTTGGGGTCTAAGATTATCTTTGTTCATCTATTTAGATGATTTATATATTTATTCTTATTTTTATTTCTATTATCCTTAAAATATTAATATTTGTATCTTTTATTTTTATTTGTTATTCTTTTTTATTTTTATTTATACAAGATTCACCTAGTTTAACTCCTTTCCTGTATGTGATCATGTACCTACTAATACTAGTATGAATATTTTCCTTAATATGTATGCTGTATGTTTGTAGTTTCATCTACATATATATGGATAATTATACTTAATATTATACGGGCATTTGCCTAGCTTGGTAGTCGAAAAACCATGTAAAACAAACCTGTAACAAACAAAAGGAATAAAGAAAATTTAAAAAAAAAAACTTGGTCAGGAGGTGTCCTACTGTCTCTGAACCCAGACGGAAGAATTTTAATGCACAATCTCGAAGGTTTATCTTATGGTGTCAAAACACGACAAGATAAAAAAATAATAACGGTTTGGAGAACCATGTATGACAGTTAGAATTGTCATAATGATATCTAAAAAAGAGAACTTAACACTCAGTGAAATGGCATCCTTATAGCGCGGTATACCCGCTCAAAAAGAAGAAGATGGAGAGATATTAAACAGAGCAATTCAACTGCTTAACGATTCTGAATTGAACATCGACATCTTCAATGTTGCCTGTAGAGAGTTCAGTAAATATCTTTTGACATACGTCTCAACATCGTGAAACTGCCCCCTTGGACTTCTTTTTTTTCTCTTAAATTTTGTAATCTTCTCCGTAATAATTTGGTGTATAACTGTTTTATGGAGAATGTTAAAATCGATAATACTTAAGTGAAAATTGTGAAAATGTTTAATAAAACACGACTCGTTTAAAATAGAGCAAAAATCTTGCGAGGATTGTATAACACAGCATTTAAAGAAACACTCTGAATGTTTTCATACATATAACTTGTAAAATAACTGAAACAAACGCGTTTACAAAAATTTTCGGAGCATGCTTTGCAATATTTTTCTATCGGGGGAATTTCACAGAATTTGTGTTTCTGCGTGGGGAACGTATAGATAATATCTTCAAGAATAGCATATATTTTTTAAGTGCTTTAAAACTTAAAGTGGGTACATATTATACGCAATAACTCGGCAGAAATGGGTATGCCACGGCTTAAAACCTTATAATTTTTGCACCAGACGACAGCCTTAACGACCTTAGATATAGATTTGATGATTGTAAGATGTTTGAGGATTTTAAGATTTAAGGTACAATAAAAAAAATAAAAAAAATTGTTAACTAAAACATGTTTTTAGGCTTACTGTTTTATTTTAGCACTCTTTTTTATGTATCTTTGTAAAGCTGTTTGTTTTACAAATATTATATTATTATTATTATTTAATATAATATTTATTTATTATTCATTTTCCAAATAAATAAATCATGAAATAATTGACTTTCTCCCGACCAGATGCAAGGTGTTTGAGACGGAACTGGCCGACTGGATGAGGACCGTCTTCTGGAAGACCGTGACAGAGAGGGAGAGAACCAAGGAGGTGAGGAATGACCTCATCGGGACTCTCATCGCGCTCAGAGACCAGACCCAGGAGAGTGATGAAATCAGTAAGTACCAAGCTACTGGATCTGTTCAATCGTTTTGTTGTGTTCGTTTGAAATGACTCCAGGGCAGGGGTGCTCAAACTTGAACTGCTGGCGATCCACCTCGATAGTATTAGACTCCGATCGATCGACTCTGGGGGGGGGGGGGAGGGGGGTGCGTAGAATTTTTTTTTTATTGCGACCTCATTTTATGCCGATTTTTCCATAAATTCTACTACAAATTTATAACTGCTCGATTTATAATTGGATTTCGCAGCAAGGCAGGTTTTAACTTAAGATTGCTTCTGCGTAAGATAAATAAAAGTTACACATGTAACCGTCAATTTCTCAGAATTTTGCAGCATATGGCATGCTACATTCAGAAGATGAAAATCTTTTTTTTTTTTATTCTGGCAGCACACGCATTGTCTGAAACCAGAATTTTACAACTGCACGTCGAATAAGAGAATGTTTTCTTTCGAAATGTGTCAGCAGATGAATCCGTAACTGAAATTTTTCATTCTGATCATAAAACTGGTTTTAAATTAAGAGTGAATCTCTTTACCGCACTCATTTTGAAATATTTATTAATGAACTTAGTATCGCCTTCAAGTTACAACTCCGACTGACTGACTCATAAATAAACCAAATCACACACTAGAAACTAGATCGATAATTTGGATTTTGAACCACCAAGAATATGCAAAAATAAAATAAAAATTTCTGTTGACATCACACAGCATAGATGAGGATAAAGTAAATAATAAAAAGGGTGCGACCGTTGACAATATAAGCTACAAATTAAACAAAAAGGCATGAAAAATGAGCGTTCTTATCGAGGCCTAATTGAGGATCAACTAACACAAAAGCTGTGAATAGATCTATTTCCATCGACAAATTTCTCTCAAGATCGACCGTTTAAGCACCCCTGCTCTAGGGAGTTCAAATTCATAGGTACTAAAGGCATATCAGATGGTGTCCTGCACCCCCCCCCCCCCCCTGAAACTACCAGTCTTCTTACCTCAACCAAATAAAATCCAGACTGCTGTCCAGAAATACCAAGATATTAGTGTGCAAAACACTTATCAGACCGGTACTTCACATATGCAGCTGAGACTTGGGCACTAACTAATAGGAATCAGCGAGCACTGGATATTTTTGAAAGGAAAATTTTGAGGCGTATCTTCGGACCGATTTCAGAAAATGGATTTTGTCGCAGATGTTATAACAATGAGCTATATACTCTGTTTAAGGATCTAAACCTCACAAAATTTATAAAACTGGGAAGACTTCAAGACTTCGGTGGCTGGGTCATGTAAAGAGAACGACCGAGCATCAAGCACCAAAGTCTCTGCTGAACTTAAGACCGACAGGGCGAAGGAGCCTGGGAAGACCAAGTTTAAGGTGGAGCGACAACGTCCTCAAAGATATATTATCCACCTTGGAGATTTTAAACTGGAGAGAGCTGGCACAAAACCGTGATGAGTGGAGGAAGACTCTTGAGGAGGCCAAGTCCCACCAGGGGGTTGTAGAGCCAAGAGTGATGATGATTTAAATCCAATTCTGTTCACCTAAGAAGATTCTCCCGTTATTACAGTAAAAAAACAGCGACCAAATATTATTTAGACAGGGCGAGTGAACCTTGAACACCGAAACCAAAGATTTTGCTTTATTTATTTATTTAGTGATAATATTATAATATAATAAATAAATAAATATAATATTTATAATACATTATTCCCAATGAGCATAATAAAACTCATTTCTGGAAGGACAACATAATACATTTAAAAGATTATTTTTTTTACGCAAGAACACGATTTTAAAGGGAAGTTCCATGAAAAGTACATAGATTTTAAAACAGACTAGACACACTTGATACAATTAGTTGAAAAATATTTCATAATTACATTTAAGTAGAAAGATATACAAGAGTAACAAAGAAAGACAGCTAAATACGTCACAGTTTAATAAAGCTGTTGAGAAAATATCATTTTAGAGCTTTTGCCACGGACATATGAATATATCTGGACCTGCCCTAAGTGATAAAAACGTATTATTTCCCCCTCCCCATGGAGCCGGCTGGAGCTCCTCCTTGGAACCGGCTCGCTCCATGGGGAGGGGATAGAGCCTCGCTTGAATCTAAAATTTGTGACGTCATCATTCTTGCCGTGACAGCGAGAAGCTAACATCCATACATTTAACGAAATAACACGCCAAAATGGTAGCTTGTGCTATACAATATACCTACATAGCGAATGTGGGCGGTTCTCCTGTGTGCTCGTCGCTGGTTACAGGGGTAAGTAAATTATGAAACATTTGTAAAAGTGTGTTTTAACTAAACACGGCAACAAAATATTGCTATGTGTATTGGGGCGAATCTTTTTGGGGCGAGCATTTGGCCTTAGCAAATATGTTATTAACGTGGCAAGCAATTCGCGCTCCCATGTAAAAAGGTCTATTCATTCAAAGCAGATTTTGCTTTTAAGAACTAAATGGTGATATTGTAATGCGAGATGCCTATATACTGTCAGATTGATTTTTTAACGAATCACAGTCATCTTCCTCTCTTCGCCCCCCATAGTTTGGTTTTACCCCCTCGTCTGTATCGTCTGGTCTATTGAATTCTGATGTCTATGGCTTTTGCCAATGTTTTTTTGTTTGATGCTGGAAGTTTTATCATTAGGTAATGCGTTGTATTGCGTATGTGCAACATTATTTTAATAAATAATGTTTAAGAAAACATTCTTTATCAAAAACAAGCTGGTTTCCGGTATGCGTTGCTACGGTATTTAATAAATAAATTGTTTCTCCCTACGTGTCCTTTCCCATTCGTCCCGTTCTCCTTCCTCCTCCCCTTCCTCTGCCACTTCCCCATCCCCTCTCGCGTTCGCATCCTCCACCTTCCCTCTCCCCACTCCACTCCCCCCCCTTCCTCCGCCCCGCAAACCCCCCTCCAGAGTTTTCCTCCCCCCTCCCAGGTTCTTCTCCCCCATCACTGTTTCCCCACCCCCCCTCAAACGAACCCGTCTACCCAAGTTCCCTCCCACCTCCCCCCCCCTGCATTCCATACATTTAGTCCCGGTACATTCAGTTTTCAAACAGCTCGCGTGCCACCTATTGCAATTTTTTTATACAAATTATATTATGCTATGCAAACATTGTCCTGACAATAACGAACACAAAAAAAGAGAATTATCCAACTTGGTGCAGTCGTTCGGAAGTTATGCGCGTACATACATTTCGGCGATTCATTTTTATTTAGATAAGACAGAAATATAGATAGATAGATAAAAAGATAGATGTATAGATAGAAAGATAGATAGATAGAATTATAGATAGATAGATAGATAGGACTTCCTAGGAAGGATCCGTGAAATTGAATCAAGGAATGAGGAGCTTACAAAAAAGAACATTGATTTGGAAGCCAGGATTAATGTTCTGGAAAACTGTCTTGAATTCCAGGAGCGGGCTCTGAAGGCCAACAACTTAGAAATCAGAGGCATACCAGAAAATAAAGGAGAAATACTACAAGACGTCATTTTTAATATATGCCAAAAAACTAAGTCGAACATCCAAATCAAGGACATAGACGCTATTCATCGCGCAGCAAAAAAAACAAATAATATTCACCCGAGAGAAATTATAATCAAACTAAAATCGAACATAGCCAAAGAACAGCTGTTAGCGGATGTGAAATCATACAACAAAAACAACCCGAATTTGGAAGACAAATTGAATACTTCGAACATTGGAATTGCGGGACCGAGTACCAGGATCTACGTCTCCGAACAGCTGACATTTCGAGGCAAGCAACTATTTTGGAAGGCAAGACAAGAAGCGAAAACGCGAGGTTACCGTTTCACGTGGTCGAAGGCGGGGCAGATATATGTCAGACGGGACACGGGGTCTAATGCAATATGTATATCTGACGAAAGCAAGCTCGCAACTATGTGATGCAACTGAAAGAATCGTACTACTGAGGTATGTACCGTCTCGCTCGTTTCCAGGTATATGCAATAAATCATTAACTCGGCGAGATAGCGAACTTACCAATCTTCATCATATTATTAACCAGAATTTACATAGTTTAAAGTTAATTAAATATTTCATTGCACAAAGAAGGTACGAGCACCCGCCTCGCTCATTTTCATTTTCACTTGTTATTTTTTTACCATACATGTATAATAATTTGTTATCACGATGTTTCAGCGACTTTAAACATTCTGCATTATATTACCAAATCACTAAATTATTTCCATACACTCCTATCCATGCAACCACACTAGGAATAGTTTTTAAATTTAATAATATATTACTGGAACACTTTTCTCTATGCCACATACAACCAACATTTAATTATGTTTGATTTACCTTGTGATATTGATAACCATCCAGGTATATACTGTAATTTGAATATAATTGATGATCTGAATAATATAAAAAACTATAATTGGGGCTCTTACAGTCTAAAAATTATACACCAGAACATTAGAAGCATTTCAAAACTGGACGATTTCCTCATTTTTCTAGACCAATTTAATTGCGCATTCGATGTCATAATTTTAACGGAATGCTGGATAAATAAAGAGTACACCTCTAAAATGATTCACAATTACTCGGAACATCACACAAATATAAATTTAAATAAATCCAGTGGAATTGTAATTTACATCAGAAACGGTCTACAAGCACAAGTCGACGAAATTTTACTATCACAAGCAAACTGTATGAAAATTGTATTGAACAATAACTTATGTATTTTTGCAATCTATAGATCACCCTCATTCCAAAATATTGATACTTTTTTGAATTCTTTACAATCAATCATCAACAGTTCAAAACAATTAGAACGGCAAATCATTTTAGGCGATTTAAATATTAATACGATTCCTGAGTACCACCGTCAATCCGAAGATTATCTATGTCTGCTTACGGAAAATGGGTTCATACAGACAATTAACAGCCCTACCCGAGAACAGGGTACAAGTAAATCTTGTCTAGACCACATTAACATCAAAAAAATTAAACATATCGAATCATTTATTATCCACACCACAATTTCTGACCACTACTCTACAGCTCTCTGCCTTAAAAATAAACCTCCCACTACTGCTAAAATTAAATTCATACCTCGAATAAACTACTCCAACCTACTTAAGGACTTAAATTCAGAAAAATGGGAAAACGTTCTAGACCAAAGGGATACTGATTTAGCAATGACGAATTTCATCACCAAATTACACGATTACATATATAAACACACTAGTAACAAACTTATATCTAACAAACAATTAAAACTCACGCCATGGATCACCCCTGGTCTTGTAAAATCAATACACAGGAGGAATCAACTACACAAAAAGGCGAATAGGAACCCAGAGAATATCATACTACAAACTCGATATAAAAATTATAGGAACTT
Organism: Limnephilus rhombicus; assembly: GCA_929108145.2. NCBI lineage: Eukaryota > Metazoa > Arthropoda > Insecta > Trichoptera > Limnephilidae > Limnephilus > Limnephilus rhombicus. Next base: position 12,870,854 of record OV815296.1, read on the forward strand.
GTGTAAAAATTTAATTACATCAACTAAAGAAAACTACTTTAAAAAAATTATTTACGAAACCAACTATACGTCAAAAACGCTATGGGAAGCTTTTCGTAATATATCTAAATCTAAAACCAATAAATCATCTGAAATTAAATCATTGAACATTGATCACACTATCACGTCAGATCCAAAAAAGATGGTAAATTTTGCAAATAACTACTTCGCGTCAGTGGGAACCACACTGTCAAAAAAAATTCTTGATAAATATAACTCAACTGAAACTGATCTTGCTAAGTTAACTGGCTGTAATCTCAGTCATAAAATAGATAACATTCGAACTACATCACAAGAAATAATGAAAATAATTGACGAGCTTAAGTCATCCAATGCGTGTGGCCCAGATAAGATCTCTTCAAATCTGTTAAAAAATATAAAATCCGCCATAGCATCACCGATATCGTTCATTTGTAATCTAAGCTTTAACTCTGGAAAATTCCCAAATCATTTAAAACAATCAATTGTTATTCTACTTCACAAAAATGGGGATAAATCACAGATTAACAACTACCGACCAGTTTCTTTGATCAACTCTGTGTCTAAAATTATTGAGAAGATTGTTAAGAATCGGCTCAGCCTGTACCTAGAAAACAACAACATCCTTTCCAATAGCCAATACGGTTTCCGACCAGGTTTAGGCACTGAAAATGCCATTGCCAATTTGACAAAAATTATCTCTAATAACATAGATAGGGGTACAAAATGCATTGCGCTCTTCCTGGATCTAGCAAAAGCATTCGACACTATCTCTCACAAAATTCTGAAGATTAAACTACAGCGCATCGGTATACAAGGTCAGCTCTTCAATTGGTTGTGTAGCTATTTAGATAACAGGAGCCAAAGAGTGTTCATCAACGACACCATAAGCGATTCAGCTAATATTAAATTCGGTGTACCCCAAGGCAGTAATTTAGGACCACTTCTATTCAATATATATATAAATGATCTATGTAACAGTTCCCTTGCCGACCACATTATCACCTTTGCTGATGATACAGTCTTACTATTTGAAGACAAAAGCTGGAATGTTGTTCACAGTAAAGCAGAAGTAGGGTTAAACAAGGTCAAACAATGGTTAGACAATAATCTCCTAACACTTAACCTAGATAAAACCAAATACATCCGTTTCAGATCAACACAAGCAGGAGAACCAAAAGAAATACACAACATCATTATTCACCATTGTATTGACCGGACCTCATGTAAATGCTTAAACTTAGAATGTGTCGATAGTATAAAACATCTAGGAATTATCATAGATAAGTCTCTGAGATGGGACGAACATATTGTCTCGACTTCCACAAAGATTAGAAAACTTACTCATCTATTCATGTCTGTTAGAAATATTCTTTGCGTAAAAGATCTGAAACAAATGTACCATGCCTTGTGTAACTCACTGCTAGAATATGCATCCTTGGGATGGGGCGGCTGTTCCAAAACAATAATTGATCCCCTAGCAAAAGCACAAAAATCACTTTTAAGGGTCATCCTTAAGAAACCATTTAGGTATCCCAGTGAGCTATTATTTAAAGAGATACGAGTTCTTGATGTACGGCAACTATACATAAGAAAAATTATTTTACATACACAAAAACACCGTCACTACTATCCATCCATCGATCATCTCCACAACACCCGTCATGCAGGGAGGAATCCAGTAATTCCGCCTACTACAAACACAGCACATGCCCAAAGACAATACTCCTACTTAGGGCCTAAATTGTTCAACTTCATACCCGATGCTTGGAAACTGAAAAGTACAAGCTTTTTACGGAAATTGGTTAGCAATTGGCTTCTGGATATGGGGAGAGTCGAGAGCGAACATATGCTAACACAATCTCACATACCTAATATGTAATAAAAAGTTTATATTATTGCATAAAAATAAAACTTTTACTCTGTTTTTTGATCCGTGTAAAATAAGGACTGGTCTTTGACTCTTGTAAAATAACGACTAGACATTTCAAAAATAAGTTTTGAAAATTTCTATATAAATACATTGGTAATTCATATTTATTTAGTCGGGTTTATAAATGGGTAATTTCTTTTACTTAGGAAAATCTAAAAATAATAGTACATTTATTAAAATTAAATGGTCATAAATGCATTGGTGATTCATATTTCAAATAATGGTGTATAAATGTGTAAATTCTAATAATGCAACTGCAAATGTTCTCCAAATTAACCCAGAAAAATATCATAATTGTGATCTCCCGAAAGAAACCATTAACTTATTCGGAATGCAATTATTAATGTTATTAAATGTAATGCCTTTGTAATTTCATTGAAAAAAAAAAAAATTGGTTAACTTTTTTACCTAAAATATTGAGTTCGAAATTGGATAGGTCCGATGGTTTCGAACTCCTGCAACTCCACAGAGAGGTACAGGAGGTCGGTACCATCGATACATCGCATCGGCTTGACACAGCGAAACATACTTATAGGTGTAAAGACACGGTTAATGTTGCAATTTTGCAAACCTTGGTTCACTTTTAAATTTGTTGGTTGGATTTTTATATTATGTACGTATTTTCTAATCGTAACATATTGATATTATATATCTCACTGTAAAAAAATTTTGTTGCATTTTTTTATTTAATTTATATACTTTTTATTCACATCGTAACTTTATCTAAACTATTTGTTTTCTCATGTTAAAGATGGAGGTACTGCCTTTATTATTTATTATTTATGTAAAAGCCCTCTGCTCGTAAAATAAAAGAAATAAATAAACAACTAAATAAATTAATGTTCTCCAAAACGAGGTTGAAAAATCATTTGTCATATATTTGGATTATAATTGTGTAATTTCTACTATTTAAGAAATTCAAAAAATTATAGTACTTTAAAATTAAACAGTTATAAATACATTGTGAATTCATATGTCAAATATTGGTTTATAAATGTGTAAATTCTGATTATGCAATTGTAAATGTTCTCTAAAATGGCCTGGAAAGAATCTCCTACTTGTGATCTCACTAAAGAAAACACTCTTAGAACATTAATAAATGCATTCACTCTGAATGCATTTATTTACGTTCTCCAAATTGACCTTGAAAAAAATCACACCTTTGCGATTCTTTTAAAGACATAAAGAAACCATCCCTTAATTATATACAATTCTTAGTGTTCTCAAAAGTTGTCTTGACAGAAGCAAATTCCCTTGATATCTTGAACGAAACTATTCCTTTGTTAAGAATATTATGAACTAAATATACAATTTGGCTGTCCTGAAACGGGTATTCTACCCAGTTGGACAGACAAATGTTCACATTGTAATGTATTGTTAATATATATGCATATGTAAATAAATAAAAAAAAAAAAAAAAAAAAAGATAGAAAGATAGATAGATAGATAGATAGATAGAAGATAGATAGATAGTGCATTATTTCGCAGTCGAAAGATCTGAAGAAGAATCGCTTTTTACCTTTTGTTATCTACACGGAACAAATTTGTCTTCCAGCAAGTTCATCCCAAAGCTCGATAGAATATCTGTGAAGACCATTTTTTAAATTTTATGTTTTGTACGTTTTCAGGATTTGACGGAGACAGTTTGGTCGCCCAGTCGGCCATCTTCTTCACAGCTGGTAACGAGTCCTCCAGCACCACCATGTCCCTGCTGCTGTACCACTTGGCACTCTATCCAGACATTCAGGTAAATATATCTACTTTATATACACATCGGCAAAACTTTTCTCACCAATCAAAGTCCTTGGCTGTACTCTATCCACTCGTTTCCGCCATTTTTTTGTATATCTTTATAACTACCTATCAAGGGCGGATTTAGGGGGGGGGGGGCACGGGGGAACGTGGAGATTCCATCACAGTACATACAGAAGCAAAAACTGTATTTATTTTAAACATTTAATTTTTCTATTGTTTTGACACTATCGTAAACCTTCCTAAACATACTTGAACTTGTAGTAATAAACTTGAAGTACTTTTGTACTTCAAGTTTGTTTCTAACAGTAATTGTTGATTTTTTTGCCCGTCCCCCCCAGAAAAAAATCCTGGATCCGCCCTTAGTAGTAGCTTACTTACTTACTTTTAAATCAGAAATCAGCCGTCAATCTTATGTTTTAATTGCATATTTTATTTTATTCTATCTCTTCTCTTCTTTATTCATATTTATACAAAATATGTATGTAGGCTTATTATATGCAATGTAAACACCAGTTATAAGTTTATATTTACCTATTATTTTATCATTATTTTAATACCTATGCTTAGCAAACTATCAAGCATTAATTGTTTATTTTGTTTTACTTTATTGTTTCTGTTCTCTTTCTAGTTCTCACTATGCAAAATGTGTTCGTAGGACTATAATATAAATGCAAACACCAGTTACCACCTTATATTTTAATCATTTGGTTGTAAATACGTTTTTATTTATTATCTACTATTATCATTTCAACAACTATGTTAAACAAACCACGGCTATTTTATGTTTTAATTGGTTTTTTCATTTTTATTTTATTCTTTCTCTTATCTTTTTCATCTTTTGCTATGTTAAACGAATAACAGTTAGGTACTATATTTTAAACTTTTTTTATTATTTTATTTTATATTCTTTCTCTTCTTTTTATATCCTCTTTCTATTTCATCAATTTTATTTCTTTTTTGTACAAGTCATTCTCCACATGTTCATACCCATAATTATTTGACTGTCCTAAAACGGGATAATACTCCTAGTTGGGCAGTCAAAATGTAATAAATAATGTATATAAAAGTATAATATTGTGCTTAATAAACAAATAAGTAAAAAAAAAATATATATATATACACATAACTTTAATCGAGAAAGAATTTGGGGATACTGTGTAGAGGGTATTTGTAGGGAAAAAAGGAGGAGAGGAAGTTATGGGAAGGAAAAGGGCCACGAGGGATAGGTAGGAATCTGGGGGTAAGTTAACCTTTGAAGTGACGAACGTGTGAATCCATCCCTCCCACTGCGGTGCAAGGTCGAGAGAGTCCAGTTGAAGAAGTCAAAAGATTTCCACGCAGTTGGTGACGCATCCGCCGCAAAGATCCGGTCAAACCTCATCCCATGAACCTGGGCACCTCTGCTAAGTCGCAAAACGGAGAAAATCCCTTGGGGTCACTTATGGCAGGGGTGTTGGTTATCTAGTAAATGGTTCAAAGGCGGCGGTGCCCATTCCTGCCTACCAAATTATCGTGAAGGGCCGGATCTGGAGGATTGGATGAGAGAGTCCCTTTGACCTCTCCAACCGGACTCTATCGATCTATCGGCCCATCGTCTTACACCGCAGTGGAAGGGATGGATTCATACGTTCGTCACTCCTTGATAGCCCCCAAATTCCTACCCTCATATATTTTTCCTCCCAGAACTTCCTCTCCTTCCTATCCTTAAAAATACTCACCACACAGCATCCCCAAAGATGACGTAGACCCTGAAGGAAATCGTTTTCCTTAGGGCTTCCTGTGTGGAGCTACAGTTAAAAAAAAAACGGAAATATTTATCTTCCTTTAAAAAAAAAGTCACTCGGACATGCCCACAACACACTTCTAAATTCATTGTCTCAGAAGTGCAAGAAACTCATATTAATTTGAATCTCATAATGTAATATAATTCGACTGTCTGCTTTCAGGAGAAACTTGCTACTGAAATAATAGAAACACTGAACAAGTCCGGAGGTGAAGTGACATATGAAAATCTCCAAGAGATGGCTTACCTAGAGATGTGTGTCAAAGGTTAGTAAATCTACTTTATCTTCATGTTCTTAAATGTTGCATGCATTATTAAAATGCACTATTGACAGAAGGACCAATATAACGGCATTGTTAGAAACAATTATTGTCAATACAGGATAATCAACTAATTAACGACTGAATGTCGTAACCCGAAAAGATTTTAAGACCGATTTAAAAAAAAAAATTGTGGATATGATTCCCTCAAGAAGCTCTCTAAAAATCTACCTAAGCTCTCTCAATGTCTAGTTAAGCCTTCTCAAAAATTAACTGCCCTCTCAATATCTAGCTAAGCCTTTTCAAAATCTTACTAAGCCCTCTAAATGTCTAGCGAAGCCCTCTCAAAATTTAATATATTTTTAAAAATAAGCCCTATAACCCTCTCAATGTCTTGCTAAGCACGATAAATATCTAGCTAAGCCCTCTCAATATCTAGTTAAGCCCTTACAAAATCTTACTAATCCCTCTAAATGTTTAGCTGAGAGACCTGAGCCTTCTTAATGTCTAAGCCCTTTCAAAGTCTAACTAGGCGCTCTCAAAATCTAGCTAGGCCTTTTCATAATCTTACTAATCTATAATCTCACTAAGCCCTCTAAATGTCTAAGCCCTTTCAAAATCCTCTCAATGTCTAATAGTCGAGTCCTCTTCTAGCTAAGCCCTCCATCATTGAACAAGCAATGTTTTCCGCGTGGATGGCAGTGGGAGAGATTAAAATATTAGCACGTTATTCGTAACGGAATGTTTGTCTTCCTTTAAAAATAAAATGTACGTGCACTTGATATGTGTGTCAGTGAGAATAAGGCAAGGGTGGTCTAACGTTACATCCTCTCTGGCTAGCATCAAAATGGCCAATTTCCTTAGAAATCTACTGATAACCATTACATTTTTGCAGAGATTCTCCGGCTATTCCCTCCTTTGCCGTTCCTGGACCGCGAGTGCACGGTTCCGTACCGCGTACCCGGCACGGATCTGACCATCGAGCGTGGCACGTACGTCTACGTGCCCGTCATGGGCATACAGACAGACGCACGCTACTTCCCCGACCCGCTCGCTTTCCGCCCTGAGAGGTTTGACAAGGAGAGCGGAGACGAGATTACGCCGTTCACATTCTTCCCGTTTGGAGAGGGCCCGAGGAATTGCATAGGTTTGGAAAATTTATACACTTCTTAACCTAATTTATCAATCATGTGTCTTCTTCTTAAGTTGGTTCCTCTTTGCTGAGCTCCCTCCTCTAATTCCCATGGTGGACAAGGCTCATCCACTCTGCAGGCACCGAAGTATTGGACGCCAGTGATACTTGGTCACTCCAGCGTATTGGTAACCTTCCTCTGCTTTCCACTTTGCCAGAGCTGAGTTTCTCCAAGGTCCTCAGTTTGGCGAGCAACGTGTTCAAAGTATCTTAAGCCTCAATTACATTCAGCTTGTTTACAAGCTACTATCTGGGAAATTCACTATCTGTTAGTAAACTCGCTCAGTTTAATCGTATTACTTGCTAACTAGCAGATTGTTGACTGTCTACGAAAAAAGTTCAAAGGTCGTCAACTTTACTTGCTACACGCTAACTCGTGATTGGTTTATTTATGTTTTCAATATGGCTGCCAATAAACAGCTGATTTCGACTGTCAAACATCTGAAAGAATTAGTTCACGCAGGAATCGTTATTATCGCTACTGGCGCTAGCAGCGACCTCAGTTTCCCACGCTGCTGAGCAAGTGTACATTTTTGTGTGTCATCATGACAATCTCACTCGCCGATTCACCCGCTTTTAAACATAGTAGATGGTAGTTGTACTTTTTTCATACAAAACTTAATTTTGGATTTAATAATAAAATAATAAAAATAATATTATTATCTTACCTACTGCAGGTGATATGAAATAAAAAAATTGCTTTTAAAAAAGCATTTTAGTTAGCTTAAATTATAATTGAAAACTACGGAATACAAATTTTTCGTTCATAAATTTTAAAAACGCTTGTTTTTCCATGTTTTATTACATATTAGCGTGGTAAGTTAGGCAATATTGGATTGGTCATTTCTCAAGGAAAACAATATGATCCATAATATAGAATCATTTTATCATAAAATAAATGCCATTATCATAGACTGTATACCTTTAATTAAATTCAAAGAATCAAAGCATCCAAAATGGTTTAATAAGGAATTAATCCAATTAATAGCAAAAAAAAAGTTTTACACATAAAATATAAAGAAGAGAGATCCCTATCAAATTATATTGAGTTCAGTAAAATAAGAAAAGATTGCAAAAATATGTCAAAAATTTGATACAACAATTACATAAATAAGGTAGAAATGTCAATTAAAGGAGATACAAAACAATTTTGGAATTACACAAAGTCTTTGAAAAATGATGATATTAGCATACCCTCCAATATGTGCTATGAAAAAAAATAGCCAACGACTCTCAAAACGTAGCTAACCTATTTGACGACTTCTTTAAAAATGTATATGTCCGTGACTCAATAATAGTCAACGATTACTCGCCTAGTTTTTCCTCAGATCATAACTTAAATTTAGTCAATGTAATAATTGAATATAAAGATGTATTGACTCAGCTAAAACAACTGGATCAAAGTAAGAGCGGTGGTCCTGATAAAATACCACCTGTTTTCTTAAAGAATTGCGCTACCTTGTCTTGCATATCCACTACATTTTCTTTTCAATCAGTCATTACAAACAGGACACTTTCCTGAAAAATGGAAATACAGTTTCCTCACCCCGATATTTAAAAAAGGAGACAAAAATGAGGTGAGCAATTACAGACGGATCTGCCTTTTATCAACTATTCCAAAATTGTTTGAGAAAATTATTTTAAATAAAATCATTCACTGTATCAAGCCAGTAATTTCACCTAACCAACATGGTTTCACTTCTGGAAAATCTACTTTGTCCAATCTTTTAATTTACCAAAACTTTATATCCGAATCCATGTCTAAGAAGTTACAAGTTGATTCAGTCTATACTGATTTCAGCAAAGCATTCGACAGAGTTAACCATGACCTGCTGTTAAAAAAGCTACACAAATTAGGAATAGCAGGGTATTTATACATGTGGTTTAACAGTTATTTAAGTAACAGGCAATTGGCCGTTAAAATTGATGCTTTTATTTCATATAAATTTATTGCTACCAGCGGTGTTCCCCAAGGATCACATTTGGGACCAATTTTATTTTTAATATTTGTGAACGATGTTCTTTCTATTTTCAATGATGTCCAAGTTTTAATGTTTGCGGACGATATGAAAATATTCAAAGCCATAAGAAATATCAATGACTGTCAAACATTGTCAAATAACTTGCTTAAACTTTTTGTTTGGTGCCAAGAGAATTATCTACAACTAAATATAGGTAAATGTCTAATTATGAGATTTCATAGAATAAAAAATCCAATAATTTACGAATACTCCATCAATGATGTAATTCTAACAGCTGTAACCGAGGTGAATGATTTGGGTGTAAACTTTGATCAAAAACTGAATTTTATAAACCATATTGAAATTCCATCAAATAAAGCTTTGAAAATGTTGGGCTTTAAAATAAGAATTTGCAGTCAATTTAAAAATATTCAAACCTATAAAAATTTGTACATGTCTTTGGTTAGGAGTCAAATTGAGTACAACTCTACAGTATGGGCACCTAGCTACGCTAGTCATTCGCTCACGATAAAAAAATAGAATTCAAAATAAATTCTTAAGATTTATTAATTTTAAAATGGGTATTACAAGGGATTGTGTCAACTATGATTATCTACTATGCCAACTCAATTTATTAAAATTATCTGAACGTAGAATAGTTAATGACCTAACATGTTTATATAAAATCATAAATTCAATAATTGACAGCCATGAACTATTATACTTGATTTCTTTTCATATACCTCGCAAACCAACATCGAGGCAATATCTACCGTTCTATTGTGATAACTCCAACACAGAATGACAGTTGTATACCCCCGCTCGCCCCATACAAAATTTGGGAAATGACTATAAAGATGTTGTTGACATATTCAACACACCATTCACCAAATATAAGCAAGTCATTACCCAATTTATATTGAAAAGTACTTACAAGACTTTACATAGTCTTGGTAACAAATATTTATACAATAGGTATGGATGTTTTGATAACAATTTTTAACTTGGCAAACTTTAAACGCCGTTATGTGCCAACTATTTCAACTTGTTTCATTAACTATTGTGAACACCAATTTTATGCACTTTTATTAATATTATTGTTGATATGGAGGATATTAGAAAATTATCTAATACTAGCTGGGTTACCCGGCTTCGCTCGGGACAACATTCGAGATAGTTCTGGAATACTTTGCATCTTGTATTTTATGTAACCTTTATTTCATTTTCTATATTTTATGATATCTGTATTTTGTCAACTCTTTATTTTGTTTGTAATAAAAAATGTACTGCGTTATATGTAAAAGCCCTTTGGGCGTTTAAATAAATAAATAAATAAATAAATACATAAATAAATAAATAAATAAATAAATAAATAAATAAATAAATAAATAAATAAATAAATAAATAAATAAATAAATAAATAAATAAATAAATAAATAAATAAATAAATAAATAAATAAATAAATAAATAAATAAATAAATAAATAAATAAATAAATAAATAAATAAATATTGATATTTTTAATAATTACTATTAACTCACAAAAAATTTTAATGTTGGCTCTAAAATAAAAATAAAATAATTATTTAATGGCCTATGATATATTATTTAAAACACCAATAAATAAATCTTTGAACTAGATTTTTGCAATACCTTTTCATTAAAAAAAAATATTATTCAGTTTGGTCAAGTATTTTGCAACCTTAAAATACGTGTGTAGTTAAAAGCTTATTCTGAACACCTAGCTCTTCCAGAATCGACACATTTGTACGTCTAACTGTTCATGGAATCCTGAACATTTTTCTCCAGCACCACATTTCGAGGGCGTCTATCCTATATTCTTTCGCTGACTCTAAAACTAAAACTCCCAAATAATAATGACACGAAATGTGTACTTACATCAATCTCATGTACCTACAACATGTACTATAAAATGTTAAATAATTCTAGGTGAAAGATACGGAATGCTGCAGTCCCGCTTGGGTCTCATCAGGGTTCTGAGAAGGTTCCGCGTGGAGAAGTGCTCCAAGACCCAGGAACCCATCGTCTGGCAGGCGCTCTCGCTATCCCCCACCGCCAAGGACGGCATCTTCCTGAGATTCGTGGAGAGGAACCAAGGAAAACAATAAAGAAAAATGATTTTCATGGCTTTACTCAAGGATCGACTATGGAACCAGGGCAAACGGAACAGAAATATAATTCTTATGGAGCGCAGGTATCAACAAAGGGACCAATTTTAAAATAACATTTATGTAGAATATTATCTAGTATTTCTGTAAGATCCCTTCTGTTTTCCTTATAAGTTTATTACGCCGTTATTATGAAACACATTATTTGTAATAATTTGTGTATCTTTCCGAAATTTTCTGAGAAAATACAACAATAAACAGTAAGATAATGCAATATTGATGGCGTTACGCAGGGACTAACAATGGGACCAGTTTAGATTAACACTTCAAACTTCGACCAATTTATTTTCATGACATTTTCTTTAAGTTTTCCCTTAAAACATCTTACACATTATTTGTTTTCGTTTGTTACTTTTGTATTTTATTGCAAATAAGTATTTCTAATAAAAACAAATCAAAATGATAATAGTTTCAATATATACTTTACCTGAAGGTCGATTGAGAGTAAAAAGGTTATGTTTTTCTTTGTTTATTCCAAGAAGAAAGAGTGAATAAATGCGATCTTCCCTAACCACAAAATTATCACGCCATTAGATCTGTACCAATCAACACACAACTATTCACTAGTCACTAGCAGATAAATAATAAAGTAATAAATAAAAGATCAAAGGACAAAATGCATTGTACTACATCAATTGGGCATATAAAAATATTTTCCGAACATTTCCATTACTGTTCATCTATTGTTTACTTGTCTAGCTCGTGCGTTGCAAGCCTGTCGTAGTCTGGACGCAGCTAGTTAGCAATATATAATAATTATGACAAATAAATAATAAGCTTGTTATGAGATTGAAAAATTCGATTATTATGTATTTTACAGCGAATGTGAATAATACACAACATTTTACTTATTATGAATGATCCAATTGACTGTTATTTTATGTTAGTTAAGGGGATATACAGGGTATCCGGGGGTTAAGTGCATTAACTTCGGGAGGTGATTCTACATGATTAGGGAATGCAATCCCGGTATACCGGGATCCCGAAATACCGAGATCCCGCAGACATTTTGCGGGACTAATCTCGGTCGAAAATTTTGCGGGATCCCGCTGGACTGGCGGGATTACAGAGAGGGGGAGATTACTCTGCGCGCGGCGGAGGTTTTGATGAAGAAGGAAATGAATAACTTCGAGTCCGGTGGATTAAAAGGCACATATCTTCAATTCACTTACAATGCGCTAATGACTACTGTGCCAACCAGCGTGGAAGCTGAATGAGCTTTTCAGCCGCTGGCTACCTTGTGACCAATATCAGAAGCCATTTATCAATTAATACTTTAAATTTTTTACGAATCTATTTCCATAATAATGTTTAAACTTATGATGCTTATTGTACAAGAATATTGTTTATCGTGTGAACGTTATTATTTAAATTTAAGTTGTTATGTAAATTTATGTCTTATCTTATTCTTTGCCAATTTATGACTTAAACTTTATCTATGTCTAACTAAAGGTATATTAATAAACCATTTAAAATGTCCCAAAGAACTTGTTTGATTAGATATAAGTTTAAAATTCTAAAAACAAAGTTGGTAGATAGAGGTATTAGGTCTTTATTATACGATTGATTAGATATCAATGTCCACCCCGCTGGATCCCGCAAATACCTGGATCCAGCGGGACTAAGATTGTTCAGTCCCGCAAATACCTGGATTGACATCGTCTTGCGGGATTGCATTCCCTATACATGATGGTAGGAGTAAAAAAGATAACAACTTTTTCCAAAATTCCAACTTTTTTTTCCCATACCAAAATCCTTAGTGTGAGGTACGATCTTACTTGCTGAGAGCCTCCCGGGCGCCCGACTCGATTGTGAGTATCGTAACAGCGGAAAATAATAAATCTGGCCGCACACGCCGGACTAATTTTATCTTTTTACCTCAAAACTACCACTAAAAGTTGGAATTTCGAAAAAAATTATTTATCTTTTTTTACTTGTACTATCATGTAGAATCACCTTTCGAAGTTAATGCATTTTACCCCCGGACACCCATACAGTTAGAATTTTCAGAAAATCGATTTTTTTAATTTCATTGTCGTAATGTACATGTATAGTCTCTCAAAAAAGAGTAGGAATAATAAAAACTGGAAATACTAAATTTGTAGACTGGCAACACCAATTTAACTGTCAAATATTTTTTTGAAGTGCAATGACACTGAATGTATAGAACACAGTAAACCACATTTAAAAAAAACATTTTTCTTAATGACATAAATTTGATTAAAAGGTGATTTATAAAGCGATTTGCTTTAATTTAATTTAACATAAATTTGAATTTAACAATAGATAGAAAGGAAGAATCACTAATGGTGAGTTTAGTTATACTAATTTTAGATCTAAATGAGTTAAATATATTCAGATCTAAAATTAGAGACATGATCTAAAGCCCAGGCAACGCTAGGTACTTTATCTAGTATTAAATAAATGTGAGCAATTTCTAAACTGTGTCTAAACTATTTTATTACATTAAAGTTATTCTTCATTATGTTAACACAAAATTTCAAAGATATAATAATAATATACGTATATGCAATTCTAATTTTGAGATCGGCGAGTATCTATGCTGCAATGAAAAAATACTTTTTCCACTATTATGGGTTTTTAATTTTTTATAAAAATGTAGGTTACACAGCTTTACTTTAACACCATGTGTTATGTGTTTAGTATTGCAATTTGATCAACAGTGGCGCCTTCATATATTTTCTACTCTTATTTGACAAACTGTATTTAAGTATACACACAGAAAATTTCAACTCAACCAAGCGATTATTTTCGAAGTTACATGCATATTTTTAAAGACCTACCGCATTTTAATACTGTGTTTTAATAAGTCAAGTACGCCTCATATGTCATAAATATGTCTGGTAATGTTATATTATCGTGAAAAAGAGCTTATGACTACGAGTGGTTAAAAGTCGGTGGCAAAGATTTCTGGGAAACGGCTCAACGAATCAGTCTCAAATTTTAACACAAGTTTCTTAAATATATTAATTAATAATTAATCGAAGGTGGATCTCACTGATAAATATTAAAAAAAAAAAAAAAAAATTTTGCTGAAAAATCGTTTTTTTTTTTGAAAAGCCGTAATTTTGTCAAAAAAAAAAATTGCTTATTCCTTCAATCGGTTAGATTGATTATTGTACATTACTTTAACTAAATCCGTTTAGTTTATTCATTTTAATTGATTCAGTCCAGACACATTATAGTATAGGATCCCGATATAAAACGACCATCACCGAGATGTTTATTTGATGAAACGTATTTTATATTTAATTTAATACGTCAATAAATACATTATTATTATTAAGCAGCAAGAACTGCGTTCATTAAAATGAAATCCCTCTTCTGCAATGACAATATCAGCTTAAAACTAAGGCAGAGAATGCTAAAATGTTATGTGTGGTCGGTCTTGCTCTATGGATGTGAAACATGGACCTTGAAAGTAAATACCATGAACAGGTTAGAGGCTTTTGAAATGTTGCTTCACCTGAGAATGCTCAAGGTCCCATGGACCGACATGATCACCAACACAGAAATTCTCACGCGGGCTAGAGCAGATAGAGAACTGCTTACATTAATAAAAATCAGGAAAATTTCATATCTGGGTCATATACTTCGAGGGGAGAAGTATCACTTGCTCCATTTGATATTGAAAGGCAAGATATAGGGTCGCCGAGGGCCTGGTAGGAGACAAATGTCTTGGCTGCGTAATATACGAGAGTTGACCGGCATTAGAAGTGTGGAGGAGCTATTCCGGGCAGCGCAAGACAGAGAGACATTCAAGAGTGATCGCCAACGTCGGGGGGACCTGATACGGCACACAAAGAAGAAGAATAAATGTATTGCATATGGGTTGCCTAACAAATTTTAGTCCAGGGTATGATTAATTAATAATTTAAAAAATTATTTTTTTTAAACAGGTAAATCGATATTAGCATTTTGCACCGGTCTGATTATTGAATTAAAATGAAATGAAATTAAAGATTATTTCATTATGAAGACGGTGGTATCAAAATATACACACATAAATAATTAATTGATTAAATTTTTTTTTTAATAACTTTTCCTCTATTTTAATAATAAACTACTCCAAAATGACGCACAGCGTATACGAGTCTATCGCTATCCTTTTCATTTTCAAGAACAAATAGCATGCGCACTCTCATTCTTTAAATGTACGGACTTCAAACAGCTGCTGTGCTGTGTCCTCTTCTATCGCATGGGATGGTTGGTTGGGACCTATCAGTCGCACACATTCACTCAAACCGATGAAATGTTTAAAAAAAAATTAAATTACGTAGCGAACCAACGGGGTGACCTGTGGCAGGGTTGTTGGTTGTCCAATAAATGGTTCCCGGGGCGGCGGTATCCTTACCCGCCTCCAAAATTGAAAGAGTGTTTGTACGGCAAGCAAGGTTTGTCTAAAGGGTAGGTGTAATTATTCTAATACCTTTCTTTCAATATTCTTCTGTTATAAATACAGGTTCAAATTTGTCAATAATGCATTCACTTCATAACATGAATAAATTATTGTACAATACGGCAATAATAATTTTTCTATGTTTGACAGCATTGATAGTATATGAACTGTGATATAAATATGAATATGGCGTAGTACAGTTCGCATTACACTTAAGTTATTAACCAATTTAAACAAAATTAAAATGCATATTTTTTCGTCTCCCCCGACATAAATACCCACTTTTCGTAATATAATAACAAAGATAAATCTAACTGTTTGAATTAAAAAAATGTTCGGTATTAACCGAGAAGCGTAGTAAGACATAAATAATGAAAAATTACATCAGATACCAATTTTCTGTCGTTCAGCTTTATTAGTTTTATATTTTTCATTAGACAGTTATAGTTAACATTTACAATAAGAGTATTAAGCCACCGCTACCTGAGTTTCTACCAATTTCTTACATATCCCCCTTAAACATTTAAAGTTTTTAAGCTCTTAAAAAATAAACGTTATTTTTTAAGATGATATTCATATATTCCCCATGTCAAAACGCAAATTATATGAAATTCCCTCGGTAGAAAAAAATCGCAAATTATGCTCCGAAAATTATTATTTTCATGTCTGATTCAGTTATTTTACAAGTTATATGTACGAAAAAATCACAGTGTTTCTTTAAATGCTGTTTTAAACAGCCCCGAGATATTTTTACTCTATTTTAAATGAGTCTTGATTTATTAAACATTTTCACAATTTTTGCTTCAATTTTACCGTTTTACAAATAAGCGCACTCTCTCCAATATTCATAATTACATATCTCTCCATCTTCTTCTTTTTGAGCGGGGATGCGGCGCCTTAAGTTAAAATTTATATGTCTTAAAAATTGTGCTGTATTTTTTCAGCATAATCTGAGTGAACCTTAAAATGCGGTGACCAAATAGGTAAGTTATACTCAATTTGGCTTCGGACTAATGATGATTCGATGAGGAAAAGGGATAGCGGCTGCTTGATGAAAAATTAAACAATCTCGAAATATTATACTTATTTATTAATTAAAATTACAAGAACAATAAACACATAAAATGAAAAAAAAGTACCTATAAATTTCATTTATTTAATATAAAAAAAATTATATATAATGAAAATGTAAAAAATGACTCTCCGCAGTAAAATTACCATTTATCACAATAATATAGGTAGCTACTTTTTATACGGTTAAGAACCACACCAATATAAAAGTAAAACAAAAATTGCAGTACATATTACTACTCTTATTAGATATTTCATTTTTCGTTGGGTTAAATTATTTGATTAAGATGATGCTTAAAAGAATTCATAATCTGCTCTTTCATATATGGCACGAGATTAATTATTTAAAAAAAAAACACTTTTTGCAAGTTATGCTTAAAAATGTTAAGATGAATTAATTGTTTGCGCCCGTACATACTCAATACGAATAAATAATTTTGTACATACACAAACTCCAATCTTTCAAGAAAGGCTAAAAAATACAATATTGGATTGATTCACCAATAAAATATTGTATTTGGAAGATAAATAATTTTGTACATACACAAACTCCAATCTTTCAAGAAAGGCTAAAAAATACAATATTGGATTGATTCACCATTAAAAT
Organism: Limnephilus rhombicus; assembly: GCA_929108145.2. Taxonomy (NCBI): domain Eukaryota; kingdom Metazoa; phylum Arthropoda; class Insecta; order Trichoptera; family Limnephilidae; genus Limnephilus; species Limnephilus rhombicus. The sequence goes on from OV815296.1 coordinate 12,888,043, forward strand.
ATTGTATTTGGAAGATTTGAGTTTGTTTATGTACAAAAATATATATGTATGGGCGCAAACAATTAATTCATCTTAATTTTTAAAGCATGGCATGCAAAAAGTGTTTTTTTTTCCTAAAATAATTTAGCAATTGCCATATGTCCAAGAGTATTTTGCATTATTTTAAGTATCACTATGAGGTAATTATATTTAATGAACGAGTAATACCTGGTGACATTAACGGTAACTATGAATGGTTAATCACGTTTAGTTCGTAAAATCGTGTAACTTTTGATTAGTTTGACCAATGACCATAAAATTATTTGATGTTAGTGTATTGAACAGTGTTATATCCCCCGAGGAATATAAACGCTAGAAATATTTCGAATTTGTGCATAATTTTATAAGAACAAAAAAAAGTTAGAACATGGAAAACCTCAAAAATAGTCTTAGCCATGAAGGGGTATTTAAAAAAAATTGTTTCTTGTTAAGTCATGAAAAAATATTTTTTATTATATTTTTTGATACTTAAATAATAATTTTATTGTAATTCCAATACATAAAAAAGCTAATAAAAGCTTCGATTTATCCGTAGCATATTTTTTGATGTTCATACTGTAAGCCGATTCGTCGTAAAGATTAATCAAAATAGTATCTAAATAGGATTTCACGTGTATATTCATCTTAAGCCAACGTTTCGAACAACCCTGCAATATCCTTCATCAAACCTTGCCTGATGAAATTACAAGGTTTTCTTTGTTAGTTCAAGAATGAAGACAAAGTTCAAAATGGCCCAATACTCTAAAAGTCTAATATTGGATGTATTTATTGCCCATGGGGATCTTGAGTGAATGACGTGATCATGAATTAAGCTGATATAGGTTTAAAGAACATGTTCTGGGATTGTTCTGGGGTGGTAACCAATCCGTACCTAGACAGTTGGATTCTCCTGTCAGTGGGCGGTGGGTTTGTGGAAGATAGCCGATATCGATTCAGGATGCGAGCCAGCCCTAGTTTAGACTGGAGATGACCAAAGCGTTCACCTGGGGAAGTTGAAAAAGTGACATGTTAATGGAGACTACTAATTTCGGTTGTGTGTCTCCGGAAAATGGTTTTAATGGAATATTTGAAAAGTGTATTTCTTTTTTTAAAAGAAAGCGTTATTTACTAACTCGACATTAACAAGACTTACTAACAAGACTCATCTACTTTGGACGGGAGATCAAGAGAATATATTCTGCTTTATGCCACCCTCAATTGGAATATGGAGTAATAAGATGGGGCTCAGCAGCATTAAAACACGTAAAACAACTGCAAATAACTCAGAATTGCTTAAAGACCTTACAAAAGGTCCCCATAAGGACGTCAACAACAGAAACTTTTAAACAGTTTGATATTCCAAGCATACAGAAAATCTATGCCAAAAGCATTCTGCTACTTCACCTCAAAAATGATTCAGAGGCAGACACCTCACATACTCATAAAATCAGAGCCAAACAAACAGGAATACTAAATATACCTACCAAAGTGTAACTGTACGTTTGGACAAAGAAGCTTTGAATTTTTAGCAATATAATATATCAAACTAACACTAAGAATCATACAAATTAAAACAAAAAATAGTTACATTAAAGACATTAAATGTTGGCTTAAAGAACTATCAGAAAATGAACTTACTAGTACCTTTACTTAAAACATTGTCGTAGAAGTTTATGAAAAACCTTACCCAAACCATGAAGTAAAACCATAGAAGTCGCTGAAAAATTAGATGTTAGTTAAAGGTTATTTCTACATACCCAAACAAACTTTGGGCCCCTCTCCAAACGGCATATAAGTGAATGGTGTGATATTTCGTATATTTTCTGCTGAAAATCTTTCCGGATCGAATGTTTCTGGGTCTTTCCAGTATCTCGGGTCCGTCTGCAGGCCAGATAGAGACAGGTAGATCTTTGTGCCCTTCTCTATAACCAGATTGGTTCCTTCAACTGCGTAGGTCTTGGTACAAAGACGGTCTAAAAAGGGCAGGGTTGGATAGAGACGAAGGATTTCTGAAATGAAAGACACCCATTATAATTAACCTCTCTTTTGATAAATCAGATTTATAAAATGATGTGACTACCGCACAAGAGCCAAAAATGTCCTCCGAAAATGATCATCATGGCAACAACCAATTTGACTGATGCCCCTATTTTGACGATTGATTTGCAGTCTTCTGTGACAATATTTTATATCTGTTTAAAGATAAATTGAAGATGTCCGCTGACTTGGTATAATTATTTACCTCCAATTAGTATTCTGGGCAAAGAGGAATACAAATGGTAGTTAGTCCCAGAATTTCTGCACTGAAATAAATCTTGACTTCTGGTATTACGAAGTGGAATCCGGAAGCTTATCAATGCAAGCAATACCGGACTATCAACTAAATCATTTAATATTCAGTCAGTAAAAATCCTTCTGTCTGACAATTTGAGCATATTCACATCATTTAAAAGAGTGTTGTAGTTCTATATAATTGCTGGAATACCCATTTTAAAATTTTAGAAAACGTGTTGAAAAAAAATTGGTTTTGTATTCTTTCAACAGCATGTACCTACACGAATATTATAATGTGGGTTCGAGACGGGAGAATTGTACTCAAGTTGACTTCTTCTCAGGCAAAATATAACAGTTTACTACATTTTATGTAGTTTAAATTTTTAGTTAGCCTAGTAATAAATCTTTTAAGCCCGTATTAGAGATTTCCATTATGTGGTTAACGAATGAAAGATTTGATTGAAAAGTGATGCTTAAGTCTTTAATTTGTGTTAATGTCTCAATGTCGTAATTAAAGATCACTGGATTTTTTATTCGAGAAAATCTGACTGTAGACATTTTGAGATATTTAAGCAAAGTCCACGTTCATTACACCGAATTAACAATTTGTTGATAGTATCTATAGAATATTGCGATGGTAAAATATATTGAATAATTCTAAAAAAAATGAGGTCATTAGCATAAAGTAAGGTGGATACATAATGAAATATTTCTTTAAGATCATTTTTAACAAGATAAATAAGATTGGGCCAAAGTGTGAACCCTGTGGAACCCCACTTGTTGCATACATTTTTTCCGAGAGGGAGGATTTTATTCTAATAGTTTGTTGTCTTCCAGTAAGATAGCTTGGAAATCAGGCTAACATATTGCCACGTTTACCAAGCTTTCCTAATTTCCAAATGAGAATTTAATGAGAAATTGTATCAAAGGCTTTATTAAAATCAACATAAACAGAGTCTATATGTTTATTTTTCTTTAAAAGCATTGGTTATAAAATTTTCGTAGATAATTAAGCTGATAATCATAAGTTAATTTTTAATTAATTACTTTTACAATAAATCCAAACTGGTAACATAAATCCAATGGACATAAATCCAAACTGGTAAAGTGATCTTACAGGTTTTATTTTTGTAAAAAGTTTGTCAAGTATTAGGCTTTCGAAGAGTTTCTTACTTTTAAAGAATGCACATTGGTCTGAAATTACAAACATCATTTTTATTACCTTTTTTAAAAATTGGAGTCATATTACTAATTTTCCACTTATCGGGAAAAGTTCCACCGGATAAAGATAGGTTAAAAAGTTTGGTTAATGGAAGAGCAATTACTTTGATTCATTATTTGATAAATATTGTAGGGTTATTATCCGGTCCCGCAGATTTGTGGATATCTAAGAATTTAACTTTAGTAATTATATCAGAGAGACTCCTGGAACACTGTGAAATATCAAGAGTTTCATCTGGAGTTGTTGTTGGAACAGGAGTATTATTTGAGTCTGTCAAACACTTAACAATTAAAATTTTGCAAACAAGTTAACAATACCATCAGTCACAAATTGAAACATTATTTATTATTTAATTTACCGCCAATCAGTTTCAGTGCCGGCAACCCGGGCGTTTATTTTATTTTAGTTTATTTATTTTATTCATATTTAATCAAACAAATTATTGGAGAAATGTTTCTCAGGTAAACCGCTAGATGGAGGGGCGTGTTAATTTTAAATCCTCCATCCACATGCCCCGCATCTCGTATTTTTATTACCACAAACTGGCGACAAAATTACCGTAGAAAATGTTTGTACGACCACCTCCTCTCTCTTCTTTCCTCCATGCAAATAATCAAGATACTTAGTATATAAATAAATTTTATATTTACCACTGTACACCATACTAAGGTAAGTCATTTCAGAAATGGCCTCGTATGATATGACACCGTTATGTCTGTCTAACACTTCCTTGATTTCTTTCCTCAGACGTTCCTGCAAATAAAACAATCTTATTTAGTACATAAAATAAGTGATTTGCACAAGGGGGACTCTATCCAGTCAGCTATGGCATTAATGGTAATCCTGAAATGGGGGAGTTTTTTGCGCCATCAAATCTCTGAAGAGTCCACTCGTCCTTCTAGGAACTTTACCGAAGCACTGCAATACCTCAGTAGGCGGAAAGCCAGCGATAAGCTTTACTTCAGTTTATGCCATTTTGGTATTATGATGAATTTTATAGGCGGGTATAGGTCCTGCGCCCCGGGAACCATTTATTGAATAACCAACACTTCTTCAGTAAGTTATTTTGGGTTAGCTACGTTTGGTGACTTAGCAGGGGTGCCTGCGTTCATGTGGTGAGGTTTGTCTAGATTTTGGTGGATGCGTTGGCCTACCTGCTGCGTGGCCTACCTGCTGCGTGATCCCTGCAGATCGGGAGGTACCTACTGGTTGAGGAAGACCTTTTGACCTTTCCAGTCTGACTCTCTCGGCCCATCGCCTTGCAACACGTTGAATGGATGGATTCTTTCGTTACTCCTGGGCACATTGACTCCCAGATTCCTACCCACCCCTCTCATACTTTTTTCCTTCTTTCTCATTTCTTTCCCTTAAAAGACCCTCCACACAAAATCCACAAACATAGGCCCTGAAGGATTTTTTCCTCATGGCCTCCTGCGTGGAGATAATGTAAAAAAGGTCTCTGAAAGCGCTGGAATACCTCTGAAGCCGGGGTATTAAACTGACCTAAAGATGACTGTAAAGTAATTACCGTAAAGTTATCTGAACATGCAGAAAGTATGCCCACAAGAAGTGTGGTATGCTTACAAGAAAGATGCCCCAGTGCAAACAACTATGAGGCAGACAGTGAAAGAAGATTGTGAAAAAAGCACTGCGTGGAATAAGATTGAAGCAGGACGGAATGATGAAGAACTGGATGCGATTGACAAGGGATCACAGCCAGTTGATGGATAAGCCCTAAGTATAACTTCACAGCAGCTGTCTATACGACGCGACGGTAGGTGTTACCTGTATTTCAGGATGGCTGGTTAGAGTGGACATCGTCAGTGTCATGGAGGTGCTGGAGGTTTCATAGCCCGCTACGAAAAGCACCATGAACTGGGCCACCAATACGTCACCAGCGTACTCTGAAATAAACATAACATTTGACATATATACAACATAACGCCATGATGCTTAATAGACCACTTGCATCACATTTAAAAAAAATCCGGTTTAGGCTAATATTGTAAGACATTCTGTATTTTTTTTAAACGTATTTTTGAAACCCTGGCGATTTTTTGAAAATTTCAATCCGAAAAATCAGACCATTTTTTAAAAACCGGAAAGACAGGGCATAATTTTATAGGTGCGAAAAAACGATAGTTACATAGCCGAAAATCATTTAAAAAAAATAACGTTTTCCACACGAATGGCACAGGAGAATAACGAGGCATACCAAAAATATTAAATCTCATAAATATTTTTTTCCTTGATCCATCTTTGATCATAAATCATTATAATGTTCAATGTCTATATTACTAAATCAAATGTAATATACTTGTACTTGTAAATTATTATAATAATAAGAATATTATAAAATTTGATTTTGTTAAAATCCGCACCATTATCATTATACCTCCAAAACACGTACGTACAACAAACAATAAATCTAGTGAACTTTAAATGTCAAATTCAAAAGTTAGCCTGAAATCAAAGTGATGCCATATCAAAAAAATAGATCAGTGTGGAATTTTATAAAATTAATAGGAACATTTTCGGAGACGGGACATTTTCATGTAGTGACGTCACGAGCCCAAATAATGGATTTATTTATTTAAAATTACTATACATTTCTAAAAAAATTTACTAACATTTTCGTAATCTTAGTAAAAAAATCTATCATTATTTATTATTTCATTATTTATTTAATATTATTTCATTATTTCTTCGTCAACTCTTTCTCACTCCTTTACCATCCCTTTCACTTTACCAATAACCATCAGTTTCTTCTTACCATCAGGATTGAGCCGATTGAGTACTCAGTTTGGCGAGCAACGAGCAACGTGTCTAAAGTATCTTTAGGCAGACCGTTGATAGCCTATTGGGGATGCCTAGCTCTTTCAGAATGATTATATATGGATACGGGATACCCAAAAGAAATATAACAGGTGTTGATTTTGCCAACCCCAAAATTGATGGGCACACAAAACGTTGCCTAAAAATTCACACCAGCCCAAAAGAGGACTTCTCCAGTGCAGCATCTGGCTTATTGACACTAGTCGGGGCAAGGTAGTTTTCCTAGTAGTACCTACTACAATAACCAAACCCCCACAACATCAGTTTGGTTTCTTATGAGTATCTCGTCTGGCTGTTCATGGAATTCTGAGTATTTTTTTCTAGCACCACATTTCGAGAGCTTTCCTACCCCCCTCCTATTAATTAAGTTTAAGATTAAGTTTCTTCAGCACCCATCTCCAGCGCGGTATGTTTGTCAGTTCATCCATCTCGTTGGTCACTTTTATTGACTCTGACCGAGGACGTTATGCCAACGGAGTCAACGGCAACGTTTGATATCACCAACTTTCTCAGGCGGGTGTCTGCTACTGTGGGTGGGGCCCTCTGTGAGCGATCCATCCCAGTGCGGTCCGTGATACTATCCGTAAAGTATATTGATTGTCGCGCCCTTCCCGGGAGACCATTCGATGGGCATCGTCTTGCCCTAACAAGAGCTTGAGGATGAAGGCTAGGCGTCACTGGGCGTCTTGGATGAGTACATGGCCTTGCAGCCGCTGCAAAGCGATAGCATCTCTACTAAGGCGTGCTGTGTAGATCCAGCTCTAAGGACCAATTTGTACAAGACCCATAGGCCTGCACAAAAACTGTAAACAATAAGCGCCGGTACACAGAGTCGCCCGACAATTGCAATGTCTTGATAGAGATGTTTTCTCTCCTTGACAGCTGTTAAAGTTCCATAGAATATCTGGTTACTGAAGCGTCTACGCTGGATGGGCTCTTCTGCCACGCATTGAGGTGGAGTGCTATTGCGTCTTCCACAGTGTATTGTGAGATGGAATGCTCTTGCATCCGAGCATGTAGGCTGCGGTGGACGCTGGTTGCTAGTAATCGAGACGGGCTGCGCTAAAGATGGTGAATGTTCTCGAGTTGTTATGTATCCAAGGGAACAGCATTCAGGGCTGCGAGCAGGTCAGCAATCTGCTTGGCGTGGTGGCTTCAAGGTCTTGCTTATGGCAATGTAGCCCGCGCTCCAGATGTTGCATTGTCGTGGATTGCTGCATATCTGACATCAGCATCATAGGGGGTGGTCGCATCAACTCACAAGTAGGCTGGCTTGTCATTGCGTGGAGGTGGTTGCTGGCATCCTAGGCTGGGAAGGTCGCAGCCACTCACATGTTGATTGGCTTCAGGGTATCGGTCTGCATTCTATTGGGCGTGCTGCGAGTGCATAGCACGCATCTCCAAATGGTGTCATCATTTGACAGACGTGGCGTCATCATCAGGTAGGTATGAATTCTATTGGACGTGGCGGAAGTCCTTATCATGCATCTTGGCATAGCACACGCAGTGTTTCCGCGTTCGATTCGATTTGTATAATATCATCTTCAATGGATTTCTGGCAGTTTCAGACAGTAAAAGTGTAGCCCAAGATGGAGCCCTGGGGCAGTTAGTTTCAGGGCTCGGGCTTCAGCATCAGAGCAGAGAGATGCAAGGCTCGATGCAAGGGGGCCCCGGGCTAGCAGCCCAGAGCAGGATGGCCAGGGCTCAGGCGTCAGCGTTTTGTAGGTATTATTCCATCGGGTGCTTGAGGTGAAAGAGTGGTATCTTGGAGCTTCAAACGGTGACGGCGAGACTGGCGTCCTGAAGTTCAACCGGTGACAGCGAGACTGTATCTTGAGTCTTTAATCGAGCAGCGTTTCGATGTCGAAGATCTTCAGGTAGCAAGTTTGTAGATATGTTACTTGATCGCTGACGGTAAAGACTGAATACCAACTGCTTTCTTCGCAGACCTTTTATAGGACCAGCTCAGTGGTCCTATAATCAATATTTTAAATTCTTGTAATAATTTCTATTTCCGCGTGAATTATCCCAGGTTGCAATTTCACGTTGTGTAACAAAATAATTTCTATTTTCGGGAGCATGAATCACCTCAATTTGGGAGGCGGGAATGGGTACCGCCGCCCCGGGAACCTTTATTGGATAACCAACACCTCTGCCATAGGTCACCCCAAGTGGTTCGCTACGTTTGGTGATTTAGCAGGGGTGCCCGGGTTCATGGGGGTGAGGTTTGTTTAGTTCTTGGAGGCGGATGACCAGGACATACTGCACCCCAGATTCCTACCCACCCCTTAAACCCTTTTCCTTCCCAGAACTCTCCTCCTTCCTTTCCTTAAAAAAACCCTCCACACAGCATCCCCAAAGATGACATAGGCCCTGAGGGAAATTATTTTCTTCAGGGCCTCCTGTGTGAGGCTCATGTAAAAAAAAAAAAAACCTCACATTGAAAGTGTTGAGAAATCAATATTTCGGTGACACGCCGTTCAAATGAAGAATATTTCCTCTTCGATAAAAATGCATGATATGAAGAGTTTGCCATTGCTTCATATAACACATTCGATATAGCCTCTATTCCTCATATCAGGCAAGGCCCACTTTACTATACCAACGTTGCACCGGCATACAAGAATCTAATAAGTAAAATACGTGTATATCGAATAGCATTTCTGTATTGGTAGCTATATATAGTATTATAGCTCCCTAGGTTTAATGGTTATGAAATAAGTTCAAGGTTAGCAAGAAAAAATTCTAATGCTTGTTATGGTATTTAATAATTACATGCGTGCAGTCCTAGATTAGCTAATCTTATAGGAAAACATGACAAGGCCAAGGTTGGTGCCCTGAGGAATATAGTCTTGCACAAAACACCTACTAATTTAATAATAAGATCCAATTAATTATTTTTTTTTAAAGTTTCTTTATTCATTGAAAAAATCTTTTTTTACAAAAGTTGGGGATTTTTCGACCACCATGGTAGGCACATGCCCGTGTTGTGGTGGTCGATTTTTTATACAGTAAATTATCATATACAATATAAAGAATGTGTGAGAGTATTAAGAAAATATACATATGCATAAAATAATATAATAGAATACAAAATAGTATAAAATAATTTAATTTAAAAGAGTTACGAGTATAAAATCAAAGAGAGTACTGTTTTAAGATTTTCACGGCCAAAAGCATTTTCGTTATTTGTTTTTGGGGTGTTATCCGGATCAGATCAGATGTCACATCTACCGGATCTGCCGGATCTGCCCTGATGATGGACACTGCAACGATGTCCGAAACGTTGGCTAAAGAAGGAGGTAGGGCAACACGGCATAACACCCCAAAAACAAATAACGAAAAGTGAGAACTATATGGTAAGCACATGAGAAAGGATTTTTATGTTGAAAATCTACATTATTTAACACCAATTTTAGTACAATTAAATGTTGGGCTTTATTCTTCAAGTCCGGTAAATTATATTGTACAGCTGTACAGTAGTATGTAGTATATAGTACAGTCGTTCATGTTTCAATACGACGAATACTAAATAATAATTATTGCTACCATGGTTTAGTGCTGGGAAGTACACATAGGACTTCGTCGGATTCGATACACAGTGGTGCTAAACAGTTTTAAGTAAAAGTTAGCCTAAATTAATGATGTGAGGCATTCTTTAAAAAAGTTCCTTCCCTTTACAATCAACCAGTTCTGAACACTTGTGATATAACTATCGCCAGTCTATAATCTACATACTGGTATTTGCATTTTATTAGTTACCGGATTAATTATAATTATCTCTAACTAGCTGACCCAGCCACGCGTTGCTGTGGCTAATAACACACAACGTCATCTACTGGATGGTTATCCAACCTTTATAACCACCGCCGTCTTTGAGTGTATCGCGAAGAGACAGACAGATGCCGCGGAGGACTTAATTTATAATTCGTAAAGATGGTGTGAAAGATTATAATAATGTGCAGAAATGCTTGGGGTAACTAACGAATTTAAGTTAATAAGGATTAATACTGTATCCGTCTAAACAACTTTTTTTTAGAAGAGAGAATGATATGATAATAATAGGCGTAAGATAATAATATTACATAATAAAAAATACATCATCCAATTTAATGTAGATCTGAATGTAATGGAATCTTTCAGTTCAATTTTCACCCACTTACCAAACTACTGAAATATGTGAATTTTCACACACGTGATAAAAATTATTAAAATGCATGCAATAACAAAAATTAACCAATATTAAAGTTTGCTTTGTTTTATTAGTGCGTGATTAGACTGTTTTTTGTCTTCTCTAGACCGTTTCTTTTTTACCTGCCCACGCCCGCAGTGTGCCATCGCAACGCACCCTAATTTTCTCTGTGTTTTCTACTGCCCCCCTGAAAGTCTCAAGCGCCCACAAGAAGGCGTTATCGGCCACTTTGAGGACCTATGGTTTAAACTGTCAAAACTAATTACTTAATACAACTAGAAATCATTTTATATTACTTTAAGAACTAAGTAACGTGCATGAATACGCAGCATTATAAGCGTGATTTTGTAGGTACCGTTTTGTAAGATAACATGATGACAGATGTCGCCAGTCCAGACAGGCAGATGAAATTGATAATCTGGTCAAGAAAGATTTTTTAAAAATTTAAATACCTCATCTGCTCCCGACTGGGGCCAGTGAGACTTTGGCATCCCCAATTGGGGTATGTTGTGAGACTTAAGGTAGTGGGGAGGGGAAGGAGATGGGAAGATGAAGATGGGGAAGTACCTGGCTATTCAGATCTGGACACCAAACATGACTAAAGCCATTTCAAGCAACGTTTCAATTCTGAATGGTGGTCTTACACCAGGGCGATACTGACAGTATCTTCCACTCTGAAACGTGCCGCAAATATACGGTATATAATTTGAAGTAATTTATTGTGAAACAACACAAATTATTTAAATAAAATCTGTTTGCACATGACGGGAATCGATCCCGCGACCTTCGATTTGCGAGTCAAGAGCCTTACCCCCTGACTACGGAGGCCGTCATAATATATATCACCCCCCACACGTACACGTCACAATAATGGAACTTAACCGGCTTACATTATATCCATCATTAAATGTCAAATTATTTTATAAAAATAACTATATGTTTCCTAAATAAATTTGATTTTTTGTTTTGTTTTCAAAATGTGCGATCAATTACACCCGATGTAAGCGAAAATTGACCTTACTTCGAGCACACAAACTCGCTCACAGTATATTTCTATCGTTTTATCTCTTTATTGCCTTGAACATAGATAGTCTCTGTAATATTTATTTATCCATTTAACTCAAATTAGTATGTCAAGGGGAAGAATTAAAATTCAATCATTATAAATACATAATATTTACCTACTTGTTATATAAGTACTGTATAAGTACTGTAGTAATGAATGCATCACGTATGCAAATAAATAAATAACATTATTACGGACACTGGAAACTAGATCAATTATTATGGAAGTGTTTATGTAAAACTGTTTATGTTTACTAAATAATATATTTATTATGTTCATGCGATAAGAATTTTGCTAGTCACTATGACCAGTTATATAATGACAAAGTCATTTCTCATCATGAATAATCGCGAAATCAATAAATTTATTAAAAAAAATACAAGTGTAACGCTGTATAAGTGAAACTAAAATAGACAAGAGAGGGGAGGCTACGAAGCACCGCACAAAGAGGAGACTGTACCGGACATGATTTCGAAGAGAATTTTGAATTAAAAATATTTTTAATTTCTCTTTTAATTAATGTACAATAAATTGAAATACGGGGTCAAGCGGTCCCTATACGACAAAAACAAAGCTTGACCCCGCCTCCCCCCACTCTTCCCCAATCCCAATGTTGTACATAACTACACCTCTTTTTGATACGATTTTAGATTTTCACGGCCAAAAGTATTTTTGTTATTAGTTTTTGGGGTATTATGCCGTGTTGCGCTACCTCCTTCTTTAGCCAACGTTTCGGACAGCGTTGCAGTGTTCACACATCTGCCCTGATTATGGACACTGCAACGCTGTCCGAAACGTTGGCTAAAGAAGGAGGTAGCGCAACACGGCATAATACCCCAAAAACTAATAACAAAAACACCTCTTTGTAGTTAATTAATTTTGTTGCTTTGCAAAAAAATTATAATTTGTGCAAAGTAGTACGAAACCTCATCTTTGCACAAATCACAATTTGTGCAAAGCCAATTTTTCATCTCTCTGTGAACCCAATCTGTGCAACCCTGTATCATCTATACATCTCTATTTTTGTGCAAACTTACAACTACAAAATAAATGCCAGGGGAGCGTAGCGTGTCAGGGAGATGTGACTACATGATAAGACGCACACTTTGCGCGGTCCGATTCCAGGATCTCAGTTGCTGGAATTACGGGGAGACAAAAGGCTAGACCCGCTGTTTCCCCTTTAAATAGAGCCCTGAAAGCTCTGGACCGGTAGAGTTCCAGCATCCGTCATCTCGTTAACATCCTCGCCTGCCCTGCCTCCTCGATAGAACTGCAAATTGGATTTTATCTTCTCCCTGGCCGACTTGCTCACCCTGAAGACTAATACAATGACTTGATTGCCTTTTTAAAGGCGCAGGTTCCCCCTCTACTTCCCTCTATCCCCTTGCCTTCGATCCGTTTCTCCCTTTCCCTACATTTTCTCCCCTTTTTCCCTCGCCTTCTCCCCACTTCTCCCTTTCTCCCTAGGCGTCGAAACGGCGAGCGCTGGTTCCCCCTACTTCACCGTCTGTGCGGCTGGCGTCTACAGTGCCCGTCCCGTACAGAGACCGATTATTCTATCTCATTCTCTCGTAGGCTAAATACTAAAGATTTGTTTGTTTCTTTTTAATGTCGCTTTTTCAAATCACAACGGTGTTAAAGAAGTTTTCACTTCAAAAATATTTGCTTCAGGATCAATGCCTTTTAACGGTAACCGGACGCGTATTTCCAAAATCTATACCGGTTTAGTCGCAGTATCAACAATTAACATTTTAAATACACATCTGAATTGGTTATTGTTTATCACTTTGAAAAACAAAGTTTTCAAATCTAGACAAAAAAATCTTTCCAATGTGTACATTAGAAATTCATAATTTTATTTCTAAATATTTAAATTTTGATATTGAAAAAGTAAATTTTCGCTACTGAACCGGTATAGGAAATACGCTGACCGGACAACTCAGAATCAACTGAACCCAACAACTCCTTTGAAAATGATTAAAAGTGATGAAAAAAAATTATAATAAATTGATTAGATAGGTTACGTTAGGTTAGGTTATGGGCTATTTTTCTGTTTTTTCATAGTTTTTAATGACTTTTCAAAGAGGTGTTGAGTTGAGTTTATTCTGAGTTCCATGGAACCCTTTTAACAGAAGAAATTCACCTTTCGAAAGGAGATGGGTAAGGAATTTGGTAGACAGTTTTTTTTACAATAACTCCACGTACGAGGCCTAAAATCAACATTAGAGGGGACCCCACCACTTTCCCAACGGCGTTATAAGGAAACATATGGTTTCCTCCTTCACCACACACGTCAAGACTCTATTTTATTGAACGACGCTACATTTATTTTAACGACTCTAGACCCTCCAGACCCTCCAACGTCAATGCACACGGGGTTAGAAAGCAGTATGCAAGTACTTACATTGTTTGAAAATATTGTACACTTCTTTAGTAAGAAGCCAGGTAGAGTATGATTCGCCCATTTGGTCCCCATTGTATAAAATACATTCCGACAATATTGAAAGGGTACAGCACAAATTTTTAAGATCTTTTAACTTTAAGCTGAATATTCCAATTCAAAATATTAACTATGTCCTTTTGATTAAACAACTAAACTTAATTACGCTGTCAGATAGGCGGATCATCTCTGACCTTGTACTATTAAATAAAATCATTAATATCATCTCTGACCTTGTACTATTAAATAAAATCATTAATAATTGCATTGACCACCCTGAAATTCTCGCCAAAATAAAATTTTACGTACCGACCAGAAATACGAGGCAATGTGCTACCTTCTTCTGTGACAATTTTAAAACAAATTATGAAGCTCACACACCTATAAATAGATTACATCATTTTGGTAATAAATTTGGGAATATTGTGGAGATGTTTGCAGATTCTGTATTAGTTATAAAAAGAAGTCGTTATAATTACTTTAATGAAATGTATGATTTTGATTTTAATTAATTTTATTTTTTATTATTATTTTAATCATTATAATTGTGTACTACGTACCTGCCTAACTATTATTATCTATCCTTGTAAAAGCCCACTAGGGCGTAAATAAATAAATAAACTAAGGCTCTGCAACTGGGCTCGAAAAGAAGAAGATGGAGAAATACGAAATTACAAATGTTAGAGGGGAGCGCTAACATTTACAGCGACAAAAAAGACTATTTCAATATCCAGAAAAGCCGCCATCCCGAAAACTGTGGTTCTCATACAAAATCACCATAAGGAAGTTTGTTCTGAATCATCAGAAACGACACATTTGGTGCCGAAACCATTGCAGCTGTTTCATATTTTTGATTAGCTTCAACTAATTTTAAACATATACGGCCTTCAAGTATATTTTATGCCATTGATAAACAAGCATGAATGTGAAAATCTAACTAATATAGAAACTGATGAAAAATAGTTCATGGAAAGATATTGTATATACAATGCTTATCCAGCCAAAGATATTGTTTATACTGTTGCACATACTTACTATCTATAATATAAAAATGAATCGCTGAATGTGTTGCTAAGCGCATAAGTTTCGAACGACTGCACCAAATTGGATAATTATTTTTTTTGAGTGTTCGTTATTGTCAGGACAAGGTTTTTATAAAACTTCAGGTGAGCTCTGGCATTATGAAATTTGTACAAAAAATTGCTATTAGTGGCACGCGAGGAAGCGGCTATTGCCATGGAATGCGGGAGGGAGGGAGAGATGGGGGAGGGGAACCAGAGAGGGGGAGGGGAACCTGGGAGGGGGGAAGAGGACCTGGGAGGGAGGAGGGGAACTCGGGAGGGGGGTTCACGGGACGGGGGAAGTGGGAAGAGGGAAGGTGGAGGTGATGGAGTGGGAAAGGACACGCAGGGAGAAACAATTTATTTATTAAGGAAAAAGCTTACAACAATCATTTTTTATTAAAGCGTGGAAAATTTCAGAAAATTAAAAATTAAAAAACATCGATATTTTATTTAAGGAATTTTCAAACCAAACTGTCCCTTCACTTTTTATCTCCTTCAAAAAATTTAAAATGATTAAAAATTACAATAAAAAAAATCTTATATTTTGTATTCATTGTTGCGCAATATAAACGTTGATTTCTAGAATTTGTGTGTATTTCCACACTCATAAGGCGTTTATGTTAGTAACAACATCATTTTCATAGAAACGTTATAAAATTTACGCGGTACAAGTAAATAAAAAATAATGTGTCGGAAATAACCTATCTTTTTGATTTTGATTTTTGACATTATGGATTAATAATGCAAAGAATAGTAAATATGTTTTGTATATTATTATTTTGTATATTAGAACAGAAAACTTATAAAAATGAATCGCTAAATGTGTTGCTAAGCGCAAATCTCGAGAGCAGCTGAACCGATTTCGCTAATTCTTTTTTAGAATATTCCTTGAAGTACGAGGATGGTTCTTAGAAAAATTAAGAAAATTGCGTATAAAATTGGATAATTTCTGAACACATTTTTTGTGTGTTTGAGAATGACACTTTGCAAAACAATGATTGTTCAAACAGGATTCTATTTTTGAAAAGTTGAAAAATTTATTTAAAGTAGGTACTCCCCCAATAGTTTGAATCGAATCAAGAATTTTAGATATTTTAAATAGGTACCTGTGTTAGGTACGAAATTTAATATACATGAAAAATGGAAATTTGAATAAAAATTGTAAAAGGTGGCATGCGGGCTGCTTAAAAACTGAATGTACTGGGATTGAATTTATGGAACGCGGGAGGAGGGTTGGCGAGACGAGAGAGCGGGAAAGGGAATAGGGAAGGCGGGGAAGGTGGAAGGGGAACGCGGGAGGGGAAGGAGAGGTGTGAAGGGGGAGGGGAACTCGGGAGGGGGGTTCGCGGAACGGGGGAAGGGAGGGGGGGGAGTGGAGTGGGGAGAGGGAATGTGGAGGTGACGGAGTGGGAACGCGAGAGGGGAAGAGGACGCAGGAGAAGAAGGGGAGGTGGAAGGGGAACGGGACGAATGGGAAAGGACACTCAGGGAGAAACAATTTTTTTATTAAATGGCATAGCAACGCATGCCGGGACCAGCTACTTATGAATAAAAACGTGATGTGAATCACACATCACAATCACAAACCAAACTGCCGGGAAAATCACGCAAAAGGCGCATGCGCCTTTTGCGTGATTTTACAATGTTGCCATTTTTTTCACAACACAGATAACGATATTTTTATTAGTAATAATTAGAAATGGAAAATGCACAGTCTTTATTAAATGTGTAACAAAACAAGGTCTAACGAATGGGAAATGTTTTTCTACAAGTAAGGCCGATAATATCAATCTGATTGTTAAAATGTGAATAAATAAAAACATAACTCACTCAAGCCATTCAATTCAGTTCCATCTGCTTCCATCTGCAGCAGTACATCCAAGTAGTTTTTAGCCTTGTCATCTTTCTCTTTAATTTCTTTGCTGTTATCCCTTCTCAGATTTGCTGCCGCCCAGAATATGTTCCGCATTGCATTGGAGGAATCGTCGCCAAAGAACTTGAACCTAAACATTACACAATATTAGATGGGCTCCCATGACAGTCGATCCCCCGACAGGTGGCCCCCGGCACTCTTATACCTACATAATATTATGCAGTCGGTTTAGGGAAAATTCGGTGTACCTACTTACACAAAATATAACTAAGTGTCCCCAAAGGGATGTACAGCCGAATAACAAAAGTATAAAACATATTTTCATTCAATTGCATCAATACGCATTGCGACGGGATCATGTGAGTTGAATGAAAATCTTTCGATTACGTGCTGTTGCACCTGTGTTTTCTTTGCAATTATTACAAATTTAATTGTAAAATGTATTTTTTATATTAAAATATTCTTTCATTCGGATTAAAAAGAAACCATTTTCATTATTCTAAGAAGTCGCACCACGCCATGGCACACGTTGAGAGCAATAGTCAAAACACAGTGGGTCGCTTATGTACGCCATTAATGCATGCCAGTTCTGCACAACACTACTACATATAAAATAGATCAACTAGCAATAGAGCTGAGTTTAGAACCTGACTACAATAAATTCAAAAATAAATTTAACAATAATATATTAAATAATTTAGCTACCTAGATTTACATTAACAATTAATTAACAACACTGAAATCAATATATATATATATATATAAATATTTTTTTTTTTTTTTTTTTTTTATGTACCTATTGGATATAATATATGCATGTACATATACTTATGTATGTGTTTTAATTTTTAATTTTTTCGCTTTACACACGAGTAGTTAAACTCCCCCTCTAATGGGCAGGAGAGGCGCACGCGTATTATGCGCATGGGCGAGAAAATAATTCGAAAATTTGAATAAAATTTTCGACCAAAAACTGTTTGTCTGCGATATTGGCCCTTCTATGTACAGAATTTGTATGAAGAACAGGGTCAGAATCGCTTGCGCCAACATTACTCTGTGAGATGCGTATAAATTTCATTCACCTTGCAACCCCAGAATATTTTTAAACGATTTTATCTATGATATAGAAATGTCACTTTTGCCGCGATTTGTAACCGTCAAAATGTATGCGTGTTTCTCGACTAAAACATCGTAAAACCTATTAATTTACGTAATTAACGCAAGTAATGTTGTTTTGGTACATAGTTTATTGTTCTAGGAACGTGTTTCAGTCAATAAAATATACAATAGCTCGAAATTAAACGACAAAACATTAAATTCAAAATTCAAAGTGGTGCTTTTTTAGTAAAATTTCGTGAATTTTCGTGAAATGGCGTGGCCACCCAGAGGTTAAAGGTTCCTATATTATATTATATATGTTTATACAGTTTTTGATCAATTTTTGCATGTTAGTATTTAATTATTTGGGTTTATTCCCATTGTAACCTGAAAATCTAATTACTCATGATTAGATATACTCGTATAACATCTATATGTATATAAATTAATAAAAAAATAAATAAATAACATTTTAAAAATATATGTATGTTATATTGTAAAATTAGCTTGGTTAATAAATTGTAATGTTTTTTTTTAATATGCAGCTGTTAGATTTATAATAATTTTCAGATACCATTTTCTCAAAACACGAGAAACGCAGATACTTTTTAAAAATTACTGTAACAGTATGAGTAGAACTTTAAAAAAGTTGATACAATGAGATTATAATTTTTGATTATTTAACCAACACGCATGCAGTGCCTTGGTGGATTCCCATTACACGTTTTTGTTTTATATTTTAATATTTTGTTATATTTAATATGTACGTCATTTTTTTTCAAATGTATGTATGTACTTATCTTGTGTAAAAAATAATGGGATAAAATAAAGAATACAAAAAAAGTTGGCATAAATATATT
This sequence comes from Limnephilus rhombicus, assembly GCA_929108145.2. Taxonomy (NCBI): domain Eukaryota; kingdom Metazoa; phylum Arthropoda; class Insecta; order Trichoptera; family Limnephilidae; genus Limnephilus; species Limnephilus rhombicus. Next base: position 12,906,985 of record OV815296.1, read on the forward strand.
TTCAGAAGTTTAGGGTTCGTTTAACGTTTTTATATTGGATATTTTTGAAGTGCATCTTGGAACTTACCCAAACCAATTATTAATCTCAGGAAACAAGAAGAACGACACCACCTCGGCTGAGCGGTAGACCTCCCTCTTGAACACAGACTCGCCCAATTCGTGGAACCTCGGCGCCCTCTCGTCCTCTGGGTGCTCTGCCCCCGCGGTCTCCGGGCCCCCGGGCAACCGCGTCAGGCACTGCCCGGCCAGCCCCAGAGAAGTTCCCACCAGGTTGTCAGCGGTGTAACGGCCGCAGAAGTCTTTTGGATCGAGTTCTTTGAAACCTTCAAATAGTAGCTTAGTTAGCATGGTCTTATATATTTTATTTATTGACTGCAACAACTCACGCGTTACTTATAGTACCTATTTTTTATGCAAATTTCATTACGCCAGAGCTCATCATTATATCATTTATTAAATACTATCAGTTAAAAACCCGGTCCGCAGGCTTTTGCTGCTAAGGCCCTGCGAGTGGCTTTTGGTTCGGCTTAAATGAGTGAACACCGTTAACACCTAAGCCAAATACTATTGGATTTTTAAATATAATGTTATCCAATTTCACAAATATGTGCGTGAGTGTGGGTGCCGCCAAATATAAAATAAGTGCCGCCAAATATAGAATGTATTATAAAATGGGTAATTATTGTATTTGTATATATATATACAACTTTTATTGACTGATGTTACTTATTGTATTTACTTAATGTAATTGTTTTTTATGACACCTTGTAACTAATTATTTGATTAACCATCGCTAATTATATATTTTTTAAAGTTTCCCCTCTAACTAATTATTTCATTAACCACCGCTCATTATAAGGTTTTTTTATGTTACCGTATAACTAATTATTTAATTAACCACCGCTCGTTATAATGTTTTTTATGGTACCTGGTAACTAATTATTTAATTAACCAATGTTCATTTTAATCTTTTTTTATGATACCTTGTTACTATTTATTTAATTAACCACCGCTCATTATAATGTTTTTTAATGATACCTAATAACTAATTATTTAAATAATCACTGCTCATTATAACATTTTTTTATGATACCTGCTAACTAATTATTTAATTAACCACCGCTCATTATAATGTTTTTTAATGATACCTAATAACTAATTATTTAAATAATCACTGCTCATTATAACATTTTTTTATGATACCTGCTAACTAATTATTTAATTAACCACCGCTCATTATAATGTTTTTTAATGATACCTAATAACTAATTATTTAAATAATCACTGCTCATTATAACATTTTTTTATGATACCTGCTAACTAATTATTTAACTAACCACCGCTCATTATAATGTTTTTTATGATACCTGTCACTAATTATTTAATTAACCACCGCTCATTATAATGTTTTATGATACCCGTAACTAATTATTTAATTAACCACCGCACATTATAATGTTTTTTATGATACCTGTAGCCAATTATTTAATTAACCACCGTTCATTATAATGTTTTTATGATACCTGTAACTAATTATTTAATTAACCACCGCTCGTTATAATGTTTTTATGATACCTGTAACTAATTATTTAATTAACCACCGCTCGTTATAATGTTTTTATGATACCTGTTAACTAATTATTTAATTGATCGCCGCTCATAATAATGTTTTTTATGATACCTAGTAACTAATTATTTTATTAACCGCTGCTCATTTTAATGTTTTTTATGATACCTGGTAACTAATTATTTAATTAACCCCTCTCCCGCTCCCCCTTCCTGCCAACTCCCCTCCCGCGGTCCATGTATTCATTCCCAGTACATTCAGTTTTCAAACAGCTCGCGTGCCACCTATTACAATTATATTATTCCTAATAAAATTATTCCTTGTTGTATATATAAGAATTATCAAACAAATTTAGTACCTAACACAGGTACCTAATTAAAATGCCTTTAATTATTACTTATGTACTTAGTTCTTCAAGTAAATTCATTAATTTAAAGATTTATTCGAAAATTGAATTTTGATTAAAATTGATCATGGTTTGCAAAATGTCATACTCAAATTATGACTTTTTTGACAGTTTCACAAGAGTTTTTGTAATGATTAAAAATATTTTCAGATGTATTGCCATGTGGTTGTAATAATCCAGAAACCTTCGCGGGGGTGGAAAGAAGGTATTTTAAAAGTTTCAAATATTTCCTACGCTTAATATAGCAATATACTGACCACTCACTTATACACATTTTTATAAACAAACATATTTTGATTTTTATATACACAGATTTTTGTGTTGGAACTTGCTTAAATTACGGTAATAATGTTTTTAAATTGTTATTATTTATGCATTACTCCGCTTACTGGTTAAAACGCAATATTTCTTATTCAAACAGTTAGATATAGCTACATTATCATGAAAAGTGAGTATTTATGTCGGGGGAGACAAAAAAACATGCGAAAAATATACATTCAACATTTCAATTTTGTTTAAATTAATTCACTTACGCGGTAACGCCATTTTTATATGTATCATTTTTAATTGACCTTTCAAAGACAATCAATCAATGCTGCCAAATATAGAAAAAAATATTATTGCCATGTAAAACAATGCGAACGCACTATTAATAAGTTTGTATCTGTAGCAATCAGTCGTGCTACGTAAACGCGTAAAGAAAACACTGGAATTAACTGTTGATCGTTTATTTATAAGAATTAATGATTCAAAATATTACACGGAGCGAGACAGTTGTAAATAACGGTACAAGTTGTTTTGCTTGCTATTCTATCGACTGACTGGGTCAAACCATTACTCCGGCTTTTATAATGCCGTGGCGGAGGTAACGGTTTAATAATTCGGCTGGTAATATCGAGAGAATACGATACGTTTCTCGATGGTTCTGACGCCTAATGTACGGGGAATGTGAATGATCCGGTACTTTCCATAAAGTGCGACGAGATTCGAAATATTTCAGCGCAGGTAGGTAAGTATTCTTTGTGTTCCGTTCCCAGTGGTACCAGGCGGCGATATCACTATGCTGCACAGGTACATACCTTAAGTAGGTACGTACCTGAGTGTTGGCTTCACCACATACCTGTATTTATAATAGTAGAACATGGAAAGAAATGTATTAGAATAATTACACAAACCCGCTAGACAAACCCTGCTTTGCCAAACAAACCATTCAAAACCTGGTATGTTTTTCAAAATTATTATGACATGCGAGTTTATTTTAGAGAATTTATTTAATAAGATTGGTACTTCCGACAAATGTCATATTTGATTGTCTATTAGTTAAAAAAGGAATATTCCGTATTATCCGTGCATCAAACTTCGACAACACGAACGTTCCGCATTATCCATGAGGTGGACTAACTGTATATTTACCAAATTGTTTATACCTATTAAATCTATACGCATTTATTTTCCTAGAAATATTTCGACGATGCAGATCGAAAGAGGAAAAAATGGGGAGATAAGACATTTTGGATTTATTGTCCTTTATAGCATTTCTAATTTCCGTCACCGACATACATATATAGAAACAGTATTTATTTATTTATGTTTTCCGTTGATGTTACGCACAAATGCATTACGGAGATTATTGATTTTTTCATGTACATGCAAGTGTAAAAGGTCATGAGGGCAGATATTTGATGATCAAAGCAGAATCGAGCTGCTGAGTCATTTAATTTCCACCTACCCTTTTTGGCTAATCACCTATCTACTCAGATATTTCTTTTACAAATCGAAAGTTTGTCCGCAATTATTGAACCCTCGGAAAAACAACAAAATATGATTGCTGTCCCTCCAAAGTGCTCTTCGCGACTGGCAGGTTTCGTGAAATTCAAACGTTTATTTCGATCATCGCACTGAGTATGATTCTACCATACACTTTTGTATTGCGGTAAATAATTGAAAAAATTCGGAAGGTTTTTAAGCCAATTACAATAAAAATCTAAATACCTACGCTAAAATATTTTATTTATTTATTAACGAAGATCTGTTTCAGGTTTATTTTGAAATAACGGAAGGATTTAAAGAATATATATCTGTAATAGGTGCTAAATTGATTTCAGCGAAGGCATTTTCGAACGTTTTACGTAAAGTTGCAGTATGTATTTCTTATAGAATTCAAAAGTTTAAGATAAAAAAATTTCATTCACGTATTTTCTAACTACGCGCATAATTTTTTTAGATAAATTATTTATAGTATTGCTTGTACCATGATAACACCAAGTGATGTTGGAAAATGAATGTTTTTTTGTTTGTCCTTTATGCGTTCCTGAACGATTTATCCGATTGGGATGAAACTTTGGTGATTTGATGTGCGCCTGCCCACCATGGTTTCTATATATAATAGTGATTTATGAAATTATTTCCTTTACTATTCACCCGATTGCGATGAAACTTTGCTGAGTAGTTGTGCGCACGCCCGCGAAGGTTTTTTATATATACTGGTGAGCTCTGGCGTTATGAAATTTGCATTCAAATTTTAAGTACGTTGTTAGTTCTATAGTTTTGTGGCAGGGGAAGGTGGGAGGGAGGTGATTCCGGAAAGGGGGATGAAGGAGGGTTGGAATGCGGGGAAGGTGGAAGGAGAATGCGGGAGGGGAAGAGAGACAAATGGGAAAGAACAGGTAGGGAGAAACAATTTATTTAATAAGGAAAATTCATTTAGAAGACTCAAAAAAACATTTTTTTTTTTAATTTGCATACTATTTGTATAATTACGCTCTATATGAACCTAAATTCGTAGTAATATCATTGTCCAAAGTATTTTTAATTGCAAAAACAAGTTTTTTAAAATGGCAAAAAAAATTAAGGTTTCATGTTTACACACCTGGAAAAAATCTAATTTTCATTAAGGAAAGTTAGGTTCACGTATTTCACATGACATGACAAAATTTTCTTAAATAAATTTGCAAAATGATATCAAAAAATAAACTTAATTTTATACATTTCTTCCAAGCACAAAAAAAATCACGAAAATCATAAAAAAAACCTAGTCCTAAATGTATTTCTCCCTTAAGTGACATCGCAACGCATGCCGGGAATTCGCTAGTATTAAATAAATAAATAACTCACCCGTTCTTTCATTGAGCGCATCAATATACTTGATCATATTGTCCGTATTGCTGATGATCATCTCAGACATCTGCTTGAGTTTATTGGAAGTAAAAGCCTTGTTCAGTCGCACCCTCATGTTCTTCCAATGCGGGCTCTTCATACCAAACACGGAATTACACCCGATGGGGTCATTCTTGGATTTATTAGAGACAACTCTCTCGGAAAAATGATCAAAATCCTTCACCAAAATTTTCTTTATAAGTTCTGGATCACTCACAAACAGGCATGGCTCTCTCAAAATCCAAAATCCCAACACTCCTGTGTTGAGTTTTCTGGATTGGATGTGTAAATGTTCAAAGAATTGTCCAACGGATTTCTTGAAGGTAAACATTGGTAGAATATTCCCAAAGATTGGCACTGGTCGCAAATGAACTATTTTTCTATCTTTCCAATAGTTGAAGTTCTTTGTTACATAGTATATAGTTGACACTAATATTAAAATGGCCGCCAAAGTGAGTTCAATCACATATCTTGCGACGAATGACATCTTGATTTTTCTAAAAATATTGTGAAAAATAATAAAAATTAGTATAAAGAAGTACTGATTGACTATAAATTGTTAATCTAATTGAGAGCTTTCCGAAGTAGTCTACATGGACACCCAGGGGTGCATGGTCGATCGATACGGATTGATAGGATAACTTTATATTTTAAAAAATGGATTCATTTGTTATATCACTAAGTTCACTGTTTTGTAGAATAAGATCGTTTAGGAAATTATCTTCATTATACTCCCCACCGACACCTTTAATAATCATGCACGGTCTCTTCTTTTTTAATTCCGTTGTTGATATTCCATTTTTATTTTTATTTATTTCTGCCTTCAGTTTTTCAGCATCTTCTTTATTTGAACAGGTCATAATTATTTTATTATTTGTTGCTTTTTTATTCCATTTAGTCCAATTCCTAGGTTAGGCGCTTTTATTGTTTTTGTGATAATACTCTTTATGTCTTCAGATGTTTCTTTGCCTTCAGCGGTGATTAAGACAGCAAATTTGGGTTCTTCGATTGGAATCATCCTTTCTTTTAGAACCATTGCATAGGATTTTTGTTCATTATTTTTTTCGAGCTTGATGATTACTTTTTTTTGAAGTTCAATAATTTGTTCTTGGAAATGGTTTTTTTCCCGTTTCCATGCTTCTTCTAGTAGTTGAATCGTTTGTTCCAGGTTATTTCTAATTTTTGTGTCCTTTACGGTCGATATGTTTTTTAGTTCACTTTTAATGTTTTCTATTAATGTTAGTACATCCATTTTTTATTAAACTTGAGTTGCCGTGCGGACGCACGTCACTCCAGGTCGTACTATAATCGAGTACTGGTATATATATATATATTGATGTTCTCCTCACTTAGAGCTATAATATGTGTGTAAATGTTTATTTATGTGCATGTGTGTATGTACATGTATGCATGTGTAAGTGTGTGTGTGTGTATGTGGAGTGTGCACACATATGCATATACATGTGCAGTGGCGGATTTCCAGTCTTGGCCGCCCTAGGCCCCAGGCCATATAGTAAGTACCAGCCGCCCCTTTCTCAGTTTCCATCATATGGAATAAAGACCAATGGTCCCCAACGTTTGTATCGCCTCGGACCTGTCAACATATAAAAAACTGTTCATGTTCTCGAGAGGAACATTTAAAAGTTCAAAACCCGTCTCAAAGTGGAGAAAAACCTTTTGTATGTTCCGATTCCAATTATATAATATATGCTAGAAAGGAGACTTTAAAAACCCACAAGTTTACACATAGTAAAGAAAAACCATTTTCATGTTCCGACTGCAAATATTCATGTTCTCAAAAGGAATATTTAAAAGTCCACAAGCCGTCTCGCAGTGGAGAAAAACCTTTTATGTTTCGACTGCAACTATTCGTGTTCTAGAAAGTGGCAATTTAAAATCCACATGCTGACTCACAGTTGAAAAATACATTTTTTATGTTCCGACCGCAACCATTCATGTTTTCAAAAGGGAATTTCAAAAGTCCACAAGCCGTCCCACAGTAAAGATAAACTTTTTTCATGTTCCGACTGCAATTATTCATATTCTCAAAAGGAACATTTGAAAGTCCACAAGCCGTCTCACAGTGGAGAAAAACCTTTATTATGTTCCGACTGCAACTATTCGTGTTGTCGAAAGTGATAATTTAAAATCCACGTGCAGACTCACTGTGGATAAAAACCTTTTTTATCATAATAATAATTTTTATTTTAGTAATTTGTACATTTAAGTTTACAAATTTCTAATTGATTATAATATTTCATATTCAATATATTTTTTCAAATTTTATGTAGCTCCTATAATACATCTTGAACTTTGCAATTGGTGTGGACTTTAATGTTTCTGGTGGTGTGTTATGCAACTTCATTCCCTTGTACAGTAGACCGTTCTGCGTATTCGCTTTGTACTTTTTTTGTAGCCTAATTTCCTTGCACGTCCTTGTGTTATATCTGTGAATGTCTTTATTGTATAAAATTTTATTTGAGAAGTATTTTGGTAACGTGTTGTTCAATATTTTGTGGATAAATACCATCGTGTTCAAGGTCAGCATCTGTTTCACGGTCAACCAATTTAGTTCCTTTAACATTTTAATAATTTTTGAAAATCTGTTTCGTCGAAGAATTATTCTCATTGCCCTGTTTTGGAGAATTTGTAACTTATTTTGTTCTCTTTCGTTACATAGGAAAAGTAAACTTGAGCAGTAGTTGAAGTGTGGAGCAATAATTGAATTGTATATGGTGATTGCAGTTTTCCTAGAAATTTTTGGCCGAATTCTTCCAAAAAAAGATATCTTTTTGCCAATTTTCTTTTGGGTGCATTCAGCATGTCTATTGAAGTTTAGTTTGGAATCTAATATAACTCCTAAGTATTTCATTTCAGTAACATTTTCAATAATTTCACCATCAATTTTAATTTTGCTTTCACTGGATGTCTTCTTGTATCCAATTACCATACATTTTGGTTTTTTTTTATATTTCATTTTGTATTTAATTTATGTTTCGACTGCAACTATTCATGTTCTCAAAATGAACATTTAAAAGTCCACAAGCCGTCACACAGTTGAGAAAAACCTTTTTCATCTTCCGACAGCAACTATTCATGTTCTCGAAAGTGACAATTTGAAATCCACATGCTGATTCACTGTGGAGAAGAACCTTTTTCATGTTCCGAGATTTTACAAATAATGAAAAAAATTACAAATTATGTCTGAACACAAATTTGGAAAAATGTATGATCACATGCGATACGGTTTGGGTCCGCCGGACAAGGGGTAATAAGGAACTCCAGTGAAAAATATTATCGCTTTAAAAAAATATGTTCATATAGACCAAGAAACACTGATTCTGAATATATAAGTTTAATTTCATAATATTAAACGTAGAGTTCTTAAAAAATTATTAAAAGGTGCATTTTTTAACGTCTCGTTAAAATACACTGTAAAGTTGGTACGATTGAATGGTTAGCGCTGACGTCACGCGTCACCAGTCATTGTATCACATTGTATTGAAATCAATTGAAATGTAGGTATGGCACAAGCCATCAGTATTAACATTTCATGTTATTCTTTATTTCATACTGTTTATAGAGATTTAGTTGTTGTGTTAATTGAAACAATATTTAAGCCTTAATAATTCAGTATCAAAAATAGAGGTACCTCTATTAGTTTACCTCAATTATTTAAAATATTCAAAAACTACTGCACAAAAAAAATAGTAATGCTTCTTCTAGGGAGAATACTTCGAACAACAGAATTTCAAAATGGCGGTAGTTGATCAGCTGATTTCCCGATCCTATACTAATTTTTCAGGAGTGATGACGTCACACGATTTACCATATTTCCGGTGGTTTTCGGGGGGTCTTGAAAAATTAAAACTTTGACAATTATTTTAACTGTTAAAACTAACTCTAAAAATAAAAATAAAAATGCAGTTATTTAAGTTAGAAGGCCATTATTTATAAAAAAAAATAAAAAAATTGGACTGGAGTTCTCTATTCAGGCAACTTTTATCGAAATCGATTCAGAAATTTAGTTAACTATAATAGCTGTTAGTTTGTAATACTTGTACATTTTATGTGTACGAAATTATTGTTTTACATTACATTTTATTATTCATTACATTATACATATTTATATTTTATACATAAACCGAAGAAAGTGATTTAGGAAGATTATTATACGATGCAATGCAGTGCGGCCCGCCATAATGTCCGCGAGCCTTTAGAATATTTAGGTACTAAGTTTCTTGTTATCATCAGTGTCTTTTTGTCATGATTGGCCGCCGCTAATATCTGGCCGCCCTAGGCCCGGGCCTGCACGGGCCTTAGGGCAAATCCGCTACTGTACATGTGTGTACATGTACAAGTAAGTGTGTATGTATGTATTTTCTAATATTTTGTAATATTTTACCTCTACATAAAAAAAAAAAAACTTCTCATAGTTCTCTAGCGTGATTGCAGATCGCCAACGAATTAGTAACCATTCATAATGACTAAGTGTTTTAAATATATTCGACGTCAACTGTTGTTTGTACGTTAGTGATCTGCAGTCTTGCTAGGGTGCGAAAAGAACCGAAAGTTAACCTATCAATCCTTATCGATCGACCATACTAGGACCCCAGGGGTCAACTTGCGAGGAGTCCAAAATTGGCGGTACAAGAGATTTAAAAGTTACCTGACTGTTGATCCGCCGACAATTGGCCCCCCGAAATGATATCTATATACATATATATAAAAATCTCGTGTCACGGTGTTTGTGGTCGCACTCCTCCGAAACGGCTCGACCGATTTTTTAAAATTTTGTATGTATATTTGGTAGGTATGAGAATAGGTCGTAAAAAATATTTCATACTGCTTGGTGATTAGGGTGTCCCCCACCCAGAAAAAAATTCTATGTTTTTGACAACAAATTTTTTTGTATTTTTATTTTATTTTTGGCATAAAAAAATACCTAAAACGTCAAATTTTCACCCTCCTATCCCCACCCTCCCATTTTTTATTCGCGATTTTAGTATTTTTGTAAGAAGTATACAGACGAGTAGTTTTATCCTTGGAGCATTTGAATGAATATATGTTTTATTTATTTTTTTAAAGAAAGGCAAACATCCTGTGTTACGAAAATTTGAAAAACTCCTACTACCACCACAGTATGCCGAAAATGTTGATGGAGGACTTAGCCAGAAGTAGAATCCAACACGGAACACCTGGGTGGGACCCAAACGCGATACCCACCCAATCACTGACTGGTCAAATATGTTTTTGTTATTCGGCAGTACATCCTCTCTGCACACCAAGTTGGGGTCACTTAGTTATATTTTGTGTAAGTAGGTATATTTACCGTATTTTCCCTAAGCCGACTGCATATTGTATATAAGTATGCCGGGGGCCAACTGTCGGCGAATCAACTGTCATGGAACCAGATTAAAATGGGGGTACACACGAGTGGATCCTCATTCACATCCAGTCCGTCTACATTCAGCTGTTCCGTAAATTACATAATGACCTAATACGGGTTTTGTGTACATAATAGATAGGTACATATAATAGACATAGAAATACATACATATTTGTTATTGAAGAAGAAGATAACACTAATAATCTAAACGAATATATGAAAGAGAACACGACACAGAAAAATAGATAAATATAATGGTTGTAACTGGGATTCAAATCTCTCGTCCAACCTGGACGTGTACGTTTACCAATTCCACCATTGCCACCTTTTGTCAAACCGTCATATTAGTCACTTTCATATTTCAAATTTTTAGAATTAACAATACTGTCTTCAACTATTTTTTTTCATATTATAGGCAACTACCCTTTTTATTGGAAACAATCATTCTAAGAATTGGTTTGTAACCTAGATAGCGTCCCGGATAAATACATCCGATTTTTACATTTCATATTTTTTCCGGTTAGACGAGAGGTTCTGGGTTCGAGTCCCAGTTGCGACCATTATCTTCTTCTATTTTTCTGCCCGAATCATTCAGCCATAATTTCAATTCGGTTATGTAATTTGATATTTTATTTGCCATTCGATTAAGTGAAAGATTAAATATACGAGGACCAATAAAACTGCTGTGTGTTTGCATTAATTTGGTATTGGTTGGGAGGGTAAAATTACATTTATACTCCCAAACTAAAAAATTGTCTTACTGTGAACACTTACGGCTTTGTTTTGAGAGCTGCAAAAGATTTCAATGATTTAGACACATTTATTATGTTATATAAAACCCTTGTCAGATGCCAACTTGAATATAACTCTACGTTATGGTCTCCCTTTTATAACACTCATTCAGACAACATTGAAAAGATTCAACGGAAGTTTCTAAGGTTTATAAACTATAAATTGCATATTCCTATACTAAACATTGATTACAATTACCTCCTGGATAAAACGTCTCTATTGAAACTTTCAGAAAGAAGAATAAGCACAGATTTAATACTATTACATAAAATACTGCATTACAAAATTGACTGTCCTGAATTACTTCAATTTATCAATATCCAAGTTCCCCAAAAATCATGTCGACATTTATTACTTTTCACTTCAATAACACCAGGACACTATATCAAAATTCTCTGTTTCCAAGACTTCACAGTCTAGGAAATAAATATTCTAATCTAGGTGATATATTTCATCTTAAAACTAATCAGTTGTTGTATATTCTATCACTTTTATTCTTCTAGGCACAAATAGATTTACATAACTTCTGCAATTTTTGTTTATATTGAATATGAGACTTCTTATCATTTTTACATAATATGTATTTTTATTTTATTATTTGTTTTGTTGTTACATTTCATTGTGTATTTTCTGTTCTCATTGTATTATATTTTTTACTGAACTTATAAACTATAATGTAAAAGCCCATCAGGGCGTGTAATAAATAAATAAATAAATTTAAAAAACACTAATTTTTATTAGGTACTTACTTATAAGTTGTGGCGAAACCGAAGGGCACGTTGTTATAAAGTAATTTACACAAAGTTACAGTACGTCAATTTAAAAATTAGCTTTGAATGATTTTAGTCAATCAACAAAAGTATTAATTCTCCCAAACTTAAATTAAACAAAAAAACAAATATGAATTCAATCTCAGAACTAATTATTAGCACATTGATTATTTTAAATTGTTTTAATTTTATTATTACAACAACACTGTTCCACCCTCCGTGACTGCGTTATACTCACTGAACTGTATGGGTCTTCCTAGCCTTATTTACGTACAATAAATTAGATATCGTAGAAACATTAATGCGTTGAGTAAATACCTACAGTGTACACCCTAAACTGTAGGGCAGCGGTCTTCAACCTGTGGTACGCGTACCTCTTTGGGTAGGTATGCGAAGCAAAAATTGGGGTACATCATATCGTGGCACAAATATCGGTTTTTTCCTCCTCTGCGTTTATCTACATACATACAAATGAATCCCTGTGTCTCTTGGTCAGGCCATAACTTTAGAACGACTTTATCTATTTCATTATATTTTTTTGAAGTTTTCTAATCTTTTTTGTGAAAGGTTCTTATGGAAAAAAAATTAAGAAAATTGAATAATTTCAGAAAACTTAACGACCATTTTAATTTCGCACGTTTGAAAGTTCACGCGTTTGATGAAATTGAATTTAGCAGGCAGCTGCTTTTTTGTACTAAAAGAATTGTCTACGGATTGTTTAAATTATACATATTTTAAATAGGTACCTATTTTAGGTACCAAAATTGATTCAAAATTTGAATAAAAAAATTGTAATAGGTGGCACGCGAGCTGTTTGAAAACTGAATGTTTTGGGACTGAATATATGGAACGCGAGAGGGGGGTTTGCAGGATGGAGGAGCGTGAGAAGGGAGGGGATGCGGAAGGGGAACGGGGACGCACGGGAAAGGACCTGCATGGAAAAACAATTTATTTCTATGAATATGGCATAGGAACGCATGCCGGGAACCAGCTAGCTAAAAATAAATATCGCAATCGCCTAAATGCTGAACCAGACTTCAGGCCCTACCTATGTAAAATTGGGTTCCACGCCAACTCAATTCAATTCAACACTTCTTTGAAAAGTAATTAAAAACCACAAAAAAAGAAAAATAGCCCATTACCTAACCTAACGTATCTTATTGTCAAATTTTTTTATACATTTTTTCATCACTTAAATGGATTTTCAAAGGACGTGTTGAGTTGATTGAATTGTCTGGTCAGCCTGAAATTGAGCTAAACTTTGTAAAAGTTTGTTCTGCAAAGCAACATCAAGGGTCACATTGACTGCATTTTGATATTGTATGATTGATTATACAGGGTACAATAGGATAGATTTCGGGCTTTTACTTTAGAAGCTTTTTTTCTAAAAAACATTTTGAGGTTAAAAAAAATCATATTCTCAATACATGTGAGTTTTGAGTTGTGTATTTTTTTTTTACTTTAGCTCCAGGAAGCCCTGGGGAAAATGATTTGCCTCAAGGCCTATGCCATCTAAGCGGATGCTGTGTGGAGGGTCTTTTAAGAAAGGGAAGGATAGGATGTTCTGGGAAGGAAAAAGGTATGAGGGGTTGGTAGGAATCTGGAGGTTAGTGTATCCAGGAGTAACGTACGTATCTGAGTCCAGCTGGAAAGGTCAAAAGGCCTCCCTCAACCAGTCTGTCTCGATCCGGCCCGCCATGCAGAGTGGGCAGACGCATCCGCCGCTAATACCTGGAAAAACCTCACCCCATGAACCCGGACACCCCTGCTAAGTCACCAAACGTAGCAAACCACTTGGGGAGACCTATGAGATGTTGGTTATCCAATAAATGGTTCCCGGGGCGGCGGTACCTATAGACGCCTCCCAAATTAATTGTTGGAGAACATGAATTTTTTTGTCGAAGTAAAAAGATGTAGAACAAAATTTGTTCAATTTACCTTACTTTAAAAATGCCCAAAGTCGTGTTACACTTTCTATAAAATTGCATTAATTGTATTCGTGTTACTTGATTGTTAAATTTATGTAATAATGATAGTGTTCAAAAATTACAAGTGGAACATGTCTTTTGCGAAGCAAAAATTGGGGGTCACATTATGGTGTTTTCTTCAATTTCTCATATGGAATAATCAAATAATGGATACCAAAATTAAACAAAAGGGGGAATACTTCTTCAAATAGAAAAAAACATAAACGAAATAGCCACAAAATTTTACCAGGACCTCTACTCAAGCCCAGACGACAAACAAAAACATGATCCGAAGAAAGACGTCAATAAAGAGCAGGAAAACGTTGTAACTGAACCAAAAATACTTTCCAGAGAAGTAGAAAAAGCCATATACAGTCAGAAGATGGAAAAAGCCCCAGGTCCAGACAAAGTGACAAACGAACTTCTTAAAGGCACCATGGAAGAACTACTACCAATACTAACTTCAATATTCAATGATATACTTACAACTGGTCTAATACCTACACAGTGGAAAACATCAAACATTATTCTTATATTCAAGAAAGGAAGATATAGGGAGCTACAGACCTATAAGTTTGATGTCAAATATATACAAAGTATTTTCCAAAGTTATCCTGGAAAGAATAAGTAAAAAGTTAGACGAAAATCAACCACGGGAGCAAGCCGGCTTTAGACAAAAATACTCTACCCTGGACCACATACACACGGTGAAACAAATAGTAGAAAAATATAATGAGTATAATAAGAAACTATACATGGCATTCATCGATTACTCCAAAGCTTTCGACAGCATAAGACACATAGCTATATGGGATAGCCTTGAACAGCAGGGGATACCTTTAAACTACATCAATATTATAAAAAACTTATACTTGAATTGCGAAGCGAGGATCCAACTAGAAACCTTGGGAAAAAAGTTCAAGATCGAGAGAGGAGTAAGACAGGGAGACCCTCTATCACCAAAATTGTTCTCGGCTGCTCTGGAAAGTATCTTCCGCAAACTAGATTGGGAAAAATATGGTATCAACGTACAAGGTGTAAAACTTAACCACCTAAGATTTGCAGACGATATAGTCCTATTCGAGGAAAACCCAATGCACTTAATTAGAATGATAGAATCACTAAACGAGGAAAGTGTGAAAGTCGGCCTATGCATGAACAAAGATAAAACAAAATTGCTTACAAACTCTGAACCAGTAACTATAAAAATTGACAACCAACCACTCGAATATGTGTCAGATTACATCTATTGAAGACAGATAATATCTCACAAAGATCAAACCACTAAAGAAATCGAGAGAAGAGTAGCAAACGGATGGAAGAAATACTGGTCTTTGAAAGAAGTCTTGAAATCCAAGGAGCTAAGTATGCAAATAAAAAGGAAAGTCTTCAACACGTGTATACTTCCAGTCATCACCTATGGATGTGAAACTTGGGCACTCACCAAACGCCACAGAGAAAAGTTGGAACGCTGCCAGAGAGCCATGGAGAGAAGTTTGACAGGAACAAGGAAACAGGACAGAGTGAGAGGTAGCACAATAAGGGAGAAAACTAAAGTTGCCGATGTAGTTACTCGAATAGACCAACAAAAGTGGAGATGGACAGGACACATGATACGCGATCCACAAGAGAAATGGTGCAAAAATGTCACTGACTGGTATCCCAGAGATGGCAAGAGAAGTAGAGGACGTCAACACATGAGATGGGAAGATGACCTAAAACTCACTGCTGGACATCAATGGAGAAGAGTAGCGCGTGACAGGTCCCAATGGAAAATGTTAGAGGAGGCCTATGCCAAGAGGCAAACTGAGCTTCGGGATATACTATAACAAATAAGATCATGTCTAATACATACCTAACAGAAGTCCAGAATAAAAAGGCTTATTATTATGTGCGCGACAAATGAACGAATAACTCAATATCACGCCAACCGATTTCGATGATTCTTTTTCTATTGGAAAGGATGTACTTCAAGGGTAGTTTGATGAGGGTTTGGTTAGGTTCTGATTTTGACAAAGTAATGGAACTCTTCAATTCTCAGGAGCAAATTAACGATACTCGGCCGAATCTCTTAATTTGACCCTAACGTCGTTATGGTCAAATTATGTCTGTCTCATATGAGCAGCACATTTAGAAGGTCTACCCATATTCAGACAAATTAGTTAGTGTACTTCAGATTCACTAAAAATCAAAAAAATTACCAAAAATTCACTAAAAAGTAAAAAAAAATATTTCGTATTCTTCTACAACTTCATAATCAACTTACTTTTTCTACTCATCAACATGTAGGTACGATTGTTATTTTTGGAGTCGGTGTCAGCAAAGGTAGGTACCCGGCCCGGCGTGTTCACTTGACAGCTCCCCTCTCGCCTCGTCAAGTCGCTCGTGCGACACAAGCACAACTCACCTATACTATGTATGTAGTTAAAACCTACCAAGGCTAAACCTACCAACCTACCTATCTATGTAGGTTCATTGCTTTTTTATGTCGTCACGGTAATAATAAAAGCGCTAAATTCCTACCCGCCCCTCATACCTTTTTCGAATGTAAATTTCTTGTTTTAGAAGGCAAATTTCTTCTTTTGAGGCAAATATTTTCTTATAAATGAATTCAGCGTCACAAATCCTACAATTATAATATCCAGTCTACTTATTATAATACTCTAGAATTAGGTAATTTAGCATGTCAAACACAGTGTTCATAATAGTGTTATTTTACTAGTGACTTGCATGATACATACATTACTACAGTACTTACTCAAGTAGGTAAATATTATGTACTTATAAATAATTGAATATTAATTCTACCCCTTGTCATATTAATTTGAGTTAAATGGATAAATAAATATTAGAGAGTCTATTCAAGGCACAGAAGAGATAAACCGATAGAAGTGTGCTGTGGGCGAGTTCGTGTGCCAGAAGTAAGGACAATTTTTCCTTACATCGACTGAAATTGATTTTTCAAATATTAATACTTATTCATTATTTGAAGTATTTAAAGAGTGTTTACAATTATTACTTTAGAGTTCTTTTCAATTTGGGAGGCGGGTACGGGTACCGCCGCCCCGGGAACTATTTATTGGATAACCAACATCTCTGCCATAGGTCACCCCAAGTGGTTCGCTACGCTTGGTGACTACACTGACTTCCAGATTCCTACCCCCCTTCATACCTTTTTCCTTTCCAGAACTTCCTCGCCTTCCTTTCCTTAAAAATACCCTCTACACAGCATCCCCAAAGATGACAAAGGCCCTGAGGGGAATTATTTTCCTCGGGGCCTCCTGTGTGGAGCTAATGTAAAAAAAAGTAAAATTGACATTGGGATGTGCGCAGATACGTATACTATCTTCTATCTATATAGGCATATAAAAATCTCGTGTCACGGTGTTTGTGGTGGCACTCCTCCGAAACGGCTCGACCGATTTTTAAGAAATTTTTTATACATATTTCGTAGGATGAGAATAGGTTTTAAAGTATATTTCATACCGCTAGGTCATTAGGGTGTCCCTTTCCAGAAAAAAAACTATTTTTGACAATTTTTTATAACCCCATTTTTTTATCCTTTTACCCCTACCCTCCCATTTTTTAATCGCGATTTTAGTATTTTTGTATGAACAAATTAAACCCTCGGCGTCGTACGTATTTCAAACAGAACGAAATTATTTATGTTAGATATTGAATGACAGATGGCTCTACGTCCGCATCATCGAACTTTCATCCACCCATGCGCAAGTCATTTTTTTCACTTTACATTTAACTTTTAAGTTAAATGTAAAGTGAAAAAAATGTGAGTTAGATTGATTGATTGATTAGCATATTCATCAAACAATGAATATGTCCGTTACTATAATGAAATACATTGCATCAATATTTGTCAAATACAAAATAGCGGTTAAGATGGAGTTAGCAGCACATTTTTTGACGCCATGGATTTGACAGTTTTACTCATCACGCGTTTTTGTCAATGTAAAACCAAAATTGACAGAAGCTGTTTTGCCTAGCTTGTGTTGTTACATAAAAAATAATGTAACAAGTGAATTATCTGTGTATGGGTACTTTTGGTGTGAAGTTTGTTAACATTCAACATCTTTATATTGGTAGCATTGAAATGTTTACCTTTGCTCAGTTGGTGATACTGAGGATCTGCACAGAGGGGTTCACTAGGCAGGACTGGCCTTGAGCTCTTCATTCTTTGAGCAGCCACAGGTGACCACGGCCACCGTCCCTGTGGCGGGTCGACGTAATCAAATAGTCGTAGTTCGCCATTATTTTAACAACATGTGAAGATTGATAAATCCGCGCCCACCAGCGGCATCCATTATTGAAGACCATCAGGACAATCATTAAAATCCTGGATCAGCAGCGGAGTACCATGGGAGCACATTATTTCTGCTGGATTAAAACCACATCCAGCATCTGCAGACGCAGTCATGACAAGACCTTCCGACTATACCTGGAGCCAGAGGTGCTCGCAGGGATGCGGCCGAAGATCGCCCACCTTGGCCGTTATCAACATAGTCGGCTGGCTGGCAACTGCCCTTGGACGGGACGTCGCTGGGAAACCGCGGGACTGGAGGCCTGTTCGTCGCTCCAGCCTGCCGTTCAGCACATGTCAGCAGCGGAGGGAGCTAACCGCCCATCCCGAAGGCAGCAAGCAGCAGCATGGATCGCCTACATATGGCATTCACCCATTCATCAACTTCTCAAGATTAAACGGTACTAACGCTCCATAATATGCCCATTCAGAATTTAGTCTAGCCCTGATTATTATTTGTACTTAATTAATAAATTAATTTAACTGTGTCAAAGCACAATACTATTTCATTTAAATAACCTATCCTCATACAAAGTATTACACAGCCGCCTGCTTAAGGTCCACGCCTGAGAAATTCTCCAGAAATAATTACACTTGTCTCTTGCTCTCCATGTATTATATTCCTAACATTTTAGCTTCCAATGTGAAAGTTAAATATCTTCATAACATTTTGGCGTCCAACGCAAGTATTTCATAACAGTGTATTTCTTTTTGTCTTCGAATGGTATGTAAAACGGTAAAAAATGGATTTAGCAGGTACACTCTAAGCCGACGATATTTATTTTAAATAGATATCTATGTCAGATATCAAATTTGATTAGTTGTTATTATAATATAAAAATGTTTTAAAAAGTTGCTTAGCGTTGGAAACTGATCACTCACCCCATTTTACGGCTCTTGTTTATCTCAAGCATACTGCAGATAGCCAATAAAATGCAAATACCTTTTTGGTATTCATATACTAACTACATTATAATATGACATACTGTATATTATTGATTTATTATGTGGATGATATTTATGTTGTGAGAGTGGATTGATATGTTTGTGTAAAGAAGACTAGCGAAGGACCTTGATTTTGTGTTAATATCACTGCTTAAAATGATAAAAATACATATGGCATGGAAAAGAAAGGACTCACCGAAAGGACAAAGAACTTGTAGGGGTGGCAATGCACTTCTCTGCTTCCTCTCCCATCCAACAGGCACAAACAGCAATAGGCGTGAGTTGGTTTATTTTATAGTATACGGCGCAGTTATTTTTAATGGCAATTAACCAAGAGCGGAGCACAATGGCTATATGTTGCGGCGGGAGTTTATTACAGACTGAGTAAGATTGGCGGGTAGGCAAGACACCCCATCAAGGGGGTGGACTAGACCTATGACCGTGCATCAACTGAGGAGATGACTACCAAGGCAGCAGTTGCATAACCCGCCCGCGCCTCCTCCGTCGCCATGAGCGGGCCTGAAGACCAACCGTTGCGGACCGGTGCCCTTCCGCCCTGCCTCCGGTGACCCGATGCTCACTTTTATCCCTAGGGTCTTCAGGTCTTTCCCTCTTTAATTCCAACACTTTTTTCGAGGGCGTACCGGGAAGCCGGCTTAGGGGCGCGGACACCGAATCCCGCTTGCGACTGGACTGATGGCTCCGCTTATCCTCGGCGGGACTGCCGGACGACTGCAACTCCGTTGCTTTGGTTAGGTCGTGCAATCTCATCATAATAATGTTTTTTTTTTCTATTATCGAAGGAAGCAAATACTTTGTGGTGTGACATTATATAATAAATTAAAAAATACACTTTGTAAAGCACCACTTTTTTATCAGAATTGATATTAAACAGCCAACCAGGTTTCGCTCATCTCGAGCTTCATCAGGGCTTATTATAACAACTTTTGTATACATTTGTATATTATATATATACAAATTATATATATATATATATTATTATATTATATATTTATATATATATATTATTTGTATATTATAACAGTTGTTATAATAAGCCCTGATGAAGCTCGAGATGAGCGAAACCTGGTTGGCTGTTTAATATCAATTCTGATAAAAAAGTGGTGCTTTACAAAGTGTATTTTTTAATTTATTATATTTTTTTTTCTAGTAATTTTCCCTCTTTTCTATTGATAAACTTTGTTTTCAGCTATATCCAGTGGCGGAGATGAGACGTGATACTGTGAAATAAATAACTAACACCATGTACGCACTCGCATACTGCCTGCTAACAATGTATGCCCGGACATTGGAGGTCTAGAGTCATTTTAATAAAAAAATAGCTTCTTTATAAATAAAAAAATAGAGTCCTGACGTGTACGGTGAAGGAGGAAACCATCTGTTTCCTTAGAACGCCGTGGGAAAGTGGCGGGCAACCTCCAGTGGCGGGTAGGCAAATAGGGATAGGTAGGAAAAGGAACTTGCAACAATATTAATACCAATTCCAAGCAGTGACAGTATGTATGCGTGTTATGTAGGTATGTGTATGGGCGTAACCATTATGAATTAACGCCGATTAACGGCTTTTACATTAATTGGAAATGGATACAGAATATACATAGATAAGAAAAAAATATTCATATGACAAAAAATTTAAAAGTATATATGGAAGTGATAGTATAAAGTACAAATACTAAGATATTATAAATACAAATATGAAGAAAAAGAAAATCTCATATAACATGTATATTAGATATTTTAAACTAAAAAAATAATTATGTAAAATAAGTAAGTAATAACAATAAATTTAAATATTCTAGAAGGAAACATTGATGAAGAGAACAAACATTAAAAGTGTATTAGATTATAATCACTGAGAAGCGCTGACAAACAGCTTTAATTAATTAATGTTTGTATGTTGATAATCTTTCAATATTTATCACGTCATCAACAACATATTTATTATTAGATTTGCTAAAGTAGCACGCCTGTAATTATTAAACACTACAATTAGCATTCGAACTTGTTCTTTCCATCCTTGAACTTTTTTGAAAACCATCAAAAACGCCGTGAGCTACCAATACATTAACAATTTGAATGAATAATTCACATGTCTTATTTATTAGATTCTAATGCGCCCGTTCAACGTAAAGTCGTATAATGGATCGACTCGTAGAGGCACTGATTATGAGGCCTTATAAATATATATATACACACATACGGTGTGGAAATATGAATAATGGATACTAGAGAATGTGAAAAGAGGCGGATGCGAACACTCTCGAAATGTGGTGCTGAATAAAAGTGATCAGAATTCCGCGAGCAGACTGATACAAAGGGATACCCAGAAGAAACCGAACTGTGGGGGCAGTTGTAATATGTGTTCTGCCGGTATGACCGCGTACAACTCACTTTCCCCAGCCAGTATGTGGAGAAGTCGCCTTTTTGTTTGGTGTGATTTATTTTGGCGACAGTTATTTTTGGGTCAGGCAAAATCAAAACCAGTTCGGTTGCGTTTGGTTACCCTTGTAAACCCATTCTAAAAAGCAAGGCATTCTCAATAGGCCATCAACTGTCTGCCTATAGATACTTTGGATTAACTGCCCGTCAAACCGAGAATTCAAACGGTTCCATTGGCGGATTTACAGTCTTGGCCGCCCTAGGCCCCAGGCCATGAAGTAAGTACAAGCCGCCCCTTTCTCAGTACCCAATCATATAGAATACATAATGAATTTACGTTATTACCAACTTTTATCGAAATCGATTTAGAAATTTTGTTGTAGTAAGTAATAAATTAAGTTTATAATAACTGATAGTTTGTAATACTTTCTAAGTTTTCAAGGATAATTGTACATTTAAACAAAACATTAAAACGGTTTTAGGTTTTATTTATTTAACTAGTTTAACTGCAGGTTTATTCTCTTACAATATATAATAAGTGTTTCAAAATGTGTTACAAAACTCGTCTGCACTTAAGTGCAGCAAAACCATTAATTAACTCTTCGCAATCCTATTTCCTTAAAAATCTGCTTATATGTTAAGCAAAGCAAGATAGTTTAACCTTCCGTTCCGTCATTGTTGTGCGTAAATAAATTTTAACTTGTTGCAAAGAAAACGATCGTTCTGCAGAACAGTTACTGGCCGGAGTACCTACACACACACAAACGAAAATCAATATCCACGTTTGGATAAATGGTGTGATGACCTTCAGTTGGTTACCATTTCACTGTTTCGATCCTCATTTTTCACACTGCAGTGAGCACGAAAATGGAGACATTCTTCTGAAAAATTGTCTTCCAAGTCAGTAAAATAAACCATTTGCAATACTTTGTCCCTTTCTTCCACTTCAGATGCGCTTAGTTTCGTCTAGTAAGTAATTCTTTTTTATTTTTATTTCTTGTAATCATCAGTGACTTTTTTTATCATGATTGGCCGCCCCTAATATCTGGCCGCCCTAGGCCCGGGTCAACTTAGGCCTTAGGGCAAATCCGCCAATGAACGGTTCACACCTGGAGTAAGTAAGTCATGGTTACTGACAAAGTGGAAGGGATAGTAAAGGAGTGCGGAAGAGATGAAGTAGGAATAACGAAGGAAATGGCAGAAATTTAAATGGAAATTAAGCATTACGGTGTTATGTTGTACATTTGTCAAATTTGTTGGTTTCAGAGTACGCTGGTGACGTATTGGTAGCCCTGTTCATGGTGCTTTTCATAACGGGCTATGAAACCACCAGCACCTCCATGATAATGATGATGTCCTAGCTAGCCATCCTGAAATACAGGTAATACCCATCTTCGCAACGACAGCTGATGTGAAGCTATTCATACGGCTCATCCATTAACATTCCAATAGAATAACCATCATCACGGCGCTACATCCAGGAGTATTTTTGAAAATCTCCTACTACCACCACAGTAAGCGGAAAATGTTGCTTGTGTTGTGCTCCTAGGAGGGACCCAAAAGCAAAGCCAACTCAGCCACTGACCGGCCACATTTTTTTTTTTACATGAAAACCGCACAAGAGTCCCAACTACTCCCGTCTGGAGCTAGTGGGACTATGGAATCCCCAATTGGGGTACGTTGTGAGGCTGAAGGTAGTGGGAGGGGAAGGAGATAGGGAAGAGGAAGGTGGGGAAGTACCTGGCTATTCAGATCTGGTCACCAAACACGGCTAAAGCCAATTCAAGCAACGTTTCAATTCTGAATGGTGGTCTTACACCAGGGCGATACTGAACTCCACTTCCACTCTGTAACGTGCCGCAAATATACTATGTATTATTTTTAATGGATTAATTGTGAAATAACACAAATTAATCAAATAAAATTTATTTGCCACGCCGTGATTCGATCCCGCGACCTTCGGAGTGCTAGCTAAGGGTCTTACCGTTGGACTACGCCGGTCGTTACTTCTTACAGGAGTTATGACCCTCCGGAAAATTCTTAAATTTGCCTAGTTTTAAAGCCATCAACCTGTCATATATAAATTACAATCGATTCACAAGTTAAACATTAAATAATCACAAAAGTCTACAACAAAAGTGATATTTTAAAACTAAAGGATGCACTACATTAGTGACTACATGATAATTTTTTTTTTGAAGTTTGTCCTCCACAACACGTGTGAATTCCTGAATACCTAATGTGAAGGACGGCATACAATATGTTTTTAAAATTTAATTTGTAAGGAATAATAAATAATTTAAAAAAAAAAACATTATTAAAGAAGAAAATATATATGTTTTTTTTTTTTTTTTTTTTTTAATGCCGGCAACCCGGTCGTTTATTGTAATAATAATCATATACACACAAGTTAGTAGCCCGCCTCACTAGACTAAGTCTGTTCCGAGACGGGTACATATATATATATATACATAAACTTAGACACATATACATTTACATATATATACATGCATATACACAATTATGTTCATACACACATACACGCATATGCGCACATACTTACACACAGGTATTTGCATACGTGTACATAATCAAACTCATAGATACATATTAAAACCTAAATACATATAATCAAATAAGAATTATTGGGAGTTGAAATACAGTTATCAAGGAATTGACAAATTTCCATAAAACCAAAAATTCATCAAGTACACATAGTAATGCTAGCGTCTAAATCTAGAACTATAAGATTTCAACAAAATAATATACATATGAGGTAATAATAATATAAACTTTCGCAAAACAAAAGCAGTATTAATAATAAAAGCATTCGTAATACAAAAGCAGTATTAATAATTAAGATAAAATTTCTATAAGTAACCAACACATATAAGTAAATAAAGAGTGAGGATTAAAGACTAAGATGAGATTACTAATAACTTGGTGATGCTTGCCCTTTTTTTGTGTAGTAACCATGTATTGAAATGTTTGTATAACCAGTTTAGGTTGTTTTTTGTGGTACAGTAGGTGGTTTCTTTTAGGATGTTACAATATATGTTTCATATGAATAAAATCGGATAGGTACATTTATCCGCGACGCTATCTAGGTTACAAACCAGTTCTTAGAGCGATTGTTTCCAATGAAAAAGGGAGTTGCCCATGAAATGGAAAAAAATGTGACATACCTACGGAACTGATTGTGCACCATCGCTATACCTATACGTGCTTTACAGCAATTAGTATCGGATGCAGATGCCAAGTTTTCGATAGCGTCAAAAGTTTTATTAGAAAATACGTTGATGATGTTTTAACTGGAGCATCAAATTTTTTTTTATTTCAATATAAAGAACGTGAGTTACATGTAGTAGTAGTTTTCAAAATATTATATTTAATTATTATTTTTAATTTATAAACTAACGTTTAGACAAGATTTTTATGCACAGCACAAAGGGTAACAATTATTATAAGCAATAATTATCAGCCTGAAACACTCATCAACATTGAAAAATCTTCCGAGAAAAGATACTTGCCGCCAACGGGACTTGAACCCGTGTCCTTCTGATAGCGAGGGATTTAACACTTACAATGTCTCTCTCGCAAAAATAAAGTTGGTTGTTTTCAGGTGGACAAAATATAATAAGCAGTAATTGTTGAATGAAACACTAGTATATATTGAATTATTTGGCGGGTATTTGATAAGCCCCCATAGCTCAGTGGTCAAGAGCAGCTGACACGGGTTCAAGTCCCGTTGGCGGCAAGTATCTTTTCTCGGAAGATTTTTCAATGTTGATGAGTGTTTCAGGCTGATAATTATTGCTTA
Organism: Limnephilus rhombicus; assembly: GCA_929108145.2. Lineage (NCBI taxonomy): Eukaryota > Metazoa > Arthropoda > Insecta > Trichoptera > Limnephilidae > Limnephilus > Limnephilus rhombicus. The sequence goes on from OV815296.1 coordinate 12,932,512, forward strand.
TAATATTATATTTAAGATCATCATTGGTCATGTATACCTTATTAGAAAAAAGGAGCTCTTGGGAGCCACGATTCTTACTTAAGTTGTATGTTATAATCTATTTTGTTTAAAATATTTACTTTTTAATATAAGTTCTTCTTTTAATTGTTTAATTTAAATTTTCGCCCTGATGACCCTAAGCCCCCAAACGTGTTATTACTTTCCAAACTCTCTCAAATTTTAATCCGAGCTTAGCTATTCGGTTCTGCCCCGAGTTTCCCATCACTCAACACTCATTTACTTAACGCGTAGATAATGGTACTGACAGACATGCTCATTAGTAGCATACTTCCTTGCTACTATGGCCCTCCGTTCATGGAGATACTTACAATCTACGTAATTGTGACGAAACCACATGTTCCCTGCTGATATACCACTTTTTAATGCTAGTCTCCTTATACATTGTAACGTAATTATTTTCATGGTAGTTATTCAGTCGGTTCTTGCTCAGAATGAGTATTATTAATTTCGGCGTGCCGTTGGAACGACGGAGAACAACTTCAAGTTGCCTGGACATTGCTCGATCGTTTTAAAGAAAAAAACTGTTATAAGGGCCACGTCATAACATTACGATGGATTTGTCGGAAGTTTGATTTGTAAGGAGTTTTGATACTCGTAAATGATTGTGTAAATTTGCAATACTAGGCGACTACACCTTCAAATTAGTGCTGTGAAGAAATATTGCTTGACGCTCGCAATGACGCGGCAAACAACCCACCGATAAATAGCCATCGGGATTTACTGATCACAGCTTGATAAATTGATGTTTTGGTCGAGCGTGTTTACAATCCAATATAACCGAGGACAACTTTGATGAAGATTGCAGGCGCTTCTTAAATGACATCAACAGTCTAGAACTGCGGGTTATATCCTTTCAATGCTCAGAGATGGCCATCGGACGCATTGTGATCAGCGGGCCTTTGTGGGTGGACTGGAATCTCAGCTGCTTCATGGTGTCATGGGCTTGCGAAGCGGCAGCTCTGGGGCTCTTCTCCAGCTATCTGGAGCCCTTGTCGCTGAGGTTGGAAGAGGTGCGCCATATTAACTATCGCCAGCTATGAATGATCATTTGGAGTGGATTCTACTAAAATAACTGAATTATCTCTCTCTCTCTCTTTCTAAATTTTTTTGAGTTTACAAAGGTATTTATGTAGATTATGTTTTTGCTTCTCAATAATAACAAGTACATTTTGTTTAATGTGAGTTCTTTTATTTACATCAGATAGTAGCTTTCTTTTTATCCCACGCAGGACCCTGAAATGATGATGAGAGCTCATGCATACGGAATTTCTTTGCTAACGGAGCAAAGGTACGTGTCATTTTTGGCGTCCAACGTGTCAACGGCGCTATCCGAAATATAATGAACGTGATCATTTTTCACGTGCAGCCGTGGAGTTAACACGCTGTCAAGTGATGTCATATGACTTTTTTTCCAGCATCAATCCATGCCTTCTCCACTAAATCCTTTCTTACGTATTCTGGTAAAGTAAAGTTATATAAACATGCATTTTTTTCACTTCCAGAACAAATCTAATACTACTTTCGTGTTCCGATGCCATTTCCGTCAAACGTCAAACGAAAAAGCATCAGACACAAATGATACAACGCGCCGCGTGCGATCAGCACTGCCGGTTGCGTGAAACTGATTTGAAACCGACAGACGTCGCGTAGCGCCGTGTACGGGCACCAGCAACATCGTACGGGGGATACTTACGATCGGCGCGTATGATACGCTCACGAGGATCGAGTAGCTTGTAATTAGCGTCATTTACGGAGGCACTAATAAGCAAATGATACCTAGTAGCATGTGTGTCACGCCCAAATGAGCATGCTCACAAAACAACCGGCTGTTGATATTTGTGAGCATCAAGGGCGGATCCAAGGGGGGGGGGTCATGGGGGTCATGACCCCCCCCCCCCTGGGCTGGGTCCAGGACGTAGGTGGACCTACTTTTTACTTGTATCTATTATTATCAAAATTAAATTATAACTTCTAGTAACTTGACCACGACTATGTGACCCCCCCCTGCCGACAAAGCTGGATCCGCCCTTGGTGAGCATGCTCATTGATTCGCGAGTTAAGAGGAATATAAACGCTAGAAATATTTCGAATCTCATGCCTGCAAAATTTTAAAATCGAGCGTCTTTTTGCACGAGGCTAGTAAGCGAAAAAGTGGTTTTTATTTATTTTGTGCATAATTTTATAAGAAGGAAAAAAAGTTATAACATGGAAAACCTCAAAAACAGTCTTAGCCATAAAGGGGTATTTTTAAAAAATTGTTTCTTGTGTTACTTCATAGTTAAGTCATGAAAAAACATTTTTTTGGTGGTTTACGCTTATATTTTTTGTTACGAAAATAATAATTTTATTGTTATTCCAATACATAGAAAAGCTAGTAAAAGCTTCGATTTATCCGTAGCATATTTTTTGATATTGATACTGTAAGCCGACTCATCGTAAAGATTAATCAAAATATATCTAAATAGGATTTCACGTGTATATTCATCTTAAGGGGAAATGAGCAAGCTTATTTATGGGCATGTATGTCAGTACCATTAATTTTTCTGCAATATATCATTTGTTTTAAATAGAGATGGCTAGACAAGATGCATTTAGTTCAGTGAATGCAGTCAGTGCAGTGAGTTGTTGTTGAAATCATTTTATTTCATTATAATAAAATTAAAACAAGTTATAATAATTAAAGTGAGTATAATTAGTTCTGAGATTGAATTTATGTTTTATTTAAGCTTGGCATAACAGATAATTTTTTTTGAAATACTGTAGGTATCTTTGTGTAAATCACTTTATTTTATAATTAAGTGCCGATCGGTTTCGCCACAACCACGCTATCGTCGGGTTATACAATATAGGGACCTAAAAAAGGAAAATGTGTTTTCAGAATTGCATTATTTTTTAGTTTAGCGAATACGGTGATTATTATTCACAAATGTACAATTAATGTATTAATTAGACAACAAATTTATGAATCTTATGTAGGTTACACAAAATTTACGACCCGAAATTCCCAAATTCTTCCAATTTATAACACATTTTCGGTGAACGCCGCTAGTCGAATTTCTACCGATTTCTTGCAAACCTCCCTTAAACATTTGAAGTTTTTAAGCTCTTCAAAAAATATATGTTATTTTTTAAGATAATAATCTAGACATTGCTCGCGCCGAAACGCAAATTATTTAAAATTCACTCGATAGAAAAAAATCGCAAAGTGTGCACCAAAAATTATTAAAAACACGTTTGTTTCAGTTATTTTACAAGTATGAAATAATGCACAGTGTTTCTTTAAATGCTACTTTAAACGAGTCGTGTTTTATTAAAAAATTTCACAATTTTCGCATCGATTTTGTCGCTTCAAATACTAGCGCGCTCCTCTAACGTTCGTAATTTCATATCTCTCCATCTTTTTCTTTTTGTGCGCGGTTGCGGGGCCTTAAGTTTTTAAGTTCTTAAAAGATTATATTTTATTTTTGAAGTGACACTTCTATAGCCCGCTGTGATTTGGATTTCGGATGAAACGGAAATGACGACTACTGCACCTGCGACGCATGAACTGCGCTAATTGTCCGCTTTGGTTGTTCACTTTGAAAGGCTCCTATTGGTAAAGACATGAAACGGAAATGACGCTGGTCTGCGCTCATTGGTCGCTTTGATTATGACCTCACTTTTTAAGTATTGGTTGAGATTGTTTTGGAAAAGTTTCGCTTTTACCGCCTGTAAACTGCACTCGAATTTTTAAAGATGATATCTTCACATTTTCTGAGCCAAAACGGTAATTGTATGAAATTCCGTCGATGGGAAAAAATCGCAAAGTAAACTCAAAAAATTAATAAAAACACTTTTGTTCTGTTATTTAACATGTTACGGCTATGAAAAAAATCACAGTGTTTCTTTAAATGCTACTTAAAACATTTGCCGGGAGATTTTTTGCTCTATTTTAAACGAGTTTGTGTTTACATATCTCCCTTTCTTCCTCTTTTTGAAAGCTTACTACCGGGCCTTAATATCATATTAGTACTTGAAAATAAATAAAAAAATTACAGATGCCGCTCATTCGAGAAACTATGAGATATATTTATTATAATAATAATAATAATAATAATAATATTTGGATGATTTATATAGCGCCGTTTTTGTGAAAAATCACCTCATGGGCGCTGTACAAACTTATAATACATTTTTAAAATCTAAAAACTACAAGCTAGGCAAACAATTATAAACAACTTATGGCTAAAAATTGCATACATCGGTTCATTGATCACCGATACGAAAATATGTGTACAATATTTTGACCAATGAACGCGATGCTGCCTAAAATTTAATGAAAACAGGACCATACTTACCTGGGAGGTCGCTTGAAATTAACACTGTATATTGTCCATTTAAAGAAATTTAGATAGAGTTCGCACGCAGAGGACATTATTGTGAACACATGTTATCTAATCCTGAAAAATATTTTAATATTAGTATGTAATGTATTCTTTGACGAGTGTATTTTGGAAAGTAAAAGCAACATGTAAAGGTGGGAGGTGCAGTAGTACCTATAAGGATTTGATCTTTCTAAATGTGATTCGTCAAGAGACAGATTGATGTGTAAGGAATCGAGTAATTTTAATTCAGTAAGGAAAGTGTGATTAAGACATATCATAGACAATACAAGTATGATACTCTCAAATAGGTATATTTAAATTACGGGTATGAGAGCCCAAAAAGGAAGGTTTTTAGTTTGGACCTAAACTCTGTTGGGCTTGTTATGCATCTTAATTCCGGAGGGAGTCTATTCCAAGCCTTAGGCCCAGATACTCCGAAAGCACGATCTCCAAACATAGTATTTGGCTTTCGTTTAGGTTCTATTAGTCTGCCTTTAGCAGATGAAGTTGCTGATCTAAGGGTTAATTGTCTCGGACCGGTATTTTCCGGGACGCATAATTCGGAGATGTAAGGTGGGGCCATTTCGTAGATTGATTTAAAAACCATCCAGCACAATTTGTACTGGATTCTCTCAGGGCACTTGAGCCAGTGAAGGTTACGAAGGTGTTCTGAAATATGCGAATATTTAGAAACCCCAGTTATGAGCCTTGCCGCTGCATTAAACACGGATTGAAGTTTGTCAATTTGATATTTGGGAAGACTAGCGTAGATGCCGTTACAGTAATCGAGCCGCGAGACTACGTAAGAGTTAATTAATATTTACATAATTAAATTTACAATAAGAAATCTCCGTTATTTTAATACCTACTACTTTTATTTATCAGTAGCTGACCCGGCAAACGTTGTTCTACCGTATAAATTATTTCTAGGGAATATTTTGGTTGTTAAATAAAAAAATGATTGTATTGTAAGTGTGTGTGGATTGGATCTATGACAGAAAGAGAAATGGAGCGCTGTAGACGATGACCGCCAATAAAAACAAAAAAAAAACACCAACCATTAATTTTCTCAATTCATTGTATTTCATTAAAGTAACGGCATATTCATTGTTTGATCTCTTAAAAGTTAAATATATAAAGTAAAAAAAAGTTATATATTTTTTATCCTAAAGTGGGAAAATGAAATAAAGAAAATCAATATTAATTTCGAAGAGCAATTGAGTGTACGATATTTTTTGTCAGTCCGTCTTTAGCCAACACAAATAAGAAGTTTTAGTGATTAAATAATATTAATTTTATTATTTAATCATTAATATGAATTCTGTTCTATTCAAAATCTTCCAGTACCATTCCTGGAAATTCAATTTTGTTATTGCTTGAACCTAGAAAAAAAATCAGTTCGTATAATCTTATATATAAAAATCTCCTGTCACGATGTTTGTGGTCGAACTCCTCGAAACGGCTTGACCGATTTTTATGAATTTTTTATGTAGGTATATTTGGTAGGTATGAGAATAGGTTTTAAAGTATATTTCATACCGCTAGGTGATTAGGGTGTCCCTACCCAGAAAAAAAGTTCTATTTTATTGACAATTTTTATTTTTATTTTTTTTATTTGACATTAAAAAATACCTATAACCCCAAATTTTAAAACTTCTACTCTCACTCTCCCATTTTTTTATCGCGATTTTAGTATTTTAGTATGAACACATTTATCCGTCTTTCGTGTTTCAAACAGAACGAAATTATTTATCTTGTTGAATGACAGGTGGCGCTACGTCCACGTCATAGAACTTTCATCCACACGAGCGCAAGACACTCACGAGAAGCGTCGCGTCATTTTGATATTTCATTCGGCATCATGTTCTGGCGTGGGCAAACCATCGAGCTTATTTGTGTTGGCTAAAGACGGACTGACAAAAAATATCGTACACTAAATTGCTCTTCGAAATTCATATTGATTTTCTTTATTTCATTTTCGTACTTTATTATTTGGTTTTTTGTTTTTATCGGCGGTCATCGTCTACAGCGCTCCTTTCCTCTTTCTGTCATAGATCTCATCCCCACACACTTTAACTACATTCGTTATTTTTTATTTAACAACCAAAATATTCACCAGAAATAATTTATATGGCAGAACAACGTTTGTCGGGTCAGCTAGTAAAATTATACTTTTCTGTGAGTTATTTGCCAATTTCAAGCGACTTCAAAATATCCTAAGTAAGAGGTTGTTATGGATATAAAATTAATTTATTTACAGCATCGATTTGTTTGTACTTATACGCAGGTTTATGTAGTAAATTTTATTATTTTTTTATTTTTTTATTTATTTGTTTATTTAGCACAATATTATACATTTATATACATTATTTATTAAATTTTGACTGCCCAACTAGGAGTATTATCCCGTTTTAGGACAGTCAAATAATTATGGGGATGAACATGTGGAGAATGATTTGTACAAAAAAAAAATAAAATTGATGAAATAAAAAGAGGAAATAAAAAGAAGAGAAAGAATATAAAATAAAATAGTTTAAAATATAGTACCTAACTGTTATTTGTTTAGCATAGCAAAAGAAAAAAAAAGAGAAGTGAAAGAATAAAATCAAAATGAAATAACCAATTAAAACATAAATAGACGAGTAGTTTTATCCTTGATACATTTGAATGAAAATATCTTTCATACTTTTGTAATTTGGCGGTACATCCTCTCTGTATACCCCTTCAGTGACACTTAATTATAATTTTTTTAAGTGGATGGACCGCATTTTCCGACTGCATATTGTTTATAAGTATGTCGGGGGCCAACTGTCGGGGGAACAACTGTCGTGGAATCATTGTGTGCCTACAATTTTCCATTAATAATTATAATATTTATGTAACTAATTATTATTATTTTTCTAGGTATTTTCAGAAATATCAAGATGTCATTCATTTCAAGATATGTGATTGAACTCACTTTGGCGGCCATTTTAACATTAGTGTCAACTTTATACTACATAACAAAGAACTTCAACTATTGGAAAGATAGAAAAATAGTTCATTTGCGACCAGTGCCAATCTTTGGGAATATTCTACCAATTTTCACCTTTAAGAAATCCGTTGGACAATTCTTTGAAGATTTACACATCCAATCCAGAAAACTTAACACTGGAGTGTTGGGATTTTGGATTTTGAGAGAGCCATGCCTGTTTGTGAGTGATCCAGAGCTTATAAAGAAGATTTTGGTGAAGGATTTTGATCATTTTTCCGAGAGAGTTGTCACTAATAAGTCCAAAAATGACCCCATCGGGAGTTATTCTGTGTTTGGCATGAAGAGCCCACATTGGAAGAACATGAGGGTGCGGCTGAACAAGTCTTTTACTTCCAATAAGCTCAGGCAGATGTCTGACATGATCATCAGGAATACGGACAATATGATCAAGTATATTGATGCGCAGAATGAAAGTTTGGGTGAGTTACCTATTTATTTATTAGTAGCATATGCCTTTCAAATAAATAAATAGATTTTCCTTGCATGTCCTTTCCCGTGCGTCCCCGTTTCATTCCACCTTCCCCGCCTTCCCCTCCCTCTCCTCTTCCCTCTCCACGAACCCCACCTTCCCCCTGCCTTCCTCCCTGCCGATAAAATATATGAAATACACACATTTTCATTTTTACAAATTTTATAACGTCAAAACCCACCATTATATGTTACTCGCTGATAATGTAGCTTTCTATTGGTGAAAGAATTTTTAAAATCAGTTTAGTGGTTTAGGCGTAAAAACGTTACAAACAAACACACGCACTTTCGCATTTATAATATTAGAATGGATTTTGTGTGATTTTCGCACTGTTCCAACTTACTGGCGCCATCTTAATAATAGAAAGAAAATGGCCAGAAGAGACCAACAAAATAGCGATCACATTTCCATAAATCACGGAGTTCCTCAGGGCACAATATTAGGACCACAGCTGTTCCAAATTCACGTGGATTTTGATCTTTTAATGACCTTTTAGATCATTCATGGTTCTAATATTGATATCTTTTTCATGTGTGGCAGTAGAAAGTAGGCATCTGTTTATTTTTTCGATTACTGTTCAAAAGTCCCATTTGTCCATTGGAAATAAATTTAAGGGTTGTTTTGAGGCTGAAGAAAGTTGAAAGGGGAAATGGTTCTGAAAGTGAAAGGGACGTTTTTTTTTTTCATTTTCTAGATTCTTATGCATCTTGAGGAGATGAATCATTTAAATTTACTGAATTTAAAGTTAATGTTCCTTATACAAATAGAACGGCGTCATATGCGCCTTGCAATTTTTACCTCATGTGGGTATTTAAAAATAGTACCTGGCTGTTATAGACTTAGAGGTCATGTGTTTTGTCGGTAGGGAAAAATTGTTATGTAAAAAACCCTACTAAAATTGCATGTTTCGCTTAGCTCCACAAAGCAATTGAATTTGGCCCAGTGGAAAAATATATACATACGTGTGTGTTTGTGTTATATTGGGAGTGGGAAGGAGTCGGTCATGTCCTTTTGTTTGGAGCTCCTCCGCATTTGCCTTTGGGAATAAGGAAACCATGAAAAACCTTATCCGGGAGGAGTCGGCCGACAGTCAACATGAAACTGTGCGGCCTTCAGTGATTTCAGTAGATGAAATCCTGCATTTTGTGGTGATGGGTATGGGTGTCTGTTTTTATGTGATATATACTTTATGGGAATTTTTAGGATAAACTTACATACATATAGATAAAATAAATATTATTATATGAATATATAAATAGATATATAGACATAAGTTGTGGGGAGGGGTCTGGTGATTGGGAATACCTACCGATCGCTCAGTCATCCGCGTCTGATTCAGGGTTGTGCCAAATGTGATTAAGGTCCATCAGAATATGTTTGGGTAGTCTGTGTTTGTACCTGAAAGGGAGATCGCTAGGTGCATTGTATTGACCGATTTCTTTGATGAGTTTATTTTTACTATGTTGAAGTGACTTGTAAAATCGGTCGGTCAGTCTGTGACGGTTGTCAACTACCTCATTTAAAGGGTGAAGCTTAAGGCGGTCCAATAGTCCAGGAAAAATGTAAATCGGAATTCACGCCCCTTTAAGGGAGGAGTTTGAAAATACTGGAGAAAAAGCTTTGGGAAAGGTTGGAACAAGTATTTGAGAAAAAAAGTTTACAGGTTGATTTTGTAAAAACCATTAAAAAACATTTACTTCTTTTTTACGCATTGTTTATTGTAATAAAACGGAAATTGAAGAAATTATTTCATTTTAATTTTTTAAACTTTATGAGTAAAATCTCAAATTATAATATTTAATTAAATGAAGACAATATTAGCGAAACTCAATCGAAAATCTGAGACAGAAAAATCTGAAAAGATATTGATATACAATATCTTTTCTGATTTTCGATTGAGTTTCGCTAATATTGTCTTCATGTAATTAGAAATTATTTTAATTAATTATTTCACCAAAACAAGCGACGCGGAGCCACACGTCTATTTCCCGCTCCGGCCGGGCGTGACTGATACGAAATAGGTGTGGCGTGGTCAGTAGTTCTTCAGTGGACGGCACAGGGTTCACTTTGAAAAACCAAATTCGTCGACTAGCGGCCGTATTGTAAAATAACAACGCTAAAATGCATATTTTATTTAAATTAGGGAAGTTCGGGCGTAAATATAATTTTTTTGCGATTATTATAAAAGAAACTGAATTTGCCACTTTATAAAATAAAACCATATTCAAAAAGGGGTTTATAAATATATAAATATTTATAAGTTTATAAATAGGAGAGTTTGGACTTGAAAGTGTTTTTTGTAGACTTTATACTTTATTTTTTATAGGCTTATTAAAAGACTTGAGGCTAATTAAAAAAATGACTGATATTTTTAAGGGCCAAGGTATGTTCTACACGCAGTATTTAATTGAAGCATCTATAATACTTCTAAGCGATCAAATTTTCAAAACAAAATCTGAACTGATTGATATTTACTACGAATAAGTTTATATTGCGAATACCAAAAAATATGCTTTGAATTAGTTGAAACACTAGGTATGGCTTAGGTAAAATTAAAATAAAACTTTATTACAAGCAATAATTGTCAGCCTGAAACACTCATTTACATTGAAAAATCTTCCGAGAAAAGATACTTGCCGCCAACGGGACTTGAACCCGTGTCCTTCCGATTGCCGGTCGAATGCTCTGACCACTGAGCTATGGCGGCTTATCAAATACCCGCCAAATAATTCAATATATACTAGTGTTTCATTCAACAATTACTGCTTGTTATATTTTTTCCACCTGAAAACAACCAACTTTATTTTTGCGAGGAAGACATTGTTAGTGTTAAATCCCTCGCTAGGTGGCGTCGAGACAAATTATGTCTGCATTTATTGGGGAAATACTTAAACTTGTTAAATATTAATTATTATTTTTTTAATTTATAAACTAACGTTTAGACAAGATTTTTATGCATAGCACAAAGGGTAACAATTATTACAAGCAATAATTGTCAGCCTGAAACACTCATTTACATTGAAAAATCTTCCGAGAAAAGATACTTGCCGCCAACGGGACTTGAACCCGTGTCCTTCCGATTGCCGGTCGAATGCTCTGACCACTGAGCTATGGCGGCTTATCAAATACTCGCCAAATAATTCAATATATACTAGTGTTTCATTCAACAATTACTGCTTGTTATATTTTTTCCACCTGAAAACAACCAACTTTATTTTTGCGAGGAAGACATTGTTAGTGTTAAATCCCTCGCTAGGTGGCGTCGAGACAAATTATGTCTGCATTTATTGGGGAAATACTTAAACTTGTTAAATATTAATTATTATTTTTTTAATTTATAAACTAACGTTTAGACAAGATTTTTATGCATAGCACAAAGGGTAACAATTATTACAAGCAATAATTGTCAGCCTGAAACACTCATTTACATTGAAAAATCTTCCGAGAAAAGATACTTGCCGCCAACGGGACTTGAACCCGTGTCCTTCCGATTGCCGGTCGAATGCTCTGACCACTGAGCTATGGCGGCTTATCAAATACTCGCCAAATAATTCAATATATACTAGTGTTTCATTCAACAATTACTGCTTGTTATATTTTTTCCACCTGAAAACAACCAACTTTATTTTTGCGAGGAAGACATTGTTAGTGTTAAATCCCTCGCTAGGTGGCGTCGAGACAAATTATGTCTGCATTTATTGGGGAAATACTTAAACTTGTTAAATATTAATTATTATTTTTTTAATTTATAAACTAACGTTTAGACAAGATTTTTATGCATAGCACAAAGGGTAACAATTATTACAAGCAATAATTGTCAGCCTGAAACACTCATTTACATTGAAAAATCTTCCGAGAAAAGATACTTGCCGCCAACGGGACTTGAACCCGTGTCCTTCCGATTGCCGGTCGAATGCTCTGACCACTGAGCATTCGACCGGCATAAAAATCTTGTCTAAACGTTAGTTTATAAATTAAAAAAATAATAATTAATATTACCTATAAAATTATGTCCAGTCTTTCCGGTTTATAAAAAATGGTCTGATTTTTCGGATTGAAATTTTCAAAAAATCGTCAGGGTTTCAAAAATACGATTAAAAAAATACAGAATATCTTAGAATATTTGCCTAAACCGAAGTGATGCAAGTGGCCTATTCTTGTTGGCGTACGCAGTATTTGTGTTTTCCGTGGCCGACGGAAAACATTGTCTTCCCGGGTGAAGTGGGGAAGGTAAGGAAAAAGACTGTTTTATTTTTTGACAGCAGCCGCGCGATGCGGTCAGTCATGGAGAATAAATAGAACGAGTTTTTGAGGTTATATCAACTGTGCGAGCCTAATAATTGTGAAATAAATTGTAAATAAATACTGTCGTAATGGATGATTATTTCTATCGTTAACTCACCTATAAGTAAAGTCTATTAATTTATATGTAGAGGACCTGATAAGCCTATGTGACAAATTATGATAACACTTGTGTAGTTTTTAAATTCTGAAATGGTTTTTTTTTTTTTTTAGATTATTGCCCAATCTAAATATAATACTGATTTAGATTGGGCAATTTCTTCCGTATCTCGGAAACCAATTTTGAAGGACTTTGAAACATTAATTACAATTTTGAAAAACTTTAATTAATGTTTAATTACATGTGCCAGAAAAATACGAATTGGCATTACATTCATATTTCTGGCTACTAACATTCGTACAAAACCTAAATGTACCATTTAGATAACTTATACAATATAACAACACACTAAACGCAGATCTTTCTCTTTTCCTATCAAATATTTATTATTATTTCTAAATTTCTTATTATTCTTATAAAATTATTATTTTTTATATTTCTTATTAAATTGTATAATTTTTTATTATATTTCTCACCTCTGTTCTTTTTCTTTTCTTTGATTAAATTGATTAAATTCGTTAAATTCCTGCCACCTCAGAACAGGCTCAGCCTAGTGAGGTGGTGTACACCAAAAAATAAAATAAAATGTGTATTGTAGTTCAAACTGTAAAAAAAAATGTATTTCGTGCTTAATATGTCGATCGAGATCTATGTCCATCGAGATAGATCTCGGGCGAGATAGATCTAGCGAGATAGGGCGGTGAGGGGGCGGTCGGTTTGGGGGGCGGTGTGGTGACCGTTGGTTTGGGGGGGCGTTGATGGAGCGGTCGGTTTGGAGGGCAATAGGGGGACGGTCAGTTTAGGGGGCAATAAGGGGGGTGGTAAGCGGGCGGGTTGGTCGGGGTGACGTTTTATGAATCAGGCTGGGACGAACTAAAGGGGGAGAGGGGGGCGGTAGGGGGGCGCGCGTGGAGTCTGCAGACGGCCATTTCGAAGACGTATTGTTTATCTTGGGACATGTTGTTTTGGTCAGGGTGATCGTTGAAGAAGTGGTTTAGTTCGAGGGTGAGGCGTTCCTATTAGTCTGAAGTTGGGCTGGGTGAGCGGGGAAGGCGGGAACCATGGTTGTTTAGTTTTGGGGGGGAGATGGTTGAGAGTTTGTGAATTGTAAGATTGAAGAGCAAGATGTGAAATGAAGTGAGTGATTTTACGACATGGAGGAATCTGTACGCCGAGTAAAACGAAAGACTTACCGGGAGGACTATGGCATGATGGGGCTGGTCCGTAGGGTGATGCTAAACTAGCGGGTGATTTAGTGATGAGTTGTTATTTGGCAAGCGATGAGCCCTACTTCGTTTGTCAGGCGGATCAGCTCAAGCCGCAAACACGGGGATAACTGGAGGGTACGAAAGTTCAAATCACTGAAGTCTGTAGTTATTTGGCGGGAGAGAGCACTGAATGTGGAGTGTGTGAATATTGACAGGTTAGGGAGGAAGCGGTAGGTGGGAAGGAACAACGGGCACCAGTCGGATTGGGTGGGAAAAGGTGGGTGGGAGACGTTTGGTTTGGCCTACGTCGGTTAGAAATTGCGGGAAACTGTGGGCGCGGCGATAGGGCGGCCGTGGGCGGGATGTTCCTTTGCGAGGCGCTGAGGTGGGTGGGAAGACTGGGGTGGTTTGTGTTCCTTTACTGTGAAAGGTACTTTGTGGTTTTTTAGGCGGCGGAGAATGGCATTTTTGCCAAGCCAGGGAATGAACTTGTGGAGTGAAATTGTTGGAATGAAATTGGAATATCTTTTTGTCCCTTCCACGTCAGAACTCATCTTGACATCTACGTAATTATTTACGTAGATGTCAAACGTCAAGTGTTCAGTGCGTAGATACGTCTTCACCAAAGACCAATAGACAATGTATGTGGCCATGCCCGTCCCCCCCTATTTTTCAACCAAGTTTCAAAGACGGAGGAGACGGAATGTGGACATAAACAAAAAATGTGTAAGCAAATGTTTTCGAAATGTCTCTGTTTTGTTTGCGTTTTAAGGTCAGAGGAGACCCCACTTATGGTAAACAATAATATTATGGCTACTATAGACAACTTATCTATCTTGCTAAAAGCGAAAAGAAATTTTATTAAACCACTATTATATTTGTTACCTACATAAATAACATTATCAGTGTTATCATTCATTCGTAAGTTGAGGTCAATATTTACCTAACCACAATACTTTTAAGCCCCTGAATTCCGATTTTCTACTAACGTATTTCTCTTGAAAACTTTCAGCCTTACTAAAAAACCCAGTGAAAATTTTATTCAATTGCCAAACGGCCGCGGATGTGAAAACATTACTAATTAAAAATTTGTTCTTTGAAAGAAATACACATGGTTTCCACGGCCTGAGAGGGTAGTTTATGTCTGTTTTAACCATTGATGTCCGAACGATATTTGTAATTTTTCCATAGTATTTTGAATGTTCTATATATTTCTTATTTTTGAAGGTGTTGTAAAAACAAATACCATTCATGAAAACTAGATAAAATTATCTTTTAGATTTGTGTATTTGAAATACACTTTAGCTTTCAAAAACTGCCATATTTTAAGATTCAAACTCGGAAAAAAATGGAAAAAAGTTTCCTCCCACAACATTTTTGACCAAAATGTAGATAAATTTATATAAAATCAAAATTTAAAAAACACAGTCCTTTTAAGTAATTAATTTGGAAGGAAACTATCACCTCACTTTTTCATCGTGTATACAATAAAAAAATAATAATAATTTTCAAAGCTTTTTTTATTGCCAAAAAAATAACTTAGAAATAATACCAAAATTTAAAACAGATTTCTTGCATCTCTAAAGACGTTAATTTTTTTGATACGTTTACGAACACATGTATTAGATTTTAATATTATATTATATTATAAAAACACTGACAGTTCAACTTTGAAAGTACGGCGTTTGTACAATAATTTGATTAAATTGATGTAAACCACACAAATAACATGGTAAATGTATCAATTATGTGAACAGAAGAGTAAATTCGTCACTACAATAGAAATTATTAAGTAAAATCACAAAATTTTCGATATCCCGCCATAAAACACACCGAGCTGTTTTGTCATCGCGGGCTATCGCGGGCCGAAGAACTAATGCATAGGCGCGCCAATAATGCCCCTTGCGGAGAAAAATTAAAACAACATTGTTTCCTAGTAAATTAAAACCATATACAACGTTGTCACATCTTCAATGCGTTTTAACAGCGTGACCACGTAAGAAACGTTATTGGTAATAAAACGTGTTTTAGTGTATACGAGGTTTATTTATGTTATTGCAATAACACAGTTAATCGGTGGCGCTGTTTTTTAGTAAGGATGTTTGAGTTTTTAAGTTTCCAAAAAAATATGTGTTATTTTTTTTGAGATTATTTTTTTATTTTTTTTTTATTCCTTTATTTTTCCCATATTTTACAATTTATATTTACATATTATGAAAATCATAAACAATAATGTGGGAACCCACTAAGGCGCAGCCTGTGCGTGGGTAATATAGTTAATATAAGTTTTATTTAGTACCTAGAAAAAAACAAACAGGGGTATATAAAGCAAAAACAAAAATTCTTTAAACAGTTTGTACAAAAAGTGTATACAATAGTGTACGGTTAAATACGTGTAAAGTGTAATAAATGATACATTGTAATAATAGGTGTAAAGTTTGTGAGAAAAGTGATATAAAACTAAATAAATAGAGTTTTTAGAAACATAAAGTGAAATAAAACTAAATAAATCGAGTTTTTACATCTGTATGGTTTAGCCATGATTTTAACTCTTTTATGAAATGCGGAAGTTTAGTTGCAACTTGAATATGTTTTGGTAAACTATTGAAGATACGAGGTCCAATAAAGCTACTGTGAGTTTGCATTTGTTTTGTGAGTGTTTGGGGGGTATAGAATATATTATTATTTCTAATGTTGATTCTGTTTACATTTTTTTCGAATTTGTTTACGTTTTTAAAGATATATTTCATAGTTTGCAGTATAAATAGTTTACGGAGACTGAATAGTTTAGATTCTTTGTATAAAGCATCTGTCGAAAATGTTTTAATTCTATTATACATAACTTTGATAATATAATTTTGAGTTGTTTGTAAAGGTTTTATAAAAGTATCAAGCGCACCACCCCATCCTGTTATTCCATACATGAGTGAAGATTGCACCAGAGAATAATAAATCATTTTCAATTTGTCAATATTCAATGCATCTTTAAGTCTGTAAAATATGTACGTAAGATATCTCAATTTAGAAACGGTATTATTTATTTGTGATTGCCAATTTAAATTTGTATCAATACATTTACCCAAATATTTTATCTTTTCAACTTTTCCAATTTCAGAGCAAGATGAGCATATTACTTGATTACAGTTAGCATTATGAATTCTAATTTTAAGGTTATTGGGGGGTTTGTTTTTACTGTTTTTATAAAAAGGTAGGTAAAATGTTTTATTGTAGTTTAGGAAGAGTCTATTACTATTTAGCCATGATGAGACATGTGCAATACATTTTGATGCATTTAAATAAGTTTCAAGCCAGGATTTTCCGTTTACAATTATTACTGTATCATCAGCGTAAGATACAATATCACCAGGGATTACAACATTACATAAATCATTTATATATATTAAAAACAGGATTGGGCCAAGCACAGTACCCTGTGGTACTCCATTTTTTATCCTCGTTTCAGTACTATAAAAATTCCCTATTTTTGTTTTTTTTGTTTTCTGTCTTTGAAATAGTTAGTGAGAATTTTGAGTGAATCTTTTTTGAAACCTATTTGATTAATTTTTTTTATAAGTGTATTGTGATTTACCGTATCAAAAGCTTTTCTAAATCTAAAAATAAAGCTAGACTTTTTTATTTTTATCAACAGATGTGTACAATTTTTTTGTCAAATCGAATATTGCATCTTCAGTGCTTAGTTTACTTCTGAAGCCATATTTATTTTGGGACAGAATTTTGTTTTGTTCTAGGTAATTCATTACTCTATTTTTGATACATTTTAAAAATATTTTTGAGAGGTTTGAAACTAAAGAGATAGGTCTGTAATTGTCTAATATGTGCGTTTCTCCTGATTTGTGAATTGGAATGATGGTGGAGATTTTAAATTGAGAGGTATTAAAAATATGTAGCAATAGAATTAAGATATTATGATTTATTTTTTTTAGTGTGTTACCCGATAAACCATCAATTCTTGTAGAATTTGTTGACTTTAGACTATCAATGTGTTTCACAATTTCGTTTATCGTGATAAGTGAAAAATATTGTAGGGAGTTAATTGAATCGTAAGTTGAGACTAAATGAAAAGATGAGTCTACGGGTGTTGTACTATCAATTTTACTAGAAGATTCAAGTACTTGATCTACTACATTTGTGAAGAAGTTGTTAAAGTTTTCTGCAATGGCCGATTTGTCAGTTATAATATTGTTATTTATTTTAATCTCTTTCACATCAGTTGATGCCATTTTTTTTTGTTCATTATTTCATTAATAATATTCCAGGTTTTTTTGGTATCATTTTTTGCATTATCAATTTGTTCACAATAGTATTTCTTTTTACAACTTCTTATTAACCTATTGAGTAAATTTCTATACATCAAATACTTTGTTTTCATAGAAGACATTATTCTTACGTTATTTTTTTGACAGGTTTTTTCATAATTTAACATCTCTCTGTAAAGTTTATCTCTTTGTTTAATAGAGACTATTAGTCCTACAGTAATCCAAGGTTTGATTTTTTTAATATTTTCTCTTATTAATAACAATTTTGTATGTGCTTTTCGAAATATAATCTTGTAGAGTTTTATAAAACAATTCTAATGCTGAATGTGGGTTAGCTGTAGATCGTACATTGTCCCATTGTTCTGAATGAAGTAGATTGTTTAATGTGTCATAGTTAATATTATTTTTTTCTAGATTACTAGAGTTTTCTTTTAAATTAGTGGTTAAGATGTTGTGTCCATAAAATGTTGGGTAGTGGTCAGTAATGTTTGTTTGTAGAGTTGAAGATGTAGTTTTGACGTGTTTGTGTGTTTTGACAAATATGTGGTCTAGAGTCGTGGAGTTATTCAAATTTTCTCTCGTTGAAGAGTTTATGTATGACTGATATCCTGCATATGACAAACAATCTAAGTATTCATTTATACAGTTTGTTCTTATAATATCTATACTTTTGCCATGCCGAAACGGTAATTATACGAAATTGTCTCGATAGAAAAAAAAATCGCTAAGTATGCTCCGAAAATTATTATGAATACATTTTTTCTGTTATAAAGTTTTATGTATGAAAAAATTCACAGTGTTTCTTTGAATACTATTCAAGACATTTCATTTTGGCTCTATTTTAAACGTGTCTTGTTTTATTAAACATTTTCACAATTTACGCTTCATTAATGTTAGCGCGCTCCCTCTAACATTAGTATTTTCACATCTCCCTTTCTTCTTTTTGAGTTGTAACATTTTTAACCTAAGGTTATAAATTAACCTGAAAACTTGGGCGCCATAATTCCGCGCATCCCATTTGCGGAATTTTTGTCCAGTGGCGTGGGGTGAAATTTTGAGATTTATTTTCTCCGATTTGTTTTGTGTGCAAAAACCAACACCGATTGGACACCAGGGATAAGCATCCCAGGACCACTCCAAGGACAAGGCGCAGCCCAGAAAATAAAATATTTACATTCAGTAACGTAAATGTAAAAATTTGAGAAAAAAATTCCGAACTTTTGTTTCCTTTTCATTACAATTTGCATAAAGTTCTTTTTATCTTATCAAAACGTTTATGGGAAGCATTTCGCAATATAACTAAAACAAAACTAAATAAATCTTCCGAAATTAAATCACTGAACATCAATAACGTGAACACCTCAGACCCAAAAATCATTGCGAATTTTGCCAATAATTATTTCACGTCAGTGGGAGTCACACTTGCGAAAAAAAATCTCAACAATCTTAATACAACAGAATCCGATCTCGCTAAGTTAACAATCTCTAATTTCGGTCATAAATTAGACAATATCCAAACAACTTCAAACGAAGTCATAAATATAATTGACGAACTCAAGTCATCGAACGCTTGTGGTCCTGATAACGTTTCGTCAATTCTGCTAAAAAGTATAAAATCCTTCATAGCAACTCCAATCGCGTATATTTCCAATCTAAGCTTCAATTCAGGAAAATTTCCAAATAATTTAAAACACTCTATTGTTATACTGCTTCACAAAAATGGAGATAAATCGCAGATACACAATTACCGGCCAATTTCTTTGCTCAATTCTATTATTGAGAAAATTGTAAAGAATCGTCTCAGTCATTACCTTGAAAAAAACAATATCCTTTCCAATAGACAGTATGGCTTCAGACCAGGATTGAGCACTAAAAATGCAATTACAAACCTGACGAAAATCATCTCCAACAATATCGATAGAGGAAGAAAATGCATTGCGTTCTTCTTGGATCTAGCCAAAGCGTTCGACACTATCTCACACAAAATTCTCTTGAAAAAACTACAGCGCATCGGCATTCAGGGTCAGCTACTTAAGTAGTTAGGTAGTTATATAGAAAATAGGAGCCAAAGAGTGAATATTAACGATACTCTAAGCGATCCGGCTGATATTAACTTTGGTGTACCTCAAGGAAGCACTCTGGGACCACTTTTATTCAATATCTATATAAACGAATTATGTAACAGTTCATTTGCCGATCATATTATCACCTTTGCCGATGACACAGTATTATTATTTGAAGGCAAAAATTGGAATGAAGTTCATAATAATTCAGAAATTGGTATCAACAAGGTAAAACATTGGCTAGATAATAATCTTCTCACTCTCAACACTGACAAAACTAAATTCATTCGCTTCAGTGCAACTCAAGCGGGACAACCAAAAGAAACTCAAAGAATTATTATACACCATTGCAATGACCCAAACACTTGCAATTGCAATACCTTAGAATATGTGGATAGCATAAAATATCTAGGAATTATCGTAGACAAGAATCTGAGATGGAATGAACATATCGATTCAATCTCCACAAAGGTCAGAAAACTCACGCATCTTTTCATGGCTATTAGAAATATTCTATGCGCAAAAGATCTAAAACTAATGTACTATGCCATGTGCAACTCATTACTTGAATATGCATCTTTAGGATGGGGAGGATGTACCAAATCAATACTGGACCCCTTAGCCAAAGCACAGAAATCACTACTAAGCGTCATACTTAAAAAACCATTTAGATACCCCAGCAATGATTTATTCAAAAAGATAGGAGTTCTGGATGTGAGGCAACTATTTATAAGAAAAGTTATATTATACACACAAAAATATCGTCACCTCTTCCCCTCCGTAGAACATTATCACAACACCCGACATGCAGGGAGGAATCCAATAGTTCCACTTGCTACTATGACATCCCTTGCTCAAAGAAAATATTCTTACCTAAGTCCAAAAATGTTCAACCTTATACCCGGTTCTTGGAAATTGAAAAGTGCAAGCGTCCTGCGTAAGTTAGTCAATGATTGGATTCTGAACTTAGGGAGAGTCGAAAGTGAACGTATGCTGTATAACTGGTAAACAAAATCACTTAACTTTCCTAATCACTAGACCAAAATTCCTACCACACTTCATTGAGTTCAATGTTTCGACATCCTTTCTGATGTTTTTATACATGGGATTGATGGTTATGCGCCCCTGAAGCTTGTCTGCTCCGTGTAGGTGTAGGTATATCACCGCTGTAAAGCGTTGACATGCACGTCGCACGTCGCTAACTCTGTGTGAAACTTGGTACCTTACAATGGTAATGATTTATGATAAATAAATAATACCTACATAACACAACATGTATGGCGTACGAAGTAATGCACCAATTTCACCAAAGTAGCACTAAATTTGGTACTATTTTATTATTATTCATAGTTTATATTTCTATCTACATTTATAGTTATTGTTTTTATATTTTAGCAGTAGTTCAAGACACGAGCGCGGTGTATATTCATACTGTCGTTCTAATAATATAATGCTATTCTTAAAACATGTTTTAAATCAGTGAAAATAATTTGTAGTTACAAAAATCATTGTAAGTAGTTACATCGCTTAAAAAAAATCATATAGATTATTACGTTCGTTATTATATCTAATATTGTAAATTTTAATATAGTTTCTCCTATAAGTGTACCATGTATTAAAAGTTCAAACTCCTAAACACATAACCTAATATAATTTCATTTCTTTATGTTGTAAATCTTTTGTAATTCCTCCATCTTGTTCTTGTAATTCCTCCATCTTGTAAATCTGAATGTATTATACATGTGTTACCAGGTTAATTCGGTAAATCCGATTATAATATATGCTGCCAGATTACCTTTTCTACTTTGTTACAAAAAAATGTATGTGTACTTATATTTATAAATTTTATATACATTTTCTTTATTACATACCTTAGCTTCAGAAAAAAAAAGAAATTTTCTGTTTTTTTTTTTGGTTTTGTTTTTGTTATGTAATTTATGTACATTTCAGGTATAATATGAACTAAACATGTCAATTTGTCTATCCTGGAACGGGAAACTTTCCTAGTTGTACAGGTAAAGCTTCCTAATTGTAATTTGTACTTTCTTTTGTATCTATAATAAATAAATAAATCTAGTAACGAATTTTTCCTCATGATGACATTAATGTAAAGCATAAATTCAGTCAATTAAATACAACCTTCAGATGGTGATAGTAAATAGGCCAAATGGACCGCAGTACTACTTAGTTAGAAACATGAAAGGGTATTGTTATAGCCCTATCTATTAGTTAGAGGATTTAATAAGTTAGAGGAGTTAATAGTTAGAGGATTACGAAAGAATCCGTAAAATAAATAAAATAAAAATGTGTTGGAGTGTGAAATAAGAAAAGAAACAATTAAATTTGCAATTTAGACAAATGAAAGGTATTTGAGTTTACAACATAAATTTATTCATAATATAAACCATATTATAAACAATTACAATTATACACTGCAATTTCAATGTTGAAAGATAACAATGAGACTGTACTACACAATAAAATCAGGGTGCGTTTAGTCTGCACATGACAAAAACTAATAGGAATGCCCGATTCCAACACTTTAGAAAAACTTTTTTTCTTTGGAATTGGCTAACAGTCAGCATATCGAAAATTTTAAATAAATGTTTTATAGTAAAAACTCTTTGTTTTATGGGTTGATTTCTTCATATATTAATTATAGATTTAGGTAACAATAAAAAAAAACAATATTTGGTAGGTATAAATTTGATTAATTGCGATGAAATTTTGGTGATTTGTTGTGCGCAAGCCCGCGAAGGTTTCCTTTAAATTAAATTTGCAGTAAAAATTTACAAGTAGCTCACGGGTTGTTGCAGCCAATGAATAAAATAAAATATATAAATACGTAGTGTCCAATAGCGATGTGTAGGTTCAGCTGGAGTGGGCTCTGGAATTCGGGTTCTTTGCGGGAAGCGAATCCTACTCCTACTGCTTTTTCAAATCGACTGCTCCCAGAAAACCTGATCCAGGGGTCCTAGCATGGTTGATCGATACAGGTTTTATCGAAAATGTCGGTAACTTGTCATCGCTCCCGAGCACGACTGCAGGCCGCTAACGAACAAAAAACAGTTTATAACATATATATTATGAACCCTTAGTCATTGTGAACTATTGTTTGTTCGTTAGCGGTCTGCAGTCGTGCTCGGGAGCGATGGCAAGTTACCGACATTTTCGATAAAACCTATGTCGATCGACCATGCTAGGTACCCAGGGCCTGGCCCCCTAGCATGGTCGATCGATATAGGTTTTATCGAAAATGTCGGTAACTTTAAATCGCTCCCGAGCACGACTGCAGGACGCTAACAAAGAAATAACAGTTTACGTCAAATAAATTAGGAGCCCTCAGTCGATGGAAACTGTTGTTTGTTCGTTAGCGGCCTGCAGTCGTGCTTGGGAGCGATGTCAAGTTACCGACATTTTCGATAAAACCTATATCGACCGACCATGCTAGGACCCCTGGACCCATTCCCGGAACTCAGAGAATGCACTCATACTCTCGGCGCTCAAGAGAGGCCAGCGAGTCCCCTTGCTGGCGCTTTCGGGTGCGTACAAAACAGTCGCTTCGGACGCTTTGCCAGTTTTGGCCGGCGTTTTGCCTATCGATCTTGAAATTAGGGAGGTGTTAACAAAGAAGCTTCTAACAAGAGGAAGAACTGCAACCCATCATGGTATTGAGCTAATACCAGGTGGAGCGGTTTCCCTCCCAGGACTTCTTAGAGAGATGCGAGAAATAACTTTGAGAGAATGGCAGGAACGTTGGGATAGGTCAAATACGGGAAGGTGGACTTTCTCCTTCTTCCCGTCAGTTAAACTCAGAATGGAAGGGGCGTACATCACTAGGGATCATCATGTGACCCAACTTCTGTCCGGTCATGGGGAGTTCAGAGGGAGACTTCATAGTCTCTCTCTATCAACCCATCCTTACTGCGCTTGCGGTAATACTGATCAAACAGCCGAGCACATTCTGTGGCACTGCGAGATTTTGACGGATGCCCGAGAGGAAATGCTCGATGGCTTGCAAGTTACTACGAGACCAGCTTGGAACGCGGATCTCGTTTCGAATAAGGTGAACTTTGAGTGTTTGAGGAAATTTACGAAAGTCTGGGTTGAGAGATGGCCTGATCTTAGAGTCGCTGACTAGCTGTAAAATCATGTAGTTGCCAGGTGTATCTGCTCTTGAATCCACGGACATTCCTTTTACTTTATTACATCTACTGCAAGAATTTTATGTTTTATGTTTTATATCTGCATTTTTTTTTGTTATATCATATCTATCTTTGGTACCCTTATCTTATTCTATTGTATACATTTTTTTTCCTATTTCTTTTATTTTTGTGTGACTATCTTTTTTATGCCTATTTTATTTCTTTTCACATGGTTTCTTTTAGATTTAACCAAGCTATGCTAGACGATGTTTTATCGAGATACCTGTTTATTATTTTCATTATTTTCCATCATTTTTGTGTGATTTAATTTTTTTTCCAGCTTCATATTCCAAGGAACACTATTGATACAACTAACATACTCGACTTTGTTTTTTTAGTTTGTTTTTGTTTTTTTGTTCTCTTTTTCTTTTTAGTCTCACAATGCTACTTTGCTTCGCTCAGAAGGCTGAACTGAACTGCATCTATCTATTTTGTTATGTTTCTTTTTCCCCTTCTGGGGGTGCGCTAGACCTCGTCCTTGCATCAACAGGAGTCGGTTGACGATGGCACGGTGCCCTCTAAAATCAATTGCGCCACCCCCAGCAACATGTGCAGGCTTTAGGTTTGGGGGGGCGACCTCGGCTCTCCTTCGCCTTGCCTCCGGCTACTCGACGCTGAATTCCTTAGGGTCGTCGGGTATTTCCCCCCAATCTCCCATTTACTTTTCTTTGAGGCATCACCGAGGAACCGGCTAAGGGGTGCGGAAGCTGAGTGTGGTTCACGACTAGACCGAACGTCATGCGTATTCTTGCTGGGACTGCCAATCGATTGGAGAGGACTCCCAACCATTTGCCATGCCCTTATTACTTATCTACTGTGTCTTCCTCCCAAACAGGTGCTTGTAGGATACGCTGGATACAATCACCCAGCGCTTGCCACCTCGTGGACTTTCACCAACCTGTCCCACTGTCTTGTCTATATTTTGTCATACTAACACATATTGTATCTGTATTTCCTGCTAAGCACTTGCATGCTGCTTATTAACAACGTATG
Source organism: Limnephilus rhombicus (assembly GCA_929108145.2). NCBI lineage: Eukaryota > Metazoa > Arthropoda > Insecta > Trichoptera > Limnephilidae > Limnephilus > Limnephilus rhombicus. Next base: position 12,957,587 of record OV815296.1, read on the forward strand.
CAGGGACATTGGAGGTTTAGTTTCGTTTTCAAATGTAGAGTCGTTTTTACCAAAAAAATTAGAGTCCTTGCAAGAGCCTTGAAGGGGTAACCATCTGTTACCTATACCAGGGCGGGTAAGTGGTGGGTCCTCCAATTCCCGGAAATCAGCGGTCCGAGCCACTCCTGAGTCGGAAGCAAACCTGAGGTCCGGCGGCTTTGCTCATTAGAAGCCAAAGAGCATGCTACCTAGTAGCATGTGTGTCAGTGAAGTTGCTAGTAATGAGCATGCTCATTGGATTATAGGATGGAAGGGGAGGCCTCTAATATGTGAATAGCTAGCTTATGAGCGTGCTCATTTCAATCCGATATCAGTTTGCATCTGCGCATTCTTTGCAAAAATGTCAAAGTATCCGCTGAGGAGACGAAAAAACCTTGTTTTTCGTGATTTATTATGGGAATCACGAATATATTTGGAACACAGGGTCACTAAAATACCCACAATAGATTTCCAAATTCCCCAAAAGCTTTTTTACCTCCAAAATGAAACCACTTTCTATTGAAATAAGCATTTATTTTTCAATATTTAGTCATTTTCGGATTTGTTAACATCTTGGACCCAAATCAAAAGTCTTATTTTTTTACATCAGAAGATTTTTAAATAATTACATTGCAAGCAGTAATATTATTTTGCTTAGTTCTGAGCGAATAAAACTGACTCTATTTGACATGAGTAAGCTCATTAAATAGCATGTGTATTCAAATGTTGGCTTTGAGCACGCTCCTTCACGAGAAAGCTGAAACCAAGCCTGCTCATTGTTGAGCAAATGTGTACAGTTGACTATTTTCTACATGAGCGTACTCATTAATGAGCATTGTGTGAGCAAGTGTGTCAGTACCTTAACAGCACCCAGTACCCAGTCCGCACCCAAGAACTCGGACCCGGAACCCTAGAACTCGAGTGTTTTTAAAAGGAAGCAAGTCTCGGAGGCCTCCTTCAAAATGAAAACTTACCCATCTCTTGTTTCCAAAGATCATGCTAACGAAGTAGCTTTAATTTTTTTATTTCTAAATATTGTCTTTACCTAATAATTGACATTTTTACATAATATATTTTGAAATTCTATTATGTTGCTTGTAAAGTAGGTTTGAGAAGGTGAAACTGTGGGTGTGTAATATTGGATGTTTCGTGAACACTTCACTAGGAGAACCTGTGCTGATGTTGTTCCGGACGGGACGATGAGGAAAACGACGATTCCCTTCAGGACGTCTTCTTTCTCTTTTTTTTAATAAACTGCAACCGGACTATCTCTCGACGGAAATTCACCCAGAACTCGACTTTGATTTGAGAGACCCAGCGGCTGATATAGACTAGCCGGCCCCCATTACAGTCTATATGAGTGGCGGAAACGTCGCTTACAGATGTGTTTACGTGTTTATGATTAAGTGTGACAAGTATTTATGTTGTAGTAGAAAGTAAGTTTTGTTTTTATTTTATTTATTACTGTTTGAAGGTTTCAAAGAACTCGATCCAAAAGACTTCTGCGGCCGTTACACCGCCGACAACCTGGTGGGAACTTCTCTGGGGCTGGCCGGGCAGTGCCTGACACGGCTGCCCGGGGGTCCGGAGCCCGCGGCGACAGAGCACCCTGAGGACGAGAGGGCGCCGAGGTTCCATGAACTGGGCGAGTCTGTGTTCAAGAGGGAGGCCTTTCGCTCAGCCGAGGTGGTGTCGTTCTTCTTATTTCCTGAGATTAATAATTGGTTTGGGTAAGTTCCAAATGCTCTTCAAAAATGTCCCGTGCAAAACAAACATAAAATCATCCTATAAAATATCCCGTAACTTCTCAAAATATATTTCTACCAACGCTTTTATTATATACTAGCTTTCCGCGGCTCGGCATGCTTTCTCTCGCATGGTATTAGGGGTTTCCCACTCCGCCTCCTCCATCTTCCCTCTCCCCACTCCACTCCCCCCATCAGCCCCCCCCCTCTCCCTTGGAGGCACTGCTGAAAACCAGCTGCATTCTAGGAGAAATACTGAATTTTAGCTGAGCAGTGACCTTTTCGTCATTAGAATCAGACAATCGGGAACCATTTATTGGATAACCAACTCCTCTGCCATAGGTCATCCCAATTAGTTCGCTACGTTTGGTGACAGCAGGGTTGCCCGGGTTCATGGGGTCAGGTTTGTCTGGAACTTGGCGGCAGATGTGTCTGCCCACCAACAGCGTGGCAGGCCGGATCGGGAGAGACTAGTTGAGGGAGATCTTTTGACCTCTCCAGCTGGTCTCTCTCGGAACATTGCCTTGCACCACAGTGGAAAGAATGGATTTATTCGTCAGTCATTTCTGGACACACTGAGCCCCAGATTCCTACCCACCCTTTATACTTTTTCCTTCCCAGAACTTAATTCCCTTAAAAAGACCCCCACACAACATCCCCAAAGATGACACAGGCCCTCAATGGAAATATTTTCCTTAGGGCCTCCTGTGTGGAGCTAATGAAAAAAAAGAACAAAATATGTAATATTGTAAAAAATGTATTGATTTATAAACGTTTTATTATTCTTTATTATTATTAAATTATGTACCTACTAAGTACATACATTAAAAAAATTACATAACAATATATAAAAAAATTAAACTAAAGTATGTAATGTGAACCCACTAAGGAAGGCATTGCATGTTTGTTGATAATACGTATAACCAAAAGTATGTAATGGGAACCCACTAAGGAAGGCATTGCATATGTGTTGATAATACCTATAACCAAAAGTATGTAATGAGAACCCACTAAGGAAGGCATTGTATATGTGTTGATAATACCTATAACCAAAAGTATGTAATGATAACCCACTAAGGAAGGCATTGCATATGTGTTTATAATACCTATAACCTAAAGTATGTAATGGGAACCCACTAAGGAAGGCATTGCATATGTGTTGATAATACCTATAACCAAAAGTATGTAATGGGAACCCACTAAGGAAGGCATTGCATATGTGTTGATAATACCTATAACCAAAAGTATGTAATGAGAACCCACTAAGGAAGGCATTGTATATGTGTTGATAATACCTATAACCAAAAGTATGTAATGAGAACCCACTAAGGAAGGCATTGTATATGTGTTGATAATACCTATAACCAAAAGTATGTAATGATAACCCACTAAGGAAGGCATTGCATATGTGTTGATAATACCTATAACCAAAAGTATGTAATGATAACCCACTAAGGAAGGCATTGTATATGTGTTGATAATACCTATAACCTAAAGTATGTAATGGGAACCCACTAAGGAAGGCATTGTATATGTGTTGATAATACCTATAACCAAAAGTATGTAATGATAACCCACTAAGGAAGGCATTGCATATGTGTTGATAATACCTATAACCTAAAGTATGTAATGGGAACCCACTAAGGAAGGCATTGTATATGTGTTGATAATACCTATAACCAAAAGTATGTAATGATAACCCACTAAGGAAGGCATTGCATATGTGTTGATAATACCTATAACCTAAAGTATGTAATGGGAACCCACTAAGGAAGGCATTGCATATGTGTTGATAATACCTATAACCAAAAGTATGTAATGAGAACCCACTAAGGAAGGCATTGTATATGTGTTGATAATACCTATAACCAAAAGTATGTAATGAGAACCCACTAAGGAAGGCATTGCATATGTGTTGATAATACCTATAACCAAAAGTATGTAATGAGAACCCACTAAGGAAGGCATTGCATATGTGTTGATAATACCTATAACCAAAACTATGTAATGAGAACCCACTAAGGAAGGCATTGCATATGTGTTGATAATACCTATAACCAAAAGTATGTAATGAGAACCCACTAAGGAAGGCATTGCATATGTGTTGATAATACCAATAACCAAAAATTAAAATTTCTGTACTACTATGGTATTAGCAGATCCGACGAAATTCGAACCGCCTCAGAATCAATTACTGTTGTGTTAACGTATTAGCTGAATTAAATTCAGTTTTTTCATTCAGTTAAAAATTATCAATGAAGCAATTATCGACGCGCAACTCTCCGTGTTTTGTTTTTGTCAGTATCAGAGATGGCGTTGTGTACGGATTTATATTTTTTGTGATTTTCTAACTTTTCCACTTACGAGAATTGCAGTTCATTTTCTTTATACGTGTGAGGGAGATTTATTATAATTATTGTATTTTTCCTTTGGAGGGGTGCAGACATACGTTCACCGTTTGACACATTTTAGACTTTTGACATTTAGTGTGTAAAAAAGAGGGGCAGTATTATAATATGTTTAAGAACAAAAGCAAAACAATCAGCGCATTGACATTTGACGTTTTTTAATTTTTGCTATTCACTCACTATTTAATAATATATTTATCGCTATATTCAAAAGATGAGAATTCGTTCCAAACATATGTATGAGGAAAAGAATTTTCTTTATATTTTATTTTCGTGAATTTTTTTTTTAAATTATTCTGCTATTCGGGGCGGAGACAAATCCAACAAATCAAAGATCATAAAAATCGTTCCAGCCGTTCTTGAGTTATAAATGGTGTAACTGGGTGTAACCAACCCGGTGCTAATGTATTATACTCGTAAGCACAGAGTAAGTTAGATTTTTCTAAATATTACTACAAAAGGTTTTATATTTTGCATTGCTAAAATTTTTTGAGGTTTGTGTTTTGGCAACATGTATACCTATTAATAAAGATTTAATTACATTAATTAATCGATTTACATTTACATTTTTGTATAAGAGACGTATACAGCGATACTAAAATATTCTAGGGAAATGTACTTTGGCTGCACAATATTTTAGCTCCTTCTTTGTTCTTTCACTATATTTATAGAGACTATTTATCAGAAGGTTGGAGCGAACACCGAAGCACTTCGCGAGTAGGTAAGTCTACGACAATCGGAAACAGAATAATTCGATTTTTAGCTCGGCCTTTCGCGCCGCTGATAATGGAAGGCCCTATTCTACTATTGGTGTACGAGCTGCCAATAGCAGGCATTTGCCGTAAAGAGTTGGATTGTTCGCTCACCACACTACCATGAACAACAGAATCCTTTTTAATTGCTTTCGTTAAGACGTTTTTAGTCACCTCAACCGCATATTATATGATAGAAGCAAGACAGCTACCTACAATAACCTGTAATTTAACTGTTTCTGAAGGGACGAGTGCTCTTTTTCAGACCATCAAGACTTGTCCGCCACCGCATGGGAAGTTTAATGTGCAGTTTATGCCAGTCCAAAGTCATGGCCGCCTCTGTGGTGTTTCTATTGGTAGCCCTATCTAATATTGTGCTATGTTTAGGTTCAAGTTCTTTGGCGATGCTTCCTCCAATGCAATGCGGAACATATTCTGGATGGCAGCAAACCTGAGGAAGGAAAACAGCAAAGGAATAGAGAAAGACGACAAAGCTAAAGACTATTTGGATGTACTGCTGCAGATGGAAGCAGATGGAATTGAATTGGATGGCTTGCGTGAGTTATGTATTTACTTATTTCAGATTGATATTATATATTTTAAATTAGTTGAAGTAAACCAAAATCACAAAACAGCTGCAAAGGTTTCGGCACCAAATGTGTCGATTCTGATGCATACAGAACAAACTTCCTAGCGGCGATTTTGTGTCAGAATCACTGTTTGGTTTTGAAATGAGAGTACCTATGTTAAGTTTCTACCGGGATGTCATTTCATGTCAATGATGTCATGTCATCCAATTCCTACCTCTAACCATCACCTTGCTGGAAAAGTATTTGAAATTTGGAACAATGGCATGAAAAATAGTAAAAATTCGAGATTTGTTTTGAAAACAGTAGAAGTTTGGAAACTACCTTAATGCAAATTGTTGGCATTTTTCGTATACGCAATCTCTTTTTTAAGTAAAAAGAAGGAATTTGACCATCTGGGAAGTACATAATATCGTTTTGTATTTATTCGTTTTGTAATGGCGATAATTACCTCGAGGTATTGCGGTGGAACATATTATAACAATATAAATAACTAAAGTGTGATTGTATCGTGTGCTCCTTCGCAGAGATACAGTGGTAAGTGGTTGGTCACTCCTTTTTCCTTACAAATCTTATTTTTTCCTACATTCCAGCAAACAACATTTCGTCTCGTTTCATTTCTAATATTAGTATTCCATTCGAGTTCTGGACGTGACAACCACCTTTTTCAGGATGGAAACTTATCCTTTGGGGTTGAAATAGTGTTTTTTTTTCATTCTTTAATTAGGATAACCTACTGCTACGTGGGTTTTTCTCGCCAAGTGGCAAAACCAAGTATACTTATCGTTAACAACTTAAGTATTGTAATGCTGACCAGGTACTCACAGATTTTATCCCAATTCTGGATGGGTTATGGATCCCGTCAAGAATATCTGTGGATCCCAAATATGCTCAGGGGTGGATCGTAAACCAGCGATATGTGTCGTTCTCCAAAGGGATGGTATTGCAAGGTACATAATTTAAAGGCGGAATTTTGTGAGATCAAACATATAATTTTAAATCAAATAGCAAACATGGGTCGAGGCCTCACTCGACAAAGGTTTTAAATATTGCATTTCACTTACCCCCATGGAACCGACCTCTTTTTACTATGAATTCTATCGCTAGCTAACTAATAAAATGTCCGTCTAGTAGCTGCAAGGCACAGGCAGCATTTCCTCGTGCAGGATCCGGAAAGCCATCACCGAAGCCGAGATCTGGAGTCAGTTCCGCCGCCAAAGGGAGTTCGTCAAGCGGCCTTTCGCTGCGACCAAATTTAGCAAGTAACCCCGCCGCCAAAGGGAGAACATCAAGCGGCCTTTCGCCGCGTCCAAAATTAGCAAGTCACCCCGCCGCCAATGGGGGTGTTTTCCGTTTAAGAAGGTTTGGCATGTAGGGAGGCCGCCCTCGGTCCAGACGACAGTCAGGGTCGGCGTAAAATTACTTTCCCGCCACAAAGAACAGCGAGTATCATCGCGGGCTAACGGTACTCCGATCATCCATCAAAACGGGACTCTGTCCAAGTGTGATCGGACGTATTTATCATGGATTAAATCTTTCAGGCTCCAACAACGTTTGGCCGCCGTACAAGTTTCCTTACGGTTGCAGGAATCACAGCTTATCCCACCAAGGGGAATTCAAACTATCGATCACACAATACGTACTCGTTATCACTTTTACCGCCCGGCATTATCTAAAGTAAAAAGGAATTTTTTTCCCGTTCAAAACTCAAATCTCACAAAAACTCCGTTGACTGTCGCGTAGCTAGGTTCCGGGCCCAACTCTCCCAAACCTACCTACGCAAGAAGTGCGGTATTGCCGCGGAACCGCTCCAGGTGTCGCCTCTGGCCGTAGATAAAATCAGAGCTGGCACTCTAATAATTAATAAACAAGTTCCTACCTAATGACGATTTTGACGGGTAGAGTTGTTAGGATGCAGAACAAATGATAAGGATGTTAATAATTATATTTAAAGAAATACGGATTTGTACTGCATCATAACACTACACCTTTCAAAAAACATTAATAATGGTGAGATACACAATGTACGGGTGTCTGTTTCCTCCTAAGTACTACTTTTTTCCTTTGGAGGAAACAGATATATCTTATTACGGCTCAGCTACGGCGACGGGAATTGCATTTCATTTTCTTCGTACGTGTGAGGGAGATGTATGATAATGATTGTATTTTTCCTTCGGGGAGGTGCAGATATTTGTTCACCGTTTGTCTCATTTTTGACTGTTGTTATTTAATATGTAGAGCTGCAGCATTATAAGTTTAGGAATAAAAAGAAAACCATCAGCGTCTTGACGTTTGACATTTTTGAATTTTTGGAAGTCACTCACATTTTAATATTTTCTGTGTTACTATATTCTATACTTTTAAAACTAACTATATGTTAGTAGTATTTTAAGGATATACGGAGACGTCACAGTGCAGGGTGTAAGAGAAATGCAAGAAAATTATTACTTTTTTCTTAGAGGAAATAGACCTACTTACATTGTGTATCTCATCTTTTGAAAGAGCTGCTGTATTATTGCGATATGAAACGTATGTTTACTACATTTTAATGTAATAATAAATGCGCTAAATTCCTACTACCCGCCCCTCATATCTTTTTCGAACGGTAAATGTCTTTTTTTAAAGGGCAAATTTCTTCTTTTGAGGCAAATAGTTTCTTATAGATGCATTCAGCGTCACAAATCCTACAATAAGGAACTCCAGTGAAAAATATTATGGCTTTAAAAAATATGTTCATATAGACCAATAACCGCTGATTCTGAATATATAAGTTTTATTTCATAATATTAAAATACAAAAACAGTAGCGGTGAGATGTGGACATTTTACTAATGTTTTTCTATATTAAAAGCAGTTAATCTTGAATAAAAAACGCCTCGTGTTCTCACACAAAAGTCATCGAGTCATGCTATATTCATTCCGCCATTTTAATTCTTACATTCAAAATCGGGGATGTTCTGCCCAAAAAAATTATTTCCCTAGATTTCGAAGTGAAATTTCCCTAGAATTACAAATTTACGCATTTACCTACGTAGCTACCTGATTTTGTAACACTAATCCTGTTATATGTTAATTAATATGATTAATTAATTGGGAAGATATCTTAATTTGGTAAATCTACTTATAATACAGTGCTTTTCCAAATAAAATACTTTTTGCTACGTGAAATAATAATTTAAAAGTACGAATACCACTGAATTCCAAATTAAAAAAAAACTTTGCACAAAAAAATCAACCGCAATCACCGATAAAACGGAACTTAAAAAATAATTGATTTTTTTTCAGAGTTCCCATTTATCTTTTTAGATACATAATATCATTTTGAGTTATCAGTGTTAAAAATAACATTGCATGTAAGTACATGAACAATAATTAAGATTCATAGAAATACCAAAAAATATATATACGTAGACAGGGTGTAACAGGATGTACCCGAGGGATTTTAACCATCGATTCCTGACATTATTTGGAGTAAAAAATGTAAGAGAAATTTTGGTCTCTGGTGACATTTTTGATGTTTTTTTTATTTTTTTTCTATAAAAATATTAAAAAATGTTAGGTGTTCGACAGTTGGGGGCGGGGTGAGGGGTTGGTCGGTTACTCGGCTGAGTGACCAATGACAGCAAGCGGAAGAAATTTTTTTTTGTTTGAATTTGAAGAAAAAATAAATAAAATAAATAAAAATATCATAAAAAGTACCCGGAGACCAATATTTCATTTACATTTTTTACTCCAAATATGCTCAGGAATCACTGGTTAAAATTATTATAAGCAATAATTATCAGCCTGAAACACTCATCAACATTGAAAAATCGTCCGAGAAAAGATACTTGCCGCCAACGGGACTTGAACCCGTGTCCTTCCGATTGCCGGTCAGCTGCTCTTGACCACTGAGCTATGGGGGCTTATCAAATACCCGCCATTCAATATATACTAGTGTTTCATTCAACAATTACTGCTTATTATATTTTTTCCACCTGAAAACAACCAACTTTATTTTTGCGAGAGAGACATTGTAAGTGTTAAATCCCTCGCTAGGTGGCGTCGAGACAAATTATGACTACATTTATTGGGGAAATACTTAAACTTGTCAAATATTAATTATTATTTTTAATTTATAAACTAACGTTTAGACAAGATTTTTATGCATACCACAAAGGGTAACAATTATTATAAGCAATAATTATCAGCCTGAAAAAAAAAGTAATTGTTGAATGAAACACTAGTATATATTGAATTATTTGGCGGGTATTTGATAAGCCCCCATAGCTCAGTGGTCAAGAGCAGCTGACCGGCAATCAAAAGGACACGGGTTCAAGTCCCGTTGGCGGCAAGTATCTTTTCTCGGACGATTTTTCAATGTTGATGAGTGTTTCAGGCTGATAATTATTGCTTATAATAATTGTTACCCTTTGTGCTATGCATAAAAATCTTGTCTAAACGTTAGTTTATAAATTAAAAATAATAACTGGTTAAAATCCCTCGGGTACGTTCTGTTACACCCTGTATATATGTATATGCATATAAATAATACCAGTAATATTGTCATATGTAATAAAAAATTTGCCAGAATATCGAAATTTCCCTAGATTTTGTCCTGATTTCCCTTTTCCCTAAATATATTTTTCTACCCTAGATCTAGGGAAATTTCCCTAGACATAACATCACTGATTCAAAATGACAACTTGAAAGTAAATAAACTATCGGTAGGTGAAGACGTCACACAATCCACCATAGATACGGTGCTTTTCGGGAGGTCTTGAAAAGTTAAAACTTTGACAATTATTTTAACTATTAAAACTAACTATAAAAATAAAAATGCAGTTATTTAAGTTTGAAGGTCTTTATTCATTAAAAAAAATAAAAAAAATTGGACTGGAGTTCTCTATTATAATATCCCGTCATTGTTCATCAGTCTGCCTTAAGGCTCCGCAACCGGGCTCGAAAAGAAGAAGATGGAGAGATACGAAATTACGAATGTTAGAGTAGAGCGCTAACATTTACAGCGACAAAATCAATGCGAAAATTGCGAAAATGTTTAATAAAACACGACTCGTTTAAAATAGAGCAAAAATCTCGCGGGCATTATCTTAAACAGCATTTAAAGAAACACTGTGAATTTTTTCATACATATTACTTGTAAAATAACTGAAACAAACGTGTTTATAATAATTTTTGGAGCATACTTTGCGATTTTTTTCTATCGAGGGAATTTTATATAATTTGTCATTCGGTGCGGGCAAAGTCTAGATATTATCTTCAAGAATAACATATATTTTTTTAAGAGCTATTATACTTACCGTGTTTAAGGGAAATATGTAATAAATCGGTACAAATCCGGGTTGCGGGCCCTTTTAAGGCGATCCAATAGTCCAGGAAAAAATCGAAATCGGAAATCACGCCCTTTTATGGGAGGAGTTTAAAAATACTTGAGGAAAAGCTTTTGGAAAGGTTGGAAAAGGTATTAGAATTTTTTTTTACAGGTTGATTTCGTAAAGGCCTGTAAAAAACATTAACTCCTTTTTTGCGCATTGTTTATTGTAATACAACAAAAATTTAAAATTGATTTCACAGAACAAAGCGACGCGGAGCCAAACGCCGGTTTCCCTCTTCGTCCGGGGGCGAACTGATAAAAAAAATGGGCGTGACAAATATGTAGTCCTTCGGTGGACGGCATAGGGTTCACTTTGAAAACCCAAATTCGTCTACTGCCGGCCTATTGTAAAATAACAACGCGAAAATGCATATTTTATTTGATTTTGTGAAGTTCGGGCGTAAATATTAATTTTTTGGTGATTTTTATTAAAAAAACTGAATTTGCCACATTAAACAAAAAAACCATATACGAAAAGGGGTTTATAAATAGGAGAGTTTGGACTTAAAATGTTTTTTATTCATTCATTTATTTATATATTTAATACAAACGGTATAAGTATGCCATAAACATTAATTACATGTCACAAATTCATATTCAAAATATTAGTAATGGTAAAACAGTGTATGTATAACAGTTAATTGTGACGATACATTGGGAAGTGACACCAGAGATACATTTACATGCAAAATCTATAATACAAATAAAATTAATAGTGATTAAAAAAATATGATAGCACAGCCGTCTTGTACCTATGTTCCGTGCAGTTAAATAGATCTATCACATCTGCATATCTATTAGTAACTTCATGCAACCTAGGTAAAAGTGAGTGTTTCGTATACTCAGTCCGATTATTGTTACATTTAAAAAGGATTTTAGAACGAGTGGTTCTCGTGGGAATATGAAATTCAATGAGTTTAGTTAGATCAGGACTGTCTATTCTGCCATTTACAATTTTGAACATTAATATTAAGTCGGATATAATTCTTCGATCTTACAGTCTTAGTAAATTTAATTCTTTCATCAAGTAATTATAATTTATGTTTTCAATGGGAATACCGAGGTTAAAATTAATGTGTCTTAAGAATTTGTGTTGAATTTTTTCGATTGAATCTGAATGTATTTTAAAATGGGGGGACCAGATCGAGGAGTTATATTCGACTTGACTACGTACATTGACTATGTATACAACATTTTTAAACTTGAAATATTCTTGAAACCTCTGGAATTTCTAAGAACGAAGCCAAGCATTTTTATTATAGATTGAGTTTATATGGGATATAAAGTTTAATTTAGAGTCGAAAGTTATGCCAAGTCACTAATTTCTTCAACAGAGGTAAGGGTAGAGTTGTTAAGAGCGTTTAACCAGCCAGCGGACGAAAATCCACATTTCGTCGAAAGTTGTTCTTCCGATCGTGCAGGACGGTTACAATGAGAAAGATTAATTATTCTCCGTACCAGCTTTTTAAAATTATAACTCAATATCGAATTTATTTCAATCCAAATTAGCTTTAATTTATACCTTCATCCAAAAATGCTGAAAGGCGTGATGATAAAACTATTAAAATAGTGTACTTTTTGTAGTTATTTTTTGATTATAAGTATTTATCATTTTTCAATAATGTCTAAATTCAATAAGAATGTTAAAAAATTTTGAAATATATTAGTTTGTAAGTGCGCAAATAAATACACAAATGGACCAATTTTCGTCAAGAAACGCATGTACGTACATATTTTTTAATGATTTTATTGAAACTAAAATTAAAATTCTAATACATAACTTTGCTAGATAATGTATTGATTTATTTTACTGCATGATTACATTATTTGAAATGGGTGTGGTATAATACAAAAACTTTTTTGAAAATTTAACAAATCTGCCAACGACCTATGGAATAACCTTATTATACTAAAAATTAAAAAAAAATCTAAAAATTTATTACATACGAATGCTAGATAAAAGAACAATCTTTCGAAATCCATTTATAATTTTTTGTGGAAAAGAGTCAATACGTCTAAAAACTTTTTTGAAAATGACGTATTTCAGGCTTTCTCTGGTAATGCCCTCTTAAGTTCATAAGGATGAATAATTGGTTGACTTATTCTGTAAAAACTTATTGAATAACACTTATTTATGTTCAGATAAAGTTTGTTAAGAGCACCAACTAATTAATTTGTTTAAATTATTTTGTAGACAGGCACAATCTTCAGCGGTTTTGATGATTTTAAATATTTTTAAATCATCTGCAAAAAGCAATATATCTACATCTTTATCAAATATGTCAACAATATCATTTATGAACAATTAATTCAATTAATTCTTAATGAATGAACAATTAATTCTTTTCTTAACAGATTTCTCTTCACATGAATATAATGTATTATTTAGTAAACATAAATAGTTTTATAATACAAGTACTTCAATATTAATCGTCTAGTCATAATTAGTTGGGTATATTATAGTCCAGTATTAGGTAATTTAGAATTTCAAACACAGTGTCCGTGATAGTGTTATTTTTCTAGTGACTTGCATGATCCATACATAACTACGGTACTTATATGAAAAGTAGGTAATTATTATGTAGATAAAATCAGTGGCTTTGCTAGCATCGCTACCACCCGGTGCGTAAAACGTGGTAAAACTAACACCCCAAAGATTAGTAATCCTCAAACTAGATTTTGGATAATGTCCTATCGATTATTGATAAAACTAATTTTGCTATTATGATTGGCGGCGCTAGTAATGTGAGGGTGGCCTCCTATCCAAAGTATCGACAATTGAACGAAATCTGAGGGCCCTCTTACATTCGGTTGGGAATCCCTGACCGACCGAGCCATAGAGCTACGAAAATATAAATAACACGTGTAATATAGTTTTGTTGAAATATTCTACCTTCGTTAATTTTTCCTTACATCAGGGGAGAGCCTCTGAACGGACATTTCCTTCCCTTACTAACTTCCTTCACTTATTATTATAGTGTAGTATTAGGTAATTTAGCATGCCAAACACAGTGTCTGTAATAGTGTTATTTTACTAGTGACTTGCATGATTCATAAATTACTACAGTACTTATATGAAAAGTAGGTAATTATTATGTTATATTCAGTGGCGTAGCCAGCATCGGTGGCACCCCGTGCCGAAAACCCGGTGTGGGGTGTCACCCAAGAATTAGTAATCCTCCAACTGGATAATGTCCTGCCTATGATTGATAAAAATAATGTTGGTATTTTGATTGGCGGCGCTAGTAATGTGAGGGTGGCCTCTTATCCGAAGAATCGACAACTGAACGAAATCTGAGGGCGCTCTTACATTCGGTTGGGAATCCCTGACCGACCGAGCCATAGAGTGTAAAATATTTTGTTGCAATATTCTAACTTCGTCAATTTTTCCCTACATCAGGGGAGAGTCTCTGAACGGACATTTCCTTCCTACCATACCTACTTGGCGCACGTTCTTGTGAAGAAAGCAAAAAGTTTTTTATAACCCGCAACGCCTGAGTGGGATTCAATAACTACAATGCTACTAACTGGTTGGTCGCAATATTTCAAAACATGTATTGATCGCTTTTTCCGTTTATCCTATCGCACTTATATATACAAATAATTTCGGAATCTTAAAAATCCACCCGTTTCCATCATTATAAGTGTAAAATGTGGCTTTTGCAATGATGGAGGACTAAACCAGCAATACTCGAGTGGGAACTAATAACTTCCACACTATAAACCGATCGGTCGTTATATTTCAAAACATGTAATTTTGACTTCAAATTTTTCGCCTGTGGCGCTTTTCCGTGTTTTGTCTTGTACTTCCGAAAAGGTTGGGCCCCACTGAGCGAGCAATCCGCTCGCGCACGAGTAACGTCAACGGTCAAACAAATTGATATATTCATTTGGGCCGCCAACAAAATAAATTGCCGACCGCTGTCTTAGGGCATTGCAAGTTTTGCAGACAGTTTTGTGCGTATTTAGATTTGAAATGTTGTACATAAAATAAGGCATTCTATCTGGCCCCCTAGCATGGTCGATCGATATAGGTTTTATCGAAAATGTCGGTAACTTGCGATCGCTCCCGAGCACGACTGCAGGCCGCTAACGAATAAACAACAATTTACGTCAAATATATTAGGAACCCCTAGGCTTTGCAAACTATTGTTTGTTCGTTAGCGGTCTACAGTTGTACTCGGGAGCCATCGCAAGTTGCCGACATTTTCGATAAAACCTATATAAATCGACCATGCTAGGACCCCTGGTATTGCGTGCAGGGCAACGAAATGCAATCATTTCTAAAAGGGCTGGTGAGACAGTCAGTTCACAATCTTATAAAGAAACAGTGGAGGTAATCCACCTCCTACCCGCCCTGGTATAAGTAACTGATGGTTACTCCTTCAAGGCTCTCGCAAGATTCTAATTTTTTGATAAAGAAACAGTGGAGGTAATCCACCTCTTACCCACCCTGGTATAAGTAACTGATGGTTACTCCTTCAAGGCTCTCGCAAGATTCTAATTTTTTGATAAAGAAACAGTGGAGGTAATCCACCTCTTACCCGCCCTGGTATAAGTAACTGATGGTTACTCCTTCAAGGCTCTCGCAAGATTTTTGATTAAACGAAGCTACATTTATTTATTTTGAACGAATCTAGACCTCCAGTGTCCATGCATACGTTGTCAGTAAGCCGTATGCAAGTGCTTAACGGTAAAAACAAAATGCAAAAAATAGGTTAGTAAGACAAAGATAAATTAAACAGGGCAAAAGAAAAACTCATTCATGAGACTCCATGACGCGGCATTGCATCTGTAAAAAACCTGCAAGCACCTGCATAAAATAGAGAACATAAGAAATACAAAAAATCTACCAACAAAAAATGTGAATGGCTTTCGGTCTGACCATAAACTACACTTAGCTTCCGTGTCCCTTAGCCAACCACTCAGTGAAGCCTCAAAGAATGTTAACTGAATATTTGGGGTAAAATACCCGAAGACTAAAAGAAAATTCAGCGAAAGAAAAGAAACAGTCCATAATTGTTTTTCTCCGTTTGTAATATGCAATTACACTCATCTTATTTAATCTTTCTTGAACAAATTATCAATTTCATCCGCCTGTCTGTAACCTATGAGTTAGAAGGTCTTATGTTTATTGTCGACTTGAATTATCATGACTTATTGTTATCTTTTAAATCGGTACTTACAAGATCACATTTCAAACATAATTCGTTTTTCTATCTTTACATAGTATAAAATGAAATCGCTCACACTGCTGTCTGTGATTTTCATTCGGTTTTCACCAATAGGTAGAGTGATTTATGAGGAAGGATTTTAGGTACATAATTTGTCAAGGTTTTGTGTAAATTGGTTGAAATACATAATAAATCTGGCCAAGCGGCAGCGGGCAGCGGGCAGCAGGCACTTGAGGTAATCCAACCGCTTTCCCGCCCTGGTATAAGTAACAGATAGTTACTCCTTCAGGGCTCTCACAAGGTCTCTATTTTTTTTTAATAAACGAAGCTACACTTATGATGCACGAAGCTAAACCCTCAAATGTCCCTGTAAAACAGGAGTTAGTCTGAAAATGGGATGACGAGTTAGTGGAATGAATGATGAACATAATATGAGATAATACAGAGAATATGATTAATATTATTTTATAAAAGTGCGTTGAAAAATATAAGAAAAAAAACAAACAATCCATCACTCAAAACAATGGAAAAATTATAACTGCAAAAATACTAAGATTACAGGTAAAGTCACCTGATAGATACAGGGACTGAGGTGGAGTAGACAAAACAAAATATATAAAGTTCTAGGAACTTTGCACAACCAAAATCAACATAACTAGGTAGGGCAGCGGGCAGCGGCCAGTGGATGTTATCCACCTCTTACCCGCCCTGGTATAAGTAACTGATGGTTACTCCTTCAAGGCTCTCGCAAGATTCTAATTTTTTTTGTTAAACGGGCAGCGGGCAGGGGGCAGCGGGCAGCGGGAAGCGGACACTGGGCAGCGAGCAGCGGGCTGACAAACAGTCGATGTGGATTCGATTTAACAGATGGCGTTTGTTATAAAGGTCTCTTTAGCCACAGCAACGTGTGGTTAGGTCTGCTAGTTATTTTATAAACACCTACCATTATATGGGACGACGTTGAGCGTCATGGATATCTGCGTAATTCTCGCTCATCATCATCATCTGTGGCTCTACAACCCAGGTCGGGTCTTGGCCTCCAGCAGAGCCGATGGTGCTTGCATCCTTCACCACTCCATCCAGCCATCGAAGCTTTGGTCTTCCAACTCTTCTCCGACCCCAGGTGCACCATCCATAATTCGCTTTGGAATATCTCCTTCGCTCATTCTCTGGATATGTCCAGCCCACCTGAGTCTTCCAGTTTTGATTTCCTTGGAGATATTAGGGTTCTCGTAAAGATCGTTTAGCTCCTGGTTGTATCTGATACGCCATTCTCCATTATCACAGACTGGGCCGTAAATCCTTCGCAGCACCTTCCTTTCAAAACTTTCTAGGGCTCCTTCATCACCCTTACTGATTGTCCAGCATTCCGAACCATACATAAGAACAGGTAATTCTCGCTACCACTGAGAAATTACCTACTTTAATCTTTTTAATGATTTTTTGGAGTGTCAATAAGTATCAATTAGTTGACTTCTAGTTGAATTAAAAAAATAATTTCGATAAATTCGATAGTTGTGCAATAAATTTAGCAAAAATTTTTCCAACATCACAATTTTATAAAAAAGTTACTAGGTTTCAAAGTTGAAAACTGATCGGTCACCCCATTTTACGGTACTTATTTATCTCGAGTATACTACAGATAAATTCGGTTACTAATAAAATGCAAATACGAGCAAGTAGGCACTTACCGTATTATTATTATTTTTTTTTTTTAATTCGTTTATTCCAGATCTCGGGGAGGGTGGTGCAGTCCCACGAGTTCCATATTATACATATATAATACATTAAATTAAAATATTTTGCCAGAAGTGGAATGCTGCCATCACAAGAGTGTTTTCGCTCGAGGCCAATCGCGTTCTGTAGCTGGTGATCCGTTTTTTTTATTAATGTTCGGAATCCGGGAACGCGCCCTTCTTCAAACATCTCGGTGGCACTGCAGTACCAGGACAACCCAAAAAGCGTTCGATATGAATTGTTGTACTGTATTTCCATTCTTTTTAGTGACGCTTTGTTGAAGTTGGTCCACAACTCCGAGGTATATAGGCTCGTGCAGTACGTGTTAAAAAGTTGCCTTTTTGCAGCTGGGCTGCACTTGTTAAATCTTCGAGAAATCATATTTGCCCTAATGCACAGTGATCTTCTCTGTCGCTCAATATCCGAGTCATCACTGAGGTCCGCTGCTACGATGTGTCCCAAGTATTTGACCTCGATTTTTTCTATTATTTTTGTGTCGTTTAGACTGACGGGTAATACTTTCATGGTGCCTGCACCTGACTTGAATACGAGCAACACAGACTTAGTGGGGTTATAGACCATATTATGTTCAGCAGCGTATTCTTCACAAATCTTTAACAGCTTTCTCAGTCCTTTTATACTTGGTGACAAAATGACCATATCATCTGCATACGCAATGTTATTTACACAGTTATTTCCCAGGTGACAGCCTACGTTTGCCGAGGTGAGTTTATCGCTTAAATCGTTCATGTAGACGTTAAATAAAATCGGTGATAAGCTTCCCCCTTGTCTGACGCCGCATTCCATATTCACAGGTGTTGACATTTTATTTTTCCAAATAACTTGGTTCTCTTGTTCATGATGCCAGACTGCCAGAATGTTAATTATTGAACCTGGCACCTTCCTTTCTTTAAGTTTTTTCCAAAGTAGTGCGTGAGAAACCCGATCGAAGGCTTTACTTAAATCAAGAAAACAAGCATACACTGTTGTTTTTCTTCCCTTATAATATTCGATACATTGTTTTAAGCTGAATATTGCCATATCTGTAGACAATTTAGATTTAAAACCAAATTGATTGTCGGATGTGAATAGTTTGCCTTCTATTTGAATTTGTATAACTCTTTCAAATATTCTGGATATTATTGTGGCAAGAGATATCGGCCTATAGTTGGAAGTATT
This sequence comes from Limnephilus rhombicus, assembly GCA_929108145.2. NCBI lineage: Eukaryota > Metazoa > Arthropoda > Insecta > Trichoptera > Limnephilidae > Limnephilus > Limnephilus rhombicus. Next base: position 12,976,560 of record OV815296.1, read on the forward strand.
GGATAAGTCTTCTTGTCTGGATTTAACTAGTGGTACTATAATTGTACGTGAGAAGTTTCTTGGCATGTGCGTGTGTTGAAGAATCTGTGTAAATAATGTTGCTAGAAGCGTGTATATTTTTTCACCAGCGTTTCTTACATGTTCTATGCTCAGGCTATCATAACCGGGAGATTTTCCAGCTTTCATTCGTTTGACAGCGGTTTTAACCATATCTTCCGTAACGATTATGTTTTCGTCCTCATCTTCGCATGGTTTTTCTAAGAAGGTGGGTTCTTTTCTTTCCGATGTTTTCGCAAAGTAGGTTATGAAAATATTAGCAATCTTTTCTGCGTCTGATTCTCCTTCAATATGAGTCGATATCTGTGCTTTAGATTTTAAGATGTTGTTGGTTTTTTGCCAAAATTCTTTAAAATCTCTATCCTCAAATGCACCCGATATTTTGTCCAGTTTTATTTGTTCCGCTGTTTTTTGACATTTTCTTAGCTCAGATTTGAATTTTCTTCTCAATATTTTTCGGTTTTCTGCCAAAGGACCCGTCCGGGGTTTTCCATTTTCAATCCATTTCATAAGTGCATTTCGTGATGCTTCATAATGAATCGAAACACTGTCGTTCCATCCAGGAATATGTTTGGCTGTGGTGCTGTTATGTTTACGTCCACTCTCGAAGACGTTTTTTGCGGCCGTGCATAGTGACTCTACAATTCTCGCATACAGTTCATTGATGGCATCTTTATGAAAGTTATTTTTGCATCCTGACTTTTTACAGAGTTCGACACTGCTGCTGTAGTTAATGCGGTTTATTAAAAATGATGCTGTTACAGAATAGGACATGATCTGGGATATATTATGTGCTCTCCATTTTACTGGATCCAACGCAATCGGGGCAATTCCCTCCGTAGTGGTTATTCCTGTTGTTTCTAACCAAATAGACATGGGCCGGTGATCTGTCCAGTCAACATCGTATTTTATCGAAATATTTTTAGTCATCTTTTTAATTGTGGCCGTTCCTATGCAGTGATCTAACCAGCTCGTTGTATTAAGTGCATCGCTAACGTAAGTGTAAGAATTTTCTGGCAGTTTTTCTACATCGACACAGTGATATTTATTTTCTTTGCAAAACGATAATAAATCTTTCCCAAATAATGTTCTTGGGTCGGAATTAAAGTCACCCATTACAAGGCAGTTCGTATATTGCTTGTCTTCAATAAGTGAATGTAAGTTTGCTAGGCTTATTAAATTATAGTATTTATATTAGTGTTATGTTAAGGTTTTAAGTAATACTAGATTCCTCAGGGTACCAACCTTGGCCTTGTCATGTTTTCATCAAAGATTTGCTGATCTAGGACTGCATGCATGTAATTTAAATACTACAATTAGCTTGTTCTTACAAACTTGTTTGATAACAACCATTAAACCCACCGTGATGTACCAATGCATTAACAGTTTGAATAATGAATTCTTATCTTATTTATTGGAATTCTAATGCGCCGGTTCAACGTAAACTCGTAGGCACTGATTTTCCTTATAAATATATGTATATACATACGGTGTGGAAACATGACCAATGTAGGGGAGACCGGGGACAGCTGTACCAATTTGACTTTTACCAGTTTTTACATCATAAGTATAATGTTTATGAAAAAAAAATGCTCACACTCAACGGCAGATAATTAAGTTGTCTACCAAATTCTTATTCTATGATTTTTCTAAGTCTTATGAAAACTAAGCTATAAGCGCGTGAACAGATCGGGTGAAATGCTACAACTGACCCCTACCCCGGGGTTAGTTGTACCATTAGCGAAATATAAATTAAAACACAGAATTTATGAATAAAGTCGTTTAATTTTAATAATTTCGGTGAGGAAAAAACAGTTTTTTTGTTGGTTTGTAAAGCAGTAGCTACAATTCTCGGGATGTGATATACTGTCATTGTATTACCTGAATTATTTCTCATCCAAGCATCGCAGGCAGAATTCACAGCTCTTTTAAGCGGTCCAAATACTGAACAGCCTGAAGCCTGACTCACTAATATGATTGGATACCCAGAAGAAACCGAACTGTGGTGGGCAGTTATTGAAGTACTGGGTTCTGCTGATAGGAACGTGGACAACTACCTTCCCCCATCCAGTATGTGAAGAAGTCGTCTTTTCGGCTGGTGTGAATTTTTTGGCGGCAGTTGTTTTGTGTGCTTGTCGTTTTTGGGTCGGGCAAAATCAAAGCCAGTTCGGTTTCTTGTGTGTACCCTAGTAAATTTCTTCGAGGCAAAATCGGGAAACCGGCTAAAGGGCGCGGACTTCGAGCATCGTCTGCAGTTGGGCCGATAGCTACACGCATTCTCATTGGGACTGCCCGTTGGTCTATGGAATACTTTCTCTGGCTTTTCTTTTTATATATTTTATTTTCTTTCCGCTATTATAGTAATTACTTACATTATAACATAATCATATTTCTGTTTTTTCTTCATTACTTATTTTATTTACAGAAGGTTTCTTCGACTGGTCATAGCCGTTATTTTATTTTTCTTTTTCTTTTACTAACACTATTATCTCTTTTTGATGTTACCTATTTCCGAAGAATTATTCCACGGGCTACTTCTATTTATCTTTTGTATAATGTTAATGTAAGTACTTGCATACTGCTTACTAACCCCGTATGCATGGACATTGGAAGGTCTAGAATCGTTCAAATAAATGTAAAATTCGTTCAAAAAAAAGTAAAGTCTTGACGTGTGCGGTGAAGAAGGAAACCATATGTTTCCTTATAACGCCGTTGGGAAAGTGGTGGGGTCCCCTCCAATGTACCCTTGTTTACCCATTCTGGAAGAGCAAGGCATCCCCAATAGGCTATCAACTGTCTCTCTACAGATACTTTGGATATGGTGCTCGCTAAACTAAGAACTGGAGAAACTCGTGGTTACTAGCAAAGTAGAAGGAATGGTAATGGAGTGGGGAAGATACGAGGAAGGAATAACGAAGGATATAGCAGAAATTAAGCACTATGGTGTTATGTTAATTTTATTTTGGTTTCAGAATACGCTGGTGACGTATTGGTGGCCCAGTTCATGGTGCTTTTCACAGCGGGCTATGAAACCTCCAGCACCTCCATGACACTGATGATGTCCACTCTAACCAGCCATCCTGAAATACAGGTTACACCCACCTTCGTAACGACAGCTGTTATGATGTAGGACTTCTTAGGGTTCATCCATCTTATCCAATAGAATAATCATCATCACAGCGCTACATCCGGGAATGGATTTGGCTTCCTCCAAAAAAGTGGTCCGTTGTCAATCGCATCCAGTCCGCCATCCTTCCGTCCTGCTTCAGTCTTCTTCCATGAAGTCTATCCACTTATTCCACTCACAGTTGTTTCCGCTGGAACACTCACATTTCATGTAACATACTTTCATAGTCAGAAGTTCAGACCATATTTACGTCAGTCATCTTTGGGGCAGTTTTAATAGCCCGAGGTTTTCAGCGCTTCCACAGACAATAATATTATAACCGCATAAAGGCAGTTTTTTTTCATATTTGTTGCTATATTTCAATTTTTACATTTATAGAAGATGTATGTTAAATATAAATTTAAAATAGGAGACTCTGTGCTAAGGGGGGCTATGTTTTCAGCGACTTCTACAACTTACGACTTCGTGGTAGCTAAGGTTTTTCAGAAACTTCTATGATGATATTTTTAATATTAGTAAGTTATTATTCCGATAGTTCCTTAGGCCAAGATTTAATTTAGTAATTTTTTTATGTTTTAATTTGTTCGATTTTTGCGTCGGAGTTTGTTATATAACTTTAATGCTAAAAATTCAGAGCTCCTTTGTCCCAAGATAGAATTCAATTAGATACACTTTGGTATATTTAGTATGTCTGTTTGTTTTTCTCTGGTTTTATGATTGTGTGAGAAGTTTGGTTCTATTTATTTTTTTATGTAATGAACCAGAATGTTTTTGGCATAGATTTTTTGGATACTTGGAATATCAGACTGTTTAAAAATTGCGGACCTTAGGATGGGTTTTTTCATTTACCTTTACTTTTAGCTGTGCAGTTTACAGTTACTTTAGCAGTACATTTGACATTTACGGAAAAATGAGTCAGAAAATTTGACGTCACCAACTGCTAAAGAAAAGGTAAACAGGGATGACAGCATGATAACTCATCTAATTCCCACATTTTCGTATTGGGAACTGTTCAAATATTTTTTTCATGTGGCAACTCGCACAATAAATGTCAAATTTCGCATTATTTTCAAAACATTTCAGCGTCACTTCTAGGCAATGATATGAAATTTTTGTTGAGTGATGCTATGGCCTTTTACACGTTAACAATTACTTTACACGCTGTACTTTTGTGTGTATTTGCAATATATCCAAGTACTCTTTGCATTGCCCAGTCGCATAAAACCGCAAAGTCAATAACAACTGATCAGAGGTTTGCATTATTCCTAGAAGTGGAGAGAAACAAAGTATGGAAGCTTAATTTAATTTACATCATGTCATTTGAATAAATATTTGTAATTACAATTTATCAACCATTACTTACATGTCACTGGTAGAACTATCATATCTACAATTAATGTAGTCAAAAAAGTCAAGCAGTTTCTTTACTAACGCGAAATCGACATACGAAATTTAACATTTCCATTGCATTGAAATTTCTGCGTTCATTTCGTCACTTATTACGTCGTTTCACATAATTAATTGTAGGTTCATAGTCAGAACTTGAAGAATTGTCACTTATTGTGAACATAATTATGATAATGATAATATAATAGCAAATACTGTAAAATATATAGCAAGAAAATAACCTAACCGTTACGTTAACCTAAAACGGCGGCCATTTTCATTACCTTTACTTTAGCATTTGCAGTACCATTGTGGGCCTGTAAGATTGTAGGGTAAACGGCAAATGTAAATGAAATAACTAATATCTGTGACTTTTACTATTAGCTTTAATTAGCATTGCATTTAGCATTCTCGGTAAATGAAAAAACCCACCCTTAGAATCGTCTTTATGATGCAGTTCTAAATTTTCTTCAGTTTTTTTTTTTTTATTATTTATTTACCAAGATAAGCACAAATACATTTTTTGTTTTTTTTTTTTACAGTTTGAAGTGTAATACATATTTTTTTGTTTTTGGTAAACACCACCTCACTAGGCTGAGCCTGTTCCGAGGTGGCAGAAATTTAGTAAAATTTTGATTACTTAATCTTGGAAGAAAAGAATAAGATAAATTTTTTAATTTATACATAAACAGATAAATAGAATGAAAGAAAAAGAAAATGAAAAAAGTTGAGAAACATAAAAAAATAATCATACAATTAATAAGAAATATAAAAATTTAAAATGATTATATACTTAAGAATACTAAGAAATTTAGAAATAATAATAAATATTTGAGAGGAAAGGAGAAAGATATAGTTGGTTTACATATTTTGATGCTGCTGAACCCCATCTTATTATTCCATATTCCAAGAGGCATAAAGCATAATATACTTTCTTTTGATCCCTAGTTGACAAAATATTTCGTAATTTTTTGAAGAAGTAGATGGTTTTGTTAACTTTTTTGAGGTTCGATCAATGTGCGAATCCCAGTGAAGTTTTTCATCAATTTCATCCCCAAGATATTTAATACTTTTGGTTTGTGGGCAGGAACAATGAGGCAAATTATTTTGACATTCATGTAATTTGAGTGTATGCTCGTTCATTGGTTTTTTGTGAATGTCAGATTTTTAAAGTAAGTAATTTGCGAATCCCAGTGAAGTTTTTCATCAATTTCATCCCCAAGATATTTAATACTTTTGGTTTGCGGGCAGGAACAATGAGGCAAATTATTTTGACATTCATGTAATTTGAGTGTATGCTCGTTCATTGGTTTTTTGTGAATGTTAGATTTTTAAAGTAAGTAATTTGCGAATCCCAGTGAAGTTTTTCATCAATTTCATAACCAATATATATATATATAATACTTTCGGTTTGCGGTCAGTAACATTGCGGCAAATTGTTTCGACATTCATGTAATTTGAGTGTACGCTCTTTCATTGGTTTTCCTCTTTTGTTTTTTGTGAATGTTAGATTTTTAAAGTAAGTAATGTGCGAATCCCAGTGAAGTTTTTCATCAATTTCATTCCCAATATATTTGATACTTTTGGTTTGCGGTCAGTAACATTGTGGCAAATTGTTTCGACATTCATGTAATTTGAGTGTACGCTCTTTCATTGGTTTTCCTCTTTTGTTTTTTGTGAATGTTAGATTTTTAAAGTAAGTAATGTGCGAATCCCAGTGAAGTTTTTCATCAATTTCATTCCCAATATATTTGATACTTTTGGTTTGCGGTCAGTAACATTGTGGCAAATTGTTTCGACATTCATGTAATTTGAGTGTACGCTCTTTCATTGGTTTTCCTCTTTTGTTTTTTGTGAATGTTAGATTTTTAAAGTAAGTAATGTGCGAATCCCAGTGAAGTTTGTCATCAATTTCATTCCCAATATATTTAATACTTTTGGTTTGCGGTCAGTAACATTCAGGCAGATTGTTTCGACATTCATGTAATTTGAGTGTACGCTCTTTCATTGGTTTTCCTCTTTTGTTTTTTGTGAATGTTAGATTTTTAAAGTAAGTAATGTGCGAATGCCAGTGAAGTTTTTCATCATTTTCATTCCCAATATATTTAATACTTTCGGTTTGCGGTCAGTAACATTCAGGCAAATTGTTTCGACATTCGTGTAATTTGAGTGTACGCTCTTTCATTGATTTTCCTCTTTTGTTTTTTGTGAATGTTAGATTTTTAAAGTAAGTAATGTGCGAATCCCAGTGAATTTTGTCATCAATTTCATTCCCAATATATTTAATACTTTTGGTTTGCGGTCAGTAACATTGTGGCAAATTGTTTCGACATTCATGTAATTTCATGGCGCAAACTATTCCAATCCAGGATTGCCATTAATGCCGTGGATGACTGGATAGAGTCCCACTTGTTGCCAATAATCTAATTTATTTATTTATTGTAAGAAAGAAACTAAATAAGATTGTTTTAATTGCAGGAGCGTCTGAGAAATGAAATCAACGAAGTATTGCATAGGCATAACGGTGTCATATCATACGAGGCCATTTCTGAAATGACTTACCTCAGTATGGTTTACAGTGGTTTGTATAAAACTTATTTACGTCCTACGTATCTTAGTTTTTTCTAATATTATATTATAATATTAGAAAAAACAAAGATATTAAATTAAATAATTTTTACGTGTTACATACAAACTATAAAAAGCGACATCTCACAAACTTTAAGTCTCATAATATTAAAATGTCGGAATCTCGTAAAAATATTGCTGCAACACCTACTTTACTTTCGATCGATTTCCTTGAAGATCTAACACATCGCCTAATATCACATATCGATACAAAAATGGAAGAACTAAAAACTGAACCTTTTGATAAAATGAACCTCGAAGGGGCAGAATGGCAAAAAAACTATAGAACTCCCCTGTGAGAAAATAATGATTTATTGGCCAAAATAGATCAATCCAAAGTCTAGGAAAAAACAATGATGTCAGATATCGAAATATTACACCAAATATCGAATAAAAAAAGTCTCTTACTGAAAAACCTCGACTCTTTTGAAACATTCGGAGCCCCTACAAAACCTTAGGAATCGACCTTCTAAATAGTAAGAGTATTGGCCAAAACAGCCTCAATCCTGGTCCATCCGGAAGACATTCAACAGGCCCTCAGACTACATCCAACTACTGCTAAGACTCAGCCAGGGGAACCGTTTGTAGCATCAATTTCAAAGAAACCAATTGATCCTCTGAGCTTTTGCTCTCCAAGAAAAGGGAAGTCAAATACGAAATATCCCCAGGACTTCTTTATATTAATACCGCACAAGAGTCCCAACTACTCCCGTCTGAAGCCAGTGAGACTATGACATTGCCAATTGGGGTATATTATGAGGCTTAAGGTAGTGGGCAGGGGAAGGAAATGGGGAACAGTAAGGTGGGGAAGTACCTGTCTATTCAGATCTGGTCACCAAACACGGCTAATGCCATTTCAAGCAACGTTTCAATTCTGAATGGTGGTCTTACACCAGGGCAATAGTGAGAGTTTCTTCCACTCTGGAACGTGCCGCAAATACACTATATATTATTTTAAATGAATAAATTGTGAAATAACACAAATTAATCAAATAAAATTTATTTGCCACGCCGGGATTCGTTCCCGCGACCTTCGGTATGCGAGTCAAGAGCCTTACCGCTGGACTACGCCGGGCGTCATTTAACTCCAAAATATATATAACTGAGATCTTATCACCATACCCGAAAGAATTATTATGGAAAAGCAAGAAACAAGCCATCGCTAAAGGATACGCATTTGTCTGGTCAAAAGATGGAAAATTCATTGCGCGCAAAAATGAAAAAGATAAGATTCTTTACATTAAACACACAGACGACTAATCATAATGATCAAATTTGCTCTCGTAAAACCTTACACCTCTATGTGATAATTTGACACCTTGTAACCTTTTAGCGTACGTGATATGATAAGAGTAGAATCTACCTACAACACACACTGGCATGAAGGTACCAATTCGACATTAATCAAATAAATAATAAGTCTGCTGTTGAAAAGAATGACATTTATTGATAAGCAAGAAACAGGTAGAGCAAGAACCATAAATCTCAGAGCGTGTCAGATAGGAACCTGATAGAGGTTAAACATTTAAATAGCAAACTGCAGGTAATCTATGCCATCAAAGCTATGGAGAATTTAATCAATAGGGCGCCAGCCAGGGAAAACATCCTGACATATTTTAAAAACCAGTGACCATAATCTAAACTATAATTATATTCATTTGTCTCACGCGTAATCGAAGTTTCCAGAAACCACCCAGCTGCGTGCGTAGGGCACGACCCACCTCACAACACCGGCTCTCCACGCCAACTGACGGTTGCGGAAATCCCTCAAACTATCGAACCCCGAAACTCAGGCGTACCACCGTCAGGAAACATGCGTAGTTACCACAATGCGGAACCATTCAGTAGCTACCTGCTACAATATCCCCCCACGAATCCGAAATTTTCCCAGGGAAAATTTCCTAAAGCCTCCCGGCGCTCGGGGAAGAAAAAACGTACTCGCAGACCAAGTGATGAACTGGTTCAATTGACTGCAGGCGGCAAGGAAGAAGACCAGGCCCCGGATGTTACTGGAAATGCTGTTCCTCCAAGGTGACGTTGCTGGAGAACAGATTCAGGAAAGACTTCAGCGAACGGCCTCACAATTTGACTTCTGCACACTTCGATGCACATAATTGTGGATTATAGCCCGAAAGCGTTGTAAAGAACGGAAGTGTAGAAAATCCTAGAAGCATCTTCAGGAACCAGAGCGTTAATGCGCCTCATCAGCAATCTTGTAAGGATGATGAAGTGTCCAGTGGGGAAAAGACCGAGGTCCATGAGGAGAACTTGAGATGTTCCTCCCACCAAGTAATGTTATAGAACAGCATCCGCATAGGTGGCGATGATGTCCAAGGTCCATGTGGAAAACTTTAGAGATGTTCCTCCTGCCAAGTAATATTGCAGAACAGCAACCGCATGAGTAGCAATGATGTCCAAGGTCCTTGTGGAAAACTTTAGAGATGTTCCTCCTGCCAAGTAATATTGCAGAACAGCATCCGCATAGGTAGCAATGATGTCCAAGGTCCATGTGGAAACTTAAGATGTTTCTCCCGCCAAGTAATGTTTCGTTACAGTAACCACGTAGTGGAGAAGATTGTTGATCGTAGAGTAGAAGAATCTTGATTGAAGAACGTAGAGGAATATACGTGTGAGACACTAACAGCTAAACTACAACTTACATAGTGGGTCACTGAGATACTGAATGTTACTTAATGTAGATCTGAACTTAAAAGTTTACTTAAAATAGAAATAAAATCCAAAGCTAAACCCGAATAAACATCTGTTATCCAATGATAATTAAAAGCCTAGACGCCCCAAAACAATTATATAATACCTAACAGGCAATATATGAAAGCTACATAATATAGATAAGAAAAAAAAAAAATTCAATATTAAAAGGTAAACCAGAATGACATCATGAATATCATTATGATTGTCAAAGTTTGTTGACTAAGGCACTGCCATCTATTGACCCAGAAATGGGTAACCCGAGATCCAAACCATTGAGAAAATTAAATAAATAAAAGTTGCTACCAAAATTAAACAAAATGTCCAAGGTAACCAGAATTTTTAATATTGCATCAAGAGGTCTGGAGACGTGCCTTGAGCTCAGAGGCAGGTCCCGAAAGCTCAAAATGGAACACTAAAACTGATTGTAACATTAAAACCAAGGCTTATCGCCAATCACATTCAAAATTAATTATGTACGAATGGAAAACATTTAATTCATGTAGGAAAAATTCCAAATGCTTATATAGAAAAAATCACAGTCTCCAACTAGTGGGAAAATCATTATAAATAACAACAAAAAAATTGATGTATTGAATATACTTAAAACACATGCAAAATTATATGGTAATATAAGACAAAGTAGTAACAATTATTATTTATCACATATAAAATGATCACTTGTGAAAAAAACACGTATATATAAAATGACATGTAAAATCACGCTACCGGAAAACTGACATAGCCTGTGGATTTCCTAAAATCCAAAATAGATAATTATTAGTTTCTGAAACTCTCGCCTGTGTAAACCGCACAGCCAATTTTCCGAAAGGGTGAAGTTGTTAAATAGCAAATACCAATATTAATAATTTAGAGTGTCTACGCACTACATTTTTAGTTTTTAAACAAGTGTGAGTGTAAAATGTTTTAATAAAAAGCAAGCTACAATAAATACAACAGAACAATCCTTATTACGCACCAGATGCATAATTTAAAACATGGTTTATGACCAGGGAGTTGAGATAAACCATCTTCCTAAACCAGGAAGTGAATATATATCCGTTACGTACTACATTCTTAATATAAATAAACAAGATCCACAATTCAATGCCCGAAGATAAGAAAAAGTCATCTTCGCGCGTTAAATTTTTCATAAACAAAACCCAACAAAGGGACACACAGACAAACACAACCCCAACAAATAACAAAACCAATCAATGTGAAGACACAAGTGTTATGTCGTGTCATCACAAAGAAGGAACAATAAAATTTGCATGGCAACGGTGGCAGAAGCATGCAAAAAAAACTAATATTATTGTAAACAGCAGAAAGCAAACTCTTTTGTAGATTCGCCTTCACATTTTAAAAGAAAAATTATCCCGTAGATCAACCGGAGTGTTCAGACTTGAGAATATCCTTCACATGGAAAACTCCCAGCTTTTTCCCATTCATGTCTGCCATTCATAGGCAACAGGGGAAATCTTCTTAATCACCTTACTCCTAATGAATTTAGGGGCCAATTTTGCAGAGAAATGTTTACTAGCATCAGACAGGACAAACGACCGCCTCCAGACTATGTCCCCGAGGTTGTATTGAACATCCCTGCGACGCAGGTCATATTGACGTTTGTTGCGTTCGTAGGACTGTCTCAGGGACGTGCGTACCTGCGAAAAAATGTCGTTCAATTCCTGTAAATCATGAGCCCAAGAGTCACGTTCTGAAAATTTAATTTCATCTTCATTGAAATCCACCCCCAAATAGTCCTTCCCTGAAATAATTATTTCCCTACCAAAGTTGAGGAAAAACGGAGTATACCCTGTGACCTCATGAACCGCAGTGTTGATAGCTAATTCAATTTCAGGAATAAAGTTCGCCCAAGTTCGGTGATCAGAGCCAACGTATGAAGCAAGAGCGGAAACTAAAACCTTATTTACTCGTTCAACAGGATTATTTTGCGGGTGATATCTACAGTTGTAGAACAGGTGACGAATGTGAAATTTGCTGGCCAACGCCTTTATGTCACGAGAAATGTACTGAGGTCCATTGTCCAAAACTATAGTATCCGGAACACCAAATTTGTAGAAGATGTCATTCTCCAGAATCGAAGCAATATTACTACCCGTAGCTTTCCTGAGTGGGAAAAGTCTTGTAAATTTCGAAAAGAAATCTGACACTACCAACAAATAAGTATATCCTTTCTTGTAGGAACTAGGATATGGGCCAAGTAAATCTGTCGCTATCATCTGCCAAGGACGCTGAACCAATTTGGGATCTCCCATAAGACCTGGAGGTAACAAATTCGAGCTTTTGTAACCTAAACAAGTTTGACATTTGGCTATGAACGATTTAACATCAGCCGCCATCTTGGGCCAATAATACTTATGTCTGATCCTGTTTAATGTTTTTAAAATGCCGAAGTGAGCGCAAACCGGCGGAATATGGTGCTCTTTTATGACACTAATTCTGAACTCTTTAGGGAGTACTTCCTTCCAGTCATAAGACCTGTGAAGCGCTTCCATACTTTGAATGTGTTTAAATATCTTGCCATTAAAAACCTTCCATACCGGATACTTCTCGGGATATGTTACGATTTTATCCCTCAATTTGACATACCACTCATCAGAAGTTACAAAGTTCTGATCTAAGGATTCTACAAGTAAGGGGTCACGGGATAAAGCATCAGGAATGACATTGTCTTTGCCATTTCTATGTACAATCTCAAAATTGAACTGTTGCAGTCTGACTGCCCAGCGGGCCAGCCTTCCTGACGGCGACTTTAGTTTCGTAAGCCATTTAAGACTATAGTGATCCGTGATAACTTTTACCGGAATGGGAGAGCCTTCGATATATCCTCTAAACTTTTCTAACGCGAAAATCATGGCATTCAACTCTCTTTCAGTTGTAGAGTGATTTCTCTCCTGAGCTGAAAGCGTTCTTGAAATAAACGAAATAGGATGTTCAATCTGATTATCATCCATCTGCGTTAAAACTGCCCCGAGGCCTATATTCGACGCGTCACAACTAATGGTAAACGGTCTATCAAAGTTCGGACATGCAAGAACTGGCGCGTTCACCAGGATGTTCTTTAATTTAAGAAAAGCAGCCTCGGCCTGCTCATTCCATTTGAACTTTTTCCCCGCGAACTCCTTCTTCGTGAGATTATATAAGGGTGACGCAATTATGGAAAAGTTAAGTATGAACCTTTTATACCAAGAAAGAACACCTATGAATCTGCGCAGACTCTTTTGAGTCGTAGGAGTGGGAAATTCAACTATAGCTTTAACTTTGTCCGGATCTGTACGGAGCCCTTTGCTGTCGATTACATAACCCAAGTATTTCAAGGAATCCCTGCAGAAAATCGATTTTTGAACATTTATGGTAAGACCGGCGGCTTGCAATCTCTGTTTAACCTGTCTTAAAAGATGAATGTGTTCTTCAAAAGAGGAACTGATTACAATAATATCATCTAGGTAACAGAAAACTTTCCCATCGAATTCCGGCCCTAACACCTTATCCATTAATCTCATCATGCGTGCGCTTGCCCCGTGAAGACCGAATGGCATGGTAACGAAATGAAATAATCCTCGTTTGGGGATTGTAAAAGCCGTTTTTTCTTTAGAACTCTCATCCAATGGAATCTGGAAAAATGCATCATTAAGATCCAAAGTCGTTAAGTAGCGAGCTCCCCCCAAACTGTTAAGAATGTCCGAGATAAACGGCGTCGCGTACGCGTCACGTTTTGAGTTTGCGTTTAAAAGTCTGGAATCCAAACATAGTCTGAAGGAACCATTCTTCTTGGGGACCAGAACAATCGGATTATTCCACGAGCTGTTACTAGGTTCAACCACCCCTAACTCTAACAATCTGTCTAGCTCGTTATGCACTTTAGGAAGTATATGCGGTGAAATCGGATATATCCTTTGCTTAATAGGAGAACAATCACCCGTGTCGATTGTGTGTTTTTCTAACGAGGTTCTACCTAACCGATTGCCCGAATATTCCTTGAATTCATTAATTACGTTATCCAAAACAGAACGTTGAGAAATTGATAGGTTATGAGCATTTTCCAACCCAACAGCATCAGCTATGCGCTGTTTGTTCCCCGTCTCTTTGCAAGACATTAACTTAGAAATCTTTGGACAAATATTAAATATCTTCCAGAAGTCACAGCCTAATATTATATTCGCTTTTATCTGTGGCATGACAACAAAGTTAAAAGCTTTTTCCACCCCATTGACACAAACCGGAAGCGAAATCTTGTACGAACAACATACAGAATGCCCTGTGGCAGATACTAAAGAGAAACCGACATCTAACTTAGACAGTTCAAAACCTGAATCTAAAAATTTTTTGTGAAAGTTATTCCCCAGAATTGAAACATGTGAGGCTGAATCCAACAGACCGGAGCACACAAACCGATTAACTTGAAAAGAGATGTAAGGACGCCCGTCCCTGTCAGGCGCTCGCACCTCCTTCGCAGTACTAAGATTAGCATAAAATTTTCTTACAACCTCGAGCCAGGAAGACCATTCCCCGGAAGCAATCTCGGCAAACGACGGCGTCCCGACGTCCGCTGATAGAATCTCCCGGGAAATCAGTTTTTTGACTGATCTCGACAGCCGCAAGCTGGAGCCTTCACCCCTGGTCTGCCGCAGCGGAAACATTGCACCTTCCTGGAATGAGACCTTGACGGGCTAAGCTTATCATTGTTACCATAACGATTTTTATTGCAATTGGGATTTACATTTCCAGAATCTCTAAAATTAGCATTGTGAGAATTACGTTGATTCCTCCTGAAATCGGGATTTGCATTCGCAGAATTTAAATTATCATTCCGCCTCACATTGTTATACCTAGAATCTCTAAAATTAGCATTGTTAGAATAACGTTGATTCCTCCTGAAATCGGAATTTGCATTCGCAGAATTTAAATTATCATTCCGCCTCGCTACATTATTATTCCCAGGTTGCGATGTGCACGGAGAATTCCTGTCACCCGAACGGCTATCAGCCAGCTCAATCATCTTCCCAAGCTTCTTGAGCGTAATAATGTCAGGAATTACTGAAAGAGATAATTTTTGTATATACCTAGGTAACATATTGCATTGCATAATTTCAAGTAATTCTACCTCAGATAATTTAGTAGATAGACGGTTATTCAGTACAAGAATGCGAGTTATGAAAGCACTAATATTCTCTTTTTGCAATTGAAGAGTAGATCGAAGTTGAGCCAACAGTCGCCTTTCATGATCGAGAAGCTCATATTCATCCTTTAATGCGACAACAATATCCGCCCAGGACGAGAAAGACGAGCGATTCACTCTAAACCACAAGAGCGCATCACCTGCAAATAACTCCACAGCTGACGAAAAAAGTGAAGAGGTACATACATTTCTTGCTTGAGCAAGTTCCTCGATCCTTTCTATGAAGTCCCTCACACTGGTCGACCCATCATACGTGAGATTCCATTTATATACCGGAACGGATGGTGATGAAGAAGGAAAAGAAACCGGAACGGAAGTAGCCGACGTTTCTCCTTGTTTCGCCATTGTGCACTGTGCTTTGCTTCTTGTTAAAACGCCACAATCCATAACCTAACTTATAGCAAGGTAAGAAAAAAAAATTATTAGTCACATGCAACAACAATCCTCATAAAATTGCGATACGCCATCCACGTGCAAAACCAAATAAAACTAGGATAAAATTTGAAAAGCGCTTTCACGCTGGTGAGTTGGGGAGATTACAAACTGTGTAAAACTATAATTAACATAACCGGTTGAAATGAGGAGATCGTGCCCTCGCCACAACATTCGAGAAACCACTCCCCCGCATGAGACAAATGAAATATATCAAAATTCTAAATGATAAACTCACCATAACCTCAACGGCACAGACCCGGCAAAAAATATTTCACCTCTAGATTCCACAAAGCAGTTGGGCCGCCATTTTGTAACCTTTTAGCGTACGTGATATGATAAGAGTAGAATCTACCTACAACACACACTGGCATGAAGGTACCAATTCGACATTAATCAAATAAATAATAAGTCTGCTGTTGAAAAGAATGACATTTATTGATAAGCAAGAAACAGGTAGAGCAAGAACCATAAATCTCAGAGCGTGTCAGATAGGAACCTGATAGAGGTTAAACATTTAAATAGCAAACTGCAGGTAATCTATGCCATCAAAGCTATGGAGAATTTAATCAATAGGGCGCCAGCCAGGGAAAACATCCTGACATATTTTAAAAACCAGTGACCATAATCTAAACTATAATTATATTCATTTGTCTCACGCGTAATCGAAGTTTCCAGAAACCACCCAGCTGCGTGCGTAGGGCACGACCCACCTCACAACACCGGCTCTCCACGCCAACTGACGGTTGCGGAAATCCCTCAAACTATCGAACCCCGAAACTCAGGCGTACCACCGTCAGGAAACATGCGTAGTTACCACAATGCGGAACCATTCAGTAGCTACCTGCTACAACCTTTCATAACAATCTAGACCCCTAGTCATGATAGCATAGTAATCATACACCCTTATCCTTAAAACAACCTTTTTTATCAAAAAAGAAAGACAAACGTTCCCGGGTTACGATAAGCCTGACAATATTTCAAATCTTCTACTACCACCACAGTAAGCGAAAAATGTGGCTTGTGTCATGATGGACGACTTAGCCAGCCAAGGAATCGAGAACGGGACCCAAACTCGAAGTCAACTCAGCCACTGACCCGCCACATTACAATCGGTTCACACATAAAACAATGCACAATCACAAAAGTCTACAACAAAACTGATATTTTAAAACTAAAGGATGCCCTAAATGATAAAAAATTGAAATGCGTCCTCGTGCGAATTCCTGAATTCCTTTGTGGGGGACAACATACAAAACGTTTTTAAAATTTAATTTGTAAAGAATAATAAATTTAAAAAGCTTGTTTTGATACACCAATTATACTTTAAAATATTACTAAACTTCAGTTCTGAATAAAAAAAAGAATTTTCAAAAAATACAAACTATAACCAATAGACCAGTTAAAGAAGCGTACAAAGAAAAAGTAAAAACTACGACGGTAATCGCGAGCTGTGGATAAATTTACCATAAATACCATACAATAAAAGCATTCAACAATCTTTCACTCGATACAAAAATGAGGAAAACCAAAATAAATTGAAATACAAAATAAAATAATGGATAGAAAAACAACATTACAAAAAATTTATAACATAAAAGAATAAACATTACATTACAACTCATATTATAGGCCGAATTTTATTTTTTTTCAAAACCGACTTTATATATTTTAATAAAATTTATTATGTACTTCGACTTATTTTTTTTTTTTACAGTGAATACCGCACAAGAATCTCAACTGCTCCCGTCTGGAGCCAGTGAGACTATGGCATCCCCAATTGGTGTATGTTGTGAGGCTGAAGGAAATGGGGAGGGGAAGGAGGTGGGGAAGAGGAAGGTTGGAAAGTACCTGGCTATTCAGATCTGGTCACCAAACACGGCTAAAGCCATTTTCAAGCAACGTTTCAATTCAGAATGGTGGTCTTACACCATGGCGATACTGATAGATCTTCCACTCTGGAACATGCCGCAAATATACTATATATTATTTTAAATGAATTAATTGTGAAATAACACAAATTAATCAAATAAAATTTATTTGCGCATGCCGGGTTCGAACCCTCGACCTCCGGATTGTGAGTCAAGAGTCTTACCCATTGGACTACGGAGGTCGTCGGTTGGTCGGTCGGTTATTGAATCAATTATAAAATAAAAATAAAAAAATGCCAATAAAGACACGAAAAACGATATACTACGCATAAGGCCAATAAATTATCACTACGGTATGATTGGTAGAGGTGATGATGCTAAAACTAAAATGGACCGTCAAAAAGCATTAATTAGAGTTACTAACAAAAACCTTTGTGGATTCCCGACAATGCAGGCTATTTAAGGAATTCGCTGTATTGAAAATACTGCAACTGTAAATCAAAATTATATCTATACACTAGCGAGTTCTCGGCAATCGTTGCAATGCCTCTTAATAAAGAACAAAAACATTATCCCTGTGTGGGAATAAGTACTGACAGATATAAGTTACGCGGATTTTTATCACGGGCATTCCAAAGCGGATTGCATCACTGGTTGTCACGGCAACGCCGTCTATCAACTCATTCCGGTTTCTGCTATTCTCATTGTTGGTCGTATAAAAACTTTTACTCTCGTAAACCTTCTTGATTATTTAACGTTTATGGTGTGTTTAATTAATTTCTGTTTTTAAAATAAACTTAAAGCTCTCTCCAAACCATTCGGAGTATTATTATTTAGAACCAGATCAACATACGGCATCGTATTCGTTAAAGTAACCGAACGGCTACGATACTTAAGCCATACCTGTTGTCTTTTTAAATTCGTCCCATTCTCCTTTCGCCACCCCTTCCCTTCCCTTGTCACCCTCCCCTTCCTTGTCCCCTTCCCCTCACGCATTCCCCCTTCACCTTCCCTACCATCCTCTCCACTCCCCCGCTTCCTAGTCCCGCTAATCAGGCAGCCCGCGTGCCACCAATTGCTATTTTGTTATACAAATTTTCATTTTTCGTACATTACAAACATTCATTTTTATATATTATAAGAACAATCAATCAGATTTGGTACCTAACATAGGTAACTATTTAAAATACCGCCTTTAGAACTCTTCCTTTGGAGCTATCTTAAATCGCAGGTCTATGCGAATAAACCGCAAACAATTGACGCCTTCAAAGTCAACACAAACGCCATCCAGCAAATTCAGCCAAATTTGCGACAAAGTCATTGAAAATTGGACCTCACAAATACGTGCCACCGAGAAAAGCCGCGGCGAATATTTGAACGACATTATATTTCACACTTATTGCCATAAAATATACTTTCAAATAATAATAAAAATGAGTGGATATCTCACACCCAACATTGTTTATTTACATTTTAAAATTTACCGTCCTAATTGAAAGACCCTGTACTTTTATCTTTTTTCCTACGCAAAACTAAGGCCAATGAGGGGGGTTTAAACCCCTTCTCCCGCCTTGCCCTTATATACGCCTGTTTAGTTCTGAAACAGTTTAAAAACTAAACCCATGTTCCTAAGCCCTTCATTCATTCATTATCCCTTTGTCTTCTCCTTTCATTGAAAGTCCCTACTTAGTTACTACAGAGGAGAGGAAAGTGTTTCCTACCTACATGGAACACAAACAATATCGCACAAAACTTTTGGCTGGTTTCAACACGCAGTCAATTGTCTTGTTTAACAAAAATTAGATTCACAGTTCACCTTTTTTTTTTGATTCTACGGATTCTTTCGTAATCCTCTAACTAGCTAGGGCTTTGCAATGCCCTTTCATGTTCTAACTGACTAGTTTGACGGCTCATTCGGCCTTATAACTATTACCTTCTGAAGGTGATTATTTACTTGACTAAATTTACTTTTACATTAGTGTTATCGTGAGGAAAAAAGTCTTTACTGGATAAAAACCTCACACAAATTTTCAAAGAAAATGGGGGAACATAAGTTCTGAACTTTTTCTGGAATTTTACATTTAACTTTACTGAATGTAAATATTTTGTTTTGTGGCACTCCTGAAAATTCTGCAAGATGGAATGCATGGAATTTTAGCGCCAGGTGAATTACCGTGTCCAGTGTAGGGATTGGGGTAGGTCCGGGATTGCGGCAGGTCCGGGAGGTTGGGATGGAGTTTAGACATCGATGGTGGTTGTCAGGAGCTCCATGAGGATGAGGAGTTTGTCGTCCCTGGACGCGCAGGCTGCCAGCCTTCCACGGACTTTGATGAGGCCGCGTAGGAGAGACATGATTTCCTCGTCATCAGAGGTGTTGGATTGGGAGTTCTGGGTGTCGGCATCTGGCCCACGACGCCCTTCTTGTTGTTGGGAAGTGCTAGGGTTGCCCCCCGCTGCTTCCGAGTAGGTCCTTCGGCCGCCTGTGTTGCCCGATGTTGATGGCTGGCGCGTTTCGGTGTTCTGGCGCGGCCCCGTCTCCCTCTGAGAGGCGTTCTCTTTGGCTCTGAGTTGGAGGGCGGCTACATACTTCATCCTCTTCGGGCATCCGCTGAAATTAGCGGGTTGAGGGCCTCCGCAGTTGCAGCAGGCGGCCGGTAGATCACGGGTGACCTTCTCACAGTCAGCTGTTGCGTGTGGTCCCTCGCACTTTACGCAGCGGGCGGGATGGGCGCAGTTTCGGGAGCCGTGGTCGAACTTCTGGCACCTGTGGCACTGCGTGCCGTGTTGTAGGTGGTTACTCCTGTATTTCCTCAGTGAGATTCTACAGAAGCAGATAAATCTCACGGTCGCTCTCAGCTGTCCCATGTTGGTCTCGCGGCTGAAGTGGGCCAGATACAGGGGGTATTCAGACCCTGGGGTCTTCATTTCGATGATGGCCTTCGGTGGGAAGCCCTGATCCCTCAGGTCATTGCAGATCTCCTCTGCGGTCAGTTTGGGAAGACCTCTGATGACGGTCTTCTTGATTTTGTCGGCCTCGGTGGAAAAAGTGTGGAAGGGCTTGGCCTCCCGACGTAGGGCGCTGATGAGTTTATTGTGAGCCTCGACAGAGCTCACGTTGACGCTGATGGTGCCTCCTTTGTTGTAATGGAAATCGAAGGTAGCACTGCCGATGTGCTTCCTGATTTCGTTTGTGACGTCGCCATGTGTCATGCTCCCCAGAGTCATGATCACCGGTGGCACTCTCGAGCTCTTGCGGACTGGTCTTGTTGCAGCAGCCCGTTGGTGGGGCTTGGTCTCTTGGCGCTCTGTCGCAGGAGGGCGCTCTGTCGGGCGTCTCTTGGGCGGTGGGACGACGTGTGTGGAGGCGTCGCCGTCTCCAACCTCGGGGAGGACATCGAACCTGTTCTCTACAGACAGGTACGATTTGGACGTGGGTTGGATGGGAGGGGAGTGGCACCGCTTGGCAGCAGGCGCTCTCTGCCATTCCGGCTCCATTGGAGTCGAGCTGGGCCCCGGGCTGGGGGAGGAATGGATAGCTGATGCAGGGCTTGGCCCTGGGATGGGGGATGAGAGGGTATCGGTATGAGGGGCGGGGACTTCGGCGGAGTCTGCGAACTCAAACTCCACGAGTCCTGTCCTGGTGTTCACCATGGCGGCGATTGCTCCTGGCGGGCAGTCGAAGGCCATGAGCTCGACGGGGTTCCTGCGGGTTTTCGCCTTGTCAGTCATGTCTGAAAAAATAAGTCAGAAAGAAAAATTAGTTTTGTAGTGGTTGCCTTGCCTTGAGAAAGGCAGTTTTACTGTTATCGTCGGCCGAACTGAATGACGGGCAACTGCCGGCCTCGGGCGCCCTGCGGCACCAGAAAGCTTCAGTCCCCACCGTTCAGTACTCCCTTTGGAGTTATCTACTTTTTGTAAGCGCAAGCCACCATAAAGTCGATTTTCCTGCGATCCGTCTCTCTCTCCTCTATCCTCGATCTCACAGTTCACTATCTCTCTCGTATTACGATATTGTTCGTGACAACGTCCTCGCTTGAGGGAATTCATTTCCTTGTCGGTACTGGAAGGAGGTTTTTTTCGGGGAAAGGAAGTAGTAAACATGGGTTTTGAAGAGACAAATCATTCCATAGCCGATCTGTTAAACTGTTGAACACAAAATGAGACCAGAAAACGACCAAATGAAACTGTTTCAATAGTCCATAAATGTCGGTCGCATGTTTGTCGTGTTTCCCAGTTGTGCACCGGTGCCGAATGGATCAATGACGTTAGTTCATCGGAGTATCTTCCATTTTCTCCCGCAAAAAGGGAGACAGCGTACCCAGAGAGGAGATAAAAATGTACGACCAGGTCATACCGTGGCAAAACACTGCCAAATATCTTGGAGTCACACTTGACAGACGACTTAACAGGAAACCACACATCAAAAACACACTGACCAAAGCAAAGAAAATATCCGGTTCTTTACACCCCTTACTATTCTCAAACACAAAGACATCAATTCAAAACAAACTGCTTGTATACAAAACACAAATCCGACCGACCATTGAGTACGCATCGCCCATATGGGCTACAGGCAACACCAAACGACTCGAATCGTACCAAAATGTCACACTTAGAAAATTTACAAAAAGCCCCTGGCTTGTCCGAAATTCAATCATAAACTCCGATACAAATATCCCATCCCTGAAACAACATTTTTTTTTTTTTTTTTACATTAACTCCACACAGGAGGCCCTGAGGAAAATAATTTCCCTCAGGGCCTATGTCATCTGGGATGCTGTGTGGAGGGTCTTTTTGAGGAGAGGAAGGAATGAACATTGGTCTTGAAGAGACCCATGTTGTAGGAAGGAGGAAACACAGAGGCCGGCAAATCATTCCACAGCCGAGCTGTTGAACACAAGAACGAGTCGAAGAAACGACCCGTTCTCATGTGACAAATGTCAACTGTGTACAAATGTTGGGCACGCGTTTAGCGTGTTTCCCGACTATGCACCGGTGCCGAAGGGATCAATGATGCTTGTACTAGACGTTTGTACATAAACTAAATATAATAGGGAGCTGGCCACAATGACACGCCAATGGAGTTTGGTACGCCAGTGGATTTTGGAATGCCACTGGTCTTTTAAATGAATTTACTACTTTGACAAAAAATGCTTCTAGGTATAATGGCAAAACTGATTTGAGTACTGGATTAAAATAAATATTTTTCACTTTGGAGACTGTGGGAGACTGGGGTTTTTAGGATTTTAGGTTACTGGGATACTGGGAGAGGTAAACTGAATCTAAGACTGATTAAAACACTTGAAAAGAGGTTTGAACTTGGAGACTGTTGGTATCTTGAGTAGGTATTGTTTCTTCTTGGCTGATAGTTTTGAACTGACTTCCTACCGGTTTGACTTCTATTTTTATAGGGCAAACTCAGGTCGGATGTTTGGGGGACAGAACCTCCTTAATTTTTCTAAGGTACTTGTTTTAGGTAATTTCCCTGGTCGCTACGATTGGAAGTCAGCTGTGTTAAAATTATGTGTGATAGTTTTTGCCAAGATTTTACCAACTCAGGATCCCAAAGCTTCACATCATTTTTATTGTGTTTACAAGAAAAGGTACAAGTATACATATGTGATATAAGGTACAATTTTAAACAGTAAATATTTTTCTTAAAGTGCAACAATCACTGATAGACGTCAGTTTTTGGGTTGTTTTTGTAGTACATACTCATTTTTAGGTGATGATGTTTATTTCTTGATCCAAATTATTCCCAATTTCTCGAAATTGAGCTCCAAATTTTTCGGAAGATGAATTCGCTGTCGTAAATATTTACGATTCCGATTTTTCCTTTGTTCAGAATTGACCAATAGTGGCTCGGCTGGTCGCATGGTGGGGGTGACGTAAATAGTCAGCCATTTCCTTGGCGTTGATCATTGCTGTCTGGAGTCCCTTGTGGAAGCATTAGGTGGTTATTCAGATGTGTTTTCCAGTCCAATGAGGCTGCTGCATGTATTCATTATCAATTTCATTTATGTTTTCAATTGATTAGTTAGTTAAAGGACATAATAGCGTTGTAGACAAGTCATTTGGAAGGGGAACCACATGCACATAATTCCGCTAGCCAATAGCAGCTCTCAGATTGTCGTGCTGGCGGCATGGTACTCTGTGGGAGCGTAAATTCCATTCTTGAATTTCCATGGTTGTCAAAAGCTTTCGCGCACTCGTTAGATGCACACGGATTCCTACGACACGTTCCATACACTCCCCTCAGTGCAGTCTCGACTGTGCTCAGCTACTTCGTGGGGCGTGTCCTTTTCCGATGTCTGAGTTTTGAGTCGGGTGTCTTCGCAGAGTGTACAGTTTCATCAGTTGCTGGCGTGGCAGGCAGAATGACGGCGATTTTGACTGCCGGCCTTACGTATATCCCAGTGCTGGTTTGGATCCGGGCAGTTCTGACTTGTCCATCAGCTGCAGGTATTGCTTCGATGATACGGCCACGTGGCCAACTGTTTCGAGGCAGTGCTGGGTCCATGATGATCACTAGGTCATCCTTCTTAATTGGTGTAGTTGGATGGTGCCATTTTTGCCGGACAGCCATGGTAGGTAGGTATTCCCGCAGCCATCGTCTCCAGAAGGTGTCTGCAAGTTGTTGTCCGATGCGCCACTGGCGGCGTAGGCATGTTTCCTCTTCTTTTTTGTCGTAGAAGGATAATTGAGGGCGCTTCCCGGCTGACCCTAGCAAAAAGTGGTTGGGTGTTAGAGGTTCTTCATCACGTGGGTCAACTGAAATGTGGGTGAGTGGACGATTATTTACCACAAACTCAGCTTCTGCAAGTGCGGTGCGTAGCGTTTCTTCTTTTGGTGCTCTTTCCTTTAGTGTAGCGCTTAGGGCTTTCTTTACTGATCGTACTAATCTTTCCCAAGCTCCCCCCATGTGCGGACTTAGTGGTGGTATGAAGTGCCACTCGATGCCCTGGGTAGCTATTGCGTCAATCATTCTGGCGTCTTGACTTATTGACAGCAGGGCGTCCCTCATCTCGGTGTCAGCTCCGTGAAAGTTTGTCCCGTTGTCCGAGTACATGGCTGCTGGTTGTCCTCTGCGGGCGGTCATTCTTTGTAGGGCCATGATGGCCGAGTCAGCAGTTAGTGAAGCGGCTAGTTCTAGGTGAATGGCGCGTGTCGAGAGGCAGGTGAAGATGGCTCCATATCGTTTTTCTCGATGCCTACCGACCGTGATAGCCATAGGGCCGAAATAGTCAAGCCCACAGTGTGTGAATGGGCGGACGTGATGCATCAGGCGGGGTGGTGGTAATGCGCCCATCAGAGGTGGAGTCGGTTTGCTGCGTCGTATGAAGCAAGTGGGGCAGGCGTGCGTTATCTTCCTGCTTGTTGTGCGTAGTCGTATTATGAAGAAATGATTGCGTATTTCTGCTACTGTTTTCTCAGTACTAGGATGATCCGCCTTTTTGTGGTAGTGACTGATAAGAAGTCGAGTGTAGGGTTCGTCGCCGTCCAGTATTATGGGAGTTCGGGCCACACTCTTTGTTCTTTCCAAGGCTTGTAGTCGGGTCCCCATTCGTAGTAGGTCATCTGGTCCAAAGAATGGGTTCAGGGAGTTGAGGCGGCTGCCAGCAGGCAGTTTTTGACCTTGTCGGATGATGTGTAGATCAGTTGTGAAAGCGTCTTTCTGGGACCTTTTGATCCATCTGTGTTCTGCTGCTTTTATCTCATCGGCTAGTAGTGGGCCTTCTACTGGTTTATTGGGCCCCATCTTGCATCGTCTGATAAATCGGAGGATCCAAGCTGTGGAGCGAATCAGCCGGTGCCATGAGGAGAACCGCTCTACTGATGGGAGTGCTTCGCCCCTGGTGGACACAAGGCCAACGTAGTGAGGTTTGACTTCTAGTGTCAGGTCGTCAGGCCTGTGGGCGGGTGCCCGTTCTTTTGGCCACGCACCCTCCGGGGAAGTGAGAAAGGCTGGGCCAGTAAACCATCTTCCTTCTGGTGTTAAGTCTGGTACCTCTAAGTCTCGTGTTCCTATGTCAGCGGGATTGAGTTTTGTGGGTACCCATTTCCAGTCGGGTATGTTGGTTAGTTCGTCTATTTCCCCCAATCGGTTTGCCACAAAGGTTGAGTAGGCGCGTGGGTCGGTGCGTAACCAGCATAGTACAGTTGTGGAGTCTGTCCAGAAGCAGGTGCGGGATATCAGGGCTTTGCTTTCTTTTTGGATCGTCTGGGCTAGTCTCGCTGCTATGAGGGCGGCTTGAAGCTCGAGGCGTGGAATGGAGAGAGGCTTCAGTGGCGCTACCTTGCATTTACTTGCAAGGAATGTTACTCGTAAGGATCCATCTACTTTTTCGGTGAAGTAGGCCACGGCACAGCAAGCTTGCTCCGATGCATCGCAGAAAAGGTGTAGTGTTACGTTGTTTAGTTTGTTGTAGAGGCAACGTCTCGGGATTGAGATGCTGTTCGTGTGCAACAGATTTAGCCAGTCTGTCCATCTCTGGGCGTGTTCAGGGGCAATGGGTTCATCCCAGCCGACGCTTGAGCGCCACACTGCTTGCAGTAGCATCTTAGATCTGATGGTAAGGCAGGCAACGAAGCCGACTGGGTCGAAGATCTTCATTACTATAGATAATAGTTGCCGCTTGGTAGGTTGTGTGGCCGTGTCGTGGGAGATTGCCTCACGAAATGAGTACAGGAAGCGGTCTGTGGTGGGGTCCCAGATTAAACCAAGCACTCGCTCTGTTTCCGGACCTCCGCTGCTGATTTGTATCGTGGAGCTGGCACGGTCTTCTATAGGTACGCTAGCTAGGGCCGCCGGGCTGTTGGACGCCCAATTTGTCAAGTGGAACCCTCCTTTCGCGAGCAGGGCACTTACACTTTGGGCGAGTGCAGCAGCTTCATTGGGTGTGTCTGCTGCATCTAGGTAATCGTCCATGTAGAACTTGGTGCGTACGGCTTTTGCGGCGGCCGGGTACTCGTGCTCGTATGTTTCAGCCACTTTATTTCGGACGAATTGGGCACTGCTTGGGGAACAGGTGGCTCCGAACATCATCGATGACATTTGATAGGTGTCTGGTTCGTGATGGGGTGATGTCCTCCACAGGAATAGCTGGGACGACTGATCTTCTCGCCTTATTTTTATTTGCAGGAACATTTCTTTGATGTCTGCAGCAATAGCGATGTTTCCTTCCCGGAAGCGTATTATATTCCCCAGGAGGGAGGACAGCAGGTCAGGACCAGTAAGCAGCTGGTCGTTGAGGGAGGTTCCTCGGCATCGGCTTGCGGCATCGAACACCACTCTGATTTTTCCTGGCTTATTTGGGTTGATTACTGCAAAGTGGGGCAGGTACCATTTGCGAGGTGTGGTGGTGGAAGCTTCATGGCTTGATAACTTCTTGGCATAGCCTTTGTTGATAAGTTGATTTATTTTGTCGTTGTAGGCCACTGCTAGATTTTTGTCTTTTTCGAGCTTTTTCTCCAGGGACAGAAGTCGTTTCAGCGCACACTGCCGATTGTCAGGTAACGTGGCTTCTGGTTTGCGCCATAGTAGACCGGTTTCCCACCTTCCTACAGGAAGAGGACGGGTAGTTGCATTCATAAGTGCAATTGCCTGTTGATCGCTTGCATTGACTCTGGTGGCTGATGTTACTCCGAGGGAGTCGATGGCGAAGTTGGTTTTTACTAGCTCCCTCAACTGTATGTCTGCGGCCGTTTCTGGTTGTAGTGCCAAAGTGGTGGTCGTGTTATTATCTCTGGGGTTGACTCCCCCATGAGCGATCCATCCTAGTGCGGTGCGTGATGCTATTCGCGTAGTATCATTGCATTCACGAACTTCCCTTGACACGATCAGGTGAGCGTTATCTTGGCCTATTAGCAGCTTCGGGAGGACCGACCTTCCTTGGGTCTGTTGCTCCGGCAGGTTGAGGTTGCTTATTGTGCTGGCAGATATGTGGAATGTATTACTGTTGCCTGCACCTCGTATTCTTAGTCTCACTCGTTGGGAGAGATTGTCGGAGGTGCACATTCCTTTCGCGCCGTGGATTCGCAGTCCGTGAACTGGGCCGTTTGCTCCGACTTGTATTGCGGTGTCAGCGTCGACAAGTGTTACTGTGGATCCTTCATCCAGGAGAGCGAACACTGACACTTCTTCTTTGTTTGGAGCGCTTAATATGACTGGCGCAATTTTTAATAGTACTCTCTGTCCGGAGTCCTGGCGTCACAAATTGACATTTTCCACGGCGCTTTTTCGTACGAACTCGGGATTATGTAGCAGGGGGTGGTGTGGGGATCTGCAATCTCCTACTTTGCACCATTGGTTTATTTTGCAGCTTCGTGAGTGGTGTTTTTCTAAGCACTTGCGGCATAATCTTCCCGTGCGTACAGTTTCCCATCGGAGTTCAACATCTTTGGCTGCGAATTCTTTGCATTCGCGGGTTTTATGATCGCCGCCACATTGGGCGCAGCTTTCATCAGCAGCGAGCTGGGTTATGGTGGCCGGAGCGTGTTGTTTGCGGATCTCGATTAGCCATGCCAGACGCAGGGAACTTGGCATTTTGTCAGTGACGTCATTCATTAATGCAGGATTGGTGAGATAACCTTCGGTTTTCAGGATCCGGAGAGATGCCACCAGGTTTTGTACCGTTCCGGAGAAATCTGCCAGGTCCTCGAGTGATACCTCGGTCGTGAGGTAAGGTAGTTTTTTAACCTTGTCTAGCATAAATTTTGCTATG